>CM061549.1:96112126-97441709 GCA_030864215.1 Capsicum pubescens | reverse complement strand
AAGAACAAATATTTAGAACTTTAAAGTGATATCTAATGACATGAAATTTCTAAGAGACACTTGTAATAGAATAGTTTCTACCTTCAACCTTCCTTGTTAGAGGTTCTAATAACATTAGGTAGCAAGGAATTTGGGCATGATCTAAATAAGATACAATAATAAGGAATCGTAACATGGCTACAACTCTAAAACATGGAATATAGGTAGATAAAATATAAGATAGGATTGAACTACTATGCCTTAGGCAATCCAACTGCTAACTTTTAAGCTTAGCCACACTTCTAAAATACTCCCTTACTACACTTCATGTGATGCCACTTGTAATCTTCAAATGGGTACTGATAACTCTTTCTACCAAATTCTAAGGGGAACTAAATTCCCTCACCATGTTCAAGTGTATTCAATGTTGCAAGGTACCAGACATAACACCATAATACTAGTCTAAACCATGAATTCAACATCTTATGTGTTTTTACAGTTCTTATCTCAAGAATAATACTCCTTACCACTTCATCCACTAACATGAACCTCTTACTAAGAATCACTATTGAATAATGCACTTATCCATATACATACCAACATCACATCCAAGCCTATCATTATAACCGCATATGGACTTCTAGGAAACCAACTCACGTAGGAAATTTTTTCCATGTTCTCTAATACCTTTGTTAATAACAACTTCCATGCACTATCCCCAAAATAAGATAAATAGAATTCTTAACTAACCATGACATATATAAAAATTTTGGCTTCAATCTTCCTTCACACCTATAAACTTAGATAAAACAAGCATACAATAATCTTTCTCTAATAAGGAACATTTACTCTCTCCTATCTAAATTGTTGTACATGACCATTATGATTTCATAAGGAGAGGTCACTAAAATTTTAGAACATGATGACCTGAATTATGAAAGAATACTATATACAACTTTTACGCTTAACTGAGGCTTGAAGAATAGAGTATCAAAGGCATGAATTCATTCAAGAGGTCAAAACTGCGGACATACGTACAAACATCTGAATTTCACTGGTCATTAAGAGTGTACCATGAGTTATAGGAACTGAGCATACTGTAAAGCATGAGTATATGAGTCACGAGCTGCATGACCAGAGTTTGGAGTTCATAAATTCATGGAATAAGAGTCGTGGTTCTGAGTGAACTGAAACTCCTCATACTTAGAATTGTGATAGTACATGATTCAATGGAAAGTGCATGAATATGATCTATGATCATGGAGATAATTTGTAAGGCATAAGTAGGTGTCTTAATGACTGAAGTACAAAATTTTGTACAAAAATAAGAATGGGTCGGGTATGTTCCTCCGCTACTGTTGTTCGAGAACTCACTAACGTCACTATTAGCATCTGAAAACCAAACTTTATTCGTTGTTCTATACTCTTCCCTTAGATACAAGCCATCATTCTAAGTCTGCGGACCCACTTCAATAAACTCTAAACTAAACCGCAACCACTCCACTCTAGAGTTCTAGATATAACAATACACATAAATAAGAAACTCACCATGAAAGACTACACTTGAAAGTTTGAATCCCACTTCTAATATTTCCTTCTGAGATAGAACTCTTAACTTTTTATAGACCCTAATAATCATATATAATAACTTAAACACTAACTAACTTACAATCTTCGGGAGTACCATACTCTGAGTTCACACCATCTAGAATTTCAAACTATTCTTTGTATTAGCTCAATCATCCAATATTCAAACTTAGATTCTAACACTTAACATATATATCCATAGAACATCTCATACACTAACACACACTTATTACTACCAAATAAGAATCATGAAACAATAACCAACTAAAAATTTTATGATCATACTCAACCTTATCAACCTCCTTTATCATTGTGTTCATAGCCTTATCTCTATCATGACTAAAGTATTAACCTACTCTAAGTCTCTCATAATTGATAAATCTCCCTCAGAGTGCTATTAAACAAAGTACATAGAACCTTTATGGATCCATGTATACATAATCTACTGAATTTAAATTAACACTATCCACACTTTACTGTTGTTAAACTTCTAGGCTTCAGCTTCTAACTCTAGGTCATACGCTGTCATAGGATTTTGTAGAGGGATCTGAGGGCACATCTGACTACGACTTAGAGTATGATTTTCATGAACATGAATAAAATCTTTCAAACATTAGCATATAAAGGCAATGATGGGATCCTTTTGAGCATGTGTGCAATCTAATAACTGTCTGTGAAGATTGTCTGAGAAAACTCTATCAGTTGAAATATAAGCTTAACTATTTTTTTGTTACCTCGAGAATAAGGCATATTTTACATAAACGAAGAAATTCAAGAATCTATATAAGTTTCTTAAAGAACATTTCTATTACATGATCGAAGATATGAAAAGGGAAATATTTCTTAAATGTCCTATAGCATCTCAAAGAAAAGTACAAAAGTTTTCATTCCGTTCTGTAAGACTCTACTAGACACAGCTTCATAGACACCCTAGGACACATGATCATTATGCTCAGATACCAAGTTTGTCATGACTCGAGACTACCCCCTAGTCATAATATGGATCTTGAAACCACAAGTGATCCCAAGCTAACCCACACACTGGTATACTTATTAAGGAACTGATTTACAATGTATCTAAAAGATAAATTTTCTAAGCGAAAATAAAATCATGAGAAAATCTAAATGAATGTAATATTGATTATGTTTACAACATAATAATAATGAATAAATAACTTGAATTACATATCATGACTCTCACTAACTATGGATGAAGCCTTTACTATACTTAATGAAGGTGACTGGGATAAGACTCTAACTACCTCAAATGAATACATAAGGATAAGAACAATACAATACATGAACTACAACTAACTTGAGTTCCCAAAATAAGAGAACTCATCACTTGCTGGTTGAATGCTGAGAACTGTCTAACCCTATTGTATGAACTACACATGGTAACTATATCATGAAGGAATGCAACCACAAATGCGTATATGTGATCAGTACTTTGGAATGTACTGAGTATATGGGGGCATGCACTAAATTGTAGAAATATTTAAAATATATTTTAAAATTAAGGATATAAGTTATTTGCTGAAGCATACATTTAAAACATAGCTATACGTGAAAAACGGTAAGTCATAGTGAGATTTATTAATTATGAGATAAAAATAATTCAATAATCAAGAAAATAGTAGAAACATGAATAATATATGTAAATCTCATGTAAAGGTGAACATGCTATAAAATTGAACTGAGGATCATTTGTAGATACAGAGCATGAAAACATAAGAATGTAAGATGAATCCAAGACCAAGTAAAGCATGTATTGAAATAATCTGTAAAACTGATTGACTAAATAGATGGTAAAATGAATACTTGGTCACGCAAACTTGAATTGATACAATATGTATACTAAACTGAAATGAAACTATAAGAGCTATCATGTAACCGACATAAACTATGTGAGCTATCTTGGAGTCCAACGTCTGACCCATGGTAGGGAAGACTATTTTATCCTTGCCATCGAAGTAGAAATTGAACTAGAGTGATCACTAACTGATCCCATATTGGGAAAGGGGACCTCTGGCGAGTCCCCTAAACCTACAGTGGCATGTAGTTTCTAGGAAATATGATGCGCTGAAGCCTCACTTCCTTCTCAGTGGTAAATCCTACTCCCAGCTGAATGACATTGGTGTAATTAATGGTGTAACATGACATAGTACTGTACTGATAAGAGCTCAACATGAACATGTGAGTCTGAATATAGTAATAAAAATTATGACATGTCTGACTTGTAACTTGAAAACAAAGACAAGTATTAATAGATAGGTACCGACTATTCATAACCTGCCAACACTAAATGATTACCTAAAGTATAGTAACATTATTTAAAACACTGGTAGCAAATCATAATTTAGAGAAGGAAAATAAATTATATTTCAATAAACTAGTGAATTACATAAATTTGATCGTGGGGCTGAATTAAATTCTGGAGGCTATTATGCTATCATAGTTAAATGCATAAATTTGATAGTTTAACATAGTAATGACTAACAGGACATGAGTTTTTGAAACTTCAAGCATATAGAAGCATGATTCATATGATTTAGTTCATAACTTAATAATTTAACATAGAATCAATTGAATATAACATGGCCAATTAAAATTCAAAACATGAAATAGTCTGATTCACATGGGAACACATGTTGACATGACTTGAATTCAAAATACTAAGAGAACATGGATTAAATTCATTATTTACATGGATAATTTCTCAAAGAAGATTTAAAAGTTCATACTTGTACAAAAATGGGATTTTGGGACTCAATGGGTGAAAGGAACCCATTGATGAATACCCCACATACCTGAATATAGAAGCCTTGGATAAATTTCTTGGGATTGAACTTTAACTTGAAGAACCCTAGTTAGCTTTGAGGAGAAATAAATTGCCTCTCTTTTCTTTGTGGTGAATGATTTTTGATTTTTGATAGGTTAAGGTAATATTTATTCTTGATAAATGTTATTTGAAGGGTGAAACGATGTAGTTTTGAGGTTAAAAGAGTGGCAAAATACTAAAAAAGACCTTTATAAACCATTTGGAAGTTGCCTGGAAGAAATCCAATGACTTAGGTCATGACTCGTAAGGTTTGGCCATGAGTCATGACTTGAGTCATAGTCAGAAACCCATTTTCATCCTTTACTGCCCAGATTACGACTCCTTCCTAACAACTCATAATGAAACATTACGAGTCATAGTCAAGGCATTTTTGGTAGTGTTGTAGTATTGCGGCCATAACTTTTCACCCCAATATCAGATTATGCAAAATTGGTATTGTTAGAAATCTAATTTAATTATCTATCTTTTGGTGGTTCTTAAGCTCACAAATACATTGTTTACCAAATGTTATGATCATTTGAAGATGACTATAGTTATGTACATCCAAAGAATTTTATTGCTAAGGGATGTTCTGACTTGTCTATAAGCTAGGAGCTATTTGAGGTCTTCTTAAATACATAAGTAGCTAATAAAACCATCAAAACAAGAGGCTTGATTCTTGGATCTTTAACTAGTCTGGCTATGGGTCCACACAATGATTCGTAGTGTCCGACTATGAGTCGTGTGCTGGACTCATAACCATGCAAACAGATTCTTAGATAATCACTATTGTGACTATGATTACCCGTAATGACTTGTAATGTATGATTAGGGTCATCACACGAGTCATAATCACTGACAGTTGATTGACACTTAAAATGGAAAATTGTACAACTTCTTGGCATGATATTAGATCGAGGTGAGACTTGCGGCATTGGAAAGCTATCTTTATGGGCTATATTTTGAGAGGTTTAGAACATCAAAACTTATGGTATTATATATTTCATGAAATGAGGCTAACTAATATGCCCAAATTACACCTCTTTTATGAGAGAGTAAGCGATCGTCGTCAAATATATAACCCAATCAGGTTGGGGTCAAATCCCACAGGGAATAAGGTACCAATCAAGTCTATTTGTGATTAAAATGACTAATAGATAATGGTTTTCTTTAATTGGGGGTTTTATCAATCAAACGATGATTAAAGTTTCAACTTGCTTCAGAATTCAAAGCTAAGATTTAAATGGTTCAAATCAATGATAGAGAGAAACTAAGGTTGTGATCACTATGATTATTAACCCCTCATTAAATAATAGTTGTAGTACTGGATTCTCATGACTTGTGTGAAACACCAAATTATCAGTATCGACAATCCATCTAAGTGTGTCTCAACCTACCTGGATGTTGTGCTCCCTAATTCTCTCTAACTTAGGACAACCTTCTACCCACACTGATTTTATCTCGAGTTGATTAATCTGGTTACAACATTAATCATTAGATGGAAAATTAAACTTCCCAAATCCTCATTCATAATTCACTACCTTTAGTTTATTTCTTAGTTCGAGTAAGCAAACATATGGCTAGATCTATTGTTTTCAACCAATAGTAAACAATCATTACAAAGGAATTATCAAGATGTTCCCACAATCACTCAAACCCTAACCAACTATTAAATCCATGGAGGGATAATCATAGATTCCACAATCCTAGTAATGGGTTTTAGTTCCACATTATAAAGAAAGAGATAGAAACAATTGTATTCATCATTTAGAGCAATTAAACTTACAAAAGATGAAGTCTAAGGTTGATACTCTTCCAAGTTTGAGAAGAATATCCCACAACTCAATCAAAGAATTAAAATTTGAATTCAAAGTTAAGAGACCCAAAAAAGAAGTAAACTAGCCTTTGAAATAAGTTCCACCTCCCCCCTGAAACCCTAAATACTACTATTTATATCCGTACTTTAAGAAAAAATTTAATTTAAAAATTCAGCTTTTTGCTCCTTTAGATGACGATATGTCTGATAGCTTATCACAAATCTGATAGCTTATTAGAGAATGTCGTCAAACCTTCTGCCTATGTGTGATAACATGTGTGACGACTTATCACAAATCTGATAACTTATCAGAAAATTTGTTCAAACCTTTTGCCCATGTGTGACGACATGTGACGACTTATAACAAATCTGATAACTTATCAGAAAATGTCTTCATACCTTATGCCTATGTGTGATGACTTATCACAAATATGATAACTTATCAGGAAATATCTTCAGAAATGCTTCACATGTGTGACAAAATATGTGACGACTTATCACAAATCTGATAACTTATCAGAAAATGTCGACATAAATGCTTCACCTTTCTTGCTCTCTGCCTATGTGTGACGACATATTCTGATAGTTTATCACAGATCTGATAGCTTATCAGACCAAGTCGATAGATGAAATCTCCAGAACTTAATTTCTTGCCCTGTTCACCAAAAATCATCCTTCTTAACGTAGCTTTCATATATGTTCATGCATCTTGACTTTCCTACAAAATCACATGAAATATAATAAAAAACAACAGTAATTACTTAAGAACTTACAATTATTTCAAGTTGAAACTTTTAAGTGTTCTAACAGAAGGCTAGCACATCAACACCCTCAACTTAAAACCATTGCTTGTCCTCAAGAAACTACATAACACCATAATACGATGTTTAATCAAGAGAAACAAAAAATACCTACGATAGTTGATTATCAATTTTTGTTCAAATCACATTACCCTCTCTAATTTCAATCACCTTCAAATCCAACTGTGTATATCAATGAAGATAAACAATGTGACACAAAGGAATCAAGGTATGACAAGAAACAATAACCATGCATATGTACAAGTTACACTACCCAAACAAGTAAGCAGCTAGCAATGCAACCGATATGCCCTTACAACAAAAAATTCCCTCTTTACTCATATATGAAATCAAGAACGTAAATGTAGGGATGGTCAAGAAACACTCACTCTCAGAAAGAAGTTCTAGCCAATGTATGCCAAATACCATAAGTTTGCCCTTATTTTCATCACCGAGGCTTTCATACAGTTAAGTTAGGATCACTATAGGACTTTTTTTCTACTTGTAATGTAGGCTTGGGGCTGGTATGATACACAAGGATATTTAAAGTGACTAAGCTTCCTTGGCACTACACTATTTTTGGGGTCTCACTTATCAACCTTTAACTTATTTATCCCTTTCTTTATAGAATAAAATTCAGGTTGGATGCAGTCTTTTAGTCTTTCATTTTCTCTTTTTCACAATTTTTCTTTTATTATTCTTTTTCTACCACACACAGCCTTGCAATTTTTTATTTTATTTTATTTTACCCTTTTTCATAGTCACTTTACATCATGCACCCCTATGATAGCCACCCTCAACTTAGGTGATTTGCCTAAGTCAAAGTGCACAATGCCCAAGGAGGACCAGGGCCAAAACAGGTTTATTGTGATACAAGTGGGAAGGTGATAGGTATAACAAAATATATATATATATATATATATATATATATATATATATATATATATATATATATATAGGCATTCAGGCTCAAAATCAGGATCAAGGGATATTATTCAAACATGGAAGGTCATTTAGGCTAAAAGTGGACTAATATAAAAAATAGCCTATGATCTTTTCCTAACCACTCTCCTACAACCAAGGAAAGACCAACCGAGTAAGTTCTGGATTTAACACACAATGGGAACTAGGTAGTATCTCACAGACACATGGCATAAAGGTACATCACAAGATACTACTTATCTTTGTTATGCAATTGTTAGCAATGATTACCATGTCCTAATACCAATTCCATAAAAAGATTCACAATAGTCGCATATACATGCACATCACATAGTTACAAAATAGACAATTGGAGAGGTATTTATCATTCTCGAAAAAAAATATGTCAACTATCCCAGATACTTATTTTTCTCCCAATTAACCACAACATATCACAAAACAAAAAATATTACGCCTAAACATACTAGCTATACTAGGAAAAGACTCCGGGGAAAATAGGCACGACAAAAAAAAACACAAGAGGACATCAACACCCACAAGCAGTCTCACCCTTAACTTAAAATCATGCATTGTCCCCAATGCATCAGTCTAAAACAAGAGTGTTAGAAACATACCTGTGGCACCATAGGTGCAGAGATCTGATGTCAATCTTGTAATATAAATACAAACAACAAAATGCCTTAGGTTGCCTCCCAAGAAACGCCTGATTTAATGTCGCGGCACGACTAGGTTATTTGGAATACTTAGAATTCATCAAGATACCTTGAAAGTGCTTCATCCCTAGTCCTGCTGGTGCATCTTTCCCATTTTCATAGAATATATCAACGATTGAGTAGAGACTCATCTCCTTTTGTTGTTTCATGGACTAATGAACTTCAAAATTAACTTCTTTCTTGTTAAGCCTAAATTTAAACTTATTCAACTCTATGTCAACTAATGCTCTCCCAGTTTCTAAGAAAAGTCTTCCCAAAATTATGGGCACTTCAAAGTATACTTCGCAATCAAGGATCACAAAGTCAGTAGGGAATATAAAATCAGCCACCTTTACAAGTACATCATATTGCATACCGATTGGCCTTTTCACGGACCTGTCTTCCATAACTAGTCTTATGTTGGTGGGTGTGGGGTCTCCCAAACCCAAATTTTTATAAACAACTAGCGGCATCAGATTAATGCTCTCTCCCAGATCACATAAGGCCTTAGAAAATTCTAGAGATCCAATCGTACAAGGAATAGTAAACGCTCCTAGGTCTGTCTTCTTCTGCACCAAGGACCTTGTAGAATAGCACTACAGTGATGGAAATTATCCACTGTTTCGTCTGTCACTGCTCTTTTCTTTGTCACAAGATCCTTCATAAATTTAGCATATCCTAGTATTTGCTCAAGTGCCTCTACCAAAGGCACGTTAACTGTCAACTGCTTCAACATTGCCATAAATTTGCTAAACTTTGAGTCATCAACCTTCTTCTTCAATCTTTGAGGAAAGGGAGGTGGTGGTTTTGGGAGAGTGTTCAGCACTACTTCCTTTTCTCGGTCTTTCCCTTTTTCCAACTCATCACTCTACTGATGATTAGAAGGGATATTAATGTCGTCTAGCTTTTCAGACTCCACTAGATTACTTGTCTCAGTCTCACAATCTTCTCCAACCATATATTGTCTCATATTTTTTCCCACAGCAAGGCCCGGTAATATCTTACAACTCCAAGTGGTAATTGTCATACAAGTACCACCATTGCGAGGATTTTGAACTGTGTCACTAGGCAACGTTCCGCTCTTCCTCTAATTCAATGCTACTGAAAGTTGGCTCATCTGTTGCTCTAACTGTTTGATTAAAGTTGAGTGTGAGTTTACCAACTGACTCACTGACAAAAAGTCACTTTCATTGTTATCACACCTACATTGGTGGCCTCCATTCCTTTTAGCAACCTCTCCATCATTTTCTCCATGGACATTTTGCCTAAGCTAGTAGCAACATTGTCTAGATTATCAGGAGGCACATAAAGTCCTCTCCCGTCAGTCTTATTCTTCCATGTCCCTTGGTTACGATCTCCATAACCCTATTTATCCTGATAAGTACAACCTTGATTCTCTTGTCTACTACATCGGGATCCCCCTGGTTATTGAGATAGTTCTCTTCCTCTTCATAATCAGAATCAACCCATCCTTGGGACTTGATGACTTTCAGTTTCGCTATCTTAGCAAATAATAAATGCTTGGTCAATAAGTCCATCTGTATTTTCAAGTGTACCATATCCTAATCCCGCTCCTCTTCCTTTCGACGTTGGTTAAGATTCATACCAACAGAAATAGTAGGGCTTGGTACCATAAAATCCCTGGTATGCCAAGCTCTACTTTGTTTGGTTATCTAATCCAGCATCTCAGAAGCCTCTTGAAAATTGAGATCCACAAATGATCCCCCTGCAGTATTGTCAATAACTGGCTTCGTAATAGAGTTCAACACCCGATAAATAGTCTTCATCAGATAAATATCCGTCATATTATGGTTTGGGCACTGCATCAGCTTATTTTTTTAACCTCTCCTATGTCTTGTGGAGGGCTTCAATTTGGAGCTACCTAAAGTTGTTGATCTCATCCCTTAGATGTACCCTCCTAGAAAGAGGAAATAACCTTTCTAGGAAAGCCTCTTTCAACTACCTCCAGTTGGTTATAGAATCGGGAATCATCTCAATTAGCCACAAAGTTGCCTCTCCAAACAGAGACAATGGAAATAAGCGCAGACGGATGGCATTCTGTCCTACTCCAGGGTTATCAAACGACTTTAAAATAGTGACAAAATTCACTAAATACATGTTGGGATCATCACCCGAGAGTCCACCGAATAACCCCTTAAGATGGAGGAGTTGAATCATCGTGCTTGTAATATGGAACTTAGCTCCGGGTGCCAAAGGTGCAGGAATAATAGTTCCAGTTGCACCTTTTCCATCCATTCTATCCTCATCATCATTAAGATTATACTGCACAGGTTATCAATCCTGCCTCGCTGTGAATGGGCAATTTCTATTTATATTTCTGTCAAATGGTGCCACTATATCTTCTGCGCACCTATGATTTCCCAATCCCAACAGATCATCATCTCCCAGGCTCTCGTCATCTGGATTTAGTACCCGACCTAGGTTATCTACATTCTGTTGATTTAACTAAGACTTAGCCAAGGTGGCTAGTATTTCTACTTCTTGTGGGTCTTCCATTCTACCAATCAATTGAGGTTTCGGATGTATTGGTAATAACGGTTCACCTGAACTCTATGTACATTGCATATACACTAACTACCCTGCAAAGAACAAAAACAACAAATAAAAGTAAAACCAAGAAATTAACTACAAGTTAATTATCACAGATATACTCAATTTGAAACCGTATTCCCCGGCAACGACGCCAAGATTTGATAATCCCAAATTACACCTCTCTTACGAGAGAGTAATCGGTCATTGTCAAATATATAAACCAAATAGGTTGGGGTCGAATCCCATAGGGAATAAGGTGTCAATAAAGTCTATTTGTGATTAAAAAGACTGATAGATAGTGGCTTCCTTTAATTGGGAGTTTTATCAATCAAACGATGATTAAAGTTTCGACTTGCTTCAGAACTCAAAGCTAAGATTTCAATGGTTCAAATCAATGATAGAGAGAAACTAGGGTTATGATCATTATGATTATTAACCCCTCATTGAATAATAGTTGTAGTACTGGATTCTCATGACTTGTGGGAAACACCAAATTATAAGTATCGACAGTCCATCTAAGTGTTTCTCAACCTACCTAGATGTTGTGCTCCCTAATTCTCTCAAACTTAGGAAAACCTTCTATTCACACTGATTTTATCTCGAGTTGATTAATATTTTTACAACATTAATCATTAGATAGAAAATTAACCTTCCCAAATCCTCGTTGATAATTCACTACCTTTTGTTTATTTCTCAGTCCGAGCAAGCAAACATAAGGATAGATCTATTGTTTGCAACCAATAGAAAACAATCATTACAAAGGAATTATCAAGATGTTCCCATAATCACTCAAACCCTAACCAACTATTAAATCGATGGAGGAATAAACATAGATCCCACAACCCTAGTTATGGGTTTTAGTTTCACATGAGAAAGAAAGAGATAGCAACAATTGTATTCATCATTCAGAGCAATTAAACTTACAAAAAATAAAGTCTGAGGTTGATGCTCTTCCAAGTTTAAGAAGAATATCCCACAACTCAATCAAAGAATTGAAAATTGAATTCAAAGTTAAGAGACCCAAGAAAGAAGTAAACTAGCCTTTGCAATAAGTTCCACCTCCCCCCTGAAACCCTAAAAGCTACTATTTATATTCGTACTTTAAGAAAAATTTGAAGTTAAAAATTCAGCTTTTTTCTCCTTTAGCTGACGACATGTCTGATAGCTTATCAGAGAATGTCGCCAGACCTTCTACCAATGAGTGACGACATGTGAGACAACTTATCACAAATTTGATAACTTATCAGAAAATATCTTCAGACTTTCTGCACATGTGTGACGACTTATCACAAATCTGATAACTTATCAGAAAATGTCTTCAGACCTTCTGCCCATGTGTGATGACATATGTGATGATTTATCACAAATCTGATAACTTATCAGAAAATATCTTTAAAAATGCTTCACATGTGTGACGACTTATCACAAATCTGATAAATTATCAAAAAATATTATCAGAAATGCTTTACCTTTCTTGTTCTCTGCCTCTGTGTGACGACATGCTCTGATAGCTTATCACAGATATGATAGATTATCAGACCAAGTCATCAAATGAAATCTCCAAAACTTAATTTGTTGATTCTTTCAGCAAAAATCATCATTCTTAATGTAGCTTTCATATATGTTCATGCATCTTGACTTTTCTACAAAATCATATGAAAAATAATAAAAATCAACAGTAATTACTTATGAACTTACAATTATTTCAAGTTAAAAGTCTTAATTGTGCTAACAGAAGGCTAGCACATCACTACTCCTTTGTCGTAATACAATGCTTAGAATCATAAGTGATCCCAAACTAACCCATGTACTGACATACTACTTAAGCAACTAATTTAAATTGTATGAAAACTAAATTTAATGAGCAGAAACATGATCATAAGAAAGCCTAAATAAATGTAATACTGATAATGTTTACATCATGATAAAATTGACGAAAAAACTCAATTTACATGTAACGACTCTGACTAACTGTCTATGAAGCCTCTATTATGCAAATTGTAGAAGGCTGGGACATGCCTCCAACTACCACAAATCAATACATAATAATAATAACAATGTAGTATATGAACTACAACTGACTGCAGTCTCTAAAATAAGAGACTCATCACCTGCTGGCTGGAAGCTGCGAACTATCTGATTATTATGTTTGGGCTACAACTGGTAACTACATTATGGGACAATGTAGCACATGGATATATATGTGAATTAGTACTTTGAAATGTGATGAGTAAGTAGAAGTGAATACAACAAGTAAAACTGAAAAGATACAGAATCTTAAAACATGCATGCTAAGTGCAAGTAGACTCACCAAGAGATTGAAATTGACTGAAAGCTGAAGTATCTTAAAACATGAGTAACAAACATAATCAAATAAATTTGAGTCACTACACTTATTTTCATAAATCTTTACATTTGTAGAATAAGTAGAACTGAAGATGGGAAGCGGTAAAAACACGATACTATATGTAAAGCTCATGTAAAGCTGAACATGCAACAAAAATAAATGGAGGATCATGTATGGATGATGAGCATGAAAATGTGAACATGTAAAACTAAGAATACAAGACCAAGTATAGTATGTACTGACATGATTGGAATAACATGAATAATCTATAAAACTAACTGAATAATTACTGAAATCTGATTACTTGGCAAGCAAACCTAAACTTTGATAAACTAAATATTGACTGAAATTATGGGAGCTATCATGTAACCGACATAAACCATATGGAATATCATTGATTCCAATGTTTGACCCATATTAAGGAGGGTTGTTCTATCCTTGCCATTGGAGTAGAATCTAAACTAGAGTTACCACTAAACTGAGCCCACATTAGCCAAGGGGAAATACTCTCTGGCAAGCCCCCTAAACCTACGGTTGCACAGAGTTTCTGGAGAAGTAGGATGAACTGAACCCACGCTTCTTACTAGGTGCTAAATTCTACACCTGACTGAAAGACACTGAAATACTAACTAGTGCATGAACTAATAAAAGATTAGCTCAGGTCTTGGTATTTTGAAAACAACAATGCATACAGATTCTGATGTAATTATAAATATGTGAATTGATCGTGCTCTGCATGAGCATAACAAAGTGAGTTTAACAATTAAATCATGGGCTGACTGACTTGTAATTTGAAAAGTCTAAAATAACAACTAAACACATAGGTATTAGGTTTTCATAACTCGCCATGTAAATTCATAGGGTAATGCTATACTTTCAACACATGAGGATTTGGGGATAAACCCTAACTTAAAATATGTAAATTGAACTTTAAAATCATACATTCGGTCACAAGGATGAAAGATTAACCATGTTCAAAACCCCACACACCTTAATTGAATGGATTCTTGAAGAAATCTTGAAACCGGGACTTAAATCCTTTTGTTCTTTAGAGGAAAAGCTTGAACTTTGTTCTAGGGAAAGAGGAAGGGTTTCTAGTGAGAAATTTTGAGGTAATGGGCATATAATGCCCCTTGGAATGTTAAAAAATAATGTTTTGTGTGATTGGGATTGGGGTGAAAGAACCCAATTACCTATTTGCATCTTTTTACAGTGGGAATGACCATCATGGTGAGACCTATATTTTGGGGGAGTAACCCCCGCAATGCAATCTTTATTCCGGGAGAATAACCAATGCAGAGCGGGCTATTGCAGACCCTTACTGCTTCTCACGAAAATGGTCATAAATTTTAGCTCGAGTATCGAATTAATGCAAAATTAGTATCATTGGAAAGATAATTTAATTATATATAATTTGGCGGGTCTTTATATTAAAAATTTCACATATTTTAAAAGGTTTATCCTTGAAGAATCGAATATCAATATTTGGTCGAATCAAAAGCTCTTAGCTCAATTTTTATCTAAGTGATTCCTATGAACATTTCTTACCTCATAAGCACCTCACACACTAGGATAAAGATCATGAAACATATATTCAAATATAAATCATGGGATTGGAGTTTACACACATAAAAATGTAAACTTGATTTCTAGCTAAAAAATGCACTATGTTACATTATCTCCCCCTTGGAATCATTCATCCTTGAATGATGGATAGGAAATTGTTGAAGTGTTAGAAGTATAGAATAAGGTACACATGACATGTTTGCTAATAAAGGATATAGCTGAGATGAAACATAAAAACTTCTATCATGAAACTGATTTCTGAGCCGACTTAACTTTATTGACTATAAGGAGATGATTCATGCTGAGAGCTTAGAACTTACTTATAATGTTCATGATACAATCATACATATAAAACTGCAAAGTGATAATTGATGCAATAAAATTCCTGGTATTACTAACAATGGAATGAAGTACGTAACTTCTCAATAGGAATCGTTCCTCAACAAAACACATATAGGGATCAAAATACAAAGGTTTCATAGCATTGCCAAGTACATTGTGTAAGCACGAATCATGAGACAATGAGACTATGGTCGCACAATGGGTATCAAAATATTTGAGATAGAATAGTTTAAGAACTGAGATCATGCAAAAAACAGTTATGAACTGAATCATGACTAACTATCTAAATTGTACACATAATGCATAGACTAAACAAAATTTACTACTTGCGTGAACGTGAATGAATTACCTCATTGAATAGGCATATTCATGAAACTTCATAAATGAAGACTAGATGGAAAGAAGTAAAACTATAGGAGCTTATCTTTTTTAATTTCTAAACTGAATAGCTGGCTATACAGGCTGAATCATACTGAAAGTTTATGCTCAACTGGAGTATTTATCCAACACTTTTCTAATAAGTTCTAATGACATTAGGGAGCAAAGAATTCTTGGGCATGATCTGAGTAAGATATCTGTTTAAGGAATCTCAATATGGCTACAAATTCTGTAACATGGAACATAGGCCTATAAAATGTAAGCTAGGATTGAACTACTAAGACTTAAGAAATGCAACTACTAACTTTCAAGATTAGCCACACTTCTCAAATACTCCCTCAACTATACTTTCCCCTAAAATGCCATGCTTATTTGATTCAACTTATAATTCTTACATAAGTACATATAACTATTCCCACTAAAGTTCGAGTTGAGCTACATACTATCAATATGTTCAAAACTAACTCAAAATCACAAGGTATTGCACATAACACCATAATACTAGTCTGAATAATGAATTTAATACCCCACGCATTTTCATAGCTCTCATCTTAAGAATAATTCCTCTTACCACTTCAACAACTAAATTCAACCTCTTACTAGAAATTCACTAGCACGCAATGCACCCATCTACTTATATACCAATATGACATTCAAGCCTATTATTATACCCACATATACACTTCTAGGAAAATAACCCATAAAAACATCATTCTCATAGTCTCTAAACCTCCATCAATAACAACTTTCTTTCACAATTAGTAAGAAAACACACACAAAATTTCAACTAACCAAGACATGTATCAAAAGATTTACCTTAATATTTCTTCAAAACTTATAGCCCTACATAAAATAAGAATACAACAATCTTTCCCCAATATGAAATATTTACTCTCTCCCATCTAAATAATTACTTATCACCACTATCAATTTATAAGGAGAGGTCACTGAAACGTTAGAATATGAGATCCTGAAGCATGGAAGGATACTATACATGACTTTGACACTAAAATAAGGCCTGAGGAATAGAGTATCAACAAACTAAATTCATCAAAGAGATCTAAACTGGGGACATACATGACATAATCTGAATTTCACTAGTCATTAAGAGTGCACCTTGAGTTATGAGAACTGAGCATACTGTAAAACATGAGTACATGATTCATGAGCTTCATGACCTGAATTTGGAGTTCATAAATTCATGGAATATGATATGTACTACAAAGTGAACTGGAACTCCTTATTCTAGGAAATAGGAGCATACATGATTCTATGGAAAGTGCATAAAAATAAGCTATGATCATAGAGATGACTTGTAAGTCATGAGTATATGTCGTGATGACTACAGTACAAAACTTTCTACTAAGATAAGAATGGATAAGGCATGTTCCCCCCTACTGATGTTCTACAATACACTGGCATCATTAATAGAATCTAAGAGCCCAACTTGGCTTCCTGTTCTATCATCTCCCCTTCTCTTAAAGCTATCATTCTAAGTCTGTAGACCCATTTAATAAACTCTAAACTGAACTGCACTCTAGAATCCACGCTATAACAGTACACATTAATAATAAAGTAACCCTGAAATACTTGAAAGTGTAAGGTGTACTGCTAGTACTTCCTACTAATATACATCTCTTAGATTTCAATAGCCCCAACAATAATGATATAATAACTTAAACGTTGACTAACTTAGAATTTTTAGGAGTATCACCATACCATGAGTTCACACCATCTAGAATTTCAACTCTTCTTTCTATTGGCTCAATCATCAAAGATTCACACTTTGATTCTAACACTTAATATGGATATCTCCAAACCTTTAATGAACCATACTAGCTTCCTTCATATCCTACTAATATTACATCTCTAAACTTATATTTTCCTTAAACCATGAGAATTACCATTACTCCTAAACATCCGATATCAACAACCATAACCCATAACTTAGCTAGAAAGAACACCATATACTACACTACTAGCCTCATTCAAACTTAACAACCCAAGGGTACTATCTAAGCACACACACTTCAAAAACTTAGGAATACTACAATCCCATATCGCCTTGGGTACACCACTAGATCATAGCAAAATCATCAACTTGATTGCAAATTGATAAACTTAAATTCTTGCATACACTATTTAAATCCTACTGATTCACTTTTCATACATCTAGCCCTATTGATACATAATCTACTAAATTCAGATAATACTATCCCCACTTTACTACTGCTAAACTTTTGGGTTCATGCTTCTAATTCTAGATCATATGCTATCATTGGATTCTGAGAAGGGATCTGAAAGAACTTGTAACTTTGGCTTAGTGCATGATTTTCATTAACATGAATAAAATACTTCATACCTTGGAATATAAGGTCACCATTGGGATACTTTTTGAGCCAACATGTAATCCCATAACTGTCTGCAAGACTGTCTGAGAAAGCTTTATCTGTAGGAATTTAAGCTTCACCTCCTTTTAGGTATCTTGAAAATAAGGCAGAGTTGACATAAATAGAGCATGATGAGAATCAATATAAGTTTGTAGAGAACCTTTCTATGGAAAGATTAGAGACATGAAATCAGGGAAATATTTCTTAAATTCCCTATAGCCTCTCAAAGAAAAATACAAATGTCTTTATATCATTCCGCAAGACTCTACTAGACATGACTTCATAGAAATCCTAGGACACATGAACCTTGTGCTCTGATACCAAGTTTTTCACGACCCGAGGCTACACCCTAGTCGTAACATGATGCTTAGAATCACAAGTGATCCCAAGCTAACAAATGTACTGGCATACTTTTTGAACAACAGATTTAAATTATATAAAAACTAAATTTACTGAGCGGAAACATGATCATGAGAGAGTATGAATAAATGTAATACTAATAAAGTTTACATCGTGATAAAACTAAAGAATGAAACTTGAATTACATGTAATGATTCTGACTGACTATCTATGAATCCTTACATATACTCACTGTAGGTGGCTGGAACATGCCTCCAACTATGACAAATCATTACATAATAATAATAACAATATAGTACATGAACTACAATTGACTAGAGTCCTCAAAATAAGAGAACTCATCACCTGCTGGATGGAACTTGTGAAATGTCTGATTATGATGTGTGGGCTACAACTGGTACCTATAATATGAGACAATATAGCACATAGACATATATGTGTATCAGTACTTTAGAATGTTCTGAGTATATAGGGTGAATACAACAAGTAAAACTGAATAGATACATAATCATAAAACATACATGCTAAGTGCAAGTAGACTCACCAAGGGATTGAAATCGACTGAAAGCTGAAGTATCTTAAAACATGAGTAACAAACATAATCTAATAAGTTGGTGAGTCATTACAGTTTATTTCTTAAATCTTTACTTTTGTAGAATAAGTAGAAATGAAGCTGGGAAGTGATAAATACATGAATAGTGTATGTAAATCTCATGTAAAGCTGAACATGATACAAAACTGAACTGAGGATTATGTATGGATTCTGAGCATGAAGACGTGAACATGTAAAACTTAGAATGAAAGACCAAGTATAGCATTTGCTGACAAGATCTAAATATCATGAATAATCTGTAAAACTAACTAAATAATTTTTGAAATTTGATTACTTGGTAAAGCAAACCTAATCTGAGATAAACTTAATATTGACTGAAACTATGAGAGCTATCAAGTAACTGACATAAACCATATGAGTTATCATGGAGTTCGACATCTGACCCACATTGAATAGGGATGTTTTATCCTTGCCATCAAAGTAGAACCTGAACTGGAGTGATCACTAAACTGAGTCCATATTGAGCAATGAGAAATACTCTCTGGCGAGACCCCTAAACCTATGGTGGCACCTAGTTTTCTGCGGAAGTAGGATGCGCTGAACTCATGTTTCCCACTCTGTGCTAATATTTACTCCCAACTAAAAGAAACTGAAATACTAACTAGTGCATGCACTGATAAGATTAGGTAATGGTATTTTGAGAACAATAGTGCATACAGATTCTAAAGTAATTATAAGCATGTAAAATTATAGTGCTCGGCATGAGCATAACAAGTTGAGTTTAACAATAAAATCATGGGCTTACTAACTTATAATTTGAAAAGTCTGAAATAATAACTAAACACATAGGTATTAGATGCTTATAGCCCGACAAAACTGAATGATTTATAAAAAATGATAACAACTCTTAAAATAGTAATATGAAGTCATAATTCAGAGACCCAAAACATTGGTCATTTCAATACATGATTATAATACATGGATTTAAGAATGGGGATGTATTAAACTTAAGAGAATAACAATTTCTCATCAAAATATGAAACTAAATACAAAACATCAAACTTGTAGTTTAAAACATGAATAAGTACAACTTTTATGCTAATTTATTCCTTTAAATCATAGGGTAAAGCTATACTTTCAACACATGAGGATTTGGGGATAAACCCTAACATAAAACATGTAAATTTAGCTTTTAAATCATACGTTTGGGTACAAGGATGAAAGATTAACCTTGTTCAAAACTGCACATACCTTAATTGAATTGATTCGTGAAGAAATCTTGAAACCTGGACTTAAATCCTTGTGTTCTTTAGAGGAAAAACTTGAACTTTGTTCTTGGAAAAGGGGAAGGGTTTCTAGTGAGAAATTTTGAGGTAATGGGAAAATAATTCCCATTGGAATGTTAAAAATCATGTTTTGGATGATTGGGGTTGAGGGGAAAGGACCTAATTGCCCCTTGGCATCTTTTTACCATGGGAATGAACCTCGTGGAATGACCTTTATTCTGGGAGAGTAAATCTCTCTATGCGACCTTTATCGGGGGAATAACCCTTGCGGCGCAGGCCTATTGAGGACCCTTACTGCTTCTCATGAAAATGGTCATACCTTTTGATTGGGTATCAGTTTATGGTGAAATTGGTATCATTTGAAAGATAATTCAATTATCTATAATTTGATAGGTCTTGAGATGAAAAATTTTGTATGTTTCAAAATTTATACAAGTTCAAAGTTGACCATTTAAGAATTGAATATCAAAATTTAGCCAAATCAAAATCTCTTGGCTCAACTTTTCGCTAAGTGATTCCTATGAACATTTCTCACCTCATAAGCACCTCACACACAAGGATAAATATCATGACACATATATTTAATTATAAATCTTGGGATTAGAGTTTACACACGTAGAAATGATAGCTCGATTTCTAGCTCAAAAATGCAAGGTGTTACAACATCAGTATTGGAAGTAGAAGATGAACAATGTGAATTTTTCCCAACTTTTGTAAGTTTATGTGAAAGTGTGAAGAGAAGAGGTGTGGATTTTACTTTTATTGTTTAAAAGGGAAGTTGTAGAGTATTAATAATAGTAGGTGTTTGAATTTTAAGAGTTTGGGAGTAGATGGGTCGGTGTTGGGGGGTTTAAAGGTTGATTGTAGGCCATTTTGGGTAAGATTTATTTGGGTCCGACCTAGAACTTAAAATTGGGCCAAAAAATTTTGGACCATTTACAAGGCCACTATAAACTCGTAAGTACTACTTACGACCCCGTTAGTGGGTCCGCAAATAGGTCCATCAACTGATTTGTTGACTGATGTCTATGACGCGTACTTACGGTGTTGTAGGTTTTACTTATGACCCCTGTAAGTGGGTTCGTAAGTACAACATTAGAGACCCAAATCCTAAAAAAAAATTGACACCTACGACATCAACTCACCTATTGTAGGTTGGACCTACGACTCCCATAAGTAGTTTTGTAGGTCCACTTACGTGGAGTTGCCTAAAATTTTACAAATTTTACCTTGCTCACGTTGTTTCCCTATTCTTTTAACCTACAAAATAAAATACAATGTGAACACTGATAATGCTCACCTATACCATTTAAAGTGGTAGAGGATGGTCATTATCAATAGCTCAACTTTCATTGAGGTTGAATCCACGCGGGGTGAGATTTAGATTTCAATTCCTATGGGTGTCAAAATTACAAAAAAAATACCTAAAGTGTACAAAACATAAAAACATAATGTAAAGTAGGGGTGTTTGTTTGGAATAGAATCTTATAAATATCAAGTCAAGCAACACACTATGATAACACTTTTTGTTTATAATTCAAATTTTGGAAAAATCTTGGGATTACGTCCACCTAAGCTCAAGTTGTGCATGGGATCATAATGGTTTGGTATAAGTTCTAATTGTTGATGATATGGTAGGATAGGTTAAGAGTCCTTGAGGATAGTTTTTCAAAAAGGCCTCAAGGATGTCACTCCTAGAATCTTTGGAGTACCTAATGAGTGTATCAATTAAAGACACCCAAAACCACAATTGGGCATCCTTATTTCTGGGAAGATGCCCATGACATAACCTATTCTTCATCTACCCTTATTTCTAAGATAGCAAAAGAAAGCAAGTTATATTCACAATTGTCCACTATTCCTTTGGCCGTCGATATCCCTCTTTCAAGGAAGCTATGGATTCCCAAGAGTTCACCCACATCCCTCTTTCAAGCATGATGAGATCTTTCAAGATCTTAGGGTTTTCACCCAACAAACCCATTTT
This sequence comes from Capsicum pubescens, assembly GCA_030864215.1. Taxonomy (NCBI): domain Eukaryota; kingdom Viridiplantae; phylum Streptophyta; class Magnoliopsida; order Solanales; family Solanaceae; genus Capsicum; species Capsicum pubescens. The sequence continues at coordinate 97,419,313 of CM061549.1, read as the reverse complement.
GGGTATTTGGGCTTTTATCCCACAAATCTCAATAATTTAAACCAAGCAATAGTGGAATCCATAATCAACAACCAAGATAATACAAACACATCATCACCAGAACACAATTGCACCTTAGTTCAATGTAATCTCAAGACTAAAGGATTTAGCCACTCATGAAGAAAATAAAGAAACGTATAACATAATGATTGTTCAAAGCATCCATTCTTCACAAATAATAAAATCAAAGTTTCCAAATCCAATTAAAAAAATTGCCCAATTTAAGGTTTATACTTCAAATTCAAAAATGTCTCAATAGTGTGAAATACCCAAAAGAGAAAGGGTTTAAGCCTATAAGAGGAATTGGGTTTGGCTGGGTGAAATGATAAAACTGTCCATGGGAAAAATTCCTGCGTAGCCGCGATCACAGAAGGTTGTTCGTGATTGCAGCTACCGTGACCGTGGTAAGGACTCCGTGGTAGCAGTCTTTTAACCAACTCGACTGACTGTGATCGAGGCCTACAGACCGCGATCGCTGTAACTAAGGCTTGTTCCTGCTTCAGGTGCTCAAGCTGCACTCATTTCTTTTTTTTGGTCCATTTTAGCTCAAATCCACATATTTTATTCTTCTAACCTGTATGCCTGTAAAAAATGTAGAAATTAGTGAATTTAATCACTAATTTGTCTTACTTACATCTTCAATTCATAGTAGTGTGCACAATTGCTGTGTGCAATTGAGTGGTAAATTCACAACTCATCAACACCCCCAACTTAAAACTTTTCTTATCCTCTAGCAACACTACTTCTTACCATGAGACAATGCACATGTATGCCCACATTTTATTACCCAATGCTCACATTGACTTCAACTTGTTTAATACCAGAAATAGCTCTTCACACATGTCCAAAACTATTTTAATGATACCCTTCAACATAAAATGCAATTTTCAAGGATGCAAAAGACTCCAAAGAGAAACCATGCAACAATCACTAATACTCTAGAAATAACACACTTTTGAGCTCAACGATATTATACTGCTTTGGCTTTATTTTTTGGGAGATGATAAAATCACCAAACTCAACTTGTTTACATGACTCCTCACAAGAAGAAAAATTTCACACACCAAGTTATCAAATGTGCAACAAGGAATTTAAATGTGGAAGACTCTCTCTCTAAAGAACTCTCGATGATAAAAAGTACCATGCCATAGGCTTGCCCCTATTTTCAATCGCCACTATAATAAATATACTTGGTTGGAAATCACAAAGGACTTTTTAAGCCTGTAACATAGGTTCGAGGTAGGGTAGGATATGATTTAGGAACAACATGGATATACCCTCCTTGAAAATATACATCACACTATTCCATTCAACTTTTTAGTATGGACCACTTCTTTTCTTTACAAATGTGCCTACATTTTATTTCTTTGATTCACCCATTTTCTTTTTATTTTTTTCTTGCATATTTTATGCATTTATTTCATTTGTTGGCTCCTTTCTTTTACTAACTCATTTTTTTTCAATTCTTAAGCTCTTAGGAAATCACTTACTTCTTCGTGGCCCAAAGTTACCTCTTCCAATCATTACCACCCCTAACTTAGGCTTTTAGCCTCAATTTGTATTTTTTTAGTTCAAGGAGGATAGGGTACAAAAGTGGGATAAGAATTAAAAGGCTCACAACTTGAAATGTTTTTGCCAAAGAATGGTCCAAAGGAACAAAGTGGGTGACTAGGGATAACATCTAAGCAAAGGTAGGCTTTTTAGGATAAAGTGGACTTCTGATGTCACAAAGATGGCCTAGGATCATCTCACCAACCGAATACAATCAAAATTAGCCTTGAGAGACTAATGGGGAAATTTCATGATGGTACAAGTACACATGAGATTTGGACAAATAAGCTCACCACACATGGCATGAAAATTTTCCAAGGAGGCTCAATTTCTTCTCTCGCTAGAGACAAAAAATAGAGTATCTACCAACTTTACAAGCCAAAATTTTTGGAGTCACAAAAAGAAAAAAACAATTGTTACAAGGTCACTCACTTCCATGCCCTTGATTTTTGAAAAGTTTTAGGTAGAGGGGGCTATTTTCTTTGCGTTTGCACAAGACATAATATGTTAACTTTGGCACCAACCCAAGCTTTCGTCTAATATTTGGCTTTGATTCGGGAAAATCATATGGCTACTTAGACTTTGCAATAGGTGTATTTGCGATCTCAATTTCAAAATGACATAGGTAGTCAGACTTTTCTTGCATTTATGACCTTGAATCCATGGGTACTCAGACTTCCCCTGCATCTATGGCTCAAAACCAAATAACAACGTTTTTTCCTAAAGAATGTCGTCTCTTAATCAATCATAGGGTAAAGCTTGTCCGATATTGCTATAAGTAAAATAAAGATAAATTAGAAATCTAATAACAAAATAACTAATCTATGAAAATGTTGAGAATCATTAGAGTGCCCGAATAGTAAAACCCAAATAAAAATAAAATCATCCCAAATAATAGAAAAGTATTTATAAGTATCAATACTATAGGCCCAAATAAAATAAATACGAAGATAGGTACTCCCAACTATAAAGGTACTAGTATCCTCACTGCATAAATAATCAAACAAAAGAAGAGATAAGGGTGCTTCGTGAAACCGCATCAAGAGCTGCTATCATTGTCGGTCTCCACATCATATCAGAATCCCCAGGATTGGAACATTTAGATAAGGCCTCAATGTCACTTTTCACTTGAGAGGAAGGCAGTCTATCATGGGATTTTAAGATCTTCCACAGGACCTTTACCCCATTCCATATCTTACTAACGAACTTATCTCTCTTCTACTCCCTTTTTACCATCTTCACATATGAGGCTCGGAGATCATAATGTGATGCTACGAAGGATGAGTAGGCTCTCTCAAGACTATCAATGTTAGCTTTCTATTTTTTCTAGTCCTTCCTATACTTCTCATAATAAGATTGGGAAACATATGAGTGGTGAGTGGTGGAGGGCTCTCCCGACCCCAGGGGCAAACCTAACACAAGCTCCCAGATGGAAAGAATATCAACCCTAATATCCTTAAAAGGTGCGGTAGTGGATGGCTTACAAGATTGAGGCTCCTCAAATTTCAACTTTCCCAAGTCGATCTTTCTCTTCTTACTTTTACCTGGTGCGCCCTCACCTCAAATTTTTAGAGAATTAATGTGGGTGCCAGGTGCTAGGGTACTCTTCAACCCTGGCTCTCCTACAACGATTAATAATTAAAGAGGGAAAGAAGAGATGCATACCACCCTATATCTTGAAGAATTTCATGTCAGAAACCATGAGCTGACCATCATTCAAAGGAATGTCATTTAGAATACAAGCAACCATCCGATCCCACAAATATGGGATTGTTGTCATGTGGGTGTAAGGAGAGACTCGGCTATATATGATGTTCAATAAAATTCGAGCCTCGGCTATAAAGTGATCCATGGATATGTTTCTCTTAGTTTCTTCCCAAGAGCCTTCCATTACAAGGTAAAGTTTTTCTATCAACCAACTTCCTGACTAATACCCTTTTTCTTCAAACTCACCCATATTTGCACTTTGGAGAACGTAGATATCATTAGTTAAAATAAAACTCATAGACCAATTTCTCATTATTCTTGAAAGGATATGGGGTGAAACATTTCCACCCCATGGTCCCAAGCCTTTCATGAAATGCCAAAAGATTTTCTAGCACTTTCTCCAAGCAAATACCTCTCTCCAGGTGTAGCTTTATTCTTAGAAAATCACCATAGTAGAGTGACTAGCATTTTGGTAACATGAATCAAACTTGATCATAGTCCTCCATGATATAATTTTGAAAAATGAAGGACAAGAAAACAACATCAATCATTGACCTTTAAATGCATAAAGTATGCTCTGTTGTCTAATAAAGATCATGGTATGGGTACTTGGTGGTATTTGGACAAAAATTTGAAGTGCAGAATTTTTGGCCTAGGCAGAAAATCATCCTCGATTACTGTAATTGCAGGCCATAGAGTTGTGGTCGCTATATCTGAGGCCAATTTCAAACAAATTTTTCAATGTCAAAAATTTCAAATTTTAAGCCTGATGAGTGGTGATTTTACCACTTATTTTCACTAAACATTCATGCATATCACTATATTTTGAATGAATAAATGAGACATAATTGTGATTGAATTCACTAATATCTATGTTTTGTAGGCACATTATTGATGAGATACAAAGATGCATATCAGAGCTAAAAAGGATCAAAATGAAGCAAAAAAGTGCAACTGAAGAACTGGAACAAATATGACCTCAATTACCGTGGTCGTGGTCAGTAGATAAGGTTAACCAAATGCATTCACGTGAGATAATAATGGTCATGGTATCCACAATCACGTCCAATCCTATGCTTTCACGGTCTAGCAAAAAAATACAGCCAAAGGGCAAAAATGTAAATTCACGTGGCTGATCCCAAATTTGACAAAAAGAGGACTCAAACCCTAATATTCATCGTATTCCATCTTTCCCAATCTTTAGACATTATTCTAGGGTTTGTTTCCTCCATTTTTGGAGAAGACAAAATTGTATAGATTTTGGGTGAAGAATAATTTAAAGTCTTTTCCAAGTGAAGAATTAGTGAACTCCCATCGAAGATTTGTTGGATCTCATAGTTTGAAGTTACATTCACTTAGATATTCTCAAATAAAATCAATGGAGATTTTGGGTAAAATCTTTACTTATTTATCTTATGAGTAGCTAGTTTTTCCTCGTGGGATTCTGCTAGAATAGGGTGTGAATATGTGTGTGAGGTGATTTGTTTGTGCATTTAGTAGTTTATGATGTTAGATTCTACTATTTCTTGATTAAATTTATTGGGATTTGTAGGTGAAAGCATCAAATACCCAAATGGGTTTGATGGATAAAAATCTCAATCTTTTGAAAGCTCAACCATCCTTGAAAGAAGGGTTTGGGTGAACTTTACGAACCCACATCGTCCTTAAAAGAGGAATGTGTGAAACAAGACAATAACAGATAATTTATGAGCAAGTTTTACTAATTCTCACTATCTTAGACATAAGGGTAAATGTGAAGTTGACTATACTTAGGTGGTTTTGATTGAAGCACTCATTAGGTACTCAAAAGGGTCAATGAGTGACACCCTTTAGGTTTTGTTGACAAACTAGCCTTAAGGATTTCTAACCTAGACTACCATATCACCAACCTTTAGAATTTTCATATAGTTATTACACACTTATGCACATGTCGCCCCTATGAAAGCATATCCCTAGATCCTTACCTAATTGACTAGACTCTAATTATTCGTCGCCCCGAATCTGTACTCAAAAAAATCCAAAAAGAAATATTAAGTGTGATTCCTTCCTAGCCCCTCATTTTTATGTTTTTGTACTATGGGTTTGAGTTTATCTAGTATATATTGATTCAAACTAATGTACTCACCACTCACATTGTTCTTTGTGGATTTGATCCCAACTCCAAAGTTGGGTAAATATATTGATGAAGTTAGTCTTCACTTAAATTGACATGTAAGTTGAGAGTTCTCAAAGCCCAAAGCATGTTCTATAACAAGGATTTACCCTAAAATCATTGAACAAGACTAAAAGGTACTCAATTATGCCCATAGAAGGAAAAAACCATTAGTGAATACCCATTTGGGCAATTTATCGAGCACATGGTGGGCACCCTTTATTTTTCTCAATTTCACACACAGTTTGGCTACTCAAGACTTCCCCACTCACGTGAACACCATATTCTAGCAGCTAAACACCACACAAGTATAATTGATATAGAATTTAAGCATAAAAATCATAATTTTAGGCCTTGATTATAATATACATTTTATGGCCTGTTTTCAACAATTAAGGCATGGATTCGAGGCATCTAATAGATAAATTATGCAAGAGGGATGCAAGGATTCTATTGGACTGCTCATAATTTGGCGAGAAATAGGTCCAATTAGAGATAAAAGTTGAGAAGAGAGTATTAGGGGAAATGGGGATTTGGATAGTCATATGACTGATGTGACCACGATTGCGGTCAAAGTACCGCGATTGCAGACATGGAAGATTGCGGACATGCAAGTGACCGTGATCATGGTAACTGGGGGTATTTATGCTCCCCTATTTTCCCCTGTTCAACTTATTTCACATTTGGACAGATTTTCCCCTATTCATTTCAGCATGTAAAAAAAATCACAATTTCCTCTACTCAAGCTCATCCAATACACTCTATAGCACTATAAATGCATGGATTATTTAATTGATAAAACTAAAGTCTATACTACAAAAATAATAATAAAGGATACGATCCACTATTGAGGAATTTATGGGTTGCCTCCCCTTTAGTGCCTTAGTTTACGTCGTGGCACAACGTCTTCCTTATTTCTCAAGTTGGGTCCTCAAGGGCCCCCTCATTCATTTCTTCGATGTCAATATTAACCACTAATATCACTTGATGTTCCATGGGTTGTTTCTTTGTTTTGCACACCTAGAAGGACACTTCACCATAATGAACTCTAGACCTCATTTTCCTAAGCTCACAATCAACAATGGCTCTCCCAGTGGTAAGAAAAGGTCGACCAAAAGTGATAGGAACCTCTTGGTGCATTTCACAATCTAGAACCAAAAAATCTACCGGGAGGATGAATCTATCAACTTTCACCAACACTTTAAATGCAACACCAACTGGTTTCTTGATAGACTGGTCCGCCATTAAAAGCCTCATTGATGTTGGAATAGGAATTCCCAAGCCAAGCCTCATATATTTTGCAAAAGGCATGAGATTAATGCTCACACCTAGGTTACATAGAGCTTTTACAAACTTATGTGATCCAATGGTGCATGGAATCGTAAAATCCTTGGGGTCCTCTTTCTTTTACAAGCTTCGATGAGCTTCTTCTTTGGCATCAAATTCTTCTTTAGCTTTACATATCTCAGGATTTCTTGGATCACTTCAAGCAATAGGATATTGATCGAGAGGTTTCTAAGAGTGGACATAAATTTCTTAAGTTAATTACCCTCTTGTTTTCTTTGAATTCTTTGAGGAAATGGGGAAGGGACTTGGATTGTAGGAATCACATCATTTTGCAGTTTCTCATTTCAACCACCTCTTCATCAACTTCAATCGATTTCTTTTCATCATTTTCTTCTTCTTGAGATTGAGGTGGTTCTTCTTTTGACTTAACCTTAGGTAGCTTTTCACCAAAATCTTTTTTCAACTGATCACCAAAGGTATTCCCACTCCTAGTGACTATTGCTAAAACTTAAGCCTCATTCTTTGGGTTTACAAGTGTCACTAGAAAGAACACCCTTTGTTCTAGCATTTATTTGGGTGGAAATTTGCTCGATTTGGGTGTCTAATTATTTAGTGGAGGCAGAATGAGACACCATGGTTTTATTAAGTTGTGAATAATTTCCTTTTAGCTCATAAACCATCTTATCTGTACCTTCTACCCTCATTAAAATTCTTGCTAAGACATCCTCATTTTTATATTATTTGGGTCAATGGATCTGGGATCTTTGTTCTTTGCCCGATCATGGGGGGCACATAGCGCTCATAGTCATGCTTTCTATCTCTCCAATCCCTATCATGACCATGATTCATCCAATCTTTATTGCCATCATTCCTTTTCTAGGTGGATCGGGAACCCCTCGAATAGTTTTTCAAGTACCAAATCTCCTCATCAAGCTTTTTAGCCTCCACCTCCTTCTCATAATAATTCTATGCCACGACATGCACTGATTTTACGGGTGTACCCATCACATGTTTTGTCAAAAGCTCTAATTGACTAATCATTTTTTCCATATTCTCCTCTCTTTCTTCATATCATTTCTGTTGTTACTTGTCAACTAAATATGAAGTGAGAGAACTCTTAGGCACCTCAGCATGTTGGGTATGCCACCCCCAATTTTTCTTGGTAACCTCCTCAAGAAAATTTATCGCTGTAGGATAATGCAATTTCACAAGGGATCCCCCTGCCAAATTGTCCACCACAGTTTTATCGAGTGGATCAAGGTCCCGGTAGAAGATTTAGAGAAGAATCATCTCCGGGACCTCATGGTTTGGACGTTGCATTAGTTTTCCGTTGAATCTTTCCCAGACTTCATAAAAGGCTTCTCCATTCAATTGCCTAACGTTAATGTTCACATCCATCAATTTGAGCATTTTGGAAGGTGGGAAATACCGATCAAGGAAGGCCACATTTATTTCATCCTAAGAAGTAATTGAACCGGACGGAAGAGAACGGTGCTACAATTTCGCCCCACTTGTTATAGAGAATGGGAAAAAGCATAGACGGATAGACTCTTGGGTTATGTGTGCAATATCAAATGGTGCACACACATCTACAAAATTCATCAAATGAAGGTTGGGTCCTCATAATATTTTCCCCCAATAAGTTGCTTCTTCTATAACATGTGCAACATGATGCTTGTGAAATAAAAGACACTGTTTCCATGAGTATGAGGGATACAAATGTCACTTGAAAAATCAATGTCATTGAGACAATCGAAAGAACCAGTGTGAGTAGCATATTCACTCTTTGTTTCCTCTACACTTCGATTACCTATATAAAAACATAACAACCAATAGTAATAAAAACTACTATGGATATATCCTAAGTGAAAATCAACATTGCACAAGTAAAATCTAGATTTCATTCCTTGGAAATGACACTATTTTGATAACGCTCACCTATACCATCAAAAGTGGTAGAGGATGACCGTTGTCAATAGATCAACTTTAATTGAGGTTGAATCCATGAGGAGAGAGATTTAGATTTCAAGTCATATGGGTGTCAAAATTACTAAAAAGATACCTAAAGTGTACATAACGTAAAACACATAATATAAAGTAAGGGGATTGTTTGGAAAACTAATCTTATCAATATCAAGTCAAGAAAAACACTATGATAACACTTTTTGTTTTAGATTTCAAATTTTTGGAGAGATCTTGGGATTACGTATACCTAAGGAAAACTTGTGCATGGGATCATAATGGTTTGGTATAAGTTCTAATTGTTGATGACATGGTAGGAAAGGTTAAGAGTACTTGAGGCTAGTTTGTTAACAAGGACTCAAGGATTTCTCTCCTTTAATATTTACAGTACCTAACAAGTGTATCAATTAATGTAACACAAAACCTAAATTGGGCATCCCTGTTTCTAGGAAGATGCCCATGACATAACCGACTCTCCATCTACCCTTAATTCTAAGATAGCAAAAGAAAGTATGCTATATTGACAATTGTCCACTATTTCTTTAGCCCCCTATAGCCCCCTTTCAAGGAAGCTATGGGTTCCCAAGAGTTCACCCACATCCCTCTTTCATGGATGATGAGAGCTTTCAAGATCTTGGGCTTTTCACCCAACAAACCTATTTTGGGTATTTGGGGTTTACATCCACAAATCCCAACTATTTAAACCAAGTAATGGTGGAATGCATAATAAATAACTAAGAATAATACAAACACATCATCATCAAAACACAATTTCACCTTAGTTCAACATAATCCCAAGACTAAGGGATTTATCTACTCATGAAGAAAAGAAAGAAACATATACCATAAGTTTTGTTCAAATTATCCATTCTACATAAATAATAAAATCAAAGTCTTCAAATCAAATTATAATGTTTTCCCAATTTAGGGTTTATACTTCAAATTCAAAAATGTCTCAATAGTGTGCAATACCCCAAAAGAGAACGGGTTTAAGCCTATAAAAGAAATTGGATTCGGCTGGGTGAAATGACAAAACTGACCATGGGCAAAATTCTTGCTTAACCGCGATCGCAGAATGTTGTCCGCGATTGTTGCAACCACAAATGCGGTAAGGAGACTGTGATCGCGATATTTTGACCTACTTGACTATCCGCGATCACTACCCACACACCACGATTGTGGTAACTGAGCCTTGTTCTGCTCTAGGTCATCTAGTTGCAGTTTTTCCCCTTTTTGGTTCTTTTAAGCGCAAATCCACATCTTTCATTATCCTAACCAGTATGCTTGCAAAAAATATATAAATTAGTGCATTTAATCACTAATTTGTCTCACTTATATCTTGAATTCAAAGTAGTGTGCACGATTATTAAGTGTAATTTAGTAATAAATTTACCACTCATCAAACACTAATACCTTGGGTTGCCTCATAAGTAGAGCTAGATTTAGCGTCACACCACAATGTGTCTATGTTGGATACTCATACTTCACAAACAAGTCTATGGGTTGCCTCCCATGTAGCACCTGATTTAACATCATGACATGAATTAATTTCCTTGGCTACTCAAACATCACCAAGGCTTACATCTTTAAACCATAAACTTCTCCATACATCCCATATAGTGCTTAACACGATGCTCATTCACCTTAAATTTGGCATCAACATCTCATTTCTAACCAATAGAACCATATGAAAATACTTAAACCACTATGATTGGACAAAACCACCTAGACTTCAACTTGATAGGAACTACGAGACTCTCAAATTATATAATAAAACCATATCATTAGTCTGGAATACCTTTTGTAAATCTTCTTATCATGGTACAACTTCATCTTATCCTTGTACAAAGCAGAACTCTGATAAAAAAACAAAATTCATCCAACTCATTCATCCCACTCATCCTCATGTTTGCAGCATCACTCTATTCAAAATTAAGCTTTTTCAACACCCATAGTGCCTTGTTCTCAAGTTCAACCGGAAAGTGGCATAAGTTGTCCTATACAAGCTGACACCAAGAGGCACCTATGGTTGTTTTAAAAGCTATCTGCTAAATCCAATATGCATTGTATCGCTTCCTTGACCAATCAGTCCGGTTGGCATTCACAATATTTGCCAAAATGAAGTTGATCTCACAATTGGAGACCTCAACTCTCCCACTTATCTGCGGAGGGTAAGGTGTGTCTACCTTATATTTCACACCATATTTCTCATGCAGGACCTTAAATAGGAGATTGCAAAAATAAGACCCATCATTACTAATGATAGCATATGGAATACCACATTGAGAGAATATGTTCTTATTTAAAAATGTTGTGACATAACATCCCTCATTATTAGGGAGCGCAACCACTTCCACCCATTAAGAAACATAATTGAATGCCAACAATATGTACTTCATACTATAATAACTCACAAATGGAACCATGATATCGATTCCCTACACATTAAACAACCTATGCTCAAGAATAGGTGTCATAGGGAGCTCCTGCTTTCGTGAGATATTTCCTTGATGTTGGCATTGGTCATAGGACCGAGCATAGTCATGTGCATCTTTATAAATTGTCTACTGATAAGAATGCTCATGAATACTCAAGAAGGTCTCAAGAATTTGCATCATCTCTACTTTGGGAATACACCTTCAAATCATACCATTCGTACACCCTAAAAAAGAAAGGCTCATCACAGAAAGACTTTCATTCCTCATGCATAAATCATTTTCGCTTCTATAACAATAAGTATTTCGAGATAAAGTTACTTTTAAAATAATTGGCAAAATCAGCAAGCCAGGGGATTAAGTCTTGTGATGATTCCCAGATCCACTAATCTAGAAAAGAATCATAAATATCAAGATCATCCCCTAATTTGAGCATCACCTACTTTTCTAGGTGGGATAGATGGTTTGCAACCTGATTGTCTATACCCTATCGATCCTTAACCTTAAAGGCAAATTCTTTCAGCAATTATACCTATCAAATGCTTTTAGGTTTCATATATTTCTTCACCATAAGGTACCTCAAGGTTATATGATCGGTGTGCATAATGACTTATTTCCCAATCAAATTGGACTGGAATTGCTCAAAATCAAACACCACCTTAAGTAACTCCTACTTAGTCACCGTATAATTTTTCTATGTGGGGTTGACTTCCCTTTTGGAATAGAAGATAGGATGAAGTATTTCTCATGTATTTGGCCAAGAAAATCTCCTAGTGCCACACCACCGGTGTCATACATCACCTCAAATGGAAGAGACCAATATTGAGACACAATGATAGAAGAAGAAATAACAATCTTTTATGAACTCAAAGGCCTTGAGACAAGCATTATTAAACAAAAACTTTACCTCCTTCTCTAACAATTTGAAAAATGGATTTGCAATTTTAGGCAAGTCCTTAATGAACCACCAATAGAACCCTGTAGGACCCAAGAAACTCTAAATACTTTCAACAGAAATAGGTGGAGGTAATTTTTTAGTCACCTAAATTTTAGCTCTGTGAACCTTTACCCTTTTTTGAATTTTTATGCACCAAAACTATCCCCTCTTTCACCATGAAGTGACACTTTTTCCAATTCATCACCAAGATACACTCCTCACATTGTTGGATTGCATTAGCTAAATAGGCCACATAGTCATCAAATGAGTCACCCATAATTAATAAATCATCCTTTAAGACCTCTATTGTATCCTCCACCATATTAGAAAACATGGACATCATAAAACACAGAAAGGTGGTGTGAGCATTACAAAGTCAAAAAGACATCATTTTAAATGCGAATGTACCATATGGAAATGTGAAAGTTATTTTCTCTTGATCTTTAGGGGAAATAGAAATCAGATTATACCCTGAATAAACAATAAGAAAATAATACCATCCTCAATCTTCAAGATGATCTAATATCTAGTCTATGAATAACATTGGAAAGTGATCCTTCTGTATCTATGTATTAATATTTCGATAATCCATACAAACAATCATCCCCTAATTGGTCTCATGGGCACTAAATTATTCTTCTCATTTTGAAAAATAGTAATCCTACCCTTCTTCGGCACCCACTAAACTAGGGTCACCCACTTATTGTCCGTAATTCGATAATCAACACCTTTATCTAACCACATGATGATCTGCTTCTTCATAACCTCATGCATAGGTTTTTTTAGACAATAATGATGCTCGATACTAGGTACATACTCTAGTTTAAGATGAATCTTATGAGTACAAATTTTTGGTGTAATTACGACAATATCAATAATGGTCCAACCAATGGCCCAATTAAACCTTTGCAATACCGAGATAAAGGCCTCAACTTGTGTATCAACTAAGTTTGCAGTAATAATAATTGACAAGTTATTGCTGGACCCCAAGAATGTATAACACAAGTGAGAAGGAAGGGCCTTAGATCCAAAACTGATGGCTCATCAATAGATGTCTGAGCAGGTGGTGTCGCTCTATTCTTAAAGTCTAAATCAAACTTATTTTGCACATAAGTATAAGAACCTTTACCAATAAGTGAGCTCACCATCTCTTTATACCCATTAATGCCGTCACTACAAAAGTTTAAGATCACTGCTACTAATGCCTCTACACTAAGTCTTTCCATGATAGAACAATCAATGCATTTTCATAAAAAATATCTATCACAAATAGAACCCTTATATATTTCGGTTGTCATATTGATTGACCCTCATTAAAAATATTCTACTCATCATTGAGCTTGAATTTCCTATCTCCCATCTCAATGTCCACAAATGCCTTAACCATCGCTAGTAAAGGACTTCATAAAAAAATAGGGACATTGAAATCCACCTCACAGTCGAGAATGATGTTCCATGGTTTTATGGTACTTTCGATGCTTAAAATTATGAAATTATCCAACTACCTAGGTCTTTTTTGTTAGAAGTGATGTGTTCTATGTTTGTTTTGGAAGAAAGTAGGGTTGGAAGTGAGTAGAAAAAATAAAGGAAAAAAACCCACAAAAAAGTCAAGTCTCTGCTTGGACATTGAGTCGGTGGGTGACACTATGACTTATCGTCCAAGCCATAGGGTGAATAGTGAACGAAGATGAGTAAAATAATGAAGTAGACACTTTCTATGACTCGTAGGATCTAACTACGAGTTGTACCAAAGATTGTTCTAAGAAAATATGTGAAAAGTCCTGAAAGATTAAAATTTTGAGCCTAGTGGAGATGATATTGGTTATTAGTCATAAGGTCTGACTACGACCCATCGTGATGGCCATTCTAAGCATATGGAGAAAAGACCTGAAAATTGAAAACTCATTAGAGAGGTAATGAGTCTGTCTAATGAATCATAGGGAGACGTGATTAGTCCTTACCAATGAGAAAAGAAAATAGATTACGAAACTGATAATGAGTCACCATCAATCCAGATGACTTATTGCCTGAGGCGTTAGCTTTGCTGACTTTATTTTCCTATTTAATTTTGGATAGTACTTTTAGGTTTTATTTTGCAAGTATAAATAACCCTAGGATTTTTTTGTATTAGTTGACATGCAGTTTACATTCACAATAGTATATTGATTCTGAGATTCGACTATTGAGCTTGGAATCTATTGTCACCAGTAACTACGAGACACTATACGACTCACAAAGATACGTTATGGCTCGTCACCATAAGTTACAGTCAAGATAATAGCTGAAGGACCATTCTCTAGTGACCTCTATGATTCACACCATATGACTTGTTAGTTGACCCAATGACTGATAGGGTCTAAGTCGTTGTCAAGATAGAAATACTTGAGGCACATTGGTTTGAATTCGGATGGGACTATGCAAATCATATAGAGTCTTTACCACTCGTTAGGAGCCACTCCTAATTAGGACAGTAACTTTGGCTACCTTTACTGGATACCCTACGATTGGGGTCTAATGACCCAAATTGACACACTACGAATCATAGGGTGAGCCGTAGTCAGAGCAGTGAGTTCAAAACTTAGGATTCTTTGTGGCCAACAACTGGGGTGTCACATTTTCCCCCTTAAGATCATTCGTCCTTGAATCATAGATCAAGTTATCCAATAGCATGATTTAACGCACAAACATACCTACACTTATCTTTAACAAAGATAGAAAACAAAGATGGTAAGATTAACACATACCATAAGCACGAGTATCTAGACTGGGGAACAATAATGGATATTTGGAGTTCATGTCCTCTTCAGCTTCCCAAGTATCTTCTTTAAACTTTTGGTTCCTCCATAGAACCTATACCAAAGGCACAACCTGTGTCCATAACCGACAGACTTGTAGATCCAAGATCTCAACCAGGAACTCCTCATATGACAAAGAGTCTGAAACACTAATTCTTTCCAATAGAACCACCAAAGAAGGATCACCCACACACATACTTAATAATAAAACATGGAAAATTGGGTGAACGAAACCCAAATAGGGAGGAAACTCTAACTCATAAGACACATTACCCACTCTCTTTATAATAAAATAAGGGCCCACATAATAGGGACTGAGTTTTCCCTTTTTATCAAAACCCATCGTTACCTTAATGAGAGACATCTTCAAGAACACCTAATCATCACTAACTTCAAATTCCAAATCCCTTCACCTTAGGTCTGCATAGTACTTTTGGTGACTTTGGGCGGTATTAAGATTATCCCAAATCACCTTCACCTTCTCCATAGCCTGATGAACCAAATCAGGTCTGAACAACCCAACCTCACCAACCTCGAACCACCCTTTAGTAGAACAATATCTCCAACCATACAAAGCCTAAAATAGAGCCATCCCAATTCTTACGTGATAACTATTATTATACAAAACCTCTATGAGGGGAAAATAATCAACCCAACTTCCACCAAAGTCAAGCACATAAAACTTTAACATATCCTACAAAGTCTAAATAGTTTTCTTTTCTTTTCCATCCGTCTAGGGGTGGAAAGCGGTGCTAAGGTTAACCTTAGTTCCCAAATATCTCTAGAAGGAATTCCAAAAGTGTTAGAAGAACTGAGCACCACTATCAGATATAATAGAAATAGGCACACGATGTAACTTGAAGATTTCCTAAATGGGCAGCCTTGCATAATCCTCAGCAGAGTAATTAGTCCCCCCAAGTAAGAAATGAACAGACTTAGTCATCCCTTCCTCGATGACCCAAACCGAATCAGACTGATGTTGGGACCGCAGAAGACCAGTAACAAAAAACATATTGATCACTCCCCACTCCTATTCAGGAAACTCAATATCATAAGATAACCCACCAAGTCTGAAGTGCTCTACCATCACTTATTGATAATCCATACACTTGGCAACAAAAATCAACACATCATGCTTTAAGTTATTCCACTAATAAATTTCCTTAAAATCATGGTACATCTTCATAAAACCAGGATGAACAGTGTAACTTGACTCATGAGCCTCAGCTAAGATCCTTCCTCGCATCCTATCTGTAATGCCCAGAAGTACCCCATGGATATTACACGGTGCTCAAAACCCCAAATAGTTCGATGCTAACCCATAATTCCCACTTATCATAAAGATCATAAAAAAGTGAACTAACATACACTACTAGAAATTACCTTTATTGCAATGGACATTTTGGCAACGGTTCCAAAAGTGATTGCTATAGAGGGTATATTGCAATAATTTCAACTGTTGCAAAAAAATATGTTAGTAGATTCAATAACCGTTACTATTGATATATAACCATTGCAATAGGGTGTCTTATAAAAATGGTTGCACAAACCGTAGCCATAAAGTCACCTATTGCAACACCTTATTGGGAAAAAAGCTATTATATCGCTTTAAATTTTTTCCCTCCCAGTTTTTCACAAAGTCTACAAAAATTTAATAAGATAAATTACAAAAATTAAAGAAAATTAATTAAATATAAATAACAAAAATTAAGGAAAATAAAATCTGCGGTCTTAAAAAAAATTAGGTTAACAAAATCTAGGTCTCAAATCACTGCTCCGATCTTTAAAATGATACCGATCCGATCGACTGCATCTTAAATTAGTGTTCCGATTGACTTCTCTGGCTACCACTCAGACCAATAGTGCTCTGATCGACTGTTGCTCCGACTAACAGTGCTCCGATCACTTTTGATTGAACCCTAGCTATCTATTGAAATAGGTATTTATTCTTCTTACAACTTCTTTAATTTGTGGAAATTCTTGTAAATTCTTGAACCATAGGATTTCAGTGCCCTAATTTCTAGCTTCTAATAGTATTTTTACAACTTTTTACCTTAAGAGGTAATTCTCAGCCTGTCGCAATCTATCGCACCAACACAGGTACTGAGTAACTCTGCAAATCAAGAATTGTATTGTAGTTCTCATATAATATTTCATGTTTGTGAAAAATGTTATAAGCTTTATGGTTTCTTGATTTATGGTGCCAGATATCACACTAGAAAAGTGACATCATTTATGATGTAGAAGAAAAGATCAACAAGAAATACACCACAGATGGAGAAGTGTTAGCTTCATTATATGTGGGGACTAATTAGTTGCCTTTATTTTGGACAAAATCAGAGGAAATAGAAGCTACTTTCAAATGGAAAAGTTGTAACAAAGAATTTCATAGGTATGTGGTACTAATTCTTCAATCAGAACCATAGGGATAAGGTTTGCGTAAATCTACTTATGGTATTACACTGGATATGTAGTTGTTGTTATTGTTTATATGTTGTAATAGTAGTAGTACAAAATGCACATATGATGCTGATTTAAGTTATATACACTAACATTGTAAAGATAGAGACTATATTTACTTATAATTACCTTATAAGTTATATGACTATGTAATTGTTAGTGCATAAAGCTCTTATCTTTCCTAAATGACTTTGTAGATAATCCATAAGTGAAGCAATTTTTCTTGAACTTTTCTTAGTGTCTTTTGTATGAATAGTTAAATTAGGATTTGATCTTTGGTTCAAATCTTATGCAGGCAAAAATCCAAGAAAGCTTGATGCTTTGACTTACTGTAGTGACCAATTACATTGTTTTGAGGTATGTTTTTAACAAGAATAAGTTACTTTTGACAGTAGTTGGAGAATTTACTCTAGTGTACCAGTTATGTAATTGTCACTATTTATGTAGGTCGGACTCTCCAAAAATATTTTGGTACACCTGTCGGATTCTCAAAAAATGTACTGCTTTTGGAGGACCAGACACGCACCAAACAACATTTTTAAATAGTATGAGCAAGATAGGTCACAATACTTGTACTAGAACTTATGTAAATCTGTTATAAAGGTTATCGCTATCAACGTGCATCTGAAGTTCTTAACATCTTATGGAAATGTAGTGGTAATACGAGTAGTCTTTACCTCTTTAAGGAAAAAAAGTTCGTTCGATATCCATGTAGATATAAGATAATGACCCTGTAGGCAGGGGTGGCGCTACTTGTAATGAATGGGGTTCAATTGAATTCCATCAGTCGAAAGAGTGTACTATGAAAAATAGGGTGACTATGTGACATTTTTGAATTTTTTGAACTCCATTATTAAAATTCATTACTTCATCCCTACCAGTAGAAAGTATTCTGATTGACATCTTTGTACGATTTTACACCATAAATTATGAGTAGTATGTTGTCAGCACAACTTTTAAGTAAAGAGTTATGAATTGAGAGCTTTTTTTTTATCTCAGGATGGAGATAAAATAGAAGCTTTAGGAGTTAGTAGGGGTGGTAAAAGGATGAAGAGCATCGTTGAAGAAGACATTTTCGGTGATATACAAAAGAGCAATCAAATGATAGATCAAAATGAGCAACACAAAGAAGTATATTACGGATGATAACGCTCAATCTACAGCTCTCGTTTGAGTGTAAAGCGGTCGTTAGCAAATATAGAACCCAACCTGGGTTGGGTGTCGATCCCACAGAGAATAGCTTGGCCAACAAGTAAGTAAAATTACTAAACTTTTGGTGCAAGTCTCGTAAGAAGGGGGGATTCTTGTTTTGCAAGTAATGTAAACAAAAGCTGAAAATAATAAAGTAAAAAGAGAGAGATTGTTACGTTGGTTGTAAACAATGAGAATTGAAGCGTTGGGGTTATGTCCACCTTCTGAGGTATACGTCTCTATTGGCTATGAGTGTGTAGAATTCTGTCATGCAATTGCTTATAGAGAATTGTAGTCGATGGTAAATCCAAGCGTCTCTCGACCTAAACAAAGACTATTTCACTTTAACTCTCTCGAGCTTAAAGCGTATCTAACGGTACGAATTCTCCAAGAGGTTAGTCCAGTTACGGCACTAGCTTTTTAATAGGAAAGGGTGTCCTACTACCTTGACATTATCTCTTTTCCATAAAAATAACTTTTCTCTCGAACAAGTTAAATGTTAGACTGGCGTATTCTTGCGTTTGCAACCACAAAGAATGTAGATTAAGATAAAGAGAATAATGATATAAGCAATATACGTGCCTCGAACTCACAAACTCACAGCAATAGATAGTATCTCATACGACTTCCATAACCCCAACAGAGAAGTTTAGTTACCGATGAATGCGAAGCAAATCACGATATTGAGTAATGGCGTGTAGATCAACTGATAGGCGTGAGGCGTGATTCCTTAGCAAGTAACGATTCTCTTGTTGTGGAATTTAAGAATAGAAGAGTAGAAGAAGAAAAATAGAATTAATGGAAAGATTAGAAGAGTTGTAGAGTAATAGAATTGAATTGTAAGATGAGAAGTTAAGAAGATGTTAGAAGATGTAAAAAGATGATAGAAGATGTAAGAAGGTGTTCTAAAATCTCTAGCATGATAGGGTATTTATAATACCCATATCCTACTCCTACTAAGCTAATGAAATAAATAACCAAATCCTACTAGACTAATGAAATCCTTAACCCAAATGTACTAGGTTAAGGTAACATTATCATAATCCTCATAAAATAATGAAATACATAACCTAATTGCACTAGGTTAATGTATCATTGTCAAAATCCAGCTTTGTGTCTGTAAATCTCCAAAGTCTTCAGAATTGTTGTTTTAGCCCGGGACAGATTTTCCATGCAGCAGTTTTGGTCCTTTAGGTGTCCCACTTCCTTCTCCTTCGTTCGTGAGCTTTCTTTTGCTTCAAGTTAGCCATAAAATGCTGTATTTTGCATCATTTATACCTGAAACTTTCCTAGTCATGTTCGTTAGCTCATTTACGGGAAAAAGGACTAAAAGTGCATGAAATATATAATTTATTCTCAAAACTAGGCTAAAATATGGGCAAAATATATTGATATAGGCGTGTAAATCCGCCTATCATCAACACCCCATACTTAGAGCTTTGTTCGTCCTCGAACAACATATCATGTCCTTCTAAGCATCAACTTAAGGTTTTTACAGCAACAGCACAAAACATTTATTAAGACAAGCACAACGATTATCTACCAAGAGTAGCTTTCCTATTATAAGTAGAAACAATTTAACCTCAAGTATAGACTCGTGATGGTGATCAACTCGCATGCAAACGTTAAAGTGCATAGAATCATATACAACTATCCAAAACTCATCAACCATGTGTGTCTCACCATATATTACCCATAATCACTCACAAATATAGCATATTTTTCAAAGATGGGTATCAAAATGTCCTTGCTCTCACTCTCACAAAGAATTCATATGTAGCGACTAATGACCATAGGCTTGCCCTTAATGTAATACTCTACTAAATGTTGGAATGTTAAGATTAGGATCAAGTAGGTCTTTTGATGGTTGTAATGTAGGCTAAGGGACGGGTAGGACTATTTTGGCCAGGAATAGTGACTAAGTTCCTAAGCGCTTTAATACATCACTTTGTATCATTGACACTTTTTTCTTTCAACCTTTCTTCTTTCTTTTGTTATGCCACCCTTGTTCTCCTCTTTTATTTTTCAATTTTAAGCACAACTCGCTTTTCAGCTTTCTTTTCCTTTTTCTTTTCACAACATACCTCTTATGATAACACTTTCTTTTTCATAACACATTCAAGCACCATTACAATTTATAGCATCATACTCACCCAATTTCCTCTTATGTTGTCACATGACTTTTTCACTTTAAAGCACTTAGGAGTTTGGATCAAATTACGGTCTTGAAAGAAATGGATTAGGCTTACATACAAGGTTGTCAAAGAAATAGGCTAAAGGCTCAAAAGGGTTTAACTAGGATGATGTCCATGGGTAGGTAAAACTGAAGGTAAACAAATATAGGTTGCCAAAGAAATGACTAAATCATATCCTAAACTTACACTCCTTATTTTCGCTTTGCATACATACCAGGCAAGTTCTAGCATCAGCCACATACATAGAATATACTATTATCTCACACACACAAGGCACATGGTCGACTTGATTGGAAGTAATATAGACTCTCGACCCAACAAGTGAAGGAATTGAATCACACAATATCACATATTGAGTCATAACTAGAGCCTAAACGTCTCAATAGTCACAATTGTAGCACATACTCTTGTTATAATCTCATGCTGCCTATCAAAATAATTTCATGCGAAGCTAGAAAAAATTTACTACTAAAAAAAACTGAAACAAAAATGAAACAAAAGCAAACAAACATAGATGCGAATAGAGAAGTATAGAATGCAATACCACCACCCCACACTTAGTCGGGACACTGTCCTCAGTGGAAAATAAATACGAGGAACCTGGTTGGTCGGACTTATCCTCTATGTCTGGGGTCATACCCCTTGCATTGGAATCATCATCAGAGTCGTCATCCTCAGAAGTTCCTCATAAGTATCCCACTTAATTCCAAGCGTGAGTCGAGGTATTTGCAGCGAGGAGGGTTCTCCTTGGTCCTTGCGACTTCTCTTTTTGCCCTTTTGGGAGGTGGTAGCCTTCTCCTTGCCTTGTCTCGCTTTAGGTGCCATTGTACCTGAGACTAGAAATAGTGTTAGTGGTAGCACAATATAAATGGATACAATCTATGCACAAGCAGTAGGGGTACCACCCCACACTTAGTTTTGTTGACACAAATCAGTGAAGTGAAAGTGGTCAATTACTCAGATTTCGTCGACATACGTTTAAGGAGTTGTATTCCGGCAAGAAAATCAGTGATGTATCACTACTTGCAGCCATTGCATTACTTTCATGTTAGATATAACAACACTACTACATAGGGGTTACCACATAATATAGTTACTTTCAACAATCACAACCTCCTATGTCGGCAGGCACTATAAGTCTTATCCCGATGAACGGGATAGCCTAACATGTAAGTATCCAAGTAGCAATCTTAAGAAATATTCATAACCATAGTAATTCTGCAAATATCATAACAATGCTATTGAAACCAAATTCAAGTCAGAAACAAGTCAAGATTTTCCTACGTATATGTTCACTCACATGATTTTGCAACAACAATCCGAACGCATGAACATCACCAACAATCTTATATAATTTAGCAATTCATAATAGCCATAGCAACGTAGTACTTACGAGAAATAAATGAAGAATAAGAAAGTACTTACTTGCTTGAAACTTGTGGAGATGGTTTTGTGAATTGGAAGAGCAAAAGAAAATTTTGAGAGGATTTGGATGAATGTGCGGCACCTTTAGGTCACTTTGCAATGTGTTGTGTTATAAAACTAAGTCCCCTTTATATAGGAAGATAATGGGTCGGGTTATGACCCATTTACAATCGGTTTTGGAGACAAAAATCCCACATATGCGGCGCATAATTCTTGGCATAGATATGACATATGCGGCGCATTGTCTATGGCATAATGGGACATATAATCCGCATAGTCTATGGAATTTGTAGACATATGCACCGCATAGTCTATGGCATATGAGATACTGAGACCAAATGCCATAGCATAGGCGGCGCATAGTAAAAAGCATACCTAGGAATAGGCGGCGCATAGTGTATAGCACACTAGATTCCGAGACCTTAGTCTATAGGATAGGTTATGCATCATTCGTGGCCTAGTTATACCAAGGGCTAGCCTTCCTCGAAGCCTATTTTGGCGTGAGAAAGGCTCAATCCATAGCCTTATGCATCACCCTTCCTAACTTACCAACTTTACCATACAATGCGTCCAAATCGTCAATTGAAATCAATCTCCTCGTTGAATACCTCTTGCACCTACATTTTCTCAAAAACACTAAAAATGATTAGAATGATGGGTTGCCTCCCATCAAGCGCCTTAGTTTTGGTCGTGGCATGACTCTTATTTTTGGATTTTTATTTATCAAAAGCAAAACACATACTAGAACGAAATGAAAAATGAAAAACGATAAATGATAAACGATGGGTTGCCTCCCATCTAGCGCCTTATTTATTTTTGTAGCACGACATAGTTACCTCGAGTACTCAGACCTCATCGATATAGATGGTGGATCGTTTTCTGAATGGATTCAGACGACAATGAGGCTTACTTGTAGGAGGGGTACCAATTATATCATCAATAGTCCAACCCATAACTCTCATGTATCTCTTCAGAGTAGAGATGCGAGCCTCTACGTGCTGTTTACTTAAATCATCTGCACTCACCGGAAGTATCTTTATACTTTCCAAGAACACATACCTTAGATAATCGGGGAGCTCTTTCGATTCTAGCATTGGTAGCTCTTTAAGGGAAGTCTTCGCTGCTGGTGAAGGTTGATTCTTAAGATCACGGTCCGGTTGCTTAGGAGTATGGGAATAGGACTCTATTTCTGTTAGAGCACCCATAAGTTCTTCATATTCTTTAGCATCCTCATGCTCAACATTCAGCAGCGCAACAGACAATGGCTCAACAGTAGGCTGTTTCTCTACAGATAATGCTTTCTTACCTTCATAATGAACATCAGCTACAGAGAACACATCCATATCTCTTGGCTGCTTCATCGCTTTGCACAAATCAAAATGAATCACTTCGTCATTCATTTGAAATAAAAGCTCATTATCTCTCATGTCAATAAGCACACTTCCTGTTGCAAGGAAAGGACATCCCAAGATTATGGGAACTTCAGAATCCACCTCGCAATCCAAAATCACAAAGTCTACAGGAAAGATGAAGGAAGAAACCTTCACCAACACATCATTCAAGATACCCACAGGTCGTTTTACCGACCTATCAGCCATCACGAGCCTCATATTGGTTGGTGTCGGATCACCTAACCCCAACTTCTTGTAGACGGATAGTG
This sequence comes from Capsicum pubescens, assembly GCA_030864215.1. Classification (NCBI taxonomy): domain Eukaryota; kingdom Viridiplantae; phylum Streptophyta; class Magnoliopsida; order Solanales; family Solanaceae; genus Capsicum; species Capsicum pubescens. The sequence continues at coordinate 97,395,517 of CM061549.1, read as the reverse complement.
GCATCAAATTGATGCTAGCACCCAGATCTCACAATGCCTTAGCAAAATTCATAGATCCAACCGTGCAAGGAATAGTGAAAGCACCAGGGTCTGCCTTCTTCTGTACTAAGGACCTTGTGGCAATTGCACTACAATGATGAATATTATCTGCCGGCTCATAGCTTACTGCCCTCTTCTTTGTCAATAGGTCCTTCATGAATTTAGCGTACCCAGGCATCTTTTCGAGCGCCTCTACCAACAGAACATTAATGGTCAGCTGCTTCAACATGGTCATGAATTTGCTGAACTTTGTATCATCCACCACCTTCTTCAATCTTTGAGGAAAAGGTGGTGGTGGGTATGGAATTGTTCTCTCCATGGCTTTCTTCTCCTCTTTCTTCCCTTTTTCAGCTTTTCCAGGCTGTACGTTGTGAGGAGTGATGTTAAGGACGTTAGGATCGGCTGCTGTGGCATCTTCCCCTTTTGCCTTATCATCAATTTCCGCTTCATCGTCAACCACTTTCTTTCCTTTTTTCTGAAGTTTCCAGCACCTTACCACTTCGGGTAGTGATGGCCATGCATGACCCATCATTCCTTGGGTTTTGCACAGTATCGCTAAGTAAAGTGCCAGCCTTTCTTTGATTGAGTGCTGCTGAAAGTTGGCTCAATTGCTGCTCTATTTGCTTGATTGAAGTGGAATGAGAATCAACTAGTTGTTTCATGGAGGACAAATCATTAATTACCTCAGTAACTCCCGCGCTTGTTGCTTCCACTCCTTTCAATAATTTAGCCATCATGTCTTCCATACTTCCAGAACTAGATGTGGTGGTGTCACGTCTTCCAGGGGGAACATACACACCACTATTGTCATTCTTGTTCTTCCAACTACCTTGGTCCTTGTTTCCAAATTTCTCATAGTAGTTCCGACCTTGGTTTCCTTTGGCATTGCCTCGGAAACCCCCCTGATTACTCAAGTAGTTGGCTTCTTCCTCCAAATCAGATTCGTCTCTTCTATGTGCGACAATGGCTTTAACTTTTTCGGTCTTCCCTAATAATAGATGCTTTGTGAGAAGATCCACTTGTGTTTTCATGTGCACCATATCTTGGTCGCGTTCGTCTTGTCTACGCCTCTGATCTGTGGTCATGCCAATAGATAAAGTGGAGCTTGCTACCTCGGAATCCCTGGTATGCCAAGCTCTACTTTGTTTCGTCATGCGATCTAGCATATTGCTTGCTTGACCAAAGGTGAGGTCCATAAAAGATCCTCCAGCTGCGTTATCCACCAGTGGTTTAGTTATTGAATTCAAGGCTCTGTATAGTATCTCCATTAGGTGAACATTAGTCATATGATGGTTTGGACACCTCGCTAGCTTTGTCTTGAACCTCTCCCATGTTTCATGAAGAGCTTCAGTGGGAAGCTGACGAAAGTTGCTGATTTCATCTCTCAATTGTGCTCTTTTGGATGGCGGAAAGAATTTTCTAGGAAAGCGTCTCTCAATTGCCTCCAATTTGTAATAGAATCAGGAGTCAGCCCATTCAACCATAGTGTTGCCTCCCCAGACAGAGACAATGGAAATATACGTAATCGAATTGCATTCTGACCAACACCAGGATTGTCAAAAGACTTGCATGTAGAAATAAAGTTGATGAGATGCATATTCGGATCATCGCCTGCTAGTCCAACAAATAATCCCTTGAGTTGCAATAACTGAATCATGGTGCTTGTGATGTTGAACTTGGCTCCGGGCGCTAATGGTGGTGGAATTATAGCTCCAGTGGCTCCGGCTCCATCAAGATCATCATCATCATCATCGAATGGTATTTCACGTTGTACATCCATTGATGCACTGAACAAAAACCTGCAGTAAACAAAAATGAAAACTAAAAGTAAAAGTACGAGAGTCTTTGACCAAAGGGTCTAGTAATTATTACGAACTTAATTGACACTTGTATTCCCCGGCAACGGCGCCAATTTTTGATAACGCTCAATCTACAGCTCTCGTTTGAGTGTAAAGCGGTCGTTAGCAAATATAGAACCCAACCTGGGTTGGGTGTCGATCCCACAGGGAATAGCTTGGCCAACAAGTAAGTAAAATTACTAAACTTTTGGTGCAAGTCTCGTAAGAAGGGGGGATTCTTGTTTTGCAAGTAATGTAAACAAAAGCTGAAAATAATAAAGTAAAAAGAGAGAGATTGTTACGTTGGTTGTAAACAATGAGAATTGAAGCGTTGGGGTTATGTCCACCTTCTGAGGTATACGTCTCTATTGGCTATGAGTGTGTAGAATTCTGTCATGCAATTGCTTATAGAGAATTGTAGTCGATGGTAAATCCAAGCGTCTCTCGACCTAAACAAGGACTATTTCACTTTAACTCTCTCGAGCTTAAAGCGTATCTAACGGTACGAATTCTCCAAGAGGTTAGTCCAGTTACGGCACTAGCTTTTTAATAGGAAATGGTGTCCTACTACCTTGACATTATCTCTTTTCCAGACAAATAACTTTTCTCTCGAAGAAGTTAAATGTTAGACTGGCGTATTCTTGCGTTTGCAACCGCAAAGAATGTAGATTAAGATAAAGAGAATAATGATATAAGCAATATACGTGCCTCGAACTCACAAACTCACAACAATAGATAGTATCTCATACGGCTTCCATAACCCCAACAGAGAAGTTTAGTTACCCATGAATGCGAAAGAAATCACGATATTGAGTAATGGCGTGTAGATCAAGTGATAGGCGTGAGGCGTGATTCCTTAGCAAGTAACGATTCTCTTGTTGTGGAATTTAAGAATAGAAGAGTAGAAGAAGAAAAATAGAATTAATGGAAAGATTAGAAGAGTTGTAGAGTAATAGAATTGAATTGTAAGATAAGAAGTTAAGAAGATGTTAGAAGATGTAAAAAGATGATAGAAGATGTAAGAAGGTGTTCTAAAATCTCTAGCATGATAGGGTATTTATAATACCCATATCCTACTCCTACTAAGCTAATGAAATAAATAACCAAATCATACTAGACTAATGAAATCCTTAACCCAAATGTACTAGGTTAAGGTAACATTATCATAATCCTCATAAAATAATGAAATACATAACCTACTTGCACTAGGTTAATGTATCATTGTCAAAATCCAGTTTTGTGTCTGTAAGTCCCCAAAGTCTTCAGAATTGTTGTTTTAGCCCGGGACGGATTTTCCATGCAGCAGTTTTGGTCCTTTAGGCGTCCCACTTCCTTCTCCTTCGTTCGTGAGCTTTCTTTTGCGTCAAGTTAGCCATAAAATGCTGTATTTTGCATCATTTATACCTGAAACTTTCCTAGTCATGTTCGTTAGCTCATTTACGGGAAAAAGGACTAAAAGTGCATGAAATATATAATTTGTTCTCAAAACTAGGCTAAAATATGGGCAAAATATATTGATATAGGCGTGTAAATCCGCCTATCATCAACGGATTATTTGATTATATGATAAGTAATTATAAGACATCTTCAAATAAGAGTAGTAAGAATCAAACACCTTTATACGATTGGAAAGATAATGAGTTTGGCGAAATTCAGTAGGCTTGTCGTTGAGTAAAAATGTCTACTAATAAGTTAAAGTTGGCATCCAAATTAGAACCTATTTGCAATCATATTCATCAAGAAAATGGAGATTCAAGGAGGAGTACCATTAGGAATGATCAGCTTGATGAGATCAGTTTACAGGTACTTCAGATGAGTGCCAAAGTATTTTTCAATCAGATGTTCATAGACAAGAAGTATATCAGCAAAGGTAGTGTGAGCATGAGCTTGAACAATTTTCCAATGCATTAGAGATGTTAAATTCAAATGGAGAATTATTTCTAAAACTCCTACAAGATCCTAATTCACTATTACCAAAGCAAATTTGAAACATGCAAAATGTGAAAATGTCAAGAGATTCAATGAGGTCCTTCATAAGTAATGAACTACTAGACTTTAACATTTTGAACAGTGAACAGAAGTATCATCAATCTTCATTTGAAGAAAATTCCAACTCCCAGCCTTCAAATAAAATAGTTTTTTTAAAGCCAATTCCTTGAAATATTCAATGTTTTGAAAATGTTACCTGCTATTGTTTGTCTATGCAGTCTTTGATAGACCTCCAAAGGCTAACACCATAAGTTGAGTTAACTGGCTTTGCCATCCAGTTAACTAGCTAGGTATGTGATGTTTTGAATTTTATATTGCATAATGTTCTTATTTAAAAAAAAAAGAATTAAGCAGTTACTGGTTGGCCGAGTGATTCATTTTTGTTTTGCTTATGTTTTAAAATTGGTTTAAAGATCAATTTTTGCAACAATTTACTGACTATTGTGTGCTGCTAAGGTATTTTTTTCCATTGAGATTTTTCCCCATCCGTCAAGCTATTATAGATACATTTGGAGGAGTGAAAACTGTCAAGGAGAGTTTCAATAATGTAGTAGAATTATTTTTCAAATATGATGTCACATGGATTTATTCATTTGTTCATTTCTCTGAGTGTTGGCATCACTTATAAGAAAATCTTGTGCACGCTGCTGATCACACTCGTCTGCTAATTAATTAGTTCTTGGTTAAGCATGTCTCAATGTTTTATGTATTTTTAAGGGTACATCGTCCATTTGTTTTCTTTACATTAGCTATCAACCTGCCGCAACTTCTTTTTTTTTAATCCAGAGCCGATGTTTGCATTATAAGCAAAACACACACATGCCACGTGATTAGACCTTTTTCCATTTATCTGATGAATTTTTTGTTTATATTAGGAGAGTATATGGATACTATGACTACAAACTACTAGATTTAGATAACATTATTTATCTATCTTGATACCAACATGAGTTTCCATGAAGAGTACTGACCAATCGTTGGTCACCTGCATTGCTTGGTGGCTGAACCCTTTGTTGATATAGGAAACAAATTTGTGACAGTAGATCATTTGGATCATTTATTGGTGCATAAAGTCCTGATATAATATCTATAATTTGCACTTGATGGCTGACATGGTTCTCTTAACACTCCTGTATAATGGCAAATCAGTTATTCTGCTTTTCTTTATCATAGGTATTTTTTCGTAAGATCTTAGGTTTTATTTTGTCATACTGCATTTTATTTTGTCTTTCGAGTTTGTTCAACTCTTTTTTCTTGAACAAAATCAAACCAGTCTGTCCTATATTGTCGTATTACATGATGGTTGTGGTGTGTGAAGTTTATTTTCGTTCATCTTGTTGCTCTTTAATAGTGCTACTTGGTGCAAAATTCCTCATGATGAATTTGCAGTTTTGGTATTTTGTTCACTTCCTCCTTCCTCTGGTAATTTAACTATGATTCATGGCACTAGTTTTGTTAGGGAATAGGATGTGGTTATATGGCATTGATGGTCCTGTAGTAAGAGGCTCTATAATTCATAAAATTCATTATTTAAGGGTATCACTATCTGAAAATCTCTTTGCATAAAGCTTAATATAATATTTGGAGTAATCCTATATATAATTCTGGAAATTTACTTTCCAAATACAAAGAATGGTATGTGGTTCAGCTTGTTTGATTGAGATCTTTAACCCCCTTTTACCTTTAAAGTCGATGATCATAATGAATTGGTATTTGCTTAAATTCTTCAAAGACCACTAAATATATGGTTTCATACTTTCATAGATTGAGCTTGCTTTCTTTTTGAAAATTTCTAAGCTTGATCATAATTATGGTCTTATGAGCCTACTAAATCCCGCTAGACCACGCGATGAGAGGCTCTAACACACCATGAGATGGTAGATAACTTCCTCGCCCAAACATGTTTTCTCTAAATTATTTAGTACTTGATTGAACTCTATTACGTCAATGGGTTCTAGTTTTCTATTGATAGCTATATTTTTGTGTAGAAATGCACCCATATTCACCTATATGCACCCATTGACATGGCCTAACTTCACTAATATTCATCCTTTTGCACCCAGTGAACAAGGAACTGGCTATCAGGTTGTTACTGCTTAGAGGAATAGCTTCTTGCAAACTATAGAAACAAATAAAATGATAATGAATGTTACTTGATTTCTTGCAGGAAATGTTCGACGATTTAGGTGACCTATTGTATATAATTAATGGTTTTTAATTCGTTCTCCTTGCATCCTTCTAGTACTGCGGAATATAATTGATTAATGGTTATTCGTGAATATCATATGGTACTCTTCCTAATCTAAATGAATAGTTTGCTTGCAGATTTGATTTAAGCTCTCTTAATACCTAGCTTATACTTAGAGACTAAGTAATGATCTTAAGTAAGATTGTATTTGTGAAATGTTTAAAAGGCCAAATTTGTTGGAAAATATTGCACATGCTTTTATTATTTTCATCTATTAAATACCAATACCTTTTACTACTCCCTTATACAAAAAATAACTTTTCCCTTGTACTTGTCTATTTTAGAAAAACAAGAGAGATATATTATCTTCCTCCAATATTACCCTCATCATTAAGTAACTACATAAAGTTTGGTAGTCAAATTTAGATTTCCAAAACATAGTTAATATGTGTAATTTAGTAAACCAAATCTTTTAATAAATGATCCCTTAAGGGGAGTGTCAAGTCAATAGAGGAGTAGTAAAAGGAATGGAGGGAGAATTTGGGAAAATCACCTGATGAAACCCCATTCTCTGTGAAGATGTTTCCTTTAATCTAGTTACTACTTGAGTTCTGTTATCCTTCATGGAGTTGTAGAAGGCTATAGAGTTTAATCTTCCAAGAACGCTTGATTTCTATAGTGAGATGCTAATGGGAATAGGATTACACTTTTTCCTTTTAATTATCAGATTCTTTTCCTTGGTTCATCCTTAACTCTATAAATCTTTAGGCTAGTGTAATTGAATCTGAGTTTTGTGATAGTCGAGGGGTGACCATCGCCGCAATGTATGCATCATTCATGTATCAACACATGGAACAAATCCTGCAAGTGTTGCAATGTGTGGGGTAAAAGTTGTTGCTGTTGGGACGGATACAAAAGGAAACTGAAGCAAATAAGGATAAACTTGTTTCTCTTATGGTAAATCACATGCTATTATAATCTGACATCTTCTGTATTGGTTGTATATACTTAAAACTTGGTTAAATGTAAGGTTACATATCCATAAACTCATGAAGTGTATAAGGAAGGAATTGATGAGATATGTGAGATAATCTATGACATTGGTTATCAGGTGTACATGGATGGAGTTAACATGAATGAACATGCAATTACCTTATATCAACTCCTAACCTCTCATGCTGTAATTTTTCTTACTCAAAATTATAGCTTATTACTATAGTGTGCGTAAACTGGGATACGGACATTTCATCATTTTTAATTCTTGTAGATATTACTTGTCATTGAGTCTGTTTAGTGAAAAGACCATTATATCACTTTAAATTCTAGCTCAACAATTTTGAAGTTAGACCTTATATCTTAAAAGAAGGGATGTATTTGGATTAGGTAATGAACCTTTAATTTACCCTCCTATCCCTTTCTTTCTCTTTTTATTTACTCCTGGGTGATTTGATAGTTTTCCCACATGATGTTGTAATTTAAGTGTTAATCGAGCTTACTTATTCTCTTTTTATAAGTGTCCAAAATAAAGAAGGAAATGAAGAAATTGACCTTACCTGAGAAGATTTTTGAATTATTGATAGATGCTTTAATATTGATCTTTTAAATATTGAATTTAGTGAAACTTATCGCCACTTGAACTTGATACTATATGGAAAAACTAATGATCATTTAACTTTATACATTTTGCTTTTGAGTTTAGATTACTAGTTTGTTGCATAAAATTTTAATTTGGATTATTATATTAATGAAAGATTTTGTTGTGATGTGTGTACATAAATATCTATAATTGTATTAATATAATTCTATATATATAGTAATCGTTGCAATAGGTGACAAAAATTGTTACAATAGATTGCAAAAAAAGGTGAAATAATTGTCAAAAAGTATTGCAATAGGTAGTGAAAAATGTTGTAATAGGTTTAAAAAGGCGTATCAATAGGTGTCCAAAAGCATTGCAATTCATAGTTAAAATTCATTGCAAAAGACCAATAAGTGTTACAATAGATATTCGAAAATTATTTCAATAGGGTAATTGTAATGCTTTCCTGTCATTGCAATATAATCTGTTGAGAAGGTTCTTAACCATTGCTATAGACAATATGAAGTGTCCCAATAGGAGTTAAAATGAACCATTGCAATAGGTCAATCTATTGCAACGGTTGATGAAACCGTCGAAAAATTCATTGGGATAGCTCTATCACAATGCTCACATATTCAACACCTGCCAAACTGTTGTTGTAGCTCTATCGCAACGGTTTCTTTATGTATCACAACAGTTTTTGAACCTTTGCCATAGGGCTAATTTCTAGTAATGATGTTAGAATCTGAAGATAAATGAATTCATATCTTAATTTAAGTTCTTTAACTTTGAAATGTTAAACAAATACTGTGAACTTAAAACAGAAACAGTCTAACAAGTCTCTACTAATAACTAGAAAGACATTGGAAGTGACCCTAGCTAACCCGAACATAACTAGAAATCTCATAACTAAGTCATTTCAACACAGAACAGATATCTGAGACACTAGGTTCTCGGACTGTGAGGACTCACCAAAACTCAGGATGTAGGTGATCATTCCCATAATCAATTATGTTGTTGAAAACGAGCACCAAAATCTACATTATAAGACAATGTAGCACATAAACATATATGTGGGTCGATACTTCTGGAATGTACTATGTATTTGGGGGTTAATGAATAAATAATTAAACAGTTGAAATGCACATATACGATGCATGCCAAGTGTAAATGACTCACCTTGAACTTGAAATAAACAAAACACTACAAAATCATGAATATGAATAATAAAGAATAAGGATAAACTTTTTGAGACAAAACCCTTTGTTTCTAAGAGCATTATTTTTATTCTTTCTTATGGGAGTTTCTTCTAACCAACATAAACTATGTGAGCTATTATGGAGTTCAACATCTTACCCACGTTGGGGAGAGCTGTTCTCCGCTTGCCATCGGAGTAGAACCTTAACTTAAGTGATCATTGAACTTCATCCATATTGGGAAAAAGCATAACCTATGGTGGCTCATTGTTTCTAGGAATTTTGGATACGCTTATCCACATTCACTTCTCGGTGCTAAATACTACTCTCAGAATACTTATATGCTCATGCTTTAGAAATACACCATAAAATAGCATAACTGTTTATGGGATGAAAACCAATTATGATTCTATTTACTTTAAATCATAATTAAGATGAACAGTTGTGGATTTCATATTTTATCTTAGGATCAAAAGATTAGTCTTTGCTTTAAATCATGTAGTAAAACTTATCAATGGAGCTAAAAAGCATAATCTTCTTGTAAACTCAATACTTATACTTTGGACGTAGAATTCATGCTTTAATTCATAGACATTCATGACAAAAGTTCATGCTCAATAATTATCTTGAAATTCTTCAACAATTGCAGTTAGAATAAGGAAATTTAAATAACAATATGAATCTTATAAGTTAAAACACAAATATATGTAGTCTTATTGGACTTAAAGCCTTTAATCTTATGGTAATATCATAATTCAAAAATATGGCTATTTGGGTATGATCCCTAGTTCAAAATAAAGAAGTTCAATCTTTAAACAATGTATTTTAGGCATAAGGATGAAATAGTAAACTTGTTCATTAACCCTACATACCTGAAGTTTCTTGACTTGTGAAAAGTGTCTTGAATCTTGAGACTTAAAGGATAAATTTTTGAGAGAAGCCCTAGTCTTGATGTTCTTAAAGATGAGAGGATGTAAGCGTTGTGGTTTGATTGAGAGATAGAGGAAAATAATACCTCTTTGAGGGTTATAGATCGTGGGTGAAAGTTATAGGAGAGGAAAAGGCCAAAAAGACCTTAGCTAAATTTTACAGAAGTGGTTTGTGAGTCCTTATAAGTACACTGTACGACTTGAATGGAAAAGTTCGACTAGTCTTCATCATATCATAAGCTAGACATAATCTAAGAGGGTACACACTGGTCAACACACGAGTTCTACTTATGACTAGTATCATCTTTATACAACTCTTACCCCCTACTCGTAATATAGACAGAATCTTAGGAAAACTATCCTGATGAACCTACAACTTCCTTCATACGACTCGTATGATGATCTTAGGACTCTTATGGGTTAAGTCGTACCTTCAACAAAATTTCCACCATTCCACACTATCTTGGATACAATTTACCTTATACGACTTAAATGAAGTGTATTTGACTCAAAGAAGAAGTCGTATGATGTAAAGAAACTTTTAGACATGAGGTATTAAAATATCTCCCCCTTGGAAACATTCGTCCTCGAATGTGATTCATCTACAATCGGTATTATGATAATAATCAACATATTCACACTAAATTTACAAAACAATCTTACCACTACCACAAGGATCCAGCTTATCACAACATACAATACGATATAAGGGCATTTAAACAGACTTAAGAAGAAGAAATTTGCTAGAAATAACACATTACCTTAGGTAGGAACTGAACTGGAGGAAAATAGATAGGGATAATTGGTCATTATGTCTGCTTCAACCCAATCAAAGCTGCTTTACCAACCTTAAACCATCCTATAGGTGATATACATCTACGCCCATACAAAGCTTTAAATGAATCTATTTGAATGCTAGTATGATAACTATTAGTATAAGGAACCCAATCAATGGTAAATGGTAATACCAGTATCCTTTAAATCTAAAACACTCTCTCTCAATGTTTCTTCTAATGTATGAATAGGGTGTTCTGCCTTACCATCAGTTTGTGGATGAAAAGATGAACTAAGCTTAACCTTTGTACCAAGACCCATCTGAAAACACTGGCAAAATTGTAAAGTAAACTACGTGCTTCTATCTGAAATGAATAATAAGGGTATCCCATGAAGCCTCACTAACTCCTGGATATACATTCTAGCATAATCCTCCATGGTATCTGAAGTCCTAACAGGTAGGAAATTAGTTGAGTTAGTCATTCGATATACTGTGACCCAAATTGAGTCATGCTGATGTCTTGTACGAGGCAAACCTATGATGAAGTCCATATTCACTACTTTCCACTTCCAAGTAGGAATACTGATACATTGAAACATACCACCTGGTATTTGATGTTAAACTTTAACTTTCTGACAATCGGGACACTTGGATACAAACTCAGTTATGTCCTTCTTATTACCATTCCACCAATAAATTTCTCATAAGTAGTGGTACATCTTAGTAGAACCAAGATGAATTAAACACATAAAACCATGAGCCTCAGCTAATATCCTTTCCCTCAACCTTATTACATTCGGAACATGAAGTCAGACTTGATAATGAAGTACGTTATCTCCCCCTTGGGAGAAAACCTCAACCTTTTGCTGCTGAACTCCCTCTAATATCTAGATAAGTATAGGATTATTTTGTTGTTTATCCATCACTTCCACGACCAAATATGCTTTCTAATCGTTCTAAACTACTACTCCCCCTTCATAAGTGTAGAGCAAACATACTGTAATACCCTGTATTTTCGTGCTAGAATTCTAACCATTGATCCTACGCGTCTAAGCTCTAATCCAAATAATTTGAGTGTGAATACAAGTTGAATGATAATTATCCTAGTCTATGGAGTGGTTTATAGGTGAAAAATGTTCATAGCAATGACCTAGAACAAAGTTGAGCTAAGAACAATTGATTCATCCAAAGTTTGACATTCGATTCTACAAGGGTCAACTTTAAATGTGTATATATATTAATATACATGGAATTTTTCATACCAATACCTATAAAATTTTATATAATTAAATTCTATTTCCAACGATACCAATTTCTCAAAATTCCGATACTCAAGCGAAGAGTTATGCCCATTTTCGTGAGAGGCAATAAGGGTGTGCGATAGGCAATGCGGCGTATACTTAAATGTGTGCGATAGGCAATGCACCGCATACCTCACTTCCAAATGCCAAAAACACCCTATATATGTCTATAACATGGGATTAAACTCCTATAACACCAAAACAAGTTTACTTTCACCAAAATTCACCAAGAACAACCTTTAGGGTTTTAACATAAAAACCCCAATAGCTAGAGATTAAACCGTGGGAATTCTATAATTTTTACATATTCGGAATCCCCTTTACGAAGGCTACGAGGGACACCCAAAAGTTTGTGTATAGCATTACGTCATTCGGAAAGTCATTCAAAGCTTCAAGTTTAAGGTATGTGGGGGTTTTCAACAAGAACACCTTTCGTTCTTGTGCCCAAAAATATTTTTCTGTTACAAAGTTATGGATTTTTACATGTTCTATCATGAATTTGAAGCATAAATTTATACTCTACATTCATTCTTATGAGACTATGATACTTTTGATATTTTAGAACTGGAATTATATGAGAATGATGATATTATTGTACAAAAAGCTGAAATTTCCAGATTTTAAAGTAATTTATATATGTTTATGATGACAAGCATGATTCTTGAGAGATTTTATCGTGATATTGATATATGGGTCTTCGAACCCCCTTTGAAATTGTACTTTGAGAAATTATGTGCTATAAGCACAATGAGATTTGAATCCCAAAGTTAATTTTCTTTACAAAGATGTATGATTTGATATGCTTTACTACGAACTTGAATATATGAATTTTATACCTTACGATCTTTCATGCGAATGTTGATATGGTTACCTATAAAGCTAAAAATTTAAGTTTTACGTGATTATTTTTATGCTTATGTCATAAAGTATGAAACTTTGGAAGGTTTTATGGTGATATTGATGTATGGGTTTTTGGAACCCTATTTGAGTTTATTATTTTGTGAAATCATATGTTATAACTACCTTGAAAATTAAATTAGTTGAAATGATGAAGAAGCTTTGACCTTTCGATCGTAAAAAAGGGTGTTTTTGAACCCGTGATGAGAAAAGAAATCCACTTTTATTGATTATTATAAAAAGGGTAGCATGATGACTCCCGTTGTGAATTGTTGAAATGTTTGTCAGTGGATTTTCTTTTGAAAAGATCTGAGCTAAGTTCGGGAGTAGTCTTTAGCACCGAGCAGGAGGTATAGCAGGATTTCGTACTTCCCTAGAACTACGTGCCCCCGTTGGATGTGAGCCAGAGTATGATTTATATAGTGATCACTAGTGTTTGGATTGACGATTTAATGTCCTACTCCGATGGCAAGGATATGAAAGCTTTCCCCAACGTGGGTAATACGTTGGACTCCATGTAGCTTAGATAGTTTATGTCAGTTGTAAGAGACTCCCAGTGTGTGTGTGTATTCTTCTATTTGAGATAAAAATATAATTGCTTAAAAGATTGAGTTTGAGAAAGTCATTGTTTTCGAAAGATTTAAAGACTATATATTCTAAAGAGATTTATCATGAGATTTGATTGCTTTGATGAATTGGAATTGAGATGAAAGTGAATTGAGATTTATTATGATGATTCACATATTTCACCCGATATATTTTACTCTCTTATGATTATGATGATTTTAATTCGAGCTAAGTGAGTCATTTATATCAGCATGCATAATTTTATAAACTGTGATGATATTAAGATATTATTTTATATATACATTGCACCCCTATATGCTCGGTACGTTTCTATGGTACTGACCCACATATTCGTATGTGGGATACTTTTTCTCGGAATATAGGTACAAGGTATAGTGTAAATCTTCAGATCCAGTCAGTTCGGGGCATCCAGTCAGCAGGTGATGAGTCCTTTTGATTCAAGGGCTTGGGTCAGTTATGCAGAACTAATAGTGTTGTATTTTCTTTATCCAGCCGTATTGAGTTGGGTTAGTCGGGAGTCATGACCCGGATACCTACAGTCAGTACTAGTAGAGGCTTCATAGACAGTCAGTAGAAGTTGATGTATTCCGTTTCAGTTTTGGTTGTAAAAGCAGAGTTGTAATCTTGTAAATTTAGTTTTGTATCTATCATATTCAGAAAAGAGTTATTTTCCGCAGATTTGTGTAGATTTATACTTTTTGTTCAATTGCTTATGATTTATGCCAGTAGAAGGGTTAGATTGGGTCACTTGTGATCCTAAGCATCGTGTGACGTCTCGGGACCCGATTTCGGGGCGCTACACATACTCTCAAAAGATCCAACCTATCCACTTATTTAGCCAACTCCTATTCTTTCTTCATCACACGAGACACACTACCCATAGACAACTTACTTAGTTAATCTACCACTACACTAGCCTTACCTGGATGATAGAGCATATTCATGTCATAATCATTCAACAACTTCAACCACCTTATCAAAAGAAGATTCAGTTCCCTTTGAGAAAACACGTACTAAAGACTCTTATGGTCAGTGAAAACATCAGCATATATAATATCAAGGTAGTGCCTCCAATTTTTAAAGGCACAAACCACCTAAGCTTACTCCAAATTGTTAGTTGGTTAATTGTTTTTGTGATCCTTAAGTTTTCTAGAGGAATAAGATATCACTCTCCCATTTTGCATCAACATACAACCTAACACAACTCTGGCATCATCATAATACACTATAAATCCGTATAACCCTTCCGGCAAAGCTAACACTGCTGCCAAAGTCAATCTATTCTTCAACTCTTGAAAAATCTTCTCATACTTATTTGAACTTATGAACATAACTTTCTTTTGGGTCAATTAAGTCATTGGTGTGACTATAGAGGAAAACCCTTCAACAAACCTTTGATAATATCTAACAAAACCCAAAATGCTTCGGATGTCGGATGGAGTGAAGGGTATAAGCCAGTGCTTCACTGGATTAGTCTTTTGAGGATCTACATGAATACAAGCACCTGAAATAACATGCCCCAAGAAAGTAACAGATTCCAACCAAACCTTACATTTACCAAACTATTCATATAATTGACGGTGCTTGAGGGTCTGCAATACTATTCTGAAATGGTCTGCATGCTCCTCTACACTCCTAGAATACACCAATATGTCATCTTTAAAGACTGACAAACATGTCCAAATACTTCTTGAAAACCTTGATCATTAAATCCATGAAAGTTGCAGGAGCATTCGTCAGTCCAAATGACATGACCATAAACTCAAAATGGCCATAACTCATTTAAAAAACTATTTTAAAAATGTCTTTCTCCCTAAATTTATACTGATGGTGTCCCGACCTAAGGTTAATCTTGGAGAACCACTTAACACCCTGGATATAGTCAAAAAAATCATCGATTCTAGAAATGGGTTACTTGTTCTGATTGTAACCTTGTTTAGCTGTCTATAATCAATACACATTCCAGAGTACCATCTATCTTTTACATGAAAAGGACTGGATCATCCCACAGAGAAACACTGGGTATTATGAAACCTTTATCTAAGAGGTCTTTAAGCTGCTCTTTTAACTCTTTAAGTTTGGCCGAAGCCATACAATATAGAGGAATATAGATAGGTTGAATATCAGGAAGAAGATCAATACTGAATTCCATTTCTCTATCTGGTGGTACCCTAGGCAAATCATTGGTGAAGACCTTAGGAAACTCATTTACTAAAGGGACTGATTGAGCTGTTTGAGCTTAAACTTGGTATCTTTGACTCGAACTAAATAATAAATACATAATTTTTATATTAACTTTCTGGACTTAAGATAATAGATGAAACGACCTTTGGAAGATATGGAACTATTATTTCATTCTAAAACTGCCTCATCAAGAAATTGGAACTTCACCACACTGGTGCAATAATCTACTGTAGCATAGCATTAATGGAGCCAATCCATGCCAAGAATAACATTGAAATCTACCATCTCTAACTCTATTAGGTTTACTAGTATGATCTTATAGAGAACAATAATAGGACACTTCTTATATACTCATCTTGCAACAACTATATCACTCACTAGGGTGGAAATTGAGAAGGGCTTAGAGAGATTTTTCAGGACCTACTTTAAAATTTACTGCAACCAATGGCGTAACATAAGAGAGATTTTATTTTGGGTGTAACCATACATATACATCAAGGTTAAAGGCATGAAGCATACCAGTGGCAACATATGGTAAGCTCTCCTGCTCTTGATGATATGGTAAAGCATAGAACCAATTCTGGCGCTGACCACCATCGGTACTGGATGATGTGCCCTGTGGTAGAACTGAGAGACCTGGCTGAGCTGGTGTATTAGTAACCTGAGTCTTATAACGAACATCCTTACTTCCCTGCTTAGTATACAAACAATCCTTGATTCTGATTCCCAACTTTCCATAACCATAGAAAATCCTTTTGCCCATCAAGCACTAACCAGGATGGGTTCCGCGACACTTAATATATGTTGGGTAGCTAGGCCTTCTGATTACACTATTATGTGACCTGGAATTCAAAGTCCTACCCCAATGTTCATGTTTAGTCCAGGGTGCAAGGGCACTGGCAGAAATGGCGTAGGCACTGATGAGTGACCCTAAAACTTTGATTAACCTTTCCGTCCAAGCCTTGGCTGACTATACTCAAACTATCCAGTCCTAGATCTCTTGTTTCTCTTCTCTCTTTCCTACAACATTTCTACCTCAATCTATTGAGCATAATACATCAATTGATCCATATCCATAACCCTAATCAGTATGGCAGTCCTATACTCCCTGACGACCAAATTAGACACCTTAGTAATAAACTTACTCATATGACCTTTAGGGTTAGATAATAATTCAAGAGTGTACTTAGACTACTGAGGGAACTTAAGGAAGTACTCCTTCACTATCATAGAGCCTTACCTCAGGTTTATAAATTTTTACAGCTTAGCCTCGCTTATCTCATGCGAAAAGAACCTATCCAGAAAAGTATTTTGAAATACCTGCCAACTCATAGGAACTATATTCTTACCTCTACCTTCCATCCACATATGAACCCAATCATAAGCAATATCCTTCATCCTATAGGATGTCAACTCTACACTCTCCTCTTCAGTAACATGTATAATTTTAGTAATCTTTCTCATCACATCAACAAAGAGTTGAGGATCTTCATCCACCTTTGACCCATAGAACTCATGTGGATTTGTCCTCATAAAATCCTAAATCCTAGCTGCAGCTAAATTACTATTTTTCTGAAATGGAATTGCTGCTTGTTGGTTAACCTGAACATTGACATTCACAATTTGGGCCAAAGCTTGAAAGGTACCTCAAAATTTAGCATAAGTTACATTCTCATTCAGAAGGTCGGCGTGCAGATGTTGTTGGTCACCTTTTATGTGGGCTTCGACTTGGTGAGGAGGCATATTTTATCATATAAAAGCACAAGTTAAGAAAGGCAGAGACATTTATAACCACGATAGATCATGAAAGAAATGATGATTCTTAACTCGTTCCATAGCCTCTAGTTCATAAATGTAGTTCACTTCACATCCATGATCAAGACTCTACATAACGCGGCTTGTTTGAATCGTTGGGACTCTTCAAAGCCATAGGATTTGAAACCAAGTTTGTACCCCCTGGACGTCACATAGTGCTCAAAACTACGAATAGTCCCAAGCTAACATAAAATGCCTGCTTATCTTGTAACTAATAATAAAAGTGAACTAACACGTTAGAATCTAAAGGTAAACAAATTCATATCATAACTAAAATTTTGCAACTTGGAAATCATAAACAAACATTGTGAACATAAAACACAAACAGTCTGACAAGCAGCTACTAATAACTAGAGAGCCACTGGGACAGACCCCAGCTCACCCGAACATAACTAGAAATATCACTGAACAGATATCTAAGACAATAGGTCCTCAGACTATAAGGAATCACAAAAATTTAGGATATAGGTGATGATGCTTGTCAATCATGCTACTGGAAATGAGCACCAGAACCTACATTATAAGACAATGTAGCACACAGACATATATGTGGGTTAATAATTCTTAAATGTACTGAGTATGTGGGGGAGAATGAATAAGTAAATCAATAGATGAATATACACATATAATTTAAAATGATGCAAGCAAAGTGTAAATGACTTACCTTAAACTTGAAATAAAAAAATAATGCAAAATAATTAATGTGAAAATTGAAGCATAAGGATAAACTTTGTGAGCCATAATACTTAGTTTCTAAAAGCTTTACTTTTGTCTTTCTTATGGGAGTTTCTTCTAACCGATATAAATCATGTGTGTTATTGTGGATTCCAACGTCTTACCTATGTTGGGGAGAGGCGTTCTACCCTTGCCATTAGAATAGAACCTTAACTTTAGTAATCACTAAACTTCATCCAAATTGAAAAAAAGTTTAACCTACGATGGCTTATAGTTTCTAGGAATTTAGGATACGATCATCCACATTCCCTTCTCAGTGATAAATACGACTCCCAGAATACTTAAATGCTCATACTTTAAGAAATCCACCATAAAATAGCATAAGGGTTTATGGGATGAAAACCAGTTATGATTCTCTTTACATTAAATCATAATCAAGATGAATAGTTGAGGATTTTATATCTTATCTTAGGATCAAAATATAAGCCATTACTTTAAATCATGTTGTAAAACATGTTAATGGAGGTTAAGAGCATAATCTTCATATAAACTCAATATTTGACTTAGGACTTAGAATTTAGGCTTTAATTCGTAGAAATTGATGACAAAACTTCATGCTTAATAATTAACTTTAAATACTTCAAGAATTCCAGTCAGAATAAGGAAATTTAAATCACAATATGAATATTTTAAGTCAAAACACAAATATAATGTAATCTTATGCACTTAAAGCATTTAATCTCATAGTAATATCATAATTCAAGAATATGGCTATCTAGGTATGAACCCTTGTTCAAAATAAAGAAGTTCAATCTTAAAACCATGTACATTAGGCACAACTAAATTTTACAGAAATTGTTCATAAGTCCTTACGAGTACACAATATGACTCGTATAGAAAGGTACGAATAGTCTTCATCGATTCATAAGCTAGACGGGATCTAAGAGGGTACACACTAATCAACATATGAGTTCCACTTATGACTAGTATCATCATCATATGACTTTTATCTCCCTACTCATAGCTTAGACAGAATCTTAGGAAGACTATACTGATGAACCTATGACTTTCTTCATACGACTCGTATAATGATCTTATGACTCTTAGGGGTTGAGTCATACCTTCAACAGAATGTCCACCATGCCACACTGCCTTGGATACCATTTACGTTATATGACTTATATGGAGTGTGTATGACTCAAAGGAGAATTCGTATGATGGACAAAAACTTGTAGACATGAGGTATTACACTATCAACATTAGGGACAAACAACCTACCTTGGTATCTCAAGATACCATTGCCACTAATCTCAAAAACCATCACTTTTTGCTGGCATACATAATTCTTAATTCAGATATAAATTGGATCCTAAACATGCCTCTCTTTCACCTCAGCACCGAGGGATGACTTCACCACCTGTTACACTATCAAACCTCCATCCTCAGAGTTAAGAGATTAACTCCAGGATTTGCTAACTAGTGAATATCCTTCTCCAACTCTTGATTCTCCTCATCCATATGAGATAAGTTTCCCATGGATAACCTTCTAAGAGCATCAGGAACAATGTTAGCTTTACCTTGATGATAGTGAAGACTCATATCATAGTCCATGAGCAACTCAAGCCATCTCCTTTGCCTGAGATTCAACTCCTTTAAGGTGAAAACATATTGCAAACTCTTATGATCAGAATAGAGGTCAACATTAACCCCATATATATAATGGTGCCAAATCTTCAAGGAAAAGACAACAACCATTAGTTCTAAGTCGTGTACCAGGTAATTCTTCTCAAGAACTTTCAGCTACCTAGAAACATGTGCAACAACTTTGTCATGCTTCAACAAAACACAATCCATTCCCATATGGGACGCATTACAATAAACCATAAAACCCTCAAGTAGTGTCAAAACTAGAGTCGAAGTCAACCTATCCCTTAACTTCTCAAAACTACCCTTACAAGCATCATACTAAAGTAACTTCACCTTTTTCTTAGTAAATTTAGTCAATAGGGAAGAAATAGAAGAGAAACTTTCCACCAACCTTGTATAATATCCGGCTAAACCAAAGATGCTCTAACTGTCGGTTGGAGTCGTGGGTTTAGGACACTTCTTAACTGCCTCAACTTTTTATGGATCCACCATGATTTCCTAACTAGATAAAACATGACCCATATAGGTCACAACATTCAACCAGAACTCATACTTAAAAAATTTAGTATATAATCGTTGCTCCTAATGGGTCTGCAACACTACTCAGAGATGATCAACATGATCTACCTCACTCTTAAAATAAACTAGGATGTCATTAGTAAACACGATAATGAATAAGTCCAAAATTTGATGCTGTTTATGAGATCCATAAATGTCATTGGGGTATTAGTCAAACCAAATGACATAACCATGACTTTGTAATGGCCACACTGGACATGAAAATTTATCTTAAGGATATCCACCTCCATAATTGTCAGCTGATGATAGCCCAATCAAAGATCAATCTTAGAAAAGTACTTATCACCCTAAAGTTAGTCAAATATGTCATCAATCCTAGGAAGAGAATAGATACTATTTACCATTACCTTATTAAACTGGCGGTAATCTATAGAGATTAAGAAGGACTCATCCTTCTTACGCATGAAGAGAACAGGATCACCCTGTAGGGAAACACTAGGATGAATAAAACCCCTGTCGAGTACGTCTTTAAACTACTCCTTAATTTCTTTCAACTCAGCTAGAGCAATTCTACATGGAGGGATGTATATAGGATGAGTTTCTGGAAGAATATCAATCCTGAAATTGATCTCCCTATCACGAGAAATCCAAAAAAGATCATCGAGGAACACTTCAGGAAACTCGCATACCACTATGATAGATTGCAATGGAGGACCCTTAAAACTAGAATCTTTAACATGCACTAAATGGTATAGACACCCCTTGGATATCAACCTCCGAGCTCTAAGATACAAAATGAAATTTCCCTTAGGGACTAAAGAATTGCCTTCCTACTCAATCACCGATTTATTTGGAAATTAGAAACTGACCCTTCCTACAGTCAAGAGACGCATAACATGAGTGCAACCAATCCATCCCTAATATTATATCAACTTTTAACATGTAAAACTTTATTAGATCAACTAACGTCTCCCTACCATGAATAGATACCACACAACCCCTATAGACTCTTCTATCCACAGTAAAGTTATCCACTTGGGTAAACATTAAAAACGATCCAAAATATACTCGGGACCAAAACTAAAATGAATAGCCATATAAAGGGTCACATAAGAAAAGGTAGGGGCCAGATAAAAAAGATAATACACATCATGGGAAAAGAATTGTAACATACTAGAGACAATATTTGGAGATGCCTTGGATTCCTAGCGAATAGGAAGAGAATAAAGACGATTCCAACCTGTTCCAGAGCTAAAAGTAGCACCCTTTTATGCAGGAGCTGAAGTGGTAACCATAACTTGATTAGACCTAGTAGCAACCTGAATTGATGGACAATTTGTTGTAGGTGTCCCAAATGATAATACTTAAAGAATTATTCCTCTTTTCCTCACAAAATCCATGATGCAACTGCCCATAGAGTTTGCAAGGTGGATAAGATGGGGATGACTAAGCAGCACTAGCCTGAGACTAGGCATCTTGTGCCCTAAATCCACTATTGCTGTGAAATGACGATAACCAAATGACTTAGGATATATAGCACTAGCTGTATAATAAGAACCAAATTTTCCATACTTTTTATTAGACCATTTCTTAGCATCGCTACCACTCTGCTACTGACCTCTACTCTGATTCGAGCACTAAAATTTCGTACTCTGCCTCTCCCTAATTTCTCCTGCTTTTTGTTTTCCTCTTTGACCTATTACATATACAAAACAAGTCAAGAGATATCCATATCATTTTTCAACAAGGTTGCCGTGCTCTCAAAAATTAGTTTGCGAGATAACCCCGAAGCAAATTTCCTCATTCTAGCTCTCATGAAAGATACTAGCTCAGGAGCATAACAAGATAACTGGTGAAACTTTAGGGCATGCTCTTACACAGTTATCCTTCCTTTCCTTGAATTCACAAACTCCTTGACTAATTTTTCCCTCAACACCTAGAGAAAGAAACAATTCAAAAAAGAACCCAAGAAATCATCCTATAGAGATAACTCCGCATCATCAACCCTATACAAACCCCACTCTTTATTCCGCTGATGCGATATTTATGACCTAGTATGTAGGAAATTCTAGACCTTAAGACCTAAATGCATACATAACTCAAAAGATCTTCTCTATCTCATCAATGAATAATTTAGGATCCTCCTTAACCATAGAGACAGTAAAGGTCAAAGTATTGAGCCTCATAAATTTCCCGACTAGAGTAACTTTAGAAGAACTCACAGAAGTACCAGTAGGACCCAACAAACGTGACTGAGATGTCACTAACTGGATCATAGATTAATATATCAATGAAATTCAACATTAAAAATATCTCCTTAGGGTGGTGGGGTAATCATGCTCACCTATAACATAGTTTTGATATAGGACAACCATTTTTAATAAAGCTCAACTCACGTTGAGGTCGAATCCTCGAGGAGTGAGTCTAGTCTTCAAAACCTATAGGTGATGATAAAATCTAAATGTATGCCCATAGTGTAAATAGAATAAAATGCATGAATTAAAATAGGAGGATTAGCTTGGACAATTCTTCGATCAAAATCAAATAAAACTACCAACTTAAAGTGATGATTGTGGTTAAGATTTCAATATGGGATAAATCTTGGGATTATGTCTTCCCAGGGGCATATAATGTATGGGTTCATGATAGATTAGTAAAAATTCTAGTCATCAACTACATGGGTAGGCTAGGTTAGGATTTCTTACGGCTAATCTTTCAACCAAACCTCAAGATTATCCCCCATGGATCATTTCAGATTCCTCATTGATGTGGCAAGCCAAATCACCTAATACCTTAATTGGTCATCCCTATTTCTAGGAAGATTCACATAATATAGCTAATTCTCAATCCACACTTATTACTAAGATCGTGAAAATAGAACAAACTACACCTACTATCGTTCACTATTGCCTTGTTACCCATATCCCTCTTTCAAGGATGATATAAGATCCAAAGTTTACTAACACTCCACTTTCAAGGATGATGTGAACTTTTGAGAATTTGGGGTTTTCACCCACAAATCCCAATTAAATCAAGCAACCATTAGTGAAACCCACTATCAATGACCAAGAATATACACTAATAAATCACAACCCACACATATTTGCACCATATTTCAATATATTTCCAAGATAAATTGTTTAGCTACTCATGAAGTTAGGGAAAAGAAATATAATAAATTGATTGTTCAATGCTTCCATTGAAATTGCACTCAGGAGTAACCCAACATCCAACTTCAATTACAATAAAAACTGATTGAGAAATTAATCACACTAATTTTCCCCAATTTGGTAGGGTTTACAAAGTCTTCAATTTGAATTTGCAAAGTTGATACTCCCAAATAGGAAAGGATTTTTTCCTTATAATGTATTTGGGGTCGGTTATGTACAATTACACAATTTACCCTGGGCATAAACTTTCGATGCAGTGATCACAGCCACCGCGACCGCCATAAGATCATCGCGATCGTGGGTAGTTGGCCAAGCATGACTGGACAAGATCGCGGCCCTCAAACCGCGATCACAGTAACTTCGATCAGTTCCTTCTTTGAGTCTTTAAAATTTTTCACTTCTCTTCTCTTGTTGATCCCTTTTAAGGTCAATTCCACTTCTTTCCTTCTCATCACCTGTATACCTGTAAAATATGGTGATCAGTACATTCAACTAACAAAGTTTTATTCTTTCTTGGTTGAAAGAAAAATTTAATTCCAACCAGAACATTTAAGGTACAATTTTCCATGTCCTTACTAACTATTACAATTCCAAATTCCACTACATTTAATCGGATAGCTAGTCAATTATGCTAATATATCTTTCTATTTTCTCTGTTGTTGGCTTTTCATATTACTTGAAGGGAGATATCTTTAATCAGTTGTAAGTTATTATTGCCTTGAGTTTTGAATCTGCATGCATTCCTTTCCTTCCAGATTTGATAAATTATAGTAGAAAACAAACATATGAGGACCTATGACCTTGCTTTTAAAGTGTGGATACCAGTTGTCAGCCATGTAATTTTAGCTGTCCAAGATTGGATTTGTCTATTAAAATGCAGCCATTTTAGCAAGGTTCTCCAGATGTGTTCAGTTTACTTGCATTTAAAAAATAGATGCTGAAATCTTTCTTTAGTTCCTGAACAATAGAAGACACAACCATCAGTTACATTGATGCCCCATTTCTCAAGTCTTTCAACTATTGCTAACCTCTTATGCAGAGCCAACCACATTATGAATTGGTGTCTTAGGATGATTCCTGGTGATTGCACCAAGTTTCTCCATACTATCCTGGGATATTATGGAAACATTTAGGAGTATAATTTCTTGATACTAAACTTTGATCCCACTGTGAATTGTGCTAGATATTGTATTGGGTTTCTAGGTGGGAGTCCTTGCTTGGCATCAACTATTTTCCTCACAAGCCAGCATGCTTGTTTAGGTGTGCTCACTGACTCCAGTTCCTTGCCTTTGATATAGAAACTGTGAATCCACTAGACCCTGAAGGTGTCTTTCTTATTTGATAATGCCCATAATAGTTTACATATAGAATCTTTATTCCATCTCTCAAACTCTATTATATTCATCCCTCCAGCAGCTCTTGGTAAGCACATGTTTTCCCAAGAGATTAGTGACTTCTTTGAGTTTTCAACACCACTTGTCCGGAGGAACACCCTACAAATATGTGTAACCATGGATATGACATATTTTGGCAGTAAGTACAATTGTGCCCAGTATGTTTGCATTTCAAAAAGCACACTTTTGATCAGTTCCAGTCTACCATGATAGTAGAAGAGATTAGCAGTCCAATATTTAACTCTTGCTACTATTTTCTCAACTAGAGTCATACACTATTGAATAGTCAATTCCCTGGATATGATTGGTACCCCTAAATACTTAAAGGGCATTTCCCCCAAGGTGAATTGCATATCCCTCAGGATCTGTTATTTGAATTCACTACTTACCCCTGCTACGTTAACTGAGGTTTTCTCTAAATTGGCTTTCCGGCCCGAGACAGAAGAAAAGTGCTTAAAATTTACCAATATCAATTTGATGGACATTTGGTCTGCTCTGCAACACAATAATAAGTCATCTGTCAAACATATATGAGCCAGTTGCAATTTGACACATCTGGGATGGAAATTGAAGTTTGGATTGTGCCTCAACTATTTCAGTGATCTGTTTAAATACTCATCACCAACACAAAAAGATAGGAGACATGGGGTCCCCTTGTCTGAGTCCCTTCTTAGCAGCAAATTTCTCAGTTAAGCTCCCATTTACAAGAACAAAATAACTAACAGTAGTTACAGAAGTCAATATCCAATCAAACATTTTTGCAGGGAAGCCATATTCAACAAGGATCATCTTAAAAAATCACCACTCAACTAAGTTATAAGCTTTCCTAATATCTATTTTCATGAAACATGTTGGAGAAATATGTTTTTGGCCATATCCTTTAATTAGTTCACGAGCCACTATTACATTATCTAAAGTAATTCTCCCCTCAATGAAAACAGTTTGTGAGTGACCCACTAAAGTACCGTTAAATCATTGTAGTGTATGAATTTGGATGTAAATGAGTGGTAAATTTACCACTGATCAACACCGTAAACTTAAATCTTTGCTTTCCCTCAAGCAACACTACTTACTCAATGAGAAAATGCAAATTTAAGCCCATTTATACAACCAAAAAATCACAATGACTTCAAACTCAATTAATTTAATAAGTAGATCTCAAATAAGAGCAAAGTTATTCCTATGATTCCCCTCAACATGAAATACAATATCAAAGATGCAAAGGACTTTAAAGAACTACAATACAACAATTACTAACTCTATAGAGGAGACTCCTTGTCAATAACAACTCTACTATACTCCCTTGACTTATTTTTTGGAATATGATGATTTCACCAACCACAATTAGTATACCTACCTCCTCAATAGAAGTAAGCACCAAACACTAAATTATCTATTATGCAATAAGGGATTTAAGTGAAAACACTCACTTTCACAAAGTCTACCTCAATGCTAACATGAACCTTACCATATGCATACCCTTATTTTCAATCGCCACAACAATGACTATACTTGGTTGGTGATATAACAGTAATCTACAATAATGAGAACAAATACAAAAACTAAAAAAATGACAAAATTGAAAAATGGAAAGTAAAAGGATAAAAAGATAGATGATAAAAGGATACATGGATTGACATAATGAAATTAAAAGAAAACAATGGGTATATTAAACCCTTAATCCTCAGTTAATTAAAACAAACAAAGCACCTAATCTCTTACGTTGACCGTAAGAGAATCAAAATGCCCTTACAACCACCATTTCTAATCAAACATCAACAAACTTTTTTCCAAGCTCTCAATCACTCTCTTAAGAGTTTCATACATTCATCATCAATAACAAAACAAAATAAGGAAATAAGCCTCTACCAAGTATTTATAGTTTTCCAAAATATTACATAATTAGGTCCCAAAAGTGACCTAAATGCAAGTAAAGTCCCACTAGGGGTTGTTTTGACCCTCTTTTGAAATTCTAAAGTGGATCAATGGAGGATCCGAAGCGCCTGGGGAGAATGTCCCTTCCAAGGGCTTTTGAGCCCCATTTTGCACTACTTCGACCTCGTTAAAGTCCTTTGACCCTCCTTACTGGTAATTTTCATCCGTGTGGCATCTTTTAATAGCACTAAAGAGTCATCAAAAATCGTAAGATTCATATGTATCCCATCCAAATGTACGAAGTCAATTTGGCTTGTATCATCCTCCCTTCTTAAAAAGAATTTGATCTCGAATCCAAACTTTCCAAACCAAAGAAAGGAAAAACAAATACAATATCCTCATGACACGAGGGTTAGGGTTAGCACAAATAATCATAGTATCACTCCAAGGTTGCACATACTTAAGAAATAACCAAGGATCCTTTGTTTTATTTATGAAAAACATATTGAAAAGGTTACAAAAGAATTGGACATGATAAATATTGAGTGATAAGGAAACCACAAAGGTTATAATGGCATCAAAAAGCCAGGAAGGTAAGACTTCTTTAATATTAAGAGACATAAGACATAATTGTTTCATTATTTCTTCAAGATACCACATAATTAATAGTACCACCAATGGTTCAACAACCCACACGGGTTTTCTTGGTTTGAAGATATGAATAACGCATAAAGTATTATTATTCAACTAAGTGGACCAACCAACTATTTCCTATCTCCCAATAAGAAAATTCCAAGATTAGTATGGACATCATCATAGGCAAAGCGGTAGTATAAAAAGGAATCAAGCATAAATTCATCATCCAAGGTGCTATTATTTATAAGAATACCATTAGGATAAAAAAAATTAGCACATAATACACGCAAAGATGAAATCAAAACATTTAAGCACAAAAAACCTTTTCCTTCCAAACAACTTTCTTTGAGAAAGGGGTCACCAATTCTGCACAAGTGGTGAAAAAGGGTATCACATAAATGGGGTTAAACAAAAGTGATTTCAAGAGAAGACTCATTCTTTGACCTACAAGTAATGAAACCTTAGTCAAGATTGGAAAAACACCATGGTGAACTCTGTTGGATCTTTTTATTGCTCCCTTTCTTTAAAGAGCTATAAGTTTTGTTGGATATCTTCTTACACAATATGGGTCTATCAAGTGGATTATGTATCCCCAAGGAATATATTCTATCATAGGGAAGGATATTAACATCCTCATTCAAAATTTGCTTGTCATCTAGACCAAGCACTAAATCGGGTGTATAATACTCACAACATCCAAATTTGTCACTAGAGTCAAAAGGATAGAGTGTCCATAGACAAGGGTCTAGACTACACTCTTTCCCCCCAAAGGTATCACCAAAAAAATATGACATACTCTCTATATTATAATAAGAATCTTTAAAAGTAAATAGAGAGAAAAGAAATATGTCATGCAATTAGATTTCATCTAAGGTGTACTCAAGAACATGCTCACTATTATTCCTAAGATCATTATAAAGGGTATTTTCAAGAATTGGAACACTTAAGGAAGAGTAAGCAATAAGAACACAAAGATCACCTTTTAATACTTAATATTCCTTAACCTTTAGGAGGAATGTTATCACACAATAGTGGGTTGTTAAATAGAATATAGCCATCAAGATTAGATACATCATCAACATTATCCACACTACAAGGTAATTCACTAGTAGTGATTTCATCATCTTCAAACAAGATATTGTACTTAAAGAGAGAAGGAGAATTCCATGAAGTGGAATAAGAACATACAAGTTCACTTTCTAAAAGAAAACTGTCAAGTCTCAAAGATGTGTAAAATACATGGTTATCCCTATGAGAAAATCAAATAATAGGTTCTTCACTAAGGGACATGCTCAAAGGGTCACTCCTATTCATTAGATTAACATTTTCAACATTATCACTCACTTGAGATTCATTAATCTGATCACACACATCCTCAAGTGGTGGGATATTTTCACATACAAGTTGATAAACACAAATTGGATAAGATAATATACAATCATTCATCATAATGGCTTCAACACTAGGTTAACACAAATTGATCATACAAGAAGACTCAATTCATTCATCAATAGGATCAACTAAGGTAAGCTACTACTCACACTCAATGGCCTACTAGCCACACAATCTTCATCCATATGTACTAAGGTGTTAGAGTTGGCTATGTTACCTTGTAGTTCATGAGAATATTTTTCTTTACCATGGTGTAAAGGTCCTCTACAATCTTTGGAATCTTCTGATATTTCCCTTGTCAAATCTTAATAGGACATCTTCTTTTTTTGTAGGTGTTCTCCTTCACTTTCCATGTTGTTACCTACACACATGTCCTTAATAAAAGAAGGACAAACAATGTTATATCAGTTTGGTGGAAACCCCTTCACTAAACTCCTCACAACCTCTCTTTTTCTCTTTCTTAGTTTGCCACCTTGCACTCCCTTACTTCTCCAAATCTTGTCTCTTAATTTTTTTAGGTTTGGTATAAGTGGTCATATCTCATTAAGATTTAGGAAGAATGGATGGAAAGATATAATTTCCCTATTGGTTCTTGAAATTCTTAGGAAAATTTTTTATATTTGGAACCTTATGTTGTGCAAACTAATTTTCACCCAAGCATAAATTTCCATATTCAAAAGGGAAGGTGTCACACCACACCTCCTCGTAGTGCCCACATTGAGTGAAGCAAATGTTCACTCTCTCAGAAACCCTATACCCATCCAAGAAGTATGGAACAAATAAATTCTCTCGAGGTATACCTAGATGGTCAACCATGGATGGAATGATGTAGTTTCTATAACACCAATCATCTAGCAACAGGAGGCATCCCAGAACCCCATAAATGCTGGCCCTTTTGAAGTAAATATTTCTTCTTGGATCAACATTGTAAATCTTTGTATACCCCATTGGTACATGGGTATCCCTTATGAGTTCCTTCAAGTCACTCTATGTTTGGTCAGACTTTAGTTTGATATCCCACCACAATGATGTCAGACCTTGGATATTTTAAGGGAACACATAGCTCTTTCTAACTCGCTTATATCATAATTCATAAGATCCTTTCACACTCCCATTCCCAATCAAGATATTATTTGGGACCCAATACTCTCATAAAAATAGGGAGAGTATGAAGATCTTAACTCCTACTATACCCTCCATATCTACCTTGGTTCCTATTTCTATATGTTTGGGCACTATGATAAGAATAGTAATATGTAGTACCCCTAGGGTTTTGAGATGCACGCTGTTTTATTCCCATGACCATTTACATCAATTCAACCTTGATAAGAAGTACTACTATATGAGCAATATGAAACTTCACAATCCTCACATACAGTCTCACTATGATCCTTATAATATTTGTAAATGAATAGGTTATACCGTACACCACCTCTAGGCTCAGAGTGGCAAATTTAATACTCCTCATATGGCCCATTATCCTCATAAAAACTATCATAAGGCTCTTCATCATCTCCATACTTACTATATGAACTAGGATTTCCATTTATCTCATATTTTCCTATAGAATAGTAGCCCTCATTTTCATTCAACTCTTGATCATACCTATATTTGTAGACCCCAAAATCTCCATATTCTTTGTACCTATAACTATTTTCACTGCAATCACAGTCTCTTATGTCATAGTCACAATTATCTGAGGCTATCAAAGAAATGCTTCCTTAGTTCACCTAATACCTACAAAATGAACAAAAAAGTTTTATACTAAACCTCCTCACCAACATTCGTATGAATCTCAACTTTGTGGTTATCACAATTGGAGTGGCAAATATTTAAAGTTGCTTATATTCCAGTGTCAATAAGGTGTCAATCTCTACTTGCGTCCATAGTAGATTCTTATTTGAAAAACTCAAATAAATAAAAATACTTAAATATTTGAATAAACAAATCACAAATAAATAAAAAAGAGAAAATCTTGAATGAAATTAGACGATTAAAGAAATAGGACCCAGGAACTCATCAGCAAAATTAGTAGGTGAATTACTAGTTGTTGATAGTTTTAAGAATCAAGAGTTGAATTTAGGAATCAAGGAATGAATCTATGTAGTCAAACATGAGAAAATTTGAGTTTAGACATGTTAGAATGCATTTGAAACATGAATTAGGTGTTGGGAAGGCTTGAGATGTCTTGGAGATGTGTTACACACCTTGGGCGCACCTCAAAGGTGAGTCCATTGCATGAGAAGGCTACCTTGACCTGCTGGAGCACCTTGGGTGCATGTCAAACACCTGTTGGATGCAGGTCAACAGCTTAGCTACTGTAATGCCCTGAAATCTAATTCTTGAAATGCCACATGGTGCTCCGAACTATAAGTAGTCCTGATGTAACCCTAGATGCTTTCTATTAGCTCTGAATATCAAATAGGAAAATATGAATATACGACACTAACAAAGAGGAAAAATATCTGAAAAGTTTGAGTATATCTAAAAATACTGATCACATCAATCTAATAAAATAAATACTGAAAGGCCTAAATACGACATCTGAAATCTAAGATTGAATCTAGTAGTCCGACAAGCCTCCACTAACTGAATCTAGAGAGTCATTAGGACAGGGTCCAGCTCACTCAGACTATCTAAAAAGAGTAATGAAAATATTTACTAACAACTGGAAATCTGAATATCTAAGTCCCCGACTAAGAGGACTCACCAACTGCAGGAATGTAGATAAGATGCTGGAAAATCAGTCTCACTGCTAAGACTGAGCACCTGAACCTACATTATGAGACAATGTAGCACAAAGATGTATATGTAGATCAATACTTTGATGATGTACTAAGTGTATGGGGGTGCATGCAGTAAGTAAAAAATATCATCACAGTTTATAGAAAACATCATGTATGCTAAATATAAATGACTCACTTAAGCTTGAGTAATATGAAATCTGAAAGTCAAATCATGAATAATAAACATCCAATCTAAATCTTGTGATCCATTACACTTAGTTCTGAAATCTGTATTCTGTTCTTATTCTCAAATCATAAAGGCTGAATAAAGTCTGAAACTAATTATTCATGTATTAAGACTTCAAATCAATTAAACTATTTTAAGAGTAGGGGACATATGTTTGGGAGGTTCTTCTAATCGATATACACCATGTGGGCATCCATGGAGTCCCACGACTAGCCCCCGTTAGGTAGGGATGATCTACCCTTGCCTTCAAAATAGAACAATCTAATCTGATTGATCACAATCTGAATCATCCACGTAGAAGTGCGAATAATCTAAAAATCTATACCTACGATGGCACGTAGTTCTAGGGTATGAAATCATAGTAACTTACCCATCTCGGTGCTAAATACTACTCCCATTCTTATGCTTAAAATCTTAAGAAATCCACTTCAAAAATAGCACAAAGGTTTACAGAAAGACAACTATGCTTTGCTTTTCTTTAAATCTCAAGTCTTCTAAAATAAAGTGGATTCTTTATCTAAAATCGGAAAATAATCTAGTCATGGGGTGCTTAAACCACAAAAAATTTTGAAACAACAATATTTAAATGAGGTTTAGTGACCCTAGTATCAATCTCATGTTAAAACATCTCAAAATTCATACTTGATATTGTAAACTTTGATAAATCATCTTAAAATTTGGAAATTTCAATAATATGCATAAAAATATAAACATAATCATGTGATTCAACATTTAAATCATGGGAAATCTCATAATCTTGTAAATAATGATAATGGGTATAAACCCTAACTTTAAATTCATGAGAAATCATATAAATTGCAGTAAATTTGTATTAAAAATAAAGTTTTGGGCACAAGGATGAAAGATTTATCCTTGTTCAAACCCCACATACCTTAATTGATGAACTAGATGCTAAGACTTGAATCTTGAATCTCTATAGAAACTTTGGAGATGAATTCTTAATGCTATTTTATTGGGAATCCTCAATCTTGAATTATCTTGGAGAATTAAAGGAGGAATTTGGGTTTTCTTGAAGAGGAAGTATGAGCCTTAGGGTTTTGATTGAGAGAGAATGATTAATGTAGCATAAAGTGCTTCGAAATTTGATAAATCCTATATTTTTGGATGGATTTGGGACTGGTCACTTTTCCAAAATACCTCTTTTAAACCCATAAATTGAACTAGAAAAATTACCAAAGTCCCGAATTTTGGACTTGGCGCGTCGCGCCACTATTGCGCCAAGCCACTGGAAAATGCCAAATCGGAATATGCATGGTGGCACAACACGGTGGTATCGTGTTTCCACCTTTGATGGGACCTGGAACATTGGTGTGACGCACCAATATTATGGACCTTCACTAGAATCAGAAAATTGGGGATTTGGCCCTCTCCGCGATGCACGAATGTTTCAGAGGGCCACTAGAAATTACCAAATGTGAATTTGCTCATCTTCTCCACGCGCTAAAGGCCCAGGTAGCACACTACCAACTTAAAAGTGCCATAAATCCTTCACCAAGTGTCAGAATTAGGCAAATTTGATATCAATGGAAAGCTTAATCAAATTCCCACACCATGAAAAGTCTAAATTCAAAGAATTCCACATGAAATAATTATCATCTATTTTGGAAGCTATTCTTTAAAATTCTAGGGACAAATTTTAGCTAGAAAATGTATGGGGTATTACAATATCTCCCACTTGAAAAATATTCGTCCTCGAATGTTACTAGTTAAGCTGAAATTTCTAAGGAATCTGAGAATATAAGATTGCATGCACAACTGAAATAAAATGAATAACTAAATCTAAATCATTCTGAGCTCCTGCGTAGTTCTGTGAGTGCATGAACATACATAAGGACAACTATATAGCTGAATATATGATTAGAAAAGAACTGAATCAAGTAAGAGTATTATCTTCTGCTAGATCTGAGTTTGTGGAGAATAAGTGAGGGTACTTGGCTCGTATATCTGCATTTGCTTCCCAAGTGGTGACCTCAAACGACTGATTCTGCCAAAGAATTTTGACCAAGGAAATTTCTTTGTTCCTTAGTCTACGAATCTGATGATCTAGGATTTCAACTGGAATCTCTTCGTATGAAAGGATTTTTTGAATATCTAAACTTTTTAAATGGACTACAACGGTGGATTCACCGCTGCATTTCTTAAGCATAGAGAGGTGGAATACAAGATGACCGACTGCTAAGTCTGCAGGTAACTCAAGCTCATAAGCTACTTTCCCAAAACAACTCTAAATGCTGAAAGGAACAACACACCAGTGACTAAGCTTCCTCTTCTTACCAAATATCTTCGCCCCTTTCATGGGTGAAATCTTCAGATACATTAAATTACCAACCTCAAACTCAATGTCCCTTCTTCTCATATCTGCGTAAGAATTCTGGTATCTCTGGGCTATTTTTAATCTATATCTAATCAACTTAACTTTCTCTATAGATTCATACACTGCATCAGGCCCAAGCAAAGTTGTCTCACCACCTCAAACCAACCTATGGGTGATCTACATCTAATTCCATAAAGAGCCTCAAATGGAGCCATTCAAATACTAGCATGGTAACTGTCGTTATAAGTGAGCTCAATCAATGGAAAATGCTCACCCCAACTACCTTTGAAATCAAGAGAACATACCCTCAACTTATCTTTTAGAGTTTGGATGGTTCTCTCTGCTTGACCATCTGTCTTCTGGTAAAAAGTTAAACTAAGATAGATTTAGGTACTAAGACCCTTCTGGAAGGCTCTTAAAAATTGGGATTTGAACTGAGTACACCTATCCAAAATGATAGATAAGGGAACTCCATGCAATTTGACAAATTCTTGGATGTACTCATAATCTTAAGCTGTATAGGATGTGTGAACTAGTAAGAAATGCACTGACTTTGTCAATCTATCTGTAAAAACCCAAATCGAGTCATGATGATAATACGATTGGGGAAAACTAGTCATAGAATCCATATTCATCTCTACCCACTTCCTGGTGGGGATACCAAACTCTTGCAATGTACCACCCGGTCTTTGGTGCTCTACCTTAACCTATTGACAAGTTGCACATTTAGCTACGAACTCCACTACATCTTTCTTCATACCATTCCACCAATAGATTTCTTGCAAGTCGCGGTACATCTTGGTAGCACCTGGATTAATAGAATAACGCGCACCATGCGCTTCAGCTATAATTCTCCATCTCAAATCATCAACAAAAGGCACACACAATCTATTCTGGTATCTTAGCAAACCATCTCCTCCTTGGGAGATCATTAATCGACTCTTTTAGTTTGACCAAACTAGAATCCATATCTTGTTTCTCTTTCACTTTTGAAACTAGGGAAGATTCCGAACTACTCTGAACCCAAACATTCCCTTCAACTGAATAAACCAACCTAACACCCAATCCATCCAAAAGATTAACTTCTTGAGCTAACTCTTTCTTATCATTCTCCAAATGAGCAATACTACCCATAGAAAACCTACTAAGGGCGTCTGCCACTACATTGGCCTTGCACCGATGATACAACATACTCATATCATAATCCTTCAATAACTCCAGACACCTTCTATGATGGAGATTCAACTCTCTGAGTAAACATATACTACAAACTTTTGTGGTCCGTGGGCACATCAACACGCACACCATACAAATTATACCTCCATATTTTCAAAGCAAACACCACAGAAGATAATTCCAGGAAATGGGTTGGGTAATTCTTTTCATGAGGCTTCAACTTTCTAGAGGAATAGGCTATGACCTTACCTCTCTTCATCAACACACAACCCAAACCAAATCTAGAGGCATCATAATCACAAACAAAACCATTTGTACCATCAAGTAATGCTTGAACTAGGGTTGAAGTGAGTCATATTTTTTACTCTTGAAAACTCTTCTCGCAGGAATATGACCACAAGAACTTAACTTTCTTTTGGGTCTATCTAGATATCAAAGATGCAATAGATGAGAAACCATAACAAAACAACGGTAGTAACTAGTTAGACCCAAGAAACTACTAATGTGTGATGGAGAGATAGGTCTAAGACAATTCCTTACGACTTCTATCTTTTGGGGATCGACTCTAATGCCATTAGCGTAAATAATATTTTGAGAAAGGCTACTGATCTTAGCCAAAATTCATACTTATTGAATTTGGCGAACAATTGATGATCTATAAGAGAATGCAAGACAGTTCTAAGATGATCTACATGGTCATCCTCACTATGGGAGTATACTAGGATATCATCTATAAATGCTATGACAAACATGTCTAGATACTGTTTGAACACTTGATTCATGAGGTCCATGAAAGATGATGGAGCATTGGTTAACCTAAAATATATGACTAAAAACTCAAAATAACCATAGCGAATTCTAAAAGATGTCTTTGGAATATCACACTCCCTTACTTTAAGCTAATGATAGCCAGATCTAAGGTTTATCTTTGAGAAATAACTGGCACCTTGTAATTGATCAAACAGGTCATCAATTCTAGGAAGAGGATATTTGTACTTGACTGTGACCTTATTTAGCTTAAGATAGTCAATGCACATACATAAAGAACCATTTTTCTTTTGGTTGAATAGGATGGGAGTGCCCCATGGGGAAACACTAAGCCTTATGAAACCTTTATCTAAAAGATCTTTGAGTTGATCTTTCAAATCTTTATGCTCTGCGGGAGACATACAATATGGTGGGATAGAAATAAGTTGAGTTTTTGGAAGAAGGTCAATACCAAATTTTCTCTCTCTATCGGGAGGTAGCTCTGGGAGATCTTCTAGAAAGACATCATGAAACCCACTTACTACATGGATGGATTGAACTGTTTGAGTCTCAACTTTATGTCTTTAACTTGAACTAGATGGTAAATGCAACCTTTGGAAACAAACCTTTCTGGCCTTAAGATAAGATATGAAGTAACTCTTGGGAGACACTGAATTACTTGCCCACTCAAAGACTATTTCATCTAGAAACTAAAACTTCACCACTCGGGTGCGACAATCTGTAGAAGCATAACAAGAATGGAGACAATCCATACCAATAATAAGATCAAAATCAACCATGTCTAACTTTATCAAGTGTGCTAACATGACTCTATGAAGGACTGTAATAGGAAACTTCTTGTAGATTTTCTTAGAAACAACTAATCCACCTAATGGAGTAGAAACCAAAAAAGGCTCAGGGAACTTTTCAGATTTTATCTCAAAATTCGCAGCAACTAACAGGGTCACATAAGAGAAACTAGACCCAGGCTCTAACAACACATGAACATCAAAATAAAAGATATAAAGCATATCGGTAACAATATCAGGATAATCCTCTTGCTCCTGGTGGGATGGTAAGGCATAGAACTGATTCTGGCACTGACCACCAGCGGTAATAGATGAAGAGCCCTGAGGAGTGGCTAGGAGACCTATAGGAAGTGGTGCACTATTAGCTTGATTCTAGGGATGTGCATTTCTATTTCCCTGTCTAGCATGTGGTCATTCCTTGATTTCGTTACCCTCCTATCCAAAACCATAACAATCTTCCTGACTACATAAATATTTACCTCCATGATTCTTACCACAATTTGGACATAGGGGATGATTAGCATTCCCACTCACACTATTCTCAGATCTAGACATCGAATACTTAACCCACTATTCCAGTCTATTTCTAGGTGTGGGAGCACTGTCTAAAGAAGGTGCAGCATAGATGAATAATTTTAAAACTGCAAGCGATTTCCTCCTCCAGACTTATTCTGACCATGATAAAACTGTCCTGTTCTAGCCTTCTAATTTACTCTCTCTCTTTCCTTCATCTTCTGTTCCTCAATCTGTTGAGCATGCATCATAAATCTAGAAAGATATATGTCTCTATTGAGCATAGCAGTCCTACACTCCTTAACTACCAATCCAGACACACCGGTCACAAACTTTCTAATGCTTGACCTAGGGTCAGCCATCTGATCAGGGGTATATTTAGACAACTAGTTGAACTTGAGGCAATAATCCTTCACTATCATAGAGACCTACCTCAGGTTCATGAAATCTTCTATCTTAGCTTCCCTCATCTTAAGTTGGAAGAATTTGTTTAAGAATGTATCCTAAAAAATCTACCAAGTCATAGGAGCTACATTCTCTCCTCTACTTTTCTTCCACATCACCACCCAATTATTAGAAATATCCTTCAGCCTATAGGATGCTGATTCTACACTCTCCTATTTAGAAACATGGATAATTTGAGTGACCTTCTTAACCTCATCCAGATAAAGCTATGGGTCCTCGCCTGCCTTCGACCCAAAGAACTTTGGTGGGTTCATTCTCATAAAATCTTTGATTCTAGCTGAGGCTAAGTCCCTATCTTAGTGAGGTAGGGCTGCATCCTGATGGTTATCCTGAACATTTGTTGTGACAGGTTGGGCTAGCACCAGAAAGGCATCCCGGAACTCTGCATGTGACACATTATCATTCAAAGGATTTGCGGGCTGAGGTGGCTGGTTATCATTTCTATGGGCATTAGATCTACGAGGAGGCATATTCTGTCATAAAAGAGAATGAGCTAATAAAAAATAGATATAGTTGTAAGCACAATGGATTATGAAAGAAAGAGAAAATTTTCCTAAAACTCTCAATATTCTCTTGCTCATAGATGTGGTGAACTTCACACCGATCATCAAGACTCTATATAACACAGCTCGTCTAACTCCCTAGGACTCTCTAAACCTTAGTCTTTGATACCAAGTTTATAATGCCCCAAAATCTGATTCTCGGAACACCACATGGTGCTTTGAACTATAAGTAGTCCTGAGCTAACCCTGGCTGCTTTCTATTAGCTCTGAATCTCAAATAGGAAAATATGAATATACGATATTGATAATGTGGAAAACTATCTGAAAATTCTGAGTATATCTGGAAATACTAATCACATCAATCTGATAAAACAAATACTCAACGGTCTAAATATGACATCTAAAATCTAAGACTGAATTTAGTAGTCCGACAAGCCTCTACTAACTGAATCTAGAGAGTCAATGGAATAGGTCCCTGCTAACTCAGACTATATGAAAAGAGTAATGAAAACATTTACTAACATCTAGAAATCTGAATAGCTAAGTCCCCAAATTAAGAGGACTCACCAACTGCAGGGATGTAGATTAGATGCTCGAAAATCACTCTCGCTGCTGAGACGGAGCACCTAAACCTACATTATGAGACAATTTAGGGCACAGACGTATATGTGGATCAGTACTTTTTTGATGTACTGAGTATATGGGGGTGTATCCAATAAGTAAACAATATCATCACAGTTTATAGATAACATCATGCATGCTAAATGTAAATGACTCACTTAAGCTTGAGTAATCTAAAATCAGAAAGTAAAATCATGAATAATAAAATATGCAATCTAATTATTGTAAGCCATTACTCTTAGTTCTGAAATATGTATTTTGTTCTTAATCGCATATCATATAGGCTGAATAAAGTCTGAAACTTATTCTTCATGTCTTAAGACTTCAAATCAATTAAACTATTTTAAGAGTAGGGGACATCTGTTAGGGAGGTTCTTCTAACCGACATACACCATGTGAGCATCCATGGAGTCCCACGACTAGCCCCTGTTAGGTACGACTGTTCTATCCATGGAGTCTCAATGCTAAATAACACTCCCATTCTTATGCTCAAAATGTTAAGAAATCCACTTCAAAAATAGCACAAAGGTTTATAGAAAGCCAACAATGCTTTGCTTTTCTTTAAATCTCAAGTCTTCTGAAACAAATTGATTCTTTATCTAAAATTTGAAAATAATCTAGTCATGGGGTGCTTATAGTACAAATAATATTGAAGCAACAATCGTTAAATGAGGTCTAGTAACTCAAGCATCAATCTTATGTTGAAACATCTTAAAATTCATACTTGGTAATGTAAACATTCATAAATCATCTTAAAATCTGGAAATCTCAACAATATTCATAAAAATATAAACATAATCATGTGATTCAACTTTTAAATCAAGGGAAATCTCATAATCTTGCCAATAATGATAATGGGTATAAACCCTAACTTGAAATTCATGGGAAATCCTATAAATTGTAGTAAATTTGTAATAAAACTAAAGTTTTGGGCACAAGGATGAAAGACTTATCCTTGTTCAAACCCCACATACCTTAATTGATGAACTAGATGCTAAGACTTGAATCTAGGATCTCTATAGATGATTTGGCGATGAATTCTTAATGCTCTTGTATTGGAAATCCTCAATCTTTAATTATCTTGGAGAATTAAAGGAGGAATTTTGGTTTTCTTGGCAAGGAAGTAAGAGCCTTAGGGTTTTGATTGAGAGAGAATGATGAATGTAGCCTAAAGTGCTTTGAAATTCGATAAATCTTATGTTTTTGGATGGATTTGGGACTAGGTACTTTACCAAAATACCCCTTTTAAACTCACAAATGGAACTAGAAAAATTATCAAAATCATGACTTTTGGCCTTGGCGCGACGCGCCACTATCGCGCCAAACCATTGGAAAATGCCAACTGGAAATATGCATGGTGGAGCAATGTGGTGGTATCGCGTTACCACCTTGGATGGGACATGAAACCTTGGCGCGACGCGCCAATATTGTGGACCTTCACTGGAATCAGAAAATTTGGGATTTGGCCCTCTCCGTGACGCGTCAATATCACAGAGGGCCACTGGAAATTGACAAATATGAATTTGCACATCTTCCTGACATGCTAAAGGCCCAGGTGGAAAACTACCAACTTAAAAGTTCCATAACTCCTTCACCAAGCGTCGAAATTGGGCAAATTTGGTATCAATGGAAATCTTAATCAATTTCCCACACCATGAAAAGTCTAAATCCAAAGAATTCCACATAAAATAATCATCATCTATTTTGGGAGCTATTTTTTAATATTCTAGGGATAGATTTTAGCTAGAAAAAGTATGGGGTATCACAATATCTCTCTCTTGAAAATATTCATCTTCGAATGTTACTAGTTAAGCTGAAATTTCTAAGGAATCTGAGAATATAAGATCGCATGTACAACTTAAATGAACTGAATAACTAAATCTAATTCATTATGAGCTTCTGAGTAGTTCTTTGAGTGCATGAACTTACATGATGACAACTATATAGCTGAATATATGATTAGAAAACAATTGAATCAAGGAAGAGTATTACCTTTAGTTAGATCTGAGTTTGCGGAGAAGAGGTGAGGGTACTTGGCTTGCATAACTGCTTCTTCTTCCCAAGTGGCGCCCTCAACTGAGTGATTTCGCCAAAGAACTTTGACCAAGGGAACTTCTTGGTTCCTTAGTCTATGAATTTTATGATCTAGGATCTCAACTGGAATCTCTTTGTATGAAAGGCTTTTCTGAATATATGAGCTTTCTAAAGGGACTACAACGGTGGAGTCACCGATGCATTTCTTAAACATAGAGACGTGGAATACAGGATGAATGGATGATAATTATGTGGGAAACTCAAGATCATAATCTACTTTCCCAACATGACTCAAAATGCTGAAAGGTCCAACATACCAGGGACTAAGATTCCCCTTCTTGCCAAATATCTTCACCCCTTTCATGGGTTAAATCTTCAGATACACTAAATCACCAACCTCAAACTCGAGGTCCCTTATTCTAACATCTGTGCGAGATTTTTGGAAACTTTTGGCTGTTTTCAATCTTTTTCTAATGAACTTAACTTTCTCCATAGGTTCATACACTGCATCGGGCCCAAGCAAAGTGGCATCGGCCTCACCCACTTTAACATTCTAGGGACAGATTTTATCTAGAAAAAGTACGGGGTATTACAGTTATTGCCTTGACATGCTTCAACCACTAAGTCAAAGATGCAAGGCAGGCTAAGCACAGGTCCAAGGCAAGTTGGCCGCCCCTTGCTTGCTAGATGACTGAAAATGCCCTTCTTGTAGTCCTCTTTGTACTTTCTCTGGGAATATGCTTGGAATACTTTAGAGATGCTTTAGTAAAAATACTTTTACACTCTTCTTATTACTTCTTTTTGGATCAAAAAATAAACTTTGGATGAACTTTCAAGATGACGATAACAATCTATCTAAGAACACCAAGAACACAAACTTTACCAACTTTTTCTCCTTAGCTCGGAATGAGTTAAAATTTTTAACGTAGGCACTTCTTAGACTTCTAAACTCATTCCAATCATCAATTTGCCCAAATTCACCACCAAAATCTTTAGATTTTCAATTCACTTCAAACTTTTTTGACCCAAGCTTCCAACAATATTAGAAGACTAAATTTCACTCCGATTTAGCTCAATTTGATTTATAGACTCATATAGTGTTAGAGAAAACAAATCTAACTCTAGAAACACAATAATAAAACAAAATTAAAAACTCAAAATTTGAACTACAAACAAAAATGTTAATCTTGACTTTTTTTAGGATTTTTGATTTTTGACACCACTTTTTTGTTGATTCTCAAGATAACAAACCCAAGATTGACTTCATATGAAGGAAATCAAGCACGGCTATGATACCAAATGATATAACAGTAATATATGTCATGAATAAAAAGTATAAACACTAAAGAAATGATGAAATTAAAAAACAGAAAGTAAAATGATAAAAGGATAGATGATAGAAGCATAGATATATTGACATAATAAAAGGAATTGAAAGCAAACAAAGGGTATATTAAACCCTTAATACTCTATAAATTAAACAAAAATAAGAACTTAATCTCATACGTTGACCACAATGGAATCTAAACGTCCTTATAACCACCATTTCTAATCAAATGTTAAAAAATGCTTTTCCAAGATCACCATCACTCTCTCAAGAGTTTTCATGCATTCACCATTAATAACAAAACTAACTAAGGAAATAAGTCTCTATCAAGTATTTATAGTTTGTCTAAATATTACATAATTAGGGCCCAAAAGTGACTTAAATGCAAGAAAAGGCCCACTAGGGGTTGTTTTGACCAACTCGTGAAATGCTAGAGTGGATCAATGGCAAATCCAAAGTGACTTGGGAGAATGTCCCTTTCAAGGGCATTCGAGCCCCATTTTGTACTCCTTCGACCTCATCAAAGTCTTTTGACCCTTATTAATGGTAATATTCATCTATGTGGCCTCTTTTAATAACATTAAGGAGTCATCAAGCACCTCAAGCATCATACGTATCCCATCCAAATATCGAGAGACAATTTGGCTTGTATCAGGTGGGGATCTCAAAGGACTTTTTCAAGCTTATAACGTCGGTTCGAGAAAGGGTATGATATTATTTAGGTACAAAGTGACTACACCCTCCTTGAACATCTACATCACACTATTTAATCTGACTTTTGACCTTGGACCACTTTATTTGTCTACAAAATTCACACATGCCTACTTTTGCTACCTAATTTACCCAATTCTTTGAAAGTATTTTCTTTTGATTATTTCATATGCACTCTATGCTATTACTTATTTTGATGACTCCTTTCTTTTTATGTAATGCCATGAACTTGGTACAAAAAATGCTACATGGTGCACATGACCCCGAAGCACCACAAGCTAACCCATGACTGATATTTATACCTGAACACTGCATAATATACTGTATACTGCAGAAATATGAACTGAAAGGCCATAATGTTCAACACTGAGATATAATATCTTATAAAAATATAACATATAGGTAGGGTATGAAATACCCAAAATAACTGAAATAAATAGTCTGAACATACAGTAGTATAAAAAGCCTCTAAATCATGACTGAATTGTATGAATAAGGAGTAGATGGGACATGTCCCCAACTAACTCCAACTAATAAATTAATTAATGACATAATAAAGTAATGATCATGTCCTCAAAAGATAAGGACTCAGTGCTAACTCTGATTTGCTGAGACTAGAATCTACTGATGCTCTAGAGCTCATGTCTCTGAAACTATGGTATAAGACACAATAGCATAAATACGTCAGTACTTTGAATGTACTGGTATGCATGTGAGGTAGGCTGAATGCATGTGGTTCATATGCATGAACAATACTGACTAACTGACTAATATTAATATGAGAATGCATGCATAAATACATAGTAACTATAACTGAGATTGCGATAACATGAATTTACTGATAACTAACATGACTGGTAACTGAGTTCTGATGACTGATATAACTGATAACATGAGTGACTATATTTGACAGTCCTAAATCTGATAGAACTAGCAGAGTTTCCTACTGTTCTGAGTTAACTGTATCTAACAGTCCTGAATTCTATAGAACTATCTGAGTTTTATTACTGAGACTGAATAACTGTATCAGATAGTCTTGATTTCTATAGCTAAAACTGTGGAAAGTAGTTATCTAACCGACATGCCCAAAACAACACATTATAGTTGAGTTGGGGTTTAATTTGTAACCCCAATTAGAAGGCTGTCAATACCGTACCACCGATAAGGACAAGATATGAGTGACCCTCATTTGACAGTGTCCCCCAAAGAGAATGGTGGGCACTCATCTGACAGTGCTTATCCATCTCATCAACCCTCATCTGACAGTGTTGATGTCTCAACCTATGCTAGTTACATAGTTCTAGAATGCAAGGATGACTTCTAAGAATCACACCCTTATCTAAAAGTGTGTGTTCCCATCCTTGGTTTCACTCGGTGCTAATTTCTACTCCCATCTGAATAGACACTGTACATGAATTACTGAACTGAACAAGACTGAGTTAGCTGAATTTCATTGACTGACGGAATATTACTGATATTTTCCTGAGTCATATGACTAACTAAATTCTACTAAACATGGCTTGACTGAGAATATCATGAAAATATGACACTGTCTCTAGGCACAAAGCTAAATTATCGGGTACAAGCACCTTCAGGACTCGATGGAAAGAAACTGACAAAGCATGTATTTCTTGAATACATGACCAACATCACAACCCATAATTCATTTATTGAGGCATTTCATCAACATATGACATACATAAACATGTACATTCATGGGGATTGCATAATATCATACTAATTGGGAACTTTTCCTTCACATAGGCATTTAATCAAACACATGGTAAGCATAGTATATGTAGACAATATTAGACAACAAATAAACATCGTGATTCAACTCTAATTTCATCTTCCAAGGGTTTAATCATCGGTTCACATGAATCTACACCTATACTAATCAATTCCACATAAAATTGATCACCCAACATGGGTTAGAATTCAATTGGTCATTATCAACATGAACAAAGGAAAACCCAACATCAAATTCATAAAGAAATCCATAAACTTAAACTTTGAAAAGAGATTCTTGGGCTTCATGG
The DNA here is from genome assembly GCA_030864215.1 of Capsicum pubescens. Taxonomy (NCBI): domain Eukaryota; kingdom Viridiplantae; phylum Streptophyta; class Magnoliopsida; order Solanales; family Solanaceae; genus Capsicum; species Capsicum pubescens. The sequence goes on along the minus strand of CM061549.1, from coordinate 97,350,638 downwards.
ACGAAAGAAGTCCATGAATGAACACTATGCATACCTGGTAGTGAGGATTTTGAAGTTCTTGAAGAATTTGAATCTCTTAGTTCTTGAAGAAGATTGGGATTTTGTTGATTAAGGATTTCTCTTAGGGAGAAAACCTTAATTTTTGATGTTGTGGAAGAATAATGAATTTTTGGAGACTTGGTCGGATATTACTAGATATATAAATGGGTGGTAAAATAACAAAATACCCTTTTAAAAACAACTTGAAATTCTCTGAAAGGGACCTGCGACAACTCTTGCGATGTTCCATCGCTGGATCGACGGTCCATCATTTCAACCGTCGTATGTGGACCAGGAAAAGAACTCGCTGCCTAAGTAGGGATGGCTTGGGTGACGGTCCGTCGCAAGTTCAACAGTCCGTAAAACTTTCCATCATACCTTATCCAAAAGGTTGCCTTACTATCTTGGGTGCGCAGGTCAACGCTAGGGTCCTTCATTAGATAGACGGTCCGTCAACCTGGCCGTCGCACCTGGGCAATTCTAATAGCTCTCGGTAAAATGTCTATAACTTTTCACTCCGATATCGGATTTAGATGAAATTGGTCTTATTCTAAAGTTAGTTCAATTTTCCTCATGATGAAAAGTGAAAATCTTAAAATTTCCACCTGTAAAAAGGTGGATTCATCTTTCAAAGAAAGCTTCTAACATTCTTGGGACAATTTTAAGCTAGGAAAAAGTATGGGGTATTACAATATCTCCCCTTTGAGAACATTCATCCTCGAATGAGACTGAGAATAAGAGGAGAAGATAAACCAACATATATACTGAACATGAATGACTGATAAATTATTTCATGGCTGACATAACTGATAACTAAATATATCATACTGAGTATTCATATCTGATGCTTATGTAACTGATTCTGGAATGCATGGTTGAGAGTTTTGATTAACCAAGGTTCTCGCAGTGAGCATGCATGTATGATGTATGATTATATAACTTAACTGATACATGAATGCATGTATGAATATGCAATGGTATTTAATACCAAGTTTGTGATAAAATTCTGAAAATGAACTGTATACCAAGCTTGTAACTGAAGTCTAAACATGAAACTAAAAATCATAAGGAGAACTGTTACCTTGAGTTTGATAAGAGGTAGTGGAGAAGAGGTGACGATACTTGGTTCACATATATGCTTCTACTTCCCAAGTATCTCCCTCAACGAACTGATTTCACTAGAGAATTTTGACTAGAGGGACTTCTTTGTTCCTCAATCTACAAGTTTGATAGTCTAGGATTTTGACTAGAATATTTTCATAAGAGAGGTTGTTCTGAACATCTATGCTCTGAATAGGGACTAGAACTGCTAGATTACCTATGCACTTATTGAGAAAAGATACATGGAAGACTGGATGAACCGAGGCAAGATCTGAAGGCAATTCGAGCTCATAAGCTACCTTGCCAAAGCGACTGAGAATTTTGAAGGGACCGATATATCGGGGACTGAGCTTTCCCTTATTGCCAAACCTCTTCACTCCTTTTATGGAAGTGATCTTTAGATAGACATAGTCACTAATCTCGAACTCGAGATCCTTACTATGAACATCAGCATAAGACTTCTATCAGCTCTGAGCATCCCGGAGTCTTTCTTTGATCAACTAGAGTTTTTCTAAGGCATCGAATACTAAGTCAGGCTCAATGACTGAGGCCTTACTAACTTCAAGCCAACCGATTGGAGATCTGCATATACTACCATAGAGAGCTTTAAATGGAGCCATCCGAATACTAGAATGATATCTATTATTGTATACAAACTCAATCAAAGGCAAGTGGTTATCCCAGCTACCCTTGAAATCGATTGTACATGACCTTAGCATATCTTCTAGGGCCTGAATGGTCCTTTCTACTTGACCATCTGTCTAAGAATGAAAGGTTGTACTGAGATAAACTTGGGTACCAAGACCATGTTGGAACACTTTCTAGAAATAAGAGGAGAACTGGGTACCTCTATCTGAGATAATAGATAATGGAACACCCTGCAATCTGACCAACTCTCTGATGTAGAGTTTAGCATGATCCTCGGCTGAATAAGAGGTATGGACTGGAAGAAAATGAGCTGATTTGGTCATCCTCTCTATAATGACCCAAACTGAATTATATTGGCGATGAGTATGAGAAAAACCCGTCACAAAGTCCATGTTCACTTCTTCCCATTTCTAAGTAGGAATACTGAACTCCTGCATGGACCCACTAGGCTTCTGGTTCTCTATATTAAACTGCTAACATGTAGAGCACTTAGCTACAAACTATGCAACATTTTTTTTCTTCCCACTCCACCAATAGATCTCCCGCAAGTCGCGGTACATCTTTGTGGCCCTTGGATTAATAGAGTAGCGCGCACCATGCACTTCTGTAAGAAATTTCTGTCTTAATTCATCTACCTCTAGAATATACAGACGACCCTGACAACATAATACACCATCTCCCCCTTTGGAGAAAACATCTACTTTCTGATTCTTGACTGACTCTTTTAACATGAAAAGACTGGGATCTCTATCTTGTTTTTCTTTCACCTTGGAAACTAGAGATGATTTTGAACTACTGTAAACCAATACATCACCCTCTTCTAAATCGATTAAGAGAATGCCGAGTCAAGTAAGCTGATGGACTTCCTGAGCTAAGTTTTTCTTACTGTCCTCAACATAAGAAACACTACACATTGATAGTCTACTGAGAGCGTCGGCTACTACGTTGGCCTTGCCCAGATGATAAAGGACACTTATGTCATAATCTTTCAAGAGCTCTAACCACCTTCTCTGATGAAGATTGAGATCTTTCTGAGAAAAGACATACTAAAGGATCTTATGATCTGTGAACACATCTATATGAACACTACATAGATAATGCCTCTAAATCTTCATGGAAAAAACTACGGCTGCTAACTTAAGATCATGAGTAGGATAATTCTTCTAATGGGGTTTAACCTGCCTGGAGGCGTAGGCTATGCCCTTACTATGCTGCATGAGTACACAACCCAAACCTACTCTAGATGTATCACAATACACTACAAAACTATCTGAACCATCTGGAAGAGCGAAGATTGGAGCTGAGGTGAGTAGAGTCTTCAACTCCTGAAAACTATTCTCGCAAGGATATAAAAACTGAAACTTGACTTTCTTCTGAGACAATCTGGACATAGGGGATGCAATAGAAGAAAATACCTTAACAAACCGCCTATAATAGCTAGCCAATCCCAAGAAACTCCTAATATCTAATGGACAGACAGGTCTAGGCCAGTTTTTTACCGCTTTGGTCTTTTGAGGATCTACTCTAATGCCATCACCAAAAATGATATGACCAAGGAATATTACTGACCTTAGACAAAATTTGCACTTACTAAATTTGGAGAATAGCTGATGATCTCTGAGGGCCTGAAGTACAATTCTGAGATGGTCTGCATGATCACACTCACAGTAGGAATAAACTAGAATATCATCTATGAAGACTATAATGAACATTTCCAAGTACTGCTTAAACACGCGGTTTATCAAGTCCATAAAAATGGCTGGGGCATTGGTAAGACCAAAGGACATAACTAAGAATTCAAAGTGACCATACCCAGTACGAAAGACTATTTTTGGAATGTCACATTCTCTATCTCTGAGCTGATGATAGCCTGATCTGAGGTCTATCTTAGAGAAGTAACTGGCACCCTGAAGTTGGTCAAACAAGTCATTGATTATAGGAAGAGGATACTTGTTCTTGACCGTGACTTTATTGAGCTGAAGGTAATTAATACACATTCTAAAATAACCATCTTTCTTGCGTACGAATAAAATTGGTGCACCCCAAGAGGAAACACTGGGCCTGATGAATCCCTTATCTAAGAGATCCTTCAACTGTTTTTTCAATTCGTTGAGTTCTACTGGTGCCATTCTATATGGTGGAATAGATATAGGTTAAGTATCTAGAAGAAGATCAATGCCAATGTCTATTTCCCTTTTGGGAGGAATTCCTGGAAGATCTTCGGGAAAGACATCTGAATATCCGTTCACTACTGGGACTGAATCAAGACTGGGAGTTTCATATCTAGTGTCCTTAACTCATATAAGATGATAGCAACATCCCTTAGATATCATTTTCCTTTCACAAAGGTAAGAAACAAGCTGACCTCTAAAATCAGATACACTACCTTTCCACTCAAAGATGGGTTCATTCAGAAACTGAAACTAAACTATTCTATTTCTGCAGTCGACTATGACATAGCAGGAATAAAGCCAATCCATGATGAGAATGACATCAAAATCAGTCATCTCTAATTTGACTAAGTCTGCTAAAGTGACTTTCTAAAATATCATAATCGGACAGTTCCTATATACCCATCGGACTATGATGGTTTTACCCTCTAGGGTAGAGACTAAAAAGGTCTCTGCTAGCATTTCAGGACTGACTCTGAAATCAACTGCTATATAGGGAGTAACAAAAGACAAAGAATCTCCTTGATCTAGAAAAAAGTAAACATGAACATGAAAGATCTGTAACGTACCAGTAACCACATATGGAAATTTTTCCTAATCTTATCGGGACTAAAGAGCATAAAGTCTATTTGGGCATTGCCCACTAGTAGTACTGGAGGTGGCACTTTGCTGGTTTGGGAGACTTGACTGAGCTGAGGAACGATTTTACTAACCCAAATAAGCTAACTGGGGACAATATCTGACTCTATGGCCTGGCTTGCCACATCTAAAATAGACATCGCTACCAGGTTTACAAGCACCTTTGTGGTTCTTACCACATGTCTGACAAAGAGGATTAGTAAGGGCATTGTTGATACTTCCCTAAGACTTTGAGCCTAGAGCCCTATCTCTATTACCATCCCTAAACTTTGAAGATGGAGAGCTAGCTGAAGAAGGATCTGGAACTGATGACTTAGTACAAAACTAGTAATGGTTTCCTCCTTCTGATTTGGGCTGAGCAAAGTTGAAACTACTTGTCCTTGCTCTCTTATTCTTCTTCTCTCTCATCTTAATCTTTTTGTTTTCTATTTGATGAGCATGGGTCATAATCCTAGCTATGTTCATGTCACTATTCAACATCGCGGACCTGCACTCATTGAGCACACTATCATTCACCCAGAGGTAAACATACTCATCTTACCCTGCTATTTGCAATCACATGAGGAGGATATCTGGCTAATTGAGTAAACTTAAGAGAATACACTTTCACCGTCATGTTTCCTTGCCTGAGGTTAATAAATTCTAATACTTTAGCCTCTATTAGATCTAGGGGAAAGAAACTCTCTAAGAATGTGGTGACCAACTCCTCCCACTCAATAGGCCCTGCATCATCTAGCTTTCTGACATTCACTACTTGTACCATGTGTGAGCAACATCCTACAACAGATATACTGCTAGCTCAACACTCTTAAAAGTAGACACCCCTATAAAGTCAGTAACCTTATTAACCCGATCGATGAATTCCTTAGGGTTTTCATCTAATTTAGACCCAAGAAAGGATGGAGGATTCATTCGGGTGAAGTCTCAAATCTTATCTACAGTTGAATTGGCAACTAGGTTAGCCGAAACGACAGCTGGTCGTTCATTCTGAGTAGTTACTAACTGATAAAGAGTAGTGAATGCATCTATGAACTTTGGATAAGAAACATGTTCTCCCAAAGAATCTTCGGGCTGAGGGGCTGGTTGATTCCCGTTTCTTTTTTTTGGAGGCATATTCTATAAAAAAAGAGAGATATGGATTAGACTGAGAGATTGACTTGAGATTATGCTCATTGGCATGCCATGAATACTGAAAGAAGGGAAACTGTTCCTAAAACATCTTATAGCCTCCTTAACATAAATGAGGCACGCAACACACCCATGTACAAGACTCTACTAGTTGCGACTTTCAAACTTCCTAGGGCACTATTGAACTTTCATCTTTGATACCAAGTTTGTAACTCCCCAAATCTGGTACCCAAAATGCTACAAGGTGATCATGACCCGAAGGACCACAAGCTAACTCATGACTATTATCTGGACTTGAACACTAAAGAATATACAATATAATACAGAAACATGAACTGAAGGTCCATAAGGTTCAATATTGAGATATAATATCTGATAAAAATAAACATCTGGGTAGGGTATGAAATACCCAAAACAACTGAAATTAACAGTCTGAACATACTGTAGTCTAAAAAGCCTCTAAATCATGACTGAACTGTATGAATAAGGAGTTGATGGTACATATTCCCAACTAACTCTAACAAATAAATTAATTAATGAGATAATAAAGTAATTATCATGTCCTCAAAAGATGAGGACTCACTTCTAACTCTAATTTGCTAAGACTGGAATCTACTGATGCTCTGGAGCTCGTGTCTCTAAACCTTTGGTATAAGACACCACAACATAAATACGTTAGTACTTTGAATATACTAGTATGCATATGAGGTAGGCTGAATGCATGGGGTTCATATGCATAAACAATACTGACTAACGGACTAATATGAACGTGAGAATACATGCATGAATACATAGTAACTATAACTGAGATCATGATAACATGTATTTAATGATAACTAACATGACTGGTAACTGAGTTCTGATGACTAATATGACTGATAACATGAGTGAATGTATCTGACAGTCCTAAATTTGATGGAACTAGCTGAGTTTCATACTGTTCTGAGTTGACTGTATCTGACAGTTCTGAATTCTATAATACTATCTAAGTTCTATTACTAAGACTGAATGAATGTATCTGACAGTCCTAAATTCTATAGCTAAAACTATGGGAAGTAGTTATCTAACCGACATACCCCAAATAATCTATTATAGCTGAGTTGGGGTCCAATCTAAACCCTAATCTGAAGGGTGTCAAGACTGCACCACCGGTAAGGACAAGCTGTGAGTGACCCTCATCTGATAGTGTCCCCAAAAGAGAACGGTGGGTCCCTCATATGACAGTGTTTATACACCCCATCAACCCTCATCTAACATTATTGATGTCTCAACCTATGCTGGCTACATAGTTTTGGAATGCAAGGATGACTTCTAAGAATCACACCCTCATCTGACAGTGTGTGTTCCCATCCTTGGGTTCACTCGGTGCTAATTTCTACTCCCATTTGAATAGATATTATACATGAATTATTGAACTAAACTGGACTGAGTTAGATGTATTTCGTTGACTGACAGAATATTACTGAGATTTTTGTATTACTGAGCTTTCTGAGATTACTGGGATTTCTGAGTTTTACAGAGTTTTTCCTGAGTCACATGACTAAGTGAATTCTACTGAACATGGCTTGACTGAGGATATCATGAAAACATGACTCTGGCTCTAGGCACACAGCTTAATTGTCAGGTATAAGTACCCCCAGGACTCGTTGGAAAGAAACTGACAAAGAATGACATTCTTGAATGCATAACCAACATCACAATCCATAATTCATTTATTGAGGCATTTCATCAAACATGTGATATGCATAAACTTGTACATATATGTGGATTACATTATATCATACTAGTTGGGCACTTTTCCTTCACATAGGCATTTAATCAAACACATGGTAAGCATAGTATATGTAGACAACATTATACAACAAATAAACATCATGATTCAACTCTAATTTCATCTTCCAATGGTTTAATCATAGGTTCACATGAATCTACACCTATACTAATCAATTCCACATAAAATTGATCACCCCACATGGATTAAAATTCAATTGGTCATTATCAACATGAACAAAGGCAAACCCAACATGAAATTCATAAAGAAATCCATACACTTGAAGTTTGAAAAGGGATTCTTGGGCTTCTGATAATGCTCAAACTACAACTCTCAATGAGAATGTAAGCGATCATTGTCAATATAAAATCCAACTAGGTTGGGAACGAATCCCACAGGGAATATGGTGTTAACGTAAGTTGTTTGCGATTTAATCTACTGATAGTTGGATGTTTCCAGAAGTAGGGGTTTTTTAGTTAACAAGTAATTGTTGGTCACATTAGTTTAAATGTTTGTAATCAAGAGTTTATGAAAAACCAGAATTATGTTCATTAGGAGTTTTGGTACTTGACAGATGCTACTAGTGGTTCAACATTCTCACGGTAGGTAGGACCACAATTTATATTTAGTGAAGTTATTCTTAAATATCTCTCGACCTACTTAAGCATTTTAATTACCTAATCGTCTCAAACTTATGAAATTTATATTCACTGCCCAAATTTTACCTCAGGTTAACCAACCTTGTTACAACGCTGTTTATTAAACGGAAGTTTAGAGTTTCCAAGTCCCTATTGATAATTCGCTTCCCCCTATATTTGATTTCTTTCTCAAGCAAATCAAAGAAGGTGTTATCTATCGTTTGCAACAAACAGACAATAATTAAAACATCAGAATTATCAAGGAGTCCTACAAAATTTCGAATCTTGAACACTCAACACCTTATCAAGACCTACCCCTAGATCCCATAATTCAGGTTCAAGGAATTTAGCTGCTCATGACGTAATAATCGAAGCATCTAGATGAATTCATTCTTGGAAAGATAAACTTACCAAAAGATGAATAGAAACTAGAGATTCTCAGATTAAATCACCAAAGAAAATCCCCATATAATGATGATAGTCTCTTTAAAGTAATTTTTTTCTCAAGCCAAAAGAAGATGGAGAAAAATATCAAAGTATCGGTCTCAAAACTCAAGGTTTGGAACCCTTAAAAAATCCTAAACAAGGCTTTAAATAGTTCATCCTATTTATGGAAACAAAATAATAAAATTCAGAAATTCCTCGGATTAGGTGACGCCATTTGTAATAGCATATCATGAGGCTGACGACTTATCAGAAATGTCGTCAGCTTTCTTTATGCTTTTAGTACTCACTGCCTAATGTTGACGACAAATGGAGATGCCCTATCATCTCCTTGAGTACCTATCACAAATGTCGTCAAGGATTTTCCTCATCTCTCATGTTCTACCTTAGGTTGACGGCAATCTTGACAACTTATCCGCTCATTGATGTCCTATCACAAAATGTTGTCATAGCATTTAACTTTGGCCAATTCTCTGTCTACTGCTGACGATGAAGCTGATAGCTTATCACAGGGTTGACGACTTATCACAAATGTCGTCAGCCACACTTTGCCTTTATTTACTTTAGATTTCAGCTCATTTGCTTCCATTCTTGTTGGTTCTCTAGCATCTTAGCTTCTACTGCAAAATCAAACATAAAGCAATCAAAATGGAAAAAGTTGCTTAAGACTTCACAATTATTCTTAGTTAAAAGCTTCGAATGTGTTAGCATTAGCTCACACATCAACACCCTCAACTTAAAACAATTGCTTGTCCTCAAGAAACTCATCACAACTAAGAGAATACAAAGCACATTTGGCAGTCAATCATCCATATCATCTCAAAACACTTTCACCATCTCCAAAGTCAGTTAATTTAAGTACAATGAAGAACACCAATGCAACACACAAGAATAAAGATATGGCATCAATTCATCTATAACAACCATGCATATACCAGTATTACACTACCCGAACAAGTTAGTAACTAGCAATGTAACCAATGTGCCCTCACAGAAAAGAAACCCCCCTCATCTCATATCAGGAATTATATATGTAACCATGGGGACAATCAAAACACTCACTCTCAGAACAAAGTTCCAATCAGTGTATGCCAAGTACCATAGGCTTGCCCTTATTTTCATTACCTAGATCTTTAGATAGGTCAACTAGTATCACAATAGGAATTCTCTTAGGCTTGTAATGTAGGCTAGGGGTTGGTATGCTACTCGATGGTATTTAAAGTGACTAAGCCTCCTTGACACTACACTAGATTTTTGGGTTTTCACTTATTAGCCTATTTCGCTCTTCTATTTTCTTGATTACAATTATTTAGGATGGCTGCAATCTTTTCTCAATTACTTATTCTTTTTCGCAATTTTTTTTCTTGCTCTTTTTCTCTACACTCACCTTTTTATTCTTTTCTTTTATGCTATCTTTCTTCATACTCATTCTATATCATAAAACCCTTTGATAGCCACCCTCAACTTAGGCCATTTTCCTAAGTCAAGGTGTACAGTGTCCAAGAAGGACCAGGGCTAAAACAAGTTCATTATGATCTAAATGAGAAGGTGACAGGTGTCATACAAAGAAATAGGCTAATTAGGCTCAGAACAGGGATCAAGGGATATGATACACATAGGGAAGGTAATTTAGTCTAAAGTGAGCTAATATTAAAATGGCCCATGATCCTTTCCTAACCCCTATTCTTCAACCTAGGTAAGATTAACCGGGAAAGTTCTGGCTTCAGCTTACAGAGGGAATTGTGTAACATCTCACACATATACTTGGCGCAAAGGTATATTGCACTCGACTACTAATTCAGTTCGTGCAGTTGTTTAGCAATGATTATTATGATACTAGAACTAATGCCATACAAAGATGAATGTCGATCATACTTAAATGCATATCACATATTCATAAAATAACCATTGGAGAGGTGTTCAAAAATTAACAAAAATATGTTAATTGCCTAAGGTACTTATATTTCTCCTAGTCAACTATAATATTTACAACAAATCACAATACGCCTAAACACGCCGACAATAAGACTCTGGGGAAAAGAGGCACGATAACAAAACCCTAAGAGGACATCAACACCCACAAGTAGCCCTACCCTGAACTTAAAATCATGCAATGTCCCCAATGCGTCGAACCAAAACAAGAGAGTTAGAAATATACTTATGGCACCATGGGTGCAAAGATCTGATTTCAATCACTTAATACGAATACAAACAACAAAATACCTTGGGTTGCCTCCCATGCAGTGCCTGATTTAATATCGTGGCACGACCCAACTTAGCTTTTTCCACCACCTTGAGGATATGAATTTCACCCCCAACTTAGAGTCCATCTTCTTGCCTCGATCATAGGGGGGTGGTACAAAAATTAAAAAGTCAAGTAATGGATTGAGCGTGGCAAACCACTCAGCCTTAAAGTGAGGTATGTTTTTATGTTGCTTATCAAGTGTAAAATAAAGAATATAGGATTCTTGTTCCTCATATTCACACTCTTCCAATATTTTAGATGATTCTACAAATAAGATATTATCTAAACATAATGCGGAAAAATGCTTCGATTGAGGCCCAACTAATTCTACTTCAAAATTTACACTATCTACTACATGCTCACTTTTATTCACCTTCTCAATGTCAGTCTCAAGATTAAGATGACAATCGAGGGGTTGTGATTATTGAGTTTTCTCCTCAAATTGGCTAATGTCCTCCTCAAATTCTTTTTTTGTTTAGCCACTATAAACATTGTGGGAGTGGTAACTCCTTTAGCTCTGCCAACAACTGTTCTTGATTCTCTAAAATTTATTTCATCAATTTGTTCTCTTGAATCGTGACAACACACATATCTTCAGTATGATCACATTGATCACAAGCAAAACACCAAGTTACAGTAAGTAGGACAGTATCCGTATCATATTGTGAAGGTCCATTCCATGCACTTTCAGGAAAATTTGGACAATAAGCCTTAAAATATAGTCCCCCATAATAGTAACAAGAATCGTCACAACAATCGTCATCACTCAAAAAACTATCTATCCAGGCTGACATCTCAAGAAAGGTGTGATAAAAATAAAAAAAAAAAATATTTACAAGTTTGAATTCAAGCAAGTAAACTAAAATTTTAAACCAACTCAATACGCTAAATTGTTTCCTGATAACGGCGCAATTTTTGATAACTCTCAAACTACACCTCCCAATGAGAATGTAAGCGATCGTTGTCAATATAAAACCCAACTAGGTTGGGGTCGAATCCCCTAGGGAATATGGTGTGAACGTAAGTCATTTGCGATTAAATCACCTGATAGTTGGATGTTTCAATAAACAGGGGGGTTTTAGTTAACAAGTAATTGTTGGTCACTTTAGTTTAAATGTTTGTAATTAAGAGTTTATGAAAAACAAGAATTATGTTCACTAGGGGTTTTGGTACTTGACAAATGCTACTAGTTGTTCAAGATTCTCACGGTACGTAGGAAAACAAGTTATCTTTAGCGAAGTTATGCTTAAATATCTCTCGACATACTTAAATATTTAATTACCTAATCCTCTCGGACTTAGGGAATTTATAGTCACTGGCCAGATTTTACCTCAGGTTAACTAACCTTGTTACAACACAGATTATTAAATGAAACTTTAGTGTTTCTAAGTCCCTGTTAATAATTCACTTCCAACTATATTTGATTTCTTTCTCACGTAAATCAAAGAAGCTGTTATCTATTATTTACAACTAACACACAATAGTTCAAACATCAGAATTATCAAAGAGTCCTACCACCTTTCGAATCTTCAACATTCAACACCTTATCAAGACCTACCCCTAGATCCCATAATTTAGGTTAAATAAATTTAGCTGCTCATGACGTAATAATCGAAGCAACAAGATGAATTCATACTTTGAAAGATAAACTTACAAAAAGATGAATAGAAACTAGTGATTCTGAAATTACATCACCCAAGAAAATCCCCATATAATGAAGAAAGTCTCTTTAAAGTAATTATTTTGTCAAGCCAAAAGAAGAGGGAGAAAAATATCAAAGTATCGTGTCTCAAAACTCAAGGTTCGGAAGCCTTAAGAAAATACTAAACAAGGCTTTAAATAGTTCACCCTAATTATGGAAACAAAATAATAAAATTCAGAAATTCCTAGGATTAGGTGATGCCATTTGTGATAGCCTATCAGGAGGCTGAAGACTTATCACAAATGTCGTCAGCTTTCTTTATGCTTTTGGTAATCGCTGCCTAACACTAACGATAAACGGTGATTCCCTATCATCTTCTTGATGACCTATGACAAATGTCGTCAAGGCTTTTCCTCAGCTCTCATATTCTGCCTTAGGCTGACGACAATCTTGATGACTTATCATCCCCTTGATGTCCTATCACAAAATGTCGTCACAACTTTCAACTTAGGCCAATTCTCTGTCTACTACTGACGATAATGTGGATAGCTTATCACAGGGATGACGACTTATCCCAAATGTCGTCAGCCACACTTCACCTTTATTTACTTCAGATTTTAGCTCATTTTCTTCCATTCTTGTTGATTCTATAGTATCTTAGCTTCTACTATTAAATCAAACATGAAGTAATCAAAAATGACAAAATTTGCTTAAAAAATTGCAATTATTCTTAGTTTAAAGCCTCAAATATGTTAGCATTAGCTCACATATCAGCTTCATGGACGAAAGAAGTCCATGAATGAACACTATGCATACCTGGTAGTAAGTTTCTTAAAGTTCTTGAACTTGAAGAATTTGAATATCTTAGTTCTTGAAGAAGATTTGGATTTTGTTGCTTAAGGATTGCTTTTAGGGAAAAAACCATAATTTTTTATTTTGTGGAAAAGTAATGAATTTTTGGAGCCTTGGTCGGAAATTAATAGGTATATAAATGGGTGGTAAAATACCAAAAATCCACTTTAAAAATGACTTGAAATTTGCTGAACGAGACCTGCGACGGCTCGTGCGATGATCCGTCGCTGGCTCAACGGTCCGTCATTTTGACCTTCGTACATGGACCAGGAAAAGGACTCACTCCCTAAGTAGCGACGGCTTGGGCGATGGTCCATCGCATGTTCGACAGTCCATCAACCTGTCCGTCGCACCTTATCCAGAAGGTTGCCTTACTGCCTTGGCTGTGATGTTCAAGGCAACTGTTCGTCACTAGATCGATAGTCCTTCAACCTGGGCGTCGCACCTGGGCATTGCACCCGGGCAATTCTGACAGCTCTCGATAAAACATCCATAAATTTTCACTCTGATACCGGCTTTAGATGAAATTGGCATCGTTTGAAAGTTGATTCAATCTTTCCACTAAAGGTTCTACCATTTTTGGGACAATTTCAAGCTAGGAAAAAGTATAGGGTATTATATTTTCACTTCTTCTATTTTTCTTTTTGGTTAACATCATGGGCATCCACTTATATTATCATGTATGATGGTTATCTCTTCAAAACTTACCACACCCAACTTAGGCATTTGGCCTCAATCTTCATTTTATATTTTTAAGGAGGGTAGGGTTCAAAAGTGGAATAAACTTTGAATGGTTCAAGGCTTGTAATGTGGTTGCCAAACAAAGGCTTGAAGGTTAAAAATGGGAACTAAGGATACTATTCTATGTATGGCTAGGCTATTTAGGCTAAAGTGAACTCCTTATATTCCTTTAGGAGGCCTAGGATCATTTCACCAATCAATTATAATCACAATTTTCCTTAAGAGACTATCGGGGAAAGTTCTACATGGTCCATGTTTGCATAAGAATTAGAAAAATAGGATCACCACACATGGCCTGCAAACTTTTCAAGGAGGCTCAATTTCACTACCTACTAGAGAAAAAAAGGAGTATTAACCAGACTCTACAAACTAAATACATTAGAGTCACAAAAAGAGGTAAAATATTGTTACAAATTATTCACGTCCATGCCCTTGGTTTTCAAAATTTTTTGGATGGAGGAGTGTATTTACTTCACATTTGCTATTTATGGCACTAAACGAAGCCTTTGTCACACATTTAGAGTTTCATGAGCATAAACCATATAGATACTTAGACTTTACCATAGGTATAAGGGAAATCCCAAATCCAAAATGTCACAGGGACTTTAATTTCCCTTGAATTTGTAGTTCCGATGCTACAGGTACTCAGACTTCCCCTGCATCTATGGCTCAAAACCTAATCACAAAAATTTTTCCTTAAGAATGTCGTAAATCAATCTATTAGAGGTAAATTCTCATTTGATATAATCATAAAACATGATATAAATAAAGACTGAAAATGAAACAAGCAACTAATCCATGAAATGTGGGCACAATTAGAGTCCCCGAATATTACAACCTAGAATGTAAATAAAAATCATCAAAAATAACATAAGAACATCCAAAAATATCTCAATAATATAGGCTAAATAAATGAATACATAGACAAGAACCCTCAACTAAGAAGCTTGCAGTGACCTCACTGCATAATCAATAAAGCATAAAGAGAATAAAAGGGTTCTCCCTGTAACCGCATTAAGAGATGCTGTCTCCCTCAGACTCTAAATAATCTATAGCATAATATTAACCGGAACACTCTATTGGGGCCTCATCATAACTATTAAATCTAGAAGAAGGAACTCTATCTTTAGGTTTTAGGACCTTCTAAAGGCCTTTCACTCCCTTCCACATTTTGGTGAAGAACTTGTCCCTCTTTTTCTCCATTTTCTTGATCTATTCATTTGATTCCATTAGATCTCTATAAGATTCTACCAAATATGAATAGGCCCTCTCAAGCAAAGAAATAATGGCTCCCTACATCCTTTGATCCTGTATGTACCTCTTATAATAAGACTGAGCCATATAGGAATGTCAGATGGTGGAAGGCTCTCCCAATCCCATAGGCAACCCTGCTATGAACTCTTTTATCTCCCTTATATCCACTGAGATCTAATTAAATAGGCTAGATGTGGATGGCCTGCAGACTCTATATTATCATATGTCGCCTTTCCTAAGTAAATCTTCCTTTTTTTTCTCTTACTTGGTGCTCCCTCACCCCAAATCTTAAGAGAATAAATGGGCGTGTTTGGGTGCACCAAAGTGTCTCTAACGTATTCCTTAACCCTAGATCCCCTACATAGTTCAATAATCAAAGAATGGAATAAGAGGTGTGTACCACCGTGTATCTTTAAATACTTCATATCTGAGATCACAAGCTGACCAACAATCAAAGGAATGTTGTCTATTATACAAGCACCCATTTGGGCTGGCATATATGGAACAATAATCATGTAGGTGCTTGGAGAAACCCATCTACAAATAATGGCCAACAAAATTTGGGCCTTAGTTGTGAAATCATTCATTGACATACCCCTCTTGGTGGATGCCCAATGAACCTTCTTGCCAAGACATAATTTCTCTGCCATCCAACTCCCCAATTCACACCCTTTTGCCTTAAATTTTGCGATATATGTATTTGGGAGCCCATATAGGTCACTTATCTATTCAAATCCTGACTGGATTTCCTACTCTCATATCTTGATGACTGGGGTTGAGAAATATACCACGCTAAGGTTAGCATAAAATTCCTTTAGCCATTTCCCCTTTGCCCGACAAGGCTCCGAGTAAAAAAACTCCATCTGGTGGCGATGAGTTACTCATGGAATGCTGGAAGCTTTTCCATCACCTTATCCAGACATATTATCCTCTTCGGTAGCTACTTCATCTTGGTGAGATCATCAAAGTACAAGTTTTGGCATTAAAAGGCTATGAAATGGACTTGGTCATAATCTCCTATGATATAAACCTAGAAAACCTGAGAACAACACTACAATACTCATCATTAACATTCTCATGCAAAAACTATGCGATGTTGTCCAATTAATCTCATAGGATGGTTTCTTGGTGTGTTTTGGGCAAGAATTAGAAGTGCAGGAGTTTTTGTCATAGCTGAAAATCACCCTAAGATATAGCGATCGTGGGTCACTAGGCCGTGATCATAGTGCAGTGATCACAGTATTGCAATCATGATCTAATGACTGCAATTACTGTATTTGAGGCAAGATCGTGCCAAATTTTGCAAAATACAAATTCTCCAATATCATTGCCAAATTGTTTTTCAAATTAAGACATAACCTTATGCACATAAAACCTAGCCTCTAGGTGATATATTATGCCCTTGGAACATGGAAAAACTCACATTGCATTTGTTTGGACATTTAATTGAGAACTTGGTGTGCACACACTAATTCTAGCAAATTTGAACAAATTTTGGGTACTCAAGATTTACCAAAAAGTGTACACACCAACTACAACAGCTAACCATACCAATAAACACATTTAATCAAGGATTTATCAATTTAAACCCAATTTTAGGCTATTCCTAAAGTATAAGTCTCACAGTATACAAATACACACAAAAGAGGGATTTCGAACTAAATACCAAATTGAGGATGCAAATGTGATGCAATGCAAAACTTGGATGCTCAAAGCATAATCAAGAGCGGGTGCAATTTTAGAGAAAGTTGCAAATGAGTGTAGGGGGAAATGGTGACTGTTTTGTTTTTTAATTTTACTTGATGGTGATCTCGGTCTAAGTTACGAGATCACGATCACACGGCCGCCATAATTGTAGTGTCACATGTATGACAATCGCACTAACTCAGGGGAAATTTGGTCCTCTATTTTTCCCTGTTCAATTCACTAATCAAATGAACCGCACTTTCCCTTTCCCAAATTCATTCAAAACACTCCATAGTTCCACAAATGCAAGGATTAATCAACAACAAAATTAAATTCTACTCTACTAAATCAAGAACAAAGAATACGAAGCACTCTCGTGGCATTTGTGGGTTGCCTCCCACATAGATTTTTATTTATCATCGTGGCACGACGCTCTTCATCTTTTCAATTTGGATACTAAAGGGACCCGTCATTCACCTTCGTGTCCACAACAACAATGATGGACATCACTTGTAGTGCAATAGTTTATTTCTTCGTCTTGCATACTTTAAAGGACACTTTATCATCTTGGACCAAAAATCTCATTTCTCCTAGATTCATATCGACAATATATCTCTCAATTTTAAGGAAAGGTTAACCAAGGATAATAGGTATCTCTTGGTCGATTTTATAATTAATCACAAAGAAGTTCACCAGAAGAATAAAGTGGTCCATCTTTACCAAAACATAAAACAAAACTCCAATCGATTTCTTAATAGACCGGTCCGCTATCAAAAGCCTCATTTTCGTTGTTGTAGGAGTCCCAAAACCAAGTTTTCTATATATTTCATAGTGTATGAGATTGATTCTTGCACCAAGGAGACACAAACCTTTTTCAAACTTGTGTGTCCCTATGGTGAAAGGGATTGTAAAGGCCCTGGGATCCTCTTTATTTTTTCTATAACGCTAGTCATGATATCGCTACACCTATGGGTAATTTCTATAGTTTCACAATCAATAAGACATTTCATTAACATCAACTTCTTCATAAGCTTAGCAATCCCGGGATCTCTTCAACATTCGCCTCCTATTAAACTTCCACCACAAGATAACCGATATTTTTACCACTCCTAGTGAGGATTACCAATACTTGGGCATTTTTTTGGATTTAGAACAATATCACTAGGAAGGCCTCCTTTTTTTCTATCATTAAGTTGAGTGGAGATTTGACCGATTTGAGTCTCCAATTGCTTGATTGAGGTGGAATATGGTACAACTATTTGGTTTATTTGCGATAAGTCAACTTTCAATTCTCGAACCATTTTGTCCATTTCCTTGACTCTCATAAAGTTCCTTTTTAAGACATCCTCGGTCTTGAATATTTTGAGATCAATGAAATTGGGCTCCTTACCCTTTACTCAGTCATGGAGAGGTACATGTTGATCATATTTCTTTCCTTGTCTCTCTGATCACGATCTCTATAGCTATTACACCAATCCCACTCTCTTTCATGATCCTTCCCACCTTACCTTTCATAGGCCTTGTGGGACCCCCCTGGATAGATAGCCAAATACAAAATTTCTTCATTAGGTCTCTTGGCCATTTCTTTATCATAGCCCTTGGATTCTTCGACATTCACCATTTTTGAGGGTGCACCCATCACATATTTCGTTAGCAACTCCAATTGTGTCATCATTTTTTCCTTATTCTTCTCCCTGTCTTCATCTCTCTTTCTTTGGTCTTTATCAACATAGGAGGTGGTAGGACACCCTTATTTGCCTTGGTGTCTTGGGTATGACATCCCCTATTTTTCTTTGTGACTTTCTCAAGCAAGTTTGTATCCATATTATAAGACAACTTCATATATGAGCCCCCAGCCGCATTATCCACCACGGTTTAGCTTAGTTGATCCAAGGCCAAATAGAAGATTTTGAGAAACATACTCTCTGGGACCTCGTGGTTGGGGAACTTCATGAGATTCCTTCATACAAAGTCTCTCCATTAAATAGATAAAAGTTTGTGATTTCATCATGCAATTACAACATCTTGGATGGGAGGAAGTATCGGTCTATGAATGTAGTTCTAAGTGTTTCCAACAAAGTAATTGACCTATCTGGATGATAATGAAGCCAAAATACCTCCTCACACATTAATGAAAATGGGATGAGGCATAACCGTATGGACTTTTATGAGATGTGAGTAATATCGAAGAGGGTACAAACATCCATAAATTTTTTGAAGTGCAAAGTGGGGTCTTCATAAGATTTCCCCCATAAGAGACCCTGCATTTGAAGCATGTGCAACATAACACTCATGACGTGGAATACCCTATTCCCTTTATTAGGTGGGATACGTATGGCACTCGCACGTCCAAAATCACGTAGTTGCTCCTCGTCATCAAGGGGACCATCAATAGTCCAGACATTACTTGTATGGTCACTCATGGTGTCGTGGACACTATTGAATTCACCTAAAAAAAACAAAAACAAAAAACAAAGTAAATTGAAATCACCACATGCATAAACAAAGCTATAATAAAAACTGCATAAGTGAAAACTAGGTCTCACTCTGCAACAACAGTGCCATTTTAATCATGCTTACCTATGCCATAGTTTTAATATTGGACAATCAGTGTTAATAAAGCTCAACTCACGTTGAGGTAAAATCCTCGAGGAGTGAGTCTAGTCTTAAAAACCTATAGGTGTTGATAGAATCTAAATGTATACCCGTAATGTAAACAAAATTAAATGCACAAATTAAAATGGGGGTATTGTCTTGGAAAGTTCTTAGATCAATATCAAATCAAACTACCAAATTAAAGAGAATATTGTGGTTAAGATGTTAATATGGGATAAGTCTTGTGATTATGTCTTCCTGGGGGCAAATAATGTATGGGTTCATGATAATTGAGTGCAGATTTTAGTCATAAACTACATATGTAGGCTAGGTTAGAACATCTTGAGGTTAATTTTTCAACAAAACCTCAAGATTATCACCTACGGATCCTTTTGGATACCCCATGGATGTGGAAAGAAAAATTACCTAATACCTTAATTGGGCATCCCTATTTCTAGGAAGATGCCCAAAAAATAGCTAATTCTTAATCCACCCTTATTTCTAAGACAATAAAAAGACAACAAACTACATCTACTATTGCTCACTATTGCCTTTCCACCCATATCCCTCATTCATGGATGATATAGGATCCAAAAGTTCACTCACATCCTTATTTCAAGGTTTATGTGAGATTTAGAGAATTTGGGTATTTCACCCACAAATCCATTTTGGGAATTTGGGGTTTTCACCAAAAAATCCCAACTAAATCAAGAAAGCATTAGAGAAACCCACAATCAATGACCAAGAATCTACACTAATAAATCACAACCCATACTGATTTGCACCATATTTCTACATAATCCCAAGAAAATTGTTTAGCTACTCATAAAGAAGGGAAAAGAAATATACCAAATTGATTGTTCAATGCTTCCATTGAAATTGTAATCAAGAGTAATCCAATATCCAACTTCAATTACAACCAAAACTAATTGAGAAATTAACCACACTATGTTTCCCTAATTTGGTAAGGTTTACAAAGTATCTAATTTTAAATTTTAAAGTTGATACTCCCAAATAATAAAGTTTTCTTTGCCTTATAAGGGATTTGGGGTCGACTACATAAAATTTCATAATTTCACTAGTGCATTAAACCGCAATGCACTGATCACTGTAGCTTTTCCGCGATCGTGGCCACCACAACTTCCATAAGATCATCCCGATCGCAGACAGTTGACCAAGCTTTAATGGATGCAATCATGACCCTCATACAGTGATCACAGTAACTGAGATCAGTTCTATCTTTGGGTCTTCCAACTTTTGCTCTTCTCTTCTCTTGTTGATCCCTTTTAAGCTCAATTTCACTTCTTTCTTTCTCATCACCTGTACATCTACAAAATATGGTAAATTATTCTATTCAACTAACAAAGTTGTCTTATTCATACCTTTAAATCAGAGTAGTGTGCAAGAATTTAGATGTAAATGAGTGGTAAATTTACCACTCATCATGGGGCATGATTATAATCAGCCTAAAGGGCCCGGGGAGTACTGGTATGGACTGGTGGAACTCCATGAAAAGAATCAGGAGTTGGATCCCTAGACCAGATCTAAAATCCATAAATAGACCGAGCTATGATGACATTGTCCTCAGATGGGATAGAAAGGGTTTCCATGCGCATCAGATCTTCTTTAAGGCAAGATTTGTTATTGAATAAACGTGGATTAGAGAAGATTCAAGTCCTTATACTCTATAGCCTGGAATAGAACAAAAAGAAAGGGAAATATTCCTAAATGTCTCATTTCCTCTCCCATATCAGTGTGGCACGCTACACACGCATAAAAGAGACTCTACTTGACACGACTTTGTGGACGCCCAATGACACCAATCCTAGGCTCTGATACAATCTTTATTAAAACTTGATCCAGGGCCTGGACGGGATGGGTATCTCAAGTTTGCTGATACCAGAGACCACCCACTTTTTTCCTATCCAAATAGGATATAACACTCTTAGCAATGGCTTAAATCCAAATGTATAACAAGATGATAAAAGTAACAAACTCAAAGACATACAAGTATGTCAAAATTAATACCCAATCAATAATAACATCCATAAATCCTCTACAAATCAATACCTAATCCAAAGTAACATCCACAAGGCCTCTACAAATCAAAAAATAATCTAAGTTGGGACTTGCCCCTGACAATTACAATGACAATAACAATGATAATGTTAATGGAATTTTTTTAATTCTATCTTATGAAAGGAACCAGATGGAATGATCAAGTCTTTAAGGGAATGAAAGCATACCACTTCACTACAAATGACTGACGAATTGAGTAAATCCATCAAACACTGTGTAGGAAAAGTAAGATTGCCTTCAAACCCCATATCACGTGGGGACACAACATTCAAAGATGGTTAGTATGTTGAGAATTATCATGTAACTCAATCATAAAGATAAAGTAATGATAATTCAAATTGAAGTTCAACTCAATATACATGTTCATATACATGTGTGTATACATATATATACTTATATAAAATACTAGGATAGGGAACAAGGCTTAGCATCCACTTTAAAACTTTAGCTTGTATTATGTAGCTTAACTATCACATATCAGTACCCATGGGATATATGGGCCCCAAATCCCACCCCTTGGTCAGGCCACAGTTTGTGTTGCCACACGACTTAGAGAACAATTTTATAAATATGCACGAGGGGCTTGAACCTTCCAACCATATTCTAATATGTCTTCCACACCCGATCATGTAATTTATTATGGGGGACTTGAACCTCCCAATAATATAATAAGGAGGACTTAAACAACCTGGTTATAAGAAAGGGGGCTCGAACCCCATGTCATTGAGACCCCCACACTGACAAATGCAGTTTCCAGTTTTGGTCCCTTGGGACTTCCACTTTCATGGATCAACTACACAACCTTCTTTTAGTTACTATTAAAACATTCATCACAAATTCCTATTAATTTAACCTTAAGACATTTTTATGCATACACTATTGGTATCGTCATATAAAATACACTTGGAAGTAACATCACCATGCCATCATAATTCCATTTTATAGGGAAAACAACTCTCTTTGTTTATTAATACAATATGGGGGAAACCAAATCCCTTTGTTCATTAAATCAAACCATCGTGTATTAATAACCTCTTTATATCATGAAATTGTTCCAAAAATCATTCAATGCAATTTTACTCGTACTCAAACCACTTATTGGGTTAGGGTTAATACCAATTCAATTGTCAATATTCGTAAAATTTTGGAAAATCACAATCCCTTAGTTTTTTCTTCACCATACCCATGCACCAAATTTATTTCAAACAATCATTTAATACATTTAAAATGCATATATAAACATGAAACATCAAATAAACAACAATCATTTGAAACCCTCAACCTGTAATCCAAATCTAACATCAAAACCACATGAAGAACTATTTAAAACACTTGTTTTCACCAGGTAATAGTTGGGGAAGAGTAACATGCTCGAAATATCAAGAGTTATATAAAGAATTTGCCATTGGGGATCTCTAATTGATCAAATTCCTTGAAACCCAATGTATCTTGATTGAGAGAATAGATAG
Organism: Capsicum pubescens; assembly: GCA_030864215.1. Classification (NCBI taxonomy): domain Eukaryota; kingdom Viridiplantae; phylum Streptophyta; class Magnoliopsida; order Solanales; family Solanaceae; genus Capsicum; species Capsicum pubescens. The sequence continues at coordinate 97,327,496 of CM061549.1, read as the reverse complement.
TGATTAACTAGTTATTTCAATTTTCTTAGGAGTGATAATGACACCATAAAGGGGTTCTAAGTCGTGTGTCATGATTTGGTGAAAAAGGCAAATATCCAAAGTGACCTTAATTAAAAGCTGAAAAATTATTGCCAATAACTATGAGTGACTATACGACTCGCATGGACATTTTATGATTCATCACCAAGATTCGTAGTCGAGACAATATCTAAAAGACCCTTCTTTGATGATCCTATGATTCATACTATACAAATCCTCACGTGACCCTAAAACTAATAGGGTCCAAGTCATAGTCAAGATAGAAACACTTGAGGAACAAACTGATTTGGATACAGATGGGACCATACAACTCGTTTAGAGTCTTTATGACTCATTAGAATCCACTTGTAACAAGGAAAGTAACTTAGGTTACCTTTATTAGACACCCTACATTGGGGTCCGATGACCCATAATAACATACTACGACTCATAGGCTGATTCATCATCATGAAAGCTAATTAAAAATAAAGAATTTTTAGTGGCCAACACCTGGGGTGTCATATGTTAAAGCTGACAACGAGTCATCGTCAATCCATATGACTCGTTGCCTAAGGCAGAAACATTATCGACATTTTTTTCCAATTTCATTTTAGATAATATTTTTTAGGTTTTATTTTGTATGTATAAATACCCCTAGGTTGTTATTGTATTAGTTGATTAACTCTTCACATTCACAATACTATATGGATTCTGAGAATTGAGTTTTGATCTTGGAAACTATTGTTCTTAGTTTTTATGATTTAATATTAATTTGAGATTCTAGTTTTTATTCTTCAATTATTGTAAGGTTATTCATATGTTTTCTTTTGTCAAATCAATGGATATTCTTGAAATCATGAGCGGCCAAACCACCTAACTACAGTTGTGGGAACCATAATGGAATATCGATGTAGAGAAAGTGCAAAGTCATTCTTGATAAATATTCTTGCATATATTGTGATCATATTTGGTGTGATTACTTTCGTAATGATGACAGATGTGGAGAACTTTTTTTTTATTCAATACTTACTCCAAAAAAGAGGTCTAGATCAGGAAAAGAAGATCAATCAATGGTTTGAAGATATCAACCTTTATCTAATTAATTTCAAACTCAAAAGTCATAGTTGTGCTGGGATCCAGGACAAGGGTTAGAGAGGATATACTCTGAGACTCAAAAAATGATGAGTGAAATTTACCCAAGGCGTTCACAGGATGATTGGTGATATATATCTTCTCAGAATCTGCATTTAAGGCATTCAGATAGTTTTATGGAACACGATAAGTATATGGAGTTGGGAAATAAAAGGAAACACAGTCCTAGTATTCATCTCACATTGATTTCAACCTAAATCAATAAAGACTTTTCACTTTTATTACTATTCTCACAAAATTCCCCCATTTACTTTTTTAAACTTTACTAACTGCTTCATCAAGTTTGTGATAAAGATAAAACCTATTTCTTGTGGGTTTTACCACAACCTTTGTTTTGTTAAATATTTGACAACGGCTGTGTTATACTTTTTTGGAGGTTTAATATTGGGTGACATTAGTGAATCATAAAATCAGCTGAGAATATGAAGGAAGCTGCCTTTACAAAAACATCACACAAAATACCAATTGATTTCTTCAAAGTCCGATTGATCGTCAATATTATTATCCACGTAGACTTAGGTGACCCCAACCCCAACTACTTGTACACAACTAGTTACATAAAATTAATACTAACTTCCAAGTGACATAATGATCCTAAGTCACTCAACTCTCTCCTAGCCTAAATGTAAGAAATAATCCCCATTAAGGTGTAGCTAAAAAAAGCCTGCCATATAATAGGAGGTATGCTAGACAAGGCTAAGGTAAAAACCATAGCAAAAAATTCAAAGATCGCATTGTAAGGAGATTACCAATCCATGCCTAGAATCACATCAAAATCTACCATATCTAGGACAATTGTAACGCCCCACAACCGGGTCCCATAACGTCACATGGTGCTTAAGGCTACAAGTATCCCCAAGCTAACCTTTTGAGCCTTCTACTTCATATATTAGCTTACTTAATGATAAAAAGCATGAACTCAACACTGTGACATAATAAAATGACAAATATGAATGAAATACTTGGTCTGAACAAACTACAACTCAGAGAAAATCTCGAAGTGCTGATAATCCGATGACTAGTCTGACAAACCTCTACTACTCCAAACTAGAGAGCCATTGGGAAAGGTCCCCAACTGACTCATAGTTGACAAGAATTAAATAACTAATAAATAAAATTGGAAGTCTGAGAATAATCGGTCCCTAAAATATGAGGACTCACCACAACTGATATGTAGATAGGAGTGCTCGAAAAGTTCACTAGTGAGGCTGAGACTGAGCACCTGAACCTACATTACGAGAATATATGGAATAAGGACAAAATATGTGGGTCAGTACTTTGGGAGTGTATTGACAATATGGGGGAGTGTGCAATTAAAATACTCAATATCATAATCTTTTACAGAAAACCTGCATGGTGTGAAACATACTCACATAGCTTGAAATAATATATGCCACAAGATTCATAAATCATCATGCTTTTACTTAAAACCTCAAACTATCATGACACCTGAAATTATTAGGACCATAACTTTAAAAAAACACTTATACTTTCAATACTTTGTAACTTTAAGACCAAAACTCTTTGAAACTTGGAAGACTTTACGACTTATAGAACTTTAGGAACTTTGGGAGTTTCTCTTAACCAACATAAACCATGTGAGCTACATGGAGCCCAACGTCTTACCCACATTGGGGAGAGCTATTTTATCCTTGCCATCGGATAAAATCTTAACTTTAGTGATCACTATCTTAACCCACTTGGTGTATATCAAGAACCTACGGGGGCACGTAGTTTTGGGGCATGAGACCTCGGAATCAAGCCCAACTCGGTACTAAATACTACTCCCTTACTTAACTCAGAACTTTAGAAAATCCACCTTAAAATAATTCAAATATATATATATATATATATTTATATATATAATAGGAGACAAAATGTATCCCTTTTACTTCAAACTCAAGAAAGTGGATTTCTATCTTAACTTACAATCAAAACTCACTTCTTGATATTCTTTAAAAATCGCTAACATCTCATTCTCAAACTCATGCTTTAACCATAAGGTTCAATTCATAACAATAGGTTTTGAAATTCTCAAAACATGATATAGACGTTGAATTATGCAACTTAAACCATAAATTCACAATTTAAAACATTAATATGCATAATAATATTACAAATCAAAGCTTGGGTAAGACACAGTTTCATAAAACTCACAATATAATAACATGATAGGAATTCTCCATGAATTTACGAAATACTTTATGAAAATATGTAACTTTTGTGCACAAGAACAAAAGGGTGTTCTTGTTCATAACCACATACCTTAAACTTGGAGAGATTTCAAAAATCTCGGAAGATTATTTACCAACTATTGGGTGACCCTTGTAGACCTCTTAACGGGGAATTCAAATATGCAAGAATTATTGAATTCTCACAGTTGAATCTCTAGATAATTGAGTTTTTATGTTGAAACCCTAACCTTGTGGTTGAAGGTGTGCAGAGAATTTTGAGATGTTTAAGTAAAGAAAATAGAATAAAATACGTTCTCAGAGGGTTATAAGTCATGGGAAGTGCAGGAAAAAGACCAAAATTTCCTTGCAAAAATGTTATTAAATTGCTGAAAAAATAGCTGACGACATTCGTGACAAGTCGTCAGACTTGTGACAAGTCATCATGAAATGTTGTCACAAAAGGGTGGATTTTATGAATTTTGGCCTAAAGTTGACGACATTTTGTGACAAGCCATCAAACTTGTGACAAGTCGTCACAAAATGTCATCACAAAATGTTGGATTTTGTGACTTTCTGCTTATGGTGACGACATTTGTGACAAGTCGTCAGGCTTGTGACAAGTCGTCACGAAATGATGGATTTTGTAAATTTTTGCATATGATGACGACATTTGTGACAAGCCGTCAGGCTTGTGACAAGTCGTCACAAAATGTCATCACGAAATTTCCAGGCTGATATGCTCGAGTAAAATGGGCATAACTCTTTGCTCCGATAACGGATTTTGGAAAAACTGGTATCGTTGAAAAGATAATTCAATTATATATATTTTGGTGGGTCATTATCTCATAAATTTATAGTACAATAAGAGATATAGTCGTTTGAAGTTGACCATTCCAATATCCATCTCACGAATTCAATTGACAAGGAATGTTTTGATTCGTCTAATAGCTAGGAAACTTTTGAGGCCCTAATACTCATCAAGCTAGATCATGTAGCTACCAAATCACTAACTTTATTTCTAGCAAGCTTGAAACAAGGTTCTACTATTAGTTAAAATTCTTGGGGTATTACAACAATGAGATCAATGTGAGCATAAAACTCCCATAGAGGCACCAGACAAGATCTATAAATCTGATCCACTACTAAAGAACAACTCACGAGGGTAACTACAAGAAATGGTACATATAATACTTTGAATATAAACCCAAACACAAAACAACATAAGTGAAAACATATGAAAATATGTAACCAAGGTAACACAAAGAAGAAGTTGGATGATGGAGTTCCTTGGTAACTCATACAACCTCACCTCATACTCAAACAAAGACATTGAACCCTATCTCAAAGTATAAAACTTACCTCAAATATGCTCGCGTATTCTATGAGGCATATACATCCCCAAGAAAGTCTTGGAGAACTGAGTTAATGTCACCAATAAATATCCAACTATAATGACCTTTTTGATAATTTCTTATACTTACACTTATCTAAATATTTGAGCTTTACCCGATTGACCCCATGTAATTTATGACTTTTTGGGATTGACCATTCAGTTACTGGGCAATTGTTTTGTTTTTTAGAGCTAATTCCCTGTTTAAAAGTCTTTGATGGTTCCAAATAGCCACTGGGAAAAAACATCAGTAAACTAATCTCTTATTCAAATTTTGAATGCTCTAGTAGCTTCAAAATATTTTTTTAAAGATATTTAGGCCTTTGGTAAAGGTCCCAATGCACCCAAGCTTATTTTGACCTATTGGTTGGAAAGTTGGAAAGTTGAAAATATCGGCATGGGACCCTCATTGGTTGAAATGACCTATGATTGAAAATTTAACTTTTAAAACATTCCTAGAACATCCAACTTAGTATGATTAGATAGTTCATTTGAGAAAATTGAATTCAAAATAAATCTAGAGGCATCATTGCAAACTTGGAAAACTTTCCAACTTATTGGTACTGGTGAAATGGCGATCGCGCAAGGATCACCATAATCATTCCATAGATATCATGAAAATTCCTATGGGATCACATAATGGTTATTACAGTCCAAGTAATGGTGATTACGATATCTTTTTGCCTTAAGGGCTTATAAATGGACCTCAATGTCGAGAATTTGGGCATTTCCTCTTAATACTTGAGACCTAAAAACCCCATATGGATCTGATGACTCAATAATGAGTCTTGAGGGTGACTTGAAAACTTACTAAAAATATTTTATAATGATTATCTTCTGAATTAAGGTAAGATTTTATCACCTTACTGATGAATTACTTGGTTTTTGATCCAAAACCCCAAATTCACTTAGGGCTTAATTTTAGCCCAAAGTTTGCTTGGTTTTCACATAATTTATAGGGTTTTGGTTCCATGAGCATCATATCATGTTGGGTTGGCCTCAAAAATGTATTTTCCATACATGGGACCCACTTGGGGGTTTTTAGTCTTATTTTTGAACCCAAAGCACAATGGTGCAATATGGGTATCGTTATTCTCATATTGAAGAGTAGATTATGACTTTGATTGTGTGATGACATTTTAAGATTATGAAATAATGAAGGATGTTTGCTAATTAATGTATGGTTTTGTGGTTCATCTATGAGATAGGCTTCTATCTACTCTTCTTTGTGTGATGATGTGTGATATATATATTGTGTGAATGTGAATGTTATTTTTGAATATGATTAGAATAACTTAGTCTTGGATAATAATTTTGGGGATTCAATAATGGTTTTTGACCCGTAAGGTAAAATGCTTTATACCTTTCAAAATCCAATTGCCTTCTCCCTATATTGAACTAGTTGTAGTATAGATGTGATACGATACTAGGCTTGGAATATAGTTTAAGTTTTGTAAGTATGGTTAGGATGATTAACGTTAGATGGGTTAGTCTAGTGATCTTGAAATCATCATTTTGATATATTTGAAATAAAAGACCTTATTTCTAGACGAAATTCCTTTCTTAGGATTGGTTATGACTTATATGTCCTCTAAATATTGAAATATATACATTTGCCTAGTTTGGGGCATAGATTTTTTAATTATTGAAATAAAGAATAAAAAGTGGATTCATCCGTCCCACTAAAGCCAAGACTTGTGTTAGCCCCTGCGGACCTAGTTGCAAATTGTAAGCATAGTTGAGACTATTGAGCCTTTAGAATAAATTTACTTCGAGACTTAGTAAATTTTGATGAATTTCCCCAAATTATGACTAATGGATTATGACAATGATATTTTTTATGGAAGTGGTATTGGGCCTTTAGAGATGTTATTTCCTCTTTGACATGATATTGGACCTTTAAAGGTGTTATTTCCTTATAGTCATGATATATGACCTATAGATATGAGAATCCTAATAGAATTGATATGCCTCATAGTTATGATTTATGTCCTATTGATATGATATATCTCCAAGGTGTGATGTGCCTTACTTATAATAAGCCTACTAGGTGTGAGACGATAAAATATATGCATTTTGATTTATAAACATATCATGCCTCATAGTTGGACTATGACTTATAAATATGAGATGGATTACTAATATAATTATTGATATAAGTTCCGAATATGTATGTGGGACTAAGGCCATGATTACAATGCTATGATTATTCCAGATACATTTTTGGATCAAAGGTCGTGTTATGATATTCGAGAAGCAATTATCCTTGTAAAGTATATGGTTGTAGCTTATATATATGTGTGTGTGAGTGTGTTTGTACTTATCTCTATTGTATGGGATGAAGGAAGATGCGGTCTAATGTTTATGATTCTAATGTTTGAATACTGGTGATACCATTCATAAATTTGGTAGATTTTTGATTTTTTCATTAATGGTTGATACAATTATGATTAAATTATAATATTATTATGGTTTTCACTAACTAAGGGTTAAAGCCCACTTTCTACCTTAATAATGGATTTCTTAATAATAATAAATGCATATATTTAATGAATAACTTATAGGTAAAAGACGTTAATAATGATATTTTAAAGTCTTGAATGAGATAAAGTCTAGTCTATAATTTGATACTACGAATTACTCTGGTCGTTAAATATTTTGACCCTTTCTACACTTCATAACTGTTTATAATTAAAGATTAATCTGGCAATGGACTTACAAACTTACACTCTTTTATCCACGGAATGAGTCCATGCACCTATAATATATATATATATACTTATTTAGGATACTATATTGATGATGAATAATGAATTATCGAAATATACCCTACCTTTTTTGTTTTTTAATGATCATTTACTTTAGCCCTCATGGGGCTTTCCCTTTACTTTTTCCCTCATGGGGCTCGCTCCCTATTATTGACTTTGATGAGGATATTGTGATGATGCCCGACAAGGACAGATGATATTATGACAATGTGATAATGCCCGTCAAGGTCGAAGGATATTGTTATTATATGATGATACTTGGCAAGGATATGGCTATTATGATGATGATATTGATGCGCGACAAAGCTATAGGATGATTATATTTATAGGCTTATGTGCATATCTACCAGTTCAAGTTTGGATATCCTTATATATGACAAATATGTATATATGCTCAGACAAGCTGGAGGATGATTATAATGGGGGATGATGATGGTGGTGGTTATGGTATTGTGATTTTGTTGCATTCATACTTGCATGCGTATCTCCTTTCACCAGTATGATCCTATGTCTATCAGCTAGTATGGGACGACTACATAGATATGGGTGATGACTATACCTTGTGTTATTGTATGCTGATTGCACCTTTCAAGCCTGGGGTGGTGGGGGTACGCATAGTCTAGTCTAGGTATTTCGTTGTTCGAAATATCTAGTTACTCGCATTATTGTTAATATTGTTATTATGAATGTTATGATCATTGCTATGTCTAGTTATGAAAACTGTTTATGGATTCAACATCGAGATTCTATCTATGATTCTGTCCTCATCTATCTATGATTTTATTACTGTGCATGATTAAATATGATTAGATTACATGGATTATAAATTTGGAGTTATTAGTACTAAATCTTTGTACGATTATAATGAGGCCTTAAATGAATAGTATGATGAACTAGGTTGTACTTCGAGTTGAACTTATATCTATATAAATGTATATCTAGGTATTTGTAGCTATGGTATTACCGTATATCCCTTACTTCCTTCATTAATATTGTATATTCATTCCTTGGCCTTGTATATTGCTATATGATCTTTCTTATCCGTCATTCATTTACTAGAAAGAGATATATGATATAGTGGTGAAATTTCTAAGTTTGGCTGAAATAGGATAATTTATCTTTGATACCTTCGTAGCCTTATTATGTTAGTCTCTTGGACATGAATAGGATAAGTTATCCTTACTATATCATTGGATTTTTATTTGGTTATTGGACACTTGGGTATAGTTTCCGCTCTATTTATATGTTGTATATATATATATATCTGCTTTATATTTGGTGCTCAATTGACAGTTTCCTCATGAGTACCATTTTTTTGGTACTCATACTATACTTCTGTAGCCTGCAGATCATAGTATAGGTTATCACCATTAATGTGTTCATCATATGGAGAAGCCATGGTTCAAAGACTTAGAGTGTGCTCCTTACATTTGGAGTATTACTTGCCTTACTCTTATGTATTAGATTAGTCTCTATGTGGCATTCATACATAAATTCTATTAGTTTAATTCCTTTGATATTTCAATTTTGTACTTTTATATTATACTCGAAGCTCTTGTACAAATACCACAATGTTTTAGGATTTTATTTTGGTAATTACTTCTTTATTTCATCTATTCCGCAATTGTTTTCCCTATATATTTTTTAGTCCGTTAGTATCCATTCTGGACTACGACGTTTTCTGGTCTACTTATGGGTTATAGTAGGTGGCATCATAAACTAAGAAATTGGGTTGTGTCAAATATGTATCAGAGCATAGGTCTCACCGGTGTATTAGTACAAGAGCTAAGTATTTAGTAGATGTAATGCTTCGAGAGCACCCCAGGACATCACATGATTCTTAGGACTATGAATAGCCCTAAGCTAACCCATGATATGTTTTCACTTTAGAACTCAGATGAAAGTGAAATAGAATATGTAGAAACTGAAGATAACTAAATTCATATCTTATTGTAAGTCTTTAACTTTTGAAATCTTAAACCAAGTCTTTGAACTTAGAACATACACAGTCTGACAAGCCTCTACTAATAACTAGAGAGCCACTGGGATAGACCCCAGTTGACTCGAACTTTAAGCGGAAACCAAAGATTTAAAATAACTTTGAACAATCAATAGGAGTCTGATAAGCCGTGTCCTCGAGCTAGGAGGACTGGCAAAAAGTCAAAATACAAGTGATGATGCCCGTAGTCAACCTTGCTATTGGAAATGAGCACCCAAACCTACATTATAAGTCAATGTAGCACATAGACATATATATGGGTCAGTATTTCTAGAATGTACTTAGTATGTGGGGGCGAATTAAAAGTAAAACAAGAACTTAATATATATGTACACTTTCAAATGATGCATGTTAATCATAAATGACTCACCCTGGACTTGAGTAAAGCTAAAGACTGCAAAATCATAAAAACATGGATAATGAAACATATGAAATAACTTAGTAAGCCATAACACTTAGTTTCTGAAATCTTTACTTTTATTCTTTCTTATGGGAGATTCTTATAACCAATATAAACCATGTGAGCTATCATGTTGTCTAAAATCTTACCCATATTGGGGAGAGCTGTTCTACCCTTACTATCAAAATAGAACCTTAACTTAATAGATCACTGAACTTAACCCATATTGGGACTTAAGCCTATACCGGCTCGTATCTTATAGGAATTTAGGATATGCTCATCCACATTCCTTTCTCGGTGCTAAATACTACTCTCAGAATACATATATGCTCATACTTAAGAAATCCATCTTAAAATGACATAAGGGTTGATAGACTAATTAAAATTATACTTCTCTTTACTTTAAATCATAATCAAGATGAACACTAGTGGTTTTCATGTCTTATCATTTGATCAAAGGGTTAACTTTCTTGAATTATGCTATATTGCATATTAATGGAGTTTAAAAGCTTATGCTTTCTTGTAAACTCTGTAGTTCTTCTTAAATCTTGAAAATCTTACTTTCTTTAACAAAAATTATAATAAAATATCAGGCTCAATACCCATATAGAAATCATTCATCAGAATCCAAACTCAAATCACAATATCAATCTTAATGTTCAAAGCACGAACAGATGTAACCTTTATACATCTTTAGCATTCAAATTAGAAGATAAGAGTATACTTTAATACATGAGAATTCGATGGATGAACTCTAATATTAAAGATTCAGATTCAACCTTAAAACCATGCTTTTAGGGTACAAGGATGGAAAAATTAACCTTTTTCAAAAACCCCACATACCAGGAATTTCTTAACTTGTGAAGAGAACTTGAACTTTAAGACTTGAGAGATAACTTGGTGAGAGAGAGCCTAATCTTTTGTTCTTGAAATTGGAAGGAGAAAAGATGTTGTTCGTTGGCTGAATGATAGAGGAAAATAATGCCTTTCTAGGGTTATAGGTCATGGATTTTGAGTTATAAGTTAGGAAAAGACAAAAAATCTCCTTAACTGAACTAACTGAAATTGACTTCCAGTTGTCGAGAGTGAATCTTATCACTTGTTAGATGATGATACGAGTTGGCCTCATAAATTGTAAGCTTGGAAGGGAAAAAGATGGTATACACTGGTCAACATATGAGTCTAAACTTATGACTCATAGCATCTCAATATGAGTTGTAGCCCCCTACTTGCAACTGAGATAAAAACTTAGAGAACCTAGGTTTCTGACCTTATGACTTCTCATCATATGACCCATAACATCAAATAATGTGAAACACCTTGGTTTCTGGAACATATAAAATTTTTTAGAACTCTAATCTATGGACCTAATATGACTCAAGGGTACAAGACGTATGTTGGGTTATGGATGGTAAAGTGGAGTCGTATGCTAACCACTTTTGGTTGGTGGGTTGGATTTTGGTTACTGGAATGGATACGATTTACGTGTACGAGTCGTATTTTTTGTTATGGATCGTTTGGTTCGTTAACTTAATCTTAGACTTGGTTTATTAGGTTGGATCAAAGTACGAGTGTCACACCATGAGCCATAAGACAAGGTATGAGTCATACCTAAGACTCGTATAATGGACAATGTCTAAATATTCCTTAGGTTTAAATCTTCCAAGGGTAAAGATAAATGGTAAAAATCATATGATTTGGATAAGACTTGGTTATATATGTCATATGATAGATAGTGTTTGATCAAGAGATTGAGGATACAACTCACATTGGAAGGGTATGACTCGTCAGGGCCAGTCGTATCCCTGTGACGGTATTTTAGTGCAACTTAAGTAGGGGTATTCTGTATATTTGCCACTTATACTAACATGGTCCCACTACTTCTAACATATTTTAAAGTTTATTTACCCCATTATTACATTCATTAACAATTAGAAACACTTCTAAAACACTCTAGAGTTCTCTCAAGAGCTTTTAGGCAAGAGGAGCTACGGTTTCAACTAAAGGATTGATCTGGGGCTTGTCTTGGTGATTTATTTCCGTCATCATCTTGGATTAATACATGTTATCTTCCCTCATTATTAATTCTAACTAAAGACATGGTTTTTGTGACTTTTTTCATGATTTCATTGATTGTATTATTTTGGTTTTCAAATCTGATTTGACAATTTTGATATAAAATGGTTGCTTATCATTTCCCATGGTTTTAATTATACTTTTATATGCATTAATGATGGTTTTGGATAATTTTATTACATGGGAATCATTAAACAATAATTGAAATTGGCTTTGGTCATATTATGCCCCCAATATGTTTGACCAAATGCATATAAAGATATGTTCATCGTATTAATTACTTTTAATGAAACTCTTGACTGTTTAAAATCTTGGTAAAGGAATTATGCATTGTTTAAATGGATTGAAATGGTAAATGGATAATTGTTAGGATTGTGGGTTACGTGGAATCCCCCAAGTGGTTTAATGTAATACCCCAAAAAATCTAAACCAATATTAGTGCCATGTTTCAATATCATGCATAGTACATCATGATTCTTTTATAGTTTTATGAGTAAGTTAGATGTATATTAAGGTTTTAAATAACTCCCAACTATCAGACGAAGCAAAACATTCCTTACCGATTGAATTCTTGGGAAGGATATTGCCATAGTCAAATTCAAATGAGCATATCTCTCGTAATACTATGAATTTTTGACCTCATAACCCACCAAAAGATTTATAATTGAATTATATTTCCAACGATACCAATTTCTCCCAAATCCAATATCGGAGCAAAATGTTATGCCCATTTTACTCTAACATGTCAACCTGGAAACTGAGTGACGACATTTCTGACAACTTATCATATTTCTAATGACATTTCTGATTACTTATCACATTTCTGACAACATTTCTGATGACTTATCACATTTCTGATGATATTTCTGATGACTTATCATATTTCTGATGGCTTATCAACATTGGCCGTCAATTGATAATTTCAGCAACTAGGAAGCGGTTTCGAAGGGGTATTTTATATTTTTCCTTCATATTCCATGAAATAAATTATCAAAATCACGTACATAACCATAATAAATCAGTTTTAAAAACCCTTAATCCTCTCTACTCACAAGAACAAAAAAATTAGGGTTTCCTCTCAAGATCATTATCCAAGAACAAGATTCAAGCTCTTCTGCAAGAAAACTAATAAATTATCATTCCCAATTCAAGAACCTTCAAGAAAAGACATTCTCTTTCCAGATTCAAGCCTTTGAGGTATGCAAGTGTTGATTCTTGGGTCCCTTCCGCCCAAGAAGTTCAAGAATCCCTCTTTCTAAATTCAAGATTTTAAATTTATGTGTTTTTCATGGTTTATGTGAATTTAGTTTGAAGATTATGTTGTTTTTGCATTTTAATTCATGATATGATTATAAAGTTGCAAACTTTGACTCTATTATGTAATAATTATGTGATGTTCATGATAAATCCCTTCAACTTTATATTGATTGATTATCCATGAGAATTAGGTGTGGAAATTATTATATAACCAAAGCATGCTCCCCATGTGTTTGATAAAATGCTTGTGTGAAGGAAATTGGGTCATTATAGCATATTTCCTAGAAACTCACAAATTTAGTATAAGTCATGCACGCCAAGTGTTTGTTGAGAGACCATAGTGAATAAATTATAGTATGTTGTGTGCATTCTTATCCTTGTGCGTCCCTTGTTGAATGAATTGTTATATGTTAGTATGAAGTCCTCAGTTATGTATACTTGAATACATGCTATGACGTTGATGTTAGTCGTGAATTCAAGAAGTCATGTTTTGTCAGTTTCCTTCTATCGAGTCCTGGGGGTACTTGTACCCGAAAAATATAGCTGTGTTCCTAGAGCTGAGTTAGTCTAAAAATAATTTCAGTCATGCTATGATCAGTAGAACTCAGTTAGTTACAGAACTCAGAACTTAGTATCATTCATACAAATATTAGATTCATTAGTATTCCATTAAATAATAGAACCAAGTGAACCTAGTCAGATCAGTCCGGAAATATGAATAATAATAGATTCAGCTCAGTTTTAGTTCAGTTAAGAATCAGTTCAAAGTCTTTTAGTTTGGAGTAGGAACTAGCACCGAGCAAGTATGGGGATGGTAGCTTCCCTGTTAGGGAGGCAGAGTCTTTAACAACAATTCCTGTATTCCAAAACTTTGTAGCCAGCGCAGGACCAGGATTCACCCATAAAATTAAGGCTTGACTTGATTATTATATTGCCTTAGTCTTGACTTCCTATTTAGGGTCACCCATCAGAGAGGCTTGACCATGGAAGAGGTCTCTACCCGTGGTACGGTATTGATACCCATCTATCTGAGGTTTCAGGTTGGACCCTACTAGTTCAAATTCGGGGCATGTTAGTTAAGTAAGAACTCCCACAGTTACAGTTTCAGTATCAGTCTTCAGAGTAGGACTCAAAAATTAGGACTGTTAGATACAATTGTCAATCTTAGTGAAAAACTCAGATAGTTCCATAGATTCATAGACCACCTACTAGATAGGCTTGGTCTTACATAAAGTTATTCAGTATCACTACCTACAGAGGTCACCCATCAGATAGGCTTGATCTTAGTCTAAGATTTAGTTGAGTATTCTTAATATTAGTTCCAGAGATCACCTATTAGTTAGGCCTGATCTCAAGCCTAGTCAATCTTAATCATCATTAGAAGATTTAGAGATCATCCCGATAGATAGGTTTGATCTCAGATTCAGCTAGTTAGTATCAGTTATCGGTAGACTCAATCATCCAGTTTATCAGTATTAATAAGTACAAATATCAGTTTTAGTAGTTTCAAATACGTATAATCTCAGTATTTTCAGAAACCTTAGATTGATGGTATATTTAGTATAAGTTATCAGATTTAGTCCCAATATTCTCGGTCACATTATGCACAGTATATTAAGTAGTTACAAATTCTCTATGTATGCTAATCCAACTATTGCATATCATTCAGTTAGTTATTGTTCATGCATAAGCCCTAGCATTTAGCCTTACCTCATTTGCAAACTTAGTACATTCTCGTACTTACGTATTTGCGCTATGGTGTTTTATTTGATGCCATAGGTTTAGAAGCACAAGCCCTAGAGCACTCTTAGCAGTCCAGACCCAGTCAATAGCAGTAGACGTAGCAGTGAGTCCTCTTCATTCGAGGATGATCCTTATTTTTTTACTATCTCATTAGATTCAGATTATTTTCAATAGATGTAGTTAGTTAGGGACATGTCTCATCAACTCTACTGTTCAAACAGTTAGAGGATTTTCAGACAGATGTATTAGTATGTAGTTTTTAGTTTTGAGTATTTTTCAATATTTTGAACCTTATGGCAAGTGTTCGCCAGCTTTCCGTATTTATATTTATATATTATGCAGTTTACAGGTACAAATATCAGTCATGGGTTATCTTGTGGTCCTTCAGGGTCATGAACACCATGTAGCATCAGGTTTTGGAAAATCGGGGTGTTAAAAACTTTGTATCAGAGCCTAAGGTTTAATAGTATCCTAGGAAGTCTGAAAAACCACATCTAGTAGAGTCTTGTGCATGGGTGTGTTGTGCGCCACATTTATGTACAGGAGGCTATAAGATGTTTTAGGAATAGTTTTCCTTCTTTCAGTATTCATGTTGTGCCAGTGAGTAAAAGGCTCAAGTTTAACTCTCATTCTAATCCTTATTCCTCTTTAATTTGTAGAACATACTTCCTCACAGAGATAATGCCCATAGGAATGACAATCAACCACCCCAGCCCGTAGATCCTCTCAATGAGCATGTGTCATATGTAGAGTTCCAAGTATCTTTTCAGGTGCTAGCACAAGCTGTGACCACTAGTGTTCAGGGCAACCGTTAGGCTGCAGCCACACCTCAGCAAGATGGGGATTTAACCGCAGCCAGGATAAAAAAATTTATAAGAATGAACCCGCCAGAATTCTTTGGGTCAGTAGGAGGTGAGGACCCACAAATTTATCTAGAAGAGGTGAAGAAGATCACCCAGATTATGCATGTGTCAAAGGAGGAGAATATGGAATTAGTATCCTATAGGATGAAAGATATTGCTCATGATTGGGTGATGTCATGGAAGAAGAGTAGAGGGAAAGATGTAACTCCTATGACTTGACAAATATTTTAGGATGCCTTCTTAGATAAGTTTTTCCAACTAGAGATGAGAGAAGCTAAGGTAAAAGAGTATATAAACCTGCGACAAGGCTCCATGATAGTGAAGGAGTATTGTCTTAAGTTCAACCAGTTAGCTAAGTATTCTCCTGACTTGATAGATAACCCTAGGGCGAGTATGAGTAAGTTTGTGACTGGTGTGTCTGAGTTGGTATTGAAGGAGTGTAGAACCTCTATGATCAATAAATACATGGTTTTTTCTAGGTTAATGATTCATGCCTAGAAGATCTAGGCAGATAAATCTAAGGAGAGGGAGAGATCTAATAAGAGCTTCAAAAAAGGTAGTTACAGCTTTTCTCAAGTTGGGTCACAGGGTGGTAATCGTTCTCACCATAGTCAGAAGACTTTAGTCCTAGTTCCATCCTCAGATAGTGTGCCTGTATTAAATTTGTGAGATTTCAGTCATGATGGGGTGCCAAAAACCAAAGACCAGAGTAGTGTTAGAAATGAGCGCACTTATCTACCTTGTGGAGAGTGTGGAAAGAACCATCTAGGTGCATGGAAAGCCAATAGTCAGGTATATTTTGGATGTGGTAAGCTAGGTTATAAAGTGCGGGAGTATAGAGTGTTAGCTCAGAAGGGTAGAGATTCGTGTCAGCAGGGCGCTACTCCTAGTACCAATATTGGTCAGTGTTAGAACTGACTCTATTCACTTCAGACTCGCCATGTTCCAGAAAGTTTTCCAGACATAGATTCAGGTACATATGAATATTTTATCTTCATTATATGCATTAGTTTAAGACTCTCGAGGTTCAGTCCTGATCTAGTTCATAGATGCCCTATGCATCGCCCCAGTATATCAGTAAGGTAAGTGTGCATAGCGGGATATAGTGTCCCAAGGGGGAGATACTCCATGACTCCCTGAAATTATCAAATTCCTTAAATCCATTTAGTTTCATGCTCATATTCTCACTACAAGCTTTGCATTAGTCAATATTATATATTCAGTCATGCCTCTGGGAGTCAGTTCAGTCAGACATTCATGCAGTTGATATGCATGTTCAGTAGAGAAAGTTCAGCTTATCAGTATACCTAGTTATGTATCCATGAGAACAAATCATTTTTTCACGCATCCATGCATTAGATATGTATGTCCATTATGAGGATTCAACTTACGAGTAGCTTCAGATCTTACAAGCATTCAGAATCAGTTACACATGAATATAATATGTATGTTCAGTATGATATAGTTAGTTTATCATTCACGTCAGTCATGATATCATGTTTCACTCATGTTCATCTCATGTTCGGTCTATCATTCCTCCCCTCCCAGTCAGTTTCATTCGAGGACGAATGTTCCCAAGGGTGAGATATTATAATACCCCAAAAAATCAAAACCAATATTAGCTCCATGATTTAATCTCATGCATAGTACATCATGATTTTTTTATATTTTTATGAGTATGTTAGATATATATTAAGGCTTCAAATAACTCCCAACTATTAGACGAAGCAAAACATTCCTTACCGATTGAACTCTTGGGAAGGATATTTCCATAGTCAAATTCATATGAGAATATCTCTATTTTTAATATGTATTTTTTAGAAAATGAGGCCCCATAAAATATATAATTGAATTATCTTTCCAACGATACCAATTTCGCGTAAATCCGATATCGGAGCAAAAAGTTATGCCCATTTTACTCCAGCATGTCAGCCTGGCAACTTAGTGAAAACATTTCTGACAACTTATGACATTTCTGATGACTTATTACATTTCTAAGGACATTTCTGATGACTTATCACATTTCTAATGACATTTGTGATGACTTATCATATTTATGATGGATTATTAGCCTTGGTCGTCAACTGATAATTTCAGCAACTGGGAAGCAATTTTGTATGGGTATTTTGGACTTTTACTTCACCCTCCATGACATAAATCATCAAAATCACGTACATAACCATCATAAATCAGTTTTAAGAACCCTTAATCCTTTCCAATCTCAAGAACAAGAAAATTAGGGTTTCCTTTCAAGATCATCACCCAAGAACAAGATTCAAGCTCTCCTTCAAGAAAACAAAGAAATTATCATTCCCAATTCAAGAACCTTCAAAAAAAGACATTCTCTTTCAAGATTTAAGCCTTTGAGGTATGCAAGTGTTGATTCTTGGGTCCCTTCCGCCCAAGAAGTTCAAGAATCCCTCTTGCTAAATTCAAGATTTTAAATTTATGTGTTTTTCATGGTTTATGTGAATTGAGTCTGAAGGTTATGTTGTTTTTGAATGTTAATTTATGATATGATTATAAAGTTGCAAACTTTGACCCTATTATGTAATAATTATCTGATGTTCATGATAAATCCCTTCAACTTGTATGTTGATTTATTATCCATGAGAATTAGGTGTGGAATTTGTTATATGACCAAAGCATGCTCCCCATGTGTTTGATAAAATGCTTGTGTGCAGGAAATTGGGTCATTAGAGCATATTTCCCAGAAAACCACAAATTTAGTATAAGCCATGCATTCCAAGTATTTGTTGAGAGATGATAGTGAATGAATTATAGTATGTTGTGTGCATTCTTATCCTTGTGCAACCCTTGTTGAATGAATTGTTATATTTTAGTATGAAGACCTCAATTATGTATACTTGAATACATGCTATGACGTTGATGTTAGTTGTGAATTCAAGAAGTCATATTTTGTCAGTTTCCTTCTATCGAGTCCTGGGGGTACTTGTACCCAAAAAATATAGTTGTGTGCCTAGAGTCGAGTCAGTCTCAAGATAATTTTAGTCGTTCTATGATTAGTAGAACTCAGTTAGTTACAAAATTCAGAACATAGTATCATTCAGTCAGATATTAGATTCAGTAATACTCCATCTGATAATGGAACCAATTGAACCCAGTCAGATCAGTCAAGAAATATGAATAATAATAGATTCATCTTAATTTTAGTTCAATTAAGAATCAATTCAGAGTCTTTCAGTTGGGAGTAGGAACTAGCACCGAGCGAGTATGGGGATAGAGGCTTCCCCGTTAGAGAGGCAGAGTTATTAGCAGCAATCCCTGTACTCTAGAACTGCGTAGCCAGCGCAGGACCAGGAGTCACCCATCAGATTAAGAATAGAATTGACAATTATATTGCCTTAGGCTTGACTTCCTGTTCAGGGTCACCCCTTAGAGAGGCTTGACCACAGCATAGGTCTCTACCCATGGCACAGTATTGACACCCTTCCTGCTGGGGTTACAGGTTGGACCCCACAAGTTCAGATTTGGGGCATGGCATTTATAGTAGGACTCAAATATCAGGACTGTCAGATACAATCATCAATCTAAGTGAGGAACTTATATAGTTCCATAGATTCATAGACCATCCACTAAAGAGGCTTGGTCTCATATAAAGTTATTCAGTACCAATATCTATAGAGGCCACCTATCAAATAGGCTTGATCTCAGTCTCAGAATAATTTGAGTATTCTTAATATTATTCTAGAGATCACCTGTTAGTTAGGACTTATCTCAAGCCTAGTTAATCTTATTATCATTAGAATATTTAGAGATTATCCTGCTAGATAGGTTTGATCTCAGATTCCACTAGTTATTATCAATTATCGGTAGACATAGTCATTCGGTTTATCAGTATTAATAATTACATATATCAGTTTCAGTAGTTTCAGATATGTATAATCTCAGTATTTTCAAAAACCTCAGATTGATGGTATATTTAGTATAAGTTATCAGAGTCAGTCCCAGTACGATCAGTCACATAATGCACAGTATGTTAAGTAGTTACAGATTATCTATGTATGCTAATACAGCTCTTGCATATCATTCAGTTAGTTATTGTTCATGTATAAGCCCTTTAATTTATCCTTACCTCATTTGCATACTCAGTACATTCCCGTACTGACGCATTTATGCTATGGTGTTTTATTTGATGCCATAGGTTCAGAAGCACCAGCCCAGAGCACTCTTAGCAGTCAAGACCCAGTCAGAAGCAGTAGACGTAGTAGTGAGTCCTCTTTATTTGAGGATGATCCTTATTTTTTATCTTTCTCATTAGATTCAGATTATTTTTAGTAGATGGAGTTAGTTGGGGACATGTCTCATTAACTCCATAGTTCAAACAGTTAGAGGATTTTCATATAGATGTATTAGTATTTAGTTTTTAGTTTTGAGTATTTTTCAATATTTTGAACCTTATGGCAAGTGTTCGCCAGCTTTCCGCATTTATATTTATATATTATGCAGTTTACAGGTACAAATATCAGTCATGGGTTATCTTGTGGTCCTTCAGGGTCATGAACACCGTGTAGCATCTGGTTTTGGAAAATTAGGGTGTTAAAAACTTTGTATCAGAGCCTAAGGTTTAATAGTATCCTAGGAAGTATGAAAAATCACATCTAGTAGAGTCTTGTGCATCGGTGTGTTGTGCGCCACATTTATGTATAGGAGGTTATAAGATGTTTTAGGAATAGTTTTCCTTCATTCAGTATTCATGTTGTGCCAGTGAGTAAAAGGCTCAAGTTTAACTCTCAGTCTAATCCTTATTCCTCTTTAATTTGAAGAACATGCTTCCTCACAGAGATAATGCCCGTAGGAATGACAATCAACCACCTCAGCCCGTAGATCCTCTGAATGAGCATGTGTCATATGCAGAGTTCCAAGTATCTTTTCAGGTGCTAGCATTAGCTGTGACCACTAGTGTTCAGGGCAACCGTTAGGCTGCAGCCCCACCTCAGCAAGATGGGGATTTAACCGCAACCAGGATAAAAAATTTTATAAGAATGAACCCGCCAGAATTCTTTGGGTCAGTAGGAGGTGAGGACCCACAAATTTATCTAGAAGAGGTGAAGAAGATCACCCAGATTATGCATGTGTCAAAGGAGGAGAATATGGAATTAGTATCCTATAGGATGAAAGATATTGCTCATGATTGGGTGATGTCGTGGAAGAAGAGTAGAGGGAAAGATGTAACTCCTATGACTTGACAAATATTTTAGGATGCCTTCTTAGATAAGTTTTTCCAACTAGAGATGAGAGAAGCTAAGGTAGAAGAGTTTATAAACCTGAGAAAAGGCTCCATGATAGTGAAGGAGTATTGTCTTAAGTTCAACCAGTTATCTAAGTATGCTCCTGACTTAATAGCTAACCCTAGGGCGAGTATGATTAAGTTTGTGACTGGTGTGTCTGATTTGGTATTGAAGGAGTGTAGAACCTCTATGATCAATAAATACATGGTTTTTTCTAGGTTAATGATTCATGCCTAGAAGATCTAGGCAGATAAATCTAAGGAGAGGGACAGATCTAATAAGAGCTTCAAAAAAGGTAGTTACAGCTTTTCTCAAGTTGGGTCACAGGGTGGTAATCGTTCTCACCATAGTCAGAAGACTTTAGTCCTAGTTCCATCCTCAGCTAGTGTGCCTGTATTAAATTTGTGAGATTTCAGTCATGATGGGGTGCCAAGAACCAAAGACCAGAGTAGTGTTAGAAGTGAGCGCACTTATCTACCTTGTGGAGAGTGTGGAAAGAACCATCTAGGTGCATGGAAAGCCAATAGTCAGGTATATTTTGGATGTGGTAAGCTAGGTTATAAAGTGAGGGAGTATAGAGTGTTAGCTCAGAAGGGTAGAGATTCGTGTCAGCAGGGCGCTACTCCTAGTACCAATAGTGGTCAGCGTTAGAACTGACTCTATTCACTTCAGACTCGCCATGATCCAGAAAGTTTTCCTGACATAGATTCCGGTACATATGAATATTTTATCTTCATTATATGCATTAGTTTAAGACTCTCGAGGTTCAGTCCTGATCTAGTTTATAGATGCCCTATGCATCGCCCCAGTATATCAGTAAGGTAAGTGTGCATAGCGGGACATAGTGTCCCAAGGGGAAGATACTCCATGACTCCCTGTAATTATCAAATTCCTTAAATCCATTTAGTTTCATGCTCATATTCTCACTACAAGCTTTGCATCAGTCAATAATATATATTTAGTCATGCCTCTGGGAGTCAGTTCAGTCAGACATTCATGCAGTTGATATGCATGTTCAGTAGAGAAAGTTCAGCTTATCAGTATACCTAGTTATGTATCCATGAGAAAAAATCATTTTTTCACGCATCTATGCATTAGATATGTATGTCCATTATGAGGATTCAACTTACGAGTAGCTTCAGATCTTACAAGCATTCAGAATCAGTTACACATGAATCAGATATGTATGTTTAGTAAGATATAGTTAGTTTATCATTCACGTAAGTCATGATATCATTTTTCACTTATTCGTGTTCAGCTCATGTTCGGTCTATCATTCCTCCCCTCCCAGTCAGTTTCATTCGAGGACGAATATTCCCAAGCGTGAGATATTATAATACCCCAAAAAATCAAAACCACTATTGTCTCCATGCATTAATCTCATGCATAGTACATCATGATTTTTTTTATATTTTTATGAGTAAGTTAGATATATATTAAGGCTTCAAATAACTCCCAACTATTAGACGAAGCAAAACAGTCCTTACCGATTGAACTCTTGGGAAGGATATTTCCATAGTCAAATTCATATGAGAATATCTCTATTTTTACTATGTATTTTTGAGAACATGAGGCCCCAAAAATTATATAATTGAATTATCTTTCCAACGATACCAATTTCTCCTAAATCCGATATCGGAGCAAAAAGTTATGCCCATTTTACTCCAGCATATCAGCCTGGCAACTTAGTGACAACATTTCTGACGACTTATGACATTTCTGACGACATTTCTGATGACTTATTACATTTCTAAGGACATTTCTGATGACTTATCAGATTTCTAATGACATTTCTGATGACTTATCATATTTATGATGGATTATCAGCCTTGGTCGTTAACTGATAATTTAAGCAACTGGGAAGCGATTTTGTATGGGTATTTTGGACTTTTCCTTCACCCTCCATGACATAAATCATCAAAATCACATACATAACCATCATAAATAAGTTTTAAGAACCCTTAATCCTTTCCAATCTCAAGAACAAGAAAATTAGGGTTTCCTTTCAAGATCATCACCCAAGAACAAGATTCAAGCTCTCCTTCAAGAAAACAAATAAATTATCATTCCCAATTCAAGAACCTTCAAAAAAAGACATTCTCTTTCAAGATTTAAGCCTTTGAGGTATGAAAGTGTTGATTCTTGGGTCCCTTCCGCCCAAGAAGTTCAAGAATCCCTCTTGCTAAATTCAAGATTTTAAATTTATGTGTTTTTCATGGGTTATGTGAATTGAGTTTGAAGGTTATGTTGTTTTTGAATGTTAATTTATTATATGATTATAAATTTGCAAACATTGACCCTATTATGTAATAATTATCTGATGTTCATGATAAATCCCTTCAACTTGTATGTGTATTTATTATCCATGAGAATTAGGTGTGGAATTTGTTATATGACCATAGCATGCTCCCCATGTGTTTGATAAAATGCTTGTGTGAAGGAAATTGGGTCATTATAGCATATTTCCCAGAAACCCACAAATTTAGTATAAGCCATGCATTCCATGTATTTGTTGAGAGATGATAGTGAATGAATTATAGTATGTTGTGTGCATTCTTATCCTTGTGCATCCCTTTTTGAATGAATTGTTATATTTTAGTATGAAGACCTCAATTATGTATACTTGAATACATGCTATGACGTTGATTTTAGTCGTGAATTTAAGAAGTCATGTTTTGTCAGTTTCCTTCTATCGAGTCCTGGGGGTACTTGTACCCAAAAAATATAGTTGTGTACCTAGAGTCGAGTCAGTCTCAAGATAATTTTACTCGTTCTATGATTAGTAGAACTCAGTTAGTTACAAAATTCATAACATAGTATCATTTAGTCAGATATTAGATTAAGTAATACTCCATCTGATAATGTAACTAATTGAACCCAGTCAGATCATTCAAGAAATATGAATAATAATAGATTCATCATAATATTAGTTCAATTAAGAATCAATTCAGAGTCTTTCAGTTGGGAGTAGGAACCAGCACCGAGCGAGTACGGGGATGGAGGCTTCCCCGTTAGAGAGGCAGAGTTATTAGCAGCAATCCCTGTACTCCAGAACTGCGTAGCCATCGCAGGACCAGGAGTCACCCATCAGATTAATGATAGAATTGAAAATTATATTGCCTTAGGCTTGACTTCCTTTTCAGGGTCACCCCTTAGAGAGGCTTGACCATAGCATAGGTCTCTACCAATGGCACAGTATTGACACCCTTACTGCTGGGGTTACAGGTTGGACCCCATAAGTTCTGATTTGGGGCATGGCAGTTAAGTGAGAACTCCCACAGTTATAGTTTCTATATCAGTCTTCAGAGTAGGACTCAAAAATCCGGACTGTCAGATACAATCATCAATCTAAGTGAGGAACTTATATAGTTCCATAGATTCATAGACCATCCACTAAAGAGGCTTGGTCTCATATAAAGTTATTCAGTACCAATATCTATAGAGGCCACCTGTTAAATAGGCTTGATCTCAGTCTCAGAATAAATTGAGTATTCTTAATATCATTCTAGAGTTCACCCGTTAGTTAGGACTGATCTCAAGCATAGTTAATCTTATTATCATTAGAATATTTAGAGATTATCCTGCTAGATAGGTTTGATCTCAGATTCCACTAGTTATTATCAATTATCGGTAGACTTAGTCATTCGGTTTATCAGTATTAATAAGTACATATATCAGTTTCAGTAGTTTCAGATATGTATAATCTCAGTACTTTCAAAAACCTCGGATTGATGGTATATTTAGTATAAGTTATCAGAGTCAGTCCCAGTACGATCAGTCATATAATGCACAGTATGTTAAGTAGTTACAGATTCTCTATGTATGCTAATACAGCTCTTGCATATCATTCAGTTAGTTATTGTTCATGTATAAGCCCTTGAATTTTTCCTAACCTCATTTGCATACTCAGTACATTCCCGTACTGACGCATTTGTGCTATGGTGTTTTATTTGATGCCATAGGTTCAGAAGCACCAACCTAGAGCACTCTTAGAAGTCAAGACCCAGTCAGAAGCAGTAGACGTAGTAGTGAGTCCTCTTCATTTGAGGATGAGCCTTATTTTTTAACATTCTCATTAGATTCAGATTATTTTTAGTAGATGGAGTTTGTTAGGGACATGTCTCATTAACTCCACAGTTCAAACAGTTAGAGGATTTTCAGACAAATGTATTAGTATTTAGTTTTTAGTTTTGAGTATTTTTCAATATTTTTAACCTTATGGAAAGTGTTCGCCAGCTTTCCACATTTATATTTATATATTATGCAGTTTACAGGTACAAATATCAGTCATGGGTTATCTTGTGGTCCTTCAGGGTCATGAACACCGTGTAGCATCTGATTTTGGAAAATCGGGGTGTTAAAAACTTTGTATCAGAGCCTAAGGTTTAATAGTATCCTAGGAAGTCTGAAAAACCACATCTAGTAGAGTCTTGTGCATGGGTGTGTTGTGCGCCACATTTATGTACAGGAGGCTATAAGATGTTTTAGGAATAGTTTTCCTTCTTTCAGTATTCATGTTGTGCCAGTGAGTAAAAGGCTTAAGTTTAACTCTCAGTCTAATCCTTATTCCTCTTTAATTTGTAGAACATGCTTCCTCACAGAGATAATGCCCGTAGAAATGACAATCAACCACCTCAGCCCGTAGATCCTCTGAATGAGCATGTGTCATATGCAGAGTTCCAAGTATCTTTTCAGGTGCTAGCACAAGCTGTGACCACTAGTGTTCAGGGCAACCGTTAGGCTGCAGCCACACCTCAGCAAGATGGGGATTTAACCGCAGCCAGGATCAAAAATTTTATAAGAATGAACCCGCCAGAATTCTTTGGGTCAGTAGGAGGTGAGGACCCACAAATTTATCTAGAAGAGGTGAAGAAGATCACCCAGATTATGCATGTGTCAAAGGAGGAAAATATGGAATTAGTATCCTATAGGATGAAAGATATTGCTCATGATTGGGTGATGTCGTGGAAGAAGAGTAGAGGGAAAAATGTAACTCCTATGACTTGACAAATATTTTAGGATGCCTTCTTAGATAAGTTTTTCCAACTAGAGATGACAGAAGCTAAGGTAGAAGAGTTTATAAACCTGAGACAAGGCTCCATGATAGTGAAGGAGTATTGTCTTAAGTTCAACCAGTTAGCTAAGTATGCTCCTGACTTGATAGCTAACCCTAGGGCGAGTATGAGTATGTTTGTGACTGGTGTGTCTGAGTTGGTATTGAAGGAGTGTCGAACCTCTATGATCAATAAATACATGGTTTTTTCTAGGTTAATGATTCATGCCTAGAAGATCTAGGCAGATAAATCTAAGGAGAGGGAGAGATCTAATATGAGCTTCAAAAAAGGTAGTTACAGCTTTTCTCAAGTTGGGTCACAGGGTGGTAATCGTTCTCACCATAGTCAAAATACTTTAGTCTTAGTTCCATCCTCAGCTAGTGTGCCTGTACTAAATTTGTGAGATTTCAGTAATGATGGGGTGCCAAGATCCAAAGACCAGAGTAGTGTTAGAAGTGAGCGCACTTATCTACCTTGTGGAGAGTGTGGAAAGATCCATCTAGGTGCATGGAAAGCCAATAGTCAGGTATATTTTGGATGTGGTAAGCTAGGTTATAAAGTGCGGGAGTATAGAGTGTTAGCTCAGAAGGGTAGAGATTTGTCTCAGCAGGGCGCTACTCCTAGTACCAATAGTGGTCAGCGTTAGAACTGACTCTATTCACTTCAGACTCGCCATGATCCAGAAAGTTTTCCTGACATAGATTCAGGTACATATGAATATTTTATCTTCATTATATGCATTAGTTTCAGACTCTCGAGGTTCAGTCCTGATCTAGTTCATAGATGCCCTATGCATCGCCCCAGTATATCAGTAAGGTAAGTGTGCATAGCGGGCCATAGTGTCCCAAGGGGGAGATACTCCATGATTCCCTGAAATTATCAAATTCCTTAAATCCATTTACTTTCATGCTCATATTCTCACTACAAGCTTTGCATCAGTCAATATTATATATTTAGTCATGCCTCTGGGAGTCAGTTCAGTCAGACATTCATGCAGTTGATATGCATGTTCAGTAGAGAAAGTTCAGCTTATCAGTATACCTAGTTATGTATCCATGAGAACAAATCATTTTTTCACGCATCCATGCAGTAGATATGTATGTCCATTATGAGGATTCAACTTACGAGTAGCTTCAGATCTTACAAGCATTCAGAATCAGTTACACATGAATCAGATATGTATGTTCAGTATGATATAGTTAGTTTATCATTCACGTCAGTCATGATATCATGTTTCACTTATTCGTGTTCAGCTCATGTTCGGTCTATCATTCCTCCCCTCCCAGTCAGTTTCATTCGAGGACGAATGTTCCCAAGGGTGAGATATTATAATACCCCAAAAAATCAAAACCAATATTAGCTCCATGCTTTAATCTCATGCGTAGTACATCATAATTTTTTTATATTTTTATGAGTAAGTTAGATATATATTAAGGCTTCAAATAACTCCCAACTATTAGACGAAGCAAAACATTCCTTATCGATTGAACTCTTGGGAAGGATATTTCCATAGTCAAATTCATATGAGAATATCTCTATTTTTACTATGTCTTTTTGAGAACATGAGGCCCCAAAAAATATATAATTGAATTATCTTTCCAATGATACCAATTTCGCCTAAATCCGATATCGAAGCAAAAAGTTATGCCCATTTTACTCCAGCATGTCAGCCTGGCAACTTAGTGACAACATTTCTGATGACTTATGACATTTCTGACGACATTTCTGATGACTTATTACATTTCTAAGGACATTTCTGACGACTTATCACATTTCTAATGACATTTCTGATGACTTATCATATTTATGATGGATTATCAGCCTTGGTCGTCAACTGATAATTTCAGCAACTGGGAAGCGATTTTGTATGGGTATTTTGGACTTTTCCTTCACCCTCCATGACATAAATCATCAAAATCACGTACATAACCATCATAAATCAGTTTTAAGAACCCTTAATCCTTTCCAATCTCAAGAACAAGAAAATTAGGGTTTTCTTTCAAGATCATCACCCAAGAACAAGATTCAAGCTCTCCTTCAAGAAAACAAAGAAATTATCATTCCCAATTCAAGAACCTCAAAAATAGACATTCTCTTTCAAGATTTAAGCCTTTGAGGTATGCAAGTGTTGATTCTTGGGTCCCTTCCGCCCAAGAAGTTCAAGAATCCCTCTTGCTAAATTCAAGATTTTAAATTTATGTGTTTTTCATGGTTTATGTGAATTGAGTTTGAAGGTTATGTTGTTTTTGAATGTTAATTTATGATATGATTATAAAGTTGCAAACTTTGACCCTATTATGTAATAATTATCTGATGTTCATGATAAATCCCTTCAACTTGTATGTTGATTTATTATCCATGAGAATTAGGTGTGGAATTTGTTATCTGACCAAAGCATGCTCCCCGTGTGTTTGATAAAATGCTTGTGTGAAGGAAATTGGGTCATTATAGCATATTTCCCAGAAACCCACAAATTTAGTATAAGCCATGCATTCCAAGTATTTGTTGAGAGATGATAGTGAATGAATTATAGTATGTTGTGTGCATTCTTATCCTTGTGCATCCCTTGTTGAATGAATTGTTATATTTTAGTATGAAGACCTCAGTTATGTATACTTGAATACATGCTATGACGTTGATGTTAGTTGTGAATTCAAGAAGTCATGTTTTGTCAGTTTCCTTCTATCGAGTCCTGGGGGTACTTGTACCCAAAAAATATAGTTGTGTGCCTAGAGTCGAGTCAGTCTCAAGATAATTTTAGTCTTTCTATGATTAGTAGAACTCAGTTAGTTACAAAATTCAGAACATAGTATCATTCAGTCAGATATTAGATTCAGTAATACTCCATCTGATAATGGAACCAATTGAACCCAGTCAGGTCAGTCAAGAAATATGAATAATAATAGATTCATCTTAATTTTAGTTCAATTAAGAATCAATTCAGACTCTTTCTGTTGGGAGTGGGAACTAGCACCGAGCGAGTATGGGGATGGAGGCTTCCCCGTTAGAGAGGCAGAGTTATTAGCAGCAATCCCTGTACTCCAGAACTGCGTAGCCAGCGCAGGACCAGGAGTCACCCATCAGATTAAGGATAGAATTGACAATTATATTGCCTTAGGCTTGACTTCCTGTTCAGGGTCACCCCTTAGAGAGGCTTGACCACAGCATAGGTCTCTACCCATGGCACAGTATTGACACCCTTCCTACTGGGGTTACAGGTTGGACCCCACAAGTTCAGATTTTGGGCATGGCAGTTAAGTGAGAACTCCCACAGTTATAGTTTCTATATCAGTCTTCAGAGTAGGACTCAAAAATCAGGACTGTCAGATGCAATCATCAATCTAAGTGAGGAACTTATATAGTTCCATAGATTCATAGACCATCCACTAAAGAGGCTTGGTCTCATATAAAGTTATTCAGTACCAATATCTATAGAGGCCACCTGTCAAATAGGCTTGATCTCAGTCTCAGAATAAATTGAGTATTCTTAATATCATTCTAGAGATCACCCGTTAGTTAGGACTGATCTCAAGCCTAGTTAATCTTATTATCATTAGAATATTTAGAGATTATCCTGCTAGATAGGGTTGATATCATATTCCACTAGTTATTATCAATTATCGGTAGACTTAGTCATTCGGTTTATCAGTATTAATAATTACATATATCAGTTTAAGTAGTTTCAGATATGTATAATCTCAGTACTCTCAAAAACCTCGGATTGATGGTATATTTAGTATAAGTTATCAGAGTCATTCCCAGTACGATCAGTCACATAATGCACAATATGTTAAGTAGTTACAGATTCGCTATGTATGCTAATACAGCTCTTGCATATTATTCAGTTAGTTATTGTTCATGTATAAGCCCTTGAATTTATCCTTACCTCATTTGCATACTCAGTACATTCCCGTACTGACACATTTGTGCTATGGTGTTTTATTTGATGCCATAGGTTCAGAAGCACCAGCCCAGAGCACTCTTAGCAGTCAAGACCAAGTCAGAAGCAGTAGACGTAGTAGTGAGTCCTCTTCATTTGAGGATGATCCTTATTTTTTAACTTTCTCATTAGATTCAGATTATTTTTAGTAGATGGAGTTAGTTGGGGACATGTCTCATTAACTCCACAGTTCAAACAGTTAGAGGCTTTTCAGACAGATGTATTAGTATTCAGTTTTCATTTTTGAGTATTTTTAGATGCTTTGAACCTTATGGAATGTTTTTACCAGCTTTCCACATTTATATTTATATATTATGTAGTGTACAGGTACAGATATCAGTCATGGGTTATCTTGTGGTCCTTCAAGATCATGAGCACCCTGTAGCATCCTGGTTTGAAAAATTGGGGTGTTACATTTAATATGTTAACTGGAAGGGCACTTGAAATTCCCCTTAAACCTCTATATGGTTGTCTATGTATGATACTTCTAAAATGGTTTGGTATGACAATACCAATATCAATTTCATTTGTCAATAAATTAAAAATGGTCTGGTTATTAGGAAATTTGTTTTAATGGAGAAATAATGGTGGAAGGTGTATCTAAGCTTTTGAAGGTTGACGTCTTCGGGGGAATAGAACTGGAAACTCATATTTTTT
Organism: Capsicum pubescens; assembly: GCA_030864215.1. Lineage (NCBI taxonomy): Eukaryota > Viridiplantae > Streptophyta > Magnoliopsida > Solanales > Solanaceae > Capsicum > Capsicum pubescens. Next base: position 97,296,753 of record CM061549.1, on the reverse strand, counting down.
GATATGAGGTTGGTCTTGGTGATCGTGAGCATGATGTCACATTATATTTGGGGGATGTACTAGTCATCCTAAGATTTTCTTCCCTGGTCGTGCGCTACATGCACTATGGCCCTTTCAGCAGTGGAGCTGAACCCATGTAGCCCATTGGTGGTATAGCATGGCAAAGCTACATAGCCCAGGTAAAGTTTTTAAAGTCATGCTAAAGTCGGTCCATTTTCTTTACATGATTATATATATGTATGGTTGTGTGCATATGAATGGTTTTACTTGATTTTATTAATGGCATTATTCTTTCCTTACCTTGAGATCATGCTAGCAGTCACTCGCTAACCCCGTCATCTAGAAGTTATATACCTATGCTATGCAGGAACTGACTGTTCTACTCCTCCTACATAGTGATTAACTCGGGGACACAGTGGTGAGCTTCCATCTTTTCGAAAGTCTCCATTTTATGTGATGGATATTTCTAGACACATTGTTTTATTTTACTTATTGGTTTTAGCTATGGTTGGGGGCATAGCCCAATTGGATTTCATTACTCTTTTGGTTAGAGGCTTTGTGGTACTTCTATGGGTTGGAATGAGTGGGATCAGTATAGGTGTCAGTCTTGGCATTGGAATAAGCTTGGAGGCTGGCATCATTTGACATAATTTTTCATGCTTCCATCATATTTTATTTTGGTATTAATTATATTATGTTTTTGAACATCCTTGGTTATGGCCTGGTTTATTGCCGTTGTTTTGGTGTGGTTTGGAATGGTTGGATTATTGGCATAGGATAGTTAGACTAAGTTAGGTCAGTCACGATTGTGATCTTATCATAGAGTCATTATATGAGATATTATATTATCTTGTTCCATGCTCAAAATTCAGCCAACTCAAAGTAGGCGACTGAAGGTAGGGTTGAATAATGTGGGTGGTCTCCAGTCCTGGCCAAAATTGGGATGCCCATTATGAAAAAGACCTAGGGCATGTTATGTCAAATTGGTATCAGAGCGTAGGTTCATGGTCAATTGAGAGTCCATAAAGTCGTGGAATCCTTGGAATCCTTGGGGTCTCAGTCCTGGTATTCTATTTTCAAGTTTGGGGTCTCAGTCTTGGAATCCTTTGAAATCATTTTTTGTTTGTATTTCAGATTATGCCTCATAGATTTGGAACACAAGAAAATTCTTTAACCCTAACTGGGGTAATGCTGAAGGGGTGTATCCAATATCTGGGTTTTATCTTTGATCTCTTGGTCATATCCCTGATAGTTCTAGAGTTCTACTGGACTCTACTAGTCCTCCTTAAAGAGAGATGACTAATACAAAATTCAATCAGTCTATTTATGTTATTGCATAGATAGTCATTGGTGAGGCTATCAGGGTGTAGTAGGTGCTTTATCTTCTGAGGTCATAAGGGTTGGCCAATTTAAGAAGATGGCTCTTCCCACTTTTTCTAGGTTGAAGGTGGAGGAGGATTCATAGGGCTTCTTTAATAAAATAGAGAAGATATCTTGGTACCAATGTGGAGGGGTAAACTTTATAGCTTATCATCTTAAAGATATTGCATATCAGTTGTATGAAGAGTGGGATAGGGATAGAGGAGATATTGATGATTCATCCTTCTGGATGCCTTCTATGGTATTTTTCAAGATTGTTTCTTGCCCTAATAGTTGAGGGAAACAAATATGGAGGAGTTTGTAAACCTTAAGACAGGGAGAATATCTATCAAGGAATATGCCTTGAAGTTTCACCAATTGTCAAGGTATGCTCCTGACTTGGTAGCTGATATAGGGCTAGAATGAGGAAGTTCGCTTTTGGTTTGAATTGGGATTTGATTTTGGAGAGAAAGACTACCTTGCTAATTAAGGATATGGACATCTCTAGGTTTACAGTTCATATGTAACAGGTAGAGTATCAGAATAGAAAACAGGCAGAGTTTGGGGATAGACAGGGTAAGAGGAACATGTTTTCTGACTAGGGAGGTGCTCAGTCTCAGGGTGGCTGAGATGGTGGCAAGTGGTAGAAAACAAGTAGGGGATTTCTATTTCCTGCTCATATGATAGTACTCCTTACCAGTCGGGTGACATACATCATCATAGTGGTAACAATTTCTAGGCACAACGTGCCCAATCTCAGGCAAATGAAGGTTAATCACTTTCTTCATTCCCTTTTTTTAGTTTTGTGGTCGTCCTCATCGCGGTTATTGAGATGAAGAAATGGACAAATGCTTCAAGTATGGCTAAGTAGGTAATATTCCAATTAATAATATTACTGGGGGCGAATAAGATTCTTGTGGCTTCTTCTTCTTCTTCTTCTTCTTCTACACCTGGTGGTGTTGACTATGCTATTTTTACTTCTCCTGGTTGTAGTGTAGGTCAATATAGGTTGTATACTTTAGCCTCTCAATAGGAATTTGAAGCATCACCTAATGTCATTACTGGTACGTTACAACTTTTCTCTTGTGATATATATTATTTGCTTGATCTGAGCTCCACCTCTCCTACGTGACTCCTTATGGGGATGTATCTTTTGGTTTTAATCAAGAAGTTATTTTGGATCATTTTTCTATTTCTACCCTCGTAGTGACTTAATTATTGCTAAAAAGGTCTACATGGGTGTGTCGTATCTATTGGTGACAAGTAGACCTTGGTTGATTTTTTTGAGTTGGATATGGAAGATTTTGATATTATTTTAGGGATGAACTAGATATACTCTTGTTATGTATTCTTGGATTGTCGGACATATTGGGTTATCTTTAGGTTTCCTAGTGAGTTGGTTATAGAGTGAGATGGTGTTTCTCTTGCTCCTAGGGGGAGATTTATTTCTTAAATTAGGCCTCGAGGGTTAATCTCTAAAGGTTTTCTATATCACATAGTTTGAGTTAAAGGTTTTTACTCAAAAGATCTTTTTTTCCAGTAAGTTCTATTGGTTAATGAGTTTCCTGAGGTATTTTTGGATGATCTTCCCGGTGTTTCTCTGGATAGGGAAATAGAGTTTGGTATTGATCTAATTTTGGACACTCGTACAATTTCTATTCCTTCATATAGAATGGCTCTAGCTTAGTTAAAGGAACAACTGAAGGATCTTCTGGATAAGGGGTTTATTCATCCTAATGTATCTCCTTGGGGTGCATCGGTGTTGTTTGTGCGCAAGAAGGATGGTTCCCTTTGAATGTGAATTGACTATAGTCAGTTGAACAAGGTGACGGTCAAGAACAAGTATCCTCTTCCAAGGATAGATGATCTGTTTGACTGTTTGCAAGGTGCCAAGTTTTTTTCTAAGATAAAACTTCGGTTTGGGTACCATCGACTAAAGATTAATGACTGGTATGACTCATGAGGGTCCGTTGTATCCCTGTGATGCGATTTTGGTGAAACATGAGTGGGGATATTCTGGACATTTCCCCACTTATTTTAATAAAGGTCCCACGACTTCTAACCTACATAGAAGGTTATTTACCCTATTATTCCATTCATTATCACCTAGAAACTTTTTTAAAACAATTCATAATTCTCTCAAGAGCTTTTAGGAAAGAGAAGCTAGGGTTTCAACTAAATGATTAATTTGGGGCTTGTGTTGGTGATTTCTTTCTATCAACATATTAGTTTAAGGCATTTTCTATTCCCTCATTATTAATTCTAACTAATGGCATGGTTTTTATGAATGTTTTTATGATTTCATTGATTGTATGATTTTGGTTTTAACATATGCTTTGGGAGGTTTTGATATTAAATGGTTGGTTATGGTTTCCCATGGTTTTAATTATGCTTTTATATGCATTAATGGCAGTTTTTGATAATTTGATTACATGGGAATGGTTAAATAGAAATTGGAATTCGTTTTGGTCACACTATACCCCTAATGTTCTTGACAAAATGGTTATGAAGATATGTTCATTGCATTGACTACTTTTAATGGAACTCTTGCTTGTTTTAAAACTTGGTAAAAGAATTATGTATGGTTTAAATGGCATTGAATTTTAAATGGCTAATGGTTATGTTTGTGGGGTACGTGGAATCCCCCAAGTTGTTTAATATGGAAAATTGAAGGGCACATGAAAGTCCCCTTAAACCTCTATATGGTTGGCTATGGATGATATTTGAAAGTAAGGATTGGTATGACAATACCAATATCAATGGCCTTTGTTAATAAATGGAAAATTGTTTGGTTATTTGGAAATTGATTCTAACTATGAAATAATGGCTAGAGGTGTAGCTAAGCCGTGGAAGGTGAAGGTCCCGGGAGCACAATAACTTGAACTCGTATTTGCCGATATAAAGTTAGTCTCTGTGACCGTGTGCATGATATCACACTACATATTTTTGGGATGTACGAGTCATCATAAGGTTTTTTTCCCTAGTCATGTAGCTACACGTACTGGGGCCTTTTCAACAGGGGGAGATAAACCCATATAGCCCGAAGGTGGTTTAGTATTGTAAACCTACACAATGACATTATTTTATCCTTACCATGAGATCATGCTACCGGCCAATCGCTAACCCTGTCTACTGGTGACTGTATACCCATGCTATGCAGGAACTAGTCGTGCTACTCCTCCTACATAGTTATTGACTCGGGGATAACATTTGGAATGAAGTGGTAAGCTTCCATCCTTTTGGAAGGCTCCATTTCATGTTATGGATATTTCTAAACACTAATGATATAATCTTCAATATTGGTTTTAGCTATGGTTGGTGCATGTCCAAACTGAATTGCATTTTGTCTTTTGGCTAGAGTCTTTGCGGTACTTTTATGTGTTGGAATGGGCGAGATTGGTATAGGTGTCAGCCATGGCATTGGAATAAGCTGGGAGGTTTGTATCATCGGACATAATTTATCACTGTTCCATCATATTTAATTTTGAGATTAATTATATTATGTTTTGGACCATCCTTGGTTATGACCTGATTTATGGCCCTTGTTTTAGTATGGTTTGAAATGGTTGGATTATTGGTATGGGATGGTTGGACTCGATTAGGTAGGTCACGATATTAATCTTATCCCAGATTCTTTATATGAGTTTTTATATTATTTTGTTACATGTTAAGAATTTATCAAACTCAAGTTTGGTGGTTGGAGGTTGGGTTGGGTAACGGGGGTGGTCTCCGATCCTCGTTGTACATAGGATGCATATTACCAAAAGGCCCTAGGGTAGGTCCTATCATGATGACTCCTAGAATCAAGTAGTAACTGGAATAGAACTCAAATCACCCTATGCTCCCATGGCTATGACTCACATCTTACAACTCTTAAGATATCTATACAACTTGATGTAATAATTCATAAGTTTCATAGTGATATTAAAATGCGGGGTATTATAGTAGAGTCCTATGGATCGATGCTGAGACATCCGTAACCTATCTTCGGGATGTTATATGGATATTTTAGGAAAATAACTTCTTGACTCCATATCATGTTTTTGCATTTCTATGAAACTCAAACATATTCTTTAACTCTATTCTATCCTCGTCGGATGATATGATATTATCAAAAGATGCAGTTAAGACATTCACATGTATTTCCAGAGTTTCAGCGCAACGTCAGATTAGAGAGTCAGAGATGGATGTCGAAGACCTTCAACATCAGCCAAATGGATTTTGGGGACAGTTTAGGCTCCAATTAAGCTCGTGACTACTTCATCCCTTTGAGGTTCAACATTGGTGGTTTGAGTTATGTTGTAGATCCTTCTTAGCCATGGATGACAAGTTTCCATCATGAAGTTCTTAGACCAAAGTTTGGTCTATTAGTATTCATCAGGGTTCTTTATTAGATTTTGAGTATTAGATTGTGCTTCTAGATTAGGAAAGACATACTCTTAAGCTATACTTTTTTGAGTCGGGTATGGTGTGTAGATTTACCAAAGTACCAATATTTGTACTTCATTTGGTGTCAGAGCATATTATAGCAGTTGGGTCTTTCTTCTCTCATATTTTTACTATGCGAGGGACAGGAAGATAACATTTTTTGACACTTATAGAGGTGGCGGCAAGAAGCAATGCCATCGGTATAGTGCTATTTCTATTTCATCAAAGAGCTGGTTTTTATTGTGACAAGATGAGACATGGTTAAGAGAGCACCCTGGATGTGGGTTAGTTGATCAGATAGAGTTAGCATGTATTCCCCTCCAACCTAGGTTTCCTGAGTCGGGCTATGACTATGGGAAAGATGGACGTCATAATAAAGATTGCTCTAAGTGTTAGTTGGTAAAGCATTTTGACTTTATTCGTGTTGATCGCTAGGATTAATGCTTCAGGAGTTTGTTACTACTATAGAGAGATTAGTTAATGGTCTATAGAGAGTCCCTGGTATGTGATTTCTATTCATTTCAGCTCATTCAAATTGGCTTTGTGATGTTGTGGCATCTTCAGTTATAAGTAGTGCATTTAGAGCCTCATTCGATTATTTAGTCGGTTGGTCCGAGTTTGGACTCGTTGAAATTTATTCTCCCTATGCCCGTCAGGCATATAATTGCGGAGAGAGTGTTTCTATTTCGTAAATTTATCCTTTTATTATGTGGGTTGGGTTTTTTCATACCCATTGATAATTATATACCTTGATAAGTTCATATTGGTTATTTTTGTGCCTTGTTAGTAAATTCATTATTTTGTGACTAATCCGTGGTTTATTTATTTTAGTAGTTGATAGAGTATATCTGTATTGATATTTTTACTCTATGGTATAATATTTTGGTTTGAATTTCATTTATCTGGCACATTAGCCTTCTTGTGGCCCCCAGCAGTACAAAATATTCATGGTCTTTTTTGGTACAACCAATTCATTATATAGACGTTGATATTATTGTTACAATTGCTATCACTTCTCGAGGTTACTTATATTATTTGATATTTTCACAAAATGTAAATTATCCTCACTGGGTACCTATATAGACTAGTGTTATCTAGTTAGAATTTCATTTCTTTGTGATCTTACTCGGTGGCTTGAGCATATATAGCCCAATTTGATGATTTCTTTCCCATAGAACATGGAGGTGGATTATTTTCCCTCTTGATTGGATGTGTTAGATTGATTTGGGAATGTGTTTTGGTAGTGAAGGTAAGATAATCTTTTGTGGTTCTTTATAGGTCTAAAGTTGGCAATTTAGCTATATTGCTTATTTATGAGTTTGAGATTCTCAGACTTGCCTCCTGGGTTTCAAAGGCTTTTTGTATTGATTATTCCATCAAATATTGCGTGTTTTTTAGCTTGACGAGTTTTGGGTCTGTTATTTTTTTTTTCATTTCATCGCCCAATAGTGTTTTTTAAATTTGGATTGAGATGTAATGGATTCATCTCTTATATTAGTTGGATTCATCTTCTTGTGATGGTTTGCTCTTGTTGTTAGTTTGGAGATTGGATAATCTTTTATTGATGTGATATGGATTTTTCTTAAGTGAAGTTGGAATCTTAGAGGCAAGTGGCCTTTCCCGTGATCGACTCTTGAGATGTAAAATTGTAAATTCAATTTCTTGAGTTGTTGATTTTCTAGTGGTGGTCTTGACTTTGACCTTGGTTTCGATATTTGTATATTTCTTCTTGGATGACGTGATTCATTGTTTGTTTGAGTAATGATTTTCCTACGTGGGTGCATTCAGTAACTCCCCATTTAAGAGTTTGTTCAGCCTTCTAAGGCATTGTGGAGTGTTTCTCCTTGATTATAGGTGGCTATGGCTATTCATTGCCATAATGGAGTATTGGATTTGTTAGTTTCTAGCTAAAGTCACATTTCTCCGAGTTGTTAGAGTTTTACCCCTTACTAGTGTGATTTGCAGCCTTGGGGAGTGACATGACCCAAACCAGGGCCTTGTCGTAATGGGCGTCCCAAGTCCAACAAGGGGGTAGCAGACCACCCCAGATAACTAATCTAACCTCCAATCATATACCCTAAGTCGAATGAATTCTGAACATATAACAACATAACAAGTGATTGTACAACTCAAATTCTTTGGGATAGGTCCGTGACCATGGCCAATTCGAACAAGTCAAACAATTAATTGCCAACCAAGAACCATGATCGAAAGGGAAATAATAGACAAATTTGTATCCATACAAAAATGGAACAAGCAAAATCAAACAAATTCATATGGTATCAGCCACAATACAAATACCAATGCCAAGGCTGACACTACTTTCGACACCTCCCATACCAACCCATAGTAGTTCCACAAATCCTCTATCTAAAATCAAACAATATCCGGTCGGGATATGTCATTAACCATAGCCAAAACCAATGTCAAAGACTAACCAATGAACAAATATGAAAATAAAACTAATAATTGAGCTTTCCGGAGAATGAAAGCTCACCACTTCCAAGTCAACATAAGATGACTCACCACTTCAAGTCAACATAAGATGATCTCGAGTCAAATCATTGAGTAGGAGGTGTATTATGACCAACACCTGCATCGCATGGGGATACATCATTGCTGACCGTTGGTAGTTTGAGTTCTAACATGTAACTCATGGATAAGGATAAAATAGTGCCAACAGTTCAAAATGAATCAGTCAATGCATATACCCATACAATACATACATATACATATAAATTTATACCATGCTGTGATAGGAAATAAGATGAACATGAACTTTGAAATCATTAACCGAGGCAGTGTAGAACGACCATCATAGAATAAGGCACCCATGGGCTATATGGGCTTAGCTATTTCCTATCTTGAAGGTCCCAGTGTGTGTAGCCGTATGAACCAAAGAATATCCATATCTATGTATGCCTTTATGGGGGACTCGAACCTCTCGGCATAATCAAGGTGACTTAAGCACAAATAAAAGTAGTAAAGGGGACTCGAACCTCCCATTCATATATTCATTTGGGGGACTCAAACCACCAAGTCATAAGAAACCCGCATTGGCTAGCGCATTTCCAGTGTTAGTTTTTCTGACTTCACTTTCACTGCCCGACTACACATCCCTCTTTTAAAACCAATTAAAAAACACCATTCCATATACACAACCATTATGTGAATTACTTACAAAAGGCACTTCATTGGTATCTTTATACAAACACTACTTTCAATTATACCACATTCCATTACCATTATCAATCAACCATTCATTACATTGACTTTGGGAGTCGAACCATCGTCTAAAAAAGAGACTTATTCAATTCAAAGTTTAGGGACTCGAGCCCATTGTCTATGAAAGACATAAATCAATTTAATGTTAGGGAATCAAACCCATTTAGTTAATAAACCAAGGTTACCATTGATATCATTACATGGACAACAAGTCCTTAGAAAAATCATTTACCAACCATTCATATTCATTAGGCCAAGACTTAGTTCAAAACATCATTGACAAGTGACTAGTTTATTCTTATAGGTATTTTTACAAATACTTTGAGGGCATGCTTTTACCATGTCTAAAACCAAAGTGTAAACCATAAGGTTACCATGAACCATTTCTTAAATGACAATCCCCAAGAACCCTCTTTTGCAAACCATGATAAAAAACATGTATAAACACAAGTTAAACAAAGAGTAAACAATACTCAACCATATGCATCAAAACCCTCAATTTTGTTTTTCAAAACAACCATTTAAGAATCATAATCATACTTTAAAACACATGATATTTATGAACTAACAATGAGGGAAGATTCACATTCCTTATTTAAGAAGATTCACGGAAGAAATTTGACTCTTAAGCCTAAAGACGATCACCTGTGAAAAACCCTATACCCAAACCTCATTAGAGAGTTTAGAGAGTGTTTTTTAAGTATTTGATCTTTTAATAGTGGGTTATGAGATGCCAAAAAATGTTTTAAGAATGTGGGGACTTAAGGGTTTTGAGGTGGGAAATGTTCGAAATACTCCCAACTTAAAATCTGAAAACATGCACACAGGAGAGTATGACCCATCCCCCTAAACTGCACCCTAGGGTACGAGTTGTACCCTTATCTCGTGCCCTAGAATCATCTTGGACCCCCATAATGACCAACATACTATCACACCTGACTAAACCATATCCTAGCATACGAGAATTACCCTATGACCCATACTCTAGGAAGAATATTGTGGACAAGACTTTGGGCACCACACGACTTAGCAACTCACCATTAGTATCCCAACTAATGACGAGTAAGTTGTTCAATCATACCTTGGACAGTAAGAGAATTTGAATAGACTACGAAACATATGAGTTACGACCCCTAAACCATACCATATCATAATACCTTTACCTTTAAGTCTTACCATGTCCATAAACTCAAACTTAAAGTAATTATTTTAAGGGTCCAAAGCCAAGGTGTTTCAATTCTAACCCATTTGGATCATTTTTCTTCGAATGGCGGGTAAGTAAAGCACAAACACGAGTTAACACACCATCACCTCGACTCTAACCTTTAACTAAGTTAGAAAACAAAAATGCAAGGAAATCAACTTTTCCTTTAACAAAGTTTAAAAAAAGTATGATGAAGAACACATACCTTCCGCAAGATTCCTAGGAGAAGAAAACAAGAATGGATACTTGGACTTCAAGTCCTCTTATGCTTCCCAAGTAGCCTCTTCAACCTTATGGTTCCTCCAAAGGCTCATTATCAAAGCCACATGCTTTGTTGTCAAACGACAAACTTGAAGACCCAAGATCTCAATCGAAACTACCTAATAAGATAAGGAGTGCGAAACACTTAACCCTTTAAAAGGAACAACCGATGAATGAATACCAACACACTTCCTTAACATAGAGAAGTCGAAAACTAGATGAATGGAGTTCAAACTAGAGGGTAACTCCAATCCATGGGAAACATTTTTATCCCTCTTCAAAATCAAATACAAACCAACATACCATGGGATGAGCTTCCCCTTCTTACCAGACCGCATCACTCCCTTAATGGGAGATACCTTAAAAAACATCTAATCACCAACCTTAAACTCCATCTTACTATGTTTTATATCCTTATAGGTCTTTTGCCAACTTGGAATAGCTTTCAACCTATCATGAATCACCTTTACATTTTTAAATACTTGGTGTACCAAATAGGGACCAAACATCTTACCCTCACCAACATTATAACACCCAATAGGAGAACAATATTTCCTACCTTACAATGCCTTAAAAGGAGCCATACCAATGCTAGAGTGATAACTGCTGTTATAAGCATATTTTATCAAAGGAAAATGGTTAAAACAACTACCACCATAGTCTATCACGTAAGCACGAAGCATATCATCCAATGACTGAATGCTCCTCTCTGATTCAACATCCGTCTGTAGGTGGAAAGTGGTACTAAGGCATACCTTAGTTCCCAAACCTTTCTGAAATGACTTCCAAAAATAAGATGAGAATGAAATACCACAATCCGAAATGATAGAAATCAGAGCACCAAGAAACTTCACAATCTCCGCAAGATACAACTTAGCATAATCATCCGCCGAATAACTAGTCCTCACTCAAAAGAAGTAAGCGGACTTGATCATCCTATCCCCAATAACCCAAATCAAGTCACATTGATTCCGTGATCGATGAAGATCATTAACAAAATCCATGTTAATCACTTCCTACTTCCATACGGGAAATTCTATCTCTTTGTACAAACCAACAGGTCTTATGTTCTTGACTTTCTCTTTTTGAGAAACCATATACATTACCACATATCTAGCCATATCTTCCTTCATATTGTTCCACCAATAGAACTACCTAATATCATGATACATATTTCTAGAACCAGGATGAATAGCATAACGAGATTCGGCTAGAATTTTTTATCTTTACCCATCGATGCTGGTAATGCATAACCTACCTTGGTACCTTAAGATACAATCACCACCCAACGAAAAGTCAACAATAGACTGACATTACTCTTAATCTTTATCAAATCAGGATCAAATATCTACTTTTCCAATATATCAATAACAAGAGATGACTGCGATACCGGAAGTACAAACACACCACCATCTTCAGAGTCGATGAGAGATACTCAAAGATAAGCTAAATAGTAAATTTGCTTTACCAACTCCCTCTTATCCTCATCTATATGAGATAGACTCCCATAACCTACTAAGAGCATCAACAATAATATTAGCCTTACATGGATGGTAGTGAAGACTCATATTATAGTCCTTCAGGAGCTCAAGCCATCTCCTTTGCCTGACGTTTGTCTCTTTCTGAGTATAAACATACTGCGAGCTCTTCTGATCAGAAAAGATGTCAACATGAACCCCATAGAGATAGCGATGCTAAATCTTAAGTGCAAATACCACCGCTAACAACTCTAACTCATGAGTAGGGTAGTTCTCCTCATGAACTTTTAAATGCCTAGAAGCATAAGCCACCACCCTACTATTTTGCATCAACACACAACCCATCCCAACATAAGAAGCATCACAATATGCCACTAAATTACCATTACCCTCAAGAAGGGTCAAAACTAAAGCTGAAGTCAACTTATCTTTCAACTTTACCAAACTACCCTCATACATATCTGACCATAAGAACTTGACTTTCTACTGGGTCAACTTAGTAAACGGGGAAGCTATAGTAAAAAAACTTTCCATAATTCTCCTATACTAGACGGCTAACTCCAAGAATCTCCATATATCGGTTGGAATCGTGGGTCTAGGCTATTTTTAACCACTACAACCTTTTATGGATCCACCATAATTCCTTAACTAGAGAAAACATGACCACAAAAAGTCACAACCTTCAACCAAAACTCACACTTGGAGAACTTGGCATAAAAACATTGATCTATCATGGTGTTCAACACAAGATGGAGGTGATCTACATGATATACCTCAATATTATAATAGACCAAGATTTCATCAATGAAGAAAGTGACAAATAAATCCAGAAACTGACAAAAGATCCTATTTATCAAATCCATAAATGGTGTCAGAGCATTAGTCAACCAAAAAAACATGACTAGCAACTCATAGTGACCATATTAGGTATTGAAGACAGTCTTAGGAATATCCACTTCCCTAATCTTAAGTTGATTATAAGATGATCTAAGATTAATCTTAGAGAAATACTTAGCACCTTGAATCAAATCAAATAAGTCATCAATCCTAAGAAGACGATACTTATTCGTTATTTTCACCTTATTCAACTGACGATAGTCAATGCATATCCGAAAGGAACCGTCCTTCTTATGCAAAAATAACACAATATCATCTAAAGGAGACACACTAGGATGGATAAATTCTTTATCTAAAACATCCTTCAATTGTTCCTTAAGTTCCTTCTTCTTTGTTGGAGGCATTCTATAAGGAGGGATAAAAATAGGATGAGTGTTCGGAATGAGATCAATCCCGAAATTAATTTCCCTATTTGAAGGTAAACCAGGAAAATCATCAGGGAAAACCTCAGGAAACTTATTAACCATAGAAATGAATTCTAGAAAAGGACATTCTAAGTTAGAATCTTTAACCCACACCAAATTATACAAATACCCTTTGGAGATAAACTTTTGGGCTCTAAGATATAAGATAAAAATCCCCTTACACACTAAAGAACTCCCTTCCCATTAAATAAGTTGTTCATTAGGGAATTTGAATATGACCTTACGGGCCTAACAATCTAAGAAAGCATAACACAAATGCAACCAATCATTTCCAAATATGAAATCAAAGTCAACCATATATAACTCTATCAAATCCACAAGGGTTTCTATACTACTAACAGATACCACACACCCCCTATAAACACTTTTACCCATCATAGAGTCACTAAATGGGAAATATACAGAAAAAGGATCAAAAATATATTTAGGACAAAAACCAAAATGCACAACCATAGATGAGGTCACATAAGAAAGAGTGGAACCTGGATCAAGTAAATAATATATGTCATAGAGAAATTTAACATACCCATGAAACATTATACCTTAGAATCCTGGAGACGGTAAGGGCATATAACCGATTCTGGCTAGTGTTGGTACCAAAAGAAGAAATAAATGAAGAATAAACACACTTTGGTGTCCGAGTAGATGAAGAGTCAATTGGAACCTTGTTATCCTTAGAATCCATTCTATCATGATAGTTACGCTGCATGTGACCAATTTGGCCACAATAAAAACACTTTTTCATCCCTTCCTCACAAAAGCTGTAACGCCCCAATTATCTAAACCGGAATGCTACACGGTGCTCATGACCCTGAATGACCACAAGCTAATCCATGACTGATATCTATACCTGTACACTACATAATATATAAATATAAATATAGAAACATGAACTGAAGGCCATAAGGTTCAAAACTAAACATAATTGGAGTAATAAAAATGTCTGAATAAAGAGGTATCACAATACCAAAACTGAACTAAAATACTAAAGTATAAATTTAGTCTGTAATTTAGTCTGTGTCTAGTCTGAAAGCCTCTACTGTCTGAATAATCTGAATATGGAGCTAATGGGATATGTCCCTAACTAACTCCGACTAATGAACTAATCAATGAGAATATAGAGAAATAGTCATGTCCTCGAAAGATGAGGACTCAGTTCTAACTCTGACTACTGAAATCTGCAATGCTACTGCTTCTCTAGAACTCGTACCTCTGAACCTATGGTGTAAAATAAAATACCATAGCATGAATGTGTTAGTACGTTTGAATGTACTGAGTATACGAGTAAGGTAGGTTAAATGTAAAGGTTTTATATGCATGAACAATTCTAACTGATATAAACGTGCGAATACATACATGAATAAGTAACTATAACTGAACTCGTGGTGATACTGGCTATTGAGTCCGAATGCTGACAACATGAGTTTACTGATACTGAGATAATGAATAGATGAATGACTATTTCTGACAGTTCAAATTATGAAGAACTGGTCTGATTGACTGTGTCTAATAGTCCTGAAACTGAATACTGATAACATAAGCTATGACGACTGATCTAACTGATATAACTATGATGATCAGCCTAAATGATTTAACTGATACTGAGCGACTGTATCTAATAGTCTAAATCTTCTAATAACGATTAAGAATGACTAAGCTTGAGATCAGGCATAACTAATGGGTGACCTCTGGAACTGATACTAAGAATACTCAACTAATTCTGAGACTGTGATCAAGCCTATGTGATGGGTGACCTTAGTAAGTACTGAAACTAAATAACTTTATGTTAGACCAACCCTATCTAGCGGGTGGTCTATGAATCTTTGGAACTATCTGAGTTCCTTACTGAGATTGATGAATGTATCTGAAAGTCTTGATTTTTTAGTTCTATTCTGAAGACTGATACTGAAACTGTTACTATGGGAGTTCTCACTTAACCGACATACCCCGAGTCTGAACTAGTGAGGTCCAACCTATAACCCCAGCTGGAAGAGTGTCAATACTATGCCATGAGTAAATAACTCTCTAGTCAAGCCTATCTGATGGGTGACCCTCGTAGGAAGTCAAGCCTAAGGCAGTATAATAGTCAAGACTCTCTGATGGATGACAAGCCTTTTTTTGACGGGTGACTCTTACATCCTGTGCTGGATACATAGTTCTGGAGTTCAGGGATTGCTCCTAACGACTCTGACTCTTTGACGGGGAGTCGCCATCCCTGCACTCACTTGGGCATAGCTTCTACTCAAACTAAAAGACTCTGAACAAATTCTTAGAACTTGTACTTGAACTGAACTGAAGCTGTTACTGAGTTTCTTACTTGACTAAGCTGACTGAGTTCACTTGGTTCCGTTATCTGATGAAATACTACTGAATCTACTATCTGACTAAATTATTATAAGTTTTGAATTGATTTCTTCAATGATACAGAGATCTGAGCTGAGTACTGAACTGAAGCTCGAATGATAACGATAGTTAGATTACTGAGATTTCGTAAGTTCTATAACTGTCTGAGAGTTCTGAATTCTGTAATTTACCAAGTTCTACTGATCATAGCACGACTAAGATTATCTTAAGACTGACATAGCTCTAGGCACATAACTATATTTTTCACGTTCAAGTACCCCCAGGACTCGATGGAAGGAAACTGACACACAAGATACTTCTTGATCATAAGAATATAATCCACAATTCATAATACCATAAATAGAGGATTTCATACTACAAATGGTTATCAACATCTTATACATGAAACGGATTGCATATAACATTTAAATACTTGCATGATTCTAATTTCATGATCATTCCATATCACAACAACAATACACAACAATTAGCATTGAATTCATATTGAGTCATAATGAATAGAGCATGGACTTGTCATTTAAGTTCTATTTAGCTATAATACATGATTTCTAGTCTCTTGAGGGTTTTATGTCTGGGAAATGGAGGAAAAAGACCAAAATACTCTTACTAAACCACTTCCCAATTGCTGAAAATCTAAGGTTGATGACATTTGTGATAATCCTTCTGACTTGTGATAAGCCGTCACAAATGTCATCACTAGGGGGCTGGAATTTATGGATTTCTGCCTAAGGCTGACGACATTTGTGATAAGTCGTCACACTTGTGATAACATACCACAAAATATCATCACTGGGGGTAGATTTCTACCTAAGGCTAATGATATTTATGATAAGTCGTCACACTTGTGATAACTTATCACAAAATGTCGTTACTAGGGGTGGATTTCTTCCTAACACTGACATGCTGGAGTAAAATGGGCATAACTCTTTGCTCTGATATCGGATTTGGGAAACATTAGTATCATTGAAAATATAATTCAAAGATATTTCATTTGATAAATAGTAGGTCCTCTAATTCGATATATACAAGGAGTTATGGTCGATTGAATTTGACCTAAGTTTTGACGCTCACTAAAACTTGAATGATAGGAAAGCTTTCAACTTATCCTTGAGTTAGGGGACCTATATGATCTAAATTCATGCTCAAATATATTTCCACACTACATAATTGATTAACAAACTAAATTTACATAGCATTCGAGGATTTTGGAACATCTAGGAATATGAATGATGGATTTTCATTCTAGTCCAAAATGTGGGGTGTTACGAAAGCCCTGATGCAACCACCAAAAAAATCTACAAGAAGGGTAGGATAGAGTTGATTGAGCCCTACTATTTTGAGATTGGGCAACATATGCTCGTGACCTACCATAATGTTGAGATTGATGATCACCCGACGAATTTGGGTAATGAGTAGTAGTTATGGAGAAAGAACTAGAACTCCCCTACTTATTCTTTGTCAACTTAACACTATCTCTCCCACTCTGCTCAGTAGGCCTAAACTTCTTTCCCTGACTCTCACTAAATTCATACTGCTTCTTTTTCTCTTTATCTACTTGCTACGTATAGACAACCAACCTAGAGATATCATTGTCCTTGATAAAAAAGGCAACCTTACTTTAAAGGTTCAACTCATGAGACAGTCTTGAAGAAAACTTCCTCATTCGTGCGTTCATATCAGACAACATCTCCGGATCATACCAAGACAAATGCTGAAATTTAAAGGCCTACTCCTTGCCTAACATCCTCTCTTGTTTTAGATTAACAAATGCATTCTCTTTTTGTTTCCCTCAACTCTTGGAAAAAGAAGTGGTCCAGAAATGCATTAGAAAAATCCTTTCGTAGAGATGAATCACCATCATCACCCTTACCCGATCTCACTACTCATACCATTGGTACACCATATCCTTTAGCTGATAGGCAACAAATTCCACCCCTTCCATATTCATGGAATGCGTAAACCTAAAAATTATTTACATCTCATCCAAAAAATGTTTAGGATCCTTTTTCACCTCAACACCTTTAAAATTCAGAGGATTCAACCTCATTAACTGGCCAACCCTTGTGGCCTCAGAAGATGGAGTACTAGATTCACCAAGATTTGCCTGAGAAGATATCAACTGAGAAATCATATGAATCGACTAATTAAATTAAATATTCATCACGTTAGCCTAAGTAGGACTAGAAGGAAATGGTGGAACTCTAAGATAATCAGGTACCGAGCCCCTACACAGACTCTAGATCAATGAATAAAGTATATTCCATCAACATTTTCCTCAATAGGTGCATACGAGTTTTTGTATTCTTCAGATTGTCAAGGCATGTTCTAAAAGAAAAGCAAACCAAATTTGGAGAAATACAGGACTTTAGACTCTATAGCTCAAAATAAGACAACAAGAAAGTGAAACATTCCTAAATGTCTTTTAGCCTTTCCATTATTAGTGTGGAGCACTACACACCCTTAAAATAAACTCTAATCAACATGTCTTTGTGGACTTCCAATAGACCAAGAACCTAGACTCTGATACCAACTTGACATTACCTGAACCAAGGCCTTGTTATAATGGGTATCCCAAATTTATCAAGGACCTGAGGAAACCCCATATACTCAATCAAAACTCAAACATTTACCCTTAGTTGGACTAATTCTGAACATATAACTAGAAAGACTAATCATTAACTCTAATACTTTGGGATAGGCCCATGACCATAGCCAATCTGAATAGGTCAAACCATTCAATGCCAACCAACAACTATGACCAAAATCAAAATAATAACAAAATTCGTATCCATACTAAAATTGAACAATCATAAATCAAATAAAGTCATATGGTATCATCCCCAATACCAATACTAATGCCAAGGATGAAACCACTGCTGACACCCCTATACCAACCTATAGTAGTTCCATAAAACCTCTATCCAAAATCAAACAACATTCGGTTAGGACATGCCCCCAACCATAGTCAAAACCAATGTCCAAGACGAACCAATGAAACATAAGAAACTAAATCTAGAAATTGACCCTTTGAGAGTATGGAAGCTCACCACTTCAAGTCAACACAAGTTGATCTCGAGTTCAATCACAGAGTAGGAGGTGTAGTATAACCAACACCTATATCGCGTGGGGATACATCATCGAAGATGGTCACCAATTGGAGTGCTAGAATGTAACTCAAGGATAAGGATAAAATAGTGCCAACAGTTCAAAACTAATTAATAAATGCATATACCAATAAAATACATATATATAAATATATATTTACACCATGCCAGGATATGGAACAAAATAAATATGAACTTTGAAATTATTAACATGGGATATGTAACATGACCATAATAGAACAAGGCACCCATGGGCTATATGGGCTCAACTCTCCCATAGCTGGAAGGTCCCTGGTGCATGTAGCTACATAAACCAAGGAATATCTATATTTGTTTATGACTTTATGGGGGACCTAGACCTCTCAACAAAATCAAGATTACTTAAGCTCTAATACATGTAGTAAGGGGGACTAGAACCTCCAATTTATATAATTATTTAGGGGACTCAAACCACCCAGTCATAAGACACCCGCACTGGCTAATGCAGTTTCCAGTGTTAGTTCTTCATACTCTATTTTCACAGCCTAGCTACACATCCTACTTTAAAGATCAATTAAAAACCATCATTCCACTTACACAACTATTATGTAAATTACTTACAAAGATAGTTTGTTTGTATCATCATACCAATACTATTTGCAAGTATACCATATGCCATTACCATTTTTAATCAACTATTAATTCAATAGACTTTGGGAGTTGGACCCATCATCTAAAAATGACACTTTTTCAATTCAAAGTTTAGGGACTTGAACCCATTGTCTAACAAAGAAATAAATAAATTTAATATTAGGGAATCAAACCTATTTAATAGTTTAAACCACCAAGTTTATAGTTTAGATGATTACATGGCCAACAAGACCTTTACAAAACATTTGACCAACCATTCATATTCATTAAGCGAAGATTCATTCCAAAACATTATAAACATATGACTAGTTTATTCTCTTAGGCATTTACACAAAAAAATTGAGGGAATGCTTTTACCAAGTTCAAAACAAAAGTATAAACCATCAGGTTTAGGGTAACTAATGACCCCTTTGTTAAACCACAATCCTTAAGCACCCACATGTACAAAAAATGACCAAAAATATTATAAACACAAGTTAAACCAAGAGTAAACAATACTTAACCATATGCAACAAAAACATCAATTTTGATTTTAAAAAACACTATTTAAGAATCATGATCACACTTTAAAACACATGATACTTATTAAATAACAATGAGGGAATATTCACATTGCTTATTCAATAAGATTCACCAAAGAAATTTGACTCTTAAGCTGTAAGATGATCACCTTTGAAGAACCTTAGCCCTAATCCTCAAGAGAGTGTTTTTGAAGTGTTTGATCTTTCAATATTAGGTTATAAGAGTCTACAACATGTTTTAAGACATTGAGACTCAAGGGTTTTGGGATAGGAAACGTGCAGAAAACCCCTAACTTAAAATATCAAAACATGCACGTAGGAGGGTATGGCCTATCTCCCTAAACCATACCCTAGGGTTCAAGTGTTACCATTATCTTGTACCCTAGCATCATCTTGGACCCCCATATTGACCAACATATGATCACACACGACTAACCTATTTCCTAGCATACGAGGAGTACCCTATGACCCATACTCTAGAATAATACATTGGACAATACTTAGGCCACCATATGACTTGGCAACATACAATTCATACCCCAACTAACAACTAGTAAGATGTTCAATCATTCCTTGGATAGTAAGTGACTTTGAGCACACTATCAACATATGAGTTATAACCCCTAAATCGTACAATAGCATACGACTTATTCCTTCAAGTTGTACCTTATCCAAAAATTCAAACATAGAGAAATTTTTCTAACGGCTAAAGCTAAGGCGTTTCATGGAGTTTTGAGTACATTTTTATAGTTCATTCCTTCTAGCAGACATGAAGGGGGATTATTTACATTTCTTAGCTGGTGATTAATCCTTTGTCATGGTTTCTATTTTGGGACTCTATTTCATGCCCTTTAGCTAATATAGAGGTGGTTGTTGTGTTTTCAATCAATGATTTATAGTTGTGGTGATTTTAATCTTCAACTAAGTTACAATTTTGACTAGGTGTGATTTAGATCGGATATATTAGATTTGGATAATAAACTTTATTTGAGTAGTTGGCATTGATATTGGATTATTGGCTCAATTTTAACTTGATGTCTTTCAATGGTGATTTGGAAGTTTTGATTTATTTTGAGTAGGAATGCCTACTCATATTTAGATTTAGTTAGAAGTTCTGATCGAGAAATACCTCCTAGGTGTTGAGCTCTGAGCTTGGAGCTATAGATCTTGTGTGCGGCCTTCATTTTGGATTTACCTCAATTTGAGTTTCATTTATAGGCTGGTTGAGCCTACTACATAGTTACCTATTTGGTCTTCTCAACTTTGGATAGATTATAACTTTTATGTTTTAGGTGATAGCCTATGAGCTCGACATTTGTTCTTTCTACTTTAACCTGGATATTTATGTCTTTGATAATTCTTAATTATATACTCACTGGGAGTAGTATACTTAAGTTGGATTTAGTTGGTTTCATTCTCGGTTGATAGGACATCCTGGAATGGTTTTGGATTTAAAATCCATCTTTTCCAATGCATCTGGGACGTCAAATTTAGTGTGGTTACATTTTTCATTTACAATAATTTTATTGCAAATAAATTCTAAGGTAACAATGCAAACTTTAAAAAAATTCTAAGTTGCTGGTACTAGTGCCATGGAGATCGTGGCAAGGCCTATGACGTCGATTAGATTCCTAGTGACAACAATCTTGACATCTCTTTTCCTGAATGGTCTATAAATAGACCCCAATTATTGGGAATTTGGGTATTTCCTTTTCATCCT
Source organism: Capsicum pubescens (assembly GCA_030864215.1). Lineage (NCBI taxonomy): Eukaryota > Viridiplantae > Streptophyta > Magnoliopsida > Solanales > Solanaceae > Capsicum > Capsicum pubescens. Next base: position 97,275,137 of record CM061549.1, on the reverse strand, counting down.
TGACACCTAAAAACCCTAAGTAGGTATGATAACTCAAAATTGAGTCTTGTGGGTGACTTGAGAGCTTTCTAAACATGTTTTATCTTGATTATCTTCAGAATTAAGGTATGATTTCCTCAATTTATTAATGAATTTCTTCGTTTTTGGCCCAAAACACCAAATTCACTTAGGGCTTGATTAGAGACTAAAGTTTTCTTGGTTTATACTCATTATTAGGGTGTTAATTCTATGAGATTTATATCATGTTGGGATGGCCTTGAATACGTATTTTCGATATGTGGGACCCACTTAATGTTTTTGGTGTCATTTTTGGACCCGAAGAATAATGGTGCAAAATAGGTATCAATATTCTCGTATTTATGAGTAGCTAACAATTTCTATAGTGTGATGGCATTTTTAGATTATAAAGTAAAGATGGATATTTGGTGATTAATGTAAGGTTTTGTGATTTGGATTTGAGTTAGGCTTCTGTCTACTCTTCTTTGTAAGATTATGCATTATATATATTACGTGTGAATGTGAATGTTAAATTTGATGATAGGTAGAATAACTCTGTCTTAGGTATTGAAGTTAGGGACTAGATGATGGTTTTGGACCAATAAGGTGAAATGCTTAATACCTTTTATAATCCTATTTCCTTCTCCCTAGATTGAACTAGTTTGTAGTATGGATGTGATATGATACTAATTTTGGATTGTAGTTTAAATCTTAGAAGTATAGTTAGTATGGTTAACCTTAATTAGGCTAGTCTAGTGATCTTGAAACCATAATTTAGGTAGAGTTGACACAAATGGCCTGGTTTCTAGATGGAGTTCCTATCATAGGATGTGCTATAAGTTAGTTGACATCTAGGGGTTGAAGTAGATACCTTAGCCTAGTTTGGGGCATAGATTATCTAATTATGGAAATAGAGGATTAGAAGTGGGTTCGTTCAAACCACTTAGGCCAAGACATATGTTATCCCCTGTGGACTTAGTTGCGGATGCTAGGAATAGTTTAGACTATTAATCCTTTTGAATAATATTACTTCATGACATAGCAGGTTGTGATGGCTTTCCCCAGATTATGACTAATGGTTTATGACCATGATACTCTTTATGGAAGTGATATGGGACCTTTAGAGTTGTTATTTCCTATATAACATGATGATATTGGGCCTTTAGAGGTCTTATTTCCTCACAGTCATGATATATGATCTATAGATATGAGATGCGTTATAGATGTTATGTGACTCATAGTTATGATTTATGGCCTAGAGATATGCCTTATAGATGCCTTATAGATATTATGTGACTCATATTTATGATTTATAATAAGCCCGCTAGGTCTGAGATGATTACAAATAGGCTTTACAACTTATAAATATATTATGACTCATAGTTGGACTATGACTTATAATTACAGATGCCTTACTAATATGATTATTGATACGAGTTTGGATATGTATGTGGGCCTAAGGGCATAATTACGATTTAATGAAAATTTCAAAAACTTTATTTGGGCAAAGGCCATGTTATAATATTAGTTGAGTATCCGGGAAGTAATTATCCTTTTAAAAAATATTGTTGTAGCTTATGAATATATATCTAGATATGTGTTTATATATATATCTTTGATATGGGACGGAGGATAATGCAGTATGTTGTTATGATTCCAATGTTTAAATATTAATGATGGAATGCATAGATTTGTACATTCATGATAATTGCATCAATGATTTACATGATTTTGATTAGATTATAATATTATTATGGTTTCCATAAAATAAGTGTTAAGCCCACTTTGTACCTACAATAGATTTCTTTACAATAATTAATACCAATCATTAATTAAAAACTTATAGGTAAAAGAGGTTAATAATGATATTTTAACGACTTGATCGAGATAAATTATTGTATGTAATTTTATACTACTAATTACTTATGTTGTGAATGATTCTGACCCTGTCTACACATCATATTGATTTTTCCCCGAAGATCACTCTAAGTAATGGACTTACGAACTTACACACTTTTAGCCACTGCTTGAGTCCATGAACTTATTATATATATATATGTACTTATTAAGGAATTTATATTTCTTACGAATGATGAATTATGGAAATATACCCTACCTTGCTTTTCTTTTCATGATCATTTACTTTAGCCCTTGTGGGGCTCACTCTCAATTATTGACTTTGATATGGATATTGTTATGATGTGATGATTCTAAGCAAGGTCTAAGGATATTATCATGATGTGATTATACCTGATAAGGTTGGAGGATATTGTGATTAAGTGGTTATATCCGATAAGGCCGGAGGATGTTACGATGATGATATTATTACCCGGCAAGAATGGTGGATGGTAATATTGATGTGCCTATGCCAATACATAACGATTGAAGTCTGGATAGACCTCTATATGAAATATATATATATATATATACCCGGTAAGGTTGGATGATGATTATGAAGGGGGATGATGATGATGATGATTATGGTATTGTGATTTTGTTGCATTGGTACTGGCATGCAAATTGCGTATAACCAGAATGCATCTATATCTAACTGTTGGTATAGGATGGCTGCATAGGTATGGGTGATGAATATGCCTTATGTTGTTTTATGCTTATTGCACCTTTCGATTCTTGGGCGGTGGGCCTACGCATAGGCTCAGCTAGGTATTTGGTTGTCCGGAATAAATGGCTGCTCACAATGTTATTGATATTGTTATTATCAATGTTATGATCATTGGTATGTCTAGTTATGATAGATTTTTCATTGATTCGGCATCGATATTCTAGGTATGATTTTGGCCTCTTCTATCTTATGATTTCATTATTGTGCATGATTAATTCATAATGAGATTAGATGGACTAGAAACCCAGAATTGTCAGAACTAAATCTTTATAGGATTATAATGAGGCCTTAAAATAAAGAATATGATGATCTAGGTTCTACTTCGAGTTAACCTTATAGCTATATATATATATATATATATATCTACCTCTATGTAGTTATGGTATATCAGTATATCCCTTCCTTTGTTCATATTGTGTATTCATTCCTTGGAGTCGTATATTGGTATATGATCTTCTTTCATTTATCATTCGTATATTGGCAAGGGATATATGGTATAGTTTTGAGATTTGTTAGTATGGATGAAATAGTATAGTTCATCTGTGATACCTTCGTAACCTTATTATGTTATTCTCTTGGATATAAATAGGATAGGTTATCCTTACTATCTCATTGGTTATTTTATGTTGTTTCTAAACACTAGGGTGTAGTTTTTGTTCTATTTATATGTTATATATATACTTTATCTTAGGAGCTTAGCTGGAAGTTTCCTAATGAGGTACCATTTATTTGGTACTCATACTACACCTCTACAGCCTGCAGATCATAGTATGGGTTATCACCATTGATGTGTGTGTCGTACGGAGTAGCCTTTGTTCGAAGATGAAAAGTGAGAACCTAACGTTTGGAGTATTACTTACCTTTCACTTATATATTAGACTAGGCTCTATGTTGTATTCAGAGATGAGTTGCATCAGTGTAGTTCATATGTTACTTTAGTTTTGTACGCTTATATTATATTAGAAGTTCTTGTACTGATACCACCAGGTTTTGGGATTATATTATCTAATTGCTTTTTTATATGAGCTATTCCGTAATACTTTTCTTTATATATACTATAGTACATTACTAGCAGTGATGGACTATGGGATTGGATTGCCTATTGGTTGGTTATAGTAGGCACGATAAAGACTTAACAAACTGGGTCGTAACACAAGCTTGTATAAAATTAAGATAACCTCTCCACCACCTCATTATTGTCGTGTCAAGTTTATAAGAAACAAAGTCCACTCCCCGTGACTCGACCAACCCCAAATTTTGTAATATCCCCTCATAACTAGATAGAAATGAATAAGCATCCTCTCCTAAGATTCGAACATACATGGGTGGAGTCAATCTCAAAAATCATCCTAGTATATTCTACTCCACTAAATACATAACTAGTTGGGATACTGTTGGTTGAGGGACTACTGGTACTGACAAAACCTCTACCCTAGGCACTGCTGATGCAAGTCGTTCCCCTAATTAAACACCACCCCATGTTGTTGGCTGAGGTTTCTCAGCAGTTTTACCGCCAACTAACCTCAATAACTGTACCAATGCATCCCAAAGGAACAAGGAGGATATAAAACTGGGTGGAGCCTTGGATTTCCTTGAACCACCTTTTGTTGTGGAGGTAGAATATTTGGAGCTCTCTCAGACTTAGGAGCTATGATAGAATCAAGTGATATATCCCCGACCTAATCCTAAATTGGGGATGCTACTCTATCCTACCCCCAATCTTTGGGTCGACCTCGACTCCTAATCAAAACTCTATTAGTGGGCTTAGGGTACTTATCACCGGCTCCAACAACCCACATCCTAGACATTTAGTAAAAAATTTAACCATTAAAGATTAAAGCAAACTCAGACCCAACATGAGAAAATGGATCAAGAAAATGAGATTTTTCCTAAAAAATACTCTACGGTCTCCCAAAGGTAGGATACTATTGTCTCCGCACCTATTTATGAGAATCCAATAAACATCAACTCTAGCACCAACAGTACAACTGAAACCTAATCTCTGATAATAAACTGTCATGAACCTATTTCTCAAGTCCTGATGGCCCTTACCTTATCTCACTAGTAGGCAAGCCAAGCCATTGTTCAAAATGATAGGTAACAAGCTAATGGGCAAAAACCAAAAAATACCACATATCATGATAACAGTAGTAATAATAAGCGAAAAACATAAAGGAAACAGATAAAGTAAAGAAAAAATGAGAGATGTAAAAGGACCAAATATAAAAATGTATCCATCCCAAGACCTACTAAGCTTTGTACAAGAGCCACTACTAAAAGATACCTAGAGTACTAGACAGAATAAAAAATATACACAATATAAAAATGTAGTCTAGAGTACAAAAGACTAAACTAGAATAGATATAGGAGGTTCAACCTAGGTCGGCAACAAGCTCACCCCACTCCAGATTAGTACTGGAAAATAGAAATCATGCCATAAAGGATTTGTACTAAAGTAATTGGTACTCAGTGGGCATCAGTAGCTGACTGAGATTAATACAAGAAAAGTATAACTAAAATATGAGGGTGTAATCTATGCTAACGGTAAATAGGGATAAAAAGGTAAATAATTATCGAGATACATAAATACAATAAAGGAATATATAAAGGTGATACATAAATATAAATAACATAGAAATAAATGGCAACCCAAAAATAACCTAATTGGGCCTCCATAAGCCCAACAGTCACACTTAAGGAGACAATTACTCAAATCGTGCCCCCATAAGCTATTGGGACACTTTAGAAGTATTTAGAGAAAATAAACAGAAATAATCCATAACTGAACCAATCCTAGGAAACCCATAGTACTCAAACAAATATGGAATAGTCTTGATTCGGCACCAATGGGTAGTAACGAGAGGCCAGACGCCTGGCTCAAATCGGTAATGGTGGATAATAACAAGAGGGCATATGCCAAATTCAAACTAGAAATAATGGGTAATAACAAAAGGCATCTTATATGATATATTAAAGAACTCATAATAAATGTCGGACTCAAACCGAAACTCAGAGAAACAACAACTCCCAGCACAAAAATATTCAGTACCAGAAATCCCAACTCATAATACCTAAATATTGGAATCGAACTGAAAGGTATATTAATCATACCCAACTATAAATTAAAACCCAAACAATACCATAACTAATGCCCGAATGTTCTAATCTTACAATAAATGAATGAAATAAAGTATATGTTGACCCTAAATCATAGTTAAAGTACATTTAAATAACGATTCATGTAACATAAATATATAGAGATAATCAAACATTTTGCAACTTAAATACCACATCTTAAGATCATTAATAATGCATTATACTAAGAGATAACAGAATCAAAATTTACTAGAACAGGGTCCTAACCAGATATATAAGGCATGATATCTAAATCATATGATACACAAACTACAAATAACTATAAAAAACAAGCATAATACATACAATTACCGTAAATAAGATGAATCTAAAGATATTTTAAGCCTAGCCTACGTGGACGCAAAAGGTAAAAATGTCTCTTTGGGAAGTCTCCGAATAATGCCTCACTAGAACCAAATCTTTAATAATTTGATGAGGACAATTGATTTTCCTCTTCATTTTTCACAACATGAATACATTCATATCAATTTTAAGAACATGTTTAATTGTTGTTGCCAAGATATGAATTAACATTTAATTAGGAAATAATAGAAAAAAAGAAGTCATCCATTACCTTTAATGGACAATGAGATGACACCTTACTTAACACTAACCTATTTTGTTTTACTTCCATAAAATCATGTGTATGTGATGTCCACTTCCTCTATATAAATGTGTGGTGGAGGTGGTAGTATAAACGACATATATCATCCCGTTATGAATGTACATGAATATTTCATAGGTTCGTGGTAAAATAAATATAATATTTTGAATATATCATAATCAATAAAATAAATTATTTTTGATAAAATCCTCTATTATATAATAATAATATTTTAATATATCTAGATTTACTATCTCTATTTAAAATATTAATAAGTTATATAACTATTTATAAAGTAATATATATATATATATACACCGTAACTAATGAATTTTTGTACATATAAAAAACATTATAGAGGGGTAATAAATTATTTTTCTACCAAATATGATTTTTATTAAATATTCCACAATATATTTGGTATTACTAAAATTCTCAAACAAACAGTCCGGTAATCGAACTTTCATCCCTAGCAAGTCATAACTAACTTGGGGTAGTTGTAGAAATTTTCTAGACACCAAAAATGTATGAAAACAAAGAAAACAACAATGATGGTCATTACAATTTATCAAAAGAGGTGATTTTGAATAATTAATCCCTAGGACGCTGTTAAGTTAAATTTAATTAGTTTCTCATCCAGAAGCTGAAAACTCAAAATAAAGACCGGAAACTTACAACAACTATGCTATTATCCCAAGTTTGATATTTTAGATATAATGGAACTGATAAAATAACCATCCAATACTCGAATCAGAAAAAATATTTATCATAGTCAAACTATTACTTTCAAGGCTACTCAATACCTCATATTTATCAAACCACTCTTTAATGCTTCGAAAACCTTGTCTACCATTCCCACCACTCAATTATTATATATAACAACTATATGGGTTGTGAAAATAGTTATAACATAAAATATCTGAAAATCACAATAAGAGTTGTTAAAAAAGAATTTGTAATTAGAATTTTTAAGAGATTAACGATATTGTTCTATTACTTCCACATGGTTCTAATTGGGTGGTAAGGGATTTTCTATCTAGTAAGCATAGAGTAAGTTCTCAAATGATCCAATTAGTTGGGTCATGATAGTTTATATTGGGTTATCAATATTCCAAGTACTATAGTAAATGTCAGGGAGATACCTACAGATGATTGTATTAAAATCAACTACAAATCTTTGGAAAACTATGAGGCATTTTAGGAATTGTTTTCTTTCTTTTCTTCCTCTAGTGTCATTCTAACAATTATTTGTATGGGTTGAGTCTAATTAGCATCTCTTGATTATAATTTGTATCTTTAATAATTAGATTGGGATGACATAACTCCCTTTAGGTGACTCAAGCATATAAATTAAATCTTAGAATGTTCCAATTGGTATCTAGCCATAAAGGCTGTGATGAATATTGTCGCGACTCGAGACTACAAGTTAGTCGTAACAAGAAGCTTAGAGTCACAAGTCATCCCAAGCTAGCTCATGGCCTGGTATGACACAATGAATATTATAAAAACTGAATAATAATATGTGGAAGTAAGAGTTTGAATGATACAAAAATGATCAAACAAAATATCAATGATAAAATAAAAAAATCTCTTGGAATAACATAAAGTTGGACCTCTACTGCTTGTCTAAAAGCCTCTACTAAGGTGAGTTACAGGCACAGAACCCCAATTAACAAATAATGTCGAAATCTGAAATAAATATTTAATATGAAATTATGATAAATAATCCTTAAATAATGATGACTCACCAAATCACAACTATTGAAGTGATGTTAAATTAAGCTAATCACAATTAGGGTGTTGAACATCCAAAATTATATTACAAGATAATATAACACAAAGATAATTTGATGGTTAGAAATTTTAATGTACTGAGCATATGAGACACAAACTACACTATGTAAAATGAACATACTAAAAGTGACATTATGACCTAAACATGGGACTTAAATCTGTAAACTGATGTTATGACAAAGTAATAAATATGTAACACTATAAGATGTTGAATAGATGGGAGATAAGGTCAAATGAGATCTGCGACAAAACTAAGGAAGGTTTCTATAACAGAGATAGACCATGTGAACAACATGAAATCCAACCAATTACCAAAGTGGAAAGGGTGTTTTGTACCATTCCAAGGGTACGAACCATAAATGGCATGTATTTATTGATAAGTGCATTAAGTAAAGGAATACAATCTCAACTATCGAGGATACCTTTAACCTATGGTGGCTCATATTTTGGGACTTGGGTTATATGGAATTTTTTCCTCTCGGTGCTATGTACTACTCCCAAATTAAAGTAAACTTATATACTGAAATAATCAACAATAATGTTAGTGTAAAATTAAAAGATAAGTTCTTTATTTGAAAGAACTCTAAATCATGAAAACTAGACAACTGAATTTTCAATTCCTAATGCATGATATCCTAGGTCACTCGGTGTTCATAACCCGCCATCTTTGAAGAATACAACTAGTCATGAAAATTCTATAATCTTAGCATAACAAGGAATTTCATATCTCAAGTCCAAAATTAGAAATTTATCAATATAATGAGATGTCATAATAATGAGAATGCAAAGATGCTAAAATTTATGGAAAAACATATGTTCATTGTTAAGTCAATGCAAGAAAGTGAAAACTAAAGGAATTCACACATTTTCATGGAAACCCTAAACTTTAAGTGTAAATTAAACTTGAGGAATTGACTTAACCTTGAGACTCAATGGGTGAAAAGAAACCTCTTGATGAAATTTCACATACCTGGAGATGGAAAATTGGTGAAACCTTTGAATTTTGAATTTGAAGTTGAAAAATCCTAATTTTACATTGAGAGAAAAATCACCTTCTTCTCCATATTATCTCTGTGTGTTTAATGAATTTTGAATTAATGGGGAATTTGGGGGTGTTTTAGCATTATATCTTAGCCCTAGAATAGCTTAAACGATGTAGTTTTGTTTTTAAAAGAGAGGGAAAAAGCCAAGTAACCTCTTTGAAAATATTCTATAAGCACAAAATAAATTCAGCTGATGGTCCTAGTGGTGAACCATCAATCCCGTGACTTACCATCATTCAAACCATAAAAAAATAACTAAATTTTATTCTTAATTATTAAGCCTGACGGTTTGACCTGATGAGTCTTCATAGGTCTCACGGTTCATCACCCGAGCCATCACACTTTGACATACAAATTCCCTCTGGTAAATTGATCATAACCTTTTACTCCATTATCAGATTAAGGTGAAACTAGATGCATTAGAAATATAATTTAAATATTTATCATTTTATTGTATTGAGATAAAAAATACTTTAGAATCTATGATTTGTTATCATTTGAAGTTAATTATAGAAACATGCCTCAAAGAAGTCAATCAGTAAGGGAGGTTTTTATTTGGATATGACTAAGGAGATTATTATGGCCTTAATACATGTCTAAATCACTTCTCATAATTTCAAAACATAATTTTTTATTTCTACATGTATTTGAATCATTGTTCAAATCTTGTATTATATTTTTAGGGTGTCATAATATCTCCCATGTGGGATCATTCATCCTCCAATGAAAATTAACTATGCTAAAATCTTAGGGAAAGAGTGGAAATTTCCATACTATGTTTCTAAGAGATTAATACTAACATGATAAGTGAGTTTGTAACAGAAACATTGACTAAACCAAACTCATGAATAAATATTATGACATGAGAATAGCTGGGTGACATGTGATAGAAATAATTAATTTTGGGAAAACTAATACCTCAACAAGGGACTGAGTTTGAAGATAAAAGATGGGGAAACGTGGTCATAATATATCCCTTAGATTCCAAAGTATCTCCCTCAACTGACTAATTTTTCCACAGATCTTTCACCAAAGTGACCTCCTTATTTTTCAACTTTTGAACCTGATGGTCGAGGATCTCAAATGGGATCTCTTGGTAAAAGAGACTATATTTTACACCTATACTCTCTAAAAGAAAAACCGATGTGGGATTATCAATGAATTTTTTAACAAGGACACATAAAAATAGGATGCATTGAGGCAGAACCTACAGACAATTCTAAATCATAGGATACATTGCTATGACAACCTAAAATCCTATAAGGTCTAACATAACAGGGATAAAGCTTCTCCTTTTTATAAAATCTCTTCACCTCTTTCATGGGTGAAATATTCAAATAAACTAAATTAGTAATAACAAACTTTAGATCATTTCTACTAACATATACATAGGTCTTCTGATGGATGTGAGCTATTATTAGCCTCTCGCTAATCAGCTGAACATTTTCATAGCCTCGTAAACTAAATTCAACTTTATTAATGTATATTCTCCAACCTCAAACTAACAATAGAATATCTACACATATTACTATAAAGTGTTTTGAATGGGGCCATCTAAATACTGGAGTGATAGATAGCTATTATTATAAGCAAACTTAATCAAAGAAAAATAATCATCCCGACTACCCTTGAAATCAATCAAACACTCTCTCACCATATCCTCAAAACTTTGAATAGTCCTTTTGTCCTGACCATCTATCTATGGATGAAAAGTCGTACTAAGATAAACTTGGGTACTAAGATCCTTCATAAAGGTCTTGGAGAATCAGGAGGTAAATGGAGTTACCCTATATGAAATAATGGTCAATACCCTCTTTAAAGTTCTACCAACTCTCTAAGATAGAGTCTATAATTATCCTTAATTGAATCTAAATGGTTAAATGTGAGGATATGGGATAACATAGTCATTTTGTCCTTCATAACATAAATAAAATCATTTAATTGATGAGTACGAGGCAACCCAATAATGAAGCCTATATTCACCACTTCACACTTCTAAATAGGAATATAGATATCCCAAAGCATACCACCAAGTTTCTAGTGCTCAACCTTAACTTGATGTCTATTTTTAGACTTAGCCATAAATTTTGTGATAATTTTTTTCATTCTATTCCATAAATAGACTTTTTGTAAAAAATGTACATCTTAGTAGATCCTGGGTGAATATAATGTCAAGAATCACGAGCTTCTACTACTGTTTGCTATCTCAAGTAATCTACATTTGAAACATATATTCTTCCCTAACGATGAATAACACCATATACTTCTTAGGAGAAAGAAACCTTTTGACCTTGTTTAGCTATTTTTAACTATGCAAAATGGGATCACTATCTAGATTTTCTTTCACATTGTTTATCAAGGAGGATTCTAAACTATTCTTAATTAAGCTATTACCTTTGATTGAATCTACCAAACTATTAGAATATCAAGCTTTTGAACCTCATGAACTAACTTTTTCTTCTCATCGTTAATGTGAGAAACACTTTCCATAGACAATCTGCTAAGACTGTCAGCCATAACATTGACCTTACCTGAATGGAACAAGACACTCATATCATAATCTTTCATGAGGTCTAGACACCATCTCTAATAAAGATTTAGATATTTGTAATTGATCAACTACTAAAAGCTCTTGTGATCAGTGAACACATCAACATGAACCCCACAAAGATAATGCCTCAAAATCTTTAACATAAAAACAACTTTTGTGAACTTACGATTATTAGTCGGGCAATTCTTCTTATGAGGTTTGAGCTATCTAGAGTCATATGCTATAACCTTGATATTTTGTATCAACACACAACCAAGTCCAACTCTAAAATAATCACAGTAAATAATAAAAGCACCAAACCCTCTACTAGAGTTAAATTTAAAGTAGTGAAGAGTTAAGTTTTTAATTTCTAAAATCTCTTCTCATACAATTTGAATTACTAAAACTTGAATTTCTTTTGAGTCGGTGTGTACAAGGGAGAAGAAAAAACGGAAAACCCTTTGATAAATCATATGTAGTAACTATATAAAATTAATAAACTCCTAATATCTAATAGACAGATGTGTCCCGGTCAAACTCAATTTGCTTTAGTCTTATAAGGATTAACTCCAATGCCTTCACCAAAAATGATATGACCAAGGAATGATACTAATTTTGAAAAGAATTTGCACTTCATAAACTTTATGAATAACTGGAGATCTTTGAGAATCAAAAATGCAATTGTCATATAGTTTTAATATTCATTATAACTTTAATAATAAGCAAGGACGTCATATATGAAGACACTAACGAACATATTGAAGTACTTCTTGAAAAAGATATTCATCAAGTGCATAAAAGCAATAGAAGAATTCATTAGTCCAAAATACATTACAATAGATTTGAAGTTTTTTGAGAGCTTGGAGAAATGAATGATGATCTTTGATTAGAAATATTGGTTGTAAGAGAGATTCAATCCCCTTTGCAGTGATGTAAGAGTAAGGTGATATTTTATAATCTTTAAGGGAGGTTTTTGGTTTTATACACACTTTGATTTCCCTTATGTTATCATATTTGTGGCTATCTTTCTATCTTTTATATTCTATCCCACTATCATTACTTTTCCACATTTAGGATTTAGTCTTCATTATGAGAATCATATCAATTGGTATCAGAGATGAGGTTAGGATCGTTCCGAGTCACGGGATTGTTATCTTGAAAATCACAAAAAAAATTAGAACAACAAAATAGAAAAAGTGACCATAAAAGTTTTTAGAGTGTTTCAAATTTTGATTTTTTTTTATGTTCTTGTGTTTCTATTGTTAGATTTGTATTCCCTAACACTATTAGTGTCCCTATATCAAATTTGAGCTAAATTAGGGTGAAATTGAGCCTTATGAAATAATTGGAAGCTTGATTTTGAAAGTGAGTTGTAAGATTTAAAGTTTTGGGCTAGAAATTTGAGCAAAATAATGTATGGAATGAGTTTATACTGATGAAAGGTACATAGGTTCAAATTTTCAACTCATTTCGAGCTAAGGTGTTCTTGAGAAGATTGTTATCTTCATATTAAAGTTAAACAAAGTTGAGTGATTGATCAAAAATGAAGGAAGAGAAAAGGTTAAACATCTTCAAAGGGTTCCAAGTATATTCCAAAGAGAGGACAAAAAGGGTTATGAAGTTCAAACATTTATTAAAATTTGTGAAGCGCATTATGTGTACCTGACTTGTTCTTGAAGTATTCTTGACCTACTACATCCCTCCAATCATTGGTCAAAATAGTGAGATATCAACTAGTTTTTTCCATCCTGCCCTCTATCTGTGGCTGACATGCTACAGTATCCCAGCGCAACTTAAAAAAGTTAGACATCACCTAGCTGCATCTAGCTTTCCCTCTATTTTTAGATGACATGTTTCAACATCCCCAATGCACCCTAAAGAAATAAGAAATACCCCTACCTATGTCCAAGGTACTCTAAACCAGCTGGAGCAGGTCCCAAAGCATCCCAAGCTCAAATTAGCCTTCCTTAATATATATTCACTCCTCCAAGGCATATCAAGTTCCAAAACATCAAATTCAAAGTTCCAAAGTGCATTTTAACACTTTAATTACTCCATTTCTCAAGGTTTGATAATAAGATTCATATTATTCATTCCTAAACTCTTCTTTTGATTCTTAAACTACTCATAACTAGTAATTCATCTACTAAGTTGATTGATTAGTTCTTGACTCCCATTTCTTTCATCATCCAATCTCATTCAAGATTTTCTCTTTTTAAATTTGTTGTGATTTATTGATTCAAGTCCATAAGTAATTTTTTATTTTGAGTCATTCAAACAAGAATCCACTCCATTCGTAAGTAGATATTGACAACTTATTTATCACTGGAGTATAAGAAAAATTCAACATTTGCTTCTCCAATTGTGAGGATCATAAAAGTGAGATTCATATGAGTGTTGGTGAGGAGCTTTACTACTAATATTGTTTGTTCATTTTGTAGGAACAAGGTGATAGAAGTAAGTATGCCTTCGATAGACTTGGATAATTGTTACTAGGACATAAGAAACTATGATTGATGTGAAGATAGTTATGGCTATAAAGAAGATTGAGATTATGAGGGCTATGAATACAACCACGATCAAGATATGGATGAAAATAAGGGCTACTACTATGAAAGATAATATAAGATGAATAATTACCCTAGTTCTTATAGTGAGCATGGAGATGATGAAGAACCTTATGATAGTTCTTCTAAGGAAGATTAAGCATGTGTGGATTATTACACTTCCTACTCCAATCCTAGAGATAATGTAAGGTATAACCCATTAATCTATAAATCTTATGAAAGTCATGGTGAGATTGCATATGTGGAGTATGAAGATTCATATTCCTCACCTTTAAGTAATTCTTGTCAACGTTGAAGTAGTGTGAATGGTTATACTTACTATAGTAGAGGTTGCTCGATGGGACCAAAGAAATGTGCATCTCCAAATCTGAGTGATGTTATATCTCAAGCTTCTAGTTCTAGTGCCTAAAATATGGAAATAGTACCCATGGTCGATATGTAGTGTATAGTAGGAGTCAAAATCATTCTACTCTTACCTTTTATATAAGAGAGTCTGTACCCAAAGAATATCTTGATTAGGAATGGGATTGTGAAAGGATCTTCATGAATTATGATATGATTGAAGATAAAAGAGCTATGAGTGTCCTTGAAAATATTTTAGGTCTGACACCATTGTGTTGGGAATCCATAAGAAAGTCTATCAGAATATGAAGTGCCTTAAGAGAACACATGAGGGGTACCCATGTACCAATGGGGTATACCAAGCTTTATAATGTTAATCTAAGAAGAAATGTTTACTTCGAAAAGGTAAGCATTTGTGAGGTTTCAGGATGCCTCCTTATGATATATGTTTGGTGCTTTAGAAACTACACCATTCCACCCATGGATAACCATCTAGGGATACCTTGAGAGCCTCTACTTTTTCTATACTTCTTTGATAGGTATAGGGTTTCCAAGAGATTGAAGGCTGCCTTTACCCAATATGGGTAGTCTGAAGAGGTGTGGTGTTACATCCTTCCCTTAAAACATGGACTTTTATTCTTGGGTGTCATTTGGTTTACACAACATAAGGTTAGAAATGTAAAAAATTGGCCTATGATTGTAAAGGACTGATGGGGAAATCATATCTTTCATCCATTCTTCCCAAATCTAAAAAAAATGTGACCACTTACTCCAAGACTAATGAAATTTATAGATACAAAATTAAAAGAAGTAGAGCGTGAAAGATGGAAACCTAAGTGATAAAAAAGGATAGGTTGTAAGTATTAAAGTGAGGGGGTTACTACCAAACCAAGCTAACATTGTTTGTCCTTCTTTTGATAAGGACATGTGTGTAGGTACCAATATGGCAAGCGGAGGAGAATAATAACAAAAAGAGATGATTCCTTTTGATTATTTGATGACGTAAATCTTAGATGCTTCTAAGGCTTGTAAAGGACCTTCACACCAAGGCAATGAAGAATATTCTCAAGAACTTAAGGTAAAATAGCTAACTCTTACACTTTTGTACATGTGAATGATGATTGTGTGGCTAGTAGAATATTAAGTGTGAGTAGTAGCTTATCTATACGCAAGTCTCATGATTCTTTGCCTCTTGTATATGATGTATCCATTTATAGTGTAAAAACACTAGTTGATCCTATTAATGATTTCAACAGCTCTTCTAGTAAGATCAATTTGAGTCTACCTAGTGTTTTAGATAATATGATGAATGATGGTATATTTTCTTGAGGAAATTGTACTGACCAACTTGTGGGTGAAACTATTACACCACTTGAGGATGATTTTTATGTTATTAATGAACCTTAAATGAGTAATGATAATGAAAATATTGTTCAAGTAAATTGGAGTGGCCCTTTGAGAATGTCCTTTAGTAAATATCCTATTATTTGTTTTGCTCATACAGATGATTATGTGTTTGAAACATATTTAGAACTTAATAGTAGTGTTATTGATAGTGAACTTACAAGTTCTAATCCCCCTTAATGGATTAATCCTTCCCTCTTTAAGAATAACATCATGTTTGAAGATGGTACAATCACTCCTAGTTAACCTAGTTGTGTGAATAATATAGATGGTATAGCTCATCTTGAGGGCTATAACCTATATGACAACCCACTTGAAACACCATAGGCTTTGGCTCTTTGAAATTTACTGAGTTATTAGCTTTCTATTGATTATATTACTTCCCATAAGATTTGTATGGTAAGGGTACGAGTCAGGGTACCCAAATCATAAGATGTCTAGTATTTGGTGTTCAAGTTTATATTATGGTTGCAGTTTAGTAGTACAGGAGGTCTTGTTTAGTGATGGGTCATTGGGTTGATCCTTCACTAAATATGAAACTTAGTGACCTTACTTGGCCCTGAGCACGAGTTGCTTATTATGATCCATGAGGATAAGGTACGAGTAGTATAGTGGAGTCGTATTGTTCAGTGTCCAATCCCTTTGATTCTTTCTTAGATCCAACTTATAGGTACTACTCATATGTTATGGTTATGAGTGGGGAAAGGAGAGTCGTATGGTGGACAGTGTGTTGATGTCCAGCTATCTATTTTGGGTACAACTAGATGGTACCACTAATATATCATGTGTACGAGAGCAGGGGTCCAACCGTACCCACCTGCAAAAATTTTTATAGTTTAAGTTGGGGAAATTCTGGACATTTTCCCTCTTAATTTCTTTTAACACTACGACTTGAAACTCTTTTGGGACTTTATTAACCTACTATTCCCAAATCAAACACTCTCCAAAACACTCTTAATTCTCTCTCAAGCTCTTAGTTCAAAATGAGGCTAGGTTTTCTTCAAGGTGGTCAATTAAGTCTTTAAGTGTTGTTTCTTTCCGTCTTATTTTTTATCTAAGGGATGTTACTCCTCCCTTATTGTTATTTCAAGAGAAAAACATGTTTTACTTAATGGTTTTCATGTCATTATTATGGGTTTGTTTTGGGTTTAAAATATATGTTGGGGGTTTTGGTTACTAATGGTTGGATGATGTTTCCCCATGTTCTATTTATGGTTTTTCATTTTAAAATATTGGTTTGAATTTGTGGTTGTATGGGAATTCTTAATTGGTTCTTGGTTTTGGTAACACTAGACCCATATATCCCTAGCTAGCTTTAGTATGGTCAAGCTACTCTTCCCAGGTTAAAGGTTTTAAGTGCATGCTAAACCCGGTTCCCTTTCTCAGCCTGGTATATATGTATATATTTATATATGTGATTGCATATGGTTATTTACATTTATTTTGAATAAAGGTATTACTTTATCCTTATTATTTAGTACATCCTAGCATTTACTAACAAACTCGTCTTTCAGTGTTGTATCCCTACGCGATGCAGGAACCACCCATACTACTCTCCCTTCTGAGTGACATGGATTCAGGGACAACTTTTGTGTAAGACTAAAATGGTGAGCTTCAATATTTCAGACGATGCCATTTCATGCTATGTATATCATTTCTTAGTTTTGTTAATTTCCTTTACTTTGGTTTTGGCTATGGTCGAGGAAATGTACCGATATGAAGTTCTGTGTTTTCGGTTAGAGGATTCATATAACTACTATGGGCATGGGCTATGTCGGTATTATTGTCATCCATAGAATTTGTATTAGTATTGGGGCTAATACCAGTTAGATGTTTGGTTGGATGTTTGGAGGGTTATTATTATGGATTTTATTATTGTCTTTGTTTATTTATTGTTCTATATTGTAAGTGGTTTCCGGTCCCGATTGGATTTGAGGAACCCGACACTACTAGGCCCTTGTTCAGGTTGTGTTAGGTTTGTATCAGAGCCCTAGGTTTGTGGTCAGTTTGGAGTCCACAAAGCCATGTCGAGTAGTCTCTTCTAAGGATGTGTATCACGCCATACTCATAAAGGAGACACAATGAGGCATTTAGGAATATTTCTCTTTCTTGTGTTCTATTTATAAGCTGTAAAGTCGACGGTCCTGAATTATCCCCTAATTCCTATTTGTTCGCTTTTAAAATCATGCCTCATCGATGTGCTCAAGCTCATGGAAACTCTTTTGTCCCAACTGAGGACAATGCTGATGGGACCCATTGCACTTATACGGTCCATACCTAGTCTAGGGGTCCTGTCCTAGATTGTTCTGAAGTTCCACTTATTCCCTCTACTCCGTCTCAAACTCCTCAGGCTGAAGTTATGAATGCCAAGTTTCTTTAGTCCTTTCACATGTTGGCATACTTGGTAGATGCTCAGTTTGAGAATAGTGGTCTATTTACTCTATAATAAAAAGCTACAGGGGTTGGCCAATTCATGAGCTTGAATCCTATCACATTTATTGGTTTTAGGTTTGAGAAGGATCCTCAAGGTTTTCCTCATGATATGGAAAATATCTTTCATGTTATGCATGCCACAAATGTGGAAGGTTTGGAGTTTTCATCCTACTAGCTGAAGGATGTGGCGTACCATTAGTATGAGGAATGGGATAAGGCAGGCGATGATGATGTTGAGTCATCTCTGTGGGATAATTTTTTAAATTCATTTCTTGACTGCTTCTTTCATCAAGAGTTGCGAAAGCTAAGGCAAAAAGGTTTGACAATCTGCATCAAGGCAAGATGTCAGGAAACAAATATGCCTTGGAGTTTAACTAGTAATTACGGTATGTTCTGCCGAGGTTTCTAGTATGATGGCTAGAATGAAGAATTTTATTTTGGGTTGTCTAGAGAGTTGATATTTGAAAGTAAATCTACCTTGTAGATCAAGGTCATAGATATCTGTAATACCTTATATTTCCCTAGCCTAGATTAACCTTCAGTACATGAGTTATCCTAAATAAAATTTTTAGAATACATAGTTATTTTTAGATTTGAGCCTGCCATTGTGTAGGAAATTTAATTAGCTTTTCAATGATATAAAATTCTCCTAAATCCTACAACCGGGTAAGAAGTTATGGCGATTTTAACTTTTAGTCATTCAGGCCAGTAGTGCATCGCAGAGCGTGTTAAAATAGCAATTGTAAATTTCCAGTGTTGCTTTGCGATATTGGCACATCGCATCATAGACCCAATTCACAATTGTTAATTTCCAGTGTACCAACGCGATTGTACCGCATCGCGCCACTATGTAATTTCCAATTGTCATTTTCTAGTGACACATCACGATAGCACGACGTAGCGCCAGGGGTCCAGATCGAGAAAATTTAATGAAAACTTAAAGTCGAACCCAGGGTTAAAATAGTATTTTCCTATGATTTTATTCAACCCAGATGTGGGATTTAAGCCATAAAAATGTGTAAAACCCTTCATTATTCACTTTTCCCCCAAAATCAAAAGACAATTCTCTCTCATGAAAGCAAACCCTAGCTCTCAAGAATTAAGGTCAATCTTAAGAATCTCTCCAAGAACTCATTAATTTAAGGTATGTTAGATGTTCATCCATGGATCCTTACCTTCCATGGAGCCCAAGAATCCCTTCTCATAATACAAGATTTATCATTTATGATTTCCATGTTTCAATTAGATTGAATTCATGTTCATGATGATGTTTGGGTTTTAATCCATGATTAGGATTACAAGTATTAAGAATCGATTCTAGTATGCGTTGAATCACATGATACTTATGACAAACCCTTCAATTTGCAAGTTGATTATTTTAACATTGTTAACCTTAAGTGTTTATGATCTAATGAACCATGTATGCTTCTTATGTATTTGATAAATTGTCTATTAGAATTAAATAATTCCCTTTCCAGCATGCTAATATGTATTCCTCATTCATGTACAAGTTAATGCATTACAAGTGTTTGATGAAATGTCTCTATGAATAAATTATGACCAAGTGAACAATGTTATGTTATCAAAAATTATACTCTTTCTTACTTTCATTCTATAGAGTCCTGGGGGTATTTAATACCCAACAATTTAGTTGTTTACCTAGAGCCAGTGTTAGTTACGCATAGTATTAGTCATGTCATGATTAGTACTTTTCTCAGTCAGTTACAGAACTCAGTCAGTCATAAAACTTAGGAAAACTTAGTGATATTAGTATCAACCCAGTTTAGTCCAGTTAATCAGTTCAGTGTCTTTCATTTGGGAGTAGGATTATGCACCGAGTTAACACAAGGATGGGGGCTTACCTTCCAGTAGAGGGTGTGATCCTAAGAATCAATCCTTGCATCCTAGAACTACGTATCCAGCGTAGGTTGAGACATCAAACCATCTAGTTGAGGGTTGATGAGGTGCTCTACCTGCCAGTAGAAGGTACCACTGTTCTTATTTAGGGAACCTTCCAGTAGAGGGTCACTTTTCATCTTGACTTTACCCGTGGCACGGTACTGAAACCCTTTAAATTGGGTTATAGATTGGACCCCTGTTAGTTCAGATTAGGGCATGTTGGTTAAATAATTACCTCCCGCAGTTTCAGTCTCGGTCTCATTCTCCAGAATAGAACTCATTTCAGTTTTACAGAATCAGGACTATTAGATACAGTCACTAAGTTAATAATAATTCAGATTATCATTAATCCCAAATTATCAGAATAGTCAGTTATCAGTTATCAGATTCAGTTCCAGTATACTCAGTCACAGTAGGTACAATGCGTTCAGTAGTTACAGATCCTCTATGTATGCTAATCCAGCTTTTGCATATCATTCAATTAGTTATTGTTCATGCATATGAACCCATGTATTCACCTTACCTTATTTAGCATACCAGTACATTCCCAAGTACTGATCGCATACCTGTTTCTTGCGCTATGATATGTCATTCATAGGTTTGGACGCTCAGGTTCCTTACCGCACTTAGCCAGATTCATCCAGCAGCAGCAGATTTAGCAGTGAGTCCTCATATATCAAGGTTACATTTTTATTTTAGTACTTTAGCTTAGCATTATTTTAGTAGATGAAGTTAGTTGGGGGATTTTTCTATCAACTCCACTTTCATACAGACTCTGTTAGAGGCTTTTTATTCTAGATTCAAACAATATTTCAGATTCAGATGTTATTATTCATTATTAGTATTTCAGATGTTTTGATCCTTATGGAATATCAACCTATTATTCTGCATTAATTTCAGTATTATTTGTCCAGTGCTCACAGCAGATATCATTTATGGGTTAGCTTATGGTTTTTCGAGGTCGTAGGCACCATGTGATGACTAGGGGGTAGTCTTGGGTCATTAAAAAATTAAAATCAGAGCCTAAGGTTCAACAATGTCCTAGTGAGTCTGAAAAGTCGCATCGCATAGAGTCATGTGCATGTGTGTGTGAGATATTTTTATGAAAAGTTTCCCTTCTTTCAGTATTCATATTGTGCAAGTGAGCATAAACTCAAGTTAATATCTCAGTCTAATCCGCTTCTTTCATTTATTTACAGAACATGCCTCCCAAAAGGACTAATGAAAGAAAAACTGGAAACCAGTCATCCCCTCAGCCTGTTCAGGCAGATCCCCTGGACGAACATGTCCCTCACACAGAATTCAGAGTTGTATTCACCACTCTAGCCACTTCAGTTGTATCTTAGAATGATTGACCAACTACTGTTCTGGCCAACCTAGTGGCAAATACTGCTGCAATAAGAATTCGGGACTTTACCCAAATGAATCCTCCTTTCTTTATGAGATCTAAGTAAAAATAGGATCCATAGGAGTTCCTCGATCATGTTTAAAAAGTGACAAACATCATGGGAGTGACTTCCAGTGAGAGTGATGAGTTAGCTGCCAATCAGCTACAGGATGTAGCCTATACGTGGTTTAAACAGTGGAAGGTAGATAGGGGTATAGATGTAGAGCCCATAGAGTTGGAAGAGTTTGCTACTAACTTCCTAGACAGATTCTTTCCCTTAGAACTTAAAGAATCCAAGGTGTTAGAGTTCATCAATCTCAGATAAGGTAGCATAATTGTTAAAGAGTATTCCCTCAAATTTACTCAGTTATCCAGGTATGATCCCCATCGTAGAAGTTAATAATAGGTCAAGAATGAGAAAGTTTGTATCTGGGGTGTCAGACAGTATGGTTAAGGAGTGCAGAACATCTATGTTTATTAAGGAGATGGACATATCTAGGCTTATGGTGCATGCTCAGTAGATTGAGGAGCAGAAGCTTAAGAAGAAGGAGAGAGAGAATAAAAGGGTTAGAATAGGTAGCTTTAATTTCTATCAGCCTAAGTCAGAAGGAGGTAACCGTTCCCTATTTTGTTCAAAGTCTTCAGTCCCAGCTCCATCCTCAGCAAGTGTACCGATGACCCAGGATATCGTAAGCAGTGATCATACAAATCCATTTTGTAGAGAGTGTGGTAAGAATCATTAGGGTATGTGCAGAGTTAGCAGTGATGTTTGTTTCAGGTGTGGCAAGCCAGGGTACAGAGTTAGAGATTGTCCTCAGTCAGGTTCTTAGGGTCAGTATAGTCGTTCTTTAGCTCAGTATGGTCGCCCAAATCAACAAGGTGCCTCTTCCAGTGCCACCAGTGGACAATGCCTCAATAGGTTTTATGCATTATAGTCAAGGAAAGATCAGGAAAGTTGTCTTGGTATGGTCACTGGTATGTTACAAATCTCCTATTTACATGTTAATGCCTCAGTTTCAGATCCTAGATATTCTATCAAAATTTAGTTCGTGGGTGTCCCGTGATTCATCTCATACTTTCCCCGTAGTATCTCAGCCAAGACAACATTCTTGAGGGACATAGCATCCCAAGGGGGAGATGCACTATAATCCCTGATCTATCATGATCTAACCCTTCAATTCTCTCTTCACGTAATGAATCTAATTAGAGTAATGGGTCTTCATAGTTGACCCTCAAGTAACAATCTCAGTCGTATAACCATCCCCCTATCATGACACTTATCCAAGGAATTAGTTCATTTCATGTATCATGATTCAGACTTAGTTATGCCCTCATGTTCCCGTTCATGCATATTCAGTCATGTATTCATTAATCCATTCAGACATGTACTCAAGAATCAGACATGCATATTCAAAATGTAAGTTCATTCTATTAGACCAGTCACGTAATCATGCTTGAGTTGTGCATGTCTAGTTCAGTACATAAAAAAAATTCATTCTGCCAGTATTCTGTCAGCTTAACTAGCCACATTCGAGGACGAATGTTCCCAAGGGGGAGATATTGTAATACCTCATATTTCCCTTGCCTAGATTAATCCTCAGTACATGGGTCATCCTAAATAAAAAATTTAGAATACTCAATAATTTTCAGATTTTAGCCATCCATTGCGTAGGATATTCAATTAGCTTTTCAATGATATAAAATTTGCGTAAATCCGATAACCGGGTAAGAAGTTATGGTGATTTTAAGTTTCAGTCATTAAACATCATCATTCAGGATAGTAGCGCATCGCAAAGTGTGTTAAAATAGAAATTGTCAATTTCTAGTGCTTCTCCACGATATTGGCGCATTACGCCATAGACTCAGTTCACAATTGCCAATTTCGAGTGTACCAATGCAATTCCGCCGCGTCGCGATGTACTTCCGATTCATAAACAAAGTGGCAATGCGATTGTACCATGTCGCGCCACTATGCAATTTCCTAGTTGTCATTTTACAGTGACACAGTGCGATAGCACTGCATCGCGCCAGAGGTCCAGATCGGGAAAATATCATGAAAACTTAAACCTACGCCCAAGGTTTAAACAGTATTTTCCCATGATTTTATTCCACCCAGATGTGGGATTTAATGCCTAAAAATGTGTAAAACCTTTCATTATTGACTTTTCCCCCAAAATCCAAAGAATCTCTCAAAGAACTCATCAAATTAAGGTATGTTAGATGTTCATCCATGGAAACTTACCTTCCATGGAGCCCAAGAATCCTTCTCAAAATAGAAGATTTATGATTTATGATTTTCTTGTTTTAATTAGATTGAATTCATGTTCATGATGATGTATGAGTTTTAATCAATGATTTAGATTACAAGTTCCAAGAATTGATTCTAGTATGTGTTGAATCACATGATACTAATGATAAACCATTCAATTTGAAAGTTGATTGTTGTAGCTATTTTAACCCTAAGTGTTTATTATCTAATGAACCAAGTATGATTTTTATTTGTTTGATAAATTGTCTATGAGATTAAAATAATGCCCTTACTAGCATGATAATATGTATTCCACATTCATGTTCAAGTTAATGCATTACAAGTTTTTTATGAAATGTCTCTATGAATGAATTATGACCAAGTGAACATTGTTATGTTATTCAAGATTATGCTTTGTTTTACTTTTATGCTATCGAGACCTGGGGGTATTTAATACCTAAAAATTTAGCTGTTTACCTAGAGCCAGTGTCAATTATGAATAGTATTAGTCATGTCATGATTAGTACTCCTCTTAGTCAGTTACAAAACTCAGTAAGTCAGAACTTACGAAAATTCAGTGATCTAAGTATCATCCCAGTTCAATCCAGTTAATCAGTTCAGTGTTTTTCAGTTGCAAGTAGAATTTGGCACCGAGTAAATGCAAAGATGGGGACTTACCTTCCAGAAGAGGGTGTGATCCTTAGAAGCAATTCATTTATTCTAGAACTACGTAGATAGTGTAGGTTGAGACATCAAACCTACTAGTTGAGGGTTGATAAAATGCTCTACCTGCTAGTAGAGGCTACCACATTCTCGTTAAGGGAAACTACAGTAGAGGGTCACTTTTCAGCTTGTCTTTAGCCATGGCACAGTACTGACAACCTTCTAATTGGGGTTAGAGATTAGACCCTTATTAGTTCAGACTGGGGCATGTCGTTTAGATGATTACCTCCCACAATTTTAATTTTCATCTCAGTCTTCAGAATAAAACTCAGTGCAATTCTATAGTATTAGGACTTTCATATATAGTCACTCAGTTACCAGTAATTTAGATTATCAGTAATCCCCGATTAACAGTATACTCATTTATTAGTTATTTGATTCAATTCCAGTATACTCAATCACAGTACGCACAGTATTTTCAGCAGTAATAGATCCTCCATAAATGCTAATCCAGCTCTTGCATATCAGACAATTAGTTATTTTTCAAGCATATGAACCCATGCATTTAGTGTTACCTCATTTAGCATACCAGTCTATTCCTATGTACTAATCGCATACCCATTTCTTATGCTATGATGTTTCATATCGTAGGTTTGGACCCTCAAGTTCCTAACCACAGTATCTAGATTTAGCCAGCAGTAGAAGATTTAGCAGTGAGTCCTCATCTATCTAGGATAAGCTTTTATTTTAGTACTTCAGCTTAGCAGTATTTTAGTAGATAGAGTTAGTTGGGGGAATGTCCCATCAACTCCACTTTCAGAAAGACTCAGTTAGAGGCTTTTCAGACAAGAATCAGACAGTATTTCAGATTTAAATGCTATTATTAATTATCACTATTTTAGATGTTTTGAACCTTATGGCATTTCAACCTGTTATTCTGCATTAATTTTAGTAATATTTGTCCAGTACTCAGAGAAGATATCGTTCATAAGTTGTCTTGTGGTCCTTCATGGTCGCAAGTACCATGTGATGACTAGAGGTTAGTCTTGGGTCGCTACAATATCTCTAGGTTGGTTATATACATGCAGCGGGTAGCAGAGAAGAAGAAGAAGCAGGCTAAAATAGGGGAGATGTGGGGAAAAAAGTTTAAGTTCACTAAGAAGGGTAGTGGCCAATAAAAGCGTGTCAGGTATGGTTAAAAGTGGCCCAATAAGGAGTTGGGAAATTCTAGGTCTTACTTGTTGGCTAGTGCTTCCTGTCTAAAGAAGTTGAGTGATACGCTTTTCTAAGGTGGCGATAACTTTAGGGCATAGGGTGCCCAATATTAGGCTAGTGGGGCCTAATCACCTACATCATATCCTCTATATAGGTTTTGTGGTTGATTACATCAGGGTTTCTATAAGGAGGAGAAAGACAGGTGCTTCAACTTTGGTCAGCCAGGGCATATGCTTCAAAATTTTCTGACTGGTAAGGTTGCTTTGAGAGTGAATAAGGTTCCAGTTGCATTATCATTATCTCCGAAACGATAGGGTGAACTATCTAGTTTCGCCATTGGTTGAAACTATCTTTATGTTCTCACTACCCGAAAGGATTTCAAGGCATCGCTTATGTCGTTACTTATATATTGAAACTCTTTTTATGAGATGTGTATTGTTTTCTTAATTTAGGGTCCTCTCTCTCTTATGTGACCCCATTTGTAGATGTACATTTTTGTTTTTGTTTTGAAATTATTTTATACCCTTTTTCTATTTCAACCTCGGTAGGTGACTCTGTGATTGCAAGAGAATTCTATATGGGGTGTGTGGTATCTTTTGGTAGTAAAAAAACTGTGGTGGATCTACTTGAATTAGATAAAGTGGATTTTTATGTCATTCTATTGATAGATTGGTTGCACTCGTGCTATGTTTCTCCAAACTGTCGGACCCATAAGGTTGTCTTGAAATTCCCTAATAAGCTGGTTATTGAGTGGAAGGATGGTTCCTTAGATCCTAAAAGTTCATATCATATTCTAGATCTCACAGATTGATCTACAAGGGGTGTTTCTATCATCTAGTTCAAGTTAAAGATTTTAACTTAGATGGTCCTTCTTTGCATTTTGTCATGGTGGTGAATGAATTTTCCTAAGGTCTTCCCTGATGACCTTCCTATTGTTTATTCTAAGAGGGAGATTGAATTTGGGATTGATCTCATTACATACACTCTTCCAATTTCTATCCCTCCATATAGAATGGCTCCAGCTGAGTTGAAGGAACTTAAAGAGCAACTCAATTTTTTATTAGATAAGGGTTTCATCTATCCTAGTGTGTCCACGTGGTATGCACTAGTGGTATTCCTGTGAAAGAAGGCTTTGGATGTTTATAGATTACCGATAGTTGAGTAAGGTAACGGTAAGGATAAGTATCCTCGTCCATGGATAGATGATTTGTTTGATCAGTTGCAAGTTGCTAAGTTTTTCTCTAATCTTCGATCCGAGTATTATCAGTTAAGGATTAGGGATATGGATAACCCTATGACTTTCTTTTGTACCCGGTAATGAAATTTTGAGTTCTTTGTGATGTCATTTGGCTTAACTAATGCCCATGCAAAATTTATGTATTTGATGAATAGGGTCTTTCATCAGTTTTTTGATTTGTTTGTCATTATCTTTATAGATGACATCCTGGTGTACTCAAAGAGTAAGGTCTATCATGTCGATCACCTCCGCTTTGTATTGTAGACCTTGATGGTGCAATATTTGTATGCCAAATTTCTAAAATATTAGTTCTGGTTAAACGTTGTCACTTTTGTAGGTCATATCATTTTTAGTGAGTGGATAATGAAGGATCTGCAAAAAGTTGTAGTGGTTAGAATGTGGCCTAGACCCATAACTCTAACTCATATTCTAAGCTTCTTGGGTTTAACTGGTTACTACAAGAGGCTTGTGAAAAGTTTTTTAATGATAGCTGACCCGTTAACTAAGTTGACTCAGAAAAAGACAAAGTTCTTATGGTTGATGCTTGTCAGGGTAGTTTCAAAAAGTTGAAGGATAAGTTAACTTTGGCTTTAGTCGTTAGTTTTCCTGAAGGCACTGGTTTGTGGTACATTATGATGTATCCCGAATAGGACTTAGTGGCCTTTTAATACAGCATGGAAAGGTGATAACTTATGCTTTCATATAATTAAAGGTGCATGAGAGGATTTATCCAACTCGCAACATGGAACTGTTATCAGTGGTGTTTTCTTTAAAAATTTGGCGTTATATTTTTATGAGGTGTATGTGGATATCTTATTTAATCATAAGAGCATGAAATATGTGTTTACTCAGAAGGATCTTAAGCTTATTCAAAGGAGATAGATTGAGCTTCTCAAGGATTATGACATAATTCTCCACTACTACCCATGTAAAGATAATGTAATTGTTGTTGCTCTTCGCAGACTATCAATAGGAAATCTCGATTATCTAGATAATGGGAAAGACGAGTTGTTGAAGGACATTCACCATTTGGCTAGCCTGGGAGTTTACCTCTTAGACTCTGAGGATGGTGGTGTATTGGTGTAGGAAGTGGAGAGATTATCTTTTGGTGCTTAAATCAAGGAGAAAAAGTTGTTAGATTAAAGAATCCCGGGTTTGAACCATTATAAAATTTCCTGAATCCTATTCTTCGACCCCAATATGACTTATGGTACGAGCCGTATACTAGGGTAAAAGTGGAGAAGTCCTATCATAAATTGACCAATATTAGTTGGTGGTATGGTTTTTATCGCTTGAATAGATATGACTTGGGGGTAAGTATCGTATGGTTGGGTTTGAGTCATATAGGAGCCTTGTAAGGTGGGCATTATTTGATCCTCCTAGTGTTGCATTTTTTTAGAGATACGAATCATGGGTACAAATTATTTGTTGAGAATACGACTTGCGTGGATGAGTCATATACTAGAAAATGTTTGATCTATGGTTGAGTTTCAGTTACGATCGGGTGGGTATCAACTGTAAGGGAGGTAAAGACTCGTAAGGGGGTCAGTCGTAATCCTTTGTTGGGTTTTTATGGGATTTAAGTGGAGGTATTCTCAATATTTTCCTACTCACCCTAATGAGGACCCACGACTTCTAATACACTCAGGAGGTTATTTACCCTATTATTTCATTCTTAAACACTTAGAAACTCTTTCTAAACATATCATAATTCTCTCAAGAGCTTTTGGGACAAAGTGCTAAGGTTTCAACTAAGGGATTAAATTGGGGCTTGTCTTGGAGAATTCTTTCCATTAATCTTCTTGATTTATGGCATGATTCCCTTCCCTAATTGTAATTTCAACTAATGTCATGGTTACATGGTTGATTTCATTATTTTTGTCTTGCATAATTATGGCTATAAACTATTGATTTTGGGGTTTTGATGTTAAATGTTTGGTTATGATTTTTTGTGGTTTTAATTATGTTTTTTATGCATTAACGGTGGGTTTGGACAATTGAATTGCACAGTAATGGTTTTATGGTAATAGAATTTGGTTTTAGTTATATTATGCCCCAAGGTGTTTGATAAAATACTTATAAAGATATGTTCATTACATTGGCTTATTTTGGTCGAACTCACACTTATTTTCGAATTATGCATGAAACCTGACATGTTCTTAAATAGTTTATGAAGGCTTACGGCTAATTGTTTATGCTTGCGGAGAACATGGTAGTCTCCAAAAAGGTTTAATATGGATAATTATAGGGTACTTGAATGTCCCCTTAATCTAAATGGTTTGGCTAAGGATAATTCTTTCAAGTATGGTGGTATGATGATACCAATGGTTTATTGAATAACCTTTGATAATAAATGGCTAATTGGATTCTTTGTTACTAGTTTTAATTGGGCATTAATGGCATAAAATGTAAGCTAAGTCGTGGAAGGTGGCAGTCCCGGGGGGAATTAAAACTCTAAACTCATATTGCCGATATAAGGGGTCTTCGATGGCCACATACGAGTATCATGTCTATATTGGAGAGATGTAGTAGTCATCCTAGGGATATTCCCTGGTTGTGCGGCTACACGCATGAGGACCCTTTCAACAGGGGGAGCTAAACCCGTATGGCCCATGGGTGGTAGGACAACTAAGCTGCATAACCCATGTAAAGGTTTTAAATAGAATGTTAAACCCTGTCCCTTTCCCATCACTTATATATATATAGTTGTTTTCATTTGATGGTTTTAACTTGGATTTGATAACTGACATTACTTATATTTATCCTGAGTTTCATTCTAGTGTTCACCAACTAACCCATCTACTGGTGGCTGTACACCCATGCTATACAGGAATCGGCCGTTCGACTCCTCTTTCAAAGTACTTGATTTGGGCCAGCTTATTGGACTGAAGTGGTGTACTTCCATCCTTTCATAAGGCATCATTTCATGATGGACATTCTTAGACATTTTAATTTAGTTCTGGATATTTGTTTTGTCCATGGATTGGAGTATGTCCCAACCAAATATTGGTATTTTTTTAGATAGAGGATTTGTGATACTTCTGGGGTAGATAAGGGCGGGATCAGTATTGGTGTCAGCCATGGCATTAGAATAAGAAAGGAAGCTGACATCATCAGACATTATTTCTCACTATTCCATCATATTACATTTTGTGCTTGATTATCACAATATGTTTTCTATTTTCTAAATGGTTTGGAATGGAATGGATGGTTAGTTTGGTATGGTTAGACTCGGTTTGGTCAGTTATGATTTTGACCCTATCGCAGAGTCTTCATAAGAGCATTATGTAATCTTGTTATATGGTTGAAATTCAAGTTATCCAAAGTTGTATACGGTAGCTGGTTTGGGTTAAGGGGGTGGTCCCCAGTCCTGGTTGGACTTGGAATGCCCATTATGATAAGGCCTATGTTTGGGCTGCGTCAAACTGGTACCGGAGCCTAGGTTTGTGGTCAATTGGGAGTCCACAATGTCGTGTCAAGTAGAGTCTCTTTTAGGGTTGTGTCGCATGCCATACATAAGGGAGAGGCTCCAAGACATTTAGGAATGTTTCACTTTCTTGGTATTCTTTCTTCAAGCCTGACTTCTTAGTCCTGGAATCTCCTTTAATCCTTGTTTGTTCATCTTTCAAATCATCCCTCCTAGATCTAGAACGTAAGAAAATTCTTCTGCTCCATTTGGAAGTGATACTGAGGGAGCACGTTCTGCTCTCGGGGCTCATATTCAGTCTTATGGTCTTAATCCTGATTGTATAGGAGTTTCTCCTATTCCTCCTAATTCTCCTCAGGTACCTCATGGCAAAATGAAGAATGCAGAGTTTCGTTAGTCTATGCATGCTATTGCCTAACTCTTGCTGCTCAGGCTAAGTGGGGTATAGCTAGCATTGTGTCTACTGAGGTTTCTAGGCTTTGACATATTATGAATATTGGTCCTCTAAATTTTATAGGAGTGAAGGTGGAGGTAGACCTATAGGGATTTATTGATGAGATAGAGAAGATCATTTAGGTAATGAGGATACAAATATGGAAGAAGGAAGTTTTGCAACTTATTTAACTAAAAGAGGTTGCTTATCTATTCTATAAGGAGTACGACAAAGATTAGAGTGATGTAGAAGAGGATGGTTTTTGGGATGCCTTTCCTAATGCCTTTATGGATCGGCTCTTTCCTCAAGAGTTGATAGAAGCTAAGATGAAGGAGTTTATAAAACTCAGGCAAGGGAGATTGTTTGTGAAGGAGTATGCTTTGATGTTTCATCTGTTATCAAGGTACACTCCTAATTTGGTGGATGATAAAAAGTCGATAATAAGGATGTTCTCTTTTGGGCTGAACAGAGATCTGATTCTGGAGAGTAATACTATTTTCCTCATGAAATATATGGATACGTTGAGGATGGCTGTTTATATAAAGTAGGTTGAGGATGAGAAGAGAAGGCAGGAAAAATATGGAGACAGGCAGGGTAACCATGGAAGGTTTTCTTACCAGAGAGGTTCCCAGTCACAGGGTAGTCGAGATGGTGGAAAATGTCTAAAAAATAATTGGGGGAGTTCTAGTTCTTTCTCAACTGCTATTTCTCTTTACCCCCATCTTTCAGGTAATAGGCATCATTATACTGTTGATAATTCCCAAGAACAGGGAGCCCAGTCTCAGGCAAGCGGAGGTCAGTCTATTTCTTCATTTCCTCCTTGTCAATTTTGTGATCATCCTCATCTAGGATTTTGTAAGGAGGGAATGGATAAATGTTTCAAGTATTTCCAAGTAGGCCATTAGTTCAGGTATTTTCCATCTAACAATGTTTCTACGGGAGAAAATAAGATTCTGATGGATTCATCTTCTATTTATACACTCGGTGGTATAGAATTCACTTCTGTTACTGCTTATGGTTCTAGTGCTGGTCAGGATAGGTTGTATGCTTTGGCGTCCTATCAGGAATCCGAGGGATCACCTGTTGTTATTACTGGTATGGTATAGATTTTCTCTCATGATGTTAATTGTTTGCTTGATCCGGGTTCTACCCTTTGCTCTGTGACTCCTTATATAGATATGTTTTTTGGTTTCGATGAAAATATTATTTTTTATTCATTTTCTATTTCTACCCTAGTAGGAGATCAGATCCTTGCTGAATAATTCTATAAGGGGCGTGTGGTATCTGTGAGTTGTAGATAGACTTCTGCAGATCTGTTTTAGTTGGGAATGGTAAATTCTTATGTAATCTTGGGCATGGGTTAGTTGCATTCTTGTTATGAAAATTTGGATTGTCAAACCTTTAGGTTTATCTTTATGTTCCCTAGTGAGCCGAAAATAGAATGGGAAGGTTGTTCCTTAGCTCCAAGGGGGAAGTTTATTTCTTATATTAGAGCTTAGAGGTTAATCTCTAAGGGTTGTCTTTATCACTTGGCTAAGGTTAAAGATTCTAACTGGGAAGATCCTTCATTGCAGACAGTTCTAGTAGTTAATATGTTTCTAGATATCTTTCGGGATGATCTTCCAGGTGTTCCTTCATATAGGGAAATAGAGATTGGTATTGATTTGCTTTCGGACCCTCATCCAATTTCTATTACTCTCTATAGAATTGCTCTAACTTAGTTAGGGAAACTGAAAGAGTAAATTAAAGATCTTCTAGATAATGGGTTTATTCGTTCTAGCATTTCTCCATTGGGTGTACCATTGTTTTTTGTGCGCAAGAAGGATGGTTCTCTTCGTGTGTGCATCAACTACAGGTAGTTGAATAACGTAATGATTAAGAAAAAATATCCTCTTCCTTGGATAGATAATCTGTTTGACTAGTTGTAAGGTGCCAAGTTCCTTTCCAAAATAGATCTTATGTTTGGGTACCATCAGCTGAAGATTAGGGAGATAGATATCCCTAATACGACTTTTTTCACTTGGTATAGGCATTATGAGTTTTCGATGATGTAATTTGGATTGACAAATGCTCCAGCAATATTTATGGATTTGATGAATAGGGTGTTTTAGTTGTATTTGGACCACTTCATCATTGTTTTTATTGATTATATTCTTGTGTATTCGAAGAGTGAGGTGGATCATGTTAATCACCTCCGTATGGTGTTGTAGACCTTAAAGAAACAGAGGTTGTTTGCTAAGTTCTCAAAGTGGGAGTATTGGTTGAATGTTGTGACTTTCTTAGGTCATATTATTTCTAGTGAAAGGATCAGGGTGGATCAGCAGAAAGAGGTTGTGGTGATGAAGTGGCCTAGTCCTATGACACCATCTAATATTCAGAGCTTCTTGGGTTTAGTCGAGTATTGTAGGTGGTTTGTGGTGAGTTTTTCATTGATAGCTACTCCTTTGACTAAGTTAATTCAAAAAAAGGTTAAGTTTTATTGGTCGGATATGTGTGAGGGGAGTTTTGAGAATTTGAGGGATAAGTTTACTTCGGATCCTGTTCTGACCTTGCCAGAATGCAATAATGGGTTCGTGGTTTATTGTGATCCATCCTGGGTTGGTCTTTGTTGTGGGTTGCTGCAGCATAGAAAAATGATAACCTACGCTTCTAGGCAGTTGATGGTGCATGGGAAGAACTATCCTAATCATGATTTGGAGCTGCAGGCCATTGTGTTTGCTTTATAGATATAACAACATTATTTATAAGGTGTTCACATGGATATCTTTTTTATCATAAGAGTTTGTATTATGTGTTCTTGTAGAAAGAAGTTAATCACAGGCATATGAGATGGCTTAAGATTCTAAAAGACTATGATATGAGTCTTTACTATCACCCAGGTAAAGCCAACATGGTTGTGAATGCTTTTAGAAGGTTGTGCATAGGTAGTTTGGCTTATATAGAAGAAGAGAAGTGAGAATCGGTGAAAGATATTCACCATTTGGCAAATTTTGGGGTTCATATCTTGGACTCGAAGGATAGTGGTGTGATGGTGAAAGAAGTTCTTAGATCATCTCTTGGTTCAGAGATTAAGGAGAAACAAGTGTTGGATTTAACCTTGATGAAAATCAAGGGTAGCATTGGTGGTGAAAATATGGAGGATTTTGAGATTAGCGGTAATGGTACTTTGTGGTACCAAGGGAGTTTGTATATTTCTGATGTAGATTGTTTACGGCAAAGGATATTTGCTGAGGCACACGAGTCACTCTATGTTTTCCATCCTAGTTCTACTAAGATATACCATGATCCCAAGGAGATCTATTGGTAGAGTGACATAAAATGGGACATGGTTAATTTTGTATCCAAATGTATGTTGTGTTAACAAGTTAAGGTTTAGCACATGAGGCCTGGTGGATTGTATAAAGAAATTGAGTTGCCTAAATTGAATTGGGAAAAGATCAATATGGATTTTATTATCGGTGTTTCTCGGTCTCTTAACCAATTTGATTCGATTTGGGTCATCATGCATAGGATGACAAAGTCTGCGCATTTCTCGCCTATGCAGACTAACTTTTCAATAGAGGATTATGCAAAGTTTTATCTTCAAGGGATTGTGAAACTACATGGGTTGCCTATTTAGATTATTTCCGATCGCAGTATGTAGTTTACGTCCCAATTTTGGCCATCTTTCAAGAAAGGTCTGGGGACTAAGGTGAATAGGAGTACTGCTTTCCTTTCATAGTTGGATAGACAGGTGGAGAGAACTATTTAGACATTAGATGATATCCTTTGAGCCTATGTGATTGATTATGGTGGCAGTAGGGTGAAGCATCAACCTTTCATAGAGTATGTTTACAATAATCGCTATCATAAAAGTATTGGTATGGCTACTTTTAAGGGACTGTATGGTAGGAGGTGTAGAACTCCTATTGGTTTGTTTGAGCTTGGCGAGGATGATTTATTTGGTCTAGATTTGGTTTGTCATGCTATAGAAAAGTTGAAGGTAATTCAGGATAGGCTCAAGGCTACCCAGAGTCGTCAAAATTCCAATGTGGATGTTAGGCGTAAAGACTTGGAGTTTGCAGTTGGGGATATGGTTTTTCTTAAGGTGTCTCCTATGAAGGGAGTAGTGCGGTTTGGAAAAAAGGAAAAGCCCAGTCCTTAAACCGTTAGTCCTTTTGAGATTTTGTAGAGGCAGGCAATATTGCGTATGAGTTGGAGTTTCTATCTACATTAAGTATGGTTCATCTATTATTCTATGTTTCTAGATTGAGTATGTGTGTTGGTGATCTATCTTCATTTGTTTCTTCCGAGGGGTTAGATATCTTGGATTCTCTCTGTTATAAAGAGGTCCCAATTCATATATTAGATAGGTAGGTTCGTTAGTTGAGGATGAGATATATGGATTTGGTTAAGGTTCTTTAGTAGAACCACAAAGCGGAAGAGGATAGGTGGGAAGAAGAGGAGGACATAAAATCCAAGTATCCGTTCTTGTTTTTTGCTCCTAATATTTGTACAAAAGTCATTTGTTCATGAACACATCTTTTATTTATGATTTTGTCAAAGGAACAGTTGCATCTATTGCATAATTGGTTTCCACTTTGTAAATGTAAGAGTAGAGACATCAAAAGGTGGGATTGATGTTTGATAATGCAAATGACTCTGTGTGTGGTTACCCCTACCTTATCCGTCATTCAGCGACGAATGTTCCTAGTGGGGGAGATAGAAGCATCCCAGGTTTGGACCCTTAGAAAATATCCTAGAATCCCGTTATTCAGACCCAATACAACTCATGGTACGAGCTATATTTTGGGGTACAAGTGGAGATGTCTTGTCGTATGATGACCAGTGTTAGTTGGTGGGATGGTTTTGTTCATTGGAATGGATACGACTTAGGGGTGAGTATTGCATGGTTGGGTATGAGTCATATAAGTGACTCGTAAGGTGGACAATGTTTGATCTACCTAGTGTTTCATTATGACAGGGATACAGATAAAAGTTACGGATTGTATGTTGAGGTTACAATTTGGGTGGATGAGTCGTATACTGGAAAGTTTCTGATCCATTATTGAGGTTTGGTTATGATTGGGTGGATATCAATCGTAGGGGAGGTTACGACTCGTAAGGGGGTTAGTCATGACACTATGTTGGGTTTTTATGAGAGTTAAGTGTGGGTATTCTAGACATCTCCCTACTTACCCTAGTAAGGAAAAACGATTTCTAATACACTTAGTAGGTTATTTACCCTATTATTCATTCGTACACACTTAGAAACTCTTTCTAAACATATCATAATTCTCTCAAGAGCTTTTAGGACAAAGAGCTAGAGTTTCAGCTAAGGGATTACTTTGGGGCTTGTCTTTGTGAAATATTTCCTTCAATCTTTTTGTTTAAGGAATGATTCTCTTCTCTAATGTAATTTCAATTAAAGTCATGGTTACATGGTCAATATCATGGTTTTTCTCTTACATGATTATGGCTATCAACTATTGATTGGGGGGTTTTGATGTTAAATGCTTGGTTATGATTTTCTATGACTTTAATTATGTTTTCTATGCATTAACGGTGGTTTTGGATAATTGAATTGCATGGTAATGGTATAACGGTAATAGAATTTGGTTTTGGTTATATTATGCCCCCAAGGTGTTTGATAAAATTCTTATAAAGATATGTTCATTGCATTGGCTTATTTTAATGGAACTCTTTCTTGTTTTCGGCTTATGCATGAAACCTTAAAGGTTTTTAAATGGTTTACGAAGTCTTAAGGCTAATTTGTTATGCTTGGGAGAACATGGAAGTCTCCCAAGAGGTTTAATATGGCTAATGATAGGGCACTTAAATGTCGCCCTAATCTAAATGGTTTGGCTATGGATAGCGCTTAAAAGTACGTTAGTATGATGATACTACAAGTTTATTGAATAGCCTTGGTTAATTAATTGATAATTGGGTTATTTGTTAATAATTTTAATTAGGCATTAATAGCGGAAAGTATAAGCTAAGTCCTGGAAGGTGGTGGTCCCGGGGGGATCAAAACTCAAAACTCATATTTGCTAAGTTGAGGTTTGTTTGATGGCCATGTGCGAGTGTCACATTTATATAGGGGGGATGTATTGCCTGATCGTGCGGCTTCACGCATTGGAACCCTTTCAGTAGAGGGAGTTGACCTATATGGCTTGTGGGTGGCAGCACGACAAAACTGCACAACCCATGTAATGGTTTTAAATTGTGTGTTAAACACTGTCCCTTTACCAACACTTATATTTATATATATAGATAGAGATAGAGAGATGGTTTTCACTTGGATTTTATAACTAGCATCACTTTATCCTTATCCCGAGTTTGATTTTAGTGTTCACCCACTAACCCATCTACTGGCAGCTGTATACCCAGGCTATGCAGGAATCGGCCATTCAAATTCTCCTTCATAGTTCTTGATTCGAGGATATCTTATTAGACTGAAGCGGTGAGCTTCAATCCTTTCGGAAGGCATTATTTCATGTCGAATATTCTTAGACATTTTACTTTCTTTTTGGATATTAGTTTTGGCCATGGTTGGGGGCATGTCTCAACTAAATATTTGTATTCTTTTGGATAGAGGTATTGTGGTACTTCTAGGGGTTGGTATGGGAGGGATCGGTATTGGGGTCGGCCTTGGTATTAGTATAAGCTAGAAGGCGGACATAATCAAACATAATTTATCATTGTTCCATCATATTATATTTTGGGTTTGATTATCCTATTCTGTTTGATATTTTCTAAATGCTTTGGTATGGATTAGATAGTTGGTTTGGTATGGTCGGTCATGATTATGGCCCTATCGCTATGTTTTTATAAGAGCATTATGCAATCTTATTATCTGTTTGAAATTCAGCTCATCCAAGGCTGTATACCATCGTTGGGTGGGTTTAAGGGGTCTATCCCCAGTCCTAGTTGGACGTGGGATTCCTAGTACGACAAAGCCTCAGTTTGGGCTATGTCATAGATCAAGTCCTATTAAGGATCAAGGGTGATATAGATGGGTAGAATGTGATGGCCTTCGAGGTTACTGGTGATGGTAATTTGTGGTACCAAGAGAGGTTATGTGTTCCTGATGTAGATGGTTTGCGTGATAGGATCATGGATGAGGTGCATGAGTCGCGCTATGTTGTTCATCCCTGTTTGATGAAAATGTATCATGACCATAAGGAGATGTATTAGGGAACAATATAAAGAGGGATGTGGCTAATTTTGTGGCCAATTGCATGGTGTGTAAACTAGTGAAAGTTAAGCACATAACGCCCCGAGGATTGTATCAAGAAATTTAGTTGCCTAAATAGAAGTGGGACATAATCAACATCGATTTCCTTATCAGTCTTCCTCGATCTTAGAATCAATTTTATTTGGTTTGGGTCATAATTGGTAGGATGGAAAAGTCGGCTCACTTTTTGCTAATGAAGACTAACTTTTCTGCTAAGGATTATGCAAGGTTATACCTCCAAGATATTGTCAATTTTCATGGAGTACTTATTTCCATCATCTCTGATCAAGGTATGGAGTTTTCATCTAGCTTTGGGTATTTGTTTTAGAAACGGTTGGGGTCTAAGGTAAGTCTGAGTACCGTTTATCACCCGCAGTCGAATGGGCATGCAAAAAGGACTATTCAGACATTGGAGGATATGCTTCGGTCTTGCGTGATTGACTATGGTGGTAGTTGGGTTTAGCACTTACCTTTTATAGAGTTTTCTTCCAACAATATCTACCACTCTTGTATTAGGATGTGTTTATTTGAAGCATTGTATAGTTGGAGATGTAAGACTCCTATTTGGTGGTTCGGCTTGGGGAGGCGGATATGTTAGTCTTGTATTTGTCTCACCAAGAAACTTAGAAGGTGATGGTGATTCAGAATAGACTTAAGGCTACCCAAAGGAGCCAAAAGTCATATGTAGATGTTAGGCAAAGAGAGTTAGTGTTTGAGGTTGGGGATAAGGTATTCTTGAAGGTGTCTCCCATGAAGAGAGTGATGCGGTTTTGAAAGAAGGAAAAGCTCAGTCCTTGGTATATTAGTCTGTAATTGGTTTTTAGAAGGGTTGGCAATATTGCAATTGAGTTGGAGTTGCCTTGTAAGAAAAGCTCCATTAAACCGGTATTCCATGTCTCTATGTTGAGAAAGTGTATTGGTGATCCATCACAAATTATGCCTATCGAGGATATTGGTATTTCAGATTCCCTATGTTATGAAGAGATCCGAGTTGAGATCTTGGATCGTCAGGTTCATCGGTTGTGTACCAAGGATGTGGCCTCAGTAAAAGGTTCTATGGAGGAACCACAAGGTGAAAGAGGCTACATAGGAAGCTGAAAAGGACGTCAAGTCCAAGTAAATATTTCTATTTTCTTCTCTGTAAATTTGTGTTGAAGGTATCTATTCTTTATAACGTCTTTCTTTTCAATCTTTGTTAAATAAAAGATTGACTTCTTTGGTATCTTTGTTTTCTAACTTTTTAAAAGGTAAGGGTAGAGATATTTAAGGATTTAATCATGCTTGTACTTCCTTGTTCCATCATTCTAGGATGAATGATCTAATTGGGGGAGAATTAAAACACCCTGGGTTTTGGTCCTAGGAAATTTCCTAAGTTTTTAACTTTCTGATTATACGACTCACAATACGAGTCATATGGTGTGGGTACGAGTCAAGGGATCCAACTAGTAAGATGTCCATTGTTTGATGGTCAACTTTCTATTGTGGTTATGGTTTGGTGGTATGGGTCGTATGGTTTGGTGACGGTTAATTGGGTTGATCCTTCACATAATTTGAAACATAGTGACTTGACTTGGTTCTAAGTTTGAGTGCCTCATATGAGCCATGACGATAGGGTACGAGTGGTATAGTGGAGTCGTACATTGTCTAGTATCCAACCTCTTTAATTCTATCTTCCATACGACTTAAGGGTACTACTAGTATGTTATGGGTACGAGTGGGGCAAGAAGAGTTAAATGGTGGACAGTGCATGGATATCCAACCTTCTGTTCTGGGTACGACTAGATGGTACCACTTGTATGTTATAGGTATGAGTGGAGGGGTCCAACCATACCCACCTGCATAAATTTTTGTAGTCTAAGTTGGGGACATTCTGGACATTTCCCCTCTTAACTTCTTTTCACGCTACAACTTAAAACAATTTTTGGACATTATTTACCTACTATTCCCAAATAAAAAACTTTTCAAAAAACACTTAAGTATCTCTCAAACTCTTGGTTCAAATAGAGGATAGGGTTTCTTCATGGTGGTCAATTAAGGATCTCAAGGGTGGTTTCTCTCCATCTTCTGTTTTTTGTAAGGCAAGTTACTTCTCCCTCATTGTTAGTTCAAACTAAAAGAATGTTTTACTTAAATTTTTTCATGAAATTATTGTGGGTTGGTGATGGTTATGAAATATATGTTGGGGGTTATTGTTAATTTTTTGATGATGTTTTCCCATGTTCTATTTATGTTTTTTTCATGTTATAATGTAGGTATGAACATGTGGTTTCATAGGAATGGCTAATTGGTTCTTAGTTTTGGTTTTGGAAATTATATGCCCTCAACATGATTGTTAAAATGCCAATGAGAATGTTTTTGTCACATAGTTCGACTTTTATTGAAAACCATGCATTACATAATGTGGTAATGAAACCTAAATTGGTTTGATAGAATTAAATATTTTGGAAAGGCCTTGGTGGCCATGGTTTTGATTAATTGGAAATCATATGGATCACATGGAAATACCCTAAGTATTGGCTAATGACATTGCTTCCAAGCTATGGTCGGCATAACGATACCATTTTATAATGCCTTGGTAATTAACTCTGAAATTGTTTGTTTAGTTTTGTGCTAAAGGTCTTAAATTGGGAAACAATGGTGGGTTGTGATAGTGAACCGTGAAGGTGTGAGTCCAATGGAGGGATACTGGAATATCGTGTTTGTTGAAATAAGGGTTGGTCATAGTGACCATACACTTGTGGGGTACATATGAATCCCCTAAGTTGTATATATGTATCATGGAGGGTGAAAGGTACACGATAATCCTTGACCCCTATGATATGTCCAATTTGTATGGTTACACGTACTAGGGTCTGTTCAATGGGTAACACTAGACCTATATAGCTCATGGGTGGTTTTAGGATGGTCAAGCTACACAACCCAGATTAAAGGTTTTAAATGCATGCTAAACTCGGTTCCCTTCCTTGACTTTGTACATATATATATATTTATGTATGTATATGTATATATCTATGTATGTTTGTGATTGCATATGGTTATATACTTTGGCTTTGAATAATGCCATTAGTTTCTACTTATTCCTAAGTACATGTTATCGTTCACCCGCTAACCCGTCTTCGAGCGGTGTACTCCATTCCATGAAGGAAGCGACCATACTACTCCTTCTGCTCAGTAACTTGGATTCGGGACAACATTTGTGTCAGAGTTAAATGGTGAGTTTCCATACTCCGAAAGACTCCATTTCATGCAATCGACATATTTTCATACTTTTGTTTATTTCTTGGTATTTCGTTTTGGCTATTATCGGTGGCATGTCTAGACCGGATGTTCTTTGTTTTCGGTTAGAGGCTTTATGTAACTACTATAGGCACAAGAGGTATCTGTATTGGTTTCAAACTTGGCATTGGTATTGATATTGGAGATGACACTGGTTGGATGTTTGGAAGGTTATGGTTATGGATTTTATTATTGTCTTTTATTATTTATTGTTATATCTCGTTAAATGTTAAGAATTTACCTGACATAGGGTCTTGGGTGGTTATGGTCGGGTATTATGGGTAGTCTCCGATCCCAGTTGGAATTGAGGAACCCGACATGACTAGACCCTAGTTGGGTCATGTCCCCACTATGGGGTGACTACATTCCTCCTAAAGATGGTAATCTTTTCCTTGGAGATGAGCATACGCTTAAGGGAAAGGAATATGAGGTTTTGTAAAGGAATGATCAATTAGGTGTTAATAACATTGATTTGACTGAATATTTAAGAAACCCAATTAGTGATTGTTCCTATCAAAATGCTTGCGGTTGTGATCCTTTGTAGGACACACAACCTTTGTTTGTTAATTATGAGGATGAATTGCATGATTCTAGTGATGACTTGAGTAATGATTACTTTGATGTTAGTGGTGGTATGTGTTTACTTGAGGATTCAACCTTTGAAAGAGAAACTATAAATTGTTTGGAAACCATTTCTTCTTCTACTTTATGTGCTCCTATTGTTGAGAATAGTCGTGGTGATGATCTTGAATCTAATAGTGAGTATATACACGAGACACATTGGTTGAACTTAACTTGAGTGATACCTTTCTCTACTCTCCATTTTCTTTTGATGATGCTTATGCTAGTGTGGAGAGTATATCTTTTTATTTGGCTAATGTGTTTGGGATAAAGAAGTGTAGTCTAGATACATGTCTATGGACACTCTATCTATTTAGCCCAAGTGAAAAATTTGAATGTGGCGGTTTCCACACAAAAAACTTTATACTTTGTCTAGTTGACAATCAAAGTTTAGATGAGGATGTTGGAATCCTTCCTTATGATGGAATGTCTTTCTTGTGGATTTGAATCCCACTTGATAGACCTAAATTGTGCATGAAGGCATTTCCAACAAATATAAGCATTCATTAAATAAGGGAAGTAAAGAGATGATCCGAGAGAATTCAACATTGGGTGTTTCCAATCCTTACCAAAGTTTCACTACTTGTAGGTC
Source organism: Capsicum pubescens (assembly GCA_030864215.1). Taxonomy (NCBI): domain Eukaryota; kingdom Viridiplantae; phylum Streptophyta; class Magnoliopsida; order Solanales; family Solanaceae; genus Capsicum; species Capsicum pubescens. The sequence goes on along the minus strand of CM061549.1, from coordinate 97,232,451 downwards.
AAGGAGAGAGTCTCTTCTTGAAAATACTTTGGATGGATTCCATGCTTGTGATTCCTTTCTTTGATAATTGTTTACAACTGGTGACCCCTTTCTAGAGGGAAGTTGTTTGAAAGGAAAAAGTCATACGTTCTTAAATGTTTTGATTCCATCTTTGCCTGCATTATGTGCTATATATTTTGAACTGAATTCCCTTCTTGTAGATAATAGAACCTTGGATGATGCTTTTACACGTGTTTCCTTTTTATTCTACCTCTTTCATTATGACGATATCCATTCTAGTATTTTTTTTTATGTAAAGGCAGGGAACTTATTAGTTGGTCCACTGGTTTTAATGACAATGCTATATGGATCTTGTGGACTTTAAAACCAATTGAGGCACCACTCTTGATGTGGTCTATTAGAGAGGTGATGAAGCAATTGTGTCTTATGGATCCTAAGGTGAATGTAGCCTTACCTTTTTGATATAATGATGGAATTATGACCTTTGTAGCTTCTTTACCTATTGGTTATTCCTTTAGACATCTCCTTTGTGCATTTTTAAATATATTTCTAATGTTTACCACGAAGGATCTTTGGTTATATCTTAAGTGTGTGCAACCTTAGCTTAATGCTATGATTATTTGTGGTAACCCTAATCCTTATGTCGTGAGGATGTTGTATTTGTTTGTAATTCCTTTGTTTTTTCAAGGTTTGTATTTGAGATCGAATCCTTTTCAAGAAAGGGAGCATGATACAAGATTAATTGCCTCTGGACCTCTGGATTAGATAAATATGATGCTCAAGGTTCTTGATATCTCCTTAGTATTATTAAAAGATGTCACATGGATGAAGATTACTAATAAGGAGGGTCAAAGGACTTTGACGAGGTCTAAGGAGTGCAAAATTGAGCTCAAAATCCCCTTGGAAGGGTCATGCGGCCAAGGAACTTTAGATCTGCTCTAGCATTTCAAGAGTGGGTTAGAATAGTCCCTAGGGTGCCTTTTCTTGCATTTGGGTCACTTTTGGTCCCTAATTATGTTTTATTTAGACAAACTATAAATTCTTGGTAGCTAGGATTATTTAGTTAGTTTTTGTTTATTGATAATGATGAATTCATGAACCTCCATTGGGAGTGTTTTGAGATCTTGGTGAAGAGAATGTTGAACATTGAATAGAAACATCGGTTGTAAGGGAGATTAAATCCCCTTTGCAGTAACTTAAGAGTTAAGTGCTATTTGATAATCTTTAAGGGAGGTTATTGGGTTCGATACACTCTTTGATTGCCCTTTTGTTATCGTATTTATTTCTATCTTTCTAACTTTCATATCCTATCCCACTATCTTCACTTTTCCCCTTTTAGATTCGAGACTTCGTAATGAGAATTGTATCAGATCCATCACGGGAGAAACAAGAAGTAAGACATGATGACCAACATTGAATCTGAAGGCGCGAAGTCTACAACATAACACTTCTGCCTACTCTGAGTCACTTTATGTCTTTCCTGAATATCCCAAACTCTATCCAAACACCCACGAAGAAGGTCCATAACTCAAGATCTAATCTATGAAACATCAAACAAACCAACTAGAAGGCGACAACGCCTGCCACATAATTCCTTTAATAGATCCATCTCAATACTGGAATGGTAGAGATTATTATACGCAAACTCTGCCAAAGCTCGATATTTCTCCCACTGACCTTCAAAGTCCATGACATAAGTGCAGTGCATATCCTTAAAAAGTTGAGTAGTCTGCTCTGGCTGGATATCAGTCTGGGGTGAATTGTTATACTACAATCAACACGGGTACCCAACTCCTCTTAAAAAGTCTTCCAAAAGTGAGGCATGAACACCGAACCTCGATCTTAGATGATAGACACTGGAACACAATGTTCGTGAACTATCTAATGGATATAGATATAGGCTAACCTCTGAGCATTGAAAGAAACCTGAATTGAAATGAAATAAACTGATTTGGTCAAACAATCCATGATGACCCAAGCACTATCAGAACTATGAGTAGTACGAGGCAGCCCGGTCACAAAGGCCTTTGTGATCCATTCCAATCTCTACTAGTGAATGGGTAACCTCTAGCCCAATCCAACATGTCTCAAATGCTCGACATTCCCATTTTGGAAACATAGGAAATGAGTTACAAGATGCTCTACAACCTTTCTCATACCACCCCACCAATAATGTTGTCTCAAATCATTGTATATCTTAGTCTCTTTTGTATTAATGGAATACCTGCAATAACAAGCCTCCTCAAAAATCAATCTAATCCAATCTCCCAGTCTCAGCACATAAACACGACCACATTTCCTCAAATGCCCTCAGGACCAAGCAAGGATTTCTTAGCGTCACCACTCAACACTTTATCTTGAACCACACTAAACCAAACATCATCAAATTGATTAGCTGAAATTTGCTCCATCAAGGAAGACCTGGCCTCCACAAATGCCAAAACAAACCCAAGCATGGAAATATAAAGCTTAATCATCTGGTTAGAAAAAGATTAAACTTCCAAGGTTAAAGGTTACATTTAAGTCAAAAGATGCACCAAGCTATCCATGCTAGTTGGCTTCTAGCTCATGCCATCTACAACTATATTAGCCTTTCCCAGATAATAGAGAATAGTCCAATCATAATGCTTAAGCAACTGCAGCTAACAGCACTACCTCATGTTAAGATAACACTAGGTGAAGAAATACTGAATGCTATAATGATTCGAGGGAATCTGACAATGGACTCTATAAAGTTAGTACCTCCATAACTTCAAAGAAAAAACAACCGCACACAACTCCAAATTATGGGTAGGGTAATTCTTCCCATGGGGCTTCAACTGATGAGAAGCATAAGTAATTACCTTACCCACTTGCATCAAAACAACACCTAAGCCAACACATGAAGGATTACTAAATACTAAAAAAACTATGATCTTCTTGTAAAATATGTAGATTAGAGATGAAGACCACAAATATTTGAGATTTTTAAAGCTAGCCTCATAAGCATCAGACCACTTAAATGAAATCATTTTCTGAGTCAACTTGGTCAATGGTGCTGCAATAGATGAAAACACCTAAGTAAAACATTGATTATGGCCTACTAAAACAACAAAACTCGAAATCTCGATAGATGAAGTAGGCCTTACCCAATCACAAACAACTACAATCTTAGCCTGATGGACTATAATGCCATCATTTGTCACCACTTGATGCAAGAAAGAGATAGTCTCCAACACAAACTCATAGTTAGAAAATTTAGCATACAACCTTGCATCCCTTAGTATCTGAAGCACAATCCACAAATTCCCTACACGATTGACCTCACTCTTGGAATAAACAAAGATATCATCGATAAATACAACAACAAAAGAGTGAGATGCAGTTGAAATAACTGGCTCATCAACTCTATGAATGCGATTGGGGCATTAGTCAACCCACTGGACATTACCAAGAACTCATCATGACTATACCAAGTCTTAAAGAAAGTCTTTGAAATATTCGAAGCTCTAACTCTAAGTTGGTGATACTCGGACATCAAATCAATCTTTGAAACACTGAAGCACCCTGAAGCTTATCAAACAAATCATTAATACGAAGAAGAGGGTACTTATTCTTAAATGCCACCTTGTTCAACAACCAATAATCTTTACACATGCATAGACCAATAGGCACACCCCAAGTTCATATACTAGGTCGGATAAACCTCTTATCCAATAACTCCTGCAACTGATCCTTCAATTCCTTCAACTTTTCTTGGGCCATTCTATAAGGAGGAATAGAAATTGGCTTAAAAAATAGCGAAGTCAATATAATGATCCAAAGGCATACTAGGAAAGTCCGTAGTGAAAAAATCCACGAACACATGGACAACACAAACAAAATCAAAAGAGAAAGGTAAAGCAACACTAGTATCATGAATATGAGTAAAATAAGCCAAACACCCCTTCAGAACCAAGAAATAAGACTTAAGAAAATATATCACTATCTCGGGACCTGAATGAAGAACAAACTTTTATGCTATCCTCAGAACACCCGAAAAAGGTAAGGTCACAGTCTTTGCATAACAATCTAAGACAACATGATAAGGAGCTAACCAATTCATACCTAAGATGACAACAATATTTACCATATCTAATGCAATAAGATCTACCTAGGACTCATACCCAGAAAAAGTCCTAACATAAGATCGATTCATCCAATCTACCAATAAAGAGTCTCCTATAATGGTATATACACATATAGGCATATCAAAAGGATCACAAGTAGAATCAAAACCTAAAGAAAAATATACAGACAAATAGGTGAAAGTCTACCCTAAATCAAATAACATAGATGCCGATTTCAAACAAAAAGAGATGATACTTGTGATGACAATAATGAAAACCTCTGCCTCTAGCCTAGAAGGTATAGCATAACACAGACCATGCATATGATCTGATTGGGTAGTCCCTCGACCATCACTACGGCCACCCTAACTCTGTGTCTCGCAACTATTGTAAAACCTCTATCTCTTATAGTCAACATAAGAGTAGCTCTAAAAACACGATACAGACAATCTTAGGCCATATGTCCATCTTTACCACATGTAAAATAAGTCCTATAACCCGACTCAATAGATGGATGTATATAACCCGACTCAATAGATGGATGTATGGTAGAGCCACGACGACCACTCGAAACTGCTAAACCAGAAGGCCCACTACCTGAACTCTATAAGACTGCCTACACTGGTCTACCATTACACTGATGAATGCCTCTAGAATCTCTACCTAAAGAAATATGACCCCTAAACTCACCCTGATGATGCACCTTCTTGGTGCCTTCTTAAGATGCTAAAAGAATAAACTTAGTCATCTTAGCATGATCCATAATACTCTTAAATGATGCCATAAACACTATCATCTGAGTCATAGATAGCTTAGGAAAAACATCCAACCCTTTCAGGAACTTTCATATCTTCTAAAATTCGATAGCAATAATGGCATAAAAATAGGTGGACAAGTCATGAAAATGTGCCCCATACTCAGCAACAACCCTGGAGCCCTACTCCATGTGATCAAACTCATCTCTTATATTATCCCTCAAATGAAAAGGAACAAACCTATCGAAAAAAGCCTCGATATACTGATCCCAAGTCATCTATGGCGAACAAAGAGGTCGGCAACCAATAAACGTCCAACACCAATCTACACCAATCTCTTGCTTCTTCACTATTTTGATAAGCAGTATACGCCGCCCCAAGTGACTTAAGGCAACCAAGGTTATAAAAATTCTCATGAAAATCCATCAATAAATCATAGGTATCCTCGCCTAAAACAACACTGAACCTAGGAGGACTTAAATGAGTGAATCTTTCAAACCACTTTTGATCCTCAGAAGACATAAATATACTCACAATAATAGGAGGCATAGTAAATTTGGCTTTGTAAGAACCTATTTAAGGAGGCATCATAGAAGAGGTCCCAACTTCATATTTCAAAATACCATGCTTAGATATCGGTAATGAACAAGGAACACACTTGGCCTCTGTGGAGTACCATAAGAACATATTGGTACAATAGGATGATCCATACTCAGAACCAGAGGAAAACCATAACCTAACGCTGGCACAGATGAAGGGATAATTCTCGGAGCAGGAGAAACACCAGGTGTCCTCACAAGAGTACCCTCCAAATGGGTCAATAACTGAACAAACAACCCAAAATGATGGTGACAAAAAATCTCTATGAGACCAAAGTAAGCCCCATAATAACAACATTCTCAACTTGATTCTTGGGGGGGGAGCCCCCCGCTACTATATAATAATGAGGCAAATCCTCATGTCCATTTTCTACATCAATCCCGATTATGACTAATAACTCGCCCTCTAGATAGGACTCTCTTCTTGAATAATAAAACTGCATCTCTAGCCTTACTAGAATTGGTTCTCACTATCTAAGTAAGAAAGAGTAAAATATAACTTAGAAGATGAAGTTTAAAAGATCCGCACGATATAGAATAAAAGAAGAAAACATTCCTAAAGATATCTTACAGCCTATCAAAGAGAGAAACTAGTGCCTATGTACTGATCCATGAGACTCTATTAAACACCCCGTTCTTACACTATTAAGACCAATAAGGCAGTCCACTTTGATATAAATTTGTCATAAACAAAAAACAAAGGTTTATGAAGGCACTTATCGTGAAAATCCTTGACGAGCAAGGTGATCCCTCAAACTTGTATAACAAGGCAAACAAATATTAAAAACCAAGAAAAGGCATCTAGGGCAAAACTGAGCCATACAAATATGTTAATAGACGAAATATAATTGAAGATACAAAGGAAAATAAAAAACATGGTGTCACAGTATATAAACCAACTAATACAACTCAAAGTCAACACATACATAAGATATCCATAAAGGAACAACTCTATCTCTTAATACAAATAAGACACAGTCTAAATTAGAAAACATAGTAGTCAACTCTAAATGCATAGGGATACCTACCTTCAATATACTCTAAATAATTCCCAAATTAGCTGTTTGAGTGGTTCACTTATATCTAAATCTATCCTAAAAGGGCACCATAGGGATGCTTAAAATTCACTTGTACATAGTAGGTATCATAGGACAACTAAGAAAAGTAGAAAATAAAACATATAAACACAAACTATGGGCACATGACTTGCAATAGGAAAATATCCCAAATGGTATCCTACACTGTCTCCACTAACATTTCTATTAAATACATGTATAAAAACAATAGGTAGGGTAATACAACCAATATACAATAACAATATTAATATCTCCTCTTTGGAACATACATTGAAAGATTGTTTTTAAATATGTCACAGTATCTTTCAAAATAGCGAGTATTTCTAGTATTTCCATAGTGGTACCACTATTTTATGAATGTACATGATATCAGGATATAATGCTAACAACCAAAAAAAATGAGATTATCTAATATCCAGCTAATATACCAACTATGTGAGCCAAAATCCACTAAAAACAATCAATCATCCATGATATAATATAATCCATAAATCATCAAATGAAACTTGCAAAAAACTATCATTGATACCACATAAATCCCAAAATCAAGGATTTTACCACCAAATAGTGGGAAATAAAACATACATATATCATTACCAGGTCAAAAACAACATATAAGACCCAAAACGGTCACACATAGCATGTAATATCTCAAAACCACTAAATTTTATCTACATAGGCCCCCATAAAAGCACATAAATCACCTAAAGACATTTTTCATGATAAAAACACATACCCATAGCATGATTTTAGATTATTATTAACTATCCAACACAGTCTAAAAAAGGTTAAGCCATAACTTACCTCGAATGCAAGAAATGGATCCCATAAGCCTTCAATCTAAAGCTTTCACCTCATGAACGTACTCAGAATCAACTAAAACACAAAAATATAGAATATATGCATCAAAATCAAGAAAATCATATCCATTTTACCCACTATAAAATTGGGATCAAAATAGACCCCCTAAATAGGTTTTTGAAAAAGAGGATTAAAATTAGAATTTTAATCAAAAACATATTTCCCAAAATTAAAAGAACTCCTAGGAGAAAACGCAAGTGAGAGAGGAGTGAAATTAGGATTTGAATCAAAGAAATTATAAATTAGGCCTTCCAAGCTAAAATCCCCAAATTCCACCTTTAAATCCAAGTTTAAAAAAAATTTAAATGATAGAATCGAAGAAAAGTAATTATAATAAGGATGTGGAGCTTAACCAAGATTTAAAAAAGGGAAGAAAATACATCAAAACTAGAACCCTAAGGTCCAAGTCTCTATAATTGAGTACAAATCTAAAAAAAGAGGAGAATAAACTAACAAGGCATCACCTAAGTGACTACCAGGTTGCCTAGGCGGCTATCGCTTAATGGACAATGCCTCACTTAAGAAAAGCCCACCTTATCACATATGCGGCATGGTTATTTCTTAAATAACATGTGTCTTGAATGCTAGTGTTGCTTAAGTGACTAGGACATCATTTAAGCGATTATTGCTTAAGCGAGCCTAATGTCGCTTAGGAGACATTTTGGCTATCGGTCCAAGTCACTTAGGTAAGTGAACTATTAAAGGGTACACCAGCAGGAGACTTGGATATGGACCCTTTAGGATTCATCAGGAAGCCCGAGTATGCAACAAATTTATGTTTTCAAACTAAATTCAACGCTCTAGACTCTATGAAGATATCAAATTTATGAAGAAATGTTGTTTTCACAAAATTGACCCTCGAACCCTAATTTCCTAATTTTTGAACGGAGGATCAAAGTGAGTTATAAAAGTAGTAAAACCACACAAACCATGCTACCAACATAACATAGTTTTTCTAGATCTGTTGGTGCAATCCTTTTTGCCATCCGATGCATAGATCAAAAGATGTTAAAAAAAGTCAACTAATAATCCTTTTAAACCACCAAAAAAATCATAATCTCGCACATTGATAATCATGATAACATCCCCAATCCCTAAAAATACCACAATGTAACCATGAGGAAGGGTTAAATTATCAAATCAAAAAGTATTGGGCCGAAGCGCACACACAACTGTATGTGGTCTGCCAAAGTAATACAGTGGAATTTAAATTATGCTAAATATTGATTCGACAGAGACTAGTTTTAAGGAACTATCCAATTCATGTTCAACTATTGAGATAAATCAGTGCAATCATAACCCTATGATATTTGATATTTATAACTAATTATAAAGTAAAATAATGTGGTAAAGTAATGTTCTTGGAAAATTAATAGGGAAAAACCTAGGGTTAAGGTACTACACAAAATAATAATATGTTATATAACTTTATTTTTTAGGGTAATTATTGTGGTTATTGGCTCATAGGGTTGATACTAACACTATGGCCTTTCGAACCTATAATCAATTATCTAGCTTAGCCCTAAGACCCTATCACTGAGCGAGGATATGATAACTAAGTTAAATATACTCATATTCTATCTTGAAATTTAACCAAATAGGGGAAATAAGTATATTCCTATACCAAGTGTGAATCATATCTTAATTCAATTGAGATTATGATCTTATTCTATTCATCCCACATTCTATCCGATCATTCCTCATTTCGGGTTCATAATACAATTATAGCATGTATTCTAAGGGTCTTGATTCCTTAAAATGGTTACAAAAAGGATAAATAAAACACAAAATAGATAAAAAAAAAACCATAACCAACTCAATTAATAACAATAATACTGATATTCTTGGCCTCAACCCCATTAAGGTGCGTTCAACCACTCATGGACATATACGTAATCACAAGAGATGAATACATGATAAGATACAAAAGTAAAATAAATCCCATAATTGAAGTGGTATAGACTAACTCTAAGAGCTAAGGAATCTAAGGATTGTGCAATAGAGTTCAAGTGTTCTATTTATAGGAGGACAAAGCGGCCTATTTTTAACATAGTGATATGCCACACAAATATCGCACCATCTAGGCAGTATGGCACACCAATAACATGGAGGGATACTGGAAATTAACATAAATATTATTTCCAAGGGTGTTACAAATCCTTTTTGCGGCTCCTAGGCAGCGTGGCCCACCAATGACTTCAAAACATCCAACTTAGCACAATGTTTATCCCATGCTTTTGTCCTTCTAGTCTAAGCTTTGTGGTGTTGTGTCCCCTTGATTTACAACTTTTGTAACACCTATTTATCACCCCTATAAAATTTCCAAGTTTTATAAAACATCAAATACCACTCATTAGTGCTCAAAACAACATACAATGCAAGACGATGAAAAAGTATAGAAAATAGCTCAAGTAAAGGGTGCTAGTTTTTCATTGATTCTTAACTTTGTGTTTTGGATCAAAACTAACTATATACATACCTTACATACTATAGATACATATATTGGAACTTAGATGTTTATTTAGCAAAGAATTAACTCATTAAACAAAAGAGAAATCCTCAGAACTAAGCTAAAAAAGGTTGAATAACCATACTTAGGTGCATAAATCCACGTAAGATCATCACCTCACACTTAAAGCCTTTTTCATCTTTGAACACACTACTATTGAAAGAAAGAAACTAAATATAGAACTACAGTGACTACACAGTAGCAAGTTTCACATGCAAGCGTGTTATATACAATTAAGAAGTCAAGAATAGTAATTCAAAATATTCTAACCTCAATAATTGACTCATAAATTTGGCAAACTCATGTATTTTACTCAATCAGATAGATCATAAAAATCACCTAACTATCATCAAGCATATGCCCTCACCACAAGAGAGTTTTCCATAGTCACTCACATAGATGCAATTTTAGCACAAAAATTTGTATAAGGATCAAATTACACTCACTCTCACAGTATGTTCACAAGTTACAAAAGATGAACCATAAGCTTTCCCTTAGTATAGTACTCCACTAATATCAGAATGTTAAGTTTTAGGATCAAATAGTTCTTGAAGACTGGTAATGTAGGATAAGGGATGAGTAGAAATTATTCTGGCTAGTAATAGTGATTATTTTCCTTAAGCTCTTTAATACATCACTCATATATTAATATCAATCTCTTTAACAACAAAGTTTCACCACTTCTATCAACACACAATCTTTTATTTTGTCCCATCTCCTTAAGATAATCCAATATAATGTGGAGGGAGGATTATTAATAAACTAAAGACTAAATTTTAGCATAATATTTCTCTCTTTTCATTAAACATCTCGCAACCACAACACATTACTATTTTAACACAAATAGATACTATTTGGGGACTCTCTTTCACATCTTTTCTTCTTTATTTGACACTCCTTAACTTTATTAATTTTTCTACTGATGTGCTTAGGAGCTTTGGATCAATACAAGGTAAACAAAGAAGGAAAATAGGCTACATATGAGGCTACAACAGAATATACACTAATGGCCCAATGGTGCTAACTATTATTATGCACAAAGGTAGGTAGAAGAAGCTATGAAATAAGTCTATTAATGAAATGCCTATATTATCTCCTAACTCCATAGTTTTTATTTCGCTATGCACACACACCGAGTGAGTTCTAGACACCAAATGCAACAAGGAATATACAAATGAACCTTACATACACATTGCACATGCTCAAGTAATGTAGGATCATCATATACTCTAGACCATTTAATCACAAGAATTCAAAATTAAGCAACAACGTACAAAAGTCATACACAAGATCCTAGATATTTCAAAAGCAGTGATTCAACACAACTCACATAATTTTGCATACAAACTAATTCGCATTATACAATCATACATGCCATCAAAAAGACATCTCACTAACCTAACACAAATTCTTTTAAAATTTATTCCTAAAGAAATAATGATATTGGGTTGAAGACGCATCCCCATGGAAAATAACCGAAAAGAACAACCACGAAATTGGTGAAGTATGCACCTACTTGACTGACCCAATGAGGAGTGGTAATTCTACCACTCATTCATACAAATTATACACACACTACTATATTTTGTATTAGAAATTGAGGCATTATCCAAATTTAAGTGCACTAACTCCCACATTTTACAGGTATGAAGTAAAGAAGGTGAGCATATATGGAATGGAGCTAAAAGGGAGTAAATGGAAGAAAAAGGACTGCATCTAAAAATCTAAAGTAGTATGCCTTTATTACCACTGCCGCAGTGCTCAGATCGCGGTTGCCATCAGTATAATTGGTTAGCAAATCACGGTCGAAAAACCTAACCACGGTCGCGTAGCCATGGTCCTGGTCAAACAAATGCGATCGTGGATTAGCAAGAACTGGCCTAAGGAAAGAATTGTAAAATGTCACAGATGAATCCTAAATTATAAATAACCCAAATGCCTTTGTTATTTGGGTATTGGTTATCTCATAATATAGTTTTGAAATCAATGCTTAAAACCCTAATTGGTCAAAGATGTAATCAAATTTGGAGGCTCAAATTTCTTAGTTGCTTATTGAAGAATGAATTCTTTGGTAGACCCACATGGTATATCTCTCTTTAATTTCTTTATGAGTAGCTAAATAATTTAGACTTAGGATTATGTTGAACTAGAGTGTGATTGTGTGTGGGTATTGTTGTGTTTGCACGGATTTTAGTTGTTGAATATGGATTTCTCCATTGCTTGAGCTTATGTGTTAGAATTTTAAGGTGAAATCTCCAAATATCCAAATGGATTTTATGGGTGAAAGATCCAAGATCTTGAAACCCTTTGTCATCCTCGAAAGAGAAATTTAGGTGAATATTAGGTAACCCATAAAATCCTTGAAAGAGGGTTATTAGTGGACAAATCAATGGTGAACAACTAAGCCTATAATTTACTACCCTTAGAAATCTTAGAAATAAGTGTTTAGGGAGTTTAAATCATATCAACAGAATTATCCTAGAAATAGGGATGCTTGGTTGAGGTTTGGGTAGCTATATAAACTCCACACTTGTTATGTGCTCGAAAGGGCCAACGGGTGAAATCGTTGGTGTTTTGTCAAATGATTGACCCCAATGATCTTTGACCTAGACTATCCATTAATTAACAATTATATCCCATGATAAACCAATATTATCCCACATGCTTAACCTCTAAGGATACATAATCCTAAGACTTCTCCAAAGCTTGAATTCAAGCCAAAGATAGCATACACCACGTACTTGCGGAAGTTTGTGTCAAGAATTTTCAATCAAATCCCCCATTTACTTATAAAAGAAATTTCCTTTAGTATTCCGGGATCCTTATAGTAACTTAAGTACCCAAAGGTTGAAAGTCTATAACATTCACTCCTTGAGATTCAACCCCAATTTACATTAGGTTTTTTGACAAAGATCGCCTTACCCTTATATTATGGGTGTGAGTTGAGAATTATCAAAATAGCTCCATTGCTAGGGAGTGAAATATAGATTTTACTAGTGTGGTGCTATTCTTACTTGGGAATACCCGGAGTGGGGTAATTTACTTTATTTGTTGTTTTTGATAATTTTCTAGGTGATCAAAGTGTGAACAGAAAAATGAGCAACAATGCAAGTAATTTTATCCTCTTTGATGCCCCACTAAATTATGAGGTTCAATTAAATAAGGCGGGGAAAATAAGTGCTATCTGCATCCCTCTAACCAATGGAAATGATGTGTTTCATGTGACTAGTGTTATGATTCACATGTTGAAAGTAAAAGAATTATACGTGGGTCAATCATATGAGGACCCTAATGTTCATAAAAAAACATTGTGGATATTTGTGCGCCATTTAACATTGCACATATTACACCAGAATCAATTTAGATTCGACTATTCCCGTTTTCACTAATAGGCGAGGAGATTTATGGATACAATCACTTCCACCCTACTTAATCACATCTTGGGACTTTCCACCATTGAAAATACTTCAAAAGTGGGATGAGATTATAAACTTCCAGCAATTGATAGGAGAACCATTGTTTAAATCATATGAGAGGTTTAATGTAAAGCTATCCCAATTCCCAAATCATGATGTACCATATAAGATGGTCCTTGAGATTTTTATAGAGATCTTAACCCATCGACAAAAATGGTTGTCAATAATGCGGCGGGTGTCTCTATTGTGAAATTGTATCATCTTGTGTCTTTCCGATTGATAGGTGAAGTATCCAAACAATATTGATGGTGGAACATCCCTGATGACAATGCTCCCAAGACCTCTTCTACTACCTCTGTGGGGACTAATGAGCAAAGAAAATGAGAAGTGGAGAAGGAAGAAATTATGTACAAAATGATGACCCAACTTGATCTTCTATCGAAACTTGTTATGGGTGTACCCATGAAAGCGGTAAACGCCATATCATCAAAGCCATATGAGGATGATGATGAGTCAAAGATGTTGGATGAAGAGATTCAGTACATGGAAACTAATCGGGGGGTTCCCACCCCGCCTATCAAAGGCAAGGTGGGAACCAAGGTTTGATGTATCCTCACCAATTTAGAGATTTGAGAGATAGAGAACTTGACTATGACCTCTACATCCCTCCTTATGATAGGTCTATTGCCAAAGAGTCAACTGCAATTGATCTTGAAAAGTTCATGACCGAAGATGTGTTGGTAAGGATTTTGAGTAGAGTTAAAGGTACAGACAAAATGGTCCATGAATTGAAGTGTTACTTATCCGTGCTCTCCCAAATGGTGGTGTATTACTCTGCGTCCATCAAACAATTGGAGACCGAAGTTGAGAAAATCTCCACATAACTAAATGCAAGGTGTAGAAGTGGACTTCTGAGTGATACAATTTCTAACCAAAAGAATAAAGCACAAGTCTTAGCAATAGTCAATAGAAGTGGAAAAGCACTTGACGATCCCCATAGAGGAGATATGAGTGAAAATATGCTGAAAGCCAAGGCAAAAAAGGCAATGACCCAAAGAAGAGACAGAAGTGATGAGAAAGACATGAATGAAAGCAATGAGGAAGTGGTTAAAGTTGAAAAACAACAAGGAGAAGCAAGGATAATCATCCATGTTCCTTCCCCATTCCCTCAACGGTTGCATAAAAATTAAAAGTGTGACAAGTTCAGAAAACTTATGATAAAACTTAGCAATCTCTCAATAAATATCCCATTAATCGAGGCGATACAAGGGATTTCGGGATATTCAAAGTTAATGAAGAAGTTACTGTCCAATAAGAAGCTCGTTGAGTGTGATACCATTGAGGTTACTCATAGGTATAGTGGTGTCATGGATAGCAAAGTCGTGAAAAAGAAGGATGAACCCGGATCATTTACTATCCCTTACACCATTGGAACTCATTAGTTAGCAAAAGCTCTTTGTGACCTTGGCGCAAGCATCAACCTAATGCCTTTGGTCATATATAAGAAACTTTGATTGGACACTCCTAAACTGACCTCAATGTGACATTTGATGGTGGACTTGTCCATAAAAAGGCCAGTGGGTATATTGTTTGATGTCCTTATGAAGGTGGAAAAATTCATTGTCCCAGCGGATTTTATTATGTCAGATTCCGAGATGGACCAAGAGGTGCCTATCATTCCTGGTTTTCCTTTCTTTGCCATAGGAAGAGCTACTGTCTATCTAGAGCTGTGGGAGATGAAATTTTGGGTAAAAGAAGATGAGGTCTCATTCAAAATTTGTATGTAAAATTAATAAACCACAAATATCAAAGTAGTATGTATGGTGGATGTTGAGAAGCAGAAACTGGATGATGAGGGGTTTGAGGACCCACCATGAGATTAAAAGAAAAAAAATATTATGCCACGACAATAACTAAGTTGCTAGGTGGGAGGCAACCCACAAATGCCGAAAAGTGGGTCATATCCCTTTTTGTCATGTTCTCTTAGTGGAGATGTTATCTTTGCATTTGAATAACCCATGAATTTGTGTCACTTTGGATTGCATTGAATGAGCTTTAAAAGGGGAAAGTGTGAAAGTCTACTTTGAAAATCCAAATAGGGAAAATTTTGTGAAAAATGAGTAAAATGCTGAGCAGGGGGAAACAAGGGAGAAAAACCTGCTTTAAGTTGCCACAATCACGGCCACCATGAAAGATCGTGGTAATGTGGGTGTCCACGGTCGTGGCCCCTGACCACGGTCGCGGTTATTTTATCCACTTAACCCCTTGTCTCGTTCATTTCCCTCACACTCTCTTTTAAAGATTGTACTCTCAAATCTAAGCTACATTGTTTTCTAAGTTGTAAGCTCTCAAACAGCCTCCATACACATCCCTATTGCATCACAACTCTTATAGGTGACATGAATCCTTGCTTTTATTTTTGAAAATAGGTCATTGAGTACATGATTATTAACAGGCCTAGAATTTTAATTGTTATGATTTACATGTTCTTATACTTCTTATTATTGTGGTGTTTGTTTCTTGGTTGAGATGTGTACAAAAGTGGGGAAACCTTGAGTACCCAATAATGTGTAAAAAAGGTACACAAATGTGATAAACACACCTTATGTTTGATAAATTACTCAAATGAACTTTCATTAGTGGTATTTTCTCTTGAAGGAAACATTCACACACACCAATCGCATTATTCACATGACCTTATTTTGCACCCATATTGTAGAACATGCAAGTAGTCTAGAATTGGGAGAAAGTTGAACATGCATAAATGACGTGGAACCAACCTTAGGTGTAATGATTGTGGTCATAGAATGTGACCTCAGTAATGCAGATACAGTTCTGATACGCAATCAAGGTAACTGAGGGCAAGTTCCTGCCGTGTAAAAAATCATGTTCTTTCAATTTTTAGCCAGGCAACCCTAAGAACCTCGTTAAATAAAATATAATGATCAATCTAGAACAACTTATATGATTCAAATGATTTTGCAAAATATAATGTGTGTTTAGTACTTTTAGGATAACCTCCTAGAAAAGTTTAATCTCATATGATTCGTGGCACCCAAATTCCACACTACCTACTAAAGTGATCTTTCAAAGACAAAGTTGCTTTTGGAAAGAGTAATTTCTTTGGAGAATGTACCAGAGAAGATATCGACTTTTCATGACAAACTTGAAGCCACAGGGTGGAAGTGCTTTGCCGCGGATCCATACCTTGCAAATAAACAATGGGTTTGTAAATTTTACGCCAATAACAGTAAAGTATCTTTATCAGACCCACTCAATGTGATTGTAAAGATGTGGGGAAAGAAGGTGAAAGTTGGGGCTAGGGAAATCAATGATTTTTATGGGCTCAAGCAGGCAGACATGGGTGAATACAAAGTGAAGGGGTGTAAATTGGGGAATTGGTTGGCATAACAGCTATGTCCCGGAATGGAAGTCTTGTGGTCCAAAACTAAATTCAATATCTCCATGAATGACTTCACTTTTGAGTCTAGGATATGTTTGTACTGAATTTGTAGTCAAGTGTATCCTTGCACCCACATGACAACAGTCCCAAAATTGCATGCTCAGATGGTTTCTTGTATTCTAGATGACATTTCTTTGTATATTGGTCAACTGGTGGTCAATGAAATAGATCATTTCAAAAACCAAGTTGGTAAAAATATATTTTACCCCTCTTTATTTACTGAGCTTTGCAAGAGAGAAGGGGTGGAAGAGTATGCCAGTGAAACATGGGTGCGTCCTAGTGCCCCCATCTACCCATTGAGAATTTAAGGATAGGGCGCATTGAGCAAAAGTAAGAAAAGAAAGATCAACTTTGAAGAGACAATATGTAGGGAACCTGAGTCTCATAGGCCATCCACCATGAGACCTTTTGAAGAGATTGGAGTTAATATTGTAACCATTAAGAAGCTCGTGGCTAGCTTGCCTCAAGGACCAGGAGAGCCCTCTACTACCCATCACTCATATATGTCATATATCAATTATGATGAGTACAAAGAAGACTAAAAAAAGAAAAAAACTACTATTGATCGACTTGATAAAGTGTATTCCTCTTTGGTGGCATCACATCAAGACCTCCAGAGAGTATATTTAAAGATGATCACCTGGGAGAAAAAGAGCGATGAATTCTTTACCAAGATGTGGAAAGAGGTGAAATTTCTATGGAAGGTTCTTAAACCCCAAAGCAGGCTTCCCACTTGTTGGGTGGACAACAATGATGAGGACCCAGTAAAGTGGTCAGATCTTGAGGAGGATTGTGATGATGCATGGTTCGAGACTGATAGCATCCCTTGATGCGGATTTAGGGAGAACCCTTATCTCTTTTTTCCTTAATTTATGTAGTGAGGAAAATGCTACCTTGTTAGTTGGGGGTGTTTCCTTATTTATTTGATTTGGGCATGTATTATTGATATTCTGCATACTTTTTTTCTTATTTGGATAATTCTTACTTTTCATTTGGGTTGTAATATTTGGCAACTCTGATGGTGCCCACAACTTCATGGAGTAGATTTTGTTCTTGTTTATTTAAGTTGTAATATCAATTTCAAACCATAGATGCAAGGCAAGTCTCATTACCTGTGGAATCGATGATTGGGATTTGTATTCACACCCATTAGTGAAATCTTAATAACTCATGGAAGTTCTCCCATACTATAGTTTGCAATATAAGATGATATCTTGGGTTGTTTCCATGAATAGTAAATTATGCATGGTATGGGTATAAAAGAAAACACCCTCCTCCATCTGAAAAATTTTGCAAAAAAGAAAAATCGAAGGCATGGACATGAGCAATTTTGTTACAAAATTCACTCTCTCTCTTTTACTTTGAAAGTTGATTGTAGAAAAATAGGTAATAATCCACCCTTATGTCGAGTGAGTAGAACAATTGATCCCCCTTGACAACATTCACATATTGTGTGTGTGAGCTTAACTGTCTACATCTCATGTGTACTTGTACCATGTAGAACTCACCCCATTAGTCTTTCAAAGATAATTATTTGTTGTGCTTGGTTAGTATAATGATCATAGGCCATATTATGATTTTGGAAAACTACGTTAGCCTAAAATTCCTACCTATACATATGAGTTAACCCTAGTCACCCTTTTTGATACTTTGGACTTTTCTTTGTTGACCACATTATATTTGTGACCCATCTATTCATCCTCATTTGAACCCTATACTTCTTGAACTTAAGAATAGAAATTGAGGACAAAATCCTAAGTTGGGGGTGATGGAAGGAGAAATAAAGTATAGTTGAGCTACAAAGTCATAAAAAGTAAAAGAACCTACGAGCCTAGCAAGTAAGAATTTTGCCTTGAAGGAAAAGATAGTCCGTCAAAATAATGAGTGCATAAAGTTTGACGCATACATAAGAATTTAAGAAAAAAGGTGAAAATACTTATAGTAAAGAAAAAGAAACAAAGTAGGTAAAGAAACAAAACAAAAATAAGTAGCCCAATAAGCAAAAAGTGATTAGAATTTGATGTAGAAGTTCAAGGAGGGTATAGCCTTATTTTCTGAAAATAGGGGCAAGCCTATGGCTTGGCACTTGTAACATGGAGAATTTCTTAAGAGAGCGAGTGATTGCACCTAATTTTCCTTATTGTGTAAGTTTTAACAAGGTATGTGAACCTTTCTTTCTTGTGAGTGGGCATGTGAGATTAAGAAGGGTGATTTTTTCATCTTCCGCACTATGATATGAGTGGATGTATGACATGATTAATGCTGGGTTGTGAGTCACTTTTAGAGTCTTTGTAATTGTCACATAGTCACTCCCCAAGATCCATTGCATCATTCACCACTTCATTTTATGATGAGGGGCATTGTTAATACTTTTCTATCCACGTGTGAAAATCTTTTTGTGGTAGCAACCAAGTTGGAGTCATCATGGTCATTAGGAACATAAATAAGGGCAGATATGAAAAAGGTCTCATGGTAAGAGGTAGTGTTTATTGAGGACAAGAAAATGTCTAAGTTGGGGGTGTTGATGAGCGGTAATTCTACCACTCATTTGTACAAATTATACACACTATCATGTTTTGTATTAGAAAATGAGGCATTATCAGGGTTAAGTGAAGTAACACCAATATTTTACAGGTATGAAGTAATGAAGGTAAGCATATGTGGAATGGAGCTAAAAAGGGAGCCAATGGAAGCAAAAGGAGTGCATCTGGAAATCTAAAGCAGTCAACCTCGGTTACCATGACCACAGTCATCGTGAATTTGGGTGGTCAACAAAGTGCAATTTCAGAACCTAACTACGATCACATAGCCGAGGTCGTGGTCAAACACACGTGATCGCGGATCAGCGGGAACTGGACCAAAGGCAGAATTGTAAAATGTCATGAACGAATCCCAAATCATATATAAGAAAAAAAACTTTCTTCTTTAGGTATTTCTTATCTCATAATATAGTTTTGAAACCCTAATTGGGAGAAGGTGTAATCAACTTTGGAGGCTAAAATTTCTTAGTTTCTTATTGAAGAATGAATGCTTTATTTGATCCACATGGAATATCTCTCTTTACTTTTTTTATGAGTAGCTAAATAATTTAGTCTAGGGATTATTTTTAACTAGAATGTGATTCTTTGTGGATATTGTTGTGTTTGCATGGATTTTAGTTTTTGAGTATGGATTTTACCATTACTTGAGCTTATGTGTTTGAATTTGATGGGTGAAAACTCCAAATATCCAAATGGGTTTGATGAGTAAAATCTCCAAGCTCTAAAAACCCTTTGTCATCCTCGAAAGAGATATTTAGGTGAATATTAGGTAAATCATAACATCCTTGAAAGAAGGTTATCGGAGGACAAAGCAATGGTGAACAACTAAGCCTGTGGTTTACTACCCTTTGCAATCTTAAAAATAAGTGTTTAGGGAGTTTAAATCATGTCAAGAGCATTATCCTCAAAATAGGGATGCTTGGTTGAGATTTTGGGTGGCTATTTAAATTTCACACTTGTAAGGTGCTCGAAAGGGCCATTGGATTAAATCGTTGTTGTTTTGTCGAAAGATTGACCCCAATGATCTTCAACCTAGCCTATACATTAATTAACATCTAAATACTATGATAAACCAACATTGTCCCACATGCTTTAGCTCTAAGGAGACATAATCCAAAGATTTCTTCAGAGCTTTAATTCAAGGCAAAGATAACATTCACCATGTAATTATTGAAGTTTGTGTGAAGAATTTTCAAACAAATCCTCCCATTTACATTTACATGTTATTTACATTAGCATTTTGGGTATATTTATAGTAACTTGAGTACCCATAGGTTGGACGTCTATGGAATTCACTCCTTGAGATTTGACCCCAATTTACATTGAGTTATTTGACAACGACCGTTTCACCCCTTAATTATGGGAGTGAGTTGAGTGTTATCACCCAACTTAAATGACAAACTAAAAAGTAAAATATTATTTTAATTTTTTTCAAATTTAGACAAAAAGTAGAAAAAAAATTAGAAATTAAGATCCTACAACATCACTTACCCTAAAACATGGGAATTTCTCCACCCACATATAAAATCTACATTATCACCTAAGAAAACTCAAAAGTTGATATATAGATACTTCCTTAGACCTCTAGGCCTAGCTAGTAGCATCTTTTATCATAATGAGGGTCTAAGGAACCTACACTCAGTTTTTGCCATACTTCTTAGCTCGGGTCTCTGATACTTAAACTTCCCATTAACCTGTGACTCAAAACAAAACCAAAAAATACATGAATTAAAAACAAAAATACTAAAAATAAAACCTACCTAAACTTGGGTTTCTTCCAAACCAACTCCTTATTTAGTGTCACGGCACGACCAAATATCACTACTCAGCCAAATTTCTTCATCATCTTCCTCCCAGTAAGAGGCCATCTTCTTATTTATTTGTTATCTTTTGAGTGTAAAATTTCAAGGTCAACATCGTTCTGAACAATATACTTTGTAGGCTCATTAATCATTATCCTTTTGGGATCAGGTGGTGGCTTAGACAACTTAATAAGACTATATAAAGATGTCTTAGGTCTCTTGGAATCCCACCTATACTCATCCACTTCCATCACCATAATAATACATAAATCCTTATAGAAACAAGGCTGAAGTAGTGGTTTATAAACATTAGAGATCATGTCTTCATCATCCAATCTCATTATCAAAGTGCCCTCTCTCACATTTATCAATGCTTCTTTTGTTGCTACAAATGGGCATCCCAGAATGATTGGTATCCTATCATCAACATCATAAACCAAAATAATAAAGTATGAAGGAAATATAAACTTACCAACCTTTATGAATACGTCTTTAATTATTTCTTCAGGCTTTATTATAGTCTTGTCTACTAGTTACAACATCATAAAACATGGTCACAGCTTACACAACCCAAGAGTAATGTATATGGATATAGGCATTAAATTTATACTTTCCACCAAATAAGTCATGGCATAGACCATATTGTTGTTAACAATCTAAAAGGGGAGGGTGAAACTCCCTAGGACCTTAAGCTTCTTGGGTATCTTATTTATTACCACAAACAATAACTCATCAGTAAGTGTCATATTCTCAATATCCTACGGCTTCACCATATAAGTCACCTTGTTCTTCAAGTACTTGGTCCACATGGACATTTGATACAAAACATCAAAATTAGGAAAATTAATGTGAAGTTCTCTGAATATATTAAAGAATTTATTAAAAAATACATCTTCTTTGGCCTTTTCAGCCTCTGTGGGAATGGTGGTGGTTTTCTATCCTTTATTTTCTCAGTAGCATTCTCTTTTGGGTACTTAGATTTCCTTGAGTTTTCAACACCTCTGCCTGTAACCTGTTGTGGAACTAAGTCAGCATCTACCTCCTAGCTTTCTTTGGAGTTCTATGACTATGAACCTTACCACTCCTCAAAGTGATTTCCATAACTTTCTTCAGAGTTTCATTATCACTTTGAAAACTACCTTTAGGCCTGGTATTTTGTTCTAGGGATAGTTGCCTCAGCTGTTGCTCAAACTTCTTCTTATCCACTTGTTTATTTATTTAATTTCAATAGCCATTTCTTCTTGCTTGGTCAGGATCTTCTTTTAATTCTCCTCAATGTTAATAGCTTATGTGTAGTGCTGCTGTTGGAATTTCAAGTTTTGTATTATTACCCCATGAATAATTGGGCTGAGTTTTCCACTTCTGGTTATAGGCATTTGCATAATTTGTCTTATATGCATTACCCTTAAAATTTATGGAATCAAGATTTGCACCACACTTGTCTGTAGAGTGGACACTATTGCCACAAATGTCACACCAAGCTTGGGCCTAGTACACTGCATTCACTTGAGCTGGAGTTTGATTCAGGGGTTAACATCTGATTTTTCATGGATGACAATTAGGCTACTAAGGTTTTGATACTATTAACTTCAATCATGCCTACAACCTTTTTTACTGGGCTTCTAGACATGTCATAAGACAGTAAGTATTTCCTTGAGCTATGCGGTCCAACAAAGTATATATCTCATCAAAAGTTTTCTTTAAATCCTGATCACCTACAGTTGAATTCAGTTAAAAATTCATGTTATGGTCTAGAACTTCAACAAAGGTGTGAGCTAATACCTGATTTTTGACTTAAATCTTATATTTATTCAATCAAAAGAATAAATCTAACTTCACTATCCTCATCACACAAACCCAAAAAGGAAAAATAAGATATAGGAAAAATAAGAGAAAGGGGGTACAATCATTGGACTGCTGATGATGTAGACTATACCAAAGAAAATAAAGGAATCTCTCGTAAGCATTGTATATGTTTTCATTTGGCTTCAATTTGAAGCTCAAAATCT
Source organism: Capsicum pubescens (assembly GCA_030864215.1). Classification (NCBI taxonomy): domain Eukaryota; kingdom Viridiplantae; phylum Streptophyta; class Magnoliopsida; order Solanales; family Solanaceae; genus Capsicum; species Capsicum pubescens. Next base: position 97,209,333 of record CM061549.1, on the reverse strand, counting down.
CACAGTGCAGTCTCATAGTCTTATTAGATGTGATGAAATGAATTAGGAATTTCCAGGCCAAGTTATTCCAGGTAGTAATGGAAGTTGTTGGCTCAGTGTTCAACCACTTATTTTCTTCCCCCAATAATAATAACAGGAAGAGTGTCATCCTCACATAATTAGTTGTCACACCCATAGGGATTAATGTGTCAGAGATCTCTAAAAAAAATTTGAAGTGGACTTATGGATCTTCATGTGAAAACCCAATGAACTATTAACTACTGTGCATAAGTTGCACTATATTCCGTTTCAATTCAAATCTACCACCAGGAGCCGATGTTAAAATAATGGAGGTCACATTTGTCCCAAATGGGATTGCCACATTATGAACTTTCGTGTAAGATAGTGGATCCTCAGCCATAGGTGCAGGAATATCTTCTTCTTCATAAATTTATGGGATTTTGTGGAGAAGTACTTCTTCTCTCCTCATTTGGTGTAAGGTTGATAGGGCTCGGGGTATGGTTCAACCAACTCTCTATCCCTAGCCAACTTACTAGTTTACTACCTGTGCCGGAAAAATCAAAATCAAAGATTAAGTGAATAGAACCAAAGAAATCAATAACTAAAACTAAAATTAAGGCAGTTACTAAATGACAAGTCCCCGACAACGGTGCCAAAAACAATTTGCGCCCAAGTGTACGATATGTGTATGGTCCACCAAAGTAATATAGTGTCCATTAAACAAAGTGAAACTTCTATCCCACAAGGACAAGTTTTAAGAAACTTTCTAGTTAAAGTTCAACTATTTAGATTAGATCAGTGCAACCGTAACCACAAGATGTTTGAAAGTTATAACTAAGTGTAAATTAAAAATATGTGGTTTATTAAAGTTCTTTGATAATCAATGGGGAAAACTCGGGGTTAAGGAACTACGACAAATCATAATACATTATATAATTTCATTGGTTAGGTTCATTATCATGGTTGTTTGTAACACCCCAAACTTTCTTTAATTCAAATTTAGTCTCTAGAAGAGTTAGTGATGACTTTCTAAATGATTAATGTTTAAATCAGATAAAATATTCCCAATTTAGATTTTTTATCATGTGGGAAATTTAATTATATTTCCAACGATACCAATTTTGTCCAAATCCGATATCGGAGTAACAAGTTATGGACGTTTCACTGAGAGCTGTCAGAACCACCCAGGTGTGACGGACAGGTTGACGGACAGTCTATCTAGCGATGGACCATCACCTAAACCATCGCAGGTAAGGCAGTAAGTCAATCTTATGGTTAAGGTTGAACGGACAGGTTGACGGACCATCGAACTTGCAATGGACAATTGCCCAAACCGTCGCTACTAAGGTAGTGAATCCCTATTCTGGTTCACGTGCGACGGTCGGAACGATGGACCGTCAAGAAAGTGATTGACCATCGTACGAGCCATGCAGATCCCGTTCAGCAATTTTGAAGCCATTTTAATAGGGTATTTGGATCTTTTTCCACCCATTTTAACCCCTAATTATACTAGACCATACCTCATAACTTCTTTATCCACCCACAACACAAAATTACGATTTCTCTCAAAGAGCACTCCCCAAGAAAAAGAAACCCTAGGTGCTTAATCCCAAGCCAATAACTCAAGCTTTACTCTACCAATCTTCAGAAATCATCCACCCAGGTATGTCAAGTGTTAATTCATAGATTCCTTTCGTCCCTGAAGCCCAAGAATCAAATTCTAAATTATAAATTGTGATGTTTATGTTGTGGATTGATTATGATCATGTTGTGTTGTGTATGATACCTAAGCTACAATCGTTAAATGTATTTTCATTAATTTATTCTAGCATGTGCATTGAAATCTACTAAATTATGTTGATTTATGCAACCACTATGAATTATTTTAATGTCCATGCCTAAGCTTATAGTTATGCATGCAAGGTGTTTGATAAAATACCTTAGAGAATAGGAAATATGCCTTATGACTTAGTTGTGACCAAAATGATGAACCTATGCTTTTCCCTTATGTTCAAAATGACTTCCATGTTATTGTTATGCTTTGAAATTGTTCATGAGATTAGCCGATGAAATTATCACATTTTTATATGCTTTCCTATTCATGTACCAAACCATGATAATCCAGTGCCTCATGAAATTCCCTAATGATTGTATTATGGATTGTTGATTCTAGTCGTGAGTCCAGGAAGCATCATGTCTTGTCTGTTTCATACTATGGAGTCCTGAGGGTACTTGTATGTGACAATTTAGATGTATGCCTAGGTCTAGTGTCTGTTTTAAAGTTACTCTCAGTTAAGAAATATTCCGTAGAATTCAGTCAGTCTCATGAATCAGGAAAGCTTAGTAATCTCAGTCAGTTATCAAATCTCAGTGATACTTCGTCTGTCAATGTAACTCACAAAAATCAGTCCAGTCAGTTCAATATAATTAATTCAGTGTCTTATCAGATGGGAGTAGGAATTCAGCACCGAGTGAGCCCATGGATGTGAACTGTAATGGCTCAATTTTTTGAACCACAATACTACACGGTACTCATGACCCCGAAGAACCACAAGATAACCCATGACTGATATATGTACCTGTATACTGCATAAAAGACTAAAAAAATGTGGAAACATGAACTGAAGGCCATAAGGTTCAATACTAATACATAACTGAAAATATGGTATCACAAAACCAAAACAAATCTGAAATAACTATCTGGACATACTATAGTCTGAAAGCCTCTAAGCTATTTGAATAAGGAGTTGATGGGACATGTCCCCAACTAACTCCAACTACTGAAATAAACTGAAAACTAAAACAGTAATGAAATCATCATGTCCTCGAAAGATGAAGAATCACTTCTAACTCTGACTACTGAGACTGGAATCTACTATTGATACTCTGGAGCTCGTGCTTCTAAACCTATGGTATAAGACACCATAGAGCGAATGCGTCAGTACTCTGAATATACTAGTATGCAAGTGAGGTAGCTAAATGCATGGGGTTCATATGTATGAACAATATGAACTAAATGACTAACATGAACGTGAGAATACATACATGGAAACGTAACTATAACTGAGACCATGATAGGATTGAATAATGATTTATGGCTACTTAGGTTACTAAAAATAGGGATTTACTGATATCTGAGTACATGAATACTGGGATACTGAATAACTGAGTTTACTGATCCTAATATTTGAGTCACTGATAAGTGAGGAAATGATATTGTATTTCTAGATACTGAAGGACTAAAACTATATTACTGATACATGAATAATTATTTTTGACAGTTCGAATTATGAAGAAATGATCTGGTTGACTGTATCTGACAGTCCTGAAGCTGAAGACTGATTACATGAGTTCTGATAGATGATATATTTGATTACATGAGTTTTGAGAAATGATATATCTGCTAACATGAGTGACTGTATCTGACATTTCTGAATTTGGTGGAACTAGTTCAGTTTCGTACTGAATCTGAGTTCATTGTATCAGACAGTCCTGAAATCTGAAGAACTATATGAGTTCTCTTACTAAGACTGAGACTGAAACTGAGACTGTGGGAAGTAGTCATCTAACCTACATACCCCATATATGCTATTATAGCTAAGATGGGGTACAATATTTGCCTGACTGGAAGGGTGTCAATACTGCGCCACTGGTAAGGACAAGCTGTAAGTAACCCTTATTTGGCAGGTACTAAAAAATGAGAATAGTGGGAACTCTAAACTGACAGGTTAAGCTACCTCATCAACCCTAATCTGATAGTTTAGGATGTCTCAACCTACGCTGGCTACGTAGTTCTAGAACACAAGGATGACTGCTAAGAGTTACACCCTAAACTGGCAGGTGAGTTTTCATCCTTGGGTTCACTCGGTGCTAACTTCTACTTCTCTCAGAAGAGACTGAACGTGATTTAACTGATGGTACATGGACTGAGTAACTGACTTCCGTTGATTGATGGAATAATGTTGAATCAGTTAACGTACTGAGTTCATGTGATTTCATAGAGTACTGAAATACAGAGATTATTGAAGTTTCTGAGTGCTTCGTAGGACTGAGCTGTTACTGAATTTACATTAGTTTTCCTGAGTCAAGAGACTGACTGAAGTCTATTGAACATGTCTTGACTGAGAGTATCATGAAAACATTACATGTCTCAAGTCACACAACTATATTTTTTGGGTACAAGTACCCCCAGTACTCGATGAAATAAAACTGACACAGCGTGAGTTTTTTGAATACATGACCATCAATAATAATCCATAATACATGTGTAAGGGATTTCATAAATTACATGGTCATCATAATATCTAACATGAATTGGAATGCTTTAAATCAAGTCATAAAACTCATGTTCTAATATCATGGGCATTCCAACAACATATACTTTTCATAACGATAGCTTCGAAACCGTTTAAACATAAGGGAATAGCAAGTATGTAGCATTTAGTTCATATTGTAATAATTGGGGGATAACTCATGTGGTACTTCATAATAATGATCTTGTTCATAACATTGAATGTGTATAGACACACTATGAATCCATTCTCCAATTATCATGTACATTCCGTTAACACATATATTGCACAACAACAAAATGTGGGCCCTTTGAACATAATAGACTAGCATGTATTTATCATATAATTCATCCCTAAGCTATAATACATGATTTCTATCATTCTAGGCATTTTCTCAAACACCTTACATGCAGAACTTTGGGCATAGGGATACTTATTAATTTAACAATCTTAAGCCACCCAAATACATGGATTTCAACTAACATGCTCTCTTACTTCATGAAAATTCATCGAGATACCAAATAACAACCATCAACATGAACATAATAATTCCACAAAAAGATAATCACAACTCATGATTTTAAAACTTGATTCTTGAGCTCCATGGATGAAATGGATCCATGGATGAATACTACGCATACCTTAGCTGGAAGATTCTTGAAGATTAACGGTGGAACGTTCTTAAAATTGAATCCCCAATCACCTATTTTTCTTGGAGCTTGAGATAGATCATGGAGTAATGAAAACCCAACTCTTGAAGGAGGTTAACTTTTCTCGAGGGTTCTTGAATGGTGACGCTTTGATTTTTGAGTTTTCTTAGAGAAGAGTTTGAATCTTGTTCTTGGGTTTTGATCTTGAAAGAAACCCTAATTTTGATATTAGCGATGAATTAGAAGTTATGTGCTCTAATTTGATGTGATTGGGTGTTAAATCGGGTGGAAAAAGACCCAAAAATCTCTTTAAAATGGTGTTTCAGCGCTGTTTCGGACAAAACTGACGGTCTGAGTGACGGACCGTAACGCTGTTGACTAACCGTCTCTCTAGTGACTAACCGTCACTCTAACCATCATTTTTTGTCCAGAAAACAGCCTCACTGGTTCAGTTGTGACGGCCAAAGTGATGGTCCGTCACTGACTTGACGGTCCATCATTTTGTCCATCACTCCTGGACAGCTTGGGCAACTTTTAGTAAAACGGACATAACTTTTTACTCCGATGCCAGATTTTGGAAAAATTTATATTTTCGAAAGATAATTCAATTATATATATGTTTATGGGTCATTAGATAAAAAATTCTCTGTAGAATGGGAGATATGCTCGTTTGAAGTTTATTATGGCAATGCCTTTCTCAAGAATTCAATCGGTAAGGAATGTTTTGATTCGTCCAATAGCTAGGACGTATTTGAAATATTAATATACATCATACTTGATCAAAAAAATAACAAATCAATATAATTTATTTCTCATGAGCCTGAATCATGGTTTTACCATTGGTTGGGATTCTTGGGGTATTACAATACCTCCCCCTTGGGAACATTCCTCCTAGAATTCGACTGATAGAGAAAGGGGAAGAACATAAACCGATGTATATACTGAACATGAATGACTGGACCATGATCTCATGGCTGAGATAATTGATAACTAAACATATCTTACTGAACATGCATGTCTGATACATGACTAATAAGCTGAATTCACACATATCTGATGCTGGGATAATTGACTTATGAATGCAAGACTGAATGTCTTGAATAACTGAATTTATCCAATGAGAATGGATATCTGATGCATGATTAAATGACTGAGCTGACACATGAATGCATGATTGAACGTGCAATGAAAATTGACACTAAACTTATAATGGGAATCAGATATCAAGTGTGTAAAGGTAGTTTGAGCATGGAACTGAGAAAGTTTGAGGAAAACCCATTACTTAGCTGATAATACGGATGAACCCATGACCAGGCTAGGAGAATGCATGAACGGGAACATGAAAATATAACTGAGATTGAAACGTGATGCATAACTTAATTCCATGAACTTAACTGCGTCTTGAATACATGGCGTACAACTGAGGTTGGATCTTGAGCGTCAACTTATGAGTACCCCTCACTCCATACTGGATTCATTACAAGAAAAGAGAATGGGATGCTTATGTTATAAAAGTTTAGGGAATCATAGCATATATATACCCCTTGGGACACTAGGTCCTTTTAGAAAATACTATCTTGGCTGAGTTACTGAGGGAAACTAAGGCGATGCGCAAGGCACCTAGAAACTAAATCATGGTTGATTATCTGAGATCTGAAACTTGAGGCCTAATACATGATCTAAGATGAAGAAACTAAACTTCATGCACTTTAAATGAGACAACTGAAAGACTTACGAGGTGCTGAGCATGAATGAATGAATATACTAACTTATCTACTTAACTGAATAACTGATAGCTGAATACTGGGCATGTGAGACTTGTCTGTACTTAGTCCAAATAACTGGACTAAGGCTATAAAAAATTATACATAGGTGGTAATGATTGTATGGATAACATGAGGTAACTAAGCATGAATGAGAAAAACTGTATCACCTCAAGAATGCAAGGCTAGGCGTATAACATGATTAGGAAACATCATGTATACTGAGGTACTAAAATACTACTGACTGAATAACTTATAGCTATAGCATGGGTCAAGAAAGTCTGGAACTGAACTGAGTTTTTGATCTGATTACTGAACTGACGTTGGCACGAAAACTAAAAATGTAACTGAGATTCTTACTGGAACTAAATACTGGTTTCTGATAACTGAATGTTGATAACTGAGGTTCAGGATGATATTGAAATACTGAATTTTGGAACTGAAAACTGATTACTGGGTACTGAATACTGAAATTGTAACTAAGATGGAAACTGAGGTTTTCATAGTACGCGATGGGTACTGACATAAGTCAAGGATCGAAATAAACATTCATACTCTGTACTTTCCTATCTTCTAAATACGACCTCATGATAACCACTTACTTGCACACTAACATGACATTCAAGCCTATCTTCATAACTACACCCTCGTATGTAATAAGCATGCAAAAATCTTCTCTTAGTCATGAAATATTTACTCTCTCCCATCTAAGCAATTTTTCAACACTACAGTGTTTACAAGGAGGGCTTACTAAAGGGTTAAATCAGAAAGACCTGAAACTTGAATGGATACTGATTGAACTTGACACTGGAACTGAAACTTTAGGAAAAGAATATTCACAACATGGATTTACTAGAAAATGTCTGAACTGAGAATATATATAATGTAGTTTGAATTTGTCTTATATGTATGGGCATAACATGATTCATGGAAATTGAATATACTATAAGGCGTGACAAGTGTGCATGAGTCATGAGCTACATGACTTGATCTAAAATTTCTGAATTCATGGGACATGATTCGTAACACTGAGGGAGCTGATACTTCTTATAATAGAAATTAGAATCGTATAGGATTCTATGGAAAGCGTGAGAATATAAGCTTTGTTCATGGAACTGAGATGTGAAGGATGCATAGGTATCAGGCTGACTGAAATATAAAACCTTCCACTGAGATATGTATGAGTCAAGAATTGTCTTCCCTTACTATTTTTCTATACATACTGGCACTACTAATGGAATCTGAGAACCTGACTTGGTTGCTTGATCTATTACCTCCCCCTTAGCTTTAAGCCATCATCTTAAATCTGTGAGCACTTACTAAACTCTGAACTGAACTACAATCTTAATCACGTACTTACACTCTGTCAAACACATGTTTTCCGTACTAAGCCCATTAGCTTTTTCTGTTGCTTCATACACTACAATATTACTTCCACACCTTCATACTTTATTCAAATCAATAAACATAAATTCTAGATTACACTATTCAAGCCCACTGATTTACTCTAGTACAACTATCCCTATGAATACATAATCTGATCAAACTGGTTAATACTATCCCAACTCTATCACTGTTAATTCGTGAGTTCATGCTTAAACATTCTAGGTCTATACTGCCATAGGATTCTGAGAAGAGATCTGATGGCATATCCAAAATTGGGTTCGTGAAGGAGTTCTCATGGTCATGAATGAAATCTATACGACTTGGAACATAATGGGATTTATGGGGTATTTTTGAGTCTGTGGGAAATCCCATAACAGACTGTAGGGACTATCTGAGAAAGTCCTATCTCTAGGAATTGAGGTTCACTCTTTTTGTTATGTTGAAAATAAGGTGGAGTTAACATGCGTAGAGCATGATGAGAATCTATATGAGTTTTCTTAGAAAACTTTTCTATCGCATGATCTGAGACATGAAAGAAGGAAAGTTGTTCCTAAAACATTTCATAGCCTCCTGCACATAAGTGTGGTGCATAACACACGCATGTACAAGACTCTACTAGATTCAGATTTTAGACTTCCTAGGACTCTATTGAACCTTAGTCTTTGCATAAAAGACTAAAAAAATGCGAAAACATGAATTGAAAGGCCATAAGGTTCAATACTAATACATAAATAAATATTTGGTATAATAATACCAAAATAAATTTGAAATAATTGTCTGGACATACTATAGTCTGAAAGCCTCTAAACTGTCTGAACTAGGAGTTGATGGGACATGTCCCCAACTAACTCCAACTACTGAAATAAACTTAAAACTGAAACAGTAATGAAATCATAATGTCCTCAAAAGATGAGGACTCACTTCTAACTCTGACTACTGAGACTGGAATCTACTACTGATAGTCTAGATCTCGTTCTTCTAAACCTATGGTATAAGACACCATAGCACGAATACGTCAGTACTTTGAATGTACTGGTATGCAAGTGAGGTAGGCTAAATTCATAGGGTTCATATGCTTGAACAATAATAACTGACTGACTAACATGAACATGAGAATACATACATGGCTACGTAACTGTAATTGAGGCCATGATAGGAATGAATACTGAGTTCTAGCTACTAAGGATACAATAACATGGATTTACTGATATCTGAGTATGTGAATACTGGGATACTGAATAACTAAGTTTACTGATCCAGATATTTAAGTGACAAAAAGTAAGGAACTGATACTGTATTGCTAAATACTGAAGGACTGAAACCATATTACTGATACATGAATAAATATTTTTGACAGTTTGGATTATGAAGAACTGATCTTGTTGACTGTATCTGATATTCCTAAAGCTGAAGACTGATTACATATGTTCTGATAGCTGATATATTTGATAACATGAGTTTTGAGAACTGATATATCTGATAACATGAGTGACTATAGGTGAAATTCCTAAATTTGATGGAACTAGCTGAGTTCCGTACTGAATCTGAGTTGACTGTATCTGACAGTCCTAAAATCTAAAGAACATCTAAGTTCTCTTATTGAGACTGAGTCTGAAACTAAGACTACATAACCCATATATGCTATTATAGCTAAGCTGGGGTCGAATATCTTCCCTGACTGGAAGGGTGTAAATACTGCACTACTAGTAAGGACAAGGTGTGAGTGACCCTTATCTGGAAGGTACTCAAAAATGAGAATGGTGGGATCCCTAAACTGATAGGTTAAGCCACCTCATCAACCCTAAATTGACAGGTTAAGATGTCTCAACCTACACTATCTACGTAGTTCAGGAACATAAGGGTGACTGCGAAGAATCGCACCATAAACTGACAGGGGAGTTCCCATCCTTAGGTTCACTCGGTGCTAACTTCTACTTCCATCTGAAGAGACTGAATGTGATTTAACTGACGGTACATGGACTTAGTAACTGACTTTCGTTAATTGACAGAATACTATTGAATTTGTTAATGAACTGAGTTCATGAGATTTTTGAGAGTACTGAATTACTGAGATTACTGAAGTTACTGAGTACTGAGTAGGACTCAGCTGATACTAAATTTACATGTGTTTTGCTGAGTCATGAGACTGAATGAAGTCTACTGAACATGGCTTAACCGAGACTATCATGAAAACATGACATGGCTCTAGGCACACAACTATATTTTTTGGATACTTGGACTCAATGGAAGGAAACTGACATAGCGTGACTTTCTTGAATATATAACCATCAATAATAATCCATAATACATGGGTGAGGGATTTCATGAAGTACATGGTCATCATAATATCTAATATGAATGGGAATGTTTGAAATCAAGTCATAAACCTCATGTTCTAAAATCATGGGAATTCCAATAACATATACTTTTCATAACGATAGCTTGGAAATCGTTTAAACATAAGGGAATAGCAAACATTTAACATTTAGTTCATATTGTAATAATTGGGGGATAAATCATGTGGTACTTCATAATCATGATCTTGTTCATAACATGGAATGCGTATAAACACACTATGAATCCATTATCCAATCATCATGTACAATCCGTTAACATATATATTGCACAACAACAACATGTAAGCCCTTAGAACATAATAGGCTAGCATGAATTTATCATATAATTCATACCTAAGCTATAATACATGATTTCTATCATTCTAGGCATTTTATCAAACACCTTACATGCACAACTTTGGGCATAGGTATACTTAACGATTTAATAATCTTAAGCTACCGAAATTCATGGATTTCAACTAACATGATCTCATACGTCATGAAAATACATCGAGATACAAAATAAAAACCATCAACATGAGCATAATAATACCACAACAAGATAATCATAATTCATGATTTTAAAACTTGATTCTTGAACTCCATGGATGAAAGGGATCCATGGATGAACACTACGCATACCTTAGATCGAAGATTCTTGAAGATTAATAGTGGAAATTTCTTGAAATTGAATCCCCAATCAACTAGTTTTATTTAAGCCTTAGATAAATCATGGAGTAATAAAAAACCCAAATCTTGAAGGAGGTTCACTTTTCTTGAGGGTTCTTGAATGGTGACGCTTTGATTTTTGAGTTTTCTTGGAGAAGGGTTTGAATATTGTTCTTGGGTTTTAATCTTGAAATAAAACCTAATTTTGATGTTATGGATTAATTAGAAGTTATGTTCTTTGATTTGATGTGATTGGGTGTTAAATAGGATGAAAAAAGACACAAAAATCACTTTAAAATGGCGTTTCAGCACTGTTTCGGACAAAACTGACGGTCTGAGTGACGGACCATAACTCTGGTGACTAACCCTCACTCCAACTGTCATTTTGGTCCAGAAAACGGCCTCAATGGTTTAGTTGTAATGGCCAATGTGATGGTCCATCACTGACTTGACGGTTCGTAATTTTTTCCGTCACTCCTGGACAGCTCGGGCAACTCTCAGTAAAACGAACATAACTTTTTACTCCAATCCCGTATTTTTGAGAAATTGGTATAGTTGGAAAAATAATTCAATTATATATATGTTTTTGGGTCATAAGATCAAATATTATATGTAGAATTGGAGATATGCTCGTTTGAAGTTTATTATGGCAATGCCATTCTCAAGAATTCAATCGGTAAGGAATGTTTTGATTCGTCCAATAGGTAGGACGCATTTGAGGTATTAATATACATCATACTTGATCATAAAAATAAAAAATAACTATAATTTATTTCTTATGAGTTTGAACCATAGTTCTACCATTAGTTGGGATTCTTGGGGTATTACAGGAACTCACCTGCGAGTAGAGGGTGTGATTCTTAGAAGAAAACCTTGTGCTCCAGAACTATATAGCCAGCATAGGTTGAGAAATCTAAACTGTTAGATGCGGGTTTATGAGGTGGCTTAACCTGTTAGATGAGGGTCCCACCATTCTCCTTAGAGTACTTATTAGATGAGGGAACACTCACAGCTTATTCTTACCAGTGGTGCGGTAATGACCACCTTCTGATTGGGGTTACATATTGGACCCTAACTCAACTATATTTCTTTAATTGGGGCATGTTGTTTAGATGTCTACTTCCCACAGTTACAGTCTCGGTCTTATTAATAGAACTCAGATAGTTGTACAGAACTCAGGGCTGTCAGATACAGTCACTCAGCTTAGTATGGAACTCAGGTAGTTTCATAAGAACCTGCACTATCAGACACAGTCTCTGAGTATTAGTTATCAAAAATCCATGTAATCACTAGTCAGACTCAGTAATCAGTATTGTCAAAATCTTATTTACAGTTATGTATTCATGTATGTATTGCTACGTTCATGTTACTTAGTCAGTCAGTATTGTTCATGCATATGAACCCTTGCACTCAGCCTACCTCACTTGCATACCAGTTCATTCAATCATACTGATGCATACTTTTCTTTTCCGCTATGGTGTTTTATACCATAGGTTCAAAAGTACGAGCTCTAGAGAATCAGTAGCATTCCAGTTTCAGCAGTCAGACTAGCTGTGAGTCCTTATCATTCTTGGATGTTATTACTAGATTATTTCATTCTTTCAGTACTTAGTTTATTTGAGTAGTTAGAGTTAGTTGGGGATATGTCCCATCAACTCCATATTCAGTTAGTTTTAGAGGCATCCAGACTACAGTATGTTCAAATAATTTATTTCAGTTCATGTTTTGGTATTGATATACCGTACTCTCTGATAGTATGTTTTATCCATTTTAAACCGTATGGCAAATTTCAGTCCATTATTTCTGTATTTTACATGGTGTCATATAGTATACTGGTACAAATATCATTCATAGGTTAGCTTGTGGTCCTTCGAGGTCATGAGCACCGTGTAGCATTCCGGGTACCATATTTGGGGTGTTACATTATTGGTTCATATGGTTGATACTAAGCTATGGTCTTCCGAAACTATAATCAATTATCTAACTCAGTCCCACAGCTACATCATTTAATTGAGATGTGTGAACTAAGTTAAATCTACTCATATCCCATTATTTAATTGAACAAAATAAGGGAATTAAGTATATTGCTATCCCAAATGTGAATCATAACTTCATTCAATTGATATTATTATCTTATTCTATTTATCCCATATTCTATCCTATTATTCCTCCTTCTAGGTTCACAATAGAATTATAGTGTGTATTCAAGTGTCTCAAATAATTAATATAGTGATCAAAAGGATCAATAAAACACCATGTCAATAAAAAACCATAAAAAACTCAATTCATAACATTTATACTCACAGTTTTTGCCTTTACCCGAAAAAGGGTGTTTAGCCACTCATTGACATATATATAATCCCAAGATATGAACACATGATAAAATAAAACTAAATTAATAGATAAAATACCATAATTTATGTGGTACATATCCTATATCTAATCCCTAAGGTTGTCCAAGATGTGTGCCATAGTGTTCAAGTATTCAATTTCTAGGAGGACAAAGCTGCCCTTTTTTAAACATAGGGGCGTTCCATGACAATATCGTGCCATCTAGGAACTATGGCATGCTAAAAATTTTGAGGGATACTGGAAATTTCCATCACCAATATTTCAAATTACATGCCACAACCTTATCGCAACACCTAGGTAGTGTGGCTGCAATGACTTAAAAACGTCCGACTTTCCACAATGTTTGTCCCATGCTTTTATTCTTCTAATAAAAGCTTTTTGTGTTCTTTATACATAATTTACAGACTTTCTAACACCTATTTAGCATCATTATCAAATCACCTATATACCTAAAACATAAAACACCACTCATTAGAGATCAAAAAAACTTATAATGCAAGTTGATGAACTTGTAAATAACATAGCTCAAGCTTAGAGTGCTAGTTTTTTTCTTTGATTCTTAACTCTGTGCTTTGACTCGAAACTCACTATTAAAACACCTTACACGCTCAAAATACATAACTTTACACTTAGATTCTAATTTATCAAGTACTTAACTCATTAATTACTAGAGAAATCCTCAAAAAAAAGTTAAACAAGGTCGGATAACCATATTCAGGTGCATAAATCCATCTAAGATAACTCAGAAATAAATATTTCCCTAAAATCTCAAAAAATCCAATCATTACCCTATTACTTCAGGTCTGGTGATGTCTTATGATATCAAAAAATATTTTAATAAAGCTAGCACTAGTGCTGAAGTCAATCTATCCTTCAACACTTGAAAGCTCTTATTTCATTTATTTGACCATATAAACATCACTTTATTTTGTATCAACTTGATAAATGGTTCATCTATTTAGGAAAAAACGATTAATAAACCTCCTATAGTAATCGGCTAAACCCAGAAATTTATTAATATCAAAGGTAGTAATTGGCCTAGGCTAGTGCTTCAATGTATCTATTTTCTAAGGGTCTACATAAATACCTATTCCCGGGATCAAATATCCCAAAAAGGTAACAGACTCTAAAGATGGCAATTGTTGATTTTCTTCAACACTAATCATAAATAGCCCTAATACTCCCCCCCCACTTTGAGAGTAGAAAATTATGTCGTCTATATAGACTATGAATAACTTGTCCAAATACTATTTGAAGACCCAATTCATTAAATCTATAAAGGCTGAAGGAGAATTAGTTATCCTAAAAGGCATACCCACAAAATCAAAGTGACCATACTGTGTTCGGAAAGAAATCTTAAGAATTTCATATCTTTTGACCTTCAACTAACTATATACCGACCTATGATTAATATTTGAAAACCAACGGGCACCTTAAATCTTGTCAAATAAGTCATGAATTTTGGGGATGGGGTATTTATTGTTAATATAACCTTGTCTAACTGTCTGTATCTATAGACTTTCTTAGAGTACAAACCTTACTGCACACGAATAAGACTACAGCTCCCCATGGAGAAACACTAGGCCTAATGAACCCCTTTACTAGGAGATCTCTAAACTAGTCCTTCAACTTGTTAATCTTAGTCGTGCCCATCTGTTAGGTAGGAATAAAGAAGCGTTGGGTGTCTGGAAGAAGATCAATTTCAAACTCTATTTATTTATCGAGAAATACATCGGGTAGATTATCTAGGAAGACTTTTGGAAACTCATTAAATACACAAACTAAATGGTTGGGGTTTTATACTTAGTATATTTAACCCAAACTAAGTGTCACGACCTGAGGCTACCCTTTTGTTGCGACATAGTGATTAAGGCCACAACAGATCCTAAGCTAACCCATGATCTGATACTTGTTGTGAGCACTGTATAAAATAATGATAAAGTATCATATTTGGAAACGAAACTTCTATAATTAATGTAAAGGTTGGATAATAAAACAAATACCAATATGTCTATATTACAGAATATATCAAAAACAAGACTGAATTGCGGAATATCTTGTCTAAATACCTGAATATCTAAACATCTAAGCTGAAAGGCTCTATGACATGTGGAGTTGATGGGAAATCCCCCAACTAACACCGACTAACAGAAATGAAAGAAATAGTGAATTTAACTGAACATAACTTGTCCTCGATGGAGAAAGACTTACCTCAACTACGACTGACAGACATTGAGATGAATAAGGGAAATTGGTGAACTAAGTATCCTAACCTATATTGTGAAATCAATATAGTGCAAAAGATAGTATGTGATCAGTACTTTGGATATAATAGTACATGAGATAGGGATAAACTAAAAATACATATGGATACTTAACATGGGTGCATAAACATGTAGAAAGAATGCAATACCAAGTAAAACATATATTGAGATAATCTGTAAAACTGACTGACTGAATAGATGATAAACTGAATACCTGGTCATGCACACCCATATTGAAATAATTTGAGAACTTATTAAAAATATGGGGGCTATTATGTAACCGACAAGCTAAAATATGAGCTATTCGGGGTCCAACCTGTAACCCCAATTATAAGGATATCAATACCTTAACACGAGTACTAACATTTAATGTATGGATCCACTAAATGGTGTCTCAAAGGACTATGGTGTTAGTCCTCGACTAGAGGGTGACATCTCATATCCTACGCTGGCTACGTTGTTCTAAATCTTAGGGACTGCTATGAAAGAATTTTGTCCTCTACTAGCGGGTGAGTCTTCTTCCCTAGGTTAACTTGGTGCTAAATCATACTACCATATGAACTTACACTAGTACCGATTTAAATTCAACTTGACATCACAACTGAATATGCTCAATATGATCATAATAAACTGATTATGATAGTAAAATCATAATAAAACTGACTTGCTACTTAGAATTATGAAACATAGGTAAACATATAGGTATAGGGTTCTCATAACCCTCCAGCACTGAATAATACTTAAATAAAATATCATCATTTAAAACACTGTTAGTGAATTCATGATTCCAAAACCCTAAAACACAGTATATTTCACTAAACTGATGGAATTCATAATTTTGAGTACATGAATTTGATAAACTTATGAGAACGACATGATCACATGGTTTATTCCATAACATAAGAAAAAACACGTGGTATTAACTAAACATGATATGGATGAATGAAATTCAAAAGATGTAATAACATAATTCACATGGAGGAAACAACTGGGCATGGCTTGAATTCAAAACTACTAACAAAGCATGGATTAAATTCATAGTTAACATGGATATTTTCATAAAATAGGATAAAAGTTTCCTACTTGAACTAAAGGGTATTCTGAGACTCAATGGGTTGAAGAAACCCATTCATGTATATCCCACATACCTTAATTTCTTGAATCCTTGAAGAAAAATCTTTGAATTTTGATGTTGAATACTTGAATTCTTGAAAAGAGGCTTGATTTTACGTTCTTGGGAAAGGAGATAAGTTCTACGTAGGATAACTTATAGAGAATGAGGAAAACAATGCCACTATTTGGGGTATAACTCCTATATTGGACTTTTGGGATGAGGAGGAAAGACCAAAATGCCCCCTTAGACTCTATATAACAATGTAGGAAAAACCAACCACTGTGGCATGGAGGATATCATGGAGGCTAACCTTCATGACCCGACATGTATCATGAAGGCTAACCTCTGTGACATGTCATGTATCATTGAGGTCCATACCACATTAAACACCCACATCGCAGAGGCATTCTAACTCTCTTGGATGACCTTTTTAACATCCCCAATAGTATTCACCTCAAAAATCAATGTTTCAGACTTGGGAAGGAAAAAAATATTAGCAATCTTTCGGTCTTAAATTGGTTAAGTCTTTTGTACTTAGTGTGAAATAAATGCCTTGAACCCCTTTAAACATGTATGTAAGAGCTGAAAACTTTACTAGGATATTGCAAAGTATTAAAATATCTCCTCATTGTGATCATTCATCCCAAATAAAATGGTTTCAGTTAAGATACTAGGAAAACTAAGATCATATAGTGAATACTTATGAGCTGAATCATGATTAAGTAACTGAATGTAAAACATGATACATGAACTGAACTAGATTCATGAATTCATGTTATGACATGAGGATGGTTATATAGTTGAGATAGAACACACAAGAATCACTTAAAAGAAACCGTTACCTCACACTAAATCTGAATTATCTGAGAAAAGATGAGGATTCTTAGCTCGCATATATGCTTTTACTTCCCAAGTAGCTCCCTCAACGGATTGATTCCTCCTTAAAACCATAACAAAGGGAATTTCTTTGTTCCTCAATACACGAATCTAAAGGTCAAGGATCTTAACTGGGACTTCTTCATGGAAGAGACTATATTTCACATCCATATTTTCCAAAGGAACAACAGAAGCTAAGTCACCAATACATTTCTTTAGCAAAGAGACATGGAACATCAGATGCACTGATGCCAAATAGGCTGACCATTCTAACTCATAAGATACCTCCCCAAAATGACTCAAAATCCTGTATGTATGAACATATCAGGATCTGAGCTTCCCCTTCTTGCCAAATCTCTTTACCTCTTTCATAGGCAAATTTTTTAGGTAAACCAAGTTACCAACACCAAACTCAAGATCTCTTTTCCTTCCATCTGCATAAGATTTCTAACAGCTTTGGGTTGTCTTTAGCCTTTAGCAGATTAACTAAACTTTCTCCTTTATCTCAAACACTAAATCTGGCCTATTAAAGTAGCCTCATATACTTCAAACCAACCAATAAGATATCTATACCTCCTTTCATTGAGAGCATTAAATCGATCCATTTGAATACTGAAGTAATAGCTATTATTGTAGGAAAACATAATCAAAAGTAAGTGTCCATCCCAACTACTCTTGAATTTGATAACACAAGCCCTCAATATTTCCTTTAAAGTATCAATGGTTCGCTCAACCTAACCATCTATCTGAGGATGAAAAGTAGTACTGAGACGAACTTAGGTACCAAAACCTTTCTAAAAAGCATTTAAAAAGTGAGAGGTAAACTGAGTACCTCTATGTATGATGATGATCAAATGATCCTCATAGAACTTTACCAACTCCCTGAGACAGAGTCTAGTATAACCCTCAGTTAAATATGAAGTATAAACTAATAAGAAATCAACTGACTTGGTCATTTGAAAAAAAATGACCCAAATCAAATCATGTTAATGACGCATACGAGACAACCCTATAACAAAATCCACATTCACCACATCTCACTTCCAAATGAGTATGCTGAACATCTGAAGTATACCACTAGGCCATTGGTGCTTAACCTTATCTTCTTATAATTCTACACTTACCTTGAATTCTACAATATCTTATTTCATACTATTCCACCAGTAGATTTCCCACAAATCACGGTACATCTTAATGACTCTTGGATGAATAGAATATCGTGCACCATGTACTTATGCTAATATCCACTATCTTGGACCATCCACACTCGGACCACATAACCTTCTATGACAACAAAGTACACCATATTCCCCTTGGGAGAAAACCTCAACCTTCTAATCCCTAACTACCTTTTTCAACTTAATGATAATAGGATACCTATCTTGCGCGTATTTCACTTCACCGGCCAATGAAGATTCTGAATAATTCTGAACCTATATAGTACCTTCGGTCAAATCAACCAACCAAACACCTAACCTGGTAAGCTGATGAACCTCACAAACTGATTCCTTCTTATCATTCTCAACATGAGCAATACTTTCCATAGAAAATCTACTAAAGGCATCAGCCACCACATTGGCTTTACCCAGGTGATACAACACACTCATATCGTAGTTTTTCAATAATTTAAGCAACTTTTTTTGACAAAGAGTTAGATCTTTCTGATTGAACATATATTGTAAACTATTATGATCCTTGAATACATCTACATGACATCTG
The DNA here is from genome assembly GCA_030864215.1 of Capsicum pubescens. Classification (NCBI taxonomy): domain Eukaryota; kingdom Viridiplantae; phylum Streptophyta; class Magnoliopsida; order Solanales; family Solanaceae; genus Capsicum; species Capsicum pubescens. Next base: position 97,189,912 of record CM061549.1, on the reverse strand, counting down.
AAGTAACCAGTGAAACCTAAGAAACTTTTGATATCTGAGGGAGAGATGGGTCTAGGAAATTTTTTTACTCCGTAGGTTTTTTAAGGATCAACTTAAATGCCATCACCAAAAATAATGTGGCCAAGGAAAGTTAATGATCTCAACCAAAATTCACACTTACAAAACACTTATGATTCTTAAGGGTATGCAATACAACCCTCCAATGGTCTGTATGATCACTTTCACAATAGGAATAAATGAGGATATCATCTATGGAAATAATGACGAATATGTCCAAGTACTACTTAAAGACCTTGTTCATTAAGTCCATAAAAGTTGTTGTAGAAGTTGTTAGTCCATAAGATATAATTAGAAATTTTTAGTGACCATATGTAAGGTCCCAAGACTATCCTTGGACGTCACACGCTACTTAGGACCACAAGTGATCCCAAGATAACCCTTGTTCTGGCATAACTCGTGGGAAACTCAATAAAATACACAAAAATGATGATATGAGCGAAAGAAAATTCTTTAGGTGAACATCGTAGAAACAAAATATTAAAATGATTAAAGCCCACATTATACAAAATAAAACTAAAATCAAATATATCAACTCTAATAACTGTTTATCAATCCTCTACTAGTATTGACTATAGGTATCCAGGACATGACTTCCAGTTATCTGGAATCAATATGACTGAATAAAGAAAATATGATACGATTCGCACTATGATTGACTCAAGCCTTCAAATCAAAAGCACTCATCACCTTCTGAATGGATGCTTCAAGCTATCGTATTATGATGTCCGTGCTAAAACCTATATCTACATTATGAGACACTGTAGCACATAGACATATATGTCGATCATACTGAGTATGTAGGGGTGAATGCATAAGTAAAACAATACCTTAATATATTCATAAACTTTCAAATAATGCATGCTAAGTCTAAGTGACTAACCTTGATCTTGAATAAAACTGAAAGTTGAAAATCATAGAAACATGAATAATAAAGAACACTGAATAAACATTGTGAGCCACAAACAAAGTTTCTAAAATTTTGTATTTTACTCTTTCTTTTGGGAAGTTATTCTAATCGACATAAAATATATGTGATATCATGGAGTCCAATATCTCTTACCGACTTTCGGAAAGTTGTTCTACCCTTGCCATTGAAATAGAACCTAACTAGAGTGATCACTATACTGAACCCACTATAGGCATTAAAACCTATGGTGTCACGTAGTTCCAGGGCATGTGACCTTGGCATGATACCCAACTCGTTGCATAAATACTATGCACATATGACTTATATGCTCGCTCTTTTAGAAATCCATCTTAAAATTGCATAAGGGTTTATAATGAAAACCGGTCATGCTTCTCTTTTCTATAAATTATAATTAAAGTGAATAAATGTGGATTCCATATCTTAGCTAAGAATCAAAATATCAATTATTGATTAAAATCTTGAAATAAGCTTATCAAAGAATACTTAAAAACATATTCTTCTTGAAGTATCAATACTAAAACTTAAAGCTTAAAACTAATGCTTTAAACTCATGTCAACTAAAAATAATACTACACGCTCAATAACAATCTTGAAATACTTCAATCAATAACAATAAAAAATAGTGTATTCTCATTAATAATATAAATCTTTTAATTAAAAACATAAACATAAGCCCTTCTTGATATACTAAAAACTTTAAATAGCATGATAATCACATGCTTCAAAATATAGAAACTTGGGTATTAACCCTAATTCAAAACAAGTAAATTAATCTTAAAATAATGAAATTTAGGAACAAGGGTGAAAGAAAGACCTTCTTCATAACTCCACGTACGTTGATTTTTTTGAATTATGAAGAAAGCTTGAATCTTGGAATGTGAATGATGAACTTGTGAAAGAAACTCTATTCTTGATATTTCTTGAAGAATTATTGAACTTAAAAGTTTGAACTCTTAGATTTCATGAAGAAATATTGAATCTGAAGCTTGAATTCTTAGTGTTCTTAAGTGAAAACCTTGGGTTGTGTACATGGGTTAAAGGAAAGGTTTTTATGCGAGGGATTTTTGAGGAAGATAGGCAAATAATGCCCTTTTAGATGCTATAAATTATCCCTTGGACGTTTGGGGTTTAGAGGGAAGGGACAAAGTTCCCCTTGAACCCTAATGAGTTTAAAACATCGTGGGAATAAAGCAGGTGGCGCCCCCTTTAGTGTATGAGAGTAGAGATCGTGGTTCCCCTCTATCCAAGTGAAATAACCTGAGGGCCGAGTCTTATCGTACACCCTCACTGCCTCTTATAAAAATAGCTATAACTTTTTGTTTGGGTATCAGATTAAGGAAAAATTTGTATAGTTGGAAAGATGACTCAATTATCTACAATTATTTGGGTCTTTAGGTGTAAAATTTTCATATATCAAAAGTTATATATGTTCAAATTAGACCCTTGTAAAATCGAATACTAAACTTGCATGAATCAATTGTTGTTAGCTCAACATCTCACTAAATGATTCCTATGAACATTTTTACTTTGAGAGAACTTCACACACTAGGATAAAGATCATGACACTTATATTCATAATAAATTCATAGTATTAGAGTTTACACTTGTAAGAATGACACTTCAAAGTCTAGCCCAAAAATGTTGGGTGTTACATTATCTTTCCCTGGGGATCATTCGTCTTCGAAGAGACTGACTTTGTTGAAATACTAAGGAAAGACTAAGATAAGGTTTGGAACACTTCTGAGATGAATCATGACTTAATATCTGAATCTAAAACTTATGCATGATGTATGAACTGAGATGAATTTGAAATTTGAATGAATGTGAACATTTTAGCTCATGGAATGGCCTTACTCGTGAAACTTTGGGTAATAAGACTAAATGGAAAGTTGGAAATTTATAGGAGCTTGTTTGTTTTATTGCTAAACGAGATCGCAAGATCTATGAACTGGACCATATAGATTGCCCATACTCAAATGGAGTATTTCTCCAACGCTCTTCTAAGAAATTCAAATATTATAATAGAGAAAAGAATTTTGGGCATGATCTGAAAAAGACATCTGACTAAGGAATCACAACATTGATACAACTCTATAGCATAGAGCACAGACATACAAATCATAAGCTAGGATAGAATTACTAGACCTTAGGCAATCACCTTCTTACATTAAAGCTAAGATACATTTCTCAAATACTCCCTCAACTATACTATTCCTTTTAAATACCATACTCATTTGATTCAACATAAAATTTTCACACGGGCATAGATAAATCCATATACAAAAGTCTAAACTGAACTACATTCTCTCACCATGATCAAGCCTCACTCAAAATCACAATATACAACATGCTACACCATAATACAAGTCTAAAACACATGATTCAAACTTCTATGTCTCTTCTAGAGCTCACACACTAAGGATAACATGTCTTGCTGCTTCAATGGCTAACTGTGAAATCTTATTATGGATTAACTAGTGTATATTGCATTCCTCCACTTTTATTCCACCTTGACATTCAATCCTATCATTATAACCACATACGAAATTCAAGGAAAAAACCTATAAAGGAATACTTCTCATATACTCTAAACCTCTTTTAACAACAACTTTCTTTCACTATGCATAAGATGACATACCCAAAATTCTCAACTAACTATGACATATACCAAAGATTTACTTCAATGGTCCTTCATCATTTAGCCTTAGATAAAAAAGTATAAATAATCTTCCTTAATGAGGGTCATTGACTCCCTCTCATCTAAACCATTGATTATCCATTATCATCACCACTATCTTAACATAGGAAGAGGTCACCAAAAGGCTAACATACAAGGGCCTGAAGCACAAAATAATGCTATACATAACTTTGACACTTAACTGAGGTCTGAGGAATAGAATGTCAAAGGTATGGATTCATTATAGAGCTTTAAACTGAGGACGTAAATGATATAACATGAATTTCACCAGTATCATTAGTTCTGAGAACTGATTATACACTGAAACATGAGTTTATACTTATCCTAAGTTATTCAATATATGACTGGAGTTTCATAGATTTATAAGGGATGACTTCATAGAGTTAAGTTGTTACTTACTTACTAAGAGCAGAGAATGGAATTGAATACACATAAAGTGCATAAGCATTGGACTTTAGCATGGATCTATTGCACAAGACATGAACTTGGTGTGATAATGACTGAAATCCATGGAATACTCTAAGGTAACAAGGCATCACTAGATCATCACAACTCTTATTGACATATATCACAATCTAATTCTTAAAACTCGATGTGGTTCTCACTCTACCATCTCCCCTTAGATCAAAGCTGACATTCTAAGCTTATGGGTCTACTCCATATCTTCGAAACTGAACCATAATTTCTTTGCTCTAACATCCTACACATGAATGTTCACTCACCTAAATAAACTATATCTAAACAATACTAAATTTATTCTTGGTCACTCTCTTAGTACATACCTCCCATAACTTCCTTTAGCTTCAATAGTCATCATCATATAATTAAACTCTATTTAGTCAACAAACATACTTTCCTCACTAAATACATAATTTATCTCACTAACTCAAATCACACCAAAAGGCTCAGCATCCTCTATCCCTTGTTCCATAACATAGCCCATAAGAATACCATATATTATATGACTATTCTTATTCAGACATAGAAACTCACAGGAATTACTAAGCACACATGACACTTGGTAATCTTAGAAAATAATTCAATCCCGATATCACCTTGGACCTACCTCTATATCATACCTACAAAATCATACTTAATTACGAATAAATGAACTTAAACTCTTGCATGTACTATTCAAGCCTACTAGATCCCTTCTATATAATTAGAATCACTAACCAATCAATCATTATTTTCTCTTTTATGATCATCCACTGTTCAAACTTAGTGTCTAGTGCTATCCATGATTAACTACAACTTCTCACACCATTATTACATATCTAAACATCAGGAAACACTAGTCCACTATGACCATATAATAATGATATTTAATCGTAATCTAACAATCTATCTAATTTCAGTCCATAAGGGCATCCCTGTTCCACACATCTCTAGTACTTATCCATCCATATATTTAAATTATGCCCCTAGATCTAAAAAACTCAAAAAATTTCTTTTTCACCACCACACGGGGAACCTTACATTAACAATCCTTAATAAGCTATTACCTAAATTCATTACCTATACTTTTATAACATTGTAACATACCATAAAGATCCCTTTCCTACTTCAAGTAGGCCATACTCACCTTAACTAATAATCTTTCTCTATCTTCCCCCAGGAAAGTAGTACTATATTCACTACCCCTAATATGATATACAAGGACGTATTACCTTAACACAAACTCAACTGCATGCATAAATTCATCTACATACATTCGATCAATCGTCATTCCCACCTTTCTTGTCACTACACTTCTAAACCCATCCTTTCAACTATAAAAAGGTTCTACTACTTATAAATCAACACTCTAGGTTGGAATATCCCTAAAATGCAAACTCTATTTAACAATCTAGGTTAATACTATCTCCTCTTATGAGCACTAATTGTATTGAAGGGTTTACGAAGAATCTGATTACATATCTTACTCTATCTTAACTGAACAACTTATAAGAATGAGGAAATAACTTTCAACTTACGGAATTTATAAAACACTAGTGATCTCCTCTCTATCCCCTTGTGTGACTTCTGAAGTTACTAATATTAAATATGAGAGCATCATTTTGGGTGGAATTGGAACTTTCTAATCATGTTATCTCAAGTATAAGTCATAGATTAAGGATTATGGAGTAACACGTGAATCGACAGAAGTTATTGAGAGAACAACTTTACAGCACAACCTAGAGCATGAAGAAGGGAAATATTTCTTAAAACCGTTATAGCCTCTCAAAGAAAAGTACAAACATCTCTGTACCGTTCCACAAGACACTAATAGAAATGGATTCACAGACACCCTAGGACACTTAAAATATATGATCTAATGCTAGGTTTGTAATTCCTTGAGACTCCCTCCTGGACATCACACGGTGCATAGAAATATAAGTAATCCCAAGCTAACCCTTGTACTAGCATAACTCATGAGCAACTGAATAAAATACTTAAATCTTGAAGAAATAAGTGATGACATGTCTTTCGCTGAACATCTTTGAAAATACCTATTAAAACAATTACAACCCTGGTTATAGAAAACAAAACTAGAATCAAATACATCAACTCTAATAACTATCTATGAAGCCTCTACTAGTATTGACTATAGGAAGCTGGGACATGACCCCCAACTATCATTATCAATACGATTGAATATATAAAAAAAGATGTTACTCAAACTATGATTGATTCGAGCCCTCGAATGAAAAGGAATCATCACCTGCTGACTGGAAGCTTCAAACTATCTGATTATGATATGAGTGCAATAACTTGTACCTACATTATGAGTTAATGTAGCACATAGATATATATGTCGATCAGTACTTCTGGAATGTACAGAGTATGTGGGGGTGAATGAATAAATAAAACAAGAACTTAATATATTCATATACTTTAAAATAATTCATGCTAAGTGTAAGTGACTCACCTTGATCTTGAATGAAACTGAAAGATAAAAATCTTAGAAACATGAATAATAAATCACCCTGAATAAACTTTGTGTGCCACAAACTTGGATTCTAAAATCTTTACTTTTACTCATTCTACTGGGAGGTTTGTCTAATCTACATAAATCATGTGAGATATCATTGAGTCCAATGTCTTTTACCCATATTGGGAGAGTTGTTCTACCCTTGCCATTGGAAAAGAACCTAACTAGATTGATCGCTATACTGAACCCACTATTGGCATTTAAACCTATGGTGTCACATACTTCTAGGGCATGTGACCTTGGCCTCATACCAAACATTATGCTAAATACTACTCCCATATTACTTATATTCTCGCTCTTTAGGAAATCCACCTTAAAATAGCATAAAGGTTTATAATGAAAAACATTCATGCTTCTCTTAGCTTTAAACTATAATCAAACTAAATAAATATGGATTCAAACTCTAAGCTAAGGATCAAAAGATTAATTCTTGGTTTAAATATTGAACTAAGATTATCAATGAATACTTAAAAGCATAATCTTCTTGAAGTCTCAATACTCAAACTTAAGGATTAAAACCGATGCTTTAAACTCATATCAATAAATAATAAGACTACATGCTCAATAATAATCTTGAAATACTTCAATCAATAATAAAAAAGATAGTGTAATCTCATCCATAATATAAATCTTGTAATTAAAAATATAAACATAAGCACGTCTTGATAAACTAAAAGCATTAAATCTTATGATAATCAAAAGCTTCAAAATTAAGAAACTTGGGTATGAAGTCTAATTCGAAACAAGAAAATTAAATCTTATAATGAAGCAATTTGGGCACAAGGGTGAAAGAAAGCCCTTGTTCATAACTCCACATACCTTAATTTTCCTGAATTGTTAAAAAAGATTGAATTTTGGAACTTGAATGATTAACTTATGAAATAAAGTCTATTTTTGATATTTCTTGAAGAATTATTTAACTTCGAAGTTTGGACTGTTAGATTTCTTGAAGAAATCTTTAAATTGAAACTTGAATTCTTTGTGTTCTTAAGAGAAAACCATGAGATTCTTTCATGAGGGATAGGGAGGGTTTCCACATGAGGGATTTTTGAGGAAGATGGACAAATAATACCCTTGTAGATTCTATAAATAGTCCCATGGATGTTTCGGGTTTAGAGGAAAGGATTAAAGTGCCCCTTGACCTCTAAGGAGTTCAAAATATGGTTGGAATGGACCAGGCGATGCCTCTTTTAGTCTGTGAGAGTAGAGCCCATAGCACCCCCTCTATCCCAGTGCAATAACCTTCCCGTGCCCTCACTGCCAAGCACGAAAATGGCTATAAATTTTTGCTCGGGTATCAGATTAAGGAAAAAATTGTATCGTTGGAAAGTCGACTAAATTTTCTATAATTTAGTGGGCATAGAGATGAAAAATCCTTCGTATATCAAACGTTATAAACGTTAAATGTAGACCATTATAGAATCGAATACCAAACATGGATGAATCAAAGGCCCTTAGCTCAACTTCGCTCTAAGTGATTTCTATGAATATTTTTCTCTTCGAGAGAACTTCAAACACTAGGATAAATATTATGATACATATATTCAAAAGAAATTCATGGGATTAGTGTTTACACTCGTAAGAGCAACGCTTCAAAGTCTAGCCCAAAAATGTGGGGTGTTACATTATCTCCCCCTTGGTATCATTCGTCCTCGAATGAGACTGACTTGGCTAAAATACTAATGAAAGACTGAAATGAGGTTCAGAACACTTATGAGCTGACTCATGACTTAATATCTGAATCTGAAATTGATGATTAATGTATGAACTAAGATGAATTCGTAATTTGAATGAATGCGTACATTTTACCTCATGGAATGGCCTTACTTATGAAACTTTTGGTGAAAAGACTAAATGGAAAGTTTGAAAACTATAGTAGCTTATCTGCTTGATTGCTAAATGGGAACGCAGGCTCTAGGAACTGGACCATAAGGACTGCCCATACTCAAAAGGACTATTTCTCCAACACTCTTCTAAGAAATTCTAATAATATTATGGAGCAAAGAATTTTGGACATGTTTTGAACAAGACATTTGACTAAGAAATCACCACATTGATACAACTCTATAGCATAGAACACAGGCATATAAATCATAAGCTAGAATAGAATTACTAGATCTTAGGAAATGAAACTTCTTATATTCAAGATTAGCAAACCTTCTCAAATACTACCTCAACTATAATATTCCCCTCAAGTACCATACTCATTTGGCTCAACTTAAAATTTCCACATGGGTATTGATAAATCCATCTACTATTGTCTAAACTGAACTAAATTCTCTCACCATGATCGAGCCTAACTTGAAATCACAAGATAAAACATGTTACACCATAATACTAGTCTAAACCACATGATTTAATCTCTGTCTCATCCAGAGCTCACACCCTTAGCATAACATGCCTTACCGCTCCAATGAATAACTCTGAACTCTTACTATGAATTCACTAGCCTATATTGCATTCCTCCACTTATATCCCAACACAACATTCATGACTATTATTATAACCACATATGAACTTCAAGGCAAACACCAATAAAGGAATAATTCTCACATTCTTTAAACCTCTATCAACAATAACTTTTTTGCACTATGATTAAGATGACATACCCAAAATTCTCAACTAAATATGACATATACCATAGATTTACCTCTATATTCATTCATCATTTAGCCTTAGATAGAAATTCATGAATAATATTTCTAAATAATGGTCATCGACTGTCTCTCATCTAAACCATGGCTTATCCATTATCATAACCACTATATTAACATAAAAAGAGGTCACAGAAGGGCTAATGCATAAGGACCTAAATCACGGAAGAATATTATACATAACTTTAACACTTAACAAAGGGCTAAGGAATAGAATGTCAAAGGTATTAATTTGTTAAAGAGATCTAAACTGAGGACGTACATGATATAAAGCTAATTTCACTAGTTTCTTGAGTTCTAAAAAGTTATCATACACTGAAACATGATTTCATCCTTATCACAAGATATTAAATAGAAGACTGGAGTTTCATAGATTTATGAGGGATGACGCAAATCATAGAGTGAACATGTTACTTTCTTACTAGGATTTGTGAATGGACTTGAATACGCATAAAGTGTATAAGAATTGGTATTTGGCATGGATCTATCATGCTAGACATGAATTTGGTATGATAATGACTAAAATCAAAGGAATACTCTAGAGTAATAAGGGATCGCTATCTCATCACAACTCTTATTGACATGTATCACAATCTAATTCTCAAAACTTAATTTTATTCTTCACTCTACCATCTCGCCCCTAGATCAAAGCTAAGATTCAAAACTTATGGGTCTACTCCATATCCTTAAAATTGAACCATAATTTCTTTACTCTAACGGCCTACACATGAAAGTTCACTCACCTGATTAAACTTTATCCAAATAATACCAACTTTATTCTTGGTCACTCTCTTAGTACATACCACCCTTATCTTCCTTTATTTTCAATAGTCATGATATACGTTTAAACTTTATTAACTTAACAAACATACTTATCTCACTAAACACATAATCTATCTCACTAACTTAAATTACACCAAAAGGCTCAGCATTCTCTATCCCTATCTCTGTAAAATAGCAATAATTAATACCATATATTATTTGACTAGTCTTATTCACACTTAGAAACTCATGGTCACAATCTAAGCACACATAGCACTTAGTAATCTTTGAAACTAATTCAATCCCTATAACACATTGGGCACACCTCTATATCATACCTAAAAGATCATACTTAATTACAAATAAATGTTCTTAAACTTTTGCATACATTATTCAAGCCTACTAGATTACTTCTATATAACTAGCATCACTAACCAAGCAATCAATATTTCCACCTTTATGATTATCCACTGTTCAAATTTAGCATCTAGTGCTAGCATCTAGTGCTAGCCATGATTAAACATAACTTCACACACCATTCTTACATGTCAAAACATCAGGAAACGCTTGTCCACTAGAACCTTATAATAATGATATTTGTTCATAATCTTACAGTCAATCTAATTATAGTCCATAAGCACATCCCTCTTCTACACATCTCTAGTACTTATCCATTAATATATTTAAATTATACTCCTAGATCTATAAACCTCAACTAATTTTTTTTTACAACAACACGGGGAAACCTACATTAATAATCCTTACTAACCCAATACATTAATTAATGACCTATACTTTATAACACCCAAACATACCATCAAGATCTATTTTCTTACTTTGTGCAGACCTCAATGCACCTTAACTAATAAGTCTTTCTATACCTTCCACCAGGAAAATAGTACTACATTCACTACCCCTAAACTGGAATACAAGGACGTATTACCTTAACACAAACTCAATAGCATGTATAAATTCATCTATATATTTTCGATCAATCACCAATCCCACCATTTTTGACACTATAGTTCTAAACTCACACTTCCAACTATAATAAGATTCTACTACTTATAAATCGTAGCACTCTAGGTTGCAATATCCCTCAAATGAAAACTTTATTTAACAATCTACATTCACACTATCTTCTCTTATGAGCACTATCTGTATTGAAGGGTTAACGAGGAATATAATTACATATATTATTCTGTCTTAATTTAACAACTTATAAGGATGAGGAAATAACTTTCAACTTGAACTACTTATAACACACTAGTGAAATCCTCTTAATATTTTTGTATGACTTCTAAAGTTACTGATAGTAAATATGAGAGCATCATCTTTGGAGGAATTAGAACTTGTTAATCATGTTTTCTTAAGAATAAGTCATATATAAAGGATTATGGAGTAACATATGAATCGACAAATGTTTCTTAGAGAACAACTTTACATAATGAAGAAGGGAAATATTTCTTAAATACCCTGTATCCTCTCGAATAAAAGTATATACATCTCCATACCATTCTGCAAGACTCTACTAAAGACGTCTATAAAGACACCCTAGGACACTTTACCTCTGTTCTGTGATACTAAGTTTGTAATTCCCCGAGACTACCTTTTGGACATCACACGGGGCTTAGGACCGTAAGTGATCCTATGTTAGCCCTTGTACTAGAAGAACTCATGAGCAACTGAATAAAATACATAAATCATGAAGAAATAAGCTTAGGAAAAGTCTTTAGATGAACATCTTCAAAATAAATGATTAAAATGATTACAACCTTTGTTATACAAAACAAAACTGAAATAAAATACTTCAACTCTACTAACTATCTATGAAGCCTTTTCTAGTATTGACTATAGGTAGCCAGGACATGAACCCGAGCTATCCCAAATAAATACCACTGAATAATGAAAACAATATGCTTCTCGAACTATGATTGAATTGATCTATTGAATAAGAAAAACTCATCACCTGCTGAATAGAAGCTTCAAACTCTCTGATTATGTTGTGTTTGCTACAACTTGTACCTATATTATGAGACAATGTAGCACATAAGGATATATGTCGATCAGTACTTCTAGAATATACTGAGTATGTTTGGTGAATTCATAAGTAAAATGATAACTTAATATATTCATATACTTTCAAGTAATGCATGCTAAGTGTAAGCGACTCAAAATGAGCTTTAATAAAACTGAATGCTGAAAATCATAGAAACATGAATAATAAAGCATATTGAATAAACTTTTGTGAGCCACAAACTTAGTTCCTAAAAGCTTTACTTTTACTTTTTCTTTTGGGAGGTTATTCAAATCGACATGAACCATGCGAGATGCCATGGAGTCCAACATCTTTTACCCATATTCAGAGAGTTATTCTAATCTTGCCATCGGAATAGAACTAAACTAGAGTGATTACTATACAAAACCCACTATGGGAACTAAAACCAATGGTGGCACATATTTTCGGGGCATGTGAACTTTTCCTGCTAAATACTACTCCCACATTACTTACATGCTCTCTCTTTAGGAAATCCACCTTAAAATAACATAATGGTTTATAATGAAAATTGGTTATGCTTCTCTTTGCTTTAAACTGTAATCAAAATGAGTAAATATGGATTCCACCTCTAAGGAAAGGATAAAAATATCAATTCTTACTTTAAATCTTGAAATAATCTTTTCAAAGAATACTTAAAAGCATAATTTTCTTGAAGTCTCAATATTCAAACTTAAAGTTTAAAACTCATGCTTTAAACTCATGTCAATTCATAGTTAAACTACATGCTCAGTAAAAATCTTGAAATATTTTAATAAATCACAAGTCAAGATAGTGCAATCTCATTCATAATATAAATCTTGTAATTAAAAACATAATAATAAGCATTTCTTAATGCACTAAAAGCTTTAAATCTCTTGATAATCACATGCTTCAAAATATAGAAACTTGGGTATGAACTATAATTCAAAACAAGTAAATTAAATCTTAAAATCATGCTATTTGGGCACAAGGGTGAAAGAAATCTCTTGTTCATAACTCCACATACCTTAATTTTCTTGAATTGTGAAAAAATCTTGAATCTTGAAACTTGAATAATGAACTTGTCAAAAAAACTCTATTCTTGATATTTCATGAAGAATTTTTGAACATAGAAGTTTGAACTCTTAGATTTCTTGAAATTGAAGCTTGAATTCTTTCTGTTCTTGAGGGAAAACCTTGAGCTTTGTTCATGAAGGAAAGGGAGGGATTTTACATAAAGGATTTTTGAGGAAGATAGGCAAATAATGCCCTTTTAGATGCTATAAATCATCCTTTGGATCTCAGGGGTTGAGCAGAAAGGACCAAAGTGTCCCTTGACCATTAAGGATTTGAAAATAGAGCAGGAATAGACTAGGCGGCTGTAAGACCCTACAAATTCCTAAGCTTAACTCAATCCCTTAGAGCTTGTTAAGGGATCCCAAACATAGAATATTTTAGCTAAGTATTCAGACTTATTGTTATTTTAGCTTTTATAGGTAGGTGACTCTATTTCACGACCCTCATAACCTTAAATTAATAATTTTTTGGTTGAATCATGATCTAGAATGTTAGTGGGTGTTCCCGATTAAGTTTTTGATTTTTTGAACTTTGTTTGGATCACATTTGTAAGCTCAAAGTAGTGGATCGACACGATATCGACGCGTCGTGTCGCCCATCGCATTGATGAATATTTTCCTCTAGCTCCCAGTGCAAATTCCAGTGAACCAATGCGGATTTGATATGGCATGTTGTCTATCACATCAATGGCAATGATGCGGTGCATCGGTCTGTGCATTATTAGTCCAGTTTTTAGTAATTAAAACCCACGTTAGAGGAGTAAATGGGTCTTTTACTATATTATAACAACCCTTAAAAATGTAATTATGACGTCCAAAAGGAAAAATTTACTCATTCTTTCTAGAATTTTTCAAGAATAAACCCTAGTTCATCACATTCAAGAATCCAAGTTCCAAGGAAATCCGTCAATTTTTCAGAATTTAAGATTTAAGGTATAACAATTGTTCATCCAAGGGTCCCTTCCACCCTTGGAGTCCAAGAAACTCTTTTAAACTTTAAGTAAATTTATTTCATGATTTCCATGATTTGGATACAAGTGTATTCATGATTAAAATGTTGATTGGATTTTTATTCCATGATTAAGTGCAAGACTTATGTCAAAACAATTATTATGTATGTAGGATCATGTGAATTCATGTTAAATCCTTGAAATTGTGATGCTCATGTGTTTATTGGTACTATGTGCATATAAAATGCCTTCCAAGTGTTTGATGAGTTCTTCATGTGAATTAAATAGTGAGATTATATAATGTTAGCATGGATACTAGTTCATTCCATTCAAGTGTTTGATAAAATGCGTCTATAGATGCACTATGTACAAGTGTGTATTTCTATGCTATGCAAGGTCATGTTATAATTTACTTTTCATGCTATAAAGTCCTGAGGGTATTTAAGACCCGATAGTTTAGTTGTTTACCTAGAGCAAGTGTCAGTTAAAGAATAATCTAAGTTATGTAATTATTAGTAGTACTCTCATTCAGTTACAGAACACAAGAAAAACCCAGTAGACTCAATATTAGTCCAGTCTAATTCAGTATTTAGTTCATACCTTAGTAAATTTAGTCAGTTAATAGAATTCAGTAGTATTCCATCAGTCAATGGAATTTAGTGAACTTTGTTCTATTCAGTTAAATAGTATAATTAGTAATAGTTCAGTGAATCCTAGTATGAACTAGGAATTAGTTTAGTGTCTTTTCAGTTGGGAGTAAGATTCAAAACAGAGCCAACCCAGGGATAGTGGAATTCCTGCGAGCAGAGGGTATGACCCTTAGTAGCAATCCCTATATTACAGAACTACATAGCCAGCATAGGTGGAGATATCGTCCTACCAGACTAGGGTTGATACATCTTATATGAGTTTTCCTGACAGCGAGGGTTGATGAAAGAGATATATATCAAAGAGGTTTAACTTATAGTTATCTTTACTTGTGGCACAGTACTGACACCCTTCCCAATGGGTTACAGGTTACCCCAATCTATCCAGAAAGGGGAATGTTGGTTAGAAGATTACCTCCCACAGTCTTAGTTTAAGTTCCAGTCTCAGTGTAGAACTTAGTTTAGTTCTATAGAATTAGGACTGTCAGATAAAGTCACTAAGTTCAGTATGGAACTTAGTACAGTTCTACAGAATTAGGACTATCAGATATAGTCATTTAGCTATTAGTTATACAGTATCAGTAAACTCAGATATAAATAAATCAGTAATTCAGAACTCAGTATCCAGTGCTATCAAGACCTCAGTTACAGTTTATGTATTCATGCATGTACTTTTATTTAGTTATCCTCATGTTATTCAGTCAGTATTGTTCATTCATATGAACCCATGCATCTTAGCCTACCTTACTTAGGATACTAGTACATTTAAACTAGAGATGCATACCTTTCTTTATGCTATGATGTCTTATATCATAGGTTCAGACGCACGGGCTCCCGATCATACTTAGCATCCCGATCCATCAGCAACATACTAGTGTTGAGTCCTAATTGTTCAAGGACAAATTTATAAATACAGTATTTCAGTACTCAGTTTATTTTAGTAGTCGGAGTTAGTTGGGGACTTGTCCCATCAACTCTTTTTTCATATAGTAGAGGCTTTTCAGAATAGAGTATTTTCAAGCAGATATTCAGTTTCAGCATTTATTTCAGATTTTAACCTTATGGAAAGTTTTTGCCTAATTTCCGCATAATTATAGTATTATTATTCAGTTATTGAAGCAGGTTAAAGTCATGGGTTAGCTTGTGGTCCTTAGGGACTATGAGCACCATGTAGCATCCAGGGTACAAACTCGAGGTCTTAAAAACTTTATATCAGAGCCTAAGGTTCAACAAAATCCTAAGAAGTCTGAAAGTCGTATCTAGTAGAGTCTTGTACATGGGTATATATCACGCCACACTTATAGATAGGAGACTACGAGATATTTTAGGAAACGTTTACCTTCTTGTAGTATTCATGTTGAGCGAGTGAGCATGAGCTCAAGTTAAACTCTCAGTCTAATCAATTCTCTCCTTTTTGCTTACTAAACATGCCTTCCAAAAAGACTAATGAAAGGCAAACCGAAAATTAGCCTACACCACAGCCCGTTCAGATATCTCTTGGACAAACATGTCTGCCATGCTGAATAAAGAGTAGCTTTCATCACCCTAGCTTATTTTTTGGAAACCCAGAATGAACGCCCAACTGTATTTTCGTCTAACATAGACACCAATACTGCTGCAATCAAAATTCGGTACTTCACTTGAATAAACCCTCTATCTTTTATCGGGTCGAAGTTAGATGAGGACCCACATGAATTTCTTGATCAGTTGTATAAGGTTACATATATTATGGTGGTGATAGATACTGAGAGTGCCGAGTTAGCTAAATATCAGTTGCAGGATGTGTCTCACTGATGGTTCAAATAGTGGAAAGCAGAGAGGACCTCAGATATAGGGCCCAGAGAATGGGAGAAATTTGCTATTGCTTTTCTGGATAGGTTCTTCCCGCTAGAGTTGATGGAAGCAAAGGTTTTGGATTTTATAAATTTGAATTAGGGAAACTTGGCGGTATAAAAGTATTATCTTAAGTTTACTCAATTAGCCAGATACGCTCCTTATGTGGAAGTAGATACAATATCTAAAATGAGTAAGTTTGTGTCTGGCAAGTCTAATAGTATATTCAAGGAGTGTAAGTATGCAATGTTGATTAAGAAGATGGACATATCCAGGCTCATGGTCCATGCTCTGTAGATAAAGAAGGCAAAGAATAAAGATAAGAAGAGGGAAAAGAAGAGATCTAGAATAGGTAACTTCAACTTCACCTAGCCTAAGTCATATGGTGGTAATCATTCTGAGTTCCACCTAAAATCCTCAGTCCCACTTCTGTCCTCAGCTAGTGCTCTCTTGCAAAAATTCAGAGAAGGCTAAAGAGATAGGGCATCAGGACCTAAACTCAAGTTCAGTGTTAGTAGTGCCCAAATAAATCCTCTCTTCCAAAAGTATGGCAAAAACCATCAGGGTGTCTGCAGAGATGGCAGTGACTTATGTTTTGGATGTGACTAACTAGGCCACAAAGTAAGACAATGTCTTCAATTGGGTTCACAAAGATAATATAATCATCCCTCAGCTTTTCCTGGTTGTCTAAATCAGTAGGGTGCCACTTCCAGTGCTACTTGTGGGTAATTCCCAAATAGACTCTATGACCTTCAGTCCCAACAGGATCAAGAAAGTTCTCCAGATGTGGTCACTTTTACGTTACAAGTTTATTATTTACGTATTTATCGTTTGCTAGATACAGGAGTTTATTTGTCTTTTGTAACTCCTTATATAGTTGTTTACTTTATAGTATCCTGAAATCCTCACAGAGCCTTTCTCAGTCTCTACCCCAATGGGTAAATCCATCATAGCTCGGCGGGTATACAGGAACTTTTTGATTATGATATCTCAAAAATTCACTTCAGCAGACTTAGTCAAATTAGAGATGACCAATTTTGATATCATTCTAGGCGTTGATTGACTTCATTCCTAATATTCTTTAGTCGACTACAGAAATAGAATTATCCAGTTTTAGTTTCTGAATGAGTCCATCCTAGAGTGGAGAGGTAGTACTTCAGCACTTAGGGGTCAACTAATATCCTACCTTAGGGCAAGAAAAATGATATCTAAGGGATGTTTCTACCATCTCGTTCGAGTCTAGGACTCTAGATAAGAAACACCTACTCTTGAGTTAGTATCAGTGGCATGTGAATTCCTAGACGTGTTTCCCAAAGATCATCTCGGTGTTCCTTCGGAAACGGAAATCAACTTCGAAATAGACTTTCTTCCAGATACTCAGCCCATAACTATTATTCCATAGAGAATAGTTCAGCAGAACTTAGAGAAGTAAAAGAATAGTTGAAGGATCTCCTAGATAAGGTATTCATTAGACCCAGTGTGTCCTCGTGGGGCGCACCATTTTTATTCGTGCATACAAAAAATGGTTCGCTTAGACTGTGTATTGACTATCATCTATTGAATAAAGTCATGGTTAACAACAATTATCCCTTTCCCAAAATCAATGACTTGTTTGACCAATTTTAGGGGGCTAGTTATTTTTCTATGATAGACCTCAAATCAGGCTATCATCACTCAGAGTCAGGGAATGTGACATCCCAAAAATAGCTTTCATAACTCGGTATGGTCACTTCAAATTCTTATTCATGTCCTTTGGCCTTAACAATTCCCTAACAACATTCAAGGACTTGATGAACTATGTATTAAAGAAGTACTTGGACATGTTTATCATAGTCTTCATAAATGACATTCTTGTCTACTTCCACAGTGTGCATGATCATGTACACCATCTTAGAATAGTATTACAAACTCTTAGAAACCATCAGCTATTCGCCAAAGTCAGTAGGTGCTAATTTGGGTAAAGTAAGTAGCTTTCTCGGCCATATCCTTTCTAAAGATAGAGTTAGAGTTGATCCCCAAAAGACCAAAGCATTAAGAAACTTTCCCAGACTCGTCTCTCCACAAGATATCTGAAGTTTCCTAGGTTTAGTTGGCTATTACTGATGGTTTGTTGAGGGAGTTTTTCCTATTACATCCCTTATGTCCAGATTGACTATGAAGAAGGAAAAATTCCAGTGGTCAGATTCTTGTGAGAAGAGTTTCCAGGAGTTGATGAGTCGACTCACTACAGCTCCAGTTTTGACCCTGCCATATAGTTCAGATGGCTTCATTGTGTATTGTGATACTTATAGAGCTAGTTTGGGGTATGTTTTGATGCAGAGGGGTAAGTTCATAGCCTACATATCTACACATTTTAAGACCTATGAAAAGAGCTATCCAACTCATGATCTTGAGTTAGCAGCAGTAGTATTTGCCTTAAAGATTTGGAGGCACTACTTATATGGTGTGAATGTCAATGTGTTCACTGACCATAAGAGCCTGCAGTATGTGTTCTCTTAGAAAGACCCAAATCTCTGTTAGAGAAGGTGGTTGGAGTTGTTGAAGGACTAATACATGGGCATCCTTTAACATCCAGGTAAAGCCAATGTAGTGGTTGATGCTCTATGTAGGATGACTATGTGTAATATTTCTCATTTGGAGGATGTTAACAAGAAGTTAGTTCAGGAAGTTCATCAGCTTTCCCGACTAGGTGTTCGCTTAGTCGATTAAGTAGAAGGTAATGTATGGGTGCAGAGTAGTTTATAATGATCTCTGGTTTTCGAGGTGAAGGAAAAGCAGAATAGGCATCCCAGCCTAGTTAAGTTGAAAGAATCAGTCAGAGATTAGAAGATAGAGGTTTTCTCCCAAAAGAGAGATAGTGTATTGAGTTATCAGGGTTTTCTATGTGTGCCAGGTGTAGATAACCTGACACAGTGGATTTTTGCTGAAGCGCATGGTGTGCATTTTACTATTCATCCAGGGGCCACTAAGTTGTAATGTAATTTGCAGGAGATCTACTGGTAGAGTGGGATGAAGAGAGACATTATAGAGTTTGTAGCCAAGTGCTCAACATATTAGCAGGTTAAGATCTAGCATCAAAATCCTAGTGACGCTATGTAGGAGTTCATTATTCCCACTTTGAAGTGGGAAGAATTGGTTATGGATTTTGTGATGGGTTTGCCTCGTACTCGTTGTCAGCATGATTCAATTTGGGTCATTATAGATAGGATGACCAATCATCTCATTTCCTACCAGTCCATAACTCTTATTCAGCTAAGGACTATGACAAGCTATATGATAGAGAGTTGGTCAAATTACACGGAGTTTTGTTGTCCATTTTCTAAGATAGATGTACGCAGTTCACCTTATATTTCTGTAAAGACTTACTAAAGGGTCTTGGTACCTAAGTCTACCTTAGTACAACCTTTCACCCTCAGATAGATGGTCAAGAAGAAAGTACCATTCAGACTTTAGAGGATATGTTACGAGCGTGTGCGATAGACTTTAAATGTAGTTGGGATTACCACTTACCTTTGATTGAATTCTCATATAACAACAACTATCATTCGAGCATTCAGATGGCTCCGTTTGAGGCTCTCTATGGGAGGAGATGTAGGTCTCCTATTTGTTGGTTTGATGTGGGAGAATCTGGAATAGTAGGGCCTTACTTGGTGTTTGACACCTTAGAGAAGGTTCAAATGATCAAGGAAAGGCTTAAGATAGCTCAGAGCCGAAAGAAATCATACGCAGATATGTAGAGAAAGTGTCTCGAGTTTGAGATTGGTGATTATATGTATTTTAAGATCTCTCCAATAAAAGGAGTGGAGAGGTTTGTCAAGAAGGGGAAACTTAGTACCCGATATATCGGTCCTTTCCGAATTTTCAACTTTTTTTGAAAGGTAGATTATGAGCTTGAGTTGCCTTCAGATTTTGCTTCAGTCCATCCAGTGTTCCATGACTCCTTTCTAAAGAAATAAATTGTTGACCCAGTAGTTGTATTCCCTGTAGGGAGTATAGACATTCAAAACAACCTCTCTTATGATATTATTCATGTTAAAATCCTTGATTATCAGATTCACAGACTGAGGAACATAGAGGTCTCTCTAGTCAAAGTTCATTGACAAAATCAGTCCGTTGTGGGAGTTTCTTAGAAAGAAGAAGTAGATATGCAGAACAAGTATCCTCATTTCTTGTCCGCAAACTCAAACTTATCCCAAGGTAACGATTCTATCTAAAAATACTCCGTTTGATGCTCAGATTTTCTTAATAAACTTGGTATCAATTAACATTGTATATCAAGTCATACATTAATGAGTCCATTCATGTAATTCCTAATTCATGAGTATTCGTATATAAAATTTTCTAAACAATCATTATTTTTTAATTTAGAACCTGCCATTGCATAGGAATTTCAATTAGCTTTCCAATGATATAAAATTTGCCCAAATCCAATAACTGGGTAAGAAGTTATGGAAATTTTAAGTTTTCGTGATTAAATATCATCATTTTAACCCTTAGAACATAGCGGAGATAGTCCAAATGATAATTGTCATTTTCCAGTGTGACTCAGCGATGTTGGCGCATCGTGGAGCAAGCTAATTTCCAGTTTGGAAATTTCCTGTAGGCCTCCGCGATGGTGGTGCATCGTGGAGGTGGCCGAATTGAAACTTTAAAGGATTAAAGTGATATCTCCACATCACAGTGTTTGTATAGGTCCCAATTGTCCCTTTTTCAGTGGCTTGGTGAGATAGTGGCGCGTTGCACTATGTACAAAAATCGGTATCTTTAGTTTTTAAATTTGTTTAGGGAAATTTGGGTATTTTTCCACGGCCATAATTAACCTAAAACACAACATTTAACCCCAAAAAAACCTATGTATTCATCATTAGTTGAATTCTTCACACAATCAAAGATCCCCTTTTCAAGATCAAGAAACCCTAGCCCTCTTATTCAGGGCCAATCCTTAAGAACTCACCCAGAAATTCAAGTAATTCACTATTCCAGTTATGTTAGATGTTCATCGATAGATTCCTTTCATCCATGGATCCCAAGTAACCCATTTAATCACAAAGTTATAATCTTTTCAAGTTAGTATGACTTAAATTATGATTTCGTCCATTAATCTCCACGTACTACCGATTTTATACCATGCTATAATGAAATTATTGTTAGTATTCAATCCTCCATGTTTTAAAATTATTACTTATTGAATTAAACCATGAATTAATGCTATTATAATGAATTCATGAAATTCCTACAAGTTCCATGACGTTCCTATGATTGTTTTAAACCATGAACTACACATGTTTGATAAAATGCCTACAAGAGTGATTTATTTAATGAGTCGTTATGTTTTGATCTCCAAGTTTTACTTTTATTTTACTATAATTGTTTTTCAGACCTGGGGTGTGTTAATTAAAAAAACCATTGTTTTTTATGTAGTCTAGTCTAAGTACATTATAGAATAGTCTTCATAACATACTATGAGCATTTTCAGAATAGTCAAATATAAGCCAGTTCAACTCAGAACATTCTAGTATTTAAGTGTCTTTCAGTTGGCAATAGGATTAAGCACTGAGCAAGTGTAGGGATTGCAACTTCCCAGTCAGATAGACAGAGTGCTTAGTAGCATTCCCTATACTCCAGAACTACGTATCCAACATAGGATATGAGAAGTCACCCATTAGATTAGGCTTGACTATCTGGTAGGGGTCACCCTTCAGTATGGGCTTGACACCCTTAGTCCTTTGGACATTATATCATTTTAGTCGATCTACATTGCTATCGTTAGTACCCATGGCATGGTATTAACATCCTTCCAACTGGGGTTATAGGTTGGACCCTGATTAGCTCAAATTGGGGAATGTCGGTTAGATGATATCTCCCATAGTCTCAGATACAGTCTCAGTTACATTCCCAGTTCAGTTAGTCAGTCTTATTTTTGTTTGTCCAAAGCATGGAGATTTCAGTTATTTCAATATTTCAGTTTATAATTTTTACTCAGTCCATGTTATATACTTGGTCATGCATCCCAATGCCTACAGATTTTCAAGTATCTTCAGTATTTATAGACTGTCACGCATACTCGGTATTTACAAATTCTCCATATTTTCAGTACCTACTGATTTCATTCTCTCTGTTCAGTGCTCCATGCTTTGCATGCATATTCAGTTAATTATTAGTTTTGTTTATTAAATAATGCATATCAGCCTACCTCATTTTCCATACCAGTACATTCAAAGTACTGATCGCATACCTTTTCTTTTGCGCTATAATGTATTATATCATAAGTTCTGATGCTCAGTTCCCGTCTCGTGATTAGACTTATTAAATCCTCAGCAGTAGCAGTGGTGAGTCCACATACTTCGAGTTTAGGCTTACTTTATTTCATGTCTCAGTTAGTAGTTATTTTGAGTTATTTGGGGCCTATCCCTTCAACTCATATTCAGTCAGTCAGTTTTAGAGGCTTTTCAGACATTAGAGTCAGTTATTTAGTATTCTGACATTACAGTTGGTTATCCAATTTATCATTATTTTATCAAATTCAGTCAGTTATTTTTATAGACTTATATTTTTTTTGAATTCATTTATTAAAAGCTTATGGAATGTTACTATTCTTCCCCATTTATGATCATGTTATCCAGTGCTCACAGCAGGTACCATCTAATGGGTTAGCTTGTGGTCCCTCCAGACTATATGTACCGTGTGACACCCAGGGAATATTCTCAGGGAAGTACAAACTTGGTATCAGATCCTAAAGTTTTAAAGTGTCCTAGGAAGTCTGAAAGCCATATCAAGTAGAGTCTTTTGCATGGGTCTATAGCACACCACACTTATGGACAAGAGGCTACAAGGAATTTAGGAAAAGTTTCCATTCTTTCAGTATTCATATCGTTCGACTGAGCTTGAGCTCAAGTTAAACTTCCTGTCTAATCCATTTCTTCTTTTCGTTTACAAAACATGCCTACCTAGAAGAATGGAAGAAGAATAGAAAACCAGCCAGCCCTTCAGCCCATCCAGGCAGATCCTCTAGATGAGCATGTCTCTTACGCAGAACTCAGAGCTACGTTCACTACTCTAGCCAATTTTGTAGTAGCACAAAATTAATGGCTATCTACTATTCTGGCTAACCCAGTGGACAATACTTTTGCAACTAGAATTTGGGATTTAACCCGGATGAAACCTCCTTCTTTCATGGGATCCAAGTCTGAAGAGGATCCATAGGAATTCTTGGATATTGTTTAGAAGGTCACGGATGATATGGGGCTAACATCTAGTTAGAATGTTGAGTTGGTTGCATACCAGTTTTAGTATGTTTCCCATACTTGGTTTAAGTAGTGGAAAGTTTATAGGGGTGTAGATGCAGGGCCTGTAGAATGGGAAGAGTTTGCCACAACTTTCTTAGATAGATTCTTCCCATTGAAGTGGAGAGAGGCCAAAGTGTTAGAGTTCATTAACCTGTGGAAGGGCAGCATGAGCGTGAGGGATTATTCCCTAAAGTATACTCAGTTATCTAGGTATGATCCTCATATGGTAGATGATAACTGGTCCAAGATGAGTAAGTTTGTGTCTGGCGTAACTAATAGTATGGTCAAGGAATGTAGGACTGCAATGTTGATTAGTAAGATAGACTTGTCTAGGCTGATCGTCAATGCTCAACAGATAGAGGAGCAAAAGATTAAGGAGAGAGAGAAAGAAACTAGAGAGCTAGGACGGGTAGTTTTAATTTTCATCAGTAAAAGTCAGAAGGTGGTAACTGTCCTCAGTTTCATCAGAGGTCTACAGCCTCATCACCCTCTTCACCCAGTTCCCCAATACCAAAATTCAAAAACGACAATAGGGATAGGGAACCAGGATG
This sequence comes from Capsicum pubescens, assembly GCA_030864215.1. NCBI lineage: Eukaryota > Viridiplantae > Streptophyta > Magnoliopsida > Solanales > Solanaceae > Capsicum > Capsicum pubescens. The sequence continues at coordinate 97,165,476 of CM061549.1, read as the reverse complement.
TAAGTCCTAGGTCAATGTTACTAGTGCTCGTTTATAGTGACCAAGTGCACACGCAACTGTACGTTGTCTTATCAAGTAATATAGTGGCTTGAAGGAAGCCCAAGTATCGATCTCCCAGGGACTTGCATTCGCCGCTTATCTAATTCTAGTCTAACTAATTGAGAAAAATGAACAAGAAGAGAGTTTATAATTTTTGAAAATTAAAAATAAAATAAATACTGCGAAAATTAAATTTTTGGAACAATCAATGGAAGAAAACCCAGGATTAAAGCACTTCGAACAATCATACTATGTTATTGAAATTAATTCGTCAACTTGCTTATGTTGGTTGTTGATTCATAGGGTTCATTGCATGATCATGGTTTCCAAACCTATAATTTATTACCTAATATAGAAATTAAAAATACATCGTGGAGAGGGGATGTAATAATCCAATTAAGTTAATTAAAGCTATCATCCTACGTATGAATCAAGTAAGGCATATAACTACATCCCTTTCTAGACTCTAAGTTTAATTATTTATTTTATGAAAGAATAAAAACCCAAATTTTGTTTATTACAATTTTCTAACTCCCTATTGCCTCTCTCGAGATCAAAAGGTTGACAATATATGTATTCTAAGGTTCCTGAATGATTAAAATAATTAAAACAAGAACAAACAAACAACCAAATATGATAGGCAAATAAAATCAAAATTAATCCAAAACATTTGTAATCATGTTCTTGGCTTTAAACCCGGAAACAGGGTTTAACCATGAATGGAAATATTCATCATCCAATCCCTTGGAATGATGATACAAACCTTACAAAAAAATTTATTAAATAATACTAAAACTTAAAAAGAAGTTGTGGTAGCCTCCAATGATGTTCCAAGTTGGGTTTCCAAGAGGTCCCAAGATGTTTAAAACATTTTTTAGGATGTTATATTTATAGTAGAAAAGTTATAAACCAATTTTGATTAGTTTTACACGCTGTTTTACTTCATCTGGGTGAAATTTTTCCGATTTTGGGTATCGGCGCGACGCTGTGACATGCAAATTCACATTTCTCAAAAAAATTGTCAAATTTAGTAGCTGTTCGAGATTTCAGCGCATCACTAGGCCTCCTTAAACTCTAATAAAAACTACACGCACCATATGGTAAAATATTTAGACCTATTTATAATATACTGATGTTCTAAACTCATACATTATCCACCTGTACAGTCGACACGCGCCCCATACTTTTCAGGGGTCCAAATTGTGTCCAGCTTGCGTCTTGTGCTTCCGTGGTCATTTACTAACCTTTTTGAGTTGTTTACACTTGATTTGAAACTTGTATATACTTTATATATCATCACAATCCATTAAACAAGAATTCTAAATCTTTAATAGTTCAAAACAAAACAATATCCTAACAGATGAACTAGAAACATGAGCTAAGCATAGGGTAAATGCACATTGAGCTTTAACTTATTGTTTTCACTCTTTTCTTGATCCAATTGACACTTGAACATTATAATTAAGTTTTTTTTACATATAAATATATAATGACAACCTTAGTAACTCAATAAAACACATTAGAACCCAACACAAGAGACTAGAAAAACACCTAGCTCAAGCTAGTTACACTAGTTTTCTTGGTTGAATTCTAATTACTCAAATTAAATCAAAACGCATGTGAAACCACCATTAAACATTGTAAACACATACTTGGACACATAAATGCTCATTTATAACATTCTCACCCCCTTAATCACATGAATTATCCTCAAAGCAAGTCTAAATAGGCTAGAATAGTAGCGCTAGAATGCATAAATACACCCAACATCACCACCCCAAACTTAAAGCCTTGTTCGTCCTCGAAGAAATCTTAACTAAAAGTATAATGAGATGGAAAGACTCCACACTTTGACTACATGTAAGAAATTCAAGCTAGCACTACAATGACTACATGGAATGCAAGTTTACAATACTAAGCATGTTATACACAATTGAAAGATCAAGAATCCTACTCCAAAACATCCTATCCTCAAGAATTTACACAATACATGGAAAACTCATTCATATTGATCAATCAAGGAAATCATAAAAATCACCCACATTCATCATACATATGCCCTCAAAACAAGTGTTACCCATATTCACTCACAATAATGCAATTTATGACGTAATGGGTACAAGAATCAAATTACGCTCACTCTCACAAAGAATTCACAAGTTACACAAAATGAACCATAGGATTTCCCTTAATGTAATGCTCCACTAACAGTCGAATGTAAAGCTTAGCACCATTTAGGACTTTTTCGGATTGTAATGTAGTCTATGGAACGGGTAGGAACTATTTTGGCCAAGAATAGTGACTAACCTCTCTAAGCGCTTTAATACACTACATCATACACCTAAAATGAATCTCCAACAACCAAAGTACACTTTTTCATCACCCATACCTTTGGTTTTTTCCCCATCTCTTTTAAGCATTTTCACAAACACTTGGTGGACACATAGTTTACTACCACAAGAATCAAATTTTTTTTTTCACAATCATCGAATATTTTTAATATCAATTATATCACGTTGATCCACCGCACTTCAATTATGAACACCAAGAACAATTACCTTGGGACATTAATTTCTCCTTTTTCTTCTTTAATTTCTCAAACTCCTTTCTAATTGAATTTTTTTAAGCACTTAGGAGCCTTTTGGATCAAATTATGGTCCATCAAAGAAGGGAATTAGGCTACATATGAGTTTACCAAAGAAAAAACTAAAGGCTCAATGGGGTTAACTAGGATAATGTAGAAAGGTAGGTAAAAAGAAGGTATAAAACAATCCTATCAAAGAAATGCCTATATCATCTCCTAAACCCATATTCTTTATTTCGCTTTACACACACACTGGACAAGTTCTAGACATCATATGCAACAAGAAATACAAAAAAACCTCACCCACACATGACACATGCTCAACTCAATAGGATCATCATAGACTCCCAACCAAGCAATAAAACAAACTCAAAATTAAGCCATCATGAAAAAGAGTCAAAAACTTGAGCCTAGGAGTCTCAAAAATAGCAATTCACTCAATTAGCATGCTTTTACAAACAACCCACTTGCATCATGCAATAAAAAATAGCCCCAACTAGAATGTCTTACTTATTGCTAACCTAAAAGTTTTTGAATTGAGCCAAAATTTGAGAATTTCCTCACCCCACACTTACTAATCTATTTTGTCCCCAAAGTAAATTTAAAAGTATAAAAAATAGAAATACGCCCTGAGGCCTCTAGGCCTAGCTAGTAGTATCTTCACACAAAAAAGGGATCAATGGGACCCCACACTCAATCTTTGCCATGCTTCTAGCTCAAGTTTATGGTACTCAGAATTCCCAATAACTTGTGACTCAACCAAAAAAAAACTATGTGAAATAAAAAACTAAATAAAATACTAAAAAGAAAACATACCTAATTAACTTGGGTTGCCTCCCAAGAAGTGCCTAATTTAGTGTTGCGGCACGACCCAATCAAATTTTTCCTCCATCATGAGGATATGATTTCACCCCCAACATTGCATCCATCTTCTTTCCTCAATCATAGGGAGGTGGTACCAAGGTTAAGGAACCGAGTAACAAAATATGCATGATAAACCACTCGACCTTCATGTGAGGTGTGTTTTTATATTGCTTATCCGGTGTAGAATCAAGAATATAGGATTCTTGTTCTTCATATTCACACTCTTCTACTATTTTAAATGATTCCACACACAAGACATCATCTAAACATAATGTGGAAAAGTGCTTTGAGTGAGGTCCAAAAAATCCCAATTCAAAATTTACACTCTCCATTACACCCACACTTTTATCCACCTCCTCAATTTCAGTCTCAAAAGAAAGATAAAAGTCGAGTGGCTGCGATTCTTGTGGTGATTGTGGTATATCCTTAACCTTCTTAGTTGTTTGTTGAGAATTGTCCACAAACATGACTGAATCAGGATTCAAAGGACACATATATACAGAGTGATACAAAATTCCACAAGCCACACACCAACTCATAGTCTGCTATGCAGGTCGTAAACAAGTAGGTCCCCTCCAAATACTTGGATTAAAATTTGGACAAAAAGCCTCATTGTGGGATCCTCCACAATAATGACAAGAATCATCATCCCTCGAAAACCATCTATCTAAGAATGACATCACAAGAAGAGTGTGACAAAAATAGAAATAAGGTAAAATAAAAAGAAACTAAAAAAATTTAAAACTATTTACAAATGAATATAAAAAAACTAAAAATAAGATAGTTGCCTTATTACATGTCCCCGGCAACAGCGCCAAAAACTTGACAGCGCCCAAGCGTACACGCAAGTGTACATGGTCTTATCAAGTAATATAGTGGATTCAAGGAAGCCCAAGTATCGAACCCATAGGGACTTGAGTTCGCCACCTATCTAATTCTAGTCTAACTAATTGAAAAAAAATAAACAAGAAAGAGTTTGTAATTTTTGTAAATTAGAAATAAAACAAATAATGCAAAAATTAAACTCTTGAAATAATCTATGGAAGAAAACCTAGGGTTAAAGCTCTTAGAACTATCATACTATGTTATTGAAATTAATTCATAAACTTGTTTATCTTAGTTGTTGATTCATAGGGTTAATTGCATGATCATGGTTTTTCAACCTAAAATGATTTACCTAATATGGACATTACAACTACATCATTGAGCGAGCATGTAATAATCCAATTAATTTAGTTAAAGATATCATCCTATGTATGAATCAAGTAAGGAATCTAAGTACATCTCTATCCTAGACGCGAAGTTTAATTCTTTATATTATAAAAGAATAAAAATCCAAACTTTATTTATTCCCATGTTCTATCTCCCTTTTCCCTCTCCCGAGATCAAAAGGTTGATAATATATGTATTCTAAGGATCGCGAATCCTTAAAATAATTAAAACAAGAATAAAAAAACAACCCAATGTGATAAGAAAAAAATAATCAAAATTAATCCAACACAATAGTAATCATGTTCTTGTCTTTAACCCCGGAAATAGGGTTTAACCTTGAATGAAAATATTCATCATCCAATCTCTTAGAATGATGACACAAACCATAAAAAAAAACTAAATTAAATAATAATAAAACCTAAAGAGAAGTTTTGGTAGCCTCCAATGATGTTCTAAGTTGATCTAGGGTTTCCAAGAGGTCCCAAGATGTTTAAAACATTTTTTAGGACGTTATATTTATAGTATAAAAGTTATAAACCAAGTTAGATTAGGTTTACATTATGTTTTCCTTCATATGGGCGAAATTTTCCAGATTTTTGGCATCGGCGCGACGCAGTGACATGCAAATTCACAATTGTTCAAAAATCTGTCAAATTCCAGTAGCTATTCGCAATTTTAGCGCGTCATGAGGCCTCCTTAAACTCTAGTATAAGATACAAGAGTCATACGGTCAAAAGTTTAGGACTATTATTAATATATTTATGTTTTTAAATCATCCATTATCCACCTGTACAGTCCTCACGTGCCCTATACTTTTCAGGGGTCCAAATTGCATCCAACTTACGTTTTGTACTTCCGTTGTCATTTATGAGCCTTTTTGAGTTCTTTCCACTTGAGTTTAAGCTTTTATATCCTTTATATATCATAATAATACATTCACCAAGAATCCTAAATCATAAATACATCTATTAAGAGCTATAAAAAAACACAAAATCCTCACCGATGAACAAGAAACATGAGCTAAGCATAGGCTAAATTCACATTGAGCTTTAACTCATTGTTTTCACTCTTTTCTTGATCTAATTGACCCTTGAACATTATAAATTAGTTTTTTTACATATTAATACATAATTACAACCTTGGTAACTCATTAAAATACATTAGAACCCAACACAAGAGACTAGAAAAACATATATCTCAAGCTAGTTACACTAGTTTTCTCAGTTAAACTCTAAATGCTCAAATTGAAACAAAAATCATGTGAAACCACAATTAAACATTTTAAACACATACTTTGACACATAAATTATCATTTATATCTTTCTTACCCCATTAAACATATGAACCATCCTCAAAGCAAGGCTAAATTGGCTAGAATAGTAGCGCTATAATGCATAAATACACCTAACATCACTCGTACAAATCCTCTATGTCAGAAATATGTCAGAAAACATCAGGTTAATTATAGAGAGGGTAGTGATGTGTGCTTCGGGTGTGGAAAGAAAGGACCTCAGATTTGAGAGTGTCCGATAGTTGCTCAGAAAGGTAGGGATGTGTGACAATAGGCCTAATATCATCAGTCGTTAGTTCCATCTGATCACCTAACTAAGTAGGGTGCCACTTATAGTGCTACCAGTGGTAAGTGTATGAACAGATTATATGCTCTTCAATTCATCCAAGATTAGGAAAATTCTCCTGACGTAGTTACTGGTACATTACAGGTCTTTCACTTACATGTTTAGCCTTTACTAGAAGTTGGAGCTTCTTTTTATTTTGTAACTCTATATATAGCTGTCAACTTTAGAGTCAATCCCGAATATCTAGAAGACCCCTTTACAGTGTTTACCCTAGTAGGCATTTCCATTATAGCCTGACAGGTATACAGTAACTGTCCGATCACAATATCTTAGAAACTTACCTTAGTTGATCTTGTGGAGTTATAGATGATGAATTTTATAACATTCTCGACATGGATTAAATCCACTCATGTTATGCCTTAGTTGACTATAGAAATAGAATAGTTTATTTTCAGTTCCCAAATTAACCAGTCCTTGAATGGAGGGGTAGTACTACAATTCTTAGGGGTCAGTTGATCTTGTACCTTTGATCCAAAAAGATGATATTGAAGGGGTGTATTTACCGTCTTGTGTTAGTCAAAGACTCTAGCTAAGAAAATTCAACCCTTGAGTTAAATCCTGTAGTCAGGGAATTTCCAGATGTGTTCCCTGAAGATCTCCCTGGAGTTCCTCTCGAAAGGTAATCAACTTTAGACTAGACCTTTTCCTTGATACTCAGCCTATATCTATTCGGTAATATGGAATGACTCCAGCTGAACTAAAATAATTGAAAGAACAATTAAAGAATCTCTTAGATATAGGATTCATCAGATCCAACATCTCTCTGTGGGGCACACCTATTCTATTCGTTCGTAAGAAAGACGGTTCTATCAAAATGTGTATTAACTACCATCAGTTGAACAAGGTCACAATCAAGAATAAATATTAACTTCCTAGAATCAATGACTTATTTTACCAACTTTAGGGTGCTAGCTATTTTTCCAAGATGGACCTCAGATTAGGCTATCATCATCTCAGGGTCAGAGAATGTGACATTTCAAAAATAGCTTTCCGAACCCAGTATGGTCACGTTAAATTTCTAGTCATGTCCTTTGGTCTTACAAATTCCCCAAGGGTCTTCATGGATTTGATGAATGAAGTGTTCATGTAGTACTTGGACATGTTCGTCATAGTCTTCATTGATGACATTCTTGTTTACTCTCGTAGCGAAAACGATCATGTAGAGCACCTCAAAATAGTACTTTAGACTCTTAGAGCTCACCAGTTGTTTGTTAACTTTAGTAAGTGTATATTCTAGCTAATATCAGTAGCTTTTCTTGGCTATATTATTTCTTGTGATGGCATTAGAGTTGATCCTCAAACGAATGAGGTGGTAAGACACTGTCCTAGACCCATCTCTCCATCAGATATCAGGAGTTTATTAGGTTTAGCTGGCTATTACTATTGTTTGTTAAAGGGTTTTCTTTTATTGCATAGCCCATGTCCAGATTGACTCAGAAGAAAGTTAAGTTTCTGTGGTCAGATTAATTTGCAAAGAGTTTACAGGAGTTGAAGACTCCACTTACCTCAGCTCCAGTCTTGACTATACCAGATGGTTTAGATGGTTTTGTTCTATACTGTGATGCATCCAAAATAGGATTGGGTTATGTCGTCATGCATAGATGTAAGGTCCTAGCCTATGCCTCCAAACAACTTAAACCTCATGAGAAAAATCACCCTACTCATGATCTTGAGTTAGCAGCTGTAGTGTTTGCCTTAAATATTTGAAGGCATTACTTGTATGGGGTGCATGTGGATGTGCTCACAGATCACAAAAGCCTTCAGTATGAGTTCTCTCAGAAAGATTTGAGTCTACGTCAGAGATGGTGCTTAGAATTATTAAAGGATTATGACATGAGTGTTTTGTATCATTCGAGCAAGGTCAATGTAGTGGTTGATTCTCTCAATATATTTTCCATTTGTAGTGTAGCTCATATTGAGGATGGTAAGAAGCAGTTAGCTCAGGATGTCCATTAGCTTGCCCGACAAGGTATCAACTTAGTCGACTCAGTAGAGGGTAGTATATTGGTGTATAGTAGATCAAAATCTTCTCTAGTTTCCAAGGTAAAGGAAAAGCAGGATATAGATCCCAGTCTAGTTAAGTTGTAAGAATCAGTCAGAGATTAGAAAGTGGAGGTTTTCTCCTAAGGAGGAGATGGTGTGTTGCGTTGTTAGGGTAGATTGTGTATGCCTGGTATAGATGACTTAAAGAAATTAATTCTTATGGAAGTGCAAGGTGTGTGTTACTCTATTATTCCAGGGGCCACGAAGATGTAATGCAATTTCCAGGATACTTATTAATTGAGAGGGATGAAGAGAGATATTACAGAGGTTGTAGCTAAGTCCTCTACCTGCCAACAAGTTAAGATTGAGCACTAGAACCTAGTGGGTCCATGCAAGATATTAGTATTCCCACATAGAAGTAGGAGGGAGTGAATATGTATTTTGTGATGGGTTTGCCTCATACCCGTCATCACCATGATTCAATTTGGGTTATCATAGACATGGTGACCAAATCATCTTATTTCTTGCCAGTCCATACCTCTTATTCATCTAAGGAATATGCCATACTCTATCTCAGAGAGTTGGTCAGGTTGCATGGTGTTCTCTTATCTATCATCTCAAAAAGAGGTACCCAATTTATCTCTCATTTCTATAAAGCATTCCAAAAGGTCTTGGTACCTAAGTCCATCATAGTACAACCTTTCACCCTATGATATATGGTCAAGCTGAAAGAACCATTCATACTTTTGACGATATGATGAGAGCATGCACAGTTGACTTTAAAGGTAGTTGGGATAACCACTTTCCTTTGGTTGAATTTGTATACAATAACAACTATTATTCCAGTATCCGTATGGCTCCTTTTGAGGCTCTATATGGTAGGAGATATAGATCTCCAATTGTTTGGTTTGAAGTAGGTGAGTCCATAGTAGTAGGGCCTGACTTGGTATTTGATTCCTTAGAGAAAGTTCAGTTGATTAGAGAAAGGCTTAGAGCTTCCCAGAGCCGACATAAATCATATACGGATGTGAGGATAAAGGATCTCGAGTGTAAGGTCGGTGATCTTATGTACTTGAAAATCTTTTCCATGATAGGAGTAAAGAGATTCAGTAATAAAGGGAAACTCAACCCCCAATATGTCGGTCCCTTTATAATTCTCAGTCGCTTCAGAATGGTAGCTTACGAGCTTAAGTTTCCTTCAGACCTATCCCCAGTAGACCCAATGTTCCATGTTTTATTGTTGAAAAAATTTATTGGTGATCCAACTGTAGTTATTCCCTTAGAAAGTGTAGATATTTAGAATAGTCTTTCTTTTGAGGATGTTCTAGCCAAAATTCTTGATCATCAAGTTCGTATACTAAGGAACAAAGAAGTACCACTAGTCAAAGTTAATTGGCAGAATCATTTTGTTGTAGGAGCCACTTGGGAAGCAGAGCTATATATGCGGATCAAGTACCCTCATCTTTTCTCTGTGAATCCAGATTCAGTATAAGGTACTAATCTTCTTAAGATATCTTTCTATCATGCTCAGTTTTAGTTGCATATCATATCCATGTCAGTCGTGAATTTACAAATTAGTTCCGTCATGTAACTCATGCATCAGATATGCATGTTCAGTGTGTAAGCTCAGTCCAATAGTTTTCCTCAGCTTAACAAGTTGTATTCGAGGACGAATGATCCCAAGGGGGAGATATTGTAACATCCCGTATTTCCCTTGCATAATATAAGTCTCAATACATCATTATTCATATATGAAATTTGCGAAACACTTATTATTTTTCAGTTTAGAACCTCCCATTGCGTAGGAAAATTAACTAGCTTGCCAACGATCTAAAATTCTCCCAAATTCGATAACTGGGTAAGAATTTATGGAAATTTTAAGTTTTAGTTGTTAAATATTTTCATTTTAACCCTTAGCGCATTGCAGAGACAATCCAATTGACAAATGGAAATTTCTAGAGTGACTACACGATGTTGGTGCATCGTGTAGCAGGCCAATTTCCAATTTGGCAATTTCCAGCGGGCCTACGCGATGGTGGCGTATCATGGAGGTGGCCAAATTGGCACTTCATAGGATTAACATGATATCTCCACGTCACGATGTTTGTCCAGGTCCCAATTGTCCCTTTTCTGGTGGCTTGGCGTAATAGTGATGCCCCGCGCCAAGGCCAAAACTCGGGATCGTCAGCTTCTAGCTTCCATTTTTAAATTTGTTCAGGGGTATTTGGGTATTTTTCAACGACCCTAATTAACCTAAAACAAAAAATATAACCCCTAAACACCCAAAGTAGTCATCATTATTTAAATTCCTCACATAATCAAAGATCCTCTTTTCAAGAACAAGAAACCCTAGCTCTCCAATTTAAGGCTAATCCTCAAGAACTCACCTAGAACTTCAAGAAATGCACTATCCAGGTTTGTTAGATGTTCATCCATGGATTCCTTTCATCCATGGATGCCAAGTAACCCATTTTAATCATTATGTTATTATCTTTTCAAGTTATTATGATTTAAATTATGATTTCATCCATAAATCTCCACGTACTATCGATTTTATACCATGCTACCATGAAATTATTGGTATTATTCAATCCAACATGTTTTAACATTATTACTTATTGAATTAAACCATGAGTTAATGCTATTATGATGAATTCATGATATTCCTACAAGTTCCATGCCATTCTTATGATTGTTTTAAACCATGAATTACAAGTGTTTGATAAAATACCTACAAGAGAGATTTATTTATTAATAACCTTCATGTTTTGATCTCCAAGTTTTACCGTTATTTTACTATAATAGTTTTGAGTCCTGGGGTATTGTATACCCGAAAACCATAACTATTTATTTAGTCTAGTCTCAGTATATTACAGAATAGTCTTCAGAACATACATTTTCAGAATAGTAAAATATCAGTCAGTTAAACTCAAAACAATCAAGTGTTTCAGTGTCTTTTTGTTGGGAGTAGGATTTAACACCGAGTAAGTGTAGGGATGGTATCTTTCCCATCAGATAGGAAGAGTCATTAGTAGCAGTCCCTATATTCAAGAACTTCGTAGCTATTGTAGGATATGTAAAGTTACACATCAGATTAGGCTTGACTATCTCGCAGGAGTCACCCATCAGTTCAGGATTGCCACCCTTAGTCCTTTGGACATTATATCAGATTTGTGGATCCACACAACCATCGTTAGTACCTATGGCACGATACTAACACCCTTCCAACTAGAGTTACAGGTTAGACCCCGATTAGCTCAAATTAGGGAATTTCGGTTAGATGATATCTCCCACAGTCTCAGATACAGTCTTCTACAATCCTAGTTCAGTTATTCAGTTTTAGAGTTGTTTGACCAAATATGTAGATTTCAGTTATTTCAGTTAACATATTTTATATAGTCCATGTTATATGTTTGGTCATACATCCCCAGAGCCTATAGATTTTCATGTATCTTCAATATTTACAGACTGTCATGCATACTCAGTATTTATAGATTCTCAATATTTTCAGTAACTATAGATTTCATTCTCTTTATTTAGTACTCTATGCTTTACATGCATATCCAGTTAATTATTTGTTCTGTTCATGAAACCATGCATATCAACCTACCTCATTTACCATACCAGTACATTCAAAGTACTGATCACATTCCTTTTCTTTTGCGCTATAATGTATTATACCATAGGTTCTATTGCTTAGTTCCCGACTCACGATTAGACTTATCAGATCCTCAGCAGTACCAGTGGTGAGTCCTCATACTTTTAGGACAGGCTTACTTTATTTCATGTCTTAGTTAGTAGTTAGTTGGAGTTAGTTGTGGTCTATCCCATCAACTGATATTTAGTTAGCTAGTTTTAGAGGCTTTTCATACATTAGAGTCGGTTACTCAATATTCAAACATGACAGTTGGTTATCCAGTTTATTATTATTTTATCAAATTCAGTCAGTTATTTCTATAGACTCATATTTTAGTTTTTAATTCAGTTATTAAAACCTTATGGCATGTCAGTATTCTTCCGCATTTCTAATTATGTTATCCAGTGCTCACAGTAAGTACCAGCTCATAGGTTAGCTTGTGGTGCCTCTGGACTAAAAGCACCGTGTGACACACAAGGTATAATATCGGGGCATTAAAGTTTAGTCAAATGTTCATGCATCAGCTATGCAAGTTCAGTAGAAGAGACTCAACTTATCAGCAATCCTAGCCATGCACTAATGCATCGGATATGCATGCTCAGTATGAAATTTCAGCATATCAGTAGTGTTAGTGATGTAATCATTTTACAGTTATGCATGTCTTGTATCTAAATTTAGTCAAATAGTATTCTCAGCTCAGTCAGCCTCATTCGAGGATGAATATTGCCAAGGGAGAGACATTGTAAGACCCCGCAAAATCCTAAGCTTAACTCAGTCCCTTAGACCTTGTTAAGGGGTCCCAGACTTAGAAAATTTTAGCTAAGTATTCAGACTTAGTGTTATTTTAGCCTTTGTAGGTTGGCGACTCTATTTCATGACCCTCATGACCTTACAGTAATAATTTTTAGGTTTAATCATGATCAGGAATGTCAGTGTGTGTTCCCGTACTAGTTTCAGATATCGTTTGGATCACATTTGAAAGCTCAAACTAGTAGATCGACGCAAACTCAATGTGCTGCATTTCCCTTTGCGTCAATGAATATTTTCCTCCAGCTCCTAGTGAAAATGCTAGTGAACCAACATAGACTCTAAGAGGCGTGATGGTTTGTGCATTGCTAGTCCTGTTTTCAGTAATTTAAACCAACTTCCCGAGGGGTAAATGGGTTTTTTCCCATCTTATATCATCCCCTAATCCATGTAATTGAGCCATAAAAAAGTCAAAATTAACTCATTCTCTCTAGAATTTTTAACGAACAAACCCTAGTTCATCACATATAAGAATCAAAGTTCCAAGGAAATCCATCAATCTTTCAAAATTCAAGCTTTAAGGTATGACAAGTGTGTATCCAAGGTTCTCTTCTACTCTTGGAGTCCAAGAAACACTTTTAAACTTTAAGTAAATTTCTTTCATGATTTCCATGATTTGGATTTAAGTGTATTCATGATTATAATGTTGGCTGGGTTTTTATTCCATCATTATGTGCAAGATTTATTATAAACAATTATTATGAATGTAGTATTAGTGAATTCATGTTAAAGACTTGAAATTGTGATACTCGTGTTGATTGGTACTATGTGAATATACAATGCCTTTCAAGTGTTTGATGAGTTGTTCGTATGAATTAAATAGTGAGATTATATCATGTTAGCATGTATACTAGTTTATGCCATTCAACTGTTTGATAAAATGCCTTTATACATGCATTATGAACAAGGGTGCTTTTCTATGCTATGTAAGGTCATGTAAGGCTTTACTTTTCATAGTATTAAGTACTGGGAGTATTTAATACCCGAAAATTTAGCTATTTACCTAGAGCCAGTGTCAGTTAGAGAATATTCTCTGTCATGTCATGATTAGTCGTACTCTCAGTCAGTTACAGAACTCAAGAAAAACTCAGTAGAATAAGTATCAGTCCAGTCCAGTTCAATATTTAGTTCAGACCTCAATAAATTTAATCAGTTAACAAAATTCAGTAGTATTTCATTAGTCAACAGAATTTAGTGAACTCGGTTCATTTTAGTTAAATAGTATAATCAGTAACAGTTCAATCAAGCCTCATATGAACTAGGAATCAGTTCAGTATCTCTTCAATTAGGAGTAGGATTCAGCACCGAGAAAACCCAGAGATGGGGGCATTCTTTCTAGCAAAGGGTTTGATCTTTAGTTGCAATCCCTGCATTACAAATCTACGTAGATAACACAGGTGGATATATCTCCTACCAGACTAGGGTTGATACATTTAATAAGAGTTTTCCTGCCAGCGAGGGTTGACAAAAGAGTTTTTTGTCAGAGAGGGTTAACTCACAGTTATCTTTACTTATGCCACGGTACTGACACCCTTCCAACTGGGGGAATAAGTTGTACCCCAATCTATCCAGAAAGGGGAATGTTGGGTAGATTATTACCTCCCACAATCTCATTTTTAGTTCCAATCTTAGTATAGAACTCAGTTCAGTTCTACAAAATCAGAACTATCAGATACAATCACTCAGTTTAGTACGGAACTAAGTAAAGTTCCACAAATTAGGATTGTCAGATACAATCATTCAGCTATTAGTAAAATATTATTAGTAAACTCAGATATCAGTAAATTAGTAATTCAGAACTCAGTATCCAGTGTTATAACGACCTCAATTACAGTTTACGTATTCATGCATGTACTCTCATTCAGTTATACTAATATTATTTAGTCAGTATTGTTCATGAATATGAACCCATGCATCTCAGCCTACCTCACTTAGCATACCAGTATATTTAAAGTACTGTCGCATACCTTTCTTTGCCCTTTGATGTCTTATATTATAGGTTCAGACGCATGATCTCCCGATCATACTTAGCAGCCCGATCCATCAGCAGCAGACTAGTGGTTAGTCCTTATTGTTCGAGGACAAATTCATTATTATAATATTTCAGTACATAGTTCATTTCAGTAGTCGGAGTTAGTTGAGGACTTGTCCTATTAACTCCTTATTAAGATAGTAGAGGATTTCTAGACTAGAGTATTTTCAGGCAGATGTTTAGTTTCAACATTTATTTTAGATTTGAACCTTATGTTAAGTTTCAACCTAATTTCCACATAATTATAGTATTGTTATTCAATTATTGCAGCAAGTACCAGTCATGGGTTAATTTGTGGTCCTTCGGGACTTTGAGCATTGTGTAGAGTCCGGGGTAAAGACTCGGTGCATTACTGTGTCCCCCCTTTAGTCTATAGAAGTAGAGCCCGTGGCGCGCCCCCTCTATCCCGATGCAATAACCCGAGGGGCTTAATCACTCACCCTCACTGCCTCTCCAAAAAATGGCAATACCTTTTTCTCGGGTATCGGATTAAGGCAAAATTTGTATCATTGGAAAGCTGACTCAATTATCTACAATTTCATGGTTCTCGATATGAATATTTCTTCGTATATACAATGTTATATACTTTAAAATTAGACCTTTGTAGAATTGAATACCAAACTTGGACGAATCATAGGCTCTTAGTTTAACTTAGCTCTAAGTGATTTCTATGAACATTTTGCACTTCGAGAGCACTTCACACACTAGGATAAATATCATGACACATATAGTCAAAATAAATGTTATTGGATTAGAGATTACACTCGTAAGAATGATGCTTCAAATTATAGCCAAAAAATGCAGGGTGTTACATTATCTCTCCCTTGGATTCATTCATCCTCAAATAAGACTGACTTGGCTGAAATACTAAGGAAAGACTGAGATGAGGTTTGTAACACTTATGATTTGACTCATGACTTAATATCTGAATTTGAAACTGATGTGTGATGTATGAACTGAGTTAAATTCATAATTTGCATCAATGCGTATATTTTACCTTATGGAATGACCTTACTCGTGAAACTTTGGGTAGTAATACAAAATTGAAACTTGGAAATCTATAGGAGCTTATCTGTTTGATTTCTTAACAGGATCGCAGGCTCTATGAACTGGACCATATGGACTGCCTATACTCAAATGGACTATTTCTCCAGCACTCTTATAGGAAATTCTAATAATATTATGGAGCAAAGAATTTTGGACATAATCTGAACAAGACACAGACTAAGGAATCAAAAAATTGATACAACTCTATAGCATGGAACACAAACATATAAATTATAAGCTAGGATAGAATTACTAGACCTTAAGCAATACAACTTCTTACTTTCAAGGATAGTAGCACTTCTCAAATACTCCCTCAACTATACTATTCCCCTTAAATACCATACTCATTTGATTTAACTTAAAAATTTCACATGGGCATTGATAAATCCATCAACTAAAGTTTAAACTGGACTAAATTATCTCACCATGATCAAGCCTAACTCAAAATCACAAGATACAACACGCTACACCATAATACTAGTCTAAACCACATGATTCAATCTTCTATGCCTCTTCCAGAGCTCACACCGTAAGAATAACAATCCTTATCAATTTAATGACTAACTCTAACCTATTACTATGGATTCAATAGTGTATATTTCATTCCTCCACTTAGATCCTAACATGACATTAAAGCCTATCATTATAACCACATATGAACTTTAAGGAAAACACTTATAAAGGTACACTTCTGACATTCTCTAAACCTCTATCAACAACTACTTTCTTACACTATACTTAATATAACATGCCCAAAATTCGCAACTAACTGTGACATATACTAGAGATTTGACCCAGAATTCCTTCATCCTTTAGCCTCAGATAAAAAAGCATTAATAATCTTTCTTAATGAGGGTCATCGACTCCCTCTGATTGAAACTATTGCTTATACATTATCATTAACACTATCTTAACATATGAAAAGGTCACCAAAGGGCTAATGCGCAAGAACCAGTAGCACAAAAGAATACTATACATAACTTTGACACTTAACTAAGGCCTGAGGAATAGAATATCATAGGCATGGATTCATTAAACAGATCTAAACAGAGGACGTACATGATATAACACAAATTTCACTAGTATCATGAGTTCTAACCACTGATCATACACTGAAACATGAGTTTATACTTATCATAAGTTATTTTACATAAGACTAGAGTTTTATATATTTATGAGGGATGACTTGAGTCATAGAGTGATGTTGTTACTTACTTACTAGGAGTTGAGAATAGACTTGAATACGCATGAAGTGTATAAGCATATTCCTTTTTCATGGATCTATCAGACAAGACATGAATTTGGTTTGATAATGACTAAAATCCAAGAAACACTCTAGAGTAAGAAGGGATCACTATCTCATCACAACTCTTATTGACATGTATCACAATCTAATTCTCAAGACTTTATTTGGTTCTTCACTCTACCATCTCCCCCAAAGATCAAAGCTGACATTCTAAGTTTATTGTTCTAGTCATTATCCTCGAGACCAAACAATAATTTCTTTTCTCTAACATCCAACACATGAATGTTTACTCACCTGAATAAACTATATCTAAAAAATACTAACTTCATTCTTGGTCACTCTCTTAGTACTTACCACCCTGAACTTCGTTCAGATTCAAATGTTAATATCATAGACATATACTCTATTAACTTAACATACTTGCCTCACTAAACACATAATTTGTCTCACTAACTTAAATCATACCAAAAGGCTCAGCATCCTCTATCCCTAGCTCCGTAACATCGCCATCAAGAATAACATATATAATATGACAAGCCTTATTTACTCTTAGAAACTCACAAGCATTATCTAAGCACACATGACACTTATTAATCTTAGAAAATAATTCAATCACCTTAGGAACACCTCTATATCATACCTACAATATTATACTTAATTATGAATAAATTAACTTAATCTCTTGCATAAATTGGTCAAGCCTACTATATCACTTCCATATAACAAGTATCACTAACCAAACAATCATTATTTCCACCTTTATGATCATCCACTATTCAAACTTAGTGTCTAGTTCTACCCATGATTAACCACAACTTAAAACAACATACTTACATGTCAAAACATCTAGAAACACTAGTCCACTATAATCTGATAATAATGATATTTGATGATAATCTTATAGTCTATCAAATTATAGTCCATAAGTATATTCCTCTTCTACATATCTCTAGTACTTATCCATCCATATATTTAAATTATACCCCTAGATCAACAAATCTCAATCGATTTCTTTTTTACAACCATATGGGGAACCCTACATTAATACTCTTTAATAACCTAACACCTTAATTAATCACCTATACTTTTATAACACCATAACATACCATCATGATATCCTTTCCTACTTCAAGAAAACAACAATTCACCTTAACTAATAACTCGTTATCTACCTTCAACCAGGAAAATAGATGTAATGCCTCAAATCTAGTACCCGAAATGCTACACGATGCTCATAACCCCGAATGACCACAAGCTAACCCATGACTGATATCTGTACCTGTATACTTCATGAAATACTTTATAATGCGGAAAGCATGAACTGAAAAGCCATAAGGTTAAAAATTGAGACATAGTATTTGATAAAAATATAACATCTGGGAAGGGAATGAAATACCCAAAATAACTGAAATAAGCTATCCAAACATACTGTAGTCTGGAAAGACTCTAAAATATGACTGTCTGATAAGAAGTTGATGGAACATATCCCCAACAAACTCCATCTAATAAACTAATTACTGAGATAATATAATAATGATTATGTCCTCGAAAGATGAGGACTCACTGCTAACTCTGATGGAAGAGATTGGAATCTACTGATGTACTGGAGCTCGTGTTTCTGAACCTATGGTATAAGAAACCATAGCGCAAATACGTCAGTACTTTAAATATACTGGTATGCAAGTGAGGCAAGATGAATGCATGGGGTTCATATGTATAAACAATAACAATAGAATACTGACTATCATGAGTGTGAGAATACATGCATGAGACATAATAACTGACACTGATACCGTGATAATATAATTACTGAATCTGAATACTGATAACTTTACATACTGATAACTGATATAACTGATAACATGAGTGACTGTATTTGAAAGTCATGAATCTAATAGAACTATCTAAGTCCCGTACTATATCTGAGTTGACTGTATCCGGAAGTCCTGAAATCTGAAAAACTAACTGAGTTTTATTACTAAGACTAATTGATTGTGTTTGACAGTCCTGATTCTGTAATATGAGACTATGGGAAGTAGTTATCAAACTGACATGCCCCTAATATGCCATTATGGCTGAGTTAGGGTCGAATCTGCAACCCCAATTCGAAGGGTATCAATATCGTGTCGCTGGTAAGGACATGCTGTGGGCGACCCCCATCTGATAGTGTCCCCAATTGAGAACAATGGGGCCCTTATCTGACAATGTTTATCCACCTCATTAACCCTCACTAGACAGTACTGATGTCTGAACCTATGATGGATATATAGTTCTGGAATACAAGGATGACCTCTAAAAATGACACCCTCATCTGATAGTGTGTGTTCCCATCCTTTAGTTCACTACGTGTTAATTCCTACTCCCATCTAATTTGACTCTGAACAGGATTTACTGAACTATACATGGGCTGAGTTACTGAATTCTGTTGACTGATGAAATACTACTGATATCTGACAACTGACTGAGTTCATAAGATCATGGAGATTTCCTAATTCATAAGACTGTCTGATGTATAAGGATTTGTAGCTTGACTCAGAGTATCATGAAAACATGACATAGCTCTAGGAACACCGCTAATGTTTTGGATACGAGTACCCCTAGGACTCGATTGAAGAAAATTGACCAAGAATAACTTACTTGAATATATAACTAACATAATAATCCATAATATATTTATAAATGCATTTCATCAAAACATATGATTGGCATAGCTTGTACATACATGGGGATTTTATGGTATCATGCTAGTTAGGCACCTTTCCTTCATCTAGGCATTTAATAAAACATATTGTAGGCATGGTACATGTAAACATCATTGTAAAATAATTAAACATCATGGTTCAATTCTAATTTCATCATTCAAGGGTTTAGTCATAGGTTTTCATGAATATATATCTATAATAATTTAACACACATAGAACCACTTTCCACGTGTACAAAAGTGGATTCATCTTTTAAAGAAATCTCCTAATATTTTTGAGATGATTTCAACATAGGAAAAGGTACGGGGTATTACAATAGTACTACATTCAATACCCCTAAGATAACATACAAGGACGTATTACCTTAACAAAACACAATAGCATGCGTAAATTCATATTTATACTTTCGATCAATCGCCATTACTACCTTTCTTGTCATTACACTTCTAAACCCAAATTTCTCACTATAAGAAGGTTCTACTACTTATAAATCATAAAAATCTAGGTAGCAATATCCCTCAAACGCAAACTTTATTTAACAATCTAGGTTCACACTATCTCCTGTCATGAAAATTATCTTTATTGAAGGGTTAATGAGGTATCTAATTAAATATATTACTATATCTTAATTGAACTACTCATAGGATGAGGAAATAACTTTCAACTTAAGGAACTAATAACACATTAGTGAGCTCCTCTTAATCCCCTTGTATGACTTCTGAGGTGACTAATAGTAAACATGAGAGCACCATTGTGGGAGGAATTGGAACTTGCTAATCATGTGATCTCAAGAATATTTCATAGATGAAGGATTATGGCATAACATATGAATTAATAGATTTTTTTGAGAGAACAACTTTAAAACCAGACCTACACCATGAAGAAGGGAAATATTTCTTAAATGCCCTGTAGCCTCTCAAAGAAAATTACAAACAACTTTGTACCATTCCCCAAGACTTCATTAGACATGGCTTCATAAACACCCTAGGACACTTGAACTCTTTTCTCTGATAATAAGTTTGTAATGCCTCGAGACTACCCTTGTACATGACATGGCTCTTAGGACCATATGTTATCCCAATCTAACCCTTGTACTAGCATAACTCATGAGCAATTGAATAAAATACATAAATCTTGAAGAAATGAGCGGAAGAAAAGTATTTAGCTGAACATCTTCAAAACAAAATATTAAAATGATTACAACCCTTGTTATAGCAAAAAAAACTAAAATCACATATATTTACTCTACTAACTATCTATAAATCCTCTACTCGTATTGATTATAGGTAGCCGGGACATGACCCCCAGCTATCCCGAATCAATACGACTTATTAAAGAAAACAAGATGCTACTCGAACTATGATTGACTCGAGCCCTCTAATTGGAGGCTTCAAATTGTTTGATTATGATGTGCATAATGAACTTGTACCTATATTATGAGACAATGTAGCATATAGAAATATACGTCGATCATTACTTATGGAATACACTTAGTATGTTGTGGTGAATGCATAAGTAAAATAATAACTTAATATATTCATATACTTTCAAATAATGCATGCTAAGTGTAAGTGACTCACCTTGATGTTGAATAAAATTGAATTCTGAAAATCATAAATATGAATAAAAAAGTATACTGATTAAACTTTGTGAGCTACAAACTTAGTTTCTAAAAGATTTACTTTTAATCTTTCTTTTGGGAGGTAATTCTAATTGACATAAACCATGTGAGATACCATGGAGTCCAACGTCTATTACCCACATTAAGAGAGATTTTCTACCCTTGTCATCAAAATAAAACCTAACTAGGGTGATCACTACACTGAACCCATTATGAACATTAAAATAACCAGTGGTACGTATTTCTGGGGTATGTGACCTTGGGCTTATACCCAACTCGGTGCTAAATACTACTTATATGGTCGTTCTTTAGGAAATTCACCTCAAAATAGCTTAAGGGTTTATAATGAAAACCGGTCATACTACTTTTTGCTTTAAACTGTAATCAAAATGAATAAATGTGGATTCCAACTCTAAGCTAAGGATCAAAAGATCAATTCCTTCTATATATCTTTAAATATACTTATCAAAGAATACTTAAAAGCCTAATCTTCTTGAAATCTTAATACTCAGACTTAAGGCTTAAAACCCATGCTTTAAACTCATATCAATTCATAATAAAACTACATGCCCAATAAAAATCTTGAAATACTTCAATAAATCACCAGTTAAGATAGTGCAAACTCATTCATAATATAAATCTTGTAATTAAAAAGATAAACATAAGCATTTCTTGATATAATAAAAGCTTTAAACCTCATGATAATCACATGCTTTAAATAATAGAAAATTGGGTATGAACCCAAATTCAAAACAAGTAAATTAAATCTTAAAATCATGAAATTTGGGCACAAGGGTGAAAGAAATCCCTTGTTCATAACTCCACATACCTTAATTTTCATGTATTGTGAAGAAAGTTTGAATCTTGGGACTTGAATAATAAACTTGTGAAAGAAACTTCATTCTTCATATTACTTGATGAATTATTGAACTTGGAAGTGTGAAATCTTAGATTTCTTGAAGAAATCTTGTAACTAAAGCTTGAATTCTTTGTGTTCTTGAGAGAAAACCTTGACCTTTGTTCATGCTGGAAAGGGAGGGTTTTTACTTAAGGGATTTTTGAGGAAGATGGGAAAATAATTCACTTTTAGAAGATATAAATCGTCCCTTGGATGTTTGGGGTTTAGGGGAAAGGACCAAAGTGCACCTATACCACTAAGGAGTTTAAAACAGCATGGGAATGGACTAGGTGGCACCCCCTTTAATCCATGGGAGTAGAGCTCGGGTTACCCACTCTATCCCGGTGTAATAACTCGAGGGGTGTGGTCTTATCGCATGCCTGATAACAATTAAACTATGCCTCTCATGTGAATATGTAAGCAATCGTTGTCAATATATAATCCAACTAGGTTGGAATCAAATCCCACAGGGAATATGGTGTGAATCTGAGTTGTATATGAGTTAATCAACTGATAGTTAGTAGTTTCTGGTAAATTGGGGGTTAGGAAAATTTAGAAAATAATTATTGGTCACTTTAGTTTCAGTGTTTGTAATCAAGAGTTTATGAAAAACTAGAATTATGTTCACTATGGGTTTTTGTACTTAACAGATGCTAATAGTGATTTAAGATTCTCACGATAGGTAGGAACAACAGATTGTCTTTAGAAAAGTTATGCCTAAATGTGTCTCAACCTACTTAAGCATTTAATTAACTAATCCTCTCAGACTTAAGGAATTTATATTCACTGACCAGACTTTACCTTAGGTTAATTAACCTTGTTACAACATCAATTATTAAATGGAAGGTTGGTAGCTTCCAAGTCACTGTCAATAATTCACTTCCTACTATAGTTGATTTATTATCTCAAGCAAATAAAAGTAGGTTCTATATATCGTTTGGAACCAATAGACAATAATTAAAACCTCAAAATTATCAAATGGTCCTATTACCTTTAGAAACTTGAACACTTAGCAACTTACCAAGACCTAACCTATAGATCCCATAATTTGGATTAATGGGATTTAGCCACTCATAATGTAATAATCGATAAAACTAGTTGAAGTCATTATTTGAAAGATGAACTTACATAAAGATGAATAGCAACGAGTGTTTCTCATATTAGATCAAAGCAGAAATCCCAAAATATTGCTGACAATCTCTTTAGAGTTAATTGGTTTGTTCAAGACAAGAAACTAGAGAGAAAATACCAAAATTTGTGCCTTCCAAAATAGGTTCAGAATCCTCCTTAGAAAACCCTAAACTATGATTTAAATAGTTCAGCCTAATTATGGAAAAAAAATCACAGAGTTCTTTGTTCTTCTCGGACTAGGTGACGACATGCCTTATCAGGAGGCTGACGACTTATCACGGATGTCGTTACCTCCTCTTCAATTTTGACAATTTGTTCTTAAGGATGACGGTGAATCCTGACGGCTTATCAAAATTGTGATGACATATCAGACAAGGTCATCACTTCTCCATCTCAGCTCCCTTGTTCTGTCTATGGCTGACGACGACTCTGATAGCTTATCACAAAGATGATGGCTTATCACATTTCATTGTCACTTCTTCTAACTGAATCCCATTCTCTGTTTAAAGTTGACAATGAAGCTGATAACCTATCAGAGTGATGGCAAATTATCAGGAATGTCATCAGCTACACTTCTCTTCTATTATCTTTAAATTTCAACTCATTTACTTTCATCAATGTTGGTTCTCTTGCCTCTTGACTTTCATTGAAAAATCAAAGATAAAACAATCAAAAATGACAAAAGTTGCTTAAGACTATGCAATTATTCTCAGTTAAAAGCTTCAAATGTGTTAGAATCTGCTCACACATCAACACCCTCAACTTAAAAGAATTTCTTGTCCTCAAGCAACTAAAACACAGTCAAGAGAATATAATGTACATTCAGCAGTCAACCATCCATATTATCTCAAAACATCTTCACCATCTCCAAGGTAAATCATATTACAAACAATTGTGTATGTTATTGAAGAGGAACAACCTGACACACAAGAATCAAGATATGGAATCAAATCAGCAACAACAACCATGTATGTATCAAGCTTACACTATCAAAAAAAGTTAGGAACTAGCAATGTAACCAGTGTGCCCTCACCACAAAGAAGTCCTATTGCACTTATATCAGATATCACATATGTAACCATGGGGACAATCATAAGACACTCTTTCTCATAATGAAGTTCCAATCAATGTATGCCGAATATCATAGGCTTTCCCTTATTTTCATTACTAACATCTTCAGACAATTAAGCTAGTATCACTAGAGGTCTTCTCTTTTGCTTATTATGTAGGCTAGGGGATGGTATGATATTTAAAGTGACTAAGCCTCCTTGACACTACACTAGCTTTTAGGGTTTCACTCATTGACCTTTTTCTACTCTTCTCTTTTCTTGATCACACTTATTCAGGATGGGTGTGGTTCTTTTCTACAATCACTTCTTTTTTTTCACCACTTTTCTTTTCTTGCTCATTTCCCCCACTTTTCTTTTCTTGTTCTTTTCTACCGCACCCAGCTTTTTATTCTTTTCTTTTACTCTACATTTCTTCATGCTCATTTTACATCACGCACCCCTATGATAGCCACCCTCAAATTAGGCCATTCGCCTAAGTCAAGGTGTACAGTATCCAATGAGGACCAGGGCCAACACAAGTTCATTATGAAATAAAACATAGGACAGTAATAGGTATCATAAAAAGAAATAGGTTATTCAGGCTCAAAATAGGGATCAAGGGATATTATGCATATAGGGAAGGTCATTTAGGCTAAAGTAGGATAATATCAAAATGGCCTATGATCCTTTCCTAACCCCTATATTTCAACCTAGGTAAGACTAAATGGGCAAGTTCTGAATCCAACATACAAAGAGAACTAAGTAAAATCTCGCACGCACATGGCACACAAGTATATCACAAGTTACTACTTATCCGATTCATACAATCTTTTAGAAATGGTTATCAAGTCACTAGAACTAATACCATACAAAGATGCACAGTGGTCACAATTAGATGCAAATCATACAGTTAAAGTATTAGACCACTTGAGAGGTGTTCACAAAATAACAAAACTATGTTAAATGCCTCAAGTACTTGTATTTCTCCTAGTCAACTACAAAATGTTACAACAATAACTCACCCTACACCCTCAACTTAAAATCAAAGAAAAACTGAACTAAGGGTTTAGGTATACCTGGAGTAGATCAAGCACGGGGATCATAGGTTGCCTCTCATGTAGCGCCTGATTTAACATCGTGGAATGACTCAGGTGTCTCGATTACTTCAAACTTCATTGAGACAGATAGTAGCAGTACTTTTCATCGAGTCTTTTGGACCAATATAAAGTTTGACTCGTTGCCCATTTACCTTGAAGGTGTTGCCGTTTTTATTTTCAAGTTCTACTATTCCAGGTGAGTAGACTTGACTACATCTAAATGGGCCTGGCCACTTGGATTTAAGATTACCTTGGAACAGTTTGAGTCTGGAATTAAATTGAAACACTAAGTCATCCTTTTGGAATTCTCATTTCTCAATCCTATAGTCATGATACTTATTCATCTTTTCTTTATATATGTCTACTCGTTCATAATCCCTGAGATGGAATTTATCCATCTCATTTATTTGTCCCAGTATTAGCTTTGCTTCTTCTTTCCAACTCAAATTTAACCTTTTGAGTGCCCATAAAGCCTTGTACCCTAGCTTGATTGGTAAGTGGCATGCTTTTCCATAGACCAACTGGAATGGTCAAATGCCAGTTGGTGTCTTGAAAGTAGTCTGGTATGCCCATAAGGCATCATCGAGATTTCGAGACCAGTCATTCCACCTAGCGTTTAATATTTTTGCTAGGATGGCTTTAATCTCTTTATTTAACACCTCCACTTTCCCACTAGTTTTTGGGTGATATGGAGTGGATACTCTATGCTATTTCACCTCATATTTTGCTAAGGCAGCTCAAATCACTTTGTTGCAAAAATGAGATCCTCCATCGCTTATAATTGTACGTGATACTCCAAAGCGAGAGAAGATATTCTTCTTAAGAAAACTAAAACCCCTTTTTTCCTTCATTATCAGCCAAGGTAACAACATTGACCCATTTTGATACATAGTCAACTACAATGAAAATATACTGCATCCCATACGAGCTTACAAATGGACCCATGAAATCGATGCTCCAGACGTCAAACAATTCCACTTCAAGCATCTTAGTCAAAAGAATCTCATGTCTTTTGGAGATCGACCCCTGCCTCTGACATTGGTCGCATTTCAACTCAAACTCATAGGCATCCTTGAATAATATTGTCCAATAGTAGCCACTCTGCAATACTTACATAGCTTTTCGGTCACCTGCATGGTGATCTCTAACTAGGGAAGCATGACATGCTTACAATATATGCAATACATCTACATCTAGCTCACACCTCCTTATAATATTGTCAGTATATCTCTAAAAAGACATGGCTCATCCCAGAAGTAATGTGTCACATCATAAAGTAATTTCTTTCATTGATAGAAAGAATTTTTTTTTGGAATGACCTCACTCACAACATAATTTGCAAAATCAGCATACCAAGGAAATTTCTCCACAGCAACAACCAAGATCTCCTCATCAGGAAATGCATTATTTATCTCCATTTCATCACTAATTGTCTGCTCACCTTTCATTGTAGACAGATGATCCACAACCTGGTTTTTACAACCCTTCCTATCTTTAACTTTAAAGTCAAATTCTTCTAGCAGCAACACCCATCTAATCAACCTTGGTTTTGAATCATTTTTAGCCATCAAATACCTCAAGGATGCATGGTTAGTGTGGACCACCACCATGGTCCCAAACAGATAAGCCCTAAATTTCTCAAAAGCATACACTACAACCAGGAGTTCCAGCTAAGTGATGGTGTAGTTCTTTTTCTCTTCATTCAATTCTTTGCTGGCATAATATATTGGATGAAACAGTTGTCCTTCTTTTGTCCCAATATAGCTCTACGAGCAACACCGCTTGCATCATACATGATCTTAAATAGTTTTGACTAGTCCGGTACAACAATGATAGGGGCCTCAACCATCTTCTTTTTAAGGCATTCAAATACCTTCAAGCAATTATCATTGAAAGAAAACTTCACTTATTTCTCCAAAAGTTTGCAAAGTGGATTTGCAACCTTCAAGAAGTCTCTTATAAACCTTCGGTAAAAACCAGCATGTCCAAGAAAACTACGCACTCCCTTCACTAAAATGGGAGGTGATAGTTTTTCAATAACTTTAACCTTGTCTTCATCAACCTCTTTCCCTTTATCTTAAAGGAGGGCATCGTTATTGAAATGGTTAGTGGAATTTCTCCCAATTAATCACCAAATTGAATTCAACACATCATTTCAAGTCTATACTCAGGTTTTCCAAACATATCTCAAAAGAATCTCCCACCACAGATAAGTCATCCATGAATACCTCTTTGGTGTCCTCCACCATAACTGAGAAGATAGACATCATGCACCATTGAAAAGTAGTGGGTGCATTGCATAGCCCAAACAACATCCTCTTAAATGAAAAGGTGCCATATGGGCATGTGAATGTAATCTTCTCCTAATTTTCAGGAGTAATACAGATTAGGTTATATACAAAATAACCATCCAAGAAGCAATACCATCCCTTTATGGCTAATTGATCAAGTAATTATTCCATAACGGGCATTGGGAAGTGGTCTTTCAAAGTCCATGAGTTTAGTTTGTGGTAGTCCATGAAAACTCTTGACCTAGTCACAGTCCTAAGGGGAATCAACTTATTCCTTTCATTTGCAACCACAGTCATGACCTTTTTTTTTGGAACACATTAAATTGGGCTCACCTATTTGCTGTCAAAAATAGGGTAAACCACTCCAGCATCAAAACACTTAATAATTTCCTTCTTAACAACATCTTGCATTGGTGGGTTAAGACGGAGGTGGTGCTCGATGGTTAGAATTCAATCTTTCTCAAGTTGTATTTTATTCATGCAGATACCAGGGGGAATGCCAATAATATCTGCGATAGTCTATTCTATTTCTCTCTTATACCTCTGAAGTACTGAAATAAGTGCTTCTACCTGCTTTTCGCTCAAATCAGCCGCAATAATAATAGGTAGCATGTTTCCATTGTCTAAAAACACGTACCTTAAATTCCTAGGATGTTCTTTCAATTCCAACACCGATGAATCTTATATGGATGGCTTAGCCGGTGGTGTTGATCGATAAGAAAGATCAAGGTCTAGCTTCTTTGGTGCATATGATTATGAACCCAATCTTGACAAAGCACAAACAGTCTATTCGTACTCCTCAATGCCTTCACGATTAAAATTTATCAGAATTGCGGCTAAAGGCTCGACAATAAGTTGCTCCTCTATTGACACCTCCTGTTCACCCTCATAATACATATCAATAATTAAGAACACACTCATTTCTTCATGCTTCTTCATTGATTGGCACACATCAAATTGCACCACTTTATTATTCATCCTGAATAAGAGGTAATTAGCTCTCAAATGAATCAACACACTTCTGGTTGCGAGGAAAGGTCGACCCAAGATTATGGGCAGCTCAAAGTCCACCTCACAATACAGAATGATGAAATCCACAGGGAACAAAAAGATAGATACCTTCACCAACACATCATACAAAATACCAACATGTCATTTTATTGACCTATCCGCCATCATGTGTCGCATGTTGGTGGTTGTGGGATTTGACAAACCCAATTTTCTATATTTAGCCAGTGGTATCATAATAATACTTGCTCCTAGATCACATAATGCCTTAGAAAATTCCAGATACTCAATCATACAAGGAATAATTAATGCTCCTGGGTATGGATTCTTCTGCACAAGGGTCCTCATAGAATAGTGCTATAATGATGGAGATAATCCTTCGGTTCATAGCTCACCGTTGTTTTATTAGTCACAAGGTCCTTCATGAATTTAGAATACCTTAGAATTTGCTCGAGTGCCTCCACCAAAGGCACATTCACTATCAATTATTTGAGCATTGCCATTAATTTGCTGAATTTTCCATCATCAGATTTTTTTCTTCAATCATTAAGGAAAGAGAGGTGGTGGTCTTGGGTTATTTTTCACCCTTACCTCTTTATTCTTCTCTTTCACTTTATTTGGATCATTATCATAACCATCCAACTTCTCTGACTCCACTGGACCACCTTCTTCCGATTCATCATCAACTACCTCATCGACTATATTTTTGCCCACAGAAAGGCCAGGTAATATCTTACCACTTCTTGTGGTAATCACCATTCATTATCTATTATTATATGGATTTTGGACTATATCACTAGGTAATGTTCCCCTGTTCCTCTAATTTAGCACTGCGGAGACTTGGCTTATTTGCTCTTCCATCTGCTTGATCGAAGCGGAGAGCGAGTTTACCAACTGACTAATAGATGACAGATCTGTCTTTATAGTAGTCACTCCTGAGTTGGTAGCCTCTACTCCCTTTAATAATTTATCCATCATGTCCTCCATGGACATTCAAAGTTGTAACAACTTAGAGGTATTAAGTTATTGAGTCACACTATGAAGGTTTGGGAAAGGGTGGTAGAGTTGAGGATGAGGAGGATCGTGACGATCTGTGAGAATCAGTTCAATTTTATGCCTGGTCGCTCGATCATTGAGGCCATTCACCTTGTGAGGAGATTAGTGGAGAAGTTTCAAGATAGGAAGGACTTTCACAAGGTGTTTATTTAACTTGAGAAGGCATACGATAGAGTTCCCAGGAAGATTCTGTGGAGGTGTTTGGAGGCTAGATGGGTGATCATGGATTACACTAGGTTGATTCAGGATTTGTATGATGGTGCAAAGACTTATGTGAGTATGGTATGTAGATATTCGGAGAACTTCATAGTTTTGATACGGTTGCACCAGGGATCGACTCTTAGGCCGTTTATATTTGCTTTGGTGATGGATGTTTTGACGCGACATATTCAAGTAGAGGTGCCTTGGTGTATGTTATTTACAGATAATGTGGTTCTGATCAAAGAGACTCGGGGTGAAGTTAATGATAAGTTTGAAATTTGGAGACAGACGCTTAAATCTAAAGGTTTTTGGTTAAGTAGAGACAAGACGGAGTACTTGGAGTGTAAGTTCAGTGATATGCCACAAGAAGATGGAGTGGTTATGAAGTTAGACTCTCAGGACATCAAAAAGAGAGAGAGTTTCAAGTATCTGCGTCTATAATTCGTGGTATTAGTGAGATTGACGAGTATGTCATGCATTGTATTAAGGAAGGGTGATTGAAGTGGAGGCCCACTTCGGGTGTCGTATACAATATGAAGGTGCCCTCGAATATTAAAGGTAAGCTCTACAGAGTGGTAGTCCGGATGACTATGTTGTATGGAGCGGAGTGTTGGCCAGTTATGAACTCCCACATACAAAAGGTAAAGGTGAAGGAGATGCGAATGTTATGATTGATGTGTGGACATACCAGGAAAGATAGGGTATGGAATGAGATTATTCACATCTTATTTGGGTTACCTACTAGGAGGTGTTGATGGAAGAGCTCCCTGTCAGAGAGGGTATACTCACAATAGGTCTTTACCCGTGGTATGGTACTGATATCCTTCCAACTGGGGTTATATATTGGACCCCACCAGTTCAATTCCGGGGTATGTCGGTTAGATTATTACATTCCATAGTTACAGTTTCAGTCTCAACCTCAGTGAAAGAACTCAGATAGTTTTTCAGATTTTAGTAATGTTAGATATAGTCAACTTAGATATAGAATAAAAATCAGATAGTTCCATCAGATTTAGGACTGTCAGATACAATCATTCATGTTATTAGTTATATCAGCTAGCAAAACTTATGTCATCAGTATTCATCTTTAGAACTTTCATATACAGTCAACCAGACCAGTTCATAATCAGAACTGTTAGACACAATTATTCATGTATTAGTAACATAGTATCAGTCCCTCAGATATCAGTAATTCCATGTTATTAGTAAAACTCACTAGTCAAAACTTAGTATTTAGTCCTAGCATGATCTCAGTTACAGTTACGTATGCATGTATGTATTCTCATGTTCATGTTAGTTAGTTAGTTAGTATTTTTCATGCATATGAACCTATTGCATTCGGCCTACCTCACTTGCATACCAATACGTTCAAAGTAATAACACATTTGCACTATGGTGTCTCATAATATAGGTTTAGAAACATGAGCTGTAGAGAACCAGTACCATCCTAGTTCAGCGGTCAGAGTTAGCAGTGAGTCATCATCCTTTGAGGACATAATGATTTCATTACTAATTTAGTTTTCAGTTTATTTTACGAGTCAGAGTTAGTTGGGGACATATCCCATCAACTTCTGTTTCAGACAGTTTAGCGTTTTTCATACTATAGCATATTAGACATTTATTTCAGATTTGCTTTGGTATTGTTATACCGTTTTCAAGCATTTATTATCAGATGTTCATTTAGTTTTGAACCTTATGTCCTTTAAGATCATGGTTTCGTATTTATGATATTATTACTATTATTCAGTGCTCATTATATAGATATCAGTCATAGGTTAGCTTGTGGTCCTTCGGGATCATGGGCACGTGTAGCATTTGTGGTACCAGGTTCGGGGCGTTACAAATATGGTATCAGAGCCTAAAGTTCAATAGTGTCCTAAGAAGTCTGAAAATCCGTATCTAGTAGAGTCTTGTAGATACGTGTGTTGTGCACCACACTTATGTGCAAGAGGCTATGGTATGTTTTAGGAATTGTTTTCCTTCTTCCAATATTCATGTCATGCTAGTGAGCGTGAACTCCAGTTAAACTTTCAATAGAATCTGCTTCTTCCCTTAGTCTACTGATCATGCCTCCCAAAAGGGATAATAAAGGGGTAAATAGAAGTCAGTCAGCATCTCAGAAAGTCCAAGAAGATCCCCTGGATGAGCATGTATCCTATGCAGAATTCAGGATTACATTCACTACTCTAGCTAGTTCAGTCGCAATTCAGAATAAATGACCAACTACTGTTCCTGCCAACGCAGCAGCCAATGTTGTTGTAGCCTGGATTCCAAACTTCAGCCTAATGAATCCTCCTTT
This sequence comes from Capsicum pubescens, assembly GCA_030864215.1. NCBI lineage: Eukaryota > Viridiplantae > Streptophyta > Magnoliopsida > Solanales > Solanaceae > Capsicum > Capsicum pubescens. Next base: position 97,133,035 of record CM061549.1, on the reverse strand, counting down.
ATTCATCGGTTACAAGCCCGAAGAGGATCCACAGGAGTTCCTCGATCAAGTTCAGAAAGTCACAGAGATCATGAGAGTGAATTCTAGTGAAAGCGTAGAGTTAGCCACCTATCAGATAAAAGATGTATCCCATACATTGTAAAAATAATAAAAAGTAGACAGGGTTACAGATATAGAGCCATAGTGTGGGAAGAATTTGCTACAGCTTTCTTAGATAGGTTCTTTTCCATAGAGCAAAAAAAAGACAAAGTTTTAGAGTTTATCAATCATAGATATGGTATAATGAGAATAAAAGAATAATATCTTAAGTTGATTCAGTTAGCCAGGTATGCTCCTCATTTAGGAGCAGACAGTAGATCTAGAATGAGTAAGTTTGTGTCGGGGGTATCAGGTAGAGTGGTTAAGGAGTGTATGAATGTGATGTTGAATGGTGACATAGACATATCTAGGATTATGGTGTATGCTCAATAGATTGAAGAGCAAAAGATTAAGAAGAAAGAGTGAGAAAGAAAGAGAGCCAGAATAGGTAGTTATAGTTTTTCTCGGCATGGATCACAGTATGGTAACCGTTCTCTGTTGTGTCAAAAATGTTCATCCCCAGTTCACTCTTTAGCTAGTCCCTCAATATTGAAGTTCATAAAAGACTATAGGAATGGGTCATCAGACTCCAAGGCCCAAAGTAGTGAGAGCGAAATTCTTACTCATCCGATTTGCGAAGAGTGTGGTAAGTATCATAAGGGTGTGTGTAGAGCCGATAGTAGTGTGGGTTTTAGATGTGGTGAGTTAGGTAACAAGGTAAGAGATTGCCCCCAGTCAGGTTATCTAAGTCATCTCCACTCCTAAGTTCATTTTGGTCACCCAAAATCAGCAGCATGCCAATTCCAGCACTATTTGTGGGCAATGCCCAAACAGCCTCAATGCACTTCAGTCCCGACAGGATCAGGAAAGTCTTCCTGATACAGTCACAGGTAAGTTACAGATCCCTTATTTGCATGTTTATGTTTCTTCAGATTCAGGAGTTTCAGTTTTCTTAGTATTATGAATCATGTTCATGAACACAGAAATTTCATACTCAGTTCTTTCAGCTCATGACTCAGGAACTCATGTCTTGTTTTACCATATTTTCAGTCCACATGACTCATGCTCTACTCCTAGTGATCGGTCAAGTTTAGATTACTTCATGTATACCTCTAGTTTAAATCTCTTGATAAATCCAAAATGTTGGAATTCTGTTTCTCAGGACTTAGTCGATTGTTGAGGTTGATATAGTATTAGTTTGAGCATCGGATCCTTGCCTATGACAATATTTCCCCAAGTAGTTATCTGTATCTAGTCTAAGTAATTAAATATAAGTATAAACCTCAATTATCAGAACCTAGCATTCAGTTCCAATAAGAATCTCAGTTATAATGTAAGTTATAATACCAACTTTAGTTCAGTAATCAGATCAGAAACTCAGTTCAATCCCAGACTTGCTTGACCAATGCTACATCTACCAGTCTCTCAGTTAGTAGTATTTTAGTACTTCAGTCTACAGAATATCTCCGAACCTTGTTATCCGCCTCACCTTGCATTTTGAGATAATTCAGTATTTCATGAATTCACTCTGAGCTATCTCACGCTACTCAGTTCTCCCTTTTATTTTGTTCTTAAAAACTCCATATTGTTAGCCCAGTTATTCAGGCTATCATTCAATCTTACATGCCCAATACCTAACCATTAATAAGTCAGCAGATCAAATGAACTAGTCTATAGGGAATTAGTCTAAATAGCCAGTATTTCAGTCTAACAGTCAGTTAGACAAGTTCGTACGATTTAGTTTTCCATATTTCCATCTATTCACATTATCCAAAATCTCATGAATGAAACCATTCTTAGATAAATCAATTATGTAGATGAAATCTCGGCTCAGTTCATGTATCATACCTCAATTTCAGATCTCAGCTAATCAGTAATGAGTCAACTTCTAGGTCCCTTGTGCATCGATTCAGTCTTTAATATATCCGTAAAGATAGTATTCTTTGAGGTACCTAGTGTCTCAAGGGGGAGATACCCCATAATTCCTTAATCTACTCATGCCTTAAACTAAGTTCTCTTTGAAGAAAGAATCCAGTTTAGAGTAGAGGGTACTCATAAGTTGACCTTCAAAGTCCCAACCTCAGCTAAGGGCCAGGTATTCAGAGGTTCAGTTCAGTTCATGATGTTCAGTTATTATGTCACTTATCATACCAAACTCAGTTAGGTACTCATGTTTCCACTCATTCATGTTTGGTAAGACGATATCGGGTTCCTTAGAATTTTTGGTTAAGATAACATTTCTCCTTAGTCTTACTCAGTTTCATGTTCAGTGTTCTTCACAAACTTGGTACTAAATACCCTTGCATATCCATCCATGATTTCATATATCATTTTAGGTATTTAATTATGCATTAGATATGCATTCTCACTGCCATAAATTTAGTTCATCAGAATATTAGATCATGTACTGATAAGTCAATTATCAATCATGCATCAGATATGTATGAATTTAGCTTATTAGTCATGCATCAGATATGTATATTCAGTATGTTATATTCAACCATCAGTTATGTCATTCATGAGATCATGTTCCATTTATTCATGTTCAGTATGTACGTCAGTTTGAATTCTTTCGCTTTCACTCGGTCTTATTCGAGGATGAATTTACTCAAGGGAGATATATTGTAATATCTCGTACTTTTCCTAGCTTGAAAAGTTTTCTAAGAATATTAAAATATTTATTTGAAAGATTAATACACTTTTCTACATGTGGTATTTTTATCATGTAGGGAATCGAATAATCTTTCCATCGATACCAAATTTGCCCAAATCCGACACCCGAGTGAAGAGTTAGAGCCTTTTTAGTGAGACAGTGTATCACCTGATCCTTCAGTGCATCGCGGATATAGCTCAAATGGCAATTGTCAATTTCCAATGTTGCTCCGTGATAGTGGCGCGTCGTGCCAAAATTCCGGGTCGCAGACAAGGTGGAAACACAATAGCTCCGCGTTGCGCCACCATGAATTTACCATTTGTCACTTTCCAATGACTTGGCGTGATAGTGGCACGTCGCGCCAAGGATGAAAATTGAGAAATTTTCTTAGAAATTAAAGACGCGTCCATGGTTAAAAGGGTCAATTTCCCACCCTTATATATACCCAATAAGATGTGATTTAGTCATTCTTCACCCAAAATATACTAGTTTCTCTCAAGTTTTTCTCAAAAACAAGCTAGGTTTTCTATTAGGGATTCAAATTCAAGAAGGTTTCACCGTTATCCTCAATAAATCACATCCTTGGTATGGATAGTGTTATTTCATGGACTCTTTTTGTCCATGAAACCCAAGAATCTATTTTCTAAAGTCAAGATTTTAGATTTTCTTTATGAACCTCATGTTGGATTTATTTTGTTTATGTTGAGAATAATCAATTGAATCAAATCCATGTTGGGTGATTAATGTTATGTGGAATTAATTTGTAGAGATGTATATTCATGTGAACCTATTATTGAACCCTAGGATGATGAAATTAGATGTTTAATCGTGATGTGTAATTGCTGTATAATAGTGTCTACATATTTATGCCTATCATGTGTTTGATTAAATGCCGATATGAAGAAAAAATGCCCAACTATCATGATATTATGAAATCCCCATGTTTGTAAAAGTTTATGTATATCACATGTTTGACTAAGTGCTTCAATATATGAATTATGAATTGTGTTGTTGGTCATGTGTTCACGTAAGTCATGCTATGGTAGTTTTTTTCCTTCGAGTCCCGAGGGTACTTGTACGCAACAATTTATCTATGCGCCTAGAGCCATATCATGTTTTCATGATACTCTCAGTCAAGCTACGATCCATAAAACTCAGTCAGTCATGTGACCTAGAAATCTCAAAAATCTCTGTAATCTCATTTGTTCAGTAATCTCCGTGATCTCAGTATTCCCAGTAAGTCTCAGTAACTTTAGTACTCTCAGTCTGTCCTCAGATATCTGTAGCATTCCATCAGTCAATGAAACTCAGTAAATTCAGTTCAGCTTTACTAAATAATACCATCAGTAAATTAGTTCAGCTTAGTTAAATCAGTTCAGTTCAGTTAATTCGTTCAGTGTCTAATTAGCTGGGAGTAAAATTCAGCACCGAGTGAACCCAAGGATAGGGACTCACCTATTATTCAGTGGAGGGTGTGATCCTTAGAAGCATTCCTTGTGATCTAGAACTATGTAGCAAACATAGGTTGAGATGCACCCTACGCGTTTAGGGATATATATACATCTTATTTGGGTTACCTACTAGGAGTGGTTGATGGAAGAGCTCCTTGTTAGAGAGGGTATACTCACAGTAGGTCTGTACCCGTGGTATGGTACTGACACCCTTCCAGCTGGGGTTACAGGTTAGACCCCACCAATTCAGTTTTGGGGCATGTCGGTTAAATGATTACCTCCCACAGTTACAGTTTTAGTCTCAGCCTCAGTAAAAAAATGCAGATAGTTCTTAAGATTTAAGTACTGTCAGATAGTTCCATCAGATTCAGGACTGTCAGAAATAGTCATTCATGTTATGAGTTATATCAGTTATCAAAACTCGTGTCATCGGTATTCATCTTTAGGACTGCCAGATACAGTCAACCAGACCAGTTCTTCATAATCAGAATTATCAGACACTGTAATTCATGTATCAGTAACATAGTATCAGTCCCTCAGATATCAATAATTCCATGCTATTAGTAAAACTTAGTAGTCAAAACTCAGTATTCAGACCTAGCATGATCTCAGTTACAGTTATGTATGCATGCATGTATTTTCATGTTAGTCAGTCAGTTAGTATTGTTCATGCATATGAACCTATTTCATTCAACCTGCCTCACTTGAAAACCAGTACATTCAAAGTATTGATGCATTTGTGTTATGGTGTCTTATACCATATGTTTAGAAGCATGAGCTCCAGAGAACCAGTAGCATCCTAGTTCAGCTATCAGAGTTAGTAGTGAGTTCTCATTCTTCAAGGACATGATGATTTCATTACTAATTCAGTTTTCAGTTTATTTCAGTAGTTTAAGTTCGTTGGGGACAGACCCATCAACTCCTTATTCAGAAAGTTTAGAGGCTTTCAGACTATAGCATGTTAGACAGTTATTTCATATTTTCCTTGGTATTGTTCTACAGTTTTCAGACATTGTTTATAAGATGTTTATTCAGTTTTGAACCTTATGGCCTTTCAGTTCATATTTCCGTATTTTCGATATTATTACTATTATTCAATGCTCAGTGTACAAATATCTGTCATGGGTTAGCTTGTGATCCGTTGAGGTCATGGGCACCGTGAAGGTTTCTGGGTACCAGATTTAGGGCATTACAAACTTGGTATCGGAGCCTAAGGTCCAATAGTGTCCTAGAAAGTGTAAAAAGCCGCATCTAGTAGAGCATTGTACATGCATGTGTTGTGCACCAAACTTATGTGCAAGAGGCTATGAGATGTTTTAGGAATAGTTTCCCTTCTTTCAGTATTCATGTCGTGACAGTGAGCATGATATCTAGTTAAACTCTCAATATAATCTATTTCTTCCCTTAGTCTACTGATCATGCCTCCCAAAAGGGCTAATGGAGGGGGGAATGGTAGTCAGTTAGCACCTCAGCCAGTCCAGGAAGATCCCCTGGATGAGTATGTCTCCCATGCAGAATTCAAGACTGCATTCACTACTCTTGCCAGTTCAGTCACAACTCAGAATTAATGACCAGCTATTGTTCCATCCAACCCAGTGGACAATATTGTTGTAGCCAGTATTTGGGACGTCACCTGAATGAATCCTCTTTTATTCACTGGTTCCATGTCCGAATAGGATCCATAGGATTTTCTCGATCAAGTTTTGAAAGTCACAGAGATCATGGGAGTGAATTCTAGTGAGAGCATAGACATAGCCACCTATCAGCTAAAACATGTAGCCCATACATTGTAAAAATAATAAAAGGTAGACGGGGGTACAGATATAGAGCCCATAGAGTGGGAAGAGTTTGCTACAACTTTCTTAGATAGATTCTTTTCCATAGAGCAGAATGATGCCAAAGTATTAGAGTTCATCAATCTCATGTAAGGTATAATGAGCGTAAAAGAATACTCCATTAATTTCATTCAGTTAGCCAGGTATTCTCCCTATGTAGTAGCAGACAGTAGATCTAGAATTAGTAAGTTTGTGTCAGGGTATCAGGTAGAGTGGTTACGAAGTGTAGGACTTCTATGTTGATTGGTGAGATGGACATATGTAGTCTTATGATCTATGCTCAACAGATTGAAGAGTAGAAGCTTTAGAAGAAGGAGAGGGAATGCAAGAGAGCCATAACATGTAGTTATAGTTTTTCTCAGCATGGGTCACTTGATGGTAAACGTTCTCAGTTGTGTCAGAAATGTTCAGCCCCAGTTCACTCTTCAGTTAGTTCCTCAGTATAAAAGTTTAAAAATAACCGTAGGAATGGGGCATCAGGCTCCAAGGCCCAAAGTAGTGAGATCAAGATTCTTACTCGTCTGATTTGCGAAGAGTTTGGTAAGCATTATAAGGTTGTGAGTAGATCCGGCAGTGGCGTGTGTTTTGTATGTGGTGAGTTTGTTCACAAGGTCAGAGAATGCCCCCAGTCAGGTTATCAGAGTCATCTCCACTCCTTATCTCAGTTTGTTCGCCAAAATCAGCAGGGTGCCAATTCCAGCGCTATCAGTGGGCAACTCCTAATTAGCCTACATGCACTTCAGTACCGACAAGATCAGGATAGTCCTCCTGATGCAGTCATAGGTAAGTTACAAATCCCATATTTTCATATTCTTGTTTCTTCTGATTCAGGAGTTTTAGTTTGTTTAGTGTTATGAATCATGTTCCATGAACACAAAAATTACAATCTCAGGTTATACAACTAATGACTTAGGCACTTATGTCATGTTTTACTACATGTTCATTCCATATGACTCAGGTTCAACACCTAGTGATCAGTCAAGTTCAGATTCTATCATGTATGCCTCCAGTTTAAATCTCTTGATAAATCCATACTGTTGGTGTTCCGTTTCTTAGGCCTTAGTTGATTGTTGAGATTGATATAGTATTTGTTTGAGCATCGGATCCTTGGCTATGCTAATATTTCCCCAAGTAGTTATTAGAATCCAGTCTCAGTACTTCAATATGAGTGTAAACCTCAATTATCATAACCTAACATTCAGTTCAAATAAGAATCTCAGTTACAATTTAAGTTATAATACCAACTTTAGTTCTGTAATCAGATAAGAAACTCAGTTCATTCCCATACTTGTTTGACCAATGGTGCAATTACTAGTCACTCAGTTAGTAGTATTTTAGTACTTCAGTCTACAGAATATTTCTGAACCATGTTATCCGCTTCACCTTGCATTCTTGAAGAATTCAGTATTTCACGAATTCATGCTTATCTATCTCACGTTACTCAGTTAGTCCCTTTCTTATGTTCATAAAAACTCCATATTCTCCGCCCAGTTATTCAGACTACCATTCAATCTTATATGCCCAGTATCTAACCATTAATAAGTCAGTAGATCAAATGAGCCAGTCAATAGGGAATTAGTTTAAATAGCCAGTATTTTAGTCTAGCAGTCAGTAAGAAAAGTTCGTACGGTTTTGATTTCCATCTTTCCATGTATTTGCATTATCCAAAATCTCATGAATGAAACCATTATAAGATAACTCAATAATGTATATGAAATCTCGAGTGTTCATATATCACGCCTCAATTTCAGATCTCAGCTAATCAGTCATGACTTATCTTCTAGGTGCCTTGTGCATCGCTTTAGTCTTCAATATCTCCGCAAAGCTAGTATTCTTCGAGGAACCTGGTGTACCAAGGGGGAGATACCCCATAATTCCTCAACGCACTCATTCCTTAAACTAAGTTCTCTTCCTATAAAGAATCCATTTTAGAGTAGAGGGTACTCATAAGTTGATCCTCAAAGTCCTAACCTTAGCTGTGGGCCAGATATTCAGAGGTTCAGTTTTGTTCCTGATGTTCAGTTCATTTGTCACGTATTAGACTAGACTCTGTTAGGTTCTCCTGGTTCCACTCATGCATGTTTAGTATGAAGATCTCGGGTTCCTTAGCATTTCTGTTTAAGATAACATTTCTCCTTAGTTATACTCAGTTTCATGTTCAATGTTAATCACAAACTTGGTACTAAGTACCCTTACATATTCAGACATGCATTCATATATCAGTTCAGGAATGTAATTATGCATTAGACATGCATACTCACTGCCAAAAATTTAGTTCATCAAAATATTCAGTCATGTACTCATAAGTCAATTATCTGTCATGCATCAGATATGCATAAATTCAGCTTATTAGTCATGCATCAGATATACATATTCAGTATGTTATATTCAGCCATTAGTCATGTCAGTCATGTGATCATGTTCTAGTTATTTATGTTCAGTATGTACGTCAGTTTGTATTTTTTCCGCCACACTCAGTCTTATTTTAGTACGAATGTTCTCAAGGGGGAGATATTATAATACCCCGTACTTTTCCTAGCTTGAAAAGTTTCCCAAGAATGTTAGAAGCTTTCTTTGAAAGATGAATCCACTTTTGTACATGTTTGATTTTCAAGATTTTTAATTTTTATCATGTGGGGAATAAAATAAGATTACCATCCATACCAAATTTTCCCAAATCCGACACCCGGGTGAAGAGTTAGAGCCTTTTTAGTGAGATAGTGTATCACCTAAGCCTTCAGCGCATCGCGGTGATTGCTCAAATATATATTGTCAATTTCCACTGTTGCTCTACGATAGTGGTTCTTCGTGCAAAACCTCCAGGTCACAGATAAGGTGGCAACACGATAGCTCCGCATCGCGCCACCATGCTATTTCACATTTCACTTTCCAGTGATTTGGCGCGATAGTGGCGCGTCATGCCAAGGACGAAAATTGAGAAATTTTCTTAGAAATTAAAGACACGTCCAGGGTTAAAAGGGTCAATTTCCCACCCCTATATATACCCAATAACACATGATTTAGTCATTCTTCACCCAAAATATACTAGTTTCTCTCATGTTTTTCTCAAAAACAAGCTAGGGTTTCTATTGGGGATTCAAATTCAAGAAGGTTTCACCGTTAATCCACAATAAATCACATCCTAGGTATGCATAGTGTTCATTCATGGACTTTTTTCGTCCATGAAGCCCAAGAATCTCTTTTCGAAAGTAAAGATTTTAGATTTTCTTTATGAACTTCATCTTGGGTTTATTTTGTTTATGTTGAGAATGATCAATTGAATTCAAATCCATGTTGGGTGATTATTTATGTTGAATTGATTTGTATAGATGTATATTCATGTGAACCTATTATTAAACCCTAGCCTGATTAAGTTAGATGTTGAATCATGATGTGTAATTGTTGTATAATAGTTTCTACATATATTATGCCTATCATGTGCTTGATTAAATGCCAATATGAATGAAAAGTGCCCAACTAGCATGATATTATGAATTCCCCATGTTTGAAATTTTTTATGTATATCATATGTTTTATTAAGTGCTTCAATATATGAATTATTAATTATGTTGTTGGTCATGTATTTATGTAAGTCATGCTATGTCAGTTTCTTTCTATCGAATCCTAGGGGTACTTGTACCCGACATTTAGTTGTGTGCCAAGAGTCATGTCATGTTTTCACGTTACTCTCCATCAAGCTACGATCCATAGAACTCAGTCAGTCATGTGACTCTGGAAATGTCAGAAATCTCAGTAATCTCAGTAGTTCAGTAATCTCCGTGATCTCAGTATTCCCAGTAAGCCTTAGTAACTTTAGTACTCTCAGTCAGTCCTCAGATCTCAGTAGTATTCTGTTAGTTAACGAAACTCAGTAAATTCAGTTCTACTCCACTAAACGATACCATTAGTAAATCAGTCCAGTTTTTTTTAATTAGTTCAGTGTGTATTCAGCTGGGAGTAGGATTCAGCACCGAGTGAAGCCAAGGATATGGACTAACCTGTTATTCAGTGGAGGGTATGATCCTTAAAAACAATCTTTATGTTCAAGAACTACATAGCCAGCGTAGGTTGAGATGCACCCTATACCTTTAGGGATATATATATACATCTCATTTGGGTTACCTACTTGGGGGGTTGACGGAAGAGCTCCCTATTAGTGAGGGTATACTCATAACAGGTCTTCACCCGTGGTATGGTACTGACACCCTTCCAGCTAGGGTTATAGGTTGGACCCCACCAATTCAGTTCTGGGGTATGTTAGTTTGAGGATTACCGCCCACGGTTATAGTTTCAGTCTCAGCCTCAGTAAAAGAACTTAGATAGTTCTTCATATTTCATGACTATTAAATACAATCAACTCAGATATAGAATAAAACTCTGATAGTTCCATCAGATTTAGTACTAATAGAAACAGTCATTAATGTTATCAGTTATATCAGTTATCAAAATACATGTCATCAGTATTCATCATTTATGATATCATTTTCCCTGAACAAATGTAGGAAACAAACTGACCTCTTTAAGCTGAAGTACTACCCCTCTACTATAAGATAGTTTTATTCGAAACCTAAAATTGGACAACTCTATTTCTGCAGTCGACTGTGGCATAGCAGGAATAAAGCCAATACATGCCGAGAATACTATCAAAATCAGCCACGAATAAGTCTGCTGAAGTGACTTTCTCAGATACCATAACAGGACAATTTCTCTATACCCATCGTGCTATGATGGTTTTACCCACTGGGGTAGAGATTGAAAAGGGCTCTGCTAGAATTTCGGGACTGACTCCGAAATCAACTTTTATATAGGGAGTAACAAAATATAAAAAGGCTTCTAGATATAGCAAAGTGTAAATATGCTCATGTAAGATCTGTAAAGTACCAGAAACCATATCAGGAGAATTTTCCTGATATTGTCGGGACTGGGGAGCATAAAGTTTATTTGGGTGTTGCCCATTAGTACCGCTGGAGGTGGCACCCTACTGGTTAAGGAGACCTGACTGAGCTGAGGAACAGTTCTGTTGACCCTGAATACCTGGGAAAGGACAGTCACAGACTATGTGGCTAGGCTTGCCACATCAAAAACAAATACCACTGCTAGCCCTACAAATACCCTAATAGTGCTAGCCACAAGTCTGGAAAAGAGGATAAGTGCGGGCACTGCTAACACTTCCCTGAGACTTAGAGTCTGGCGCTCTATCTCTATTACCATCCCTGAACATAGGAGCTGGAGCACTACCTGAAGAATGAGATGGAACTGCTGACTTAGGATGAAACAAAAAATTATTTCCTCCTTCTGATTTGGGCTGAGCAAAGTTGAAACTACCCGTCCTTATTTTCTTATTCTGTTTCTCCCTTATCTTAATCTTTTGTTCTTCTATCTGTTGAGCATGGGTCATAAGACTTGCTATGTTCATGTCACTATTAAACATCGTGGACCAACACTCATTGACTATACTATCATTCACCCCATAAACAAACTTACTCATCTTAGCCCTACTATCTGCAACCACATAAGGAGTATATCTGGCTAATTAAGTAAACTTAAGATAATACTGTTTCACCGTCATGTTGACTTTCCTAAGGTTGATAAATTCTAACACTTTATCTACTCTCAGCTCTAGGGGAAAGAATCTATCTAAGAATGCAGTAGAAAACTCCTCCTACTCAATAGGCCCTGCATCTACGACCCTCTTTGACTTCCACTGTTTGAAAAAAGTGTGAGAAACATCATGCAAATAATATGCAGCTAGCTCCGCACTCTCACTATAAGTAACCCCCATGATGTTCGTAACCTTCTAAACTTGATCAAGAAATTCCTGAGGGTCCTCGTCTGACTTAGACCCGAAAAAGGATGGTGGACTCATTCAAATAAAGTCCCGAATTCTGGATGAAGCTGAATTGGCCACTGGGTTGGCTGAAATGATAGTTCGTCATTCATTCTGAGCTGTAACTGACTGAGTAAGAGTAGTGAATGAAGCTCTGAACTCTGTATGAGAAACATATTCTCTCAAAGGATCTTCGGGCTGAGGGACTGGGTGATTCCCATTTCTTCTTTTAGGAGGCATGTTCTGTAGAAGAAAGGGAAAAACGGATTAGACCAGACTAAGAGATTGACTTGAGATTATGCTCACTAGAATGACATGAATACTAAAAGAAGGGAAAACTATTCCTAAAATATCTTATAGCCTCCTACACATAAATGTGGAGCGCAACATACCCATGCAAAAGACTTTACTAGATATGGCTTTCAGACTTCCTAGGACAGTATTAAACCTTAGACTCTGATACCAAGATTGTAATGCCCTGAATCGGGTACCCAGAATGCTAAACCTCCCTCATGAACCAAAGCACCACAAGCTAACCCATGACTGATATCTATACCTAAACACTACATAATATACTAAATAATTGCAGAAATAAAGGCTGAAAGTCCATAAGGTTCAAAACTATAATAGAACTGATAAAAATATAATATCTGGATAGGGTATGAAATACCTAAAATAACTAAAATAACTGTCAGAACATGATAGTCTGAAAAGCCACTAACTGACTGAGCTATCGGAATAAGGAGTTGATGGACATGTCCCAAACTAACTCCAACTAATAAATTAATTAATGAGATAATAATGTAATAGTCATGTCCTAGAAAGATGAGGACTCACTTCTAACTCTTACTGCTAAGGATGGAATGCTACTGGTGCCTTGGAGCTCGAGCTTATGAACCTATGGTATAAAACACCATAGCACAAATGTGTCAGTACGTTTGAATGTACTGGTATGCATCTGAGGTAGGTTGATTGCAAAGGGTTCACATGCATGAACTTTTCTAACTGATTAGATAACATGAACGTGAGAATACATGCATGAATACATAGTAACTGTAACTGAGTTCATGATAACTTGATTCCTGAGTTTGAGTTCAGATACCATAAGATACTGATATCTGTATAACTAAAATAACTAATACTGAGTGACTATATCTGACAATCTAGGTTCTGATGGACCTAGCTGAGTTCCGTACTATTCTGAGATAACTATATCTGACAGTCCTGAATTCTGTAAAACTATCTGAATTCTATTACTTAGACTAAATGACTATATCTGACAGTCCTGATTCTATAACTGAATCTGTAGGAAGTATTTATATAAATGACATGCCCCTAATACACAATTAAGGCTGAGTTGGGGTCCAATCTGCAACCCCAATTGGAAGGGTGTCAATACCGCGCCACTAGTTAGTACAATCTGTGAGTAACCCTCATATAACAGGTAACACTCATGAGAATGGTTGGAACCCTCATATAACAGGTTAATCCACCTCATCTACCCTCATATAATAGGATATGATGTCTCAACCTATGCTGGCTACGTATTTCTTGTACGCAAGGATTGCTTTTTAGAATCACACCCTCATATAACAGGTGGGTTTCAATTCTTGGGTTCGCTCGGTGCTAATTTCTACTCCCATATGGATAGATACTGATCATGATTAACTAAACTGACTGGACTGAGTTAATTGAGTTTTGTTGACTGACAAAATACTACTGAAGTTACTGAATTTTTGAGGTTTCTGAGATTATTGAGTTTACTGAGTTTTCCTAAGTCACATGACTGACTGAATTTCTATGAACATGGATCGACTGAGAGTATCTTGAAAAAATGACACTGTCTCTAGGAACATAGTTAATTGTCAGGTACAAGTACCCCTAGGACTCGATTGCATAAAACTAACAAAGCATGACTTTCGTGAATACACAACAAACATAGACAATCGATAATATAATAAGATGGGGATTTAATGAAGTACAAGTGCTAAAGCACCACAATAACTACACATATATCCATAATTCATTAACTAATACATTTAATCAAACACTTAACATTCATGAACTTCTACATGAATGGGGATTTCTTATTATCATGCTAGAATGACACTATACCGTCACATAGACATTTAATCAAACACATGGGAATCATGCTTTGGTTATACAATCATCAACACATCTAATAATCATGGATAAATCAATCAACTTGTAAATTGAAGAGGGTTTATCATAATTATTGTGCAAATCACCACATTCTAGAGTCAATCATTGGAATGTGTAATTTAAAACATGAATAAAAACCCCACATCATCGTGAACATGAAATTTCAATTCAATTTAAATCATGAACATTCATATATATACAAATCTTTGATTTTGAAAAGAGATTCTTGAGCTTCGTGGGTGAAAGGGACCCATAAATCAACACATGTCATACCTAGGTTGTGATTTCTATAAGATTGATGGAGGAAAACTTAAATCCTTAACTTGAAATTAAACATCTAAGGTTTCTTGTTCTTGGGGACTGATCTTTGAGAGAAAACCCTAATTTGATGTTATGAATGAATAATGAACTTATGAGCCTTGGTTTGATATAATTAGTCGTTAAAAACGAAGGAAAAATACCTAAATACCCTTGAAAAATGACTTAAAATTGATTGAACAGGAGCTACGATGGCTCGTGCGACAGTCCGTTGCTAGCTCGACGGTCCATCATTTTGACCGTCGTACGTGAACAAAAAAAAACTCACTGCCTTATAGTGATATTTTGGGCGACGGTCCATCTCATGTTCGACGGTCCGTAAACCTGTCCATTGCAAATTATCCAAAAGGTTGACTCACTGCCTATGTTGCGATGGTACCTCGCTAGATCGACGGTCCGTCAACCTGGCCGTCGCACTTGGGAGATTCTTATAGCTCTGAGTAAATCGTCCATAACTTCTTACTACGATACCGGATTTGGAAGAAATTGGTATCACTGGAAAGATAATTCAATTTCAAACATGAAAATCTTAAAAATTCCACGTGTACAAAAATGGATTCATCTTTTAAAGTAAGTTTCTAACATACTTGGGACTATTCAAGCTAGGTAGAAGTATAGGGTATTACCGAAACAATTATGAGCTGACTCGTGACTTAATATCAGAACCTGAAACTTTTGGAAGATGTACAAACTGAGATTAATTCATAATTTGTATGAATGTGAATATTTTATCTTATATAATGGCATTACTCGAGAAAGTTTGGGTAGTAAGACTAAATGGAAAGTTGAAAATCTATAGGAGCTTATCTGCTTGATTGCTAAATGAGATCGTAGGCTCTATGAACTAGACCATGCAGACTGCCCATACTCAAATGGACTATTTCTCCAACACTCTTCTAAGAAATTCTAATAATACTATGGAGCAAAAAATTTGGGTCATGATCTGAACAAGACATCTGACTAAGGAATCAAAACATTGATACAACCCTATAGCATGGAACACAGATATATAAATCAAAAGCTAGGATAGAATTACTAGACCTTAAGAAATGCAACTTCTAACATTCAAGAATAGAAACACTTCTCAAATACTCCCTCAACTATATTATTCCCCTTAAATACCATACTCATTTGATTCAACTTAAAAATTTTATATGGGCATTGATAAATCCATCTACTAAAGTCTAAAATGAACTAAATTCTATCATTATGATAGAGCCTAACTCGAAATAAGAAGATACAACACGCTACACCATAATACTAGTCTAAACCATATAATTCAATATTCTATGTCTCTTACAGAGCTCACAACCTAAGCATAACATGCCTTACCGCTTCAATGAATAACTCTAAACTCTTACTCTGGATTTACTAGCGCATATTGTATTCCTCCACTTAGATCCCAACATGACCTTCAAGGCTATCATTATAACCACATATGAACTTCAAGGAAAACACCCATAAAGGTATACCTCTCACATTCTCTAAACCTCTATCAACAATAACTTACTTGCACTATGCTTAAGATTACATACCTAGAATTCTCAACTAAATATGACATATACCAAAGATTTACCACAATATTCAAGCATCATGAGGACGTACATGATATAATGTTAATTTCACTAGTATCATAAGTTTTGAGAACTAATCATACTATGAAACATCTATGCCCTGAATAGGGACTACAACTGTGGGATCACCTATGCACTTCTTGAGCAAAGAGACATAGAAGACTGGATGAACTGAGGTTAGATCTGAAGGAAAGTCAAGATCATAAGCTACCTTGCGAAAAAAACTGAGAATTTTAAAGGGACCGACATAGCAGGGACTGAGATTTCCCTTCTTGCCGAACCTCTGCACTCTCTTTATGGGAGAAATCTTTAGATAGACATAGTCACCAATTTCAAACTTGAGATCCTTTTTATGAACATCTACATAAGAGTTATTTCGGCTCTGCGCAGCCCGGAGTCTTTCTCTGATCAACTGGAATTTTTCAAAGGCATCGAATACTAAGTCAGGACCTATGACTGAGGCCTCACTAACTTCGAACCAACTGATTGGAGATCTATATCTCCTACTATAGAGAGCTTTAAATAGATCCATCCGAATACTAGAATGATAGTTGTTGTTGTATGCAAACTCAATCAAAGGGAAGTGGTCATCCCAACTACCTATAAAATCGATTGCACACGCCTTTAGCATATATTCTAAAGTTTGAATGGTCCTTTCTGCTTGACCATCTGTCCGAGGATGAAAGGCTGTACTGAGATGAACTTGGGTACCAAAAAATTTTTGCAATGCTTTACAAAAATGAGAGGTAAATTAGGTACCTCTGTCTTACATAATAGATAAAGGAACACCGTACAATCTGACCAACACTCTGATGTAGAGTTTGGCATAATCCTGGGCTTAATAAGAGGTATGGATTGGAAGAAAATGACCTAATTTGGTCATCTTGTCAACAATGACCCAAACTAAATCATGATGATAATGGGTGCGTGGCAAACCCATCACAAAGTCCATGTTCACTTCTTCCCACTTCCAAGTAGGAATACCAAACTCTTGCATGGACCCACTATCCTTTTGATGATCTATCTTAACTTTCTGACATATAGAGCACTTAGATACAAATTCAACAATATCTTTCTTCATCCCACTCCACCAATAGATTTCCCATAATTCGTGGTACATCTTTGTGGCCCTTGGATGAATATAGTAGCGCGCACCATGCGTTTCTGCAAGAATTCACTACCTTAAGTTGTCTACACCTGGAACACACAGACGAACCTTATACCCTGACTAGGGATAATCTATGACTCTATGGCCTAGCTTTCCACATCCGAAACAGACATCGTTACCATCTTTGAAAGCACCCTTGTGATTCTTACCACAAGTCTGATAAAGGGGATTAGCTTGGGCATTGCTGACACTGCCTTGAGACTTTGAGCCTGGTGCCCTATCTCTATTACCATTACTAAACTTCAAAGCTAGAGCACTAGCTGATGAAGAAGCTGGAACTGATGACTTAGGACAAAACTGTGAACATTTTCCTACTTCTAATTTGGGATGAGAAAAGGTAAAACTACTTGTCCTTGCCCTCTTATTCTGCTTATCCCTCATCTTAATTTTTTTCTTCTCTATCTACTCAGAATGAGTCATAAGCCTGGATAGAGTCATGTCACTATTCAACATAGCCGACCTACACTCATTGACAACACTATCATTCACCCCAGAAACAAACTTACACATCTTGTCCTTGCTGACTGCAACCACATGAGGGGCATATCTGGCTAATTGAGTAAATTTAAGAGAATACTCTTTCACCGTCATGTTTCCCTACCTGAGGTTGAAGAATTCTAACACCTTAGATTCTCATATCTCTAGGGTAAAGAACCTCTTTAAGAATGTGGTGACTAACTCCTCCCACTCAATAGGCCCTGCATCATTTGGCCTTTCTGACTTCTACTATTTAAACCAAGTGTGAGAAATATCCAGCAACTGATATATACCTTATAACTCTCAACAGATGACACCCTCATAATATCAGTAACCTTCTAAACCTAATTGATAAATTCTTGAGGGTCCTCATCTGACTTAGACCTGAGAAAGGATGAAGGATTCATTCGGGTGAAGTACCGAATCCTGGTTGTAGCTGAATTGGCCATTGGGTTGTCCGGGATGACAACTGGTCATTTATTATAAGGATCAACTGACTGAGCGAGAGTACTGAATATATCTATGAATTCTGCATAAGAAACATGTTCGCCCAATAGTTCTTCGAGCTGAGGGCCTGACTGATTCCCGTTTCTTCTTTTCGGAGGCATGTGTTTGTAGACGAATGGGAGAAATGGATTAAACAGAGAGATTGACTTGAGACAATGCTCAATGGCATGACATAAATATTGAGAAAAGGGAAACTGTTCCTAAAATATCTTATAGCCTCCTGCACATAAATGTGGCATACAATATACCCATGTATATGACTCTACTAGATTTGGATTTTAGACTTCCTAGGACATTATTGAACCTTAGGAACTGATACCAAGTTTGTAACACCCCAAATTTGGTACTCGAAATGCTACACGGTGCTCATAACACCGAAGGACCACAAGCTAACCCATGACTGATATCTGTACCTGAACACTGCATAATATACTATATAATGCAAAAACATTAACTAAAAGGCCATAAGGTTCACCATTGAGATATGATATTTGATAAAAATATAACATCTTGGTGGGGTATGAAATACCCAAAACAACTGAAATAAACTATCTGAATATACTCAAGTCTGACAATCTTCTAAATCATGATAGAACTATATGAATAAGGAGTTGATGGGTCATGTCCCTAACTAACTCCAACTAATAAATTAATTAATGAGATTATAAAGTAATAATCATATCCTCAAAAGATGAGGACTCATTGCTAACTCTGATTTGCTCAGACTGGAATCTATTGATGCTTTGGAGCTCGTGTCTCTGAACCTATGGTATAAGACACCACTGCGCAAATGCATTAGTACTTTGAATGTACTAGTATACATGTGAGGTAGGCTGAATGGATGGGGTTCATATGCATGAAAAATACTGACTAACTGACTAATATGAACATGAGAATGCATGCATCAATACATAGTAACTATAACTAAGATCGTGATAACATGAATTTACTAATAACTAATATGAATGGTAACTGATTTCTAATGACTGATATAACTGATAACATGAGGAATTGTATCTGACAGTCCTGAATCTGATAGAACTAGTTGAGTTCCATACTATTTTGAGTTGATTGTATCTGATAGTCCTGAATTTTATAGAATTATTTGAGTTCTATTATAGAGACTGAATGACTGTATCTGACCACCCAAATTTCTGTAGCTGAAACTATGGAAAGTATTTATCTAACCGAATTTCCCCAAATAATGTATTATAGCTGAGTTGGGGTCTAATCTGTAACCCCAATTAGATGGGTATCAATACTGCACCACTGGTAAGGACAAGCTATGAGTGACCCTCATCTGACAGTGTCCCCAAAAGAGAATGGTAGAGCCCTTATATGACAGTGCTTATCCACCTCAACAACCCTCATCTAACAGTGTTGATGTCCTAACCTGTGCTTGCTACATAGTTCGGGAATGCAAGGATGACTTCTAAGAATCACACCCCCATATGAAAGTGTGTGTTCACATCATTCGGTTTACTCGATGGTAATTTCTACTCCACTCTGAATATACATTGTACATGAATTACTGAACTGAACTGAACTGAGTTAGCTGAATTCTGTTGACTGACAAAATATTACTGAGATTTTTGTATTACTAAGCTTTCTGAGATTACTGGGATTTATGAGTTTTACTGAGTTTTTCCTGAGTCACATGATTTGTGAGCAGATGGTAACATACTTGAGTCTTTTAACTAAGAATAATTGCAAAGTCTTATGCAACTTTTGTCGTTTTTGATTGTTCTCTCTTTGATATTGAAGTGAAAGTCAAGATACAAGAGATCCAGCAATAATAGAAGTAAAAGAGTTGACTTTTGAGCAAGTACAGAGGGAAGTATAGCTGACAACTAGTCTGATAAGTCGCCAGCCTTGTGATAAGCTATCAGAGTTGACGTCAGCCTTAGACTGAGACTGAGATTCAGCTGGAAGAAGTGACGACAACCTGTAATAGGCCTTCAGAGTTGTGATAAGCCGTCAGGATCGTCGTCAGGCATAGGCAGTGCTTGAGAACTTGAAGGGAAAAAGTGATGACAATTCTGATAAGTCGTAACATGTATGATAAGCCGTCAGGCTTCATCATCAGCTAAAGACAGAACTTGTTCAAATGTAAAGAGGAGCTGACGACATTCTAGACAAGGCATCAGACTCCTGATAAGCCATCACACACATCGTCGTCTATCTGAGAAAATACTGTGATCTGTGATTTTGTTTCCATAATTAGGATGAAGGATTTAAATAATATGTTAGGGTTTTCTAAGAAAAGGGGGCGTAATATCTTGAATTTATTCAAAAAAAGTAAAGACACCTCTTTTTGGGGGCTCAAAACTTAGAATTCTATTTTCAACTCTTTTATTTGGTTGTGGGAATTTTCTCTTAAACTTAGAAGAGAATCAACTTCAAACATCATCTTTTGTAAGTTTAATTACTTTGATTAATGCTTACAATTGTTGCTATATCTTTCTTTCTCATGTGGAACTAAAACCCATAATAAGGGTTGTGGTATCTATGATTATTCCTCCATGGATTTAATAGTTGGTTAGGGTTTGAGTGATTGTGGGCATATCTTGATAATTCCTTTGTTATGATTGTTAGTTATTGGTTGCAAACAATAAATCCCACCTTATGTTGATTTGCTCGAACTGAGAAATAAACTAAAGGTAGAAAATTATCAACAAATATTTGGGAAGGTTAATCTCCTATCTAATGATTAATGCTATAACAAGATTGATCAACTTGATATAAAATCATTATGAATAGAATGATTTCCTAAGTTCTAGAGAATTAGGGAGTTCAACATCAAGGAAGGTTGAGAAACACTTTGATAAACTGTTGTTGAACTGATAATTTGGTATTTTCTACTAGTCACGAGAACCGAATACTAAATTTATTATTTAATAGGGATTAATAATCATAGCGATCACAACCCTAGTTCCCTCTCTATCACTAATTTGAACTGTTGAAATTTTAGTTTTGAGCTCTGAAGCAAGTTAAAACTTTAACATTTGTTTGATCATCAAAAACCCCCATTTTATCTTTTTGTATCATTTTTTTGAATTCAACTTATAGCTATAGTTTCAAATTAGTTTAATTCCCACTCACATTGTTTATCATGGATTCGACCCCGACTCCAAAGTTGGGTCACTATATTGACGAAGACCGCCATGCACTAAATTGATGTGTAAGTTGAGCGTTATCAAAAATAGCGATGTTTAAGGGAATAATTTGCCATATTGAGTTGGTTTGGAATTTTGGCCTACTTGCTTGAATTCAAACTTGTAAATATTTATTTTTAGTTTTCTTTTATTTCTGAAGTTAGGCAGATTTTTATTTTAGTTTACTTATTACTATGGCATCGTGGAATGAACATGAGCTTGGTGGTATGAAATCATATCTTGATGATCCATGTCCATATTATGTTGGACTGCACTTTTGGCAAGATTATAGATATGCTCCCTGGAGAGAGATATGTGTACCATGTCCACCCTACTGGGAGTATGATTGTTCTTTATGTGGTGGTCAAAATGGACATTGGAGTGATTTCCCAAATGCCCCCTCCCCCTATTACGCTTACCAAAATTATAGTTTTTCTTATGAGTTTGATAGGTCTTACGGTCAAGAAAAGAAAGAATGAAGCACTGGGAAGAGATGCATTAAAGCTATGTTTCAACGAATGTTTGATCTCCAGAAAGAAATGTATGATATCATTTGTGTTATGTGTCAATATATGTAACACCCCGAAATCGGGTCCCGAGACGTCACAAGGTGCTTAGGGTCACAAGTGACCCCACGCTAACCCTTTTACTGGCATAACTCATAAGCAACTGAATAAAAATACAAATCCATATAAATCAGCAGAAATTAACTATCTTCTGAATCTGATCGATACAAAAATGGAATTTTACAGGATTACAATTCTGCCTTTACAACCAAAATTGAAACAAAATACATCAACTTCTACTGACTTTTATGAAGCCTCTACTAGTACTGACTGTAGGTAGCTGGGTCATGACTCCCGACTACCCCAACTCTAACCGAAGCCTTTGAATCGAAAGGACACATCACCTGCTGACTGGATACCACGAACTAACTGGATCCGAAGGTGCAACTATACCTTGTACCTACATTCCGAGATAATGCAGCCCACATCCAAAGATGTAGATCAGTACCATGGAAAGGAACCGAGTATATGGGGGTGTATGCACTTGTATAAACATCATCATCATAAATATTTATAAGAAATATGCAGGATGTATGAAAGACTCAAATAGCCCGAAGAAAATCATCATAATCATGAGAGAATGAAATAAGTATAATAACACATGTGACTCATCATATAATTTGTCAATCACTTTCAGTTCATCAAGAATATCAATTATCATAATGTAAATATCATTTAAATCTTTCGAAAGAATAACTTTCACAATTCCACTTTCAAATCACTTCACCATTCACCATATACACAAGGAAACACACACATACTAGGAGATCCTATAACCGACATAAACCATGTGACCTACATGGAGTCTAACGTAAAACCCACGTTGGGGAGAGCCGTCCTATCCTTGCCATCGGAGTAGGACTTTCAGTATCAATTCAAAAACACTACTGATCATCATATAAATCAGCCTCAGGCTCACATCCTACGGGGGCACGTAGTTCTAGGGAAGTAAGGTCACTTTATACCTCCCACTCGGTGCTAAAGATTACTTCTGGACTTAGCTCAGAAATTTAAATCAACCTCAGGCTCACGTTAAAGAAAATCCACAATAAACATTTCAACAATTTTCATCGGGAGCCAATTTGCTACCCCTTTATCATAATCAATAAAAATGTGAATTTCTTTCACAGTCGAGTTCAAAATAACTCATTCACGACCAAAAGGTAAACTCATTCAAAATATCTCAAATATTCAACATCAACGTGCTTATAACCCACACTTTCTAAAAAAACACAATATCCAATGGGGATTCACGACCCAAGTATTAAAATCATGATAAATATCATTCAAGATTCATGTTTTATATCACCACATATGTAAATTCATCTTTTAAAATCATAAACATCAAGATTTCATAATAATCATCATAAGATATGGGTTCATGCTTTAAATTCATAAAAATCAAATAAAAATCATGCCTTTGTAAAGAAAATTACTTTTGGGCACAAGAACGAAAGAGAGTTCTTGTTGAAAAATCCCACATACCTTGAATGATGAACTTTAGATCGATACTCATTTTTGAGATATTAATCGTGCCTTTGAATGATGGTTCTTGGAGTTCTTGAACTAGGAACTTGGAATCTTTAATAAATTTACAGAATTAATGGTGAACTTTGGAGGTTCTTGAAGTTCTTGAACTAGGAACTTGAAATCTTGAATAAATTTGCAGAATTAATGGTGAACTTTGGAGGTTCTTGAAGTTGGATGTAGGAGCTTAGGGTTTTCTTTTTGAGGGAATTTCATGAAATATAACATATAATGCTTCTAATAGGCTTTAATATAGGGTTTGGACGGATATTTTGTGAGGGGGAATGACCAAAACGCCCCTAAAAATCAAATAATTCTCGCATCTGTCCTTTGGTGAACTATTTTGATAGTCTGAAGTAGATCAACCATAACGTTTTACTTCGATATCCAAATTGGATGAAACCAATTTCATTAGAAAGAGAACTCCCATGTATTTCCATTGATATATAGTATCGTACCCACATCATTGTGTACAAGGAGTTATTATCATTTACAGTTAACCCAAAAATTTACTTTTGATAGGCTGAAGTAGATCGACCATAACTTTTTGCTCCGATAGACAAATTGGATGAAACCAATTTCATAGGAAAGAGGACTCGCAGATCTTTCCATTGATATATTTTAGTATCACTCATATAATTATGTATAAGGAGTTATGATTGTTTAAAGTTGGAGAAAAAATATGCCAGGCCTCAGTACTTTTTTTTTCCTGCATGTTTTACTGTTCACTACTATTCACGATTCGATCGGAATGTTCATAACTCGTCGCTCGGGTGTCCGTTTTGGATGATACACATATAGTTGAAAAGATTATTCGATACTCTACGTAATGGTGGGTCATAATCTAAGACATTCTACACAGAAAATTTATAATTCATTCTAGAAGATAGAACTCAACACGTTTACGCACAAAATTTCAACAAAAAATTTCCCGGGGTATTACATCATCTCCCCCTTGGAAACATTCATCCTCGAATGTCGATGAATAAGTATAGAATACTATGGAAATGAGGACAAAAGGATGGGATAACGAAGTCAATCCACTTACTTCACTCCTAACTTTCGAATACTTCATAGAACATGCGATTCATAATGAGAATGGTCACATAGTTGGATCTTAAACAAAGGAGACCGATTTTAAGGAATCAATATCTTTGGTTTATTTAGAGACTGAGAATCAGAGTTATCGAAGGGAATCTTATCAAAAGAAGGACCATTTGCGCCCAAATGAAATGTCCCTCAACACTCCCTCCAAAAGATTCAAATGACATTGTTCAGGGAGAAAATGAACCCTAATTTGATACAATCCTATCGTATGGGAACAAGGACCTATAAGGCATAAATTAAGATAGGAATTTCTAGGTCTTGGGAAACATAACTCCTTGCTTCCAAACTTACCAACACTTCCCAACTACTCCCTCGACTATGTTCAAGCCTAAATCAAAGTACTCATGAGATACGCCACATAACACTATAATATTAATCTATATCATGAACCTTAATACACACTGAGCCTCACAACTCCTCACTTCAAACATAACTTTTATTTCTACTCTAACAACCACATGCAATCTTATACTTGGGATCCGCTAACTTCCGGTGCATTTTTTTAGATATACATCCATAACATTCAAGCCTATACTCATAACCACATACGCATTTCGCACATACACCTCTAAACGAACACTCATAAAGCATCTTCCTTGCTTTCTCTAAGATTATATCATTCACACATACTGGTCAATTCTTTAAACGACACACATAACATTTTCTCAACTAATTGAGCTATACACAAAAACTCTGTATTACTATTCCTACAACCTCATAGAAGTGCATAAAACCAACGCACAACAATCTTTCCAAATAAACATTTAAAACATCAACTAACCACGGCATGTATCAAGGACTTAGCCTCAATCTAACTTCACTTCACCGTCGTGAGCACACCACCTTCTATTATAGATAAGAAAGTATCTTCTCTCTCTTCTATACAACTGCTCAACACCATTAGCTTTACTTAATGAAAAGGTCACAAAATTTTAAAACATGAAGACCTGAAACATGAAGGGATAATGTAAATAATTTGACTCCCTCTATTGAGGCCTTAGGAATAAAATATCAAATACAATGGGTTCATTAAGGTATCAAAACTGAAGACACCCATAACGGAAACTGAATCTCACTAATCAATAAGAGTATTTCCTGAGTACTGGAACTGAACATACTGTAAAACTTGAGTATATGAGTCATGGGCGGTATTCCCTGAATTTACAACTCATAACTTATGGAATGTGATTCCAACTGCTAGAAGAACTGGAATTTCTCATTTTTGGAAACTAGAACAGTATATAATTTTCCATCACGTGTATGAACATGAATTAAGATCATGGAAATGAAATGTAAATCATGAGTAGGTTTTGGGACAGCTGAAAATACTGAAATAACATTGGGTCAAGCACCGATCTTTCTCACAGCAAATTTACAACTTACTGGTACTTCTACTAAAATGTAAAAGCTTGACTTGACTACTTGTTCTATCATCTCCCCCATAGCTTTAATCCACCACTCAAATTATCAAATGCTTACTAATTTCGAATCTCCACGAACATCTTTATCGCCAGAATGTACACCATCTAGTGCTTCAACTTTTATTTCTATTAGCTCAACTTGAATACTTTCTAACCTTTTGATAGACCATGTTACTTCTGTCTTCTCCCTCTAATACCATGCCTATGAACTTATGTTTCTAACCCATAAGAATAAAAATCACACTTAAGAGGCTCAACATTTCCAATCATACACCTCGCCTTAACTTAGCCATCAAAACATCATCCATCGTCTAACTAGTATTTATCCATCTAACAATCTCATGGCATGACTCACTACACCACATACACTAATCCTCAAAATTAAAGAAGTCCCATAATATCTTGGGTGAACTTTCTTATCATAATATAATATTAAACTTAATTACAAGTCAACTACACTTAAACTCTTGTGTACACTATTCAAGCCTATTAGGTCACTTCCGATAACTAATACCATTAATGCGGAAATTATCACATTCGGCTTCATGATCACCAATCGTTCAAACTTAAGGTCTCACACTTCACATAATTTACAACTACATCTCAGGCATAACACCCACGTAAAGATTATAAAACAACACATCCATGAACACTAGCCAAGTTAAACTTCATAACAATAATAATTGGTCCTAATCATATAGCCTATCTTATTCACAATCCATTAACACATCCTTCTTTCACCCATCACTACTATCTATCCTTCATACACAACTTAACATAGTTCATATCTCTCTACGTCTTAACTTAACTTCATCTTGCAATCTGGAGAGCGCCTAGATTAACAACACTTACCCACCGAGTTCTTCCATCACTAACCTATACTCTCTGTCATACAAATACCGTCAACACCCGTTTCATACCTCAAACAAACTATATCACTTCCGATTAACCCAATTGCATGCAAAAAGGGATTTCATTATACTTATTCCCAACAAATCACACTTACCATCCTTCTTACTACTACACCTCCACATCCCACATTTTCAGTCAGCACAAGGAACAAGATGAACTACAAGTTGCTAGTGGATCGAAATAGGCCTCACACAGCTTCACTAGACTTTTGTTTTGTGTTTTGATCAAGAAAATAAGATGAATAACAAAGAAGTTATGCTAGTGAATCGAAAGAGCCCCACACGGCTTCACTAGACTTTGATTTTTCACAAACATAATGATAACAAGATTACATAATACAAGAGATAGAAACTTGACACACATCATTCAGCGATCTACGAATACACCTTACTCTGTCTTAATTAAATAACTCATAATAATAAGGGCATAACTTTCAACTTAAGGAACTTAACAAAATAGACATCTCCTCTCAAGCCCTTTGTGTTACTTTTGAAATTTCTTCTAGAAAATATAGAAGCATTACCTGGGGAAGGACTGGAGCTTACGAATCATGTTATCTCAAAAGGAATACATAGAGGGAGAAGTATAGATTAACATTGTTGATTCTGAGGAGGAATCTGAAAGCACATCTAACCTAGGCTTAGTTCACGACTTTTATGAACATGAATAAAGTACTTCAATCTTTGGAACTCAAAAGCACTGACAGGATACTTTCTAGCTCTCTTACAATCCCATAACTATCTACGGATAATTAAGCTTAACTGTTTTTGATACCTTGAAAATGAGGCAAAGTTGGCCATAATAGAGTAAGATGAGAATCTATATAAGCTTTTTGGAGAACCTTTGTATAGCACGATCTTAGACTTGAAAGAAGGAAAACATTTCCTAAATGCCCTGTAGCCTCTCAAAGAAAAGTATAGACGTCTCCATACCATTCCGCAAGAATCTACTAGACACGACTTCATAGACACCCTAGGACACTTGAACTCTATACTCTAATACCAAGTTTGTAACACCACAAAATTGGGTCCCGAGACGTCACACAGTGCTTAGGGTCACAAGTGACCCCAAGTTAACCCTTCTACTGGCATAATTCATAAGCAACTGAATAAAAATACAAATCCATACAAATCAGCAGAAATTAACTCTTTTCTGAATCTGATCGATACAAAAATAGAAATTTACAGGATTATAATTCTACCTTTACAACCAAAATTGAAAAAAAATACATCAACATCTACTGACTGTCTAAGAAGTCTCTACTAGTACTGACTCTAGGTACCCAGGTCATGACTCCCAACTACCCCAACTCAATACGACTGAATAAAGAAAATATAATAATATAACTCTGCATAACTAACCCAAGCCCTTCAATCAAAAGGACTCATCACCTGCTGACTGGATACCACGAACTGACTGGATCCGAAGGTGCAACTATACCTTATACCTACATTCTGAGAAAATGCAGCCCACATCCGAAGATGTGGGTCAGTACCATGGAAATGAACCTAGTATATGGGGGTGTATGCACTTGTATAAAAATCATCATCATAAATATTTATAAGAAATATGCAGGATGTATGAAAGACTCACATAGCCCGAAGAAAATCATCATAATCGTGAGAGGATGAAATAAGTATAATAACACATGTGAGTCATCATATAATTTGTCAATCAGTTTCAGTTCATCAAGAATATCAATTCTCATAATGTAAATATCATTTAAATCTTTTGAAAGAATATCTTTCACAATTCCACTTTCAAATCACTTCACTATTCACCATAGACACAAGGAAACACACATAAACTGGGAGATCCTATAACCGACATAAACCATGTGAGCTACATGGAGTCCAACGTACAATCCACGTTGGGGAGAGCCATTCTATCCTTTCCATTGGAGTAGAACTTAAAGTATCAATTCAAAAACACTAGTGATCACTATACTAATCAGCCTCAGGCTCACATCCTACGGGGGCACATAGTTCTTGGGAAGTAAGGTCACTTTATACCTCCCACTCGGTAATAAAAATTACTCCCGGACATAGCTTAGAAATTTAAATCATCCTCAGGCTCACATTAAAGAAAATCCACAATTAACACTTCAACAATTTTTATCTGGAGCCAATTTTCTATCCCTTTTATCATAATCAATAAAAATGTGAATTTCTTTCACAGTCGAGTTCAAAATAACTCATTCATGACCAAAATATCAACTCATTCAAAATATCTCAAATATTCAACATCAACGTGCTTATAAAACACACTTTCTCAAAAAAACACAATTTCAAATGGGGATTCACGACCCAAATATCAAAATCATGATAAATATCATTCAAGATTCATGCTTTATATCACCACACATGTAAATTCATCTTTGAAAATCATAAACATCAAGATTTCATAATAATCATCATAAGATATGGGTTCATGCTTTAAATTCATAAAAACCAAATAAAAATCATGCCTTTGTAAAGAAAATTACTTTTGGGCACAAGAACGAAAGACAGTTCTTGTTGAAAAATCCCACATACCTTGAATGATGAACTTTAGATCAATAGTAATTTTTGAGATGTTAATCGTGCCTTTGAATGATGGTTCTTGGAGTTCTTGAGCTAGGAACTTGGAATCTTGAATAAATTTGCAGAATTAATGGTGAACTTTGGAGGTTCTTGAAGTTGGATGTAGGAGCTTAGGGTTTTTGTTTTTGAGGGAATTTCATGAAATATAACATATAATGCTTCTAATAGGCTTTAATATAGGGTTTGGACGGATTTTGGGTGAGGGGGAATGATCAAAACGCGCCTAAAAATCAAATAATTCTCGCATTTGTCCTTTGGTGGACTGTTTTGATAGTCTGAAGTAGATCAACCATAATGTTTTACTCCGATATCCAAATTGGATGAAACGAATTTCATTAGAAAGAGGACTCTCATATATTTCCATTGATATATAGTATCTCACCCAGATCTTTGTGTACAAGTTATGATCGTTTGAAATTGACCCAATAATTCACTTTTGATAGGCTGAAGTAGATCGACCATAACTTTTTGCTCCGATAGACAAATTAGATGAAACCAATTTCAAAGGAAAGAGGACTCGCAGAGATTTTAGTTGATATATAGTATATCACTTAGATCATTATGTAAAAGCAGCTATGATCATTGAAAGTTGGAGAAAAAATACGCCAGGCCTATACTTTTTTTTTCCTGCACGTTTTACTGTTCACTACTATTCACGGTTCGATCTGAATGTTCATAACCTGTCGCATGGGTGTCCATTTTGGATGATACACATATCATTGTAAATCATATTCGATAATCGACGCAATGGTGGGTCATAATCTAAGACATTCCTCATGGAAAATTTATAATTCATTCTAGAAGATAGAACCCAACACGTTTACGTACAAAATTTAAACGAAAAATTTCCTGGGGTATTACAATACATGATTCCAATCATTCATGAGGAGATGGATATAGAGATCAATCATTCAAAGCATTCTTCTATATTATGATTAGATGATATCTTGTCTGTGGAATTATTTAAAATAATGGAAGAGTGTAAAGATAAGGAGCAAGAACCCTATATTAATATTGAGATTGATGTTGAGCAACCCTCAGTGATTTCCCAAAAAACCAAACCAACCACGAGAGATGATGCCAAGATTGAGGACATGGTGCTAGAGGCAAAAAAAGAAACAAAGAAAATCTCTAGCCCAATTCGAAGTAAAGATGTCGAGAAGGTGAATAAAGTGAGTGTGTAGTAGATAGTGTAAATTTTGAAGTAAGATATATTGGTACTTATTCAAAGTGCTTTTATACATTATATTTAGATGATATCTTGTCTGTGGAATCATTTAAAATAGTAGAAGAGTGTAAAAATGAGGAACAATAATCCTATATTCTTGATTTTACATTAGACAAACAACATAAAAACACACCTCACTTTAAGGCCGAGTGATTTTCCATGATCAATCCATTACTCGACGTCTTAATTTTTGTACCACTGACCTATGAGCGAGGCAAGAAGATGGACTCTATGTTGGGGGTGAAATTCATATCCTAAAGGTTGAGGAAAAATTCGAGTTGGGTCGTGCCGCGACCCTAAATTAGGCGTTGCTTGTGAGGCAAACCAAGGAATTTTGTTATTTGGATTCATAGTATGTGATTGACATGAGATCTTCACACCCATGGTACCACAGCTATGTTTCTAACTTTCTTATTTTTGTTTGACGCATTAGAGACATTCCATGATTTCAAGTTGAGGGTGGGGCTACTTGTGGGTGTTGATGTCCTTTTGGGTTTTTTTTTGTCATGCCTCTTTTCTCTGGAGTCTTATTCCTAGTAGATCGTCATGTTTAGGCGTATTGTGATTTGTTATAAAATTTTGTAGTTGACTAGGACAAATACAAGTACCTTAGGTAGTTAACATATTTTTGTTGATTTTTGAACACCTCTCTAATGGTCTGTTTTATAACTGTGATAATCCTTTATGTGTGACCACTGTGCATATTATTATGTCAATAGTACTAGTCACAAGATAACCATGGCTAACCAATTGCATGAACCGAATGGGTAGTAGTTTGTGATATACCTTTTTGCCATGTGTGTGTGAGATACTAACTAGTTCCAGTTGTGTTTTAAATCCAAAACTTTCCCGGTTGGTCTTGCCTTGGTTGTAGGATAGTGGTTAGGAAATGATCATAGGTCGTTATTGGTAGTAGTCCACTTTTAGCCTAAATGATCTTCCATGTGTGATTAATATCCTTTGATCTTGATTTTGAGCCTGAATGCCTATTATTTTTATTACACCTATCATCTTCCCTTTTGTATCACAATGAACCTATTTTGGCCATGATCCTCCTTAGACATTGTGCACTTTGACTTAGGCAAACAACCGAAGTTAAGGGTGGCTATCACAGGGGTGCATAATGTAAAGTGAGTATGAAGAAGGGTAATAAAAAAATATGCAAGGCTAGGTATGGTAGTAAAAGAATGAGAAAAAAAAGTTGTGAAAAAAAAATGAATGATTAAAAACTGCACCCAGCTTGAATGTGCTTTAATCAAGAAAGGGGTAAATAAGGTAAAGTTTGATAAGTGAGACCCCAAAAATATTGTAGTGCCAAGGAGTCTTAGTTACTTTAAATATCTTTGTATATCATTCCAGACCCAAGCCTAAATTACAAGTTGAAGAAAAGTCCTATAGTGATTCTAACTTAACTGTCTGAAAGCTTCGATAATGAAAATAAAGGAAAGCTTATTGTATTTGGAATAGATTGACTAGAAAATCTTTCTAAGTGTGAGTGTATATTGACCGCCCACGCATTGACAT
The DNA here is from genome assembly GCA_030864215.1 of Capsicum pubescens. NCBI lineage: Eukaryota > Viridiplantae > Streptophyta > Magnoliopsida > Solanales > Solanaceae > Capsicum > Capsicum pubescens. The sequence continues at coordinate 97,100,962 of CM061549.1, read as the reverse complement.
GCTTGAGTTAACATATGAGTGAGGAGGGATCTTTTTTTTGTAAGGGCACATTCGTTACGTTGCTAGTTACTAACTTGTTTTGATAGTGTAATCTTGGAACATGCATGGTTCTTGTTGCTGAATTGATGCCATATCTTGATTCCTGTGTGTTGCATTGTTGTCCTTCAATAATATGCACAGTTTTTTTTTTAAATTAACTAACCATCGAGATGGTGAAGATGTTTTGAGATAATATGGATGGTTGACTGCCGAATCTAAGAGATTCTTGGGCTTCATGGAAGAAAAGAGTCCATGAATGAACACTATGCATACCTGGTAGTGAGCTTTATTGAAGTTCTTGAACTTGAAGAATTTGAATCTCTTAGTTCTTGAAGAAGATTTTGATTTTGTTGCTTAAGGATTGATCTTAGGGAGAAAACCCTAATTTTTGATGTTGTGGAAGAATAATGAACTTATGAGCCTTAGTCTGATATAATTAGGGGTTTAAAACGGGTGCAAAAAATACAAAAATACCCTTTAAAAATATCTTGAAATTTGCTGAATAGGACCTGCGACGGTTCGTGTGACGGTCCGTGGCTGGCTCGACAGTTCGTCGTTTCGATAGTCGTACGTGGACCAGAAAAAGGACTCACTGCCTAAGTAGAGACGGCTTGGGAGACGGTCCGTCGCAAGTTCGACAGTCCATCAACCTATCCATCGCACCATATCCAAATGGTTGCCTCACTGCCCTGGCTGCAACGATCAAGGCGACAGTCCGTCTCTAGATCGACGGTCCGTCAACCAGGCTATCGCACCTGGGCAATTCTGACAGCTCTCGGTAAAATGTCCATAACTTTTCACTGTGATATCGGATTTAGATGAAATTCGTATCACTGGAAAGATAATTCAATTTCCCACATGACTAAAAGTGAAAATCATAAAAAATTCCACGTGTACAAAAGTGGATTCATCTTTCAAAGAAAACTTCTAACATTCTTAGGACAATTTTAAGCTAGAAAAAAGTACGGGGTATTACATTTTCTAACACTATAACATACCATAAAGATCTTCTTTCATACTTCAAGCAGACCACAATTCACCTTAACAAATAACTCTTTCTTTACCGTCCACCAGGAAAATAGTAATACAGTCTTTATCAATAAGATGACACACAAGGAGATATTACCTTAACAAAATCTAGATAGCATGCATAAATTCATCTATATACTTCTGATAAATCGCCATTCCCACTTTTCTTGTTTCTACACTTCTTAACCAATACTTTCAACTATAAGAAGGCTCTACTACTTATAAATCACAACACTCTGGGTTGCAATATCCCTTGAAATAAAACTCTATAACAATCTACGTTCACACTATCTCCTCTCATTAGGACTATTTATATTGAAGGGCTAACGAAGAATCTTATTACATATCTTACTCTATATTAACTGAACAACTCATAAGGATGAAAAAATAACTTTAAACTTGAGAAACTTAAACACACTAGTGCTCTCCTCTCAAGCCCCTTGTCTGACTTCTAAAGATACTGATAGTAAATCTGAGAGCATCACCTTGGGAGGAATTAGAACTTGCTAATCATGTTATCTCAAGAATAATTCATAGATGAAGGATTATGGAGTAACATATTAATTGACAAAAGTTTCTTTGAGAAAAACTTTACAGCATGACTAGATCACGACGAAGCAAAATATTTCTTATATACCATGTAACCTCTCAAATAAAAGTACAAACATCTTTGCACCATTCTACAAGACTCTAGTAGACAAGGATTCACAGATACCCTAGGATACATGAACTCTGTGTTGTGATACCAAGTTTGTGACACCCTGAGAATACCCGCTGGACATCATCACTGTGCTTAAGACCACAAGTGATCCTATGATAGAGCTTGCACTGGAATAACTCATGAGCATCAAAATAAAATACATAAAGCATAAAGAAATGACCGAAATAAAAGTATTTATCTTAAAAACCTCAAAATAAAGCTATTAAAATGATTACAACCTTGGTTATATAAAACAAAACTTAAATCAACTACATTAACTCTACTATATGTCAGTGAAGCCTTTACTAGTATTCACTATTGGTAGCCAGGATATGACCCCCAGCTATTGATGTTAGACGTATTTACACACCTAAAGCACCTTAATTTAACCATATTTTAGCTATGTTTTAAGGACAAAATATATAATTCCTGCACTTTTAGTCCATTTTCCTGTAAGTGAGCAAACCAACGTGATTAGCAAGATTTCAGGTATTTATGATGAAGATTTCAGCATTTTATGGACTGTTGGATGCCAAAGGAAACTTCACGTAAGAAGGAAGGCACCTTTTGGAAGCTTGTGGACTGAAAGTGATGCATGGAGAACTTGTCCCGGGCAAACACAACATTTCTAAAGACTTGGGGGATCAACAGTAACTTAGTAGGATTAGGACAAGAATGCAGTAACCCAGTAGGACTAGGACAAGAATAAAAACCCTATTTCAATAGGACTAGGACAAGGATGTTATAAAAACCCTATTTGCTGAATTTTTCAGCAAGCTTTTTATTATTCTCACCCATTCTCTTTCAATTCATTCTTACTCTCTTCTATTCTTAAATTCGTTGTTGACATTATTCTTCATCTATTCGATTTTTAATTTTCACGACAAGAGAAACGCTACTAGCAAGGAATTCACGCCACAAGTGACGCCAATACTTCCTTATCGTGATATTATTATTGCTTTGGTAGGATGATATCCTCGTGGTTTTCCTTCACAATTATGAGTAGCTAAACTTCTCTGTTAGCGTTATGGAAGCCTTATGAGACACTATCTATTGCTATGAGTTTGTGAATTCTTGATACGTATGCTTCTTATATCATTACTCTCTTCATCTTAATTGAATTCTTGTGGTTGCAAACATATAGAATACGCCAGTATAGCATTAACTTGTTCGAAAGAAAAGTTACATGTCTGGAAAAGAGAGAATGACAAGGAAATAGGGCTACCAACCCCTGTTTAAAAGTTAGTGTCGTAACTGGATTAACCTCTTGGAGAATTTGTACCATTAGTATACGCTTTAAGCTCGAAAGAGTTAAAGTGATATAATCCTTGATGGTCGAAAGACACTAGGATTTACCATAGAATACGAATCTCTACAAGCGCATGCATGTCTGAATTCCGCATAAATCATAGCCAATAGATACGTAAAACTCATAAGGTGGACATAACCCTAACTTACAATTCTCATTGATTAAAACCTACTAAACATTCCGTTTTTCTTTGTTACTTTGATACTCTTAATTCAGGCTACAATTAAATCCCCCCTTTTCGTAGAATTTTCAATCAACAGTCTACTAATTCTTGCATACTTAGTGACCAAGTATTCCCTATGGGATTCGACACCCAACCCAGTTGGGTTCTATATTTGAAAACGACCGCTTACACTCTTCCGAGAGCTGTAGTTTGAGCGTTATCAAATTTTGGCGCCGCTGCCGGGGAATACAGTTGTCAACTAAGTTTGTGATAGTTAATAGACCCTTTGGTTTAAAATTCTTGAATTTTACTTTTTGTTTGTTGTTTTTGTTTTATTCAGGTTCTGTTGAGTGCATGCCAAATACTCGAAGTTCAGGTCAACCGTTATTACCTATCAATCCTGAACCACAACTTATTGGCAGAATGGATGCACAACGTGACATTGAAAGAAGGGCTACTCAACAGGAGCAGGCTAGATTAGCTGCGTTAGCAGCTGCTCAAGTGCATCAACAGAATATTGATAACCCAGGGCGAGCAACAAATCCTGATGATGAGGACCTGGGTGATGATGATTTACTTAATCCACGGTGTGCAGATGAGGTGGCAGCGCCTGTGAACAGGAGAGATCGTCAAGCTAGAATGAGACCTGAACGTCGAGCTGTGCAAGCTCTTTTTGATGATGATGATGACGATCTGGATGGAGCTGGTGCCACAGGGGCTATTATTCCTCCACCCTTGGTACCCGGAGCTAAGTTCAATATCACTAGCACTATGATTTAGTTATTGCAGCTCAAGGGTTTATTTGGTGGACTTGTAGGCGATGATCCGAATATGCATATGATCAACTTTATTTCAATATGTAAGTCGTTTGACAATCCAGGAGTTGGGCAGAATACAATTCGGCTGCGCTTATTTCCATTGTCTTTGTCTGGGGAGGCAACTCTATGGTTGAACGGGCTAACTCCTGATTCTATTACTAATTGGAGGCAAATGAAAGACGCTTTCCTAGAAAAATTCTTTCCACCATCCAAGAGAGCCCAATTACGTGATGAGATCAGCAATTTTCGACAGCTTCCAACTAAAGCTCTCCACGAAACATGGGAGAGGTTCAAGAAGAAGCTTATGCGGTGCCTAAATCATCAGATGACCAACATCCACTTGATGGAGATATTATACAGGTCTTTTAACTCAGTGACAAAGCAAGTGGTTGATAATGCTGCAGGTGGGTCATTCATAGACCTTACTTTTCTTGAGGCAAGTGATATGCTAGATCGTATGACAAAGCAGAGTAGAGCTTGGCATACCAGGGATTATGAGGTAGCAAGCTCTACCGTATCTATTGGCTTGACTGCAGAGCAGAGGCGTAGACAAGAGGAATGTGACCAAGATATGGCGCACATGAAAATGCAGATGGATCTTCTTACCAAGCATTTATTATCAGGGAAGATCGAAAAGTCAAAGAAGTTGCGTCATAAGGAAGAGACGAATCCGATTCAGAGGAAGAAGCCAACTACTTGAATAATCAGGGGGGTTTCCGAGGCAATGCCCCAAGAAACCAAGGTTGGAACTATTATGACAAATCTGGATACAAGGACTGCGATCAAGGTGGTTGGAAGAATAAGACTGACAGGAGTGGTTTGTATGTTCCTCCTGGAAACCGTGAGGCTGTGGCGTCTGGCTCTGGGAAGATGTCGATGGAAGATATGATGGCGAAGCTGTTGAAAGGAGTAGAGGAAACTAATACGGGAGTGAATGAGGTGAAGAACGATTTGTCTTCAATAAATCAATTGGTTGACTCGCATTCTACTGCAATAAAGCAACTAGAGCAGCAATTGAGTCAACTTTCAGCGACATTAAATCAAAGAATAGATGGAACACTACCTAGAGACACAGTGCAAAATCCAAGGAATAATGGATCGTGTATGGCTATCACCACCCGAAGTGGTAAAGTGTTGGAAAATCCAGCCAAAGGCAAGTAGGTGGTTGATGATATTGAAGATAATGAGATCATTGCAGAACAAAAAGATGCCGAAGAAGCTGATGAGGTTGTTCGTGACGTCACCTCTCAACGTCCACAGCCTGAAAAGATCGCCGAACTGAAGCAAGATGAAAAGGAAGCGGTGGAGAAAACTATTCCCCTTCCACCACCACCTTTTCCTCAGAGATTGAAGAAGAAAGCTGACGATACCAGGTTCAATAAGTTTATGACTATGTTGAAGCAGCTAACTATTAATGTTCCTTTGGTCGAGGCATTGGAACAAATGCCTGGGTACGCAAAATTTATGAAGGATCTTTTGACAAAGAAGCGGGCAGCAAGTTATGAGTTGACGGATACTGTTCATCATTGCAGTGCAATCGCTACCAGATCACTAGTTCAAAAGAAGGCTGACCCCGGTGCCTTCACTATTCCTTGCACTGTCGGATCTTTGAATTTTGCCAAGGCATTATATGATTTAGGAGCCAGCATCAATTTGATGCCGCTATCTAATTACAGAAAGTTGGGGTTGGGTGATCCTACTCCAACCAATATGAGGCTCGTGATGGCAGATAGGTCAGTAAAACGACCTGTTGGTATTTTATATGATGTATTGGTGAAGGTTTCTTCATTCATCTTTCCGGAAGACTTCGTTATTCTGTACTGTGAGGTGGAATCTGAAGTTCCCATAATTTTGGGTCACCCTTTCCTTGCAACAGGAAGTGTGCTTATTGATTTAAGAGATAATGAGATTTTATTCCGAATGAATAACGAAGTGGTCCGCTTTGATGTGTGCAAATCAATGAATCAGCCCAACGATATGAATGTATTCTCTGTAGCTGATGTTTATTTTGATGATAAGAAAGAAGTATCTATAGAGACACAGCTTTTTGTTGATCCATTGACAGTTGTACTTATGAATGTTGAGCGGGAGGATGCTGAAGATTATGATGAAGGTATTTGTTCTCTAAGAGGAATAGGGTCGTATTCTCATGCTCCCAAGAAGCTGGACCTTGATCTCAAAAATCGACCGACACCACCAGCTAAACCATCCATTGAAGAGCCACCAGCGTTCGAATTGAAGGAGCTGCCCAGTCATCTAATGTACGCATTCTTAGGAAGTGGAAACACCCTCCCGGTTATTGTGGCGGCTGACTTAGGTGAGCAGCAAGTTGCAGCTCTCATAGCTGTTCTAAGGAAATACATGAGAGCCATCGGTTGGACCATCGCTAATATTATTGGTATTCCGCCTGGGATATGTATGCATAAGATTCAGCTTGAAGAAAATTGCATACCCACTATTAAGCATCAAAGACGTTTGAATCCACCTATGCAAGAGGTGGTGAAGAAAGAAATTATTAAGTGGTTAGATGCAGGGGTAGTGTATCCAATCTATGATAGTAAATGGGTGAGTCCGGTACAGTGTGTGCCCAAGAAAGGGGGCATGACGGTAGTTCAAATGAAAGGAATGAGCTAATTCCACTCAGACCTGTCATAGGGTGGAGAGTATGCATGGACTACCGGAAGCTGAATTCATAGACGCTTAAGGATCACTTCCCAATGCCATTCATGGACCAAATGCTTGATTGATTGGCAGGGAAAGGATGGTTTTGCTTCTTAGATGGTTATTCCGGCTATAATAAGATCTGTATTGCTCCAGAATACCAAGAGAAGACAACATTTACATGCCCATATGGTACGTTTGCCTTCAAACGTATGCCATTTGGGCTATGTAACGTACCCGCCACTTTTCAGCGTTGTATGATGTCCATTTTTCTGATATGGTTGAAGACACCTTGGAGGTATTCATGGACAATTTTTCAGTTGTGGGTGAGTCGTTTGAATCGTGCTTGGCGAATTTATGTATGGCGTTACAGAAATGTGTTGAATTCAACTTGGTGCTAATCTGGGAGAAGTGCCACTTTATGGTTAAAGAAGGTATTGTTCTTGGGCATAAAATTTCCGAAAGAGGAATTGAGGTGGATCGAGCTAAAATTGAAGTCATCGAGAAACTACCACCTCCAATCTCTGTAAAGGGAGTTCGTAGTTTCCTCGGGCATGCAGGTTTTTATCGAAGGTTCATTAAAGATTTCTCCAAGATTGCTAGTCCGTTATGCAAACTTTTGGAGAAGTAAGCAAAGTTCAACTTCGGTGAAGATTGCTTGAAGGCATTCAAATACCTCAAAGGGAAGCTAATTGAATCTCCTATTATTCTAGCATCTGATTGGTCCCTACCATTTGAAGTTATCTGTGATGCAAGCGGAGTAGCTTTGGGTGTTGTACTTGGCCAGAGAAGAGAAAAGTTATTTCATCCAATCTACTACGCGAGCAAGGTCTTGAACGGAGCCCAGAATAACTATATTGTCACGGAACAAGAGCTTTTAGCAGTTGTTTATGCTTTTGAAAAGTTTCGTGCTTACCTGTTGGGGACTAAAGTGGTGGTTCATACCGATCATGCAGCCCTGAGATACCTAATGACGAAGAAGGATGCAAATCCGAGGCTAATTCGATGGGTGTTATTGCTGCAAGAATTTGATTTCGAGGTAAAAGATAGAAGAGGTTGCGAAAACCAAGTGGCTGATCACCTATCTAGACTTGAGAATGAGCACACAGCGCTGCCCGATCTTGAGATTAATGATGCATTCCCCGATAAAGAGATCCTAGCCACGATGGTGGAAGAATTACCATGGTACGCAGACTTTGCAAACTATGTGGTAAGTAATGTGATACCTGCACATCTGTCTTTTCATCAAAAGAGGAAGTTCATGCATGATGTAAAACACTACTTCTGGGATGAGCCATATTTGTTTCTACGATGTGCGGATGGTGTTATCAGGCGATGCATATCTCATGTGGAAGTGTCGAGTATCTTGGAAGCAAGTCATGCTTCCCATGTTGGGGGACACCATGCAGGTGGTCGAACAACAAGGAAGGTATTGCAAAGCGGCTATTATTGGCCTTTGATATTTAGAGATGCCTACGAATTTGGGAGAAGATGTGACCAATGTCAGAGATAAGGCACGATTTGGAAGCACCATGAGATGCCCATGTCAAAAATTCTTGAAGTAGAGCTGTTTGATGTGTGGGGTATTGATTTCATGGGCCCATTCGTAAATTCATTTGGGATGAAATATATCCTAGTTACTGTCGACAATGTATCCAAATGGGTCAAAGCAGTAGCGCTGGACGATAATGAAGTAAAACGTGTTGTAGCATTCTTGAAGAGAAATATCTTCTCTCGTTTTGGGGTACCACGTACCATCATAAGTGATGGAGGATCACACTTTTGCAACAAGCTATTCAAATCCGTGTTTGTGAAATATGGGGTCAAGCAACATAAGGTAGCCACGCCTTATCACCCACAAACTAGTGAAAAGGTAGAGGTTTCTAATCGAGAGATCAAGCAGATCCTTGCTAAGACTATAAACACTAATAGGAAGGATTGGTCTCGGAAGCTGGATGATGCACTATGGGCTTATAGGAATGAATTCAAAATGCCAATTGGCATGTCCCCGTACCAACTAGTTTATGGGAAGGCTTGTCACTTGCCCGTTGAGCTCGAGCATAAAGCATTATGGGCGTTGAAGAGACTGAATTTGAATTGGGAAAATGCCATGAATATGAGATTGGAGAAGCTGAATGAGATGGATGAATTCCGTCTACATGCGTACGAAAGATCATACTTCTACAAGGAGCGGATGAAAAAGTATCATGATCAACAGATTGTTCAACGAAACTTTCAAAAGGGTGATATGGTACTTCTTTTCAATTCCAGACTGAAGATATTCCCAGGTAAGTTAAGGTCCAAATGGTCTGGTCCGTATAAAATTAGCCAAGTCTACTCGTCTGGAGTAGTTGAGCTAGAATACAATAATGGTGTTGTCTTTGAGGTGAATGGCCAACGAGTAAAACCATATATCGGTCCTCTTGACTCGATAAAATGTATGGCCACCATCTATCTCGACGAAATCTAAGTACTCGAGGTAACTATGTCGTGCCGCGACAATAAATCAAGCGCTAGATGGGAGGCAACCCATCGTTTTTCATTTTTATTATTGTTTTACTAAGAGTTTGTTTTTGTTAAATAAAAAAATCCAAAAAGAAGAGTCGAGCCACGACCAAAACTAAGGCGCTTGGTAGGAGGCAACCCATCGTTCTAATCGTTTTTGTTGTTTTTGAATAAGTGTAGGTGCCAGAGGTGTAAAGGAGGAGATTGGTTTCAAATTTTGATTTGGAAGTATTGCATGTTGAAGGTGGTAAGTTGGGAATGAAGAAGCAAAAGGCTATGAGTTAGGTATTGCCTATGAAAATGTAGGCAACGAACAAGGCAAGGCCTATGCTATGGCCTAAGCTCTTTGAATCTAGAATGCCATAGCATAGGTGCCGCCTATGCCTAACAATGCCATAGCATAGGCGCCTCCTATACAAAAGCCTTTTGTCTCTGAATCTAGAATGCCATGGCATAGGCACCGCCTATGCCTAACAATGCCATAGCATAGGCGCCGCCTATGCAAAAGCCTTTTGTCTCTGAATCTAGAATGCCATGGCATAGGCGCCGCCTATGCCTAACAATGCCATAGCATAGGCGCCGCCTATGCTCACTTTTTGGTCTCCTAATCCGATTCCAAACGGGTCATAACCCTACCCAAGCTTGTCCTATAAATAGAACCTTAGTCTTAGAACCAAAATGCATTGCAAATTCAACCTAAGCGCCGCCTACCTCTCCAAAATCTCTCAAAAATTTTCCTTTCGCTCTTTTAACTTTGCAAGAACATCTTCCGAGGCCATCAACCGAGTAAGTACTTCTTTGCTCTTCTTTTATATTCCGTAAAGTACTACGCCTATAATAGATTGTTAAATCTTGAAGTAGTGTTGGTGATTTGAATGTGGTTGATTTGTTGTGATACAACTAAGTGAGTGAAAGAATACGTATGGTTGTTCTAGACTTGGTTCCAACCTGAATTTGATTTTGATACACTGTCATACTTTTGCGGAATCTACATGGTTAAGATAATTGCATAATCTTGTAACTCTAAAGCTTGTATGTTTGAATGACTTGTCCATCGAGATGAAAATCATGGTTAACTACAAACATGAGATGTTGTGATTATTTCTAAGCCATAAATTGATACGATATCTATGCAGTAGTTTTGTTCAAAGAGATGCATTAGTACAAACATGAAAACATAGTTAAGAATACATGAAAAAGAATTGAAAAGAATAGTGAAGATGACAAGAAAAGTATGACTGCGCTGAATATATTGTTGGAACATAACACCTAAATGTAGGGCGATGAAGTCTGAGTAATCGACATCTTTCATTTAATAATGTTTGTGCCAACAAATTAAGTGTGGGGTAGTGCCACTACTGTTTGTTTGTCGATAGTATCTACCAAGATGAAGTTAACATGACTATTATTTTAATCTCAGGTACAATGGCACCAAAAAGTCAACCCGGAAAAGAAAAAGCATCTACCTCACAGAAAGGCCAGAAAAGGGAAAGAAAAGAGCAAGCTGAATCCTCCTCACTGCAAATACCTCGACGCATATACGGGATAAAATGGGTCCTAGAGGAGGAAGGAAAGGAGTGGTACAAGAACAATAAAGTAAAAAAATATGTTCATGTGGAGTTGATACAAAAGGAGAGCCTAGCAAAGAAAGAACCCCGCATTTTGGCTAAGATAATGGTGTTACATCTTGATTTCATCTTCCGAGATATGGGAGAATGCAATCTTGATCTAACGCGAGAATTCTATGCCAATTGGTCCCCAAAGACTACCAGAAGTGAAGTGAAGATTCGGGGCCAAGTCTTGCAACTGAATGCGGAGTTCTTCAACTCTTTTCTGGGTCTTCCATCTGTGGATCCATCACCGCTCAAGGAGATTTATCACAGACCTCCATACAGGGCAATCAGACACACACTATGTGGAACAAGATCAATGGCACGGTGGAGTCGTCACAAGGATACCAGTTGGCACAATACCTTCCCGTATGCCTCCTTGAACAGAGAAGCTCGGATATAGTTGCGGATAGTCAATTTTTGCCTGATTCCAGGGTCACAGTACACAAATATCACACGTGATAGAGTGTGCTTGGTGTACTCTTTGATGACAAATATCCCCATCAACATTGGGGCGATTATTCGATCTTCAATGCGTAAGGCCAGGCTGCACAAGAGGTCCCACTTCAGCTTTGGCAATTTGTTGACTACGATATTGAAGAAGGAGGACATCGAAGAGGAACTTGCAGATGATAAGCTTCCACACAACCCGAAGAAAGTTGACCTCACAAAGGTTAAAGATGTTGAATCCATGCATGGTGTAAACCTAACCACTGCAGAAAGACATGCTCGAGATGAAAGCTTTTTCCACCATTTATATGGCATGACGAGGTTTACCATGATGAGCGGGGGTCGTGTTCCAATTGCTGCAGAGCTCCAACAGTTGGATTATGACTACCGAATGAATGAGCATGCGAGGGCTATGTGTGGAGTAGGTGTATATCTTGAGGAACCTCTTGATGAAGACATGCCAACCGATGATGATCAACGAATTCCAGACTCCGACGTGGAGGATAACTCTGATGAAGATGACTCTGATGATGATTCCGATGCAGGGGGTATGACCCCAGACATAGAGGATGAGTCCGACTAATCAGGTTTTTCTTATTTATTTTCCACTGAGGGCAGTGTGTCCCGTCTAGTGTGGGGTGCTGGTATTTATATGCTACACTTTTTTATCTGCATTTACATTTATTCTAGTTCTTGTTTGTTTTAATTAGTCGTAATTAGTTAGTTTAATTTTAGATTTTTTTAGATTTTGCATGAAATTGTTCTGATAGGCGGCATGGTATTATGACAAGAGTTTGTGCCAAAATCATTACTATTGAGACGTTTAGGCTCTAAGTGTGACTCATTGTGTGATAAGTGTGTGGTTTAATTCATTTATCTGTTGGGTCAAGATTCTATACTGCTCCCAATAAAGTTGACCATGTGCCTTGTGTGTGTGAGGTTATAGTATATTCTGTGTTGTGACTGATGTTAGAACTTGCCTGGTGTGTGTGCAAAGAGAAATAAAGAGTGTGAGTTTAGGAGATGATTTAGGCATTTCTTTGGCAGCCTGTGATTGTTTACCTTCTTTTTACCTACCCGTGGACATTATCTAAGTTAACCCCCTTTGAGACTATTAGCTATTTTCTTTGACAACCTCATATGTAGCCTAATCCATTTTTTTTCAAGACCATAATTTGATCCGAATTCCTAAGCGCTTTAAATTGTAAAATCATGTGACAAAATAAGAGGAAATTGGGTGAGAGTGATGCCTTAGAGTGTAATGGTACTTGAATTTGTTATGAAAAAAAAAGTGGCTATCATAGAGGTGTGTTATAAAAAAAGAGAAAAAAAAATAAAAAGAAATAGAAAAAAAAAAGATAGTTGGGTTTATGATTAAATAAAAAGATAGTTATGTTTGAATAGAAAAATAAGTGAAAAGGGGTGGTAGATAAAAGAAAGGTAGCAGGGTTGATTAAAAGAGAGTGTTAATGACATAATGTGATGTATTAAAGTGCTTAGGAACATAGTCACTATTTCTGGCCAAAATAGTCCTACCCGTCCCTTAGCCTACATTACAACCTGTAAAAGACCTATTTGATCCTAAGCTTAGCATTTTGATATTAGTGGAGCATTACACTAAGGGAAAGCCTATGGTCACCAGTTGCAACATATGAATTCTTTGTGAGAGACAGAGCAAGGAGAGTCTTATAACCATGTTCCGAAAAATGCAAAACTTGTGAGTGATTATGGGTGATATATTATGTGAGACACACATAGTTGATGATTGTTGGGTAGTCTTGTATGATTCTTTGTGCCTTAAATTTTGAATACGAATTAACCATCATCACGAGTCTATTTTGGAGGTTGAATTGTTTCTAGAAGTGATTAGAAAACTACTCCTTGTTAATAATTGTTGTGCCTGTCTTGATGAACATTTTGTGCTGTTACTGTGAAACCCTAAGTAGATGATTGCATGGACGTAATATTTTTTTCGAGGACGAACAAAGCTTTAAGTGTGGGGTGTTGATGTTAGGCGTATTTACACACCTAAAGCACCTTAATTTAACAATATTTTAGCTAAGTTTTAAGGACAAAATATATAATTCCTGCACTTTTAGTCCATTTTCCTGTAAGTGAGCTAACCAACGTGATTAGCAAGATTTCAGGTATTTATGATGAATATTTCAGCATTTTATGGACTTTTGGACGCCAAAGGAAACTTCACGTAAGAAGGAAGGCAGCTTCTGGAAGATTGTGGACTGAAAGTGATGCATGGAGAACTTGTCCCGGGCAAAAACAGCATTTCTAAAGACTTGGGGGATCAGCAGTAACTTTGTAGGATTAGGACAAGAATGCAGCAACCCAGTAGGACTAGGACAAGAATAAAAACCCTATTTTAGTAGGACTAGGACAAGGATGTTATAAAAACCCTATTTGCTGAATTTTTCAGCAAGCTTTTTATTATTCTCACCCATTCTCTTTAAATTCATTCTTACTCTCTTCTATTCATAAATTCGTTGTTGACATTATTCTTCATCTATTCGATTTTTAATTTTCACGACAAGAGAAACGCTACTAGCAAGGAATTCACGCCACAAGTGACGCCAATACTTCCTTATCGTGATATTGTTATTACTTTGGTATGATGATATCCTCGTGATTTTCCTTCACAATTATGAGTAGCTAAACTTCTCTGTTAGGGTTATGGAAGCCTTATGAGACACTATCTATTGCTATGAGTTTGTGAATTCTTGATACGTATGCTTCTTATATCATTACTCTCTTCATCTTAATTGAATTCTTGTGGTTGCAAACATATAGAATACGCCAGTATAGCATTAACTTGTTCGAAAGAAAAGTTACATGTCTGGAAAAGAGAGAATGACAAGGAAATAGGGCTACCAACCCCTGTTTAAAAGTTAGTGCCGTAACTGGATTAACCTCTTGTAGAATTCGTACCATTAGTATACGCTTTAAGCTCGAAAGAGTTAAAGTGATATAATCCTTGATGGTCGAAAGACACTAGGATTTACCATAGAATACGAATCTCTACAAGCGCATGCATGTCTGAATTCCGCATAACTCATAGCTAATAGATACGTAAAACTCATAAGGTGGACATAACCCTAACTTACAATTCTCATTGATTAAAACCTACTAAACATTCCGTTTTTCTTTGTTACTTTGATACTCTTAATTCATGCTATAATTAAATCCCCCCTTTTTCGTAGAATTTTCAATCAACAGTCTACTAATCGTTACATACTTAGTGACCAAGTATTCCCTGTGGGATTCGACACCCAACCCAGTTGGGTTCTATATTTGACAACGACCGCTTACACTCTTCCGAGAGCTGTAGTTTGAGCATTATCAGCTATCACGAATCAATACGACTAAATAATGAAAAGAAGATGCTACTTGAATTATGATTGAATTGAACCCTCGAATCAAAAGGACTCATCACCTACTACCTGGAAGCTGCAAACTTTCTGATTATGATGTGTGAGCTACAACTTGTACCTACATAATGAGACAATGTAACACATTGACATATATGTGGACCAATACTTCTGGAATGTACTGAGTATGTGGGGGTGAATGTATAAGTAAAACAATAACGTAATATATTCGTATACTTTCAATTAATGCATGATATATGTAAGTGACTCACCTTGAGCTTAAATGAAACTAAAAGCTGAAATGCATAGAAACATGAATAATAAAGTATACAAAATAAACTTTCTGAGCCACACACTTAGTTTCTAGAAGATTTACTTTTACTCTTTCTTTTAGGAGGTCTTATAACTGACATAAACAATGTGAGCTATCATGGAGTACAATGTCTCATACCCACATTGGTAGAGTAGTTATACCCTTGCCATCGGAATAGAACCTAACAAGAGTAATCACTATACTAAACCCACTATGGGCATTAAACCTATGGTGAAACATAGTTCTAGGGCATGTGAACTTTTCCTCATCCCCAACTCGGTTCTAGATACTACTCCCATATTACTTATATGCTTGCTTTTTAGGAAACCTACCCTAAAATAGTATAAGGGTTTATAATAAAAACATGCATGTTTCTCTTTGCTTTATACTATAATAAAAATGAATAAATGTGGATTCCATCTCTTAGATAATGATATAAAGATCAATTATTGCTTTAAATCTTAAAATAATCTTATCAAAGAATATTTAAAAGCATAATCTTCTTGATGTCTCAATACTCGAACTTAGGGCTAAAACCCCATGATTTAAATAAATGTCAATTCATAATAAAACTAAATGCTTACTAACAATCTTAAAACACATCAATCAATAACAAGTCAAGATAGTGCAATCTCATTGATAATATAAATCTTGTAATTAAAAACATAAAAATAAGAACTTCATGATATATTAAATTCCTTAAATCTCATCATAATCACATACTTCAAAATATAGAAATTTGGGTACGAATCCTAATTCAAAAAAAGTAAAATAAATCTTAAAATTATGCAATTTGGGCACAAGGGTGCAAGAAAGCCCTTGTTCATAACTCCACATACCTTAGTTATCTTGAATTGAGAAGAAAGCTTGAATCTTGGAACTTGAATGATGAACTTGTCAAAGAAACTCTATTATTGATATTTCTTGAAGAATTATTGAACTTGGAATTTTGAACTATTAGATTTCATGGAAAAATCTTCAAACTTAATCTTGAATTCTTTGTGTTGTTGATAGAAAACCTTGATCTTTATTCGTGGGAGAAATGAGAACGATTTTACATGAGGGTTTTTTGATGAAGATGGGCAAATAATGCCCTTTAAGATACTATAAATCGTCCCTTGGACGTTTGGGGTTTAGCGGAAAGGACCAAAGTTCCCCTTGACCCCTAAGGAGTTGAAAACAACATTGGAATAGACCAAGAGGCTCCCCCATAGTTCATGGGAGTAGAGCCTGCAGCACCCCCTCTATCTCGGTACAATAACCTGAGGGACTTGGTCTTATCGCGCCCCCTCACCGCCTCTCACAAAAATAACTATAACTTTTTGTTCGGGTATCGGATAATGGCAAAATTTGTATCATTGGAAATCTTACTCAATTATCTACAATTTGGTGGGTCTTGAACTGAAAAATTCTTCGTATATCAATAATTATTCAAATTCAAAGTAGACCCTTGTAGTATCGAATACCAAACTTGGACGAATCATATGCCCTTAGCTCAACTTCGCTCTTAGTGATTCCTGTGAATATTTTTCACTTTGAGAGTGCTTCACACATTAGGATAAACACAATGACTCCTATATTCACAAGACATTCATCGGATTACAGTTTACTCTAATAAAAATGATGCGTCAAAGTCTAGCCCAAAAATGTAGGGTGTTACATAATCTCCCCCTTAGTATTATTCGTTCACAAATGAGATTGATTTGGATGAAAATTGATTTGTATAAAATACTAAGGAATGATTGATATGATGTTCAAAATACTTATGAGCTGACCCGTGATGATATCTAAACCTGAAACTGTTGTATTATATATGAGCAGAGCTTGATTCATAATTTGTATGAATGCAAATATTTTACCTCATGGAATGGAATTACTCAAGAAACTTTGGGTAGTAAGACTAAATGAAAAGTTGGAAATCTATAGGAGCTTATCTGCTTGATTGCTAAATGGAATCGTAGGCTCAATGAACTGGACCATACGAACTTCCCATACTCAAATGGACTATTTATCCAACACTCTTCTAAGAAATTCTAACAATACTATGGAGCAGAGAATTTTTGGGATGATCTGAACAAGACATCCGACTGAGGAATCATAACATTGATACAACCCTATAGCATGGAACAAAGATATATAAATCATAAGCTAGGATAGAATTACTAGACCTTAAGGAATGCAACTTCTTAATTTCAAGAATAGCAACACTTCCAAAATACTCCCTCAACTATACTATTCCCCTTCAATACCATACTTATTTGATTAAACTTAAAATTTTCACATGGGCATTGATAAATCCATCTACTAAAGTCTAAACTGAACTAAATTCTCTCATCATGATCAAGCCTAACTCAAAATTTGAATATACAACATGCTACACCATAATACTAGTCTAAACCATATGATTCAATCTTTTATGTCTCTTACAAAGCTCTCACCCTAAGCATAACATGCCTTACAACTTCAATGAATAACTTTGAACTCTTATTCTGGATTCACTAGCACATATTGCATTCCTCCACATACATCCCAACATGACATTCAAGACTAAGGCAAACACCCATAATGGCATACTTCTCACATTCTCTAAATCTCTATCAACAACAACTTACTTACACTTTTCTTAAGATGACATACCTAGAATTCTTAACTAAATATGACATATACCAAAGGTTTACCTCAATATTCAAGCATCATTTATCCTTAGATAGAAAAGCATGAATAATCATTCTTGATGAGGGTCATCGACTCTCTCTAATCTAAACAATTTCTTATCCATTATTATCATCACAATCTTCGCATAGGAAGAGATCACAGAAGGGCTAACACACAAGTACCTAATGCACAAAAGAATACTATACATAACTTTGACACCTAACTAAGGCCTAAGGAATAGAATATCAAAGGTATTGATTCATTAAAGAGATCTAAATTCAGGACGTACATGATATAATGTTAATTTCACTAGTATCATGAGTTTTGAGAACTGATCATTCTCTGAAACATGAGTTCATACTCATCATAAGATACTCAACATAAGAGTAGAGTTTTGTAAATTTATAAGGGATAACTTGAATCATAGAGTAAAGTTATTACTTACTTACTAGAAGAAGAGAATGACCTTGAATATGCATAAAATGTATAGGTATTGGCCTTTCGCATGGATCTATCACCCAAGACATGATTTTGGTAAGATAATGACTGAAATCCAAAAAACACTCAAGAGTAAGAAGGGATCACAACCTCATCACAACTCTTGTTGACAGGTATCACAATCTAATTCTCAAAACTTTATTTGCTTTTTCACTCTACCATCCCCCCTAATATCAAAGCTGACATTCTAAGCTTATAGGTCTACTCCATATTCTCGAGACAGAACCATAATTTCTTTGTTCTAATGACCTATACATGAATGTTCACTCACTTAAATAAACAATATCTAAACAATACTAACTTCATTCCTGGTAACTCTGTTAGTACATACCACCCTTAACATCCTTTAGCTTTAATAGTCATCATCATAGACTTACATTATATTAACTAAACAAACATACTTGCCTCACCAAACACATAATCTATCTCACTAACTAAAATAACACAAAAATGCTCACCATCCTCTATCACTAGCTCCGTAACATAGTCATAAATAATACCATATATTATATGACTATCCTTATTCACACATAGAACCCCACAGGCATTATCCAAGAACACATGACACTTAACAATATTAGAAAATAATTCAATCCCCATAATATCTTGGGCACACCTCAATATTATATCTACAACATCATACTTAATTACGAATAAATGAACTTAAACTCTTGCACACACTATCCAAGCCTACTAGATCATTTCCATATAACTAGCATCACTAACCAAGCAATCATTATTTCCACCTTTATGATCATCCACTGTTCAAACATAGTGTCTAGTGCTATCCATGATTAACCACAACTTCACACACCATTCTTACATGTCAAAACATAAGGAAACATTAGTCCACTAGAATCATAGAATAATTATATTTGATCATAATTTTGTTGTCTATCTAATTACAGTCCATAAGCATTTCCCAATTCTACACATCTCTAGTACATATCCATTAATATATTTAAATAATACCCCTAGCTCACAAACCACATCCAATTTCTTTTTTACAACAACGTGGGGAACCTACATTAACAATCCTTAATAACCTAATACCTTAATTAAAGATCTATACTTTTCTAACACCATAACATACAATCAAGATCTCTTTTCTTACTTCAAGCAGACGATAATTCACCTTAACTAATAACTCTTTCTTTACATTCCATCGGGAAAAAATAGTTCTATATTCATTACCCCTGAGCGGACATACAAGGATATATTACATTAACACAAACTCGATAGCATGCATAAATTCATTTATATACTTTTGATAAATCGCTATTACCTTCTTGCTTGACAGTACACTTCTAAACCCACACTTCCAACAATAAGAGTGTTCTATTACTCATAAATCACAACACTCTGGGTTGTAATATCTCTCGAAAGCAAACTCTATTTAACAATCTAGAGTCACACTATCTTCTCTCATGATCACTATATGTATTGAAGTGTTAATGAGGAATCTGATTATATATCTTACTGTCTTAACTGAACAACTCATATAGATGAGGAAATGACTTTCAACTAGAGGAACTTATAACACACTAGTGTGCTCCTCTCAAGCCCCTTGTGTGACTTTTGAAGTTACTGATAGTAAATCTGATAACATCATCTTGGGAGGAATTGGAACCTTCTAATTATGTTATCTTAAGAATAAGTCATAGATGAAGTATTATGGAGTAATGCATAAATCAGCAAAAGTTTCTATGAGAACAACTTTATAGCACAACTAGATCATGAAGAAGGAAAATATTTCTTAAATGCCATGTAGCCTGTAGAAGAAAAGTATAGACATCTCTGCACCGTTTTGCAAGACTCTAGTAAACATGGCTTCACAGACACCCTAGGATACTTAAACTCTGTGCTCAGATAAAAAGATTGTGACACTCCAAAACTAACCCCTAGATGTCACACGATGCTTATGACCACAACTGATCCTAAGCTAACCTTTGTACGTGCATAACTCGTGAGCAACTGAATAAAATATATAAATCTTGAAGAAATGTGCCAAAGAAAATTCTTTAGTAGAACATCTTCAAAACAAAACTTAAAAATGATTAAAACCCTGGTTACAAAAAACAAAACTGAAATCAAATACATCAACTCTACTAACAATCTATGAACACTCTACTAGTATTTACTATAGTTAGCCGAGACACAAGCCCCATCTATCCCAAATCAATACGACTGATTAAAGAAACTATGATATTATTCGAACTATGATTCACTTGAGCCCTCGAATCAAAAGGTATCATCACCCGCTGACTAGAAACTGCAAAATATCTGATTATGATGTGCGCAATGCAATATGTACATACATTATGAGACAATATAGCACAAAGATATATATGTAGATCAGTATTTCTGGAATGTACTAAGAATGTAGGGATGAAGTATAAGTATAACAATAACTTAGTATATCCATATACTTTCAAATAATACTTTCTAAGTGTAATTGACTCACCGTGAGATTAACTAAAAATGAAAGCTAAAAATAATGGAAACATAAATAATAAAGAATACAAAATAAACTTTGTGAACAACACTATTAGTTTTGAAAATATTTACTTTTACTCTTTCTTTTAGGAGGTTCTTCTAATTGTCATAAACCATGTGTGCTATAATGGGTTCCAACGTCTCTTACCTATGTTGGGAGAGTTGTTCTACTTTTGCAATCAAAATAGAACCTAACTAGAATGATTACTATACTGAACCCACTTTGGGCATTCAAACTTACCATGACACATAGTTCTAGGGCATGTGACCTTGATCTCATGCCGAACTCGGTGCTAAATACTACTCTTATATTTCTTATGTGCTCTCTTTTTAGGAAATCCACCTTAAAATATCACAAGGGTCTATAATAAAAACCGGTCATTGAAAACGGTCAGGCTTCTCTTTGCTTTAAACTATAATCAAAATGAATAAATGTGGATTATATATCTTAGTTGAGGATCAAAAGATCATTTCTTGTTTTAAATCTTGAAATAAGCTTATGAAACAATACTTAAAAGAATAATCTTCTTGAAGTCTCAATACTCAAACTTAGGGCTTAAAACCGATGCTTTAAAATCATGTTAGTTCATATTAAAACTACATGCTCAATAACAATCATGAAATACTTCAATCAATTACAAATCAAGATTGTGCAACCTCATTCATAATTTAAATATTGTAACTAAAAACATAAACATAAGCACTTTTTGATATATACTATAAGATTTAAATCTCATGATAATCACATGCCTCAAAATGAAGAAACTTGGGTAAGAACCCTAATTCAAAACAAGTAAATCTTAAAATCATGCAATTTTGGAACAAGGGTGAAAGAAAGCCCTTGTTCATAACCCCGCATGCCTTAATTTTCTTAAATAGTGAAGAAAGCTTGAATCTTAGAACTTGAATTACGAACTTGTGAAAGAAACTCTATTCTTGATATATCTTAAAGAATTATTGAACTTGGAAGTTTGAACTCCTAGATTTCTTGAAGAAATCTTCAAACTAAAGCTTGAATTATTTGTGTTCTTAAGAGAAAACCTTCAACTTTGTTCATCAGGTGAAAGAGAGGGTTTTTACGTGAGGGATTTTTGAGGAAGATGGGAAAATAATGCCCTTTTAGATTCTATAAATCGTCCCTTGGATGATAGAGAATGAGCGAAAAGAACCAAAGTTCCCCTTGACCCTTAAGGAGTTTAAAACAACGTGGGAATGGACCAGACAGCGCCCTCTTTAGTCCATGGGATTCAAGCCTGCGGTGCCCCCTTTATCTTGGAGCAATAACCCGAGTGGTGCAGGCTTAACGCACGCCTTCCCTGCCTCTCATTAAAATGGTTATAACTTTTTCCTCGGTTATCGGATTAAGGTGAAATTTGTATCGTTGGAAAGATGACTCAATTATATCCAATTTGATGTGGCATGATCTATAAAATATTTTGAATATCAAAAGTTATATACATTCAAAGTATACCCTTGTAGAATTGAACACCAAATTTGGATGAAGCAAAGGATCTTAGCTCAACTTTGTTCCTAAGTGATTCCTATGAATATTTTACACTTTCATAGCATTTCACACTCTAGAATAAAGATCAAGAAACATATATTCAAAAGAAATTAATTGGATTAGATTTTACATACGAATGAACTATGCTTCAAAGTCTAACTCAAAAATGTAGGGTGTTACATTATCTCCCCCTTGGGATCATTAATCCTTGAATGAGACTGACTTGGCTGAAATACTAAGCAAAGACTTAGATGAGGTTCAGAATACTTATGATCTAATTCATGACTTAATATTTGTATCCAAAACTGATGCATGATGTAGGAACTAAGTTAAATTTGCATTTTACATGAATGCAAACGTTTTACCTCATGGAATGGCCTTTCTAGTGAAACTTTGGGTAGTAAGACTAAATGGAAAGTTGGATATCTAAAGGATCTTATCTTCATGAATGCTAGACGAAATCACAGGCTCTATGAACTGGACCATACAGACTGCCCATACTCAAAAGGACTATTTATCCAACACTCTTCTACGAAATTCTAATAATATTATGGAAAAAAAATTGGGTATGATCTGAACAAGAAAACTTACTAAAGAATCACAACATTGATACAACTCTATAGCATAGAACACAGACATATAAATCATAAGATAAGCTAATTGTTAGGCCTTAGACAATGCAACTTCTTACTTTCAAGCTTAGCAACACTTCTGAAATACTCTCTCAACTATACTATTTTGTTTAAATACCATAATCATTTGATTAAACTTAAACTTTTCACATAGGCATTGATAAATACATCTACTAAAGTCTTCACTGAACTAAATTCTCTCATTGTGATTAAGCCTAACTCGAAATCACAAAATACAACACGCTACACCATAATACTAGTCTAAACCACATGATTCAATCTTCTATGTCTCTTCTAGAGATCACACCATAAGCATAACATGTCTTACTACTTCAATGACTAACTCTGAAGTCTTACTATGGATTCAGTAGCACATAATGCATTCCTCCACTTACTTCCCAACACGACTTTCAAACCTATCATTATAACCACATATGAAGTTCAAAACAAAAACCCATAAAGGCATACTTCTCACATTCTCTAAACCTCTATCTACAACAACTTTCTTGCATTATTGTTAAGATCACATACCCGAAATTCTCAACAAACTATGACATATACGAAATATTTACCTCAATATTCCTTATTCCTTTAGTCATAGATAAAAAAGCATAAATAATCTTTCTTAATGAGGGTCATCGACTCTCGCTCATCTAAACCATTTTTTTTCCATTATCATCACCATTATCTTAACATAGGAAGAGGTCACCAAAGGGCTAACACACAAGGACCTGAAGCATCAAAGAATACTATACATTACTTTGACACTTCATTGAGGTTTGATGAATATAATGTCAACTATATGGATTCATTAAAAGGATTTAAACTGAGTACGTACATGATATAATATGAATTTGACTAGTATCAAGAGTTCTGAGAAATGATCATACTCTCAAACATGAGTTCATACATATCATAAGCTATTAGACATAAGACTAGAGTTTCAAAGATTTATGAGGGATGAATCGAATCATAAGTAAGGCTTTTACTTACTTACTAGAAGCTGAGAATAGACTTGAATATGCATGAAGTGTATAAGTATTGGCCTTTGGGATGGATCTATCACACAAGACATGAATTTGGTGTTATAATGACAAAAATCAAAGGGAAACTCTAGAGTAAGAAGGGATCACTATCTTATCACAACTCTTATTGACATATAGCACAAACTAGGCTTATGGGTCTACTCTATATCCTCGAGACTAAACCATATTTTTTTGCTCTAACGGCCTATACATGAATATTTGCTTACCTGAAAAAACAATATCTAAACAATACTAACTTTATTCTTGGTCACTCTCTTAGTACGTACAATCTTTAACTTCCATTAGCTTCAATAGTCAGCATTATAGACTTAAACTCTATTAAATCAAGAAATATAACTTCCTCACTAACTCAAATCACACCAAAAGGCTCAACTTCCTATATCCCAAGCTCCTTAACATAGCCATCAAGAATACCATATACTATATGACTAGCCTTATTCACACTTAGAAACTCACAGGCATTATCTAAACACACATGACACTTAATAATCTTAGAAAATAATTCAATCCGCATACCACCTTGGGCACACCTCTATATCATACCTACAATATCATTCTTAATTATGAATAAATGAACTTAAACTCTTGCATACAATTTTCAAGCCTACCATATCACTTTCATTTAACCAGCATCACTAACCAAACAATCATTATTTCCACTTTTATAATCATCCACTATTCAAACTTAGTGGCTAATGCTAGCCATGATTAACCATAACTTTACACATCATTCTTACATGTCAAAATATCAGGAAACACTAGTCCATAAGAACCTTATAATAATGATACTTGATCATAATCTTCCAGTCTATCTAATTATAGTCCATGAGCATATCCCTCTTCCACACATCTCTAGTACTTATCCATCCATATATTTAAATTATACCCCTAGATTTACAAACCTCAACTAACTTCTTTTACATAACCACAAGGGTAACCCTACATTAACAATCCTTAATAACCTAATTCCTTAATTAATGACCTATACTTTTCTAACTCCATATCATACCATCAAAATATTCTTTCCTACTCTAATCAAACCACAATTCACCTTAAGTAATAACTTTTTCTCTACCTTTCACTAGGAAAATAGTACAATATTTAATACCCCTAAGCTGACATACAAGGATGTTTTACCTTAACTCAAACTCAATAGTATGAATAAATTCATTTATATACTTTTGATCAATCGCCATTTCTACCTTTATTGACACTACACTTCTAAACTAACACTCCCAACTATAATAAGGTTCTACTACTTATGAATCATAAAATTCTATGTTGCAATATCCCTCGAATGCAAACTCTATTTAACAATATAGGTTCCCACTATCTCCTCTCATGAGAACTATTTATATTGAAGGGTTAATGAGGAATCTGATTACATATCTTTATTAGACATAACTAAAAAACTCATAAGGATGAGGAAATAACTTTCAACTTAAAAAATTATATCTCACTAGTGAGCTCCTCTCAAGCACCTTATATGACTTCTAAGGTTACTGATAGTAAACCTGAAAGAATTATCTTAGGTGGAATAAGAACATGCTAATCATATTATCTTAAGAATAAGTTATAGACTAAAAATTATATAGTAACACATGAATGGATAGAAGTTTGTGAGAGAACAACTTTACAGCATGACCTAGAGCATGAAGAATGGAATAATTTCTTAAATATCTTGTAGCCTCTCAAAGAAAAGTACAAATATCTTTGTACCATTCCACAAGACTCTACTAGACACGACTTCACAGACACCCTAGGACACTTGAACTCTATGCTCTTATACTAAGTTTGTAATGCTCTGAGACTATCCCCTAGTCATCATACGGTGCTTCCGACCATAAGTGATCCCAAGCTCACCCTTGTACTGGCATAACTCCTGAGGAATAGAATAAAATACAAAAAAACATAAAGAAATGGCTGAAAGAAAAGTCTTTATCTCAACATCTTTCAAACAAAACTATTAAAATGATTACATCTATGGTTATACAAAACAAAATATAAATCAAATGCATCAACTCTACTAATTGTCTATGAAACCTTTACTAATATTGACAATAGGTAGCTGGGACATAACCCCGAACTATCCTAAATCAATACAACTGAATAAAGAAAACTAAATGCTACTTGAAATGTGATTGACTCGAGTCCTCGATCAAAATGACTCATCACCTACTGATTGGAAGCTATAAATTGTCTGATTATAATGTACGTGCTAAAACATGTACCTATATAATGAGACAATGTAGCACATAGACATATATGTGGTTTAATACTTCTGTAAAGTACTCAGTATACAAGGGTGAGTAAATATGTAAAATAATAGCTTAATATATTGATAAACTTTCAAAGAAATTGAAAGCTAAAAATCATAGAAACATGAATAATAAAGCATACTGAATAAACTTTGTGATCCACCCACTTAGTTTCTAAAAGATTTACTTTTACTCTTTCTTTTAACCGACATAAACCATGTGAGATATCATGGAGTCCAATATTTCTTACCCACATTGGGAGAGTTGTTCTATTATTACCATTGAAATAGAACCTAACTAGAGTGATCACTATACTGAACCCACTATGGGAATTAAAACCTATGGTGGCACATAGTCCTGGGACATGTGACCTTGGCCTTATACCCAACTCGATGCTAAATGCTACTTCCATATTACTTATACACTCGTTCTTTAGGAAATACACCTTAAAATAGCATAAGGGTTTATAATTAAAATATGTCATCCTTATTTTTGCGTCAAACTATAATCAAAATGTATAAATGTGGATTCCATCTCTTACCTGAGGATCAAAAGATTAATTCTTGATTTAAATGTTTAAAATGGCTAATCAAAGAATACTTAAAATCATAATCTTCTTAAAGTCCTAATACTCAAATATAGGGATTAAAACCCATGATTTAAACTGATGTCAATTCTTTAAAAACTACTTTCTCAATAACAATCTTGAAATACTTTAATCAATAACAAGTCAAGATAGTTCAATCTCATTCATAGTATAAATATTGTAATTAAAAAACATAAACATAAGCACTTCTTGATATACTAGAAACATCAAATCTTATCATAATCTCTTGCTTCAAAACATAGAAAGTTGGATATAAACCCAAATTCAAAATAAGTAAATTACATCTTCAAATCATGTAATTTTGGCATAAGGGTGAAAGAATGCTCTCGATCATTACCCCACATAGCATAATTTTATTGAATGATGAAGAAGGCACGAATCTTGGAACTTGAATTCTTAACTTATAAAATAAACTCTATTCATGATATTTCTTGAAGAATTATTGAACTTGGAAGTTTGAACTTTTAGGTTTCTCGAAGAAATCTTGAAACTGAAGCTTGAATTCTTCGTGTTCTTAAGAGAAAAACTTGAGCTTTGTTCATTGGAGAAAGGGAGGGTTTTTTTGTGATAGATTTTTTAGGAAGTTGGGCACATAATACCATTTTTATTTTCTATAAATCATACCTTGGACTTTTGGGGATGAGGGAAAATGACCAAAGTTCCCCTTGAACCTTAAGGAGTCTAAAGCAGCGTGGGAATGTACAAGGCAGTGCCCCCTTTAGTTTTTTGGAGTACAGACCGCGGAGCCTCCTCTAAACCAGTGCAATAACTCAAGCGGTGTGGTCTTATTGCACGCCTTCACTTTCTCTCACGAAAATCACTATAACTTTTTGATCGGGTATCGAATTAAGGCGAAGTTGGTATCATTGGAAATTTTCCACAATTATCTATAATTTTGTGGGTCATGATCTGAAAAGTTCTTCGTATATCAAAAGTTATGCATATTAAAAGTAGACCCTTGTAGAATTGAATACTAAACTTGGACAAATCAAAGGCTCTTAGCTAAACTTGACCCTAAATGATTCCAATGAATATCTTTAACTTCAAGAGAACTTCACACACTAACATAAAGGTTGTGTAATGTATATTTAAAATAAATTCATGGTATTAGAGTTTACACTCGTAATAATGTTAAATATCCCGTATATTTCTAATCTAGAAAATGAACCATTGTTCCTACATATGAAACTTATTATCCTGTGATTAATATTTAAGTAAATGACTCACAATAAGTATCCTAGTGAGAAGAGAGCTTATGATATGTTAAGCATGTTCATAAGAGTCACTTAGAGTAAGGCAAGCTAAGAGCTTTTGAATCCATCAAGTTTTAGTGTTTGATTTTGCAACAATCATCTTTGAACAAGAATAACTTAATTTATATGTGGTACTTTGGCAGATTTATACCCGCCAAATTGTAGAGGATCGAATTAGATTTCCAACAATTCAAATTTTATCAAAATTCAACACCCGAGCAAGAAGTTATGGCTTGGAAAAGTAAAGTGTGTCGCCTAACAAATTGCCAAAGGCTACTAGAATGGTTATGCCATAAGTTGTGTGACACACAACCTAACTTATGCCATAAGTTGTGCAATGCACAACCTAACTTAGGCGATAAGTTGTACGTCGCACAACCTCGCTGACGCGATAAGTTGTGCGCCACATATATTATTGCCTAAGTGATATAAACATCCCGTTTTTGAGTCATTTTAAGGGAAGAATGGGTATTTCCCACCCCTATATAAGCCTATAACATGACATTTATCCCTAATTCAACTAAAATACAATCACTTCTCTTAAAATTATCTCAAGAATAAGTTAGGGTTCTCAATTGGGGATTCAAATTCAAGAAAATACCACAGTAAATCATCGTAGAATCACGTACTAAGGTATGCATAGTGTTCATTCATGGATTCCTTTCATCCATGAAGCCCAAGAATCATGTTATAAACTATAGATTATGATATTCATGTTATGGGTTGATTATGTTCATGTGGTTTTTGTTGTACGATTCCTAAGTTGGAATCTTTATGTGTTTTATGAAAATATATTAGCATGTGAGTTGAAAACCATGAATTTTAGTTGGTTATTATATGTTAATTTGAAGATTATGTCATGCCTTAAGTTATGTAAACTAAGTGTTTGATAAAATGCATAAGAGACTAGAAATTATGTAATATAGCTCAATTGCGATGTATGAGATGGATTCATATTTTACCTTTATATTCAAATAACTCACATACTATTGATGTGAAATGTAGATGTTTGTTGGAATGATCATGATGTTAGAGTATGAAATTTTGACATTGAGTATATGCATTCCTACCATGTCAAAGATTATGATAACCATGTACTTCATGAAATCCCCAACTTATTGTATTATGGATTGTTGATGTTGGTCATCTATTCAAGAATGTCATGCCTTGTCAGTTTCCTTCTATTGAGTCCTAGTGATACTTGTACCCAAAAATTTAGCTTTGTTCCTTGAGCCAGTCTTATATTTTCATGATATCCTCAATCAAGCCATGTTCAGTAGAATTCAGTCAGTCATGTGCTTAGGAAAACTCAGTAAACTCAGTAATCTGAGTAATCTAAGAAAGCTCAGTAATTCAGTAATCTTAGTAGTATTTTGTTAGTCAACAACACTCAATGAACTCAGTTCAGTTCAGTTTAGTTAATCATGTTTAGTGTCTATTCAGATGGGAGTAGGATTTAGCATCAGTGAACCCAAGGATGAGGAAACACATTGACAGTTGATGGTGTGATCTTTAGAAGCAATCCTTGCTTTCCTGAACTATGTAGTCAACATAGGTTAAGACATCAACACTAATAGATAAGGGTTGATGAGGTAGATAAACACTATCAGATGAGTGTCCCACCGTTCTCCTTTAGGGACACTGCCAGCTGAGGGTCACCTACATCTTCTTTTTATTAGTGGCACGGTATTGACAACCTTCATATTGAGGTTACAGATTGGACCCCCACTTATCTATAATATGTTATATAGGGCATGGCAGTTAGAAGACTATTTCACTCAGTCTCAGTCTCAATAAAAGAACTCAGTTCTTTAGATTTTAGGACTGTCAGATATTGTCAACTCATCACAGTACGAAACTTAGCTATTTCTTTAAGAACCTAGAAGGTCAGATGCAGTATCTCAGTATTGGTTATATCAGTTATCAGTAACTCATGTTATCAGTGATGAGACTCAGTAGTTAGTACCATCACAAATTCAGTTACATGCACTTAATCAAGCATTTATTCTCACGTTTATGTTATATAGTCATTTGCCATTTTTCATGCATTTGAACCCATTGCATTCAGCCTACCTCACATACTTACTAGTATATTAAATCGTACTGACGCATTTGCGCTATGGTATTTTATTCTATACCATAGGTTTAGAAGCACAAATTCTAAAGCATTAGTAGCATTCAGTTTTAGCAGTGAGTCCTCATCCTCCGAGGACATAATCATTAATTTATTTCTTCATCATATAGTTTATTTCAATAGTTGGAGTTAGTTGGGGACATGTCCCATCAACTCCTTATTCAGACTATTCAGTTTTAGAGGCTTTTCAGACAACGGTATGTTCAGACAGTTTTGCTTCAGTTTGTTTTGGTTTGATATATCATACTTTTAGATGTTATGTTTTATCAGTTTTGAACCTTCTGGCCTTTCAACCTTTATTTCCACATTTATACTATATATTATGTAGTGTTAAGGTACAAATATTAGTCATGGGTTAGCTTATGGTCCTTCAGTATCATAAGCATCATGTAGCATTCTGGGTACCATATTTCAGGTGTTACAAACTTGGTATCAGAGCCTAAGGTTGAATAGTATCCTACGAAGTCTGAAAGCCACATCTAGTAGAGTCCTGTACATGGGTGTGTTGCACGCCACATTTATATACAGGAGGCTTAAAGATGTTTTAGGAACAGTTTCCCTTCTTTTAGTATTTATGTCATGTCAGTGAGAATAATCTCAAGTTAATCTCTAAGTCTAATCCTTTTTCTTTCATTTACAGAACATGTCCTCCCAAGAAGAGAACTGGAAATCAGTCAGCCCCTCAGCCCGAAGATCCTTTTGGTTAACATGTCTCTCATGTAGAGTTTAGAGTTGTATTCACTACTCTTGCCCAGTCAGTTTCTTCTCAAAATGAATGACCAGCTATCATTCCAGCCAACCTAGTGGCTAATTCAGCTGCAACCAGGATTCGGGACTTCACCCGAATTAATCTTCCATCCTTTTTGGGTCTAAGGCAGATGAGGACCCTCAGGAATTTATTGATCAAGTAAAAAATTTTATTAGCATAATAGAGGTTACTTCTAGTGATAGAGCAGAGCTAGCTACATACCAGTTGTAGGTTGTTAATCACACTTGGTTTAAGCAGTGAAAGTCAGAGAGGTCAGTTGATGCAGGATCCATAGAGTAGGAGAAGTTTGTCAGCGCATTCCTAGATAGATTCTTTCCCCAAGAGCTGAGAGTAGATAAGGTGTTAGAATTTATCAACCTAAGGCATGACAACATGACGGTGAAAGAGTATTCTCTTAAGTTTACTCAATTAGCCCGTTATGCTCCCCATGTAGTGGCAGATAACAAGGCCAAGATAAGTAAGTTTATTTTCAGGGTGAATGATAGTATGGTCAATGTGTCCAGGTCTGCAAGGTTGAATAGTGACATGAACAAAGCCAGGCTTATGTTCCATGCTCAGTAGATAAAAGAGTAAAAGATTAAGATGAGGGAGAAGCAGAATAAAAAAGCAAGGAAAGGTAGTTTTATATTGGCTCAGCCTAAATTTGAAGGAGGGAATCATTATCAATTCCATCCTAAGTCATCCATTCTAGCTCCTTCTTCAACTAGTACTTTAGTGCTAAAATTCAGAGACGGCAATAGAGATAGGGCGCCAGGCTCTAAGTCTTAGGGCAGTGTCAGCAATGCCTAAACTAATCCCTTTTGTCTAACTTGTGGTATGAACCACAAGGGTGTTTTTAGATCTGGAAGCGATGTTTGTTTTGAATGTGGCAAGCCAGGCCACAGAGTTAGGGTTTTCCCCATTCAGGTTATCAAGGTCAGCAGAACCATTCCTCAGCTCATTCCGGTCACCCAAATCAGTACGGTACCACTTCCAATGCTACCAGTGGGAAAATCCCAAATAGAATTTATGCTCTCCAGGCCCGACAAGATCAGGAAAATTCTCCTAATGTGGTTACTGGTACATTACAGATCTTTCACTTGCATGCTTACACTTTGCTAGATCCAGGAGCTTTCTTGTCTTTCGTTACTCCTTACATAGTAGTTGATTTCGGAGTCAGCCCTAAAATTCTAGAAGAGCCCTTTTCAGTCTCTACCCTAGTGGGAAAAAATATCATAGCCCGACGGGAATAAATGAACTGTTTGGTTACGATATTTCAGAAAGTCACCCCAGTAGCTATAGTCAAATTAGAGATATCTGATTTTGATGTCATTCTCGGCATGGATTGGCTTTATTCCTTCTATGCCACAGTTGACTGTAGAAACATAGTTTTCCAGTTCCAGTTTTTGAATAAACATATCCTAGAATGGAGGGTTATTACTTCAGCTTATAGAGGTTAGCTTATTTCCTACCTTTGGGCTATGAAAATGATATCTAAAAGGATGTTTTTATCTTCTTGTTCATGTTAAGGACTCTAGCTCTGAGACTCCTAGTCTTGAATCAATACCAGTTATGAATGAATATTTAGAAGACTTTCCTGAAGATCTTTTAGGAAATCCTCCTAAAAGGGAAATAGACTTCGGCATTGATCTTCATCCAGATACTCAGCCTATATTTATTCTTCCATACAGAATAGCACCAACAAAAATTAGAGAATTGAAAGAACACTTGAAGGATCTCTTAGATAAGGGATTCATCAGACCCAGTGTATCCCCATAAGGTGCACAAGTCTTATTCATGTGCAAGAAAGATGGTTCTCTCAGAATGTGCATTGATTACCGCCAGCTCAATAAAATTACGGTCAAGAACAAGTATCCACTTCCCCAAATTGACGACTTGATTAACCAACTTCAGGTGCCAGTTATTTCTCAAAAATAGACCTCAAATCATCCTATCATCAGCTCAGAGTCAGATAATGTGATATTCGAAAACTAGCCTTCCATACTCGGTATGGTCACTTTAAATTACTATTCATGTCCTTTGGTCTTACCAATTCCCCAGCAGTTTTTATGGACTTGATGAACCATGTGTTCAAACAGTACTTAGACATGTTCTTCATAGTCATCATAGATGATATTCTGGTTTTTTCTCGTAGTGAGCTTAATCATGTAGACCATCTCAGAATCGTTCTTCAGACTCTCAGATATCATCAGTTGTTCGCCAAATTCAGGTAGTGTGAGTTTTGGATATGGTCAGTAGCATTCCTTTGTCATATCATTTCCCGTGATAACATTAGGGTTGATCCTCAAAAGACCAAAGAAGTAAGAAATTGGCCAAGACCGATTTGTCCATCAGATATCAAGATTTTCTTGAGTTTTGATGGCTATTACAGATGGTTTGCTTAGGGATATTCTTATATTACATCCCTTATGTATAGATTGACTTCTAAGAAAGTCAAGTTTCATAGGTCAGATCCTTGCAAGAAGAGTTTACAGGAGTTGAAGACTCGACTCACCTCAGCTCTAGTTTTGGCTTTTCTAGATGGTTCAGATTGATTCATAGTATATCCTGATGCATCCAGAGTAGGTTTGGGTTGTTTCCTCATGCATCATGGTAAGGTCATATCCTACACCTCCATACAAATTAAACCCCATGATAATAATTATCCAACTCATGATCTTGAGTTAGCAGCAGTAGTATTTACCTTAAAGATTTTGAGGCATTATCTATATGGAGTTCATGTAGATGTGTTAACAGATCATAAGAGCCTTCAGTATGTTTTTTCCCAGAAAGATCTCAATCTTCGTCAAAGGAGGTGGTTAGAGATCTAGAATGATTATGACATAAGTTTCCTGTATTATTCGAGCAAGTCCAACGTAGTGGTCGACGCTGTAAGTAGACTGTTTAAGGGTAGTGTTGCTCATGTTAAGGATAGTAAGAAAAATTTAGCAAAAGAAGTCCATCAACTTACTATACTAGGTGTTTTCTTAATTAATATAGAAGAGGGTGATATATGGGTTTAGAGTAGTTCAAAATCATCTTTGGTTTCTGAGGTGAAAGAAAAGCAAGATACAGATACCATCTTTGTCAAGTTGAAAAAGTCAGTCAAGGACCAGAAAGTAGAGGTTTTCTCATAAGGGGGAGATAGTGTTTTGCATTTTCAAGGACGTCTTTGCGTGTCAATTGTAGATGACTTGATGAAAGGAATTCTTGCAGAAGTGTATGGTGCGTGCTACTCTATTCATCCAGGGTCCACTAAGATGTACTGCATCTTGCGGGAGATATATTAGTAGAGTGGGATGAATATAGGTGTCGTAGAGTTTATGGATAAGTGCTTTGCATGTCAGCGGGTTAAGATAGAGCATTAGAAGCCTAGTGGGTCCATGCAGGAGTTAACTATTCCTACTTAGAAGTGGGAAGAAGTGAACATGGAATTTATGATGGGTTTGCCTCGTACTCGTATTCAACATGATTCTGTTTCGGTTATTATAGATAGGATGACCAAATCAACTCATTTCCTTTCAGCCCTTACCTCTTATTCAGCCTAGGATTATGCCAAACTTTACATCATTGAGCTTTTCAGATTGCACGATGTTCCTATATCTATTATCTCAGACAGAGGTACCCAGTTCACATCTCATTTCTAGAAAGCGTTCCAAAAGGGTCTTGGTACCTAAATTCATCTCAGTATAGTCTTTCATCCTCAGAAAGATGGTCAAGCGGAAAGGAACTTTCAAAAATTAAAAGATATTCTAAGGGCATGTGAAATTAATTTCAAGGGTAGTTGGTGTAAAACCCCGTAAATTTATTCGTACACTTATCGCGATTATATGGA
The DNA here is from genome assembly GCA_030864215.1 of Capsicum pubescens. Classification (NCBI taxonomy): domain Eukaryota; kingdom Viridiplantae; phylum Streptophyta; class Magnoliopsida; order Solanales; family Solanaceae; genus Capsicum; species Capsicum pubescens. The sequence continues at coordinate 97,066,319 of CM061549.1, read as the reverse complement.
GTCCTAAAGGCTTGCGTATGGGTTAAATTAAGTTTATGGTGTTCGGAAGTATCCCGTCAATAGTTGTATGTGTAGGTATTGGAATAAACTTTCCAACAATATAAAATTTTCCCAAAACAGAGGAGTATTTCATATAAGAGAGCACATTCGAAATTTCAAAACGGTGGCCGGGAAGCCTGTGAACAGTAAATCTGCAGGAAAATTACTGCAGCTAGATAAAAAAATTTTGGATCAACTTTAGACGATCATAACTCCTTTTACAAAAAGAACTGTGTGAGATGCTATATATCGACAAAAATCTCCGAGAGTCTTCTTTCCGATGAAATTGGTTTCATTCAAACCCAATGTCTGAGTAAGAAACTATACCCGTTTTACTACAGCCTATTAAAAAAAAAAACAGAATTTCGGGACAGATTTTTGGGTCAAATTTAAACGACCATAAATCCTTGTACAGGAAGAACTGGGTGGTATGCTTTATATGAAAATGAAATAACTTTGAATTATATTTTCAATGCAATTGGTTTCACCCAAATCTAATACCGTAGCAAAGAGTTATGATCGATTTACTTCAGCCTGTCAAAACTGTCCACTGGGGACAGATTCGGATTTTATTTAAATTTTTAGGGCAAAATGGTCATTTTCTATTACCTCGTGGACGAAAATTGGTCTTTATATACATACACTTAGCCACATATATATCATATATCATCCAATTATTAAGAGAAGGTGAAACCCTAGCCTAATTTGAACTTCAAATATTTTGTTATTCAACCGTAGAAAATTCGAATTGGTTCCGTAGTTGTGTTCACCATCTCGAAAGCTTCGAGAAGCACCCCATGGTTATATAAGGCGGATTATAAATATAAGAGTTCATTGTTAAGGTATGAATATTGTTTATTCTTGATTCTTATCCATGAATAAGTATTGATAAAGGATTATGAGTATTGTCTTGATGTTCGAAGATAACTAGAAACATAGTTATGAATTGGTTTGTATAAATTGTTAGTAGTAAATTATGGAAGTTGTTGTATTGGATTATGGAGGATGAATTGTGGTGATATATCATTATATTAGTGGTTATGTATGCCTAGTGATCATGTTGGTATTGGATGGTGATTAAGAAGGGAAATAAAGGCTAAGAGTGATGTTGAGGGATATTGCATGAAAATGCATGATATGTAAATGTAATAAGAGTATAAGAGGATGTATGTAGCACTCTTATTGATGAGTTAAAGGATTACTTCCTAGACATTATTTGGTGAAGTTAATACCTAAATGGTAAGGTTTGGTTGCTAATACTAGTTTGCCACAAATGACTTATTGTAGATAAGTGTTCGAAGAGTACGGGAAGTCAAGTTGGACTTGTATTGAAGTGGTTATATCAAGGTATGTAAGACATACTCTATCTAATCTTTGGCATGAATAATGACCCATGGTACTCTCAAGTAAGCTTCCAACATTGTCCTACGACACATGACACATAATAACATCATATGATCTTCGACACTACCAATTGAACTTATTTTCACTTTTAAGATGTCCGGCTAGTCAAAAAAATGTCCATATACTATTGTTGACTCCGAAATGGTTTAATGCGGTATCCATGATTCTCTACTTCATTTTCATCATATTGATTACCTATTTACATGTTTTTCCTATTGAGGTATCATGGTTTCAAGTTCCATAAGGTGTGACCACAAAGTAACCAATCTCAAAGATTAATTGAAGTAAGAAATGGAATGTCTTTATTTTAAATTGTTGATATGATGTATTGTATTAGTACCACTGATCAGTTGGCCATTGTATTATAAAGATTATGTATATATGCTATTCCAGGGGTGGTCCCTAATGTATTGTATTAGTACCACTGATCAGTTGGCCATTGTATGACATATGTTATGTATTGATAAGGAATACGGGAAGTAATGATATGAAAGTAATGTGCAGGTATCCCATCAGCTCTTTTAAGTGTGGTCTACTCATACTGTTTATTCACTGGTATCTGGGTTCTGTTGATCTTTTGTATCTCATCTTGATACTCACTACCTTACATACTCAGTAAATATTTCTGTACTGACGTCCCTCACGGGGGACCTGTATTCATGCCTGCAGGAACAGGTACTTCAGGTCGTACACCTCCGCAGTAAGAGCCAGGACATTTTGTTGATAGTGGTGAGCTCCAGTTGTTTCGGGGCATCCCAAGTCGTTTCTATATGTACCTTTGGTATTTGTATAAAAGTCTTTTGTGGGCGGGAGTTTGTCCCGACCCTAACTCAGTTGTGTATCTATGTAGAGGCTTTTGTAGACATATTGTACAGCCATAGGAGTGTTTGGTTGAGAGACGTGATAACTCTGACGGCCAATTACTGTTTATATATATATATATGCGTGTCTGCTAGACTGATACAGGTACTGTTTTCTTGTATTTACAATGAAGTGCTGCCCAAATTTCTAATTTTCATAAGTAATGTAAATGTGAAAGTATAGGTTATGAACGGGTTCTCCCGGGCCTCCTCGGCTACGGGTGCCAGTCCGCTCCAATGGGAATTGGGGCGTGACAGAAGTGGTATCAGAGAAGTTTGTCCTAGTGAGTCTACAAAGTTGTGTCTACGTAGAATCTCGTTTATCGGTGTGTTGTGCACCACATCTATAAACAGGAGGCTATTGGACATTTAGGGATTATTTCCATTCTCCATTTCTTAGATCGTGCAATAGAGCCCATATTAGAGATAAAGTCATAATTTATCGCTTAATCCAATTGTTTTTTTATTTATTATAGTAACGATGCCGGTTACAAAGAGAAAGAATAAGTGGAAGCGAGTAGATGTAGTGGCCGGAGAAGGTACTATTAAGTCACCACCGGCACAAGCTGAACAAAGTGAGTCTCAAGCTGAGCATATATCAGGAGCTTCATCTCCTCCGGAAGGGCCATCTATTAATGCTGTTGATTGAGATTTGAGGGATGCAGTACAACTTCTGATGCGTATAGTTGCCGGTCAAGTTCAAGGGCAAGCTATTCCTAGCACGGGTTCTAGTAGTACGGATAGAGCAGCTAGCCTTCGGACACAGGATTTTCTGAAATTGGATCCTCCTACTTTTACCGGATCAGATATTAACGAAGACCCGCAGGACTTTGTCGATCAAACCCAAAGGACTCTAGATGTTATGCACATATCCGGTAAAGAGATGGTTGAGCTAGCAGCATATAGACTGAAAGAAGAGGCTATATTGTGGTACGAGGATTGGAAATGATCTAGGGGTTTTGTTGCATCTCCAACTACGTGGGGAGAGTTCAAAGATGCATTTATTGATCATTATCTTCCATTTGAGACTCGTCAGGCCCGTGCAGATCAATTCTTAAATCTTTGTCAGGGTAATATAAGTGTAAGGGAGTATAGTCTTCGATTTAACTCCTTGTCTCGATATGCTTCTAATGTGGTAGCTACTATGGATGACGGAGTTCATCACTATGTGGATAGATTGGAACCATACTTGGTTAGAGATTGTACCATTGTTGCTTTGAACAAGGACATGGATATAGCAAGGATACAAGCTTTCGCTCAGAAAATGGAAGATCAGAGACAAAGAAGAAGAACCCAGGAATCAGAAAAAGGATATTCTAAGTGGGCCAGAGCTATAGGGTAGTTTATGTCATCTCAGGGAGGTTTTAGGCCTTCGTTCTCTCATAGATTGCCTAGCCTGTTATCTTCTTATCCTGCAATTAGTGCTCCACCGCAATTTCAAAGGTTCAGAGGTAATCAGTTCAGGCAAAGCAGTGAAAATCAGAGTTCACGAATAGTGGGGTATCAAGGGCAAGGGAGTATGAGTCAATTGAGACCTCAACGACACCCGTGCCCCATATGTAGAAGATTTTACTTTGGCGAATGTCGTCTTGGAACGAACAATTGCTTTTGGTGCAGTAAGCCGGGGCATATGGCTAGAGATTGCCCACGCAGGACCACAGGTGGTATAACACGACCTACCGGATCAGCTGTTGCGTCATCATCGGTGCCTCCTTTGAGTAGTGGTACACAACCTATGGGTCACGGTAGAGGTGATAGAGGAGCAGCTAGTTCTAGCGGAGCTCAGAACCGTGTGTATGCCCTAGCAGATCGGCAGAATTTAGAGGCTTCTCCATACGTGGTTACAGGTACGTTGTCCATCTTTACATTTGATGTGTATGCCTTAATTGATCCTGGTTCTACATTATCGTATGCTATTTCTTTGGTTGCGGGAAGGTTCGGAAGAACACCCAAATTATTAGCCAAGCCATTTAAAGTATCAACGCCAGTGGGGGAATCTCTTATAGCTAGGAATGTTTATCGAAATTGTGTTGTGAATATTTGTGGTCGTGATACGATGGCCGATCTTGTTGAGTTAGAAATGGTAGATTTTGATGTTATTATAGGCATGGATTGGTTAGCGTCTTGTTATGCTATAGTAGATTGTCGTTCTAAGAAGGTATATTTCCATTTCCCAAATGAGGCAGTCCTTGAATGGAAGGGTAATGTTGGCGCGCCAAGAGGTAGATTTATTTCTTACTTTAAGGCAAGAAAAATGATTTCCAAGGGGTACATATACCATTTGGTTAGAGTAAGGGATACAGAGGCAGAGCCGCCAACTTTTCAGACCGTTCCGGTTGTAAATGAATTTCCTGATGTATTTCCTGAAGAACTACCAGGTTTACCTCCTAAACGAGAAGTGGAGTTTGGTATTGATATGTTGCCAGACACACAACCAATCTCAATTCCTCCTTATAGAATGGAACCAGCAGAGTTGCAAGAATTGAAAGAGCAACTGAAAGAGTTGCTAGAGAAGGGATTCATCAGGCCTAGTATATCCCCTTGGGGAGCACCAGTATTGTTTGTGCGTAAGAAAGATGGTTCGCTGAGTATGTGTATTGACTATCGACAATTGAATAAGGTGACTATCAAGAATAAATACCCTCTTCCCCGAATTGATGATTAATTTGACCAGTTGCAGGGTGCCCAGTGATTTTCCAAGATTGACTTGAGATCAGGCTATCATCAAGTGAGAGTCAAGGATAAAGATATACCCAAGACAACTTTCCGAACACGGTATGGTCATTATGAATTCCTGGTTATGTCATTCGGGCTGACAAATGCACCCGCAGTTTTTATGGATCTGATGAATAGGCTGTTTAAGCCATTTCTAGATGTGTTCGTGATAGTTTTCATAGATGATATTCTGGTCTACTCTAGATCAGAAGAGGATCATGTTAATCACTTAAGGAAGGCATTGCCTATTCTTCGTGATCGTAAGCTGTATGCGAATTTTTCTAAATGTGAGTTTTTGCTCAAGTCAGTGGCATTTTTGGGCCATATTGTATCCAGTGAAGGTATAAAAGTTGACACTCAGAAGATTGAGGCTGTGAAGAATTGGCCAAGACCCACGACGCCTACGGAGATTAATAGTTTCCTTGGGTTAGTAGGTTATTATAGAAGGTTTTTTGAAGGTTTTTCTTCTATTTCTGCACCCTTGACTAAGTTGACGCATAAAGCCTCCAAGTTTCAATGGAATGATGCCTGTGAAAAGAATTTCCAAGATCTGAAGAGCAAGTTGACTTATACACCGGTATTGGTACTTTCTGAAGGCACAGAAGGGTATGCAGTGTACTGTGATTCTTAGAGAATTGGCTTAGGATGCGTATTAATGCAACATGGTAGAGTAATAGCCTATGGCTCTAGACAGTTGCGACCACATGAGAGGAATTATCCCACACATGATATTGAGCTAGCTGCAGTTGTATTTGCTTTGAAGATATGGCTCCACTACTTATATGGGGTTCATGTTGACATATATACCGATCATAAAAGCCTGCAATATATCTTCAGTCAAAAAGATCTAAACTTGAGGCAGCAGAGATGTCTTGAATTGTTGAAAGATTACGATGTTGATATCTTGTATCATCCAGGGAAAGCGAATGTGGTAGAGGATGCACTGAGTCGTAAGTCTAAAATGGCATCTATAGAAAAGCAGGGGATGATTAAGGATCTTCACCAACTAGCTAATTTGGGAGTTCGACTTCTCGAAACTTCAGATGAAGAGGTTATTATACGTAATGCAGCGGAATCTTCATTGATAGCTGAAGTGAAAGAGAATCAGTATGCAGATCCAATTTTATTGAAGCTTAAGGAGGATGTGCAGAGTGGCACGACAAAGGCATTTGAGCTTACGCGAGAAGGAGTGCTTCAGTGTCAGAATCGTTTATGTGTACCTGATGTAGTTGAGCTAAGAAAGAGAATTATGACAGAAGCACACTGTTCAAGGTATTCCATCCATCCAGGGTCGACTAAGATGTATCAAGATTTGAAAGCAATATATTGGTGGAATGACATGAAGAAGAATATTGCCGAATTTGTAGCTAAATGTCCGAATTGTCAATGAGTCAAAGTAGAACACCAGAAACCCGGTGGTTACATGCAATGTATAGATCTTCCAGTCTGGAAGTGGGACAATATCAATATGGATTTCATCACGGGTTTGCCTCGTACATTTCGGAAGTTTGATTACATATGGGTGATCATTGATAGGCTTACCAAATCCGCGCACTTCTTACCAGTTAAGACAACTTATACGGCGGAAGAGTATGCGAAGTTGTATATTAAGGAGATCGTTCGGTTACATGGAGTTCCAATTTCCATTATATACGATCGAGGAGCCCAATGTACCGTGAATTTTTGGAAGTCTTTTCAAAGGAGTTTGGGGACACAAGTAAATCTAAGTACGACTTTTCATCCTCAAACCGACGGAAAAGCGGAACGTACCATCCAGACACTTGAAGATATGCTACGAGCATGTCTATTAGATTTCAAAGGCAACTGGGATGATCACCTACCTCTTATCGAGTTTGCCTACAATAATAGCTATCATTTAAGTATCAAAATGGCACCATATAAAGCATTGTATGGAAGAAAGTGTAGATCGCCAATAGGATGGTTTGAAGCAGGTGATGCGGTCTTGTTTGGACCGGATCTTGTTTATCAAGCAATGGAGAAGGTTAAAGTGATCCAACAACGGCTTGAAACAGCTCAAAGTCGACACAAATCTTATGCGAATGTTAGAAGAAGAGGACTTGAGTTTTCTATCGACGATTGGGTATTCTTGAAAGTATCACCAATGAAAGGAGTGATGAGGTTTGGAAAGAAAGGAAAGTTAAGTCCACGATACATAGGTTCGTACAAGATCATTCAATGATTTGGACAAGTTGCTTATGAGTTAGATCTACCTCAAGAGCTCTCAGCAGTTCATCCCATATTTCATGTTTCGATGCTTCGCAAGTACATCGGAGATCCATCGCACATCACTACTATGAAAGATGTACAAGTTACAGATGATCTCACTTTTGAAGAAATGCCTATTGCTATTCTTGATCGCCAAATTAAAAAGATAAGGAATAAAGAGATAGCATCGGTAAAAGTTCTTTGGAGGAATCAAAAAGTTGAGGAGATAACATGGGAAGCCGAGGAAGCGATGAATATTAAGTACCCTTACCTATTCAACGATGAGGAGGAAGTTCATGAGACGGAAGAAGAACAATAACAGGTAAGTGTTTATTTTTATGCAAGTATGTTATGATGATAAATATGTTAATAGTAAGCTTGGACATGAATTAATTGAGTAACTATGATAACATTCGAGGACAAATGTTCTTAAGGGGGGTAGAATGTAACACCCCGTAAATTTTTTCGTACACTTATCGTGATTATATGGAGTCCTAAAGGCTTGTGTATGGGTTAAATTAAGTATATGGTGTTCGGAAGTATCCCATCAATAGTTGTATGTGTAGGTATTGGAATAAGCTTTACAACGATATAAATTTTGTCAAAAACAGAGGAGTATTTCATATAAGCGAGCACATTCGAAATTTCAAAACGGTGGCCGGGAAGCCTGTGAACAGTAAATCTGCAGGAAAATTACTGCAGCTAGACAGATTATTTTTGGATCAACTTTAGACGATCATAACTCCTTGTACAAAAAGAAATGTGTGAGCTTCTATATATCGACGAAAATATTCGAGAGGCTTGTTTCCGATGAAATTGGTTTCATCCAAATCTAATGTCTGAGTAAGGAGCTATACCCGTTTTACTACAGCCTATCAAAAAAAAAACAGAATTTTGGGACAGATTTTTGGGTCAACTTTAAAAGACCATAAATACTTGTACAGGAAGAACTGGATGGAATACTTTATATGAAAATGAAATAACTTTGAATTATCTTTCCAATGCAATTGGTTTCACCAAAATCCGATACCGGAGAAAAGAGTTATGATCGATTTACTTCAGCCTGTCAAAACTGTCCACTGGGGACAGATTCGGATTTTATTTAAATTTTTAGGGAAAAATGGTCATTTTCTATTACCCCTTGGACGAAAATTGGTCTTTATAAACATACACTTAGCCTCATATATATCATATATCATCCAATTATTAAGAGAAGGTGAAACCCTAGCCTAATTTGAACTTCAAATATTTTGTGATTCAACCGTAGAAAATTCGAATTGGTTCCGTGGTTGTGTTCACCATCTCGAAAGCTTCGAGAAGCACCCCATGGTTATGTAAGGAGGATTATAAATACAAGAGTTCATTGTTAAGGTGTGAATATTGTTTATTCTTGATTCTTATCCATGAATAAGTATTGATAAAGGATTATGAGTATTGTCTTGATGTTCGAAGATAACTAGAAACATAGTTATCAATTGGTTTGTATAAATTGTTAGTAGTAAATTATGGAAGTTGTTGTATTGGATTATGGAGGATGAATTGTGGTGATATATCATTATATTAGTGGTTATGTATGCCTAGTGATCATGTTGGTATTGGATGGTGATTAAGAAGGGAAATAAAGGCTAAGAGTTATATTGAGGGATATCGCATGAAAATGCATGATATGTGAATGTAATAAGAGTATAAGAGGATGTATGTAGCACTCTTATTGATGAGTTAAAGGATTACTTCCTAGACATTATTTGGTGTAGTTAATACCTAAATGGTAAGGTTTGGTTGCTAATACTAGTTTTCCACAAATGACTTATTGTAGATAAGTGTTCGAAGAGTACGGGAAGTCAAGTTGGACTTGTATTGAAGTGGTTATATCAAGGTATGTAAGACATACTCTATCTAATATTTGGCATGAATAATGACCCATGGCACTCTCAAGTAAGCTTCCAACATTGTCCTACGACACATGACACATAATAACATCATATGATCTTCGACACTACCCATTGAACTTGTTTTCACTTTTAAGATGTCCGGCTAGTCAAAAAAATGTCCATATACTATTGTTGACTCCGAAATGGTTTAATGAGGTATCCATGATTCTCTACTTCATTTTCATCATATTGATTACCTATTTACATGTTTTTCCTATTGAGGTATCATGGTTTCAAGTTCCATAAGGTGTGACCACAAAGTAACCAATCTCAAAGATTAATTAAAGTAAGAAATGGAATGTCTTTATTTTAAATTGTTGATATGATGTATTGTATTAGTACCACTGATCAGTTGGCCATTGTATTATAAAGATTATGTATTTATGCTATTCCAGGGGTGGTCCCTAATGTATTGTATTAGTACCACTGATCAGTTGGCCATTGTATGACATATGTTATGTATTGATAAGGAATACGGGAAGTAATGATATGAAAGTAATGTGCAGGTATCCCATCAGCTCTTTTAAGTGTGGTCTACTCATACTGTTTATTCACTGGTATCTGGGTTCTGTTGATCTTTTGTATCTCATATTGATACTCACTACCTTACATACTCAATAAATATTTCCGTACTGACGTCCCTCACGGGGGACCTGTATTCATGCCTGCAGGAACAGGTACTTCAGGTCGTACACCTCCGCAGTAAGAGCCAGGAAATTTTGTTGATAGTGGTGAGCTCCAGTTGTTTCGGGGCATCCCAAGTCGTTTCTATATGTACCTTTGGTATTTGTATAAAAGTCTTTTGTGGGCGGGAGTTTGTCCCGACCCTAACTCAGTTGTGTATCTATGTAGAGGCTTTTGTAGACATATTGTACAGCCATAGGAGTGTTTGGTTGATAGACGTGATGACTCTGACGGCCAATTACTGTTTATATATATATATATGCGTGTCTGCTAGACTGATACAGGTACTGTTTTCTTCTATTTACAACGAAGTGCTGCCCAAATTTCTAATTTTCATAAGTAATGTAAATGTGAAAGTATAGGTTATGAACGGGTTCTCCCGGGCCTCCTCGGCTACGGGTGCCAGTCCGCTCCAATGGGATTTGGGGCGTGACAGAAGTGGTATCAGAGAAGTTTGTCCTAGTGAGTCTACAAAGTCTTGTCTACGTAGAATCTCGTTTATCGGTGTGTTGTGCACCACATATATAAACAGGAGGCTATTGGACATTTAGGGATTGTTTCCATTCTCCATTTCTTAGATCGTGCAATAGAGCCCATATTAGAGATAAAGTCATAATCGATCGCTTAATCCAATTGTTTTTTTTATTTATTATAGTAACGATGCCGGTTACAAGGAGAAAGAATAAGTGGAAGCGAGTAGATGTAGTGGCCGGAGAAGGTACTAGTAAGTCACCACCGGCACAAGCTGAACAAAGTGAGTCTCAGCTGAGCATATATCAGGAACTTCGTCTCCTCCGGATGGGCCATCTATTAATGCTGTTGATTGAGATTTGAGGGATGCAGTACAACTTCTAGCGCGTATAGTTGCCGGTCAAGTTCAAGGGCAAGCTGTTCCTACCACGGGTTCTAGTGGTATGGATAGAGCAGCTAGCCTTCGGACACAGGATTTTCTGAAATTGGATCCTCCTACTTTTACCGGATCAGATATTAACGAAGATCCACAGGACTTTGTCGATCAAACCCAAAGGGCTCTAGATGTTATGCACATATTCGGTAAAGAGAAGGTTGAGCTAGAAGCATATAGACTTAAAGGAGAGGTTATATTGTGGTACGATGATTGGAAACGATCTAGGGGTATTGATGCACCTCCAACTACGTGGGGAGAGTACAAAGATGCATTTATTGATCATTATCTTCAATTTGAGACTCGTCAGGCCCGTGCAGATCAATTCTTAAATCTTTGTCAGGGTAATATGAGTGTAAGGGAGTATAGTCTTCGATTTAAATCCTTGTCTCGATATGCTTCTAATGTGGTAGCTACTATGGATGACAGAGTTCATCACTATGTGGATAGATTGGAACCATACTTGGATAGAGATTGTACCATTGCTGCATTGAACAAGGACATGGATATAGTGAGGATACAAGCTTTTTCTTAGAAAATTGAAGATCAGAGGCAAAGAAGAAGAACCCAGGAATCAGAAAAAGGATATTCTAAGCGGGCCAGAGCTATAGGGCAGTTTATGGCATCTCAGGGAGGATTTAGGCCTTCGTTCTCTCATAGATTGCCTAGCCCATTATCTTCTTATCCTGCAATTAGTGCTCCACCGCAATTTCAAAGGTTCAGAGGTAATCAGTTCGGGCAAAGCAGTAAAAATCAGAGTTCGCGAATAGTGGGGTATCAAGAATAAGGGAGTATGAGTCAATTGAGACCTCCACGACACCCGTGCCCCATATGTAGAAGATTTTACTTTAGAGAATGTCGGTTTGGAACGAACAATTGCTTTTGGTGCGGTAAGCCGGGGCATATGGCTAGAGATTGCCCACGCAGGACCACAGGTGGTATAATACGACCTACCGGATCAGCTGTTGCGTCATCATCGGTGCCTCCTTTGAGTAGGTGTACACAACCTATGGGTCACGGTAGAGGTGATAGAGGAGCTTCTAGTTCTAGCGGAGCTCAGAACCGTGTGTATGCCCTAGCAGATCGGCAGAATTTAGAGGCTTCTCCAAACGTGGTTACAGGTACGTTGTCCATCTTTGCATTTGATGTGTATACCTTAATTGATCCTGGTTCTACATTATCGTATGCTACTCTTTTGGTTGCAGAAAGGTTCGGAAGACCATCTGAATTATTAGCCAAGCCATTTGAAGTATCAACTCCAGTGGGGGAATCTCTTATAGCTAGGAATGTTTATCGAAATTGTGTTGTGAATATTTGTGGTCGTGATACGATGGCCGATCTTGTTGAGTTAGAAATGGTAGATTTTGATGTTATTATGGGCATGGATTGGTTAGCGTCTTGTTATGCTACAGTAGATCGCTGTTCTAAGAAGGTATATGTTTATTTCCCAAATAAAGGCAGTCCTTGAATGGAAGGGTAAGGTTGGCGCGCCGAGAGGTAGATTTATTTCTTACTTTAAGGCAAGAAAAATGATTTCCAAGGGGTACATATACCATTTGGTTAGAGTAAGGGATACAGAGGCAGCGCCGCCAAATTTTCAGACCGTTCCGGTTGTAAATGAATTTCCTGATGTATTTCCTGAAGAACTACCAGGTTTACCTCTTGAACGAGGAGTGGAGTTTGGTATTGATATGTTGCCAGACACACAACCAATCTCAATTCCTCCTTATAGAATGGCACCAGCAGAGTTGCGAGAATTGAAAGAGCAACTGAAAGACTTGCTAGAGAAGGGATTTATCAAGCCTAGTATGTCCCCTTGGGGAGCATCAGTATTGTTTGTGCGTAAGAAAGATGGTTAACTGAGGATGTGTATTGACTATCGGCAATTGAATAAGGTGACTATCAAGAATAAATACCCTCTTCCCCGAATTGATGATTTATTTGACCAGTTGCAGGGTGCCCAGTATTTTTCCAAGATTGACTTGAGATCAAGCTATCATCAAGTGAGAGTCAAGGATAAAGATATAACCAAGACAACTTTCCGAACACGGTATGGTCATTACGAATTCCTGGTTATGTCATTCGGGCTGACAAATACACCCGCGGTTTTTATGGATCTGATGAATAGGTTGTTTAAGCCGTTTCTAGATGTGTTCGTGATAGTTTTCATAGATGATATTTTGGTCTACTCTAGATCAGAAGAGGATCATGTTAATCACTTAAGGCAGGCGTTGCACATTCTTCGTGATCGTAAGTTGTATGCGAAGGTTTCTAAATGTGAGTTTTGGCTCAAGTCAGTGGCATTTTTGGGCCATATTGTATCCAGTGAAGGCATAAAAGTTGACACTCAGAAGATTGAGGCTGTGAAGAATTGGCCAAGACCCACGACACCTACAGAGATTCGTAGTTTCCTCGGGTTGGCAGGTTATTATAGAAGGTTTGTTGAAGGTTTTTCTTCTATTTCTGCACCCTTGACTAAGTTGACGCATAAAGCCTCCAAGTTTCAGTGGAATGATGCCTGTGAAAAGAGTTTCCAAGATCTGAAGAGCAAGTTGACTTCTACACCGGTATTGGTACTTTCTGAAGGCACAGAAGGGTATGCAGTGTACTGTGATGCTTCGAGAATTATCATAGGATGCGTATTAATTCAACATTGTAGAGTAATAGCCTATGGCTCTAGACAGTTGCGACCACATGAGAGGAATTATCCCACGCATGATCTTGAGCTAGATGCAGTTGTATTTGCTTTGAAGATATGGCGCCACTACTTATATGGGGTTCATGTTGAAATATATACCGATCATAAGAGCCTGCAATATATCTTCAGTCAGAAAGATCTAAACTTTAGGCAGCGGAGATGGCTTGAATTGTTGAAAGATTACGATGTTGATATCTTGTATCATCCAGGGAAAGCGAATGTGGTAGCGGATGCACTGAGTCGTAAGTCTAAAATGGCATCTATAGAAAAGCAGGGGATGATTGAGGATCTTCACCAACTAGCTAATTTGGGAGTTCGACTTCTCGAAACTCCAGATGAAGAGGTTATTGTACGTAATGCAGCAGAATCTTCATTGATAGCTGAAGTGAAAGAGAAGCAGTATGCAGATCCAATTTTATTGTAGCTTAAGGAGGATGTGCAGAGTAGCACGACAAAGACATTTGAGCTTACGCGAGAAGGAGTGCTTCAGTGTCAGAATCGTTTATGTGTACCTGATGTAGTTGAGCTAAGAAAGAGAATTATGACAGAAGCACACTGTTCAAGGTATTCCATCCATCCAGGGTCGACTAAGATGTATCAAGATTTGAAAGCAATATATTGGTGGAATGACATGAAGAAGAATATTGCCGAATTTGTAGCTGAATGTCCGAATTGTCAAAGAGTCAAAGTAGAACACCAGAAACCCGGTGGTTACATGCAATGTATAGATCTTCCAGTCTGGAAGTGGGACAAGATCAATATGGATTTCATCACGGGTATGCCTCATACATTTCGGAAGTTTGATTCCATATGGGTGATCATTGATAGGCTTACCAAATCCGCGCACTTCTTACCAGTTAAGCCAACTTATACGGCGAAAGAGTATGTGAAGTTGTATATTAAGGAGATCGTTCGGTTACATGGAGTTCCAATTTCCATTATATCCGGTCGAGGAGCCCAATTTACTGCGAATTTCTGGAAGTCTTTTCAAAGGAGTTTGGGGACACAAGTAAATCTAAGTACGACTTTTCATCCTTAAACGGACGGACAAGCGGAACGTACCATCCAGACATATGAAGATATGCTACGAGCATGTGTATTAGATTTCAAAGGCAACTGGGATGATCACCTACCTCTTATCGAGTTTGCCTACAATAATAGCTATCATTCAAGTATCAAAATGGCACCATATGAAGCATTGTATGGAAGAAAGTGTAGATCGCCAATAGGATGGTTTGAAGCAGGTGATGCGGTCTTGTTTGGACCGGATCTTGTTTATCAAGCAATGGAGAAGGTTAAAGTGATCCAACAACGGCTTGAAACATCTCAAAGTCGACAAAAATCTTATGCAGATGTTAAAAGAAAAGGACTTGAGTTTTCTATGACGATTGGGTATTCTTGAAAGTATCACCAATGAAAGGAGTGATGAGGTTTGGCAAGAAAGGAAAGATAAGTCCACGATAAATAGGTCCGTACAAGATCATTCAAAGATTTGGACAAGTTTCATATGAGTTAGAGCTACCTCAAGAGCTCTCAGCAGTTCATCCCATATTTTATGTTTTGATGCTTCGCAAGTTCATCGGAGATCCATCGCACATCACTACTACGGAAGATGTACAAGTTACAGAAGATCTCACTTTTGAAGAAATGCCTATTGCTATTCTTGATCGCCAAATTAAAAAGATAAGGAATAAAGAGATAGCATTGGTAAAAGTACATTGGAGGAATCAACAAGTTGAGGAGATCACATGGGAAGCCAAGGAAGCGATGAATATTAAGTACCCTTACCTATTCAACGTTGAGGAGGAAGTTCATGAGACGGAAGAAGAACAATAACAGGTAAGTGTTTATTTTTATACAAGTTTGTTATGATGATAAATATGTTAATTGTAAGCTTGGACATGTCTTAATTGAGTAACTATGATAAAATTCGAGGACGAATATTCTTAAGGGGGGGAGAATGTAACACCCCGTAAATTTTTTCGTACACTTATCGCGATTATATGGAGTCCTAAAGGCTTGCGTATGGGTTAAATTAAGTTTATGGTGTTCGGAAGTATCCCGTCAATAGTTGTATGTGTAGGTATTGGAATAAGATTTCCAATGATATACAGTTTTACCAAAACAGAGGAGTATTTCATATAAGCGAGCACATTCGAAATTTCAAAACGGTGGCCGGGAAGCCTGTGAACAGTAAATCTGCAGGAAAATTACAGCAGCTAGACAATTTTTTTTTGGATCAAATTAGACGATCATAACTCCTTGTACAAAAAGAACAGTGTGAGCTGCTATATATCAACGAAAATCTCGGAGAGTCTTATTCTCGATGAAATTGGTTTCATCCAAATCAAATGTCTGAGTAAGGAGCTATACCCGTTTTACTACAGCCTATCAAAAAAAAAACAGAATTTTGGGACAGATTTTTTTGTCAACTTTAAATGACCATAACTCCTTACACAGGAAGAACTGGATGGTATACTTTATATGAAAATGAAATCCATTTGAATTATCTTTCCAATGCAATTGGTTTCACCCAAATCCGATACTGGAGAAAAGAGTTATGATCGATTTACTTCAGCCTGTCAAAACTGTCCACTGGGGACAGATTCGGATTTTATTTAAATTTTTAGGGCAAAATGGTCATTTTCTATTACCTCTTGGACGAAAATTGGTCTTTATAAACATACACTTAGCCTCATATATATCATATATCATCCAATTATTAAGATAAGGTGAAACCCTAGCCTAATTTCAACTTCAAATATTTTGTGATTCAACCGTAGAAAATTCGAATTGGTTCCGTAGTTGTGTTCACCATCTCGAAAGCTTCGAGAAGCACCCCATGGTTATGTAAGGAGGATTCTAAATACTAGAGTTCATTGTTAAGGTATGAATATTGTTTATTCTTGATTCTTATCCATGAATAAGTATTGATAAAGGATTATGAGTATTGTCTTGATGTTCGAAGATCACTAGAAACATAGTTATGAATTGCTTTGTATAAATTGTTAGTAGTAAATTATGGAAGTTGTTGTATTGGATTATGGAGGATGAATTGTGGTGATATATCATTATATTAGTGGTTATGTATGCCTAGTGATCATGTTGGTATTGGATGGTGATTAAGAAGGGAAATAAAGGCTAAGAGTGATGTTGAGGGATATTGCATGAAAATGCATGATATGTAAATGTAATAAGAGTATAAGAGGATGTATGTAGCACTCTTATTGATGAGTTAAAGGATTACTTCCTAGACATTATTTGGTGAAGTTAATAACTAAATGGTAAGGTTTGGTTGCTAATACTAGTTTGCCACAAATGACTTATTGTAGATAAGTGTTCGAAGAGTACGGGAAGTCAAGTTGGACTTGTATTGAAGTGGTTATATCAAGGTATGTAAGACATACTCTATCTAATCTTTGGCATGAATAATGACCCATGGTACTCTCAAGTAAGCTTCCAACATTGTCCTACGACACATGACACATAATAACATCATATGATCTTCGACACTACCAATTGAACTTGTTTTCACTTTTAAGATGTCCGGCTAGTCAAAAAAATGTCCATATACTATTGTTGACTCCGAAATGGTTTAATGAGGTATCCATGATTCTCTACTTCATTTTCATCATATTGATTACCTATTTACATGTTTTTCCTATTGAGGTATCATGGTTTCAAGTTCCATAAGGTGTGACCACAAAGTAACCAATCTCAAAGATTAATTGAAGTAAGAAATGGAATGTCTTTATTTTAAATTGTTGATATGATGTATTGTATTAGTACCACTGATCAGTTGGCCATTGTATTATAAAAATTATGTATATATGCTATTCCAGGGGTGGTCCCTAATGTATTGTATTAGTACCACTGATCAGTTGGCCATTGTATGACATATGTTATGTATTGATAAGGAATACGGGAAGTAATGATATGAAAGTAATGTGCAGGTATCCCATCAGCTCTTTTACGTGTGGTCTACTCATACTGTTTATTCACTGGTATCTGGGTTCTGTTGATCTTTTGTATCTCATCTTGATACTCACTGCCTTACATACTCAGTAAATATTTCTGTACTGACGTCCCTCACGGGGGACCTGTATTCATGCCTGCAGGAACAGGTACTTCAGGTCGTACACCTCCGCAGTAAGAGCCAGGACATTTTGTTGATAGTGGTGATCTCCAGTTGTTTCGGGGCATCCCAAGTCGTTTCTATATGTACCTTTGGTATTTGTATAAAAGTCTTTTGTGGGCGGGAGTTTGTCCCGACCCTAACTCAGTTGTGTATCTATGTAGAGGCTTTTGTAGACATATTGTACAGCCATAGGAGTGTTTGGTTGATAGACGTGATGACTCTGACGGCCAATTACTGTTTATATATATATATATGCGTGTCTGCTGGGCAGATACAGGTACTGTTTTCTTCTATTTACAATGAAGTGTTGCCCAAATTTCTAATTTTCATAAGTAATGTAAATGTGAAAGTATAGGTTATGAACGGGTTCTCCCGGGCCTCCTCGGCTACGGGTGCCAGTCCACTCCAATGGAATTTGGGGCATGACAGTTGGGATGACCACTTGCCTTTGATTGAGTTTGCATACAACAACAACTATCATTTCAGTATTTCGATGGCTCCATTCAAAGCTCTTCTTGGTCGGAGATGCAGATCTCCAGTCGGTGGGTTGAAGTTAGTGAGTCCTTAGTTATAGGACCTGACTTAGTATTCGATGCATTATAAAAAAGTTCAGTTTATTAGAGAAAGACTTTGGGTTGCTCAGAGCCGCTAGAAGTCTTATGCAGATATGTGCAGAAAGGATCTAGAGTTTGCGATTGGTGATTATGTCTATCTAAAGATCTCTTCCATGAAGGGAGTGAAGCGGTTCGACACAAAAAGAAAGCTCAGTCCCCGATATGTCGGTCCCTTCAAAATTCTCAGTCGTTTTGGCAACGTAGCTTATGAGCTCAAGTTTCCTTAATATCTGACCTCGGTTAATCAAGTCTTCCATTTCTCTTTTCTCAAGAAGTGCATAGGTGACCCAACATCTGTACTACCTATTCTGAGCATTGATGCTCAGAACAACCTCGCTTGTGAAGAGATTCCAGTTGAAATCTTAGACTATCTGACTCGTAGATAGAGGAAAAAGAAGTCCCTCTAGTCAAATTTCATTGGAGGAATCAGTACGTTGAGGGAGCTACTTGTGACAAAAAAGAAGATATGCAAACCAAGTATCCTCAACCCTTGTTCACTAACTCAGACTCAGCTCAAGGTAAAAGTTCACCTTAAGCTTTTCAGTTTTATGTTCGAATTTCAATTACAAGCTTGGTATTTAGGTCATGTTTAGATCCCCATTATAAACTTTGTACTAATTTCCATTTCATGTTCAGTCAAGTATTCAAGAGTCATTTCTGTCAAGTATTCCAGCATTAGACATGCATGGTCAGTAAAGAAGCTCAACTTATCAATAATTTCAGTCATGCATATTCAGTATGAGATTTTAGTATACCAGTAGTTCCAGCCATATATGTATGTTTCAGGTGTTCACACCCTTTAAGCAAGTCCAGTCCATCAGTATTCTCAATCTTGTCAGTCCCATTCGAGGACGAATGTGCCCAAGGGGGAGATATTGTAATACCCCGTCTATTTCTAAGCTAGAAAATGAACCATTGTTCCTACGTATGAAACCTCATATTTGATTACATGACTTATAATGAGTATTCTAGTTAGAAGTAAGCTTATGATGTGTTAATCGTGTTCATAAGAGTCGCTTAGAGTAAGGCCAGCTAAGAGCTTTTGAATCCATCAAGTTTTAGTGTTTGATTTCACAAAAGTAATCTTTTAATGAGCATAACTTGATGCATATGTGGTATTTTGGATGATTTAGACCCACCAAATTGTAGAGAATCGAATTAGCTTTCCAAGGATACAAATTTTACCAAAATCCGACACCCGAGCTAGAAGTTTTGGCTTTGCAAAGTGGATATGTCACCTAACAAATATCCTAAGGCTACTAGAATGGTTACTCCATAAGTTGTGTGACGCACAACCTAACTTATTCCATAAGTTGTGCGATGCACAACCTAACTTAGGTGATAAGTTTTGCTCCGCATAACATAGATTACGATATAAGTTGTGTGTCGTATATATTATGGTCCAAGTGATGTAAACACCCTATTTTTGAGTTATTTTAATGGAAGAATTGGTATTTACCACCTCAATATAAGCCTATAACATGGTATTTAGCCATAATTTAACCAAAATATAGTCACTTCTCTCAAAATTCTGTGAAGAACAAGTTAGGGTTCTCAATTGGGGATTCAAATTCAAGAAAATTCTACCATAAATCTTAGTAGAATCATGTACTAAGGTATGCACAATGTTCATTCATGGATTACTTTGGTCCATGAAGCCTAAGAATCAAGTTTTACACTATAGATTATGATATTTATGCTATGGGTTGATTATGTTCATGTGGTTTTACACAATGGTAAATAGACACGAAGTTTAAAACGGGAATCCGAGCATAAAACTGGTTTGTAACTGAAATTTGAACATGAAACTGAATAAGCTTAAGGAAAGCTATAATCTTGGTCTGAGTCTGAATTAGTGGAGAAGAGGTGAGGATACTTGGTTCGCATATCTACTTCTGCTTCCCAAGTATCTCCCTCAATGGACTGATTTCGCCAAGGAACTTTGACTAGAGGGACTTCTTTGTTCTTTAGTCTACAAGTCTGGTAGTCAAGGATTTTGACTGGAATCTCTTCATAAGAAAGGTTGTTCTGAATGTCAATGCCCTAAATAGGGACTACGACTTCTTTGTCACCTATGTATTTCTTAAGTAAGGATACATGAAAGACCGGATGCACTAAAGCTAAACCTACAGGCGACTCGCAATCATAAGATACTTTGCCAAAGCGACTGAGTATTTTGAAGGGACCAATATATCAGGGACTGAGCTTTCCCTTTATTCCTAACCTATTCACTCTTTTTATGCGAGTGATTTTCAAATCCAAGAAATTTTCTGACCTCATCTCGAGATCATTTCTAAACACGCATGAACAAGAACTTGAGAACATGGATGAGTCTGTAACATGTGATGTGAATTGGGTATCATGAATTGAACTGAGCCATTAAGTACATAGCTTACGAATGATATTGGAGCTAGAGAGTCAACCTATGGGTATCCACAACTCTAAATTGGATTCGTTATGCGAGGATAAATTCAAGGGTTTAGTGCATGATAGCTCGGGGGTTATAGAGCATCTCCCTCTTGGTACATTATGACTATAGAAGAATACTGACTTAACTTAGATACCGAGGAAAACTGGGATGATGCACAGGGAACCTACGAACTGAATCATTATTGAATATCTAGGATATGAAACTGAGACATTATACATGAACTGAGCTGATCTTGCAACTACTGGGACTTTATATCATGGAATAGTTACATTCTTAAGATTTTTGATTGTAGGAATAGGTGGAAAGATGGGAAACCACACCATACAAACTTGTTGCCTGATTGCTAAACTGAATTACTGGATGATCGATCTAACTCATACTTAAAACTTATGCTTCACTGAATTACTTTTTCTTCACCTAAGACTACTAAAAATATTTGCATGAGCACTAAGCATGAATGCCTAAACATACTAACGTATCTTATTAATTGAATGACTAATAGTTGAATACTAGGTATGCAAGATGGAACTGTACTTATTCTTGAATAATTGGACTTCAACTGTAGAGTATTATTCATAGAAGATAAGAACTGGCTGAGTGACATTAGATAACTGAGCATGAATTGAGATTAACTATATCATTTGAGAATGCAACACTAGGAGTACAATACCATTCTGGAATAGTCTTGAAAACTGAGGTACTGGAAGGATGACAACTGAGTGACTGGTAACAGTACGCTATGGTCAAGTAAACTCAAAACTTAATTGAGTTACCGACCCGGTTATTGGTCTAGGACTGAGATTGTAGCTATGACGATAATTGAGACTATAATTGTAACTAAGACTGTAGCTGGGACTAAATACTAGTTTCTGATAACTGAGGTTTAGACTGGTACTGATGTACTGAATTCTGATGGCTAAGTAACCGATACCTGAAAGCCATAGTTTTGTAGCACTATCTGAGTCCTTTACTATATGTTGATTACTGAACTAACTCTGTCACTGAGACTCGATGGATATAACGTTATCCCAACAGATTCACCAAGGAATCTAAACTTAGGTTATATGTGACATAGTCTGATTTTGGCTGATCATTAGGAATGGATCATGAATCATATGGGCTGAACATACTGAAAAACAGGACATGAGTTCATAAGTCATGAGCTGCATGACCTGAGTCTGATGTTTTTGTACTCATGGAACATGATTCGTAACACTGAGTAAGCAGAAACTCCTCATACTTTGAGCTTAAAAGACACAATATTTGATGGAAAAAATGAGAGTATAAGATGGGTATATGGAATCATGACGTAAATCATGCATAAGTATCATGATATTTGAAGTACAAAACTATGCATTGAGATAGGAATGGGCCAGTAATCATCTTCCTATACTAATTTCCTACACATACTGGTATTATTACTAGAATCCTGAAGGCCTAACTTTCTGAAACATCATAATCGGACAGTTCCTGTATACCTGTTGGGTTGTGTGAGACTGACTCACTGGGGTGGAGACTGTAAAAAGTCCCATTAATATTTGGTCTGACCTTAAAGTTACAAAAGAAAAAGAAGCTCCTGAATCTGAAGAAGCATAAAGATGCAAGTGAAAAAACTCTAACATACCAGAGACTACATCAGGAGAACTTTCCAGATCTTGTCAGGACTGAAATGCATACAGTTTGTTTGGGTGTTGCCCAAAGATAGCGTTCGGATTGGCACCCTGTTGATTTGAGTGACCCGAATAAGCTGAAGGAAGACCATACTGACTTCGCGGACTGGGCTTAGGACCATCTTGGACCTTGTGACCTGACTTGCCACATCCAAAACACATATTACTGTCGGCTCTACATATACCCTTATGATGCTTACCACACTCTTCGCAAAGCGGATGAGTAAAAACCCTACTCTTAATACCCTGGATGTTGGAGCCTAGTGCCCCATCTCTATGATCATTTCTGAACTTTGGTGTTGGTGCACTAGCTGAAGATGGAACTGGGGTTGAAAAATTCTGTATGTGCTGAGAACGGTTACCGCCCTACAACCCTGGCTAGGAAAAACTATAACTACCAGTCCTGGCCCTTTTATTCTCCCTCGCCTTCTTCTTAAGTTTTTGCTCCTCAGTCTATTGAGTGTGGACCATAATCCTAGATATGTCCATCTCTTTAATCAATAGGACTGTCTTACATTCCTTAACCACTCTACCTAAAACCCCAGACACAAACTTACTCATTCTGGATCCACTGTCTACTACTACATGGGGAGAATACCTGTCTAACTGGGTGAACTTGAGGGAGGATTCTTTTACACTCATGATACCTTATCTAAGATTGATGAACTCTAGCAATTTGGTTTCTTTCTGCTCTAGGAGAAAGAATCTATCTAATAAGGTTGTAGCAAACTCTTTCCATTCTATGGACTCTGCATCTTTACCCCTTTCTACTTTTCACCGTTTAAACCACGTATGGACTGCATCTTGTAGCTGATAAGTGGATAACTCTTCCCTCTCACTGTAAGTCACTCCCATGATGTCTATGAATTTTTGAACCTGGTCGAGGAATTTCTGTGGATCCTCTTTGGACTTTAAACCTGAGAATAAGGGAGGACTCATTTGGGTAAAGCCCCGAATCCTGGTTGCAACTGAATTGGCCACTGGGTTTTCCGGAATAACAGTTGGTCATTCATTCAGAGATGTGACTGAATTGGCTAGAGTAGTAAATATAGTCCTGAATTCTCCATTGGAAGCATGTTAGTCCAGGGGATCTACCTGAATGGGCTGAGGTGATGAATGATTACTGATTAACTTTTTGCTAGCCCCTTTGGAAGGCATATTCTATAAGTGAGAGGAAGAAACGGATCAGACTAAGAAAATAATTGGAGATTATACTCACTAGAACGACATAAATACTAAAAAAAAGGAAATTGTTCCTAAAATATCTCATAGTCTCCTGCATATAAGTGTGGTGCACAATACACCCATGCACAAGAATCTACTAGATGCGGTTTTTCAGACTTCCTAGGACACTGTTGAACCTTTGGCTCTATTACCAAGTTTGTAACATACAGAATCTGGTACCCGGAATGCTCCACAGTGCTCATGACTCCGAATGACCACAAGCTAACCCATGACTGATATCTGTAACTGAGAACTGAATAATACACTGTAAATATGTGAAATATAAGTTCTAAGGCCATAAGGTTCAAAACTGAACTAATACTGAATATAAAATAATGTATGTAATGGGGTATAACAATACTTAAAACTAAAATAAACTGTTTGAAACATGTTGTAGTCTGAAATCCTCTAAACTATCTTAAATCTATGGAGTTGATGGGACATGTCCCCAACTAACTATGAAATTCTAAAATAATAAAGTAATAAAATAATCATGCTATCCATGAATGGTGAGGACCCACTGCTAGTCTAGCTGCTGAACGTCTGATCTATTCAGAATGCTCGGGAGGTCGTGCTTCTAAACCTAAGGTATAAAAACCATAGAGAAACTGCATCAGTACGTTGAATGTACTGGTATGCAAGTGAGGTGGATGAATTCAATTATTTATATGCATGAACAATACTAACTGACTGAATAACATGAACACGAGAATACATGAATGATTACGTGACTGTGACTGAGATCGTGATAACACAAACTCATGAATTCTAATAACGTGGATTTTTTTATATCTGAGTACTAATACTGGGATATTGAATGACTAAGTTTATTGAGTTCTGAGGAACTGATGTCGTATTTCTTATAAAAGAATGAACATATTTGACAGTTTTGATTATGAAGAACTGGTCTGATTGATTGTAACTGACAGTCCTGAAATCTAAATAATGCTAATATTAATTTTGTATAATTAATATACTATTCACTGGGTGACTGTTTCTGACAGTCCTGAAATCTGATGGAACTAGTTGAGTTGCGTACTATACTGAATGACTATATCTGACAGTCCTAATTCTTTAACTAAAACTATGGGGAGTAGTCATCTAATCGACATTCCCCTAAAAATCAATATAGCTAGGTTGGAGTCCAATCTGTAACCCCAATTGGAATGGTGTTAATACTGTGCCACTAGTAAAGATAAGCTGTAGGTGACCCTCATCCGACAGTATCCCTAAAAGAGAATGGTGGGACCCTCATCTGACAGTGTTTATCCACCTCATCAACCCATCACTTATGTCACAATTGAACTATATTACATAATTCTAGTCTTCTAGGAATTTTATCAAACACTTTACATGCACCACTTAGGACATAGGTATAATCATCAATTAAAACCTCATAAATTACTAAATTCATGGATTTAAACTCACATACTAACGTAATTCCATACAAACACATTAAGATTCCAACTTGGGAACTATACAAAAACAATCACATAAATATAATCAACCCACAACATAATAATCATAATACATGATTAAAAACTTGATTATTGGGCTTAATGGATTAAAGGAATCCATGAATGAACACTATGCATACCTGAGTTAATGAATTTGGAAGGATTGATGGAGAGTTATTATGATTTGTCCCTTGAATTTGAGAGCTCGAGTTTTTTTCCTCTTGAGAGAGAAGAATTTAGTTCGTGAGAGAAAGTGAGGAAAAGTGATGTAATAGGGTGTTTAGGGCATAATTTCATGGTTAAAGGCTGATCTGGGTCATGGAAAAAGACCCAATTGCCCTTAGAAGGTTTTTATTTTTCATCACTGAAAATGCGATATGGGCACCTGGTGCGACGCGCCACTATCGCATCGTGCCACTGGAAATTGCCAACTGGAAACTGGGCTGCCGACGCGATGCGGTGAAATCGCGTTGAAATACTGGATGGGACCTTGAATCTTTCCTTGACGCGGTGGTATCGCGATGAGATACTGGAAATTAACAAAACTAGATTTTAGCCTTGGTCCTACACACCATAATCACGGAGGTCACTGAATTTTGATGATTGCCATTTAGGCATACTCCGCGACGCGTTGATGGCTCAGGTGGCACACTGTCTTACTAAAATCGCTCTAACTCTTCGCCTGGGAGTCGGATTTGGGCGAATATGGTATCGATTGAAAGCTTATTCAATTTTTCAAACATTAAAATTCAAAATCTTGAAAATTACACACGTATAAAAGTGTATTCATATTTTAAAGAAAGTCTTTAACATTTTTGGGACGAATTTAAGTTAGGTAAAAGTACGGGGCATTACATTATCATATATGGAAGGAAAAGAATACTACATTATGGGAATATAAAGCGCCAAGACCTCATATATTATGTAAGTTTATCTAGGAGGAATGGAAGTTTAATATTGTACATATTTTATAAAGCAAGAAGAAGTTGAAATAGATATAGGTTTGAGTAGATTATAGCAGGGGAGGAATAAATGTTTTGTTAGTTGGATAAGTAGTCCTTTATATGTAGAGGTCATCATTTTGATTCATTTGTAGTTGGTAAAACCTAACTTAGACTTAGTAGGTTGCAATACTGGATAAAAGTTTGTTCTTAATAGTATAGTCTGTTCCACAAGAAAATATTGCTCGAATGGCAACCTTTGTACTGTATATAAACACCCTTTTTCCATTATAAAGGATCTATTTTTTCTCATCCTTACTCTTTAAGCAATAAAATATTTTTAGCTTTGTTCTAAGCATTCTCTATTTTCCTTTTGCTATTTTCTGCTTTGTCATTTTCTCACTAGAGTTCGGTCATATTGCTCCTTAAGTTGAGAAGATCTAAGACTAGGACTGCATTATAGATTTGTTCCTGAATCTTTATCATGTTCGATTTATTTAATCTCTACCTTACGTTGTTCATCTTTCACATACGTTTACTACTAATCCAAATAAAAAACCATAACACGTGCTCTTGGCACATGAAGAAATTCAACTATACCAAAAACATGGTAACTAGTTTGGCACCCATCATAGGGACAGAGGAACTGCGTGGTTTTTTAGCTTTTTTCCTACACAATAGTTTTCTTTCTATGTCCTAATCCTAGTTAAGTGATTCCCTAGGGGTTTTGAGGTAACAATAATGCCTCTAGATAATAAGATGTCTTTTTACGTGACTATTATGAACATAAACACAGTGAAAAGGCAGAAGAGGTCTATCGATCTAGATATTAATGAGGAGCCTATCTTACAATGTTTGTAGGATGTCTTAAGGAATTTGGATATAACCTACGAAGATCTATTAGAGTAGATAAAGGTGCAAGATAGGCGGATTGACGAGCTGTAGTTAGGATATACTCAAAGGACTCTAATATCTTCAAGAAAGAATGATTGAGAGAAACTGGATGAACATAAGTAGGATCACCATATTAAAAGGATAACTATTGTCAACAATAAGGCTAGGACCAAGGGTGTAGTCCCAACTACAAGTATTCTAGAACTACTGACAAAGAAGATTAAAGTATTGTTCTATAAACTCAACTACTAGATGAACTATGTTCTAGGAGCCTCCACAGTGGTAAAGCATCCTGACTCCAAATGTCATGCCAAAGTGCCTAACATGCCCACCACAGTGTAGACACCAATTACAAAGAGGTGTAACATCTTGGACATCCCAAATTTCAATGGGAACTCAAACTCCCAAGAAAATTTTCTATGTTTTACCATAGTGGTCAATCTCAATGTTTTTACTAGGGAGGAAGCCGAGTAGGTCCTAGTGAAGAAGTTTAGAGAAACACTCTCAGGAAGAGACCTATCATGGTACTCTCTTCTCCGTGAAAACTATGTACACTCATTTAACATATAAGAAGATAGCTTCACAAAGGCCCATTTTTGTATAAGAAGGTGAAACCCTAAAAATAAGATATATTAAGATAGAGCAAGGATATTTGAAGCACTTTACAAGACCAGATTTTTGAAGAAAAGGATGTCAGTACTGATAGTGCCAGATAATTGTACAACAAAGTCCTTCATTAAAAGTTAGAACCCCTATATCTTAATATCCTCCTTCAAGTTCAAGAGAAATTGATTGATTTCATAGCAAACACTTGGTACGAGATGCCCAATAGTTACAAGTAAAAGTTCTAGATCAAAGATGATTGTACGCGAGTTACTCTCTAGGTCCCACTAATAGAGAATGACCTAAGATCCTAAATAGATTATAAGGATAGAAAGATAGGTCATACAGGAACCCATAATACTGGAATGACTCAAAAAGGTTGGCTCAAGGATGCTACTGCCCCAATTTAGCAGATTAAAGGGTTAAGAAAAGTAGGGGTAGAAAATATGGTTCATGTCACAACTGACCTAATCATTGTCTTTACAAAGAATTATAGATCATTATCTACACAAAGAGGTATAGAAAAAGTCATTGGGCCAGTTATAACATGATCGAATAATTGAAAGGGAAACCTCAAGGAAAGACTTCCAGTCTCGTGAGATGATGAAACCCGTAGTGCATGCTACCAGTGTCATCCCTATGCTCTTGGAGTATTACTTCAACATCAGGCCTATATGGATTGTGTAAACAATTTGAGACATCAAAGGAACCAAATTTCTTAGCCTCTACGAAAAAACACTGCTTCTAGGGATAAGTGTTTCTGGTGTATTTTCCATGAGATATATGGCCATGACACTATTGACTGCCACAACCTTTAAGAGGAGGTCCCAATCTTCTCTAGGGTGGATACCTAAAAGAGTTCCTGAGAGAAACTAGGTAAAATATGTGAAAGGCATCGAATGCAAGAAGACCACCATCGGAATGGGGTCTCCCCTAAACACTATATACTTCTTTGTAATATCGACTCAATGGGTAATAATCCTGTTTTTGTGATTTGTTTATCTAACACTTCATTATTTAAGTTATTTTGTTTGGATATTTGAATGATCGTCAAATATGACCACAGAAGATTCGATGGACAAAGCTACACTATTTTTTCATTAGGCCGGTTTTTATCCCAAAATGGTCTTTGTAATGACGACGATCGATAATGGATGAATGAATGAGAAACTTCAAAGAGATAGCGTTATCATATACTTTTTGTATTTTTGTTTTGGAATGATAGTCCCAGTTGAATCATAAACTTGTCATGAGCATTTAAGACCTCCAAGGCTAAAATCAATGATATTTATAAGCCATAAATAGTAGGCCCAAGGATTTGAGATAAGAAAATAAGTCTACACAGCGCAATACAAAGTCTCGAGACTGGCTTCCACAAGCAAAGACGCCCAGTACATGACCTCACTCAGAAGATTAGCATGAATTTCCAAAAGATTGATCATTCTATAGCATCAAAACATGTAACACTGATGCAATAGGGATGAGAAAGCCCGAATGAGTGGAATCGTTAGAGTTTTATTCATGTAAAATTAGATTGAAAGTCAACTTTATGTAAGATGATTACTACTACAAGAAAAGCAACAACATCACTCATATTATGCACTAAAGTTCCTAGGAGTCATTCGAATATAGATACACAGCAACATGAAAAATAAAAGGGATCCCTCCTCAATGTACTGTGTTATATAAGGTTAAAATGCCCCCTGATCGTACTAAAACTCACTAAACAGACATAAAATGCATGTGAAATAAAAAATGCTTATCAAATTCTTCACCCGTGAATACAAAATCAACACTTGCAAAATCAGGATTGAATGCATAAACCTCAAAGAGGATGCAACCCCTCGAGGGGCACCTCAAAGGTAGTATTAACAATTAAAAATCACTACAACTATATCATTGGAAATAAAAAAAGGTGCAACATAAATAATTCTATAAATTCAAGTACAAAGTTATTACAAAAGGGAAATTCATTGCAAGGGAAGCTTTCAAACAAAGTAAACAAAAAAGGCACTTAAATTTAAATAAGGTGCGATATGGCCCGATCCCTAGGGCATAATTTGATTTCATAATTGTCCATACTGAATCCATCTGAGTGATTAACATCGACAAGCTTAAGTTTGGTCTAGATTGTGACCCCTGTGATTTAAGCGAGCTTAGGACACACGACCACCTCACCTGTTTGAAACCTAGTAACTCTAGCATCTAAAGTAGTCTTTGGGTTCCAATAGTAGTGAAAAGTCCCCTCTAATAAAAAATGGCTAGAAATTAGTGGATATGATGAACCTAAGGAAAAAGGAATCCCATGGGAGAAAACTCATGAGTATTGAAAATAACCTCAACTCGCAAATAGATATCTGCAAATTGATCCCACGTATTCCAACTACATTATTTGAAATCAACTACGTAGGAAAGAGAGAGTCTAATCCTTTTATTAGGAAAGTAAAAAATAATGAGAGTGGTCGTACTCATTGCATTGTTCTTTTACCTTTATTCTCACTCGTAATTTCTACTTTACCCTTGACGATAACCTAGAAAAAATTATTTGAGGATGAGCTTTGAACAAAAACAAGGATAAGATGTATAACATAGGGAAAATCCAAATCAAATTTATATATCTCTAAGAACTTAATGTTATATGTGGTTTTGATGATGAGCATCAAAACAACAAGGGACCAGGTCCTTAGACTAGTACCTAGTTCCTCAAGTTACTTAGAGTCAAAATCCATCTTTACTCAATTGTGTGATGATTAAATTCTTGTACAAAGATATGGTCCTATTAGTCGAATAAACTTAGAAGATGATAATCTAATTCTACTTGGTGTTGATCCAAAAGAAAAACTCTGTATATGTCGAGGAGCAATCTATAAAGGAAAATAATGAAGAAACAAGGAATGAAGGGGTAATACTACCTCCAAATGAGGAAGATGGAGAGGATGAGGATAATCCAACTTTAAATTGGAAAATGAATAGACTAAAGGACAACAAAAGAAAAGGAAAAATGATTGAAACTGGTGTACAAGGTACTAGATCCTACTCCACTATGGGATACAACCAATACCTGCTAGCATTTTCCATGAAGGAAAGTAAGTCTTCTACAACCAGAAGAAGAAGACTCAAAAAAGTTGTCAGGGTAAAAGAGGCAAATGTTAAAGTAGTAGAGGTGGGAGAAGAGAAGGACATTGACACTGATATTATCATTATATCTAAAGAAAAAAGTCTATAAGATCAGGATGACGAGAGGACGAGGTCCTCTTATCCAAACTCTTGGAGTCATGCTGTAAGCAGAAAAAAACACATAGCTGTCAAAAGGAAAAAAATGCCTTAGGGACCTTGTCCCATGAAGAGAAAATATGTATAAGAGAAAGAGCTAGGTTGTTAATCAAAGAGAAGAATAAAAGAGCAAGAAAAGTACGGAATGTTGTCTTTGAAACTAAAAAAATGCTGACTGGGAGAGTGTTAGATCTAATAATCTATGGTAAAACTAGCTAAGTATGTGAAGCATCAGGGTTGGATTTACTTACTTGAAGAATCATACCCCATGGTGTTTTAAAATAAAGTTAAAGAGTTTTACTATACCATGGAATTCTCAGAAGATGGCTTAAGTTAACTGCCCAGGTGGGAAAGTCTATATATCAAGATGAAGAAACTCTAGGAAAGATTTTAGATATTCTTGTCATAGGAGTAAAACCTTTTGGGAAGGATCAGCCTACCACTGAATTTATGATTGAAGCCTCAAAATTGGTGGGACTTCAATAGCTTCTATGAAAAAGAAAGTTTTTAATCAGTGAGTTTTAGCTACTATATGAGTTCATTTACAAGGTTCTGTTATCAAAATCAGAGAAAAGGACCATTGTTTCTGGTGTTGACCTATTCCTAATAGAGTGTTTGAGTAAATTTGAGTTGATAAGCTTACATGCTCTTATGATGGAGCACATGTGAAAAGTAATTTAAAGAAAGAAAAGAAGCATGGAATGCCTTATGAGTACTTCCTAAACAAAGTGTTTGAGCATTATGGAATAAGTGGGACATAGGGGACTCCTAGAACAGTTAAATAGAAGTTTAGTTTTACAACCAAGGTGGAGAATTAAAGCATTGAAGGAAAGGTTTGAACTATGTTTGAAGTATCAAAACTTTTGATTGCTCGAGAAAATTTGAACAAAGAATTGGAAGAATTGAGTATTCAACTAGCTTCTAAGGACACTGAAATAGTCCATCTAAAACTGCAGAATCAAAAGATGTCATAAGAAGGACCTGGTGCCACAGAAGAAATAGCACCAAAGAATGCAAAGAAAAAAGAAAAAAATTGCAGAGTTTACTAGTGAAGTCTAAAGACTGAATACTAAAGTAAAATCTCTCACCAAATAATTACTGGATGCCCATGCTTCTACAGCTGGTAGAATGGACATATTGCTAAAGTATTTCTCCCCTAAGGCCTTTTCTCCCTGAATTCTATTCAATCAGTCTCCTTAGTCAGTTTCGAGTTCTTATTCCTATAGTATCCTTTGTAAATAGTTGTTCATAAATTTTTTTGTACATAGTACTTGTACTGATCTTATTGGACAATGAATGATTTTTTTCTTGTTTGCTTCATGTTGTCTCCTTTACTTTAAGCTATTCTACATGTCAGTGTTTCCCCACTGGCCATGAGTTAATTAGCTTGAACTTATTTTTACTTATGATTTACTGCTAATCTTTTTCAATGATGCCAAAATGGGTAAAGTGCAGTAGAAAGTATGCAAATACAAATCCACCCAATGAAATAAATGTGCATAATAACAGGGGGAAACGTGTAGATAAAAAGACACCAAATAAAATGAATGTGCACAATGACCGGGGGAAATTTTTGTTGTAGTATGACAATAATTGACCAGGAACCTGTGTTGCATGATAGGGGGGAATTAATCCTCAGATGGTAATCATTCAGATTAAATATGATGAATGTGGACTGGTGCTCAAATTGTATGGTTTGGTTGGTCATCAAAAAAAAGGGGGAAATTTCTAAATGTGGTTTTTATGATGAGCAGTTAAACTACAATGGACCAGGTCCCTGGATATGCAAAGTATTGTATAGTTGTCCCATGGCATCTGCACAATTTTGTCCTCTTGTGTAACAAACTTGTAGGTGCTACTTTGTACTGACTTGGATATCTGGTCTAATGGTAACTCGGTCATAATCATTACCTAGCTATAAAATGAAAGATATGCCTCTTCAAAAATTGTTTTATTTAAATTCTTAAGAGATAAGTGAGGAAGTAAAAATTATATTTCAAGACCACTCAATCATTGCTCATGTTCTTATCATTTTAGTATGCTTAGTGATTAAGTGAGCATTCTTGAGCGAGTGATGATATGTAACTGAACTACTCATGTTATAAGAGTAGTTTTTTTATTTATTGTGAGATGTGCATAGGTATAGTTGCCTATACTTGTTGTTGGTTATAGTTAATCAATTGTGGAGAGGAACTTGGCAGAGGTGTCAAGGTATGCTTCCAATAAAGGTATTTTATGTTGTAGTAACGTAGAGTTAGGTTCAAAGTCAACTGTGTAATCAAGAGGTTGCTTATAGTTGACTCTTTTGGTGCTTCTAAGGGCAAGGCATGATTTTTTCCTTCCTGAATTTCTACGTAAATATCTTGTGTCTTAACATTCCTACATTGCCTTTACAATTTCTAGCACCTCCTAGTTTCTTTGTTATACTATTGCTTGAGATTGACTTTGAGGGATCTGGTCCATCGTTGTGTGGTGAAACCCCATGGGGTTCTAACACTTAAAAAAACTAAAATACCCCTCATAATAGTGATGAAGAGTGTAAATAAAAATATTATACTAAAGGTAGTCTTTAATAACAAAGATTCCATTAATATTGGAAAGGCAGAGAAGAGTGGATGATTCTCACATGTTCGGCTTGATCAAATGGAAAAAAACCCAAAAGTATAGTACATTAAAGTAAATGCACCTAAGTTTCCCTATCGAGGAGATCTAATGGTTCATAACCTCCTTTTAATATAAAGGAAAGCAAACCTGGTTAGCTGATGCAAGTCTCCGCCTTAAAGATATCATGCATGAAACATTAAAAAGATGTTCAGAATGTTGCAGTTCAGTTTAATTATGTCAACTTCATCACACTCGTCTGTAGAAAAATAACCCAAATAGGAGGAAATCCTATGGAGCCAACCAAAGGTAGGGACTTAAAAAAAGCTTGATTGTTCCCTACTGGCAGAGTTGGTAGGACTCCCTCAAGTAATCGAAATGTATGTGCATTGCTGGTAGGGGATTCAATAAGGAATCATCCCTTTTAAAATTTATGTATAATTAGTTGGCCTAGTGTAATGATTTGGGTACAATCATTATCCAAACAATGGTCTCACCCGGCCAAAAGGTTATTCAAAGGAAACAACAATCAACATTAAAAGAACACCGAGCAAAGTTAAGAAGATGTAAAGTTTATTATTGATATCATCTCCTCAAAAATGAGAAAATTATATATTACAGGACTTTCTAGTCTAGTATTCAATGAATCAGTTAGAAAAAACATCCAAACATACTTCTGGCTGGAACTACTCCTTCACTCTGATTGGCTAGAGAACTTCCTTTGGCTCAGTTCTCAACTTGAAAGTATAGGGATTCCACTATACCCTCCAAGAATCACACGTACCATCCAAGAAACTATAAAGATCAAATTGTATCCATTACATATGAAATTGATAAAAAACATGTATCAAACTCTCGATAAGGAGAAAGAGTTTGGAGAAAATGGACACCTAGGGCAGGCCCCCCGCAATTGTGTATCCTCATAAACATCAAATGTGTTTCTCTATGAGACTCATGTTCTCTAATTTAAGGATAGTGAGAGCCTCTCATAGAGTAGATTCCCCTACAGTAGCCAGGTACCATTGATGTAATGCATAAATATCAACATCCAAAGAAGAGAAAGTGGTGACTATGGAGAAAGGTGGCTGGTTAGAGCATTACATAGCCCTATCACCCTAGGAATATCCTATGGTCCTCAGCTCACTCTCGTCAACAACCCAAAAAGTATCCTAAAGAATGAATTGTTGGGATCAAAGACAAGAATGTGGAAAGGACTATAGAAAAAGTAAAAGGCAATGTTTTACACTTAAAGTCATTCGATGTATGCATAATTCAATATGGAAAAATGGAGTGGATAATAAAGTTAGAAATGATGGAATTTATAGGCCAAGAGCGCATGGACTAGTAGTGCGGATAATTGATACATGGATGACCATTATACAACTCGAACCAAGGACTTGTCATAATGGGCATCTTATGTCCAATCGAGACCGGAGACCACCCCTGATACCCAATCCAACAAACAAACATATACCCTGTGTAGGATGAATTCCAAACATATAACAAGATAACGCATTCAACAATTTGATGACTTTGTGATAGTTTTATATCTAACACCAAACCAACTAAGTTACTCCATCCAATAATGAACTAACCACTCCAAAAACAATAACCCAATTTAAAAAATATTTAAATCATAAGTGTTTCATACCCAAGTTCACAGTTGTCCATACAAAGACTCTAAACCAAACCAAAGAGTATCTAGTTGGGACAAGACCCCGACCATAGCCAAGAACCAAGTCTATGAAAAGAAAAAAGTATATTAAGTGATCCATGACATGAAATAGTTTCCTTCCATACTACGGAAGCTCACCACTTTAATCCAACACCAACTGTCCCCAAATCCGATGAATGAACAGGAAATGTAGTATGGCTGGTTCCTGCATCCCATCGGATACAGCCACCATAAGGTGGGTTAGCGGGTAAGTGCGATCATGCAATTAGGATAAGGATAAAGTAATGCCAACCTTCAAATCCAAGCAAACCAATCATATACATTAAAAACCACATATATATAAATATAATCCATATCGGGAAAGGGAATTGGGTTTATAAACCCTTTAAAACCATTAATATGGGTATGTCTAGCTTAATCATTATAATCCATCCATGGGATATATGAGTCCAGTTTAGCCCCCTTAACGGGCCCCGATTCGTGTAACGACACGAACCGGAGATACCATAGGAGTAGGGTATTCCTAAGTACCCTTTTCTCTCTATGATACATATGTGCATGTATACTTAGGGGATTCCCTTGTACCCTGTAAGTATCATAGATGGTTTTCATGACCAATCCTTATTCGAAAAACATGAATTCCTAGTGTTCATCCATTGGACTCCCACCTTCACGGTCAGCTATCACATTCCACCATTAATGCTCAATTAAAACTATTTCCATACAACCAAGACACCAATTTTATTATTATTAATCTTGGATATTTTAAGTGGTATCTTCATACCGAATATATCTTGAAAGCAATGTCTTTAACCAACCTTAGGTGATTACCATGTTCCCCATAGGTTACTTTATAAAACTTACTTGGGGGATTCTCATGTGCCCCGTAGGTACAACATCATTAGGCTTACTTGGGGATTCTCGTGAAACCCACGAGTATTTCATTATTAATTTTTGCTTGGGGGATTCCCATGTAACTCACAAATCATTCATCATTAAGACCAATTTAATAATTTCATTAACTTTGGGGATTCCAATGTACCCCTCAAGGTTTTCATACAAAACAATTTCATAAACACCAAAGCCTTACCATTTAACCATTCCAAACAATTTTTATCGTTCAAATCAATTTAAACCAATTAATACCATTAAAAATAATCCAAACAAAATTAGGGTTCTATTACCAAATCATACCATTTAATAGTTTCAATGAAACTCCAACAATATAGTAAAAACATTCTCAAAGGGATTTTATCAAACATGTTGAGGGAATACATTTACCAAGACCAAAACCAAAGCATAAACCATTATGTTTAGTGTTACCCATGACCAATTTATTAAACCACAACAAAAAGCACCAACATGTGCAAACCATAACCAAAACATGTGAAAACATTGTTTGAACCAAGAGTAAACAATACTCGTCAATATTTATCAAAATCCTCAACATTGGTTTTCAAAACAATAATTTATGATTCAAAATCAATTTTTAAAACACATTAAAACATTCTTTTAGTTAGAACTGGCAATGAGAGAGGAGTACATGCCTTATACAATAAGATTCACAGAATGAAACTTGACTCTTGATCCTATAGAGAACACTTGTAAAAACCCTAGTCTCAATCTTCATGAGAGTGTTTAGAGAGAGTATTTGGAGTGTTTTAACCTTCCAATGAGTGTTATGAGAGGCCCCAAGATGATTTATAAAGTGGGGACATAAGGGTTTTATGGTGGTAAATGTCCAGACTACCCTCAGCTTAAAAGATGAGAAACAACTTCCAGGAGAGTACAACCACTCCCTTAGTCATACCCTAAGATACGAGTGGTACCCTAACTAGTACCATAGACCCTACCTTGGTCCCTCATACTGACCATCATTTGACCACCTAGAGCTAGATCATACCTTAGGGTACGAATGGTACCCTAAAATCATACCTTGGATAGATTTAATTAGGCCACACTTTGGTCATCATACGTCTTGGTATCATACATCTAGTATCCTACCATACAACCAGTATGATGCCTAGTCGTATATTGGATAAAATACAAACCGAATATACTTACTAACGTATGAGAGAGTGGACACCAAGACGTAGCATAGTATACGAGTAGTATGCCTAAATCATACCTTGTCAAAAATATTCAAACTAAAGAAATTTTTCCAATGGGAAAGGTTTAGGGTTTTTCATTCTCCCCCACTTATGATAGTTCATCTTCGAATGACTGGTAAGGGAGAGCGAGAGCATGAGATATCATATTAACACCCATTAACTTCCCTCCAACCAAATAGAAGATCATGACATAAATAATGATAAGAAGATCATCATATACTCCAAGCATAATTTACACCCCAACACCTTATGCATGAGTTTAAGGAACAAAGAAACAACACAAATTCTTGTACTCCATGTCCTACTCCATACCACAAATGGCTTTCTCAGACTTTTGGTTCCACCGTAGAAAATTCAACGAAGCCACACCTTCTCGTTCGCAACTGGCGAACTTGCCAACCTAAGATCCTAACAGATACCTCATTAGGAGAAAGAGTCCAAGATACCAATACCACCCAAATGACAACCAACGGAGGATTATTCACATGTTACCTCAACACAACATATGGAAAACCGGGTGAATGGAACTCATGCTAGAGAAAAAGTCCAATTAATAACACATCCCCCCTAGAACCTCACTATAAGAGCCCGAGTCTAACCATACACTACTCCTATTCTCAAGCCTATCCTAATGTAAAAAGAGTTAAATTAGGCCACCGAGCTCTACTCCTTACATCCACCCAAAAC
Source organism: Capsicum pubescens (assembly GCA_030864215.1). Lineage (NCBI taxonomy): Eukaryota > Viridiplantae > Streptophyta > Magnoliopsida > Solanales > Solanaceae > Capsicum > Capsicum pubescens. Next base: position 97,028,539 of record CM061549.1, on the reverse strand, counting down.
ACGTTTCTGCCAACAATGAATCTAAGTATTATTCCTCACCACACTACTTAGGTACCCAACACCACAATTGGTACATCTATCAACTATAACATTCAAGCCTAACTATAACATTCAAGCCTATCTCTTTTATACCCGCAGTATGATCTACCCTTCCCAAGATTTAGTAACCTCTATTATTTTCAGAAAGATTTTTTTCACCAACTACTCCTCTCCTAACCATTTCTTATGGCCACAACTTTACGTCACCCTCCCTTTCTTTTCTATATCCTTAGTTCTAGTAGTCACCCCAGACCCTTCCACATTTAGGGACTTCTACCTTTGTTCTATTTTAAAATATCTCCATACCTCTAATGCCACTACCATACTAACATAAGAAGGGTCATTAAGAAATTAAAATATAATAATTACTCATGACACCTAAATGATACCCAAAAAAGACACAATACCATAGGAACAAGGTATTTTATAGCAACCACCAAGGTGATAAATAATGAACCATCTTGAAAAATGATACCACAATAGGAGTCCTTAGGAGTGGACACCGAAAGACACACGACTGCATATATCATATTCAATACAAAGTAAGGATAAGATTCATATTGAGGGACCAGGGTTAATACAAAATGCGAACAACAGGCAAAAGAGATATTAGAATATGTGCAACACTAAGAGAGTGCTCTCTTTACCTAGATAGGAAAGAATCTCTAAAATAGGGGAAGATACACCCCGACCATCCCTAGAAGTCCACCGCTAAAAGAAAATTGAAGGGTAACCCTCGACCTTCATTTTATCACACCTTCCAGCTCAACTCTTTTCTTTAAAAGGTATAACTAAGGAAGTATAATTGGGACGCTTATTTCTTATACAAAATTCCTTATCCAACAAAATGCTACCTAGAGCCCAGTATAGTCACCCAAACTCCATGCTCTAACCCAACCAATGACCCATCTACCAATCCACCAGTTCAACCTAAGTCCCTGTCCTATATGTCACAACTATCCTACTATTGGATTCCCTAGTCACCAACATTTCCCCCTTCCGTACACCTCATCTAACCTATCACTCTACTACTACAATTTTTTCATTGCTATCCCCGAGCTAACATACTTCCTTCATCAACATCAATACTTAGGTTCAATGTTAGTATCCATCAACTACCATGCACTTCTAATAAAGCATCTCATATAGAATATACATATATGGTCCACCCCACAAGGAGGACACTATAAATTCCTTATTCACCCACCAATAAACTATGCATCTCCAAGGAAAACCATTACCCTTATGCATAAAAAAAAGAAAACAATTCACGCAAAATCACTAGGATGGATGAAACCATCATCCAAGGGGTTGTTTAATTGCTCCTTAAGCTCTTCTAACTCAACTGAAACCATTTTATAAAGAAAGAATAGAAATTAGGGAAACATCTAAAACAAGACCAATCTACAACTCAATATCCCCATTCGAAGGACACCATGAGGATCATCAAGAAGGACTTCAGAAAACTCATTCACCAGCAAATCCAAATGCAAAGAAGGACCTTCTGATTTAGAGTCTTTAACCCAAATCTAATAATAATTGAGACACCTCTTTTTGGAGATTAACCTCCGAGATCTAAGATATGATATAACATTTCCCTTAATAGATAGAGAATCACCCTTTAATCCCATAACTGACTCACCAAGGAAACTAAAGACAATCTTATAAGTTCGATAGTCTAGTGATGCATAGCACGAGTATAACCAATCCATCCCCCGAATAATACCATAAGTCACCATATTAGTTTCCAATAAATCCACCAAATCCCCTTTACTACCGACTGATACCACACCCCCTATAGACTTTTTTGTCAACCATTAAGTCACCCACCAGGGTAGAAACATAAAAAGAGTATGAAATAACCTTAGGACCAAACTGAAATACTTAGCCATAAATAAAGTCACATGAGATAGAGGGGACCCAGACCTATTAAACCATACAAACCATGAGAAAAAGAGTTATTAATATACCAGTGTAAAGATCGGGATAAACCTTAGACTCTTTAGGAATAGCAAGAGCATTGAGATGGTCTCGACCAGTGCAAAAACTAGAAGTAGCTCCCCTTGGTGCAGTAATAAGGGAAGTGGAAACCGGTATCCTTTTTTCCCCAAAGGCAATCCTTATAGGATACTCTTATTGTATATGACACAATTGACAACAACAAAAACATTGGTTCCTCCCTTCGTAGTAATAACCATGGTGCAACCAACTGCAAAATTGGAAGGAAGGATAGCGTGGGGCTAACTAAACTCCATGATCCTAAAAATGATACTCACCATAGGACTGAGGATAAGGGACATTGGGAATCAATTGGGAACTTCCTGGAATTTTTTGCTCAAACCACTGCCCACCACCTCTACCATAATTTTTTTGACCTCTCCCCCGGTATGAATGTTGAGACTTCTTGCTCTACCTTTTTCACAACCTTGCCTAATTCTTTCTCACACCACTAAAATTGGACTGGAATGATAGAGATTTCAATATTTGGGCCATCAAATGAATAGAACATCAAAAATTGGCATTGGTAATTTCTCTTTAATTGTACTGGACATGAGTTCCACCTTTCGAAGTAGGATCAATAGAGACCAATGGAACTCCACAAGGAAAATTAGGAACTGCAACCCTTGATCGGGTATGTACCCCATGAGTTGGACGATATCCATCTATGTCATCGTCTAGTGAGATAGGTGAGTTTTCATAAACTTTAGATAATTGAGAGGACATAAACTAAAAGTTAAACCAAAAGAAGATTTAGGAAAAATTTCAAGACCTTAGACTTCATACAGGAAAAATAGAACAAAAACAAAGTGAAAAAATCCTAAATGTCTCAAAGCCTCCTAATTATAAGTGTGGTGCTCAAAACAACCATAAGCAAGACTCTACTCGACACAGTTTTGTGGATGCCTCATGATAGAGGAACCTAGGCTCTGATACTATCTTTACACAAATCAAACCGGAATCTTGTCATAATGGGCATCTCAAGTCCAACCGGGACAAGAGATACCCCCGATACCCAATCCAACCAACTAACATATACTCTGTGTCGGATGAATTCCAAACAAATAACGAGATAACACATTCAACAATGTAATGACTTTAGGATAAATCTATATCCGAGTAAACTCAACCAAGTCACTCCATCCAATAACCAAAAAAATGATAAACCAATGTAAAAAAATGTATAAATCATAATTGTTCCATACAGAAGTCTACAGTTGTCAATACAAAGCCTCTAAACCAAAAAATAATTATTTAGTCGGGATATGCCCCCGACCATATAAGAAAACCAAGTCTATGAAAAGATAAAAGAATATAAAGAGATCCATGATATGAAATAGATGCCTTCCGAACTAGAACACCCTAGTTTCTTGACCTTAGAAAATTTTTGGAAGTTTTGATTTCTGGACCCAATACGACTTAAGGATACGAGCCCTATGTTGGGGTATAGATGGTATGTCCAATCGTATTCTAACCTGTGTTGATGGATGAAATGGATTTTAATTACTGGAATAGATATGACTTAGGGGTATGGGTCGTATTAGTGGTTATGAATCATTTGATTCCTTGAATTAATCTTACAATTGGTTACCTAGGATCTGAGTACAAAAAACTCTACATGATCTGTAAGCTAGGGTGCGAGTAATACCAGTGACTAGTATTTTAGAAAGTATTCAATCCTCTAGGTATTCTATTTTGCTAAGGATACAGGTAGTAGAGATGGATCATATACTATGGTTATGACATGGTTGGATGAGTCGTACACTAGATAGTGTTTGGTCCTAGGGTGGAGGTTCAGGATATGACTGGTGGATACCGATCATATCGGAGGGTATGACTCATGTGGGTCAGTCATATACCTATGATAGGATTTTAGTAAAACTTAAGTGGGGTTATTCTGAACAGTTCTCCACTTATTCTAATAGAGTCCCATCACTTTTAACCTACTTGGGAGGTTATTTACCCTATTATTGCATTATTAACACTTAGAAATCTTTCTAAAACACTCCATTATTCTTTTTAGAGCTTTTAGGTAAGGGAAGCTATGATTTTAACTAAAAAAATCAATTTGGGGATTGGTTAGGTGATTTATTTTTGTCATCATCTTAATTTAAGGGATGTTCTCTTCCCTCATTGTTAATTCTAACTATAGGCATTGTTTTATTAATGTTTTCATTATTTCATTAATTGTATGATTTTGGTTTTCAAATATGATTTGGGGTTTTGATATTAATTGATTTTTTATGGTTTCCCATTATTTCAACTATGCTTTTATATGCATTAATGATGGTGTTTGATAATTGGATTGCATGGGAATGGTTTAACAATAATTAGAATTGGTTTTGGTCATATTATGCCTCTAATATATTTGACAAACTACTTATAACGATATGTTCATTGTATTGACTACTTTAATGAAACTGTTTCATGTTTTAAAATTGGTAGAGAAATTATGCATAGTTTAAATGGCTTGGAATGGTAAAAGGATAATTTAGAATACTTGTATTAAACATAGAAGTCTCCCGAGTAGTTTAATATGGTAGATGGAAGGGCACTTAAAAGTACCCTTAAACCTATATATGGTTGGCTATGGATGATACTTGCAGGTAAGGGTTGGTATGACGATACCAATATTAATGGGCTTAGTTAATAAATGGATAAAGGTTTGATTATTTGGAAATTAGTTTTAACTAGTCAATAATAGAATGAGGTTTTGCTAGGTCATGGGTTGAGGTTCCGGGGGGACCAAAACATGAAACTTATATTATACAATATAAGGTTAGTCTTAGTGACCGTGTGCATGATGTTATACTATATTTAGGGAATTTATTATTCATCCGGAGGGATACTTCCTTGGTCGTATGGCTACACCCACAGGGCCCTTTCAGCAGGGAAAGCTGAACACATATAACCCATGGGTTATTTAGAACGGCAAAGATACATAGCCCAGGTAATGATTTTAAAGGCATGCTAAACCCGGTCCCTTTTCCCAACATGGTTATATATATATGTGTGTGTGTGTTTGTGTGTATCTATGGTTATGTACATATGGATGGTTTTACTTAACTTTATAAATGGCATTACTTTATCCATACCCTTAGATCATGTTGGAGGTCACTCACTAACCCCGTCTACTGGTGGCTTAATACCTATACTATGCAGCATAATGACTGACTCGGTGACAATATTTGGACTGAAGTGGTGAGAATCCATTCTTTTAAAAGTATCTATTTCATGTTATGCATATTTCTAGATATTTTTATTTTATTTTGGATTATGGTTTTGGATACGGTTGGGGGAACGTCCGAACCAAATTTTATTACACTTTTGGTTAGAGGCTTTGTGGTATTTCTATGGGTTAGACTAGGCGGGTCGGTATTTATGTCAGCCTTGGCATTGGAGTAAGGTGTTGGGATCACATTATTAGATGATATTTTTGTTTGTTCCATCCTATTTCAATTTGGGATTGATTATAACTTATTTTGGAACATCTTTAGTTATTGCCTGGTTTATGGATTTATTTTGGGATGATTTGGTATGGTTGGATTATTGATACGGGATGGTTGTACTTAGTTAGGTCAGTCACGGTTGTGATTTATTCCCAGAGTCTTTTTTTGTGTGGTACACTATCGTGTTATATGCTTGAAGTTCATCCAACTCAAGGCAAGTGGATGGAGGTTGGGTTGGGTTATAGGGGTGGTCTTTAGTCCTTATCGGATTTAGGATGCCCATTATGACAATGCCCAGGGTGGGTCATATCAAGTTGGTATCAGCGCTAAGGTTCATGGTCAATTGGGAGTCCACAAAGTCCTGTCTAGTAGAGTCTCTTTTAGTAGTGTTTAGCATTCCACATTTATAAGGTAAAGTCTACAAGACAAAAATGTTTCACTTTTTTTGTATTCTATTTCTAAGCTTGGAGTCCCAGTCCTGGAATCTTCTCTAATCCTTTTTTGTTTATCTTTCAGATTATGCCTCATAGATCTGGAACATAAGGAAATTCTTATATCCCATCTAGGGGTAATGTTGAAGGGGTGCATCCTACTTTTTGGGTTCATCTTCGATCTCACATTCCTAGCCCTGAGAGTTCTAGAGTTCCACCAGTTGCTAGTAGTCCTTCTCAAGGAAAGGTGACTCATGTGGAATTCTATCAGTCTATTTATGCTATTTCTAAATTTGTTGTTGCTCAGGCCGAGCGGGATGTGTCTAATGCTTTGTCTACTTAGGCCACAAGGGTTGGCCAATTTATGAAGTTGGGTCCTCCCACTTTTTTTGGAGTAGAGGTGGAGGAGAATCCATAAGGTTTCTTAGATGAGATAGAAAAGATATTTTTGGTGATGCAGGCTACAAATGTAGATGGGTAGCATTAATTTTATCATCTCCAAAAGGTTTCATATCAGTTGTATGAAGAGTGGGATAGGGATATAGGGGATGTGGAGGAGTCATTCTTATAAGATGCCTTTTCTGGTGCTTTTATGGGTCATTTCTTTCCCAAATAGTGGAGGGACGCAAAGATTGAAGAGTTATTAAACCTTAAGCAAGAGAGAATATCTATCAAGGAATGTGCCTTAAAGATTCATCAATTGTCAAGGTAAGCTCCTGATTTGGTTGTTGGCATACAGTATAGAATGAGGAAGTTTGCTTTTGGATTTAATCCAATACTTTCTTTAGAGAGCAAGACTGCCTTGCTAATTAAGGATACGAATATCTCTAGGTTGACTTTTCATATGCAATAAGTAGAGGATAAAAAGTGGAAGCAGTTATTAAGTGGGAGAGTGCTTCTTTAGCTGCTAGGGGGAGGTTCATTTTTCATCTTAAATCTCGGAGGTTAATCTCCAAAGGTTGTCTTTATCACTTGGTTTGGGTTTAAGATTCTAACTCAGAAGGCCCTTCTTTCTTGTCAGTTCTAGTGGTTAATGAGTTTCCAAAGGTCTTTCCAAGTTATCTTTCTGTGTTCCTCCGGATAGAAAAATATAGTTTGGTATTGATCTAATTCCAGACACTCATCAAATTTTTATTCCTCCGTATAGAATGACTCTCAGTAAACGAAACTCAAGGAACGACTTAAGGATCTTCTGGATAAGGGATTTATTCATGCTAGTGTATCTTCTTGGATTACACCAATGTTGTTTGTGCACAAGAAGGATGGTTCCCTTCGGATGTACATTGACTATAGGCAGTTGAATAAACTGATGATCAAGAACAAGTATCCTCTTCACAGGATAGATGACCTATTTTTCTAATTACAAGGTTCCAAGTTCTTTGGTTTGGGTACCATCAGCTAAATATTAGGGAGGTGGATATCCCTAAGATAACTTTTCATACTTGGTATGGGTACTTTTAGTTTTTGGTGATGTTATTTAGGTTGACTAAAGCTCTGGTGGAATATATGGATCTGAGATAGAGTTTTCCATCAGTATTTGGATCTCTTCATTATTGTGTTCATTGATGACATTTTGGTTTATTTGAAGAGAGAAGTGGATCATGCTAATTATCTCCGTGTGGTGTTACAAATCATAAAGGAATAGCAGTTGTATGCAAAGTTCTGCAAGTGTGATTTTTTGTTGAACGCTGTAACTTTCTTGGGTCATATTATTCCTAGTGAAAGAATCATGGTTGATCCACACTAGGTTGTTGTGGTGTAGAGGTAGCCTAGGCCCACGACTCCATATGACATTCAGAGTTTCTTAGGTTTAGCTGGGTATTATAGGCGATTTGTGGAAAAAACATTTTCTATAATTGCTCCTTTGACTAAGTTAACTCAGAAAAATGTTAAGTTTTATTGGTCAGATGCTTGTGAAGGGAGGTTCGAGAAGTTGAAGGATAAGTTAACTTCGGCTACAATTTTGACTTTGTTGGAAGACAATTATGGGTTTGTCGTTTATTGTGATGTATCTCAGCTAGGTCTTTGTTGTGTGTTGATGCAACATGGATAGGTGATTACGTATACTTCTAGAAAGTTTAAGGTATATGAGGGGAATTATCCTACTCATGATTTAGAGATGTTGGCGATTGTGTTTGCATAGAAAATATAGCGGCATTATTTGTATGGTGTTAACGTGGATTTTTTTTATCATAAGAGTCTTTAGTGTGTGTTCACTCTGAAAGAGCTTAATCTCAGGTAGAGAAGGTGGTTTGAGCTTCTTAAGGATTGTGATATGAGTATTCACTATAACACACATAAGGCTAATGTGGTTGTTGATGCTCTTAGAAGGTTATCCATGAGGAGGTAGGCTCATGCGGAGGAAGGGAAACGGGAATTAGTGAAAGATATTCACCACTAGGCAAATCTTGGAGTTCACCTGTTGTACTCTAAAGATGGTGGTAGGATGTAGCAATAAGTGTTTCGATCATCTCTTGTTGTGGATATTACGGAGAAGCAAGTGTTAGATCATATCTTGATAAAAATTAATAGTGACGTTAGTAGGAAAAAGGTAATAATGTTTGAGATCAGTGGTGATGGTACTTTATAGTACCAAGGGAGGTTGTGTGTTCCTGATATCTGCAGTTTGTGGAAAAAGATTTTGGCTGAGGCACATGATTCATGCTATGTTGTTCATCCCCACTCGACTAAGATGTATCATGATCTCAAGGAGATTAATTAGTGAAGTGGCATGAAGAGGGATGTGGATTATTTCGTGGCCAAGTGCATGGTGTGTAAACAGGTTAAGGATGAACACATGAGCCAGAGTGGTTGTATCAAGAAATTGATTTTCCCGAGGGGAAGTGGTAAGTGATCAATATGGATTTTGTTACCGTTCTTCCTTAGTCTCAAAGTCAATATGATTCGATTTGGGTCATAATGGATTGGATGACAAGTCTGCGCACTTTTTTCCAGTGAAGACTACCTTCCCTGTGGTGGATTATGCTAAGTTATATCTTTAGGAGATTTTAAAGCTACATGTGGTTCCTGTGTTTATTATTTTTTATCGTGGCATGCAGTTTACATATAACTTCTAGCGGTCTTTTTCGAGAGGGTTGGGAACCAAGGTAAGCCTGAGTACTGCTTTTCATCCGTAGATGGATGGGCCAGCGAAAAGAACTATATAGACATTGTGTTTCGTTCTTATACACACACAAGTGTACATGATCGTACAAGTAGTATTAAGACTTAGACAGTCAGATATCGTTCCCACGAGGACTAATAAACTAGAAATTTAATAAACCTTTAGTTTAAGACAATTAGGTATTAAGTGCTTGAGAGTATCAAGAAGATGTTGAATTTATGAATAAAAATGTAAATTATTAAACAGTGAATAAATAGTGGTGACTAGATCAAAGAAAGCAATGGTTGTAATCAATAATGATGAGGATTCTAGGGTTGAGGCCTTTCAAACAATCATGCAATTCACTATTCTTATCACAGTCTAATTGGTTATCCGGTTGCTGATTCGCAAGGGTTATGCCACTATCTAGGTGTCCCAACCTCAAATCTTCTACCTATTGAACATGGTAGCTACAACTCCCGCAGAGATACAACAATTCCTCTAGATTCATAAAGTTATCTTCTTGCAATTGAACCAAGCAAGGCTTCTAGATATATCCATATTCTAGATGCTAATTCAAACCCCTTATTTTATAAAAGGATAAAAACCTTGCTCCTTAATTTCTTCATTCTATCCTACGATTATCTTCCCGGATGCACATAGAAATATAAATTTATTCTACTGGTTGCCACTCATCAAAATAGTAAGATCAATAAATTAAGAACAACCTAGATGATAATCCAAAAAAAAACTATAAATAAGAATATAAAAGATTAATCATGTTCTTGGCCTCAACCCCAGAATAAGGGTGTTTAGCCACTCATGTTTGAATTCAACTTACAAAATAAGTAATTAACCATACCCAAAAATAATTCTTGAAGTAAAGAAGTTCAAAAGAAATATTAAGAACCTGTAAAGAGATAATTTTGCATTTTTTTCGCCGCTGTTATGCTTTCCCAAAAAATCATTTGAATTGTGCCCATATGTTCCTTTAATACTTAAGAAAATTTCACCATATCTACAGTCATGACACGATGTGACGCTAATCACGTTGAACCAACGAACGTGTCACTTCACCATCGCATTGTCACACTGGAAATCATCTTTGAAAATCAAGATAAGTAAATTTCTTCACCACACGATGCGTTGACATCACATCGATGCACTGGAACTTGATCGTGAAATTTCATCTAAGGCATAAAAATCATACATCGATGTGCCGCGTTGACATCGCATAGTTGCACTGGAAGTTATTCTTTAATTTTTTGCTAAGGCACAATATATTACCAGTTGACGGATGCGTTGAGATCGCATCGTGTCACTGGTATTTTTCTCCAGTTTCATTATTTCTTATCGTCAATCCTCCAGATGTTTTAGACTTCAATCCACATGGTCTTTCCCCCTTTCATGATATGTATCTCATTTTCTTATAAATCCATGAAAACTTAACCCTATATCTCTAATCACATCGGTTAGCCACGAAACACAATTTAACTCACAATTAAATATATTTAGCACGCTTTTTATTCTCAAAACAAGTCAAAATATGGGTTAATAGAGGTGCTTGGACATATAAGTACGCCCAAGATCACCACGCCACACTTAAATCCTTGTTCGTCCTCGAACAACTTCAAGCAACACAAATATGAAACTTTTTAATCAAAACCTAAGAATCATGCTAGTGTTGGGCAAATACACCTTTATTTCACACTTCATTGTCCCGACAGTGTCATTCAATTTGTTGGCAAACTTAATATAAGCACGAAATCAATAATTCCATAAGTAATCCAGACTTTCATCCACATGCACCCTCACAAGAAGAAAGTTTTCCCCATATCACTCATAAGTTAAAAAACTTAATCATGAGGGGAATATTAAAATTCAATCACTCGCTCTCAAAAAAGAATTCATACATAATAGAAGATGAACCATAGGCTTGCCCTTAGTGTATTACTACACAAATAGTCAGATGTTGAAACGTAGGATCAAATAGGTCTTTTTATGGTTGTAATCCAGGTTGAGGGATGGGTAGGAACTATTTTAAAAATAATGACTAATCTCTCTAAGAACTTTAATACATAACTATCTTTAATTAAAATTACATTTAGTCAACCATACTTTCCACCTTATTATCTTTACACATCCATTATTTCACCCAGATCTTTCAATGCATATTAACGTCACTTTGGCAGGTGTATTTTCTTTTATATTTTAGCTTTTCTTCACATCCCAATTCTCGGTATGCACCCCTATAATAGCCACCCTCCACCTAAGCAAATTGCCTTAATTGAGGTGCACATTGTCCTTAACGGACCAGGGAAAAAATAGGTTTATTGTAACACAATAGCCGGGTAACAATAACTTAAATTTTTATCACAAATTATTTTCTAACTCCTAACCTATGACTTTAAGTGCGCCAATAACTTCTCTTAGAGATTCTCTTTCACCCTTTTCTATTCTTTATACTTCAAATTCCCCCTTATTTCATTATTAAAGTGCTTAGGAAATATGGATCAAATTAAAATATTATCAAAGTGCTTAGGAAATATGGATAAAATTAAAGTCTTATCAAAGAAAAGGTTTCAGCTACATACGAGGCTACCAAAGAAATCAGGCTATAGGCTCACCGGGGATGACTATGAATATACATAAGGGTAGGAAAATATAGTCCTTAAAATTCGGTTAACAAAGAATTGCCTAAATCAATTCCTACTCCCAACACCCTTTATTTATCTTTGTAAACACACCGGGCAAGTTCTAGTCATCCCCATATATGCAAAATTTAAATAATTTATCACACACTCGGTGCATGCTAAGAATCAAATCGGATCCTTAAGGTCTCCAATTTTTGCACTTTATCAAATTCAATATTAAGCCAATCAAATCAACTACACCTATTGACATTTCACATTTAAAAATGATTTTTTTTCCCAACACTAACATTTCTCAATGGTTGCAATCAGGATCTTACTACTTTCTCAGCTTCTAATGACATATTCTACTTAAGACGGTCGTCATCCATCAATCATAGGAGAAGGCACCTCAATTAACGATTGAATAATGAATGTTTCCGAAGAGGGCACACATAATTATTGTAATCCAAAATTGTACCACAAAGGGTAAAAATAAAATACCTGTAATATGAAATTGCACCAAATAATTCTTGCCAAAAATAAACCAACAAAAATAATTCTTGCCAAAAATAAACCAACAAAAATAATTCTTGCAAAAAAGGGCAATACTTCTCAACTTAAAAACATCCTAAAACACAAAATAAATAAAAATTGTTTGTTCATCCAACCAAGCCAACACAACATAGTTAAATAAAAGAGATGAATAGTTAAATAAAAGAGATGAAGAAGATGAAGACCGAACACCCCGCACTTAAGGTGAGCTCTGTCCCTGTGCTAGTAAAAATGGCATGGTGGTATAATACTCCTTGTTCAATCAAACGTTACCATGGAAAGCACATCATCAACTTCAGCATCATTGCCATCACCAATATTATCACTTGAGTCATCATCATGATCGGACTACTCTTTTTCGTCGAAATCATCATCAGAGTATGCCATACACCTCTCCACATCTGTTGGGACATCATCATCCACCGGCTCATTGAACTCATAACCTATACGCAACATGGTCTTTGCATGACTCCCTATCGGATAATCTAACTCTATATCGTGGACTTCCCATTTGGTGACTGCTCGCCCAGATGCCTTCAATAGCAATTTGGTAAACCTATACATTGGGGACCTAATCTCATTATTCTGAGTTTGACGCTCGGGCATTGTCAAATTTATCCCATGAAGAGCTGGCCCTTTTGTGCATGAAATCCCAAGTGGCCTGTCACCGATAGGCAGTAAATAATCTGCATCTTCTTCTGGAACTCCCTATTGCCTCAAATATGTAGTCAGCAGTCCAAGAAATCCATAGCTCCTACCTCTCCAAAATTGGTCCTTTCTCATCACTGAGGAAATAATAGAACCAACATTCACATCCACATCATATCTCATCAGGGCATAAATCAAACATACCCGATCATGGGTCAACTCTGTCATATGTTTCCCATGAACTAGGAAAGAATAGATAATCCATGCATGTAGACATGCCTCCCTATTAAAATGATCAAATTCTAGCAAAACATGCGTAACTTCCTCTCTGTGGAGAATCCACCTCGCCATAGATCTAGTGCCGCATAAGAGATGACGTATATCCTGATATAGGGACTCGATTATCATCATCTTCAATGGGTCGGGATCATCCTAGGGTGAAGGTACACCTAACAACTCATTAATAGTGTCTTCCATGAAAGTGATCGTCTGACCACGCACCTCAACTTCAGACTCTCTCGGGTTCCAGTTTGCATAAAACTCTCTTATCAAGCTCAAATTGCACTCTCCTGGCTTCTTACAAAGAAACCCCATACATTGAGTCTCAATCTTCCTCACCATTGAAGGATACTTCTTCAACAAAGTCCTCCTATTGATGAGATCATCAGCTGAATATTTAGATTCCTTGTGCTGCGAGTACTATTTTTACCTGCTTCAACCACAACTTTGGTTCCAAACCTGCGATTCCCCCTTGGAACTTGAGGAGCTGCTGGAACTCTATCAGTTTGTCTACTCCTCTTATTTTTAGACCTTGATGTCCCCGAAGTGCTCTATCCCTTGCCAACCATGTTACCTGTTCAGCACAATAACCCACAAAAATATAAAACCAAACACCTTCGACACTAGCTACCACTAAATGTGAAAGTCACCCCATAATTAGTTGCTAGCACAAGTTGCTACAAAAATCACAATGCACTCGGGTACTCAGACTTCCCATTTCTATTTCATAAGTCCATGGTCAGTTATCCAACACTACTCTTTTAACATCGATTAATCTTAAGGAAGTGACAAAGAAAATTCTATCATTATAAACCACTTTCAGTTTTTTTAAATAGAAACTAACTTAACCTAACCCCAAACTTAATTTCTATCATGTAGTAAATAAAAAAATCCCGATTCTTTGATAGTGAATCAACAAAACACATCAATTAAATCATTATTTACCCACATGAACACATGAACAATGCGTCAAACCATTCAACAACCTATCACCTTAACCTCCTAACATTCCCACACAATTTTAACAACTACTATTCTGAGTAAATTCAATTTAGTGAAACAAAATCCCTTGGAATAGAAATTTCAAATCAACTATGTATCCAATCACACAAGTTATAGCAATATTTAAGAAGATTTTATTCTCAAAATTTAAAGTCAAAGTATGATGAGAATTTACCTTGTCTTGGTTGAGAAAAAAGGTTGAAGTTGAGACCTTGTGCAAAATTTTGACAACTTTTGACTAAGGATCAACTTAGGGTTTGGGGAAAAAGGGGCGGCACACAGCTAGGGTTTAGTGAGGGGAATGAAAATGCTTAAGTGTGGTATTTATAGTTGTGATGCAGTAACGAGGATCGATGCGACGCGTTGTATATCACGTTGAATAATTAACGCGACGCATCAAGTTCATGTCAATTCTCTGGAAATAGTTCTGAAAAAAATTTCTGAGTATGGAATTTATGTCCATCGATGCAACGTGCCAATATCGCGTTGGTCCTATGGAAATTGCATCCAAAAAAATTTCCGAGGCCAAATTTCTCAGATTTTTATGTATTCTTACCCCTTACCTTTTTCACAACTCATTAGCTATTTTACTTACTGAATGGCCCATGTTCACCATCTTCTTTATCTTTACCTAATTTCTTATTCCTATACATCAATAAAAAATAACAAAATTATGTAAGAAAAAGTGGGTTGCCTCCCACCAAGCGCCTTATTTTCGGTCATGGCATGATTCACCTTTTTTTGTATTTTTCTTTTTATTATTCATCCACTAGAAATTTAAACTACCTATTACATTAAATTTGTGGGTTTCCTCCCACATTGTGGCTTATTTTACGTCGTAGCATGACTTAGCTCAGCATCACTCATCAGCAAAAGTGATGGATTACTTATACGTATTTGGATGATCCGCCCAATAATGCTTTACATACTATCCATTCACAAGGAACTTCTCTGTGTTCTCTTTATTCCATAACTCCACATCTCCATGAGGTGTCATACGCACCACCTCAAAAGGTCCAGACCATTTCGACTGCAATTTAATTGTAAACAAATTAGGTTGTGAATTGAACAACAAAACAAGTTGTCCGGGTTCAAATACTCTTTCATGAATTTGCTTATCATGCCATCTTTTGGTCTTCTCCTTATATAGTTTGGCATTTTCGTAAGCATGATTTCTAAACTCCTCAAGCTCGTTCAACTGTAATAACATTTTCTCCCCCATGGCAGTCATCTCAAAGTTCAGCTTCTTCACTGCCCAATATTATTGGTGTTCCAACTCCATAGGAAGATGACACGCTTTACCATACACCAAGCAATATGGAGATGTACCAATAGGCATCTTATAAGCTATTCAATAAGCCCAAACTACATCATCAAGCTTCTCTACCCAATCTTTTCTCTGCCCATTTACCATTTTCTGAGTATCTACTTAATCTCCCAATTTTATACCTCAACCTATCCACTAGTTTGGGGATGATATGTAGTGGCAACTATAGGCCTGACACCATATTTAGAAAGAAGATTTTTGAACCAGGTGTTAATGAAGTGCGTACCTCCATCACTAATGATATCTTTTGGTGTACCAAATCTAGAAAATATGTTGCTCTTCATAAATTTAAGCACCATTCTTTCATCATTTGTCGGACTCACCATAGCTTCCACCCATTTAGGGACATAGTCAATCTCTACTAAATTATACAGATTATGTTTGAAAGGTGGGAATGGACCCATAAAATATATCCCCCAAACATCAAAGACTTTGACTTCTAAAATACTTTTGAGGGGCATCTCATGACGCCTAGATATGGTACCCAACCTTTGACATTGATCAAAATTCTTTATGAAAGCCACTTCATCTCTAAACAAAGTAGGCTAGCAAAAACCTGATTAGAGCATTTTTCTCGTTGTCCTCTCACCCCCATTATGTCCACCATATGAAGATGAGTGGCAATCTTATAACACCTTCGAAAATTCAGCCTCTGGGATACACCTACGAACAACTCCATCTGGACCCTGCTTGAAAAGATACGGTTTGTCCCAAATGTAGGCACGAAAATCATGGAGTAATTTCTTTTTTTGTTTTGTGGTGGCATTAGGAGGGTACACCTCACAAGCTATCAAGTTCACAATATCTGCTTGCCATGGGAACTAACTTGATCTAACGACAACAACTTATCATAAAGAAACTCTTTCTTAATACTCAGAAAGTCATCCACAATATGGTCTCGATTTTCCAGCCATGATAAGTGATCAACAACTTGATTTTTAGCTCCCTTTCTATCTCGAACCTCAAGATCAAATTGTTGAAGTAACAGAATCAACCTGATTAGTCTTGGCTTCACATACTTTTTGTTCACAAGATACTTAATGGCAACATAGTTAGTATGAAAATGACCTTAGTACCAACTAAGTAAGATCTAAACTTGAAAAATGAATACACCACTGCCAATATTTCTTTCTCTGTAATCGTGTAGTTAACTTGAGCATTATTTAACACTTTGCTAACATAGTAGATAGAGCAAAATACTTTATCTCTTCTCTGACCCAAAACTGCTCCCACGGTAATATCACTAGCATCACACATCAACTCAAAAGGTAACTCTCAATATGGTACGATCAGAATAGGTGCTTTAATCAACTTATTCTTAAGCTTTTCATAAGATTTATGGAAATTTTTCCCAAACTTAAACTTGGCTTCTTTCTAAAACAATTTGCACATGGTTGCATGTCCCAGAATGATCTACACTCCTTTGACTGTCACTGGATGAGACAACTTTTCTATCATTTTAACCTTCGCCTTGTCCACTTCAATTTCTTTGCATGACACTTTTTGTCCTAGCACAATTCCTTCCTTAACAATAAAGTGTCACTTCTCCCAATTCAACACCAAGTTTTTTTCCTCGCATTGCGCTAGGACTCTGTCAAGATTTTGCTGGAACTTTTTAAAAAAATAACCATACATAGAGAAATCATCAATGAATACCTCCATAAATTCTTCCACCATGTCTGAGAATATCGCCATCATACATCTCTGGAATGTAGCAGGTGCATTTCATATACCAAAAGGCATATTTATGAATACATATGTACCATATGGACAAGTGAAAGTGATATGAATTCATATGTACCATATGGAAAAGTAAAAGTGGTCTTCTCTGGGTCTTTCGGTGGTATGCTTATCTAATTATAGCCGGAATACCCATCAAGAAAAAAATATTACTATTGCCCCGCTAATCTATCTAATATTTTGTCAATTAAGGGAATTTGATAGTGATCTTTATGAGTTTCTTCGTTTAACATCCTATAATCAATAATGATCCTCCAACCGATCACCGTACGTGAGGGAATCAACATATTATCATCATTGGTTACTATATTCATTCCTCCCTTCTTTAATACATAGTGCACCAGACTAACCCATTTGTTGTCTGAAATTGGATAGACAATACCACTATCTAACCGCTTGATCACTTCTTTTCTGACTACCTCCTTCATCACAGGATTCAACCATCATTGTTTCTGCACTCTAGGTTTGTATACCTCTTCCATGTAGATATTATACATATAAAATGCTTGATTGATTCCTGTAATATCAGACATCTTCCATCTAATTGCCTTTTTTCTCCTCTTTAAAACTGTAATGGCTTCCTTTACCTATATATCTGATAATCCTGCAGATAAAATAACAGGAAAAATATCTTGATCACCAAGAAAAACATATTGTAAATGAGGAAGAAGAACCTTAAGCCTTAAGTTAGGAGCTTCTTCCACTAAAGGCCTGGGTGTGGGGTCAATTGGCCTATTCAAAGGCTTGGACGACACTTTCTTTGTCTTAACCACCGCCAATTTCATAACCTTGACCAATTCCAAAGCTTTCACATAGCCATACAAATCTTGGCCCACGAAATCTCGCTTTAATGGATCATCAGACAACAATAACTATCAATCCGAAGAAAGATCAACAACTAATATAGAAGACAACTCCTCATATATGGTTGGCAGTTTCAATGCCTTTTACGCATTAAAAACATCCACTTTATCATGTGCTCGCATTTTCATTTTTCCTGCTACTACATCAATGAGTGACTGTTCTATTGCTAAGATGGGTCATCCCAAAATAAATGGAATGATAGTATAAACCTCAAAATCAAGAACCACAAAATCCTTTGGGAAAATTAAAGATCCCACTTGCACCAACACATCCTAAATAATGACATCTGGCCAAGCAAGGGACTTATCCACCAATTGCAACATAATAGACATGGGTTTGGGACTCACAAGATCCATCTTCCTGTACCATGATGTGGGAATCATATTTATGCTAGAACCCAAGTCACTTAATCCACATGCACAAATAGTCTATCTAATGGTAATCTACAATGTGAAACTGCCTAGATCCTTCAACTTTGTGGGTAGTTTATTTTAAATTTTAGATGTGCACTCTTGAGTAAGGGCAATTGTAGAATATTCGATAAACCTGTTCTTATTGGCAATAATATCCTTCATGTTTTTTCATATTTTGGCAGACTCTGTAGAATGTCAACAGGAGGAAGGGTTACTTTAACTTACTTCAGAAGATCTAGAAATTTCTTATAACTGTCTTTCTCTTGATTCTTCTTTGACCTTTATGGAAAGGGAAAGGTGATAGTTTTCTTCTCCATATGAATTTTATCACTTGCCTCTTTTTCAGTAACCTCTAACTCTACCTTATCTTTCAAACTGTCATCCATAACTATGGAATTATCCTGCTCCTGAATTGTTTCCTTATTTTGTAGCCCACTCCTTATTGTAACCACATTCACCTATTTCAGATTAGCCTCAGTGTCGCTAAGCAATGCTCTTTGTGGCCTTGTATTCTGTGATCCTACAATTTGACCCAATTGCAACTCTAGATTTCTTGTAAGCAATTCTTGACTCTTCAACTCAGCTGCAAATTGTGCCTGTTGAGTCTTTATATCTTTCACAAACTATGGTTTTTGATCCATGAACTTCTTAATTAACTCCTCCACATTTCTATTCTGAGTATTCGCCTGATTATTCTGAGCCGGCTATGCATTTGATTGCATTGGTCCCTTATACTAATTTGCATTCTCTGTAAAATTTCCACCCTATGAGAAATTAGGGTGGTTCCTCCAGTTTGTATTATACGTGTTGCCAAAATTCTGTTGACCTTGACAGTTATCATTCCCCACGTAGTTGACTAAATTTGGATTAACAAAACATGCATCTGCTTCATGGTTACCACTTCCGCAAATTTCATACCACAAATTTACCTATTGAACTGTATTTGTTGTGGCTGCTGGTTGTACCGCACCAACTTTATATTATTATATTGAGTAGTTATATGATTCTGCATTGCTGCAATCTGTGCCTGTAATGCAGTAAATTCATGAACCTTCAATACCCCTGCAACCTTTTTTAGAGCGCTCCTTAAGTCTGCATGCCAATCAGTATTTCCTTATGCGATTTAATTCAACAATGTATATAATTCTTCATAAGTTTTCTCCAAAGATTGGCCTCCTGCTGCTGAATCCAAGAGAATCTTCGTATTAGAATCATGGTCTTCTATAAATATGTGCACCAAGACATAATTAGATTGATGTTGATGAGGAAAATTTTTTATCATGCCTTTAAATCTCTCCCAAGCTTGGTAGAGATTTTCTCCATCTTTCTGTCTAAAACTCAAGATCTCACTCCTCAATCGTGCAGTCTTCTGGGATGGAAAAAATTAAATAAGGAATTTTTTAGCATAATCTTCCCATAAAGTGATGGAGTGTAGTAGTTCAGCATGTAACAACCTCTTTCCTTCCCTATTTAGAGAAAAAGAGAAGAGTGATAATTTGACATAATCAACATTCACATCTTCAGGAATGTATGTATCATAAATTTCCAGGAAAGTCTGTATGTGCTTCTGCGGATTCTTTTATGAAAGTTCATGAAAGTGCCCCACGAAATTCAACAATTGCACAATATTTTATTTTAATTCTCACCGACCTCCTGGTTTAGTCTTCCAAATGCTCTTAGTTACATAGTTCGTAAGTGGGATTGCCATCTCACGAATAGGTCTTGCGGATGGCTGAACAGGAACAACTGGAATAACATGAGCTAGAACATTTCCAACTTTGGATCAGTAATAATTGGATCTCATATTTCAGCCAACTGTCCCTGTTGAATGTAATATTGAGCTCTTCATCTCTGATGAAAAATTACTTTCAATTCTACAAAAGGCTCTACCAACTCGTTCTCTCTAGCCATTCCAATGTTCAGCTAAACCTGCAAATATTCATCCGCTAAGATCAAGTTGTTAACACTTAAACTTATTATCAAAAAACAAAAATTAAGCAATTTACTAATTATGCTAGTCCCCAAAAATGGTGCCAAAAACTTGTTGCGTCCCTATGCACACGCAAGTGTACGTGATCGTACAAGTAGAATCAAGACTTAGACAATCAGATATCATTCCCATGAGGATTAATAAACTAGAAATTTAATCAACCTTTAGTTTAAGACAATTAGGTATTAAGTGCTTTAGAGTATCAAGATGATGTTGAATTTATGAATAGAAATGTAAATTATTAAATAGTGAATACCTAGTGGTGACTAGAGCAAACCAAGAAATGGTTGTTCTCAATAATGATAAAGATTCCAGGGTTGAGGCATTTCGAACAATCATACAATTCTCTATTCTTATCACAGTCTAATTGGTTATCGGGTTGTTGATTTGCAAGGGTTATACTACGATCTGGGTCTCCCGACCTTAAATCTTCTACCTAATGAACATTGTAGCTACAACTCCCATAGAGATACAATAATTCTTCAAGATTCTTAAAGTTATCTTCTTGCAATTGAGCCAATCAAGGCTTCTAGATATATCCCTATCCTAGATGCTAATTCAAACCCCTTATTTTATAAAAGTAAGAACCTTTCTCCTTAATTTCTTCATTTTATCCTTCGATTCTCCTCCCATATGCACATAGAAATATAGATTTATTCTAATGGTGGCCACTCATCAAAATAGTAATCTCAAGAATTTAAGAACAAACAGATGATAATCCAAAAAGAAACTATGAATAAGAATATACAAAGTGTAATCATGTTAATGGCCTCAACCCTAAAATAAGGGTGTTTAGTCACTTATGTTTGAATTCAACATCCAAAATAAGTAATTAACCATACCCAAAAATAATTCTTGAAGTAAAGAAGTTCAAAAGAAATATGAACCATAAAAGAAAGAATTTTGCATTTTTTCTCTGTTGCTATGCTTACCCAAAGAATCCTGGGAATTATGCTCATGTGTTCTTTTTATACTTAAGAAAATTTCACCAGATCTGTTTTCATGATGCGACACGTCGCTAATCGCATTAAACGAATCAATGCGTCGCATTAACATCGCATTGTCACACTGGAGTTCATCTTTGAAAATCAATCTAAGTCAATTTCTTCACCACACAAAGTGACGCGTTGACATCGCGTCATGTCACTGGAACTTGCTCCTCAAAATTTGGCTAAGTGTCAAAACATTAGGCATCAACGCAATGTGTTGACATAGCATCGATGCACTGGAACTTGATCTTGAAATTTTTTCTAAGGAACAAAAATCACACATCAACACAATGCGTTGACATCTCTTCGTTGCACTGGAAGTTTTTCTACAATTTTTTGTTAAGGCACAATATATTACTAGTTAACACGATGCGTTGAGATCGTGTCGTGTCACTGGTTTTTCTCTCCAGTTTCTTTATTTCTTTTAGTCAATCCTCCAGATGTTTTTTCCCTTAATCCACATGGTCTTTCATCGTTTCATGATATGTATCCCATTTTCTTATTAATCCATGAAAAATTAACCCTGTATCTCTAATCACATCGGTTAGCCACGAAACACAATTTAACTCAGAATTCAATATAATAAGCATACTTTTTATTCTCAAAACAAGTCCAAATATAGGTTAATAGAGGTGTTTGGACATATAAATATGCCTAAGATCAGATTAGAGGATATGCTTTCATCCTATATGATTGATTATGGAGGCAATTGGGTTGAGAATATATCTTTGGTGGAGTTTTCTTACAATAATTGTTATCACTCTAGTATTGGTGTAGCCCCTTTTGAGGCATTGTATGATAAGAGGTGCAGATCTCCTATTGGTTGGTTTGGGCTTGGTGAGGCGGACATGTTTGGTCTCAATTCGGTCTACCAGGATATGGAGAAGGTAAAGGTTACTCGAGAAAGGTTTAAGGCTACCCAAGGTCTCCAAAAGTCCTATGCTGATATTTGGTATAGAGACTTGGAGTTTGAGGTTGGGGATAAGGTTTTCCTCAAGGTATCTCCCATGAAGGGAGTAGTGCTATTTGGAAAAAAGGGAAAGCTCAGTCCCCATTTTATAGGTCCTTATGAGATTTTGCAAAGAGTTGGTAATGTTGCTTGTGAACAAGAGTTACCTTCTATCTTGATCTTGATACATCCAGTATACCATGTTTCCATGATAAGGAAGTGTATTGTTGATCCTTATTCGATGTTCCCTTTAGAAGGATTGGGTCTCACAGATTCTATCTTATAAGAAGTCTCGGTTGAGATCCTGGAAAGGCAGGTTCATCGGTTTCGGACCAAGGATGTGGCTTTGGTTAAGGTTCTTTGGCGGGACCATAAGGTGGAAGAAGCTACATAGGAAGCGGAAGAGGAAATGAAGTCCAAATATCCGTATTTTTTTTCTTCTCCTGGGTTTTATGCGGAAGGTATATATCTCCAACACATCTTTATGTTTAGAGTTGTTAAAGGAAAGATTAATATCTTTGCCTCATTATTTTCAAACCTTGTTAATATTTGGAATATGTTTGATGAGATACTAAAAAGGACTCGTGCATATGGTTACCCCTACCTTGTCCATCATTTGTGGGAGAATGTTCCTAGTAGGGGAGACTGAAAGACCCTAGTCTCTACAACTAAGAAAATTTTCTAAAATTCTGATCTTTGGACCTAATATGGCCTAAGGGTACAAGTCGTATGTTATGGTACAGATGGTATGGTCCAGTCGTATACTGACCAGTGTTGGTTGGTGAAATTGATTTTGGTTCCTGGGATGGATACTACTTAGGGGTATGAGTCATATTGGTGGTCGTTAGGGTCCTTAATTTTATAATTTGTCATTTAGGTCTAATCTAAGTATGAGTGCCTCACCATGAGCCATAAGCCAGGGTGCGAGTCATAGAATGAACTCATATACTAGACAGTGTACAATCCTCCAGGTATTTTATTTTGCCAGAGATACGGGTCATGGATACGGATCGTATGCTATAGTTTCAAGTTGTAGATATTGATCGTATCGTAGGGTACGACTCATGTGGGTCAATCATATCCCTACGACAGGATTTTAGTGCAACTTAAGTTGGGATATTCTGGATATTTCCCTATTTAACCTAATAGGTCCCACGACTTCTAACCAACTTAGGATGTTATTTACCCTATTATTCCATACATTAATATTTAGAAACTTTTCTAAAACACTCTATAATTCTCTCAAGAGCTTATGGACAAGGGAAGCTAGGGTTTCAACTAAGGGATCAATTTGGGGCTTGTCTTGGTGATTTCTTTCCGTCATCATCTTGGTTTAAGGCATGTTTTATTCCCTCATAGTTAATTCTAACTAAATGTATGGTTTTATGAATGTTCTCATAATTTTATTGATTGTATGAATTTGGTTTTCAAATATGATTTAAGGTTTTTTATATTAAATTGTTGGTTATAGTTTTCCATGGTTTAGTTATTCTTTTATATGTATTAATGGTGGATTTTGATAATTGTATTGCAAGAGAAGGTTTTACTGGTAATTGGAATTGGTTTTGGTCATATTATGCCCCCAATGTGTTTGGCAAAATACCTATAAAGATATGTCCATTGCATTGACTACGTTAATGGAACTCTTGTATGTTTTAAACTTAGTAAAGGCATTATGTACATTGGTTTACATGGCTTCGAATAACAAAAGGTTAATTGGTTATGCTTTGGGGGAACATGGAAGTCTCCCAAATGGTTTAATATGGTAAATGAAAGGGCACTCGAAAGTCCCCTTAAACCTATATATGGTTGGCTATGGATGATACTTGCAAGTACGTGTTGGTATGACGATACCAATATCAATGTCCATGGTTAATAAATCAATAATGGTTTGTTTATTGGGAAATTCATTTTCATTGGGTAATAATGACGGTAGGTGTAACTAAACCATTAAAGGTGGAGGTCCCAGGGGGGACAAAAACAGGGAACTCATATTTTCTGATAAGAGGTTCGTCATGGTGTCCATGTGCATAATGTGTCATTATATTTGGGTGATGTACTAGTCAGTCCAAGGGTTACTTCCCTGGTCGTGTGGCTACACACACTGGGGCCCTTTAATTAAGGAGAGTTAAACCTATATAGACTGTTGGTGGTTTAATACGGTAATTCTAGACAACCCAGGTAAATGTTTTAAAGGAATTCTAAACCCGATCCCTTTTCCCGACATGGTTACATATATATATATATGTATGTATGTATGAATGCGTTCATATAGATGGTTTTACTTGGTTTTATAGATGGCATTATTTTATCCTTACCCTGAGATCTTGCTAGCAATCACTCGCTAACCCTGTCTACTGGCAGTTGTATACCCACGCTATGTAGGAACTAACCATTCTACTCCTCCTACATAGTGATTGGCTTTGGGATAATATTTGTACTTAAGTGGTGAGATTCCATCCATTCAGAAGGCTCTATATCATGTTATCGATATTTTTAGACACTTTGATTTTATTTGGGATATTGGTTTTGGCTATAGTTGGGGGCATATCCCAACCATATTTTATTACACTTTTTGTTAGAGGTTTTATGGTACTTCTATGTGTTGGAATGGTCGGTATCAGTATTGGTGCCAGCCTTGACATTGGAATAAGTTGTAGGGATAACATCATTCGACAATATTTTTGGTTGTTCTATCCTATTTCATTTTAGGATTTATAATAACATGTTTCGAAACATCTTTAGATATGGCTATGTTTATGGCCTTTGTTTTTTTATGGTTTGGTATGGTTGGATTATTGGTACGGGATGGTTGGACTCAGTTGGGTCGGTCACAGTTATGATCTATTCCAAGAGTCTTTATGTGAGCCTTACACTATCTTGTTACATGGTCCAAATTCATCCATCTTAGGACAGCCATCTGGAGGTTGGGTTGGGTAATCGGGGCGGTCTCCGGTCCTGGTTGGACATGGGATGCCTATTGCGATAAATCTCCTTGACGGATCATGTCACAAACTATGGAACCTCGCTATTTAAGTTCAACACCAACTATCACTGAATCCTATCAATGAGTAGAAGGAGTAGTATGGCTAGTTCCTACATCACGTGGGGATACAACCACTTGAAGATGGGTTAGATGGTGAAGGTTAGCATGCACTAAGATAAGTATAAGGTAATACTAACCTTTAAACACAAGTAAACCAATCATAAGATATATATATATATATATATATATATTCCATGGTGGGAAAGGGAATCGGGGTTAGCATGCCTTTAAAAATATTAACCTGGGTATGTATAGCTTAACTGTCTTAATCCACCCACGAGCTATATGCGTTCAGTGTAACCCCTTAAATAGGCCTCGATGTGTATAGCTGTATAAACTGAAGATACCATTGGTGTAAGATATTTTTTAGTACCCTTCACTCTCTATGATACATATATACAAATGTACTTAGGGGATTCTCGTCTACCCTGTAAGTATCATAGATGGTTTCCATGACCAATCCACATGTCAGCAAACATGAGTTTCCAGTATTCGTACATTGGACTCCCACTTTCAGTGTTAGCTATCATACTCTACCATTAATTCCCAATTAAAACCATTTCCAAACAACCAAGCCACTATTTTTATTATCATTAATCGAGTCCATTTTAAGTAGTTTCATCATACCGACTATAGCTTGCAAGCAATGTCTTTAGCAAACCTTAGGGGACTCTCATGTACCCCATAGGTTTCTTTATTAAGCATACTTGGGGGATTCACATGTATCCCGCAAGTAAATAAATATTTAGATTAATTAGAAGATTTCCATGTACCCCACAACTATTTCATTATCATGTTTTGCTTTGGGATTCCCATGTGCCTCACAAGTCATTCATCATCCAAACCAATTTCATCATTTCATTCACTTTGGGGATTCCCATGTACCCCTTAAGGTTTTCATATAAAACAATTTCCTAGCAACCAAGGCCTTACCATTTATCCATTCCAAACCATTCTTATCATTCAAAACCATTTAAACCAAATAATATGATTCAAAACCATCTAAACCGATTTAGATTTCCATTACTAAATCATACCATGCAAAAGTTTCAATGGAAGTCCAACAATATAGTAAAAATATTCTCCTAGTCATTTTATCAAACATGTTGAGAGTATACCTTTATCAAGACCAAAATCAAAGCATAAACCATCAAGTTTAGGGTTACCCATAACCCATTAATTAAAACACAACCAGCAACCATCCACATGTGCAAACCATAACTAAAAACACGTTAAAACATAGTTTTGACCAAGAGTAATGAAAACTTAAAACATGTATTTATTTGGAACTGACAATGAGGGAGGAGTACATGCATTATACAAGCAGATTTAGAAAAGAAAACTTGACTCTTGATCCCTTTGAAGAAAACTTGTAGAAACCCTAGCCTTATTCTTCAAGAGAGAGTTATCAGAGTGTATTTAGAGTGTTTTAATCTTCCAATAAGTTTTATAAGAGGACACAACATGATATATAATGTTGGGACATAAGGTTTTCGGGGTGGGAAATATCTAGACTATCGTTAACTTAAAACATGAAAACCTACTCCTAGGAGGGTACGACCACCCCCTTTAACCGTACCTTTGGGAAAGACTAGTGCCATATCTCGTACCCTAGACACCACCTTGGTCCCCTATACTGACCATCATACGATCACCAAGGGCTAGATCATACCTTGGGAAATGAATGGTACCCTAAAATCGTACCTTGGACAAATTCAACTAGACCAAAATTTTGCCATCATACGACTTGTCATTATAAACCTCATATCCTACCATAAAACAAGTATGATGCTTAGTCATATCTTGGATAGAAACAAACCCAAATACACTGACTAACATATAAGAGAGGGGACACGAACACGCACTATATCATGCGCATTCTATGTCTAAACTGTACCTTGTCCAGAATGTTCAAACTTGAAAAAATATTGCAAGGGACAAGGTTTAGGGTGTTTCAGTCCATCCTCTAAAAATGAAATAGAGCATAGAAGATGAAGTACTAGGAGCCACTCTATCATTTCTAAAGGTGATATTCCAAATAATGAGGAAACCAGTTTGACTACCATTATAATCAATGCGAGGGTAAAGTTGAAGTAGCAAGATAATTGGATAGAAAGGAACCTACTCAATTTATAGGACAAAGAAAAAGGTCACAATACGAACAATGACACCTCAAGATCATCAACCAATGGATTAGGAATTCTCATTGGGAGCAACATCCCATTTTCTTTAAAAAGCTCTGCAACATTCCATTTTCTTAAAAAGGCTCAGCAACATAATTAAAGTACCCCCAGATAGAAATCTCTCAATCGATCTTGGTAGATATTATAAGAACTAGTTCTTTCCATCTCCTAACCATATAAATGTTGTTCTTAAGAGACGAAGAGATTATATGTATGGGGTAAAATAGCTTAATAGAACATAACAAATTTGGGTTAGGTATATATTGGGTAGGCCCACATGGACGTTGTCTCGAGAATGATCCCGACATGGTGAAATGGAATCTCAGGCAGAAGACAGAAGTTACCTGAGAGAACCACTTATGGTGACTGCGTATGAAGGAATGAAAAAAAGGATTATATGTAAGATTATTTGGGTCCATAGTTAACTCTCCACTAAACTGCGCCAGACATGTAGTAATTGCCTAGCTTCCCCCAACAGCTCGAGGATAAGAGGTCAAGGGTCATTGAACGCGGTACTATAGGCTCAAAGAATAATGATATCTCATTAGCCGAAAGGCAACTTCTTTACCCTATAGTTAGACACTCCCTCTCCCATTGTAAAAAATTGATTTTTGGGTCATCGTAACCTTTTAAGCAATTAAATGTCTTTATCTTGGTTCTTAAGTATTTTGTATTTTAATCCAACTATCTACCGCTTTCTCATTATCTCACTGGAATTCAGTTGCATTTTTCCTTTAGAGTAGAGGATCTAATACTCGGCCTACATTACAGATTTATTCCTGAATCTTCATCTTGTTCAATTTGTATAATATTTACCTCACGTTGTTCATCTTTCACATATGTTTATTACTAGTGCAAAACAAAGATCATAATACATGATCTAGACTCACGAATAAATTTAACTACACAAAAAAATGGTAAATATTGATGTCGGTGGAAGATTGCAGTATTTAGTTGAATACACTAAATGCATGCAAATAGAAGGAAACATAATACAATTAGATTAAGAAAAAAAAGAGAATAAATTTTATTTTTTTGGTGGAACCACAGGGGATTTGTTGAGGTGAGTGGTAAATAATTATTCATGTCAGTTGTGGCACATGAGGTAACCAAATCTCCATGTAATACATAATAGAAAATGATGGTAAGCATGAGAAATTGATGAGAACGTGAATGGCACTCATGTAATCACATCCAATCCACGGCTACTATTTTTTCTCCTTTCCTATTTATACTCTCTTCGAACCTATCAGTTTAAATATCAATTAATAAAGTTAAGAACAAGGAGCAAAACAAAAGAAGACATATAACACTATCTACGTACTGAGGAAAAATAAATTAAAAAAAATATGTCGTGGCAAACCTATGTCGATGACCACTTGATGTGTGAAATTGAAAACACAGGTGGCCATCTCTCTTCTGCAGCTATCCTTGGCTTTGATGGCAGTGTTTGGGCTCAAAGTCATAATTTTCCTAAGGTTAATCCTTTTATCCCTAACTTTTTTCTAATTAATTCTGGTTAGATAACCTATTTTTGGATTAATATATATATATATATACCGATAATCCAAGATTTCAGGATATGAATTTTCAGAAAAATCCAAGTTATTAATTAAAATTGGGCTAGATATATTTCTTGGATTTATTTTTTATGCCTATAATCAAGATTTCAGATTTGAATTTTGAGACAAACCGTAGTTCTTGTCTCCGTAAACAATTATTCTCGGATCTGTTCATTTCTACATGTTCTTTTATTTAATTATTTGTTCTCATGCAATATTGTGTTTTTTCTATGGATCTATTTAACAATTTTTTACATTCCTATATATTTTGTTACGACCAAGAGTCCTATATATCGTGCTACTAGAAATTCATATATTGATTAAAAAAGAAAATTTTATATGAATAGAGCATTCTGGTCCTGAGACCAGAACATATGCATAATTGCCAATGTGGATTATTATATATATATCCATATTATTTCATTTTTTATTTTCATGGTTTGGGGTTTTGATCTTTCATGTTTATCTAATTTGTCATTGATAGTTATGTCTTCAGTACGAAGAAAGATCGGATCTTGATTTGGTAATGAAATTCTATGGACATTTACGGCCTATTTGGAAAATCAATAGAAAATTGAAATTGAGTATAATTGAATGCAATTAAATAATTTAACATGTTTGTTTGATCAAGTACTTTCCAATTTAAATGGGAATTGGGTGTAATTGAAAAGGTATGATGTAACAAATTTTTAGATTTTTTTTAGCGCAGTGAATACAGAGAATTAATACAAGTATAACCAATTGCAGTGAATTTGAGGTTGTTGCGTAATTAATTGTTAATGCTTTTGGCATTTCAAAATCTTAGAATATTAGTTTATGCAATGTGATCTTGCTAATAACAAGTGATTTTGCATTTCCAGTTTAAACCAGAGGAGATCACTTATATCATGAAAGATTTTGAAGAACCTGGATATCTAGCTCCAACTGGTCTATTTCTTGCTGGGGCAAAATATATGGTCATCCAAGGAGAACCTGGTGCTGTCGTACGTGGTAAAAAGGTACTCTTAGGAGAATTCATTATTTAAATTTTATGAATTTTATTTCACTTTTGAAATTAACCCATTACTCCTTCCGTTACAAAAATATTTGTCACAATTTTTCTTTTTGTGAATCGAATGATATTAACATTGAATAACATTTAAGATGTATTGTTTCATTATAATAATATGAGTAAATTGTAACTTCAAATTTTCATATATATTTTTATTATCTAAATTTTAATTTTAAAATGGAAAAGGATAAAAAACTACCCATGAACTATCTGAAATAAAGCCAAAATACCCTCATTAGTTTTTTGATTAAAAATACCCCTTTGTTAAACATTAGGCTCAAAAATACCTCTCCCATTGACTTAATTCCACAAAATATTCCACCGGAATAAAAAGAGCCTCTTGACCATGCCACATCATCGTCCATGTGAAAATTCCCTCTTTAATTTCATTAGACCATTTAATTTCATCAATCTAATTTATTACCCAATCCGACCCAAAAATAAAAAAAACCATCTAGCTACTTACTCAACTGCTTGATTATACAAAAAATAAAACTTTTGTTGCCTCCCCACCAACCCACGCCCCCAAAAAAATAAATGAACAAATAACAACATTTTAACCTTAATCAATAAATCAAACAACTTATCCGCTAACAAATATTTATGTTTAACCAGTATTAAACATTTGACTTTTCTTAGTAATTCTTCCTATATTAGTTTCACATTACTAGTCATAAATATGGATAAAAAATGAGAATTACAGTAAGCTAACAACTACATAAATCTTCTAAGCATTTAGAAATAGAGGATCATATAAGGAAATCCAACTATCTTGGCAATGCACATAGTTAATCGATTAAACATGAATTCATGTTTTTTCTTTTGGATCGACTCGGGTGATAAATTAGGCTGATGAAATTTGAGAAAAGTTTTTACACGTGGGTGATGATAGGTCATGATCAAGTGGTATTTTTAACCAGATGGCATGCTTGTTAGAAGACTGTTAGGGGTAGGGATATTTTTTTGACAAATATTTATAGGAGGGGTATTTTTTAGCAAAAAAATCTAACGAGCGTAATTTTTTCTATATTTCAGATAGTTTAGAGATTATTTTAGACCTTTTCGATTTTAAAATATTGAATTGATCCAATTTTTGTTTATATTTTAAAAACAATAAAATTGACTCTAATTATGAAGTGATGATGAGTGATCGAACATATATTGGGCCTTGAGCCCAGGTGGTTTGGCCATTACTAGATCTCAAAGGCGAGTTTTCGCTGAGAACGAAATATTATTCGTGTTATAGTCAACTATGTAGAAGGATATGTTTGGGAAAAAGACTCTTTATTATGGTGTTTACGTTAAGAACAAGTCTCTTGTCAATACAAGGAACATTACTAATTGATTTTTTTGTTATTTGGTGTTCGGATGCTAAATCTCCGGAGCATTGTTGGATGCTTCGGATCAATAGGATATGAAGAAGATTAAAAAAGGTTATGGTGTGATTGAAATGTGTGAATAAAAAGTTTGTGATGAGATTTAGAAATGAGATGCATAGAGGAAGAGGACTAACATCAACTTTGTTTTTCACCCTTTTGAAACACATTTTGATGAGTATCACTATCGTTTTGATTACTCTTATCCTTTTAAACAATAATTGGTCTAGAAAAATAAAATATGACAATTATTATAGAATGGTGGGATGACTTGTTTGAGGAAATGTGTTAGGACTTAATTTAATTTCTATTTTTGAGTAAATGTAAAATTATTCTTCTGTAGGGATCTGGTGGCATAACCATCAAAAAGACTGGACAGGCACTGATTTTTGGTATTTATGAAGAACCAGTGACTCCAGGACAATGCAACATAGTGGTTGAGAAAATTGGTGACTACCTTGTTGACCAGGGATATTAATTACTCATTTTAAAATTTATTATTCCATAATTGAAGTTTCTTGTAATTGACAATTGCATCTATATTTTCTAGGGCAAAACAAACTAGCTCTGTAGTTTCTTTTCTTCTTTATGGGGAAATAACAAGAAGCATGAGACATTTTTTCTTTTAGGGTTGCTATATATTTCCCTTTTTGTTCTAAAATTTACTTTAACGAAATTGTGTATTTGGCATTTTGTAGATATTTTATTGCAAAACGGAAAGCATTCTCTGCATGCCCAAAATGAAATTAATTAAATTTCTTGTCTGATATACAATGGATCATAGTTTTGTTGAATTATACAGAATTTATGCTCTATGCAATTACAGAACAACACTCAGATCACCAGAACACAACCTTTGATTAATGTTGTTATGTGTTCAGCATAGTTGTAGAACAAAGAATTAAACATTTGAACATAAATTTTGAAGAAGTAAAAAAATATTCTGAGGCCACAATTTTTTTATTTTATTTATTGGGTAACCAATTTGAATATTACCATAACCAACAAAAACAAGCAACAAATACACCTCAAGGAGAATCTAATCTCACAACCAACATTTAGGAAGAATACTATGAGAAAAATTAAGCCTCCAGCATGAAACTAGCAATAAAGAAGCCTATTGGTCAAGCTTTTACAACTATATGCTCTACTATTAATCTTTAATCGATATAGTCTTTAAAAAATGCCCTTCATAGCCTTTGTAAAAACACTCTCAATATTTACATTGTGGTGCTTGAAAGTAGTACATTTTTTTGCCTTCCAAGTGTAGTAAACAATTGCTCTCGAAATAGATGCCACAACCTCCTTTTTGAACTGCTTCCAGTGCCTCCTTTTAGTTCCCTCCACCATAGTTTTCACTTCACCATCTTGAAGTGGAATACACGGCCAGTTTTATAGGTCCTGAGTTCTTAACTATTTGGTCCAAACACAATATGCAAATAAATGTAGGGATTCTTTTATCTAATTCATGTCACACAATTAACATTCATTAGTGTAGATTGGTATCTTTATTTTTCTTAGATTTGCACTTTTAAGTAGCCTCCCATGTGCATCTTACCAAAGATAAATATGTGTTTTGGTTGGGTTACTGTTGTTCACACTAGGTCATCTATTCTTAATCTGATGTAAGAACCAATGAGTATATTACAACTTCTAGTTAACTTTGCTACAAAAATAACAATAATAATAATAATAATAATTATAATAATTATAATAAGAATAAATTAAAAAAACGGTATTAGAGAATGATGAAATCCATCCCTAAACCACCAAAATTCACTACTAATGACTAGCGAACATAATAGCAATGACATTTCTTCTGTTGCTAAAATGCACCTTGCTAATCCTCAACGATAAATTTTTGCGTTGCTATCTTTAGTTACGGATTAGAGAGATAATAATTGTTGTTACCTATGAACATTTTCGTAACTAATAAATATAAATTTATTTGTTAGTTGATTTTGTCTGCAAAGATGTTAGCTACTAAACCTCCGTAGATTTTTTGCACAATTTATAAAATATTATTTCTTATTAATATTTATTAAATATTTAACTAGAAATAATCGTCGCTATGTTTTAAGTTTGTTGATATAGTTTTTATGTACAATAGAACATACAAAATGTAAAGTATAAATACTGACTAAGAAGCATTAAATGAACCTTATTTCATGTAACTAAAAGTCTCAGCACTAATAAATAGATCCAAAAATACATAAATTCTAAAGCATCACTAA
The DNA here is from genome assembly GCA_030864215.1 of Capsicum pubescens. NCBI lineage: Eukaryota > Viridiplantae > Streptophyta > Magnoliopsida > Solanales > Solanaceae > Capsicum > Capsicum pubescens. The sequence goes on along the minus strand of CM061549.1, from coordinate 96,994,681 downwards.
TGTTTATAATTGTTCTTCATCTAATAAAATCGAGTATGAAAGACAAAGTTATCCAATGTGGTGCTTGAGAGTGACGGTCATTAGCATCAAAAGTAGCACCCAGAGCATTGATCATGTTTCCCTTGAGATCCAAGAGATTAAACTCTTCTCTTTATCTTTCATCCCATGGTCTTGTAAGTTGAAACATCCATCTCCTCCCATGGTCTTGTAAGTTGCAACATCCACCTCACCTTATTACAATTATTATTGTGATCAATGTTGCTCTAAAAATTCTGGAGTTGTATCTTATAATTAGTCATGTACATTCAATTTAACCAAGAAATAACTATGAATATTATCTATAAGGTCAATAAATATCACAAAATATTTTACTTATGTGTACAATCCTAGACGAGTAACACGGAAAGTGTAATACCCTGTACTTTTTTTAGTCCCGTTTAGCTCCTAGTGTATCAAGGGTCAATCTTAAAAATAAATAACTATTGATACATATAGAATTTTCTAGATCTATATCCATATATATGTAGATAATCGAGTCAGCTTTTCAATAATACCAATTTTACCAAAATCTGATACTCGGGTGATATGTTATGACGCTTTTAGTGAAAAGCAGTAGGGCACCGCGATATCAACGCATTACGGTGAAGGGAAGATTCATGATTGTACATTTTACAGTGAAGCACTGTAATTACGTTGTGTCACGGTAAAGCCCAAATCTCAATCCTCCCTTTCCAGTAGCTCACCATGATTTGCGAGTATCGCACTAGAATTCTCGATGGAAAAGACACCGCATCGCGGTAAAATGATAATTTGCACTCGTTCTTTTCTAGTGAGCCACCACGACAACACCATATCACGGTGGAGTGCAAAATCAGGATTTCTAGTTCTGTACTGATTTTTCTAAAGGGCAACTTAGTCTTTTCCCAAGCCCCCAATTCATGTAAAGCACAAGATTGAACCTTTTCTAATCTTAATATGCTGATTATTCATGAAATTAATCTCAAAGACACCCTAGAAAACTAAATTTCAAATCTCAAGAAATCCAAATTTCACTTTTTTTCCAAGATAACCCAAAATTATACTCCCATTTCAAGATCTTCAAGAATCAATCTTCAATGGCATAAATAGGAACTCAAAGATCAATTTTCTTCATTTATTTATCAATTAAGGTATGTGGGGTTATGAACAAGGATAATACTTTCATTCTTGTGCCCAAAATTAGTTTTAAAGTTGAATTTTATAATAAATTATATGAATTTCAGTCTAGGATTTATACCCACTCATTACTATTTGAAGATTATAAGATTACAAGAGATTTAGATGTTGAATTGCATGTCTACTTTCTTATTTTTATGCGTGTGACATTGTTTTCTAGATTTAGAATTGAATTATCAAGACTTTCATTATTAAGCATGAACTTTATGATGATTTGACATGAAATTGATGCATGTGTTACTAAGCCCTAGTTTGAATGTTGATATTTCGAGAAGATTATGATTTTGAGCATCCCATGATTAGTTTATATTTAGATTTGAACAGATGAATGGTTGGTTTTCATTATAATCCCTTATACTAGTTTTAAAAGTGGAGTTCCTATAGAATGAGCATACAGATTAAAGGGAGCAGTATTTAGTACCGAGTTGGGTATGTTTACATGCCCAAGAACTACGAGACAACGTAGGTTCAGAATATCAGATCATTGTTATTTCTATATGGATAACAGTTATAGTTGTGATTACTTATCTTAGGTTATACCCCTTGTCAAGAGTATGACACCTCTCCCCAATGTGAGGTTTTCCCATAAGGGAACTAGACGTTAGACACTATGATAGCACACATAGTGTATGTCGTTTAGTAGAACCTCCTTACAAAAAAGAGAAATCCTAATAGAAAATCTTTTATAAACTAAGTGTGAAGGGCTCACAAGTTTATTCAAATATTGATTTACATAAGACATTAGCTATGGGATTTCATATTTCAGTTTATAGATACAAAAATGAGTCTTTTCTATAATTAAACTGTATGAGTTAAGGATATAATTCAAGTACAACTTTTAGAACTAAGTGTTATGACTCACTATATTTATATAACATGTTTTTCTACTAATGATTATGATTATCAGTTTTCAGTTATTCAAGCTAATATGAGTCATCTACACTTAGCATGCATTCTTTTACAAATTTGCAATAATGTTGAGATATTGTTTTACTTATGTATTCACCCCACATTCTTAGTATATTCTAGAAGTACTGATCCACATATATATCTATGTGGTAGATTGTTTAATAATGTAGGTTCAGGTGCTCAGTTTCAACAGAAAGAGTGATTTTGAGCATCTCTATCTACATCCCGACAGTTAGTGAGTCCTCATACTTCAGGGACCCAATTATTAAGTTTTTCAGTTCATTAAGGTAGTTGATTCAGTATTTTTCAGATAGTTTGAGATAGCTCGTGGTTTGTCCCGTTGTCTCTCTAGTTGATAGTAGTAGAGGCTTGTCGAACTGCTAGTTATGATTCATATTTCAAGTATTGATTGTCCAAACTTTTAAGTCAAGTATTTTCAGATATCATGTTTAGATAATTTCAGCTTAGCTGAGAAAGAATTCAATATTTTATCTTTGATTATATATCTAGATTACTTTATTATTAGTTTCAAATTTAGTAGACTGCTTACAGGGTTAGCTTAAGGCTACTCATAGTCCTGAGCACCGTGTGACATCTCTGGGCCCATTTTTGGGGAATTACAAAAAGATTTTTAATCATTATTGTGTAAACAAACATACAAACAAGAAACAATGAAATTTCAAATTAGAAAAGGATAATAACTTGCAATATATTTCTAGATGTCACTAGAAAATAGCTTCACATACATAAGAAGCTCAAACTGCAATAGGAAGAAATTTTCAAATAAATAAAATCTTCCCTCTCTCTATTTCTAATTTATCCTCTTTTTTTACCTATGGGCCCATTTTTATCTATCCTCTTCCCACACCAATTATGTTGATCACCTTACTAAAAGAAAGATTGTATTAACATGTCCTCAAGGTCATGTTCAACCATCAGATGTCCTTTCACTTGCTAAATCAGAGGTATGTGCATATAAATAGGTAGGCTAAACTAATACTTACGCAGAAACAATTCTCATTTTCACCTTTTACTACTTTTGATAAAAGAAAAAGAAAATATTTCAAGAGGTTGATTCAGTAATTATTTTAACCAACATCATGGTACTGCAATCTTCAGGTTAATTACATTCATGTGAAGAATCCCAAGGTCATAGCTACATAGTTGGTTATGGACAAATTATCATTAAAGTAGCTTTAATGAGTCAAAAAATACAAATTATTAAAGTGGTTACCTTAAACCTGGTTAATTTTTCCTTTAGCTTGTGTGAATCATACTAACTATGATTATTCAATCCCTTTGTGAAAGTTGGTTCAGCCCAGTCTTCGGCCACAAATGGTAGAAATATTCTTTCCTTATAGAACATTATCAGGAATTCTTAGAGAAGTTATGCATCACCTTGTGAGGTCTAGAAATAGTTTCCTTTCGGATGTGCACTTTCTGAGACCTGGTATGCCACTTATAAGCATAACGAAGGAGTAATTGAATGGTATGGTATATGGGTAACTTAAGGCTCAGGTAAAAAAAATTCACCAAATTAATCTTCTTGACAAATTTGTTCTCGATTCCTTCCAAAGTTAGATTGTTAGAATCTTTGGGGGGGGGGGGGTTGCACCCTCTGTGAGGGACCAGTTCCCTCAAAATCACTCATAGGTAGTAAAATAGTAATTTAACCAAGAACACAACACAATCCAACAATTATAGAACACAAGGTTTAACGTGGAAAGCTCCTTGCTCAAGGGTGGAAAAACCATGGCTTTCTCTCACAAGCTCTCAAAAGTTCACTAAAATCAACCTCTTTATTAAAGACTCAAACATAATCCTAACTCTAGGCGCCTCCTTCTTGTACTATCTCTACTACAACTTTAACTTGACAACTCTACCAAGTCTTTTTCAACACTGATTAACTCTAACTAGTTACAAGCTTAGACAACTCTACTTGGGCAATCTCAAAGTAAAAATAAAAGAGCATTACTCTTATATCATGAGTAATTCATTTTCAATTCAAGACTTACTCAAGAAGACTCACTCATTTTTGTATATAAGAAATAAGGACTTGAGCAATATTGAAATTGATTTTTTACCTTTTTTTCACTCTTTAATTTTTAGATTTGCAAAAGCTGCTTAATAGAGAAACATCATTTTCCTTTTATAGATGAGTTATCATTAGATTTGAAATTCCATTAGACCAGGTTTCCTCAATTGTACAAGAAGCACCTGCGTTGTTTGTTACACAAGAGGACAAAACTATGTTGACGCGTGCAAGTTGTACTGTAGCTTTAACATCTAGGGACTTAGTCCCTTGAAATCATCTTCTCAACATCAAAACAAGATACAAAAATTTAATCCTTTTTTTTATGATGACAAACCAACCATAGAATTTTGAGCATCAATACTCATTTATCTAATTTATTAAGTCTGATTACCATTACTAAAGATGAATGTTCACCCTATCATGAAACACTATGCTTCCATCTTTATGAAACTTAGGGACCTAGACACTTTTTTCAATTGCTATCAAGCTTTAATTACTCCTCCTGTCAATATGCACCATTATTCATTTATTGCATTTACATACTTTCCCCCATCACTATGCCATTACATCTACAATTCTTTTCACACATAGTACCTGGTTCATTCCACATGAAATCACTTCCACATGAAATAAATATTCCCTTATTTTCTATCATTGAAAAATAAAAATAGTAATCAAAGAGTAAAGGTAACCACATGTTAGTTAACACGTGGATATTGTGGCAACACTATCATGAAGAACAATATGCAAAAGGAATAAATGTAACACACAAAACAAGATTCATTAATTCATAAAAGGCAGTACCAGTACAACAAGCTTAAATAATCAACATAAAAACAACTGTCTTTGAAAACCATCATAAGAATCAAGCTAGGAGACTGACACAAGGTTGATGAGGGAATAGGGATAACAGGGCATAGGTAAAAAGAGCCTTCTGGGAAAGGGACTTAATCAATATCTCTATTCTTGTAGTTTCAGTAGTATGGGCATCTAAAAAATGTATGGTGAGGACATTCACTTGAGGTTTAATCCCATGAATTTCTCCAGTCAGATCTACTATATTATCTCGGAGGCTTACATTTTTTGCTGCAAGCTCTTCAGTGGCACCTAGTTCCTCTGAAGACAAACTTTAATTTTGTTGCTTCAGGTGAACTATTTCAGCATCCTCTGTAGCCAACTTGATCATTAATTCTTATATTAATTTGTCCAATTTTTTTTTACCAACCATCAACCCAGTCACCTGAAACACTGTTAGAGCTTTGCCATCAATACATTACATTTTCCACCATAGTTGTCTAACTGAATAATTTCTTGGATATGCCTAGTGTTCTCTTAGTTCCAAACATACCAAAATGTTTAAACATTTTTTTCAAGAAATAACCATATGACATCCCATGCTTCCATTCCCTTTCATGAATCACCTTATGCATATGCTCTATCATTATAGCAGGCAGAATAATTAGTACAAATTTACTTAAGTATTCAATAAAAAATAGGTCTACAATTGATGCTATGTGTTTTTCTTAGACCATGGTAAAAGGACCTTGTTGATGAACTCAAATACTAGTTGAAACTCACAAATTAAAATTTTTTCACTGCAGCTATTGAGGTTCCTCCTACCTTTGAGACATTGATCATAAAATCATTTATAGGTTATTGATTTAACAAGAGTTATCACACCTACAATGGGTATGTCTAAGATCCTACCTAATGTCTCTTCATCCAGTTGGATAGGCTTTCCCTGCACTTTGGCATTTAAAATTAGCCCATCTTCTGAGAATTCCATTGTATAAAATTCTTTGACCTCATTTTCAAAAACTATGAGAGTGTATTCCTTAAATAAGTGCAACTAACCTTGGTGTTTGACATACTCAACTAACACTATCATTCAAAGCTTTTCATAGTTCTTGGGATCGAATGTTCTTCCTGACAGAACCTTCTGTGTCATCAGTATTTTATTCCTTAGTTCACTCTCCATATCCTTCATGTATTCCTTCTTTCTACTTCTCTTCATCTCTCTACTTGCCTATTCCATTTCAATCGCAACCTTTCTTTTCTTGGGACTAGGTCCATCATAGATTTTCCTTTTCTTGGCAGCTATGTATTTCTCCCTTATTCTAGTAGGGCTACCAAACTGTGACATAGATAACCTGGTCTTCTCTGTAACATGAACTTCCTTTATTCTTTCCCCGATAACATTAGAAACTCTTAAATCTATGTTCTCCCTTACTTTGACATCCACAACTTCAATATTTTTTTTTCTCAACATCAACAGTTTTCTTTAGCCTTCTTCTTTTTATGGTTGAAGTCTTGTTAGACTTCATGGCATATTTCAATATTTTCTTTTAAAATCCTCTTGTATAATAGGATCTAGTCACTTTTAACCTTTGAGTCTACCACTTTCTTCTTTCCTATACTTCCCCATAGTTTATTTACCGACCATTTCAGAGGCAATTTATCCTCATTCTTCTTTTTCTCCTTATTTGGAGGTAACAACATTTCTTTTCCTTCATTCAGTTTATTCTTATCACCTTCTTTCTATTCTTATTCTCTAACTAAGATTTCCTTTGTGTCATATGCAAGCAGTATTAAATTTTCAGCTACCTAGTTTATATTACAAGAAAGATAAACCTTTTTAATGGAATTTCTTCACCAAATAAATGAGAAAAAATATAGTTTTAATCTAAGGGAGTAGGAGAGCCAGGTACTTGCAAGTTTTCAAAAGGTTTAGATTTTTTGATTTCTTCAGGAAACCTAGGGATCTGAGATTCTTCAGGTGCTTTTGAACTTTCTATGAGAGGAGGAATTTTGAGTTGAAAGATTTCCTATTCAATTGGTTACCCAAATCCTTGATTTTGATCCTCTCCTGTGATTGGTTGAACATAAATTTCTAGGGTTGAGAAAGATTCAATGGGAACTGACTTGTTTAAGGGTTTTGAGTTCTTTGTAGACGAGTTAGTGGTTAAAGTTTGCTTAGGTTCTTGTTGGAGACTCAAGATGATATTTTCTATGGATTTTGTTGTTGAAGGATAATATAATTTGGAATGTTCAACTTCATTTTTTGGTGTTTTGTCTATTTCAAGACTTTTATAAGGGTTTGCAACAATAACTGAAAAATAACTTATTTTTTTAGAGAGGAATATCGATTTAGGAAGATGGGTTGAATTTGTGCTAAAGAATAAGAGAAAGTCCAATTCAGTAGTTTAGAAAAGTGGCATATGCCATTTAAGAGAGATCCCTTTTGAAATGACATGTCTTAACATAACAACAACGACTATTCATTTTGTAAATAAATCGATCATTTTTGTAGTGAAATAAAGATACATGTCCCTTTTTAGACAACATTTTATGATTATTAGAGAATTCTATATAGGTAGTAATATAAGATAGGACCAGGTCTATCTCCTTTAAGTGAATCTTTACATTTGTGTTTGTCACATTTCTGCACTTCCTAAGCTGTTCCTATAGGTGTACAGCTACAAAGGTATAGCACTGAGTTAGGCTCACATGCACCTATTCTACTAAGGATACCTTCCGCCTTATCATATCCAGATTTAAGGAGAGACATTGATGCACATGATAGGTTAGTTTGATCAATTCATTCTTTAGCTTCTGCACACCCCTTTTTATTTAAGAACTAGTCATCAAAGTAGGTCTAGGGACCACATATTTTGAGATCATCTATTTAAAAATGATAAATTTAAACCTTGATGTGTCTTTAGAGAGAGAGAACGCAATTAAACTTTCTAGTATTAGCTTGAACATAACCTATTAGTGAGTAATTTCATACTGTAATCCCCTTTCTTATGCCTGGTGCCATGATCCCTTGTTGGAGTTTTAAACCCATTTGAGTTTGAGTTCCCAGTAGGAGGACAATAGTGTGACAAAAACCTTCTTCACCCATTTCGGCAGTGATAGCGTCCTCTTCACAATTTCCAAAGGTTTGAGCTCTTTAGGATGTTATTTCCCTTGCTTAATATCTCTTGAACCATTTATTTTTGCTCTAATCCATATTTGATAATTTTTCTACATGTGCCCATCTATTCCATAATGGGTACATAGAGGCTTGTAAACCTTATTTTTAGCATCAGGATTAGCATTTCCATGAGTCCCAGTAGGTTTAGTATTTCCTTGATAACCAAGACCCTTACAATTATTTGCACGTTGACTGGTTAAGTTAGAAAGCATTTTTAGTAATTTAGTCCATCTAAGAGATTTATTAAGATCTTATCTTAAAATGACCAGGGCTCTTTCTAACTCTTTATTCTTTTGAAGTGCAGACATAAGATTCTTTAGAGAGTCCTTTAATTTCTCTTCAAGTTCAATCTGAATCATTGATGCTTCTTTCTTCCCTTTATGATCAAAGCATTTAACTTCTCCAACTAACGCACGCAACTAAGATTTTTAGATTTTCCTTTAGTAACTATTTCTTCAATTTTAGATATTTGGAGGATGAGAGCAATCAGTTCAAGTTCTTGATTCACTACTTTCTCCGCTAAAGGATTTTTCTCTATAGTTAATTCACACACAGAGTATATCAGCGAACTTGCAAGACTCTTTAGCTTCTTAGCAGAGTAGTTATCTAGGTTTTCAATAATGTTAGAAATGGTTACCTCTTTTTTTATTTATCTTCTGTGTTTGCCATTAATGTAAAAAAGGAATCATAGATAACTGGACTGTCTTCTACTTCTAGCATAGATACATCTCCATACATCTCATCTTCATTAGATTCACTATAAGAATCTCCCCAAGTTATTAGAGCGTGCTTTACTGCATAATCAACTGAAACCTTTCTTCTTAAATTTTTAGGCACTTGGTCCCTATTTTTTTCCCTTGTCACCTCCAATCTTGAGATACTCCTGATAATGCAATATGTGAATTGGATGGTCCATAACAAAATGCCCAGGACTTTAACATTTGTGGCACACTATAATATAGCTTCCTCTTTTGTTGTTTCTTCCTCCTTTTTGGAACTAACCATTCTTCCTCATTGCTTTGACAATTCTTTTTGCTAAATAGGCACTATCAGTGTCCTCTTCTACTAAGTCAAGTTTTAAAGACTTCATTGCAAGGGATTTTCCCATTTTTACTTCATTCTTCTTCATCTCTTCCTTCTTCTTAATCCCATGGGTTCTTAGATTTCCAATCAATTCATCAATCGTGAGGGTTTTGAGGTTTCTTTCTTCAGTTATGGAATCCACTTATCTTTCCTATGATTTTGGAAGAACACCAAGAATTATCTTACTTTGATATAAAATGGAATCACTTCTCCTAAATATTGAAGCTCATTTTTCATAGAAGTAATCTTGTATGTATTTCTTGGATGATTTATCCTTCTTTCATGGTGAAGATTTCATACTGAGTATCAACATGCCTACTTTTGAATCCGTCACATCAATGGTACCTTCATAAGCAGTCCTCAAGCAATACCAGACCACCCTGGCATTTTTACAAGCTGAGATCCTATTATATTTATCCGGTCCAATACCACACAGTAGTAGTTTCTTTGCTTTGTAGTTCTTTTCACCGTTGTTTCTATCTTCATCATTGAAATCTCTTCTTCTTTTTACTACCATTCTTGTTATTTCTCCTTCGTTTACTTCTTTAACTGGAACATAAAGATCATAAAGAATTACGCCAATAAGTTCACTGTCTTCGGCCATAATAATGTCAAACATCCTAGTTTTCCACTATGCATAATATTTCCCATTAAATCTAGTAGGTTTAGTGGTAATTGCACTTCGTCCAAGTTAGGTGGAGCAGCCATGCTAACCAAATTAGTCCAGGTTTGAATCTTTTAGAGTGTTCTTGCTCTGATACCAATTGATAAAACCCTGGGAGGGGGTGGATTGAATCACACTGTGAGGGACCGTGTCTCTCAAAATAAGTCATAGGCAATAAAAAAGTAATTTAACCAGGAACACAACACAATGCAGAAAACTTAAAGAACACAAGGTTTAACATGGAAACCCCTTTTCTCAAGGGAGGAAAAACCATGGCTTTCTCTCACAAGCTCTCAAAAGTTCACTATAATAAAACTCTTGATTAAATACTCAAACTTGATGCTAACTCTAGGAACCACCTGCTTGTACTAACTCTACTACAACTTCAACTTGACAACTCAGCAAGGAGTCCTTTAACACTGGTTAACTATAATGAGTTTCAAGCCTAGGTAACTCTACCTAAGGACTCTCAAAGCAAAAATAAAAAAGCATTACACTTATAGCTTGATTAATTTCATGACAATTTAGGAATCACTCAAGAACACTCACTATTTAGTGAATACAAGAAATAAGAAATTAAGCAATGTTATTGATTTTTTGGCTTTTTTTCTGCTATCTATTTTGGAATTTAAAAAACTGCTTGATTGAGAAGTATCCTTTTCCTTTTATATATGAGTGATGATTCGAGTTAAAATGTTATTGGACTAGGAGTCCTCAGTAGTACAAGAAGCACCCGCACAATTTGTTACACAAGAGGACAAAATTGTATAGACATTTGCCAGCTGTACTGTAGCTTTGAACATCAAGGAACATGGTCCCTTGAAGTCATCTACTCATCATCAAAATAAGATACAACATAGATTTTTTCACTTAATTTCTCCTGTGGATCAGTCATTAAGTTGTACTTGGCCACGTACAACACCATTATTACTACAAATTTGCATGTTTCACTAAGTTTATGAAAACCTAAAGAGATATAGGTAAGAGAATTCAAATTAAATTTAAGGGAACATATAATTCACCCTGACAAATCCTTGTAAAGTGGTCCTCTTTTGTAACCGAACTTTATCCTCTATCATTGATTTCTACAATATTATTTTTTGGCATAAGATATAATATTTGAATAATCTTAGGATATAGGTGGACAAATCTTCTCAATGAACATCGTAACTCCACATGCACAGGTCCCTTGTTTCAAAAAAAGGTGAGTGGATAAAATTAATACATGTATGTTCATACAACAAACTCACTTACTTAGGGTGTATTAGATAGGAAGCAAAATATTTTACTCGAAAGCAAATTATTGAAATATACCAATATTTTGATGCTTAAATAAAAAGGAGAAAATGTTGTAGTATAAAGATATAAATAATTTAGGCAATCTACTAGTTGATAACTAGCTTGACACAGACCCCGACATCCAATCCAAACACTAAGAACTAACCGACCCTAATCCCGATTATGAATATTAATCCTAACTTTCATCCCGACCAATGTGTCGGCCCCAACCCTGAGATAAAATCCAAACTCTCGACCTTCCCACCTAACCTTGACCCTAAAACCCAACACAAGGATTAGCAATGAGACCAAAACACAATAAATAATATAAAACCCCAATAACCATGCGAAGACCCCATCCGATAAGACCGAACCCTGGGACCTAATCCTGACTATGAGACTCACGTCCGAACCTGACAACAAGTTCTGACCCAAATAAAGACATGCCCACCCCGAACATGATCTCAAAATGCAACCCTAATACTCAAGGATGATACCCAAAAGATCAAAAATCAAACCATGAGATTCAACCCCAAGAACAAAGACTTCACCCGTCCCACAAGTCGAAACTTCAATCCAAGAAATTCTAGCCTTGAGATCTAACCCTAGCATTAAGACTTGGTAGTAAAACTCAACCCACACTGACTCAACCTGAACAGACAAATATTTCACCACAAGATCAAACCTTTAACCTAAGACTCACTATATTTACCTACTAAATTTACTATGACCTAAACTCCAACTCCTGAATATCTCTGGGCGCACCAAGTGAACCCTACTTTTTGGACGCAGAACCTTGGACTACCACACCCATAACTCACAAACCTAAACTAGTCCAGGAACTAAACTAGAAAATTATTATTATAACCAGTCAAACACTGTTAAACTTTTGTTGGAGATTCAGGAATTGTCAAAACTGAAACTCAAATCACTGTTCCAAAATCAAAAGACAAATTTGACTTAATAACAAAAAGCTTCCAACCTGAGCTCGAAGAACCAATCAAAGAAAATAAACCAAGGAATTGTTTGAGGGAATCTGGTATTTTCTCGACATTTTGAAAAAGATAAACCAATCTAAGATTCAACACTACTTTTTTCTAAGGGTTGCCTTGTCTTTTAGCTACATGAAAAAGTGGTAAATAAGGATAACAAATAAAAAAATTTGACAGGAAAAAAATATATTTAGTTTTGCAAACATCATAAGCAAAGGAAAAGAAAATAACAGCTCATTTAACTCCTTTTCAGAAAATTCTATAAAACCCATAAATCTTTTTTTCAAAATAGGAAAGCGAAAACATCATATTAAGACTTAGAATAGGGGCCTCACTCCTGACTCTAATCCACCTCCTAATCCCGACTTTTAGTCCCATCTCAAGATATGGTTCCATAATTTTAACCTTATTAGGGAGCTGACTCTTAACACTAACTCAAGACCCAATATGGATTCGAGTCGGGGTCGAGAATTATAGTCGATCCTAAGTCAGGGTTAAGATTCAAAACCTTGGACGCAGGTGTAATGACCCGAGACTACACCCTAGTTGTTACACGATGTTCATGACCCCGAAGGACCACAATCTAACCCTTTCCTGACATCTGTACCAAAAAAACTGCATAATATCTGAAAATAAATGTGAAAAAATAGGAAGAAACAAGCCATACAGTTCAACACATCTATAAATACTCAAAACCAAAAACTAAATACTAATACATCTGTAAGAAAAGCCTCTAACTTTCTAAACTGTGGAGTTGATAAGACATGTCCCCAATTAACTCCGTTAACTAAAAATAAATAAAGTCTGACGCAATAATGATAAAAGGATAATCCTCGAATAAAGAGGACTCAATGTTACGTCTACTTCTGCTGACTGGGATTGAACTGCTAAGGGTACTCTGGATCACCTGCCGCTGGACCTATGGTGTTAAATAAAACACCATAGCGCTAATGCTTCAGTATGGAAATATACCGTGTATGCAGATAAGGTAAGGCTAAATGCAAGGGCTCATGCATGAAATGTTACATAACTGAATAATCATGAAAGTGCTGAATGGGAACACATACAGTAATGCACAAACCATAATCACAATCATTACAACTCTAGACATTGAAACTCGAATACCGCTTTACTGTCATCTGAACTCACTGCTATCACTGAGATACTAAATCACTGAATCATCTGATATTGATAACTGATTAACTGGATATACTCATATCAATGACTAAATTCTGAGCACACTACTCTCGATTAATGGAATTGGAGATCAACATCTCTAACGGATGATTCCAGAATCTATTATCAATGATAAGAAAATGATCATGTTCGAATGTGACAACAAGAATACTCAACAAAATCTGAGACTGAGATCAAGCCTCTTTGACAGATGATCTCTAGATATGATAACAAAAATACTTAACTGAATTTAATACTGAGATCAAGCCTATCTATCGCGAAATCTCTGGATCTGATAATAAGAATACTCAACTTAATTGGGGATTGAGATCAAGCCTATCTATAAGGATATCTCTGGATATGATAGCAAAAATACTCAACTGAATCTGAGACTGAGATCAAGCTTATCTATCGGGAGATCTCTGGATCTGATAACAAGAATACTCAACTGAATCTGGGACTGAGATCAAGCCTATCTATCAAGAGATCTCTAGCTATGATAACAAGAATACTCAACTGAATCTGACACTGAGATCAAGCCTATCTATTGAGAGATCTCTGGATATGATAACAAGAATACTCAACCGAATCTGGGACTGATATCAAGCCTATCTTATGGGAGATCTCTGGATATGAAAACAATCAACTGTTTATGAGACAAAGCTTATCTGACGGATGGTCATGAATCAATGGAACTATCTGAGTTCCTCACTAAGATAGTTGACTGTACCTCCATGTTCTAATTTCTGAAGATTGATACTGAAACTGCTACTGTGGGAGGTAGTTACTTAACCAATATGCCCCAACCTCCCATGGGTAGGGTCCAACCTATAACCCTAGCTGGAAGGGTGTCAATACTGTGCCATGGGTAAAGACCCATCTGGTCAAGCCTCTCTAACGGATGACCCTCCCAGGAAGTCAGCCTATGGCAATATAATAGTCAAACCTCTCTAATAGTGACAACCTCTACTGACGGATACTTCGGCATCCTGTGCTGGCTATGCAGTTTTGGAGTTCAGGGATTGGTCCTAACGAATAAGCCAGTCTCTGTCGGGGAGCTTCCATCTCTTCCCTCGCTCGGTGCTAGCTCCTAATCCCAATTGAAAGACTCTGAACTGAATTCTCAACTGAACAGAAACTAAACAAAATATGATACTGATCATATTTCTCAAATGATATGACTGAGTTAAGCTGAATTCACATGGCTCCATATCGGACGGAATACTACTAAATCACGGTATCTGACTGACGATACAGAGTTTGAATAGATTACTCTGTCACAACCGAGGTCGGAACTGAACAATTGAATACAACTAGATCCGAGCTGAGTACAGCACTGAGGCTAGATTACTAGCCATACTGGGATTACGAAGATTAATGAGATTACTGAGATTTCTTAAGTTCTGTATTAGTCTGAGGATACCGAGTTTTGAGAATCATGGACCAACTGGTATTATCATGAAAACTGACACAGGCTCTAGACAACAGCTAAATTATCGGGTATAAATACCCCCAGGACTCGATAACACAAAAGTAAGACATAACCATTCTTGACTAGTCATAACTGCGGTCATTCATTCATCACTTCAAGCATTTAGGAATCATAACCATATATTCACTATCACAGTCACTAAGGCATCACTTCAAGCATTTAGGAATCACAACTATATATTTACTATCACAATCACTAAGGCATCACTTCTAGCAGTTAGGACTCATTGACATATAATATCGTAGGGGAAACATGCTATTAGATCATGCTCCATTCAACAAAGTCTTGCATCAAGTACTTCGCACTTATATCAGTCTTGAAATGTATTGGATAGCACATAATTGGGGAAACTTCATACTATCATGTCACAGTTTACTCGTCAAGAACTTGGCATGTATTAAAGACTTAGCATGTATCAAAGAGCATGCAATTGGGGAATTTCCTACTATCATGTCTCAACTTGTTCGCTAAGTCCTTTCAATAAAAACTAGGCATGCATGGGTTGCACCTAATTTTGAATTTCATGCTATCATGCCACAATTCACTCACTAAGGTATTTCATCAAGCACTAGGCATGCATGGGTTTACACCTAATTGGGGATTTCATTCTATCATGTCACATTTCATTTACTAAGGCTTTTCATCAAACACTAGGCATGCATGGGTTTATACATAATTGGGGGTTTCCTAATAAACATGCTCTAATGGCCCTAATTCCTTCACATAAGCATTTTATCAAACATATGGGGAGCATGTTTTGCTCGTTCAACCAATTCTACACTTAATTTACATGAACACATCATCTAACAAGTAACTTGAAGAGGATTTATCATAACCATCACATAAATTCCGCATACTAGGGTCAAAGCGTGAAAGCCTTGTAATCAAACATTAATCACAACTCTATTATAGAAGGAACATCAATTTCAACTCATATGAATCATGAAAACCCATAAACATAATATCTTTGAATTTTAGAAAAGGGTTCTTGAGCTTCTTGGATGAAAGGGACCCAAGAATCAGCATCTGCATACCTTGGGGAAACTCTTTTCTTGAAAGTTCTTGGAGAGATTCTTCATTCCTCTTGATTTATCTTGATCTCTATTAATTTTGCTTGAAGAAGAAATAACAGTTTTGATTTTTTAAAACCCTAGTTTGATGTTGAAGATGGGAAATAAGGCTAAGAGCCTTTTATCGGGTATATATAGGGGCTGAAAACTAGTGGGAAAAGAACAAAAAGCCATTGGAATTAAACTGAAAAATCTCGATTTTACATGATGGCGCGACGCGCCATAATCTCGCCAATTCACTGGAAATTGGAAAATTGGGAAACTGTATGACGACGTGATGCGGTGGCAATCGCTTTGCCACATTGGTTGCAAACTGAAAAGGCACTGCGACGCGGTGGAATCGCGTTGGTGCACTTGAAATTGACAAATTTTGAAATTAAGCCTTAGCACGACGCCCCATAATCGCGGAGGATCACTGGATTTTGATGATTCCCATTTTGGCTGGCTCCGCGATGCGCTAAAGTTCCAGGTGGCTCACTGTCTCACTAAAATAGCTCTAACTCCTTGCTCGAGTATCGAATTTGGGCAAATTCATTATCGATAGAAAGCTTATTCAATGCTTTATATGACAAAAAGTCGATATTAGGGACATTCTCTCATGGTTCAAAGTATTTCACACTTAGGAAGACACCTCTCAAACTTTAGGGACCGGATTTTTGCTTCACAGAACACACTCTAAGGCTCAGACTAGGAGAGAATTTTTACGGGGTGTTATAGCAGGTCGTCGTTAATAATTTAGTGGTGAGTCTAAAAGAAAGTTTCTCTAGATTTAAGGAAATAAAGTATTTTTTGTTAACATTTAGGGGAGATTTGGTAGTTTCAAAGTTATGCAACTATTACCAGTAGATGGATTAGTTATGATAGAATCTATGCATTATTACGTGCAGGAATTTGTTATGCAGGTTTTACTTATTCATGTATTAGATATTCCACCTTCTATCCCACATATAATAATACATATATTAGCTCATAACTGATACACATATTAGGAAGATTTCCAAATTGTCAATAAATATAATATTAATTTTATACATGAATAACTGACCTTTAACTAACTACCAAACATCAAATTAATGAAAAATATGACTTCACTAATAACAGTACGAAAAGAAAGTTGAATTGTCACCTCACTCCCACCTACTATCTTGCCACACCTACCCAATCCACATCCTACCCCTACCTTTCAAATCATACCCACACAATTCGCATAACCCTAGATGCCAAACCCAATCCCTCTTGCCTAAGTGGAAATGCATAGATTTTCTCACAACTATTCATGTATAGCTATGAGAATTTTCAAACTGCATATTAAACATCCTATTTTAAATTTGAATAACATACCTTCTAACCATCTACAAGACAATTACTTATGTAGTTGTCACCTTCCACTCCCATGTACACTGGACCTAAATAGTACCCCATGAAACCTCCAAACACCTTGAAAGCTTTAACCTTTATTGTGACCATTGCCGCTCTACCTTGAATGCTAGATCACAAACGTTCGCTCCCAAAAGCCTACCCTCAAACACTTGATCTAAGACATGACAATGGACCCATAGAAGCTCGATACCTGATGCTTATAAATGGCTTGAGACCGGACACAACACCATTACCCACCCCAAGCTTATATACCCAACTTAACCTACCACAGCTAATCTCAGAGCTACCCATCTTATATCGACGTAACTTACCCCACATACCATTTTCACCACCCTATATCAAGGACTATGACCTGGAATTCACACCCATATAAAACTAGATACTAAGGTAAGGCTCAGGAATCCCAACCCCTGCCTAGACTTGCGACTACGACCAAACATAGGACCACCTTCCCTCATCCTGGTTACACTAGACCTAAGACAATAACTAAACTGAAGATCAAGCCCATCACCCAAAGACCAATCTTAAGACCACACCCAAGGTAAGCACACCTTTTTCCTAGGTCTAGGACCATGCACAGGCCAGGTAACCCATGACCTAACCCTCGCTAAGTCTCGTGTCTAGGCCCAGTCCCAGGATCTTCTCTCCTTCTTCCACACCCAGACCTTAGACTACTCGTAAGCCTAGGGCAACTCTTTTGACCAAACTCGATACCACATGAAGGAGCCACTGTCGTTACCCAAACATAGACATAAGCCTAGAACATACAAGACCAAGACTAGGGCCAATACAAAATAAAGGCCTAGGACATCCCCTTCTCCTGCAATGTCTTAGACCATATCCCAAGATTCACCCAAGTCAAGGATCGAGACCAAGCCTAGGGTTAGGAACTAATTGGACACTAGGACCTTACTACCATAGTAATGGTTAATAATATTCCTCGATCGCCCCTGACACCATAAAAGCACTTAAGGCCTCCTAAAGCTAGGACTATACTCAGAACCAAAGCCCATCTATGCCTAAAGCCTAAGAATATCCTTCTTCACCATTCTCGAGACGATACATAAAACCTCTTTCTTATCAGCCCAAGTGCTAGAAAATAACATTCTTAAGAAACCCTCCTAAAAATAGAGACCATGCTCGAGCTCTAGACACCCTTCGCCTAAACCCTTGATACATGATCAAGACACCATACCTCATCAAGCTTTTTTCTAGGACCCTAAAGCCCCAACCTCCACTTAGTTTTGGAAACACGCCTAGGCTAAGAAACCCACACCCTCAAGATTAGGACAAAGTCAAGACACAACAACTGTCTCCTACTTTAAAATCTCAACACAAAACTCCCACCTCTGCAAGTGCATCCCTAAAAACCCAACATTTTACATGTTAATGGCTCCTCAAAAGTCTAATCCCTGATGTCCTTGAATGCTAGGACCTCAGACCTGCCAACCTCATTGCTTACACCAACTCTATATACCTAACTTAACCCACCCCCTATCTAATCCCTAGCCTACCTATCCTATATTACCTAACTTACCTAATATATCCCTCTTTATCACCCTAGGATAGGGACTATGTACAGAACCCTACCCTCACAAAAAACTTGTATTTAAGTTATGGCCTAGTACTTCTTCCCCCATACAGACCTGGGTTCACATCTAAGCTCATAAACTCCTACCCTGTCTCAAGACTATGTCCACAAACCCCCACTACCTAGCTTAAGACTTGGATTAGGAACCCCCATATCTACCTAGACCTAGGACTCAACTAAAACCTAATACCAACCACTGCCCGAGGCCAATTTTGGGGCGTATTCCTAAGTCAAGGATATCCCTCCCTCATGTCTATGACCATGCATACATGTAAGAGTGCCCGATTTTACCCACATCTGTGATTAATACCCCCTTGTTCCTTTTCATACCTACACCATGGATCACGTCTTTTCCTAGACAACCTTCTTCCAAATCTTAGGAGCACGTGGAAGACCCCACATCTATGTACAAACCTAGGATCATGGTCATGCATATGACGCCAAAGCCTATACTTAGGGACACAACTATATTTAGGTATGAGATTCCTTGCCCTCAGCCATGTTACCTATAAGACCATAACCACATCCAAGCATAGAACCACCCATCTATTTAAGCTTGAGACCACACCTAAATCTAAGATCAATGTTGTGCTTTTGCTCCACCCCATGAAAATACCTTAATTTTTAAGAATTAGAACCATGCCTATAATGCTGCCCCAAGCTTAAAAATTCTCCTCATCTCGACTACAAGACCATGCACAGGACCACCTCACTCTATCCCATGCCTTAGACCATGCTCAAACCTAGGTAACCTTTCCCAAAGCCTAGGTCAAAGCAGGACTCTCTCACTCTTACACATAAGACATATTAAATAAACCTAAACCCCTATATGTCATTGCCTAATCACCCCTTGCCCTAGCCCTCATCCAAGCTCGAGAACACTCTTAGGCTGAGAAACCCCCGCTCTCTAGCCTAGAATGAACTCTCTAGTCTTACCATAAATGGTACACCACCCCCTTCCCCCTACCCAGGTTTGGGACCATTCGTATGCCGAGGAACCCCATATCTCATCCAAACCTTAGACTATTCCAAATCTAATAACTATTGTCTAGACCAAGCCTAGGGCCAGGATCACTTCTGTATCTTCACCCTATACTTAAGACAAATGTTACCCCAACCCCTTTATAGACATGATACCACTCATAAGCATATGATACGTGCATGCCTCAACCTAGACTTCGGCCCACACCCAAGCTATGGACCCTTTTAGCCAAAGATCTGGCCAAGAATTAGAGCCCTCGCTCCCATCAAAACTTGGTTCCACACCTAAGCCTTGGATCAAAACTAAGAACCATACATCAACCTATCAAAACCTTAGGACCACGCCAAGACCCCACACTTACCCTAAACCCACCCTTGTATTAATACTCTACCCCTTTTACCCAGCCTACAAATTATACCAACACCTTACCCCTACCCACCCTAACTTAACCCCCTACCTATGCACCTCATCTACCAAACTTAATAATGTTGTACCCTATCTACCCTAACCCTACCTACCCAAACAACTTACTCTACCCACTAACCTAAACCTAATCCACCCCTAGCTTTACCCCAACCCCTTTTATGTGTTGCATATTTACAAATATTTTTAACAACATATTTTTTATATTATAGAAAAATAAGTATGAACCACTTGTTTACCTAGAAAAAATTATTTGAAAAGATTTTTCTCTATACCAAAACCCTTAAGCCAACCAAACAAGAGAGAAATTGAAATAATATGTCCTTTATACTATAACACATCCATTATATCCTTTTCATAAAGTTCCATTCAACCTAATGACTTTCATTTAAAACCAAAATATACACCACATCAGGATTTTGAAAATTTTATTAAACTAGATACACAATTTATTTTAAGAAATTAAGTACTTCAAAAACATGACACTCTATCAAACATCCATTTATCCATTTTTATTAAAATCTCACAATATGAATTCAGTAACAATTTGAAGTATTCTTTACTAAAATATTATAGAGGTTATTAGACTAACATCATGAATCTTTAACTTTCATTGGTATATTGTGCACACACAATATTTATAAGACAATGAACATAATCTCCTTGACTCAATAATGAAGAAGAAGAAAAAATAAAGACTAAATCTTTCAAAAATAACCAGTAAAATTTAGGGGACAATATTTCTTTACAGGTTACTCAATTAAAAAATCAACAGCTTTCTTTAAAAACGTAAAAAAAAAACTATAGGAAACTTTATTCATAAGTGTCCCTTTGATGAAGGGAGTGCGTAGTATTGATGATGCCATTTAAATACACTAATACTATTGTGATGTTTATATTATATTTAACCTAAGATACAAGATACCAATCCAAGTATATATCGCTCAATTTATTCCTTATGACAAATTACTTCTGCAATTTTTTGAAGATGTATTAGTTCACAGAATATATGTAACACTAGGTTGCTCACATGAAATCTAGGAAATATAAAATTTACATAGTGAAAGAAGATAGAAAAATAATTCTTCAGTGTTGTGCAGCTACACACCTAATCTTATACTTTTGTGCTTGTTAAATAACTATGAGGCATTTTCACATAAAAGTCAAACTGACGCAATAGCAACACAAAATTAGGAAGTTCATAATATTTCTCTTTTCAGTGGTAGTTTAACTAAAGAAAATCTAGTCTGTACATGCTCTTATGAAAACCAACTATGCTAGAAGAGAATCCATGCTTAAGAAAAGAGAACTCATAGTTATTGACACTTCTGATGATTGCTCACAATGATATTCCATCCTGATATAGCCATATTAAAAGTAAGATGCTTGACATCCTATCAAGTTAGAGAAGTGTTAAAGTATAACTTTTCTACCATAAACATACATTTCAAGATACTATATAAAAGGACCAGTCTTATAAATTTTGTGGTCCTATTTGCCATCGAAACAAGATAATTTCTAAAATAATCCTTTATATTGCTTTTCAAATAGGCAAATCACATGATTTTGCTGTCATACATTTGAAAAAAGAGATGAGTGATTTCTTATAGAGAATATGCTATTCTTTATCACTCATATGACCAATTTTTTTAGTGCCACATACCTACAAAAATATCTTCTTGAGCTATATTTAATTTACCTCTACATATGTCTACATTTATCACGTATGCCTTGAGTAACTCATTTTGAAATAACTAATTCTCCCTTAATGAGTCTCTAGTTTCAATTTACAAAATCATTCTCGTACCCATCTTGGTACACAACAATTCTTGAGATAAATGTCAAGCACAAGTTGGGTACATAGCATACGTCTTTTTGAATTTGTGTGCATCTAATATTTTTCTTGGTAAAAATATCTCTGATCCTGCAATCTTTGAGTAACTTGTGTTACCCTTTTTCAAAAAATTAAATTTACCTGCTATATATTTGTAGAATAGAATCTCAACCAATGTAGTACGGTAAGATAGTGATGTATCAACTATCCATTCAATTTATGGACCTTCCAAGTGTATGCAATACTCTTCATTATATATGAAGAGAACAATAATATGATTGTTTTGCACCGTGGTTGTTGTGTTGTCATCATTCTTATGGACACTAATTTAACCTTTGCCCTTTATTTAAATTTAGAAAATCTCATAAAATAAGTGTTATTTGTATAAAATAGAAGCCAAATAGTAATTTGATTTTAGCAAAAAAATTATAAGACTTGACCTTGTTAGTATAAATATACAAATCAGACAACAAATGATAAAATTTTAAACTATAGGTGGTTGGATAATAATTTAGTGGAATGCACACAAGACCTGACCTTAGTCGTAATAGGCATCCAAAACTAATTATGGAATGAGAGAACTTGTTAGCATTCATTATGAACATTCTATTTAAGTTTGAGAGAGAAAACTCTAATGAGAGAATATAATAATATTTCTAAAACCATTAAAATTTTCAATAATATAAAAAAATACAATATAGTAGTAATGAAAATTTAATCCAACATCAACATTTATCTATGAAGCATCAAAATACAATGAACTGTATGAACTGGGACAAGGTCTCAGCAATATAATGAATAAAAGTACTAGAGACTCTGAGTCAAATTTTTCTTCTAAAGAATGAAGGTCTTAGAAAATTAAAAGTTTTCCTAAAAATCTAATTCTGCACAGAACTACGAGAATTTTCCTCCAAACCTACTTCATGAAATTATGTAGAGCCTAAGGAAGATAAATACATGGAATATATTGATATCTAGAACAAGTAAAGTGATAATATATGCTTCATATAAAATAACCAATAAATAAAATCAAAAACATAAAAAGAAATATGTCATCACTGACTCCTAAGTTATAATATAAGGCTTCTATTCATTATATCTAAACTAGATAGTATCACTGACTTTCTATAGTTCACCATGGGCTTTTTGGATTCATTAAATGCTAAACTATCTAATCCTTGATCTATGTTTGATGTATCGATTGAGATTTAATAATTACGGTCAAAAAAATTATGCTTATAGAGGGAAACAAATGGTTGTTAAATTAAGGATCAAACCATACCTACATCGACAAAACATAGGTTTCAGGTCCTGAACCATTTAGACTTACAACTTCTAGGTTAACCATCTATTTCTTTTAATCCTATATTTAGCATTTTTGTATCATCAAATAACATTTAAAACCATTCTATTTTTATTAAGCGAAGAGACCATAGTTTTCTATTATAATACAAAGACTTGCAAGTCATCTATTTTATCGTTCATTTAATCATAAGGTCTGTCATCCATTTTGTATGTCCATCATTCGAAATCATATATAAGTTGATCCTTGAAATCATCAAAATCACCTTTTGAATTCAGTAACCATTTAGGAGTCACAAAATATTCTAAGTCTTATAAATATACTACCATAAATAAATTCACCCCATATCAATACAAATTTATTTAAATAATTCATCAGCTAGTATGGTGGTGACTAGAACTTCTTAATTAATCATCCTTACGTAAAGCAATCCCAACAATTTAAAAATCTATTCTCATGTTGAACTCAAATAACTGTTGTAAGAATTCATCATGGAGAAATAGTCATGAAAAACTTAAATTTTTATAACTGTCAATAAAATAGTCCACAACCGTAATTCAAAATTCATAATTTATACAATAGCGAAGATCTAAAAACTATAATTTTAATAATTCTAGAGAAAATGGTTGTTATACATAACTCCAAATTACTTGAAGAATGATCAAACTTTTTTAAAAGAGAACTTCAATTGTTGTTCTTGAGATCTTTATATGGGTTTTCCTTAAATCCCTAATGTTATAATAAAGAATTAATTAAGAATCTATATTTTGATGTTAGAAGAGTGGAAAACACATTGAATTACATGGACAAAACTTTTATTAATTTGGGATAAAGTGGAGAGAAGAGAATATTAATTTTAGAGCATGAAAAGTTGAAGAATTAATTTCACATTCCGAAAAATGCACCTTTTAAAAGAATTCATCATGCACCATAGTGGTCAACTTTTGGATATTTCATTGGTGGAAATTTCTAAGAAAACTTTTGGACAATTGTAGCGACCTACTTTTAACGTCTGCAACTCTTGGTACATGTTTAACTTAAACACCCAAATTTTTTTCCAAATATTTTTGGTTATAATATGATTAGGAATATAAGTTTTATATCTATAAAAGTGGTTGTAGTGTAGTGACGATAAATAGTGCTTCAATATAATTATATAGATACCCAATTTAGTAATATTTTTCTCCTCCTATATTTCTCACATGGTATAAGAGAATTTGTTAGAAATATCAGGAAAAGAAAACTCAGTCACCTTGAGTTATATTCCCATAACTATTGTAGCTGAATTGTACTATCTTCTATTTTTTGTGTATTGTACAAATACAACCACTAACACGAGGCTCAAAAATCTCAAACAACAAACACCCGACATAAAACATCATAAAACACATCTTTAGGCACTCTCACATGCCAACTAAGCTGAGATTTTATAGTGTGATTTGGGTCATGCATCAAGAGCATGAGAACTTACACGATCTATATTCTAATATTTTATTCTTTGGTTTGAGTCGCCCTGGCCTTTCAAACTTATTCGTGTAGTTATTTTAGATTTTGACCACCAGAGTTAGGGTTTTGTTGATTGTCAAATTTTCAATGGCTATTTATTTGTTTATTTATACCTTTTTTATTCAAAACTCATTACTATCTTTGGCTGTTTTTGAGTTAAATTTAACGAGATGTCTTTTAGGTGTGATATTTTTACACCAAAAATATGGAAATTGGATGTTAAAGCCATATGATCACTTCCAAACTATTATTGTAAAGTTCAAATTATTTAACTTGGGCTTTTAAAGACCCTACAAGTTATTTTCTGCATTTTCACGTAGTTTTAATATTTAGAGATTTTGTATATCTATTCTCCTGATGTGGTTACTCGTAAGTTGTAGATTTTCCATGTTCATGTTTACGCTTTGATAGATCCAGGTGAATCCTTGTCTTTTGTTACTCTTTATATAGCAGGCGATTTCAGAATCAGTCCCAAAATTTTAGCAGAGCCCTTGTTAGTCTCTACCCCAGTGGGTAAAACCATCATAGCTCGGCGGGTATACAGGAACTGTCCGATTATGATATTTCAAAAAGACACATTAGTAGATTTAGTTGAGTTAAAGATGACTAATTTTGATATCATTCTTGGTATAGATTGGCTTTTTTCCTGCTATGCCACAGTCGACTACAGAAACAATATGGTTCAATTTCAGTTCCCGAATGATCCCGTCCTAGAGTGGAAGGGTAGTACTTCATCTTTCATTAGTCAGCTTGTTTCCTACCTTCGAGCAAGGAAAATGATTTCTAAGGGTTGTGTTTATCATCTCGTTCATGTTATAGACTCTGTTTCTGAATATCCTAGATTTGAATCAATCCCAGTGGTTAACAAATATTTAGATGTCTTTCTCGAAGATCTTCCAGGAATTCTTCCTAAATGGGAAATAGACTTTGGCATTGTCCTTATTCTAGATACTCAACCTATTTATATTCTTCCATACAGAATGGCACCAACAGAACTAAATGAACTGAAGGATCAGTTAAAGGATCTCTTAGATAAGGGATTCATTAGACCCAGCATTTCCCCATAAGGTACACCAGTCTTATTTATGTGCAGTAAAGACAGTTCTCTCAAGATGTGTATTGATTACCATCAACTCAACAAAGTTACGGTCAAGAACAAGTACCTTTTTCCCAGAATAGATGACTTGTTTGACCCACTTCAGGGTGCCAGTTGTTTCTGCAAGATAGACCTCAGATCAATCTATCATCATCTCAGAGTTAGAGAATGTGACATCCCGAAGATAGTTTTCCATACTCGGTATGGTCAGTTCAAATTTCTAGTTATGTACTTTGGTCTTACCAATTACCCATCCACTTTACTGGACTTGATGAACCGTGTGTTCAAGTAGTAATTGGACATATTCGTCATAGACTTCATAGATGATATCCTGGTTTATTCCCTCATAGAGCATGATCATTCAGACCATCTCAGAATTGTTCTTCAGACTCTCAGAGTTCACCATCTTTTCCCCAAATTCAGTAAGTGCGAGTTTTGGATAAGGTCAGTAGCATTCCTTGGCCATATTATTTCTGATTATACCATTAGAGTAGATCCTCAGAAGACTGAAGTGGTAAGAAACTAGCCTCGCCCTGTCTCTCCATCAGATATAAGGAGTTTCTTGGGTTTGGCTAGATATTACAGGCAGTTTTTTGAGGGATTTTCTTGTATTTCATCCCCCATTTCTAGATTGACTCAGAAAAAGTTCAAGTTTCAGTGGTCAGATCCTTGTGAGAAGAGTTTTTAGGAATTGAAGATTCAACTCACCTCAGCTCCAGTCTTAGTTCTTCCATATGGTTCAGATGGGTTCGTAGTATACTGTGATGCATCCAACATAGGTTTGGGTTGTGTCCTCATGCAGCATGGTAAGGTCATAGCCTACGCCTCTAGGCAGTTAAAGGCCCATGAGAAGATTTTTCCTACTCATGATCTTGAGTTAGCAGCCATAGTATTTGCCTTGAAGATTTGGAGGCATTATCTATATGGAGTTCATGTAGATGTCTTCATAGATCATAAGAGTCACTAGTATGTATTTCCTCAAAAAGATCTCAATCTTCGTCCGAGAAGGTGGTTAGAGCTCTTGAAAGATTATTACATGAGTGTCTTTTATAATCCGAGCAAGACCAACGTTGTGGCCGATGCTCTCAGTAGACTCTCCATGGGTAGTGTTTCTCACATTTAGGATAGCAAGAATAAAATAGCTCAGGAAATCCATCAGTTTGCCAGATTAGGTGTTCTCTTAGTCGATTCTTCAGAGGGTGGTGTATGTGTTCAGGATAATTCATAGTTATCTCTAGTTTCTGAGGTAAAATAAAAGCAAGATAGGGATCCTATCCTTGTCAAGCTAAAAGAGTCAGTTTAGAATCAGAAAGTAGAGGTTTTGTCCCAAAGGGGAGATAGTGTGATTCGTTGTCAGGGTCGTCTCTGTGTTCCAGGTGTAGATGATTTAAAGTAGCAAACTCTTGCAGAAACGCATGGTGCACAATACTCTATTCATCCAGGGGCCACTATAATGTACCGCGACCTACGGGAGATCTATTGGTGGAGTGGGATAAAGAGAGATATTACAGAATTTGTGGCTAAGTGCCCTACATCTCAACAAGTTAAGATAGAGCATCAGAAACCTAGTGGTTCCATACAGGAGTTCATCATTCCTACTTGGAAGTGGGAATAAGTAAACATGGAATTCGTGAAGGGTTTTTCTCGAACTTCTCATTAGCATAATTCAGTTTGGGTCATTGTAGATAGAATGACCAAGTCAGCCTATTTCCTTCCAGTCCATACTTCTTATTCAACCGAGGATTATGCCAAACTCTATATTAGGGAGTTGGTCAGATTATACGATGTTCCCTTATCTACCATCTCAGATAGAGGTACCCAATTTATCTCTCACTTCTGGAAAGAATTCCAAAAGGGTCTTGGTACCCATGTTAATCTCAGTACAGTTTTTCATCCTCAGACAGATAGTCAAGTAGAAAGGACCATTTAGACTCTTGAAGATATTCTAAGGTCTTGTTCAATTGATTTCAAGGGAAATTGGGATGACCACTTGTCTTTGATTGAGTTTGCATAGAACAATAGCTATCATTACAATATTAAAATAGCTTCGTTTGAAGATCTCTATGGTAGGAGGTGCAGATCTCTAATCGGGTGGTTCGAAGTTAGTGAGGCCTCAGTCATAGGGCCTGACTTAGTAGTCGACACTTTAGAGAAAGTCCAGTTAATTAAAGAAAGACTCCGGGCTTCTCAGAGCCGACATAAGTCGTATGCTGACATTCGTAGAAAGGATCTTGAGTTTGAGGTCGATGACTATGTCTATCTAAATATCTCTCCCATGAAAGGAGTGAAGCAGTTCAACAAGAAGGGAAAGCTCATTCCCCGATATGTCGGTCCCTTCAAGATTCTTGGTCACTTAGGAAAGGTAGCTTATGAGCTAGAATTGCCTTCAGATCTAGCCTCAGTTCATCCAATTTTTCATGTTTCTTTTCTCAAGAAGTGTATAGGTGATCCATCAGTCGTATTCCCTATTCATAGAATTGACAGTCATAACAGACTCTTCTATGAGGAAATTTCAGTCGAAATTCTAGACTATCAGACTCGTAGACTGAGGAACAAAGAAGTCCCTCTAGTCAAAGTTCTTTGGTGAAATAAGTCCATTGAGGGAGATACTTGGGAAGCATAAGCAGACATGCTTACCAAGTATCCTCACCTCTTCTGTGCCAATCCAGATCAAGATCAAGGTAACAGTTCTCCTTAAGCTTGTTTAGTTTCCCGTTCAGTATTTTATACAACTTGGTATTCAGTTCATGCTCACGTTTCATCACAAATATGGTATCAAGTACCATTACATATTTAGTAATGCATTTATGTATCATTCTATTGTATAATCATGCACCAAATATGCATTCTCATTGAGAGAACTCAGTTATCAAAAATCTTAGTTATGCATTCATGAATTAGTTACTCATACATCAGATATGCATGTCCATCATTATATGTTTCGCTTATCAGTCATGTCCATCATGAGATCATGTTATAGTAGTGTATGTCTTGCATGTACTCTATTTTATCGTCTATCCCCATTTCAGTCAGTCTCATTCGAGGACGAATGTTTCCAAGGGGGAGATATTATAACACCCCATATATTTCTAAGCTAGAAAATAAACCGTTGTTCCTACACATGAAACCTCCTATCCTGTGATTCATATTAGAGTACATAAATTAGGATGAGTATCCTAGTGATAATAGATCTGATGATGTGTTAAGCATGTTCATAAGAGTCACTTAGACTAAGCCGAGCTAAGAACTTTTGAATCCACCAAATTTTTGTGTGTGATTTCACATGGGTCATCTTTGAACAAGAATAACTTAGTTTATAGGTGTAATTTTGGAATATTTATACCTCCAAATTATACAGAATTGAATAAGCTTTCCGTCGATACCAAATTAGCCTAAAACGGACACCCGATGAAGAAGTTATGGCGATTTAAAGTTTCAGCAGCGTCATTTCAGT
The DNA here is from genome assembly GCA_030864215.1 of Capsicum pubescens. Classification (NCBI taxonomy): domain Eukaryota; kingdom Viridiplantae; phylum Streptophyta; class Magnoliopsida; order Solanales; family Solanaceae; genus Capsicum; species Capsicum pubescens. The sequence continues at coordinate 96,965,222 of CM061549.1, read as the reverse complement.
CAGTGGATCATTGTGCTGTAAGCCAAAATAATGTTTGTCAATTTCCAGTGTCTCTCCGTGATTCCACCGTGTCACGGTGAATTTCCAGGTCACAAATGGGGGGCAACGCGATATCTCCGCGTCGCACTGGGGGCCCAAATCGGGTAATTTTCATAGAAATTAAAAGATGAATCTAGAAGGATATTTGAGTCATCTTTCCAACCCTATATATATTCCATAAACACGGAATTAAGCACTTATTTCACCAAAACATACTATTTCTCTCAAAATCCTCTCAAGAACACATTAGGGTTTTCAATTTGGGATTCAAGTTCAAGTAAATTTCTCCATCAATCATCAAGAATCTTCCATCTAAGGTATGCGTAGTGTTCATCTATGGATCTATTTCGTTCATTGAGATCAAGAACCATGTTTAAAATATTATATTGTGATTGCCTTGTTGTGATATGACCATGTACATGTTGATGATTGTTATTTAAGTTTCAAGATGATATCTAAAGGTGTTTTCATGAAGTATATGTGTTCGTTAGTTGAAATCCATGAACTTTATGTGGTTTAAAATGGGGAAATTCATGAAAACACACCTAAGCTAAAAGAATGCATGCAAAGTGTTTTATAAAAGGCCTAGGATGATAGAATTCATGTCCCATGATTGAATAGCGCTTAAATGACAAGTCCATGCTCTATGCTTTATGATTTCATATGAATTCCACATGATTGATATGCTTCGTTGTTGTGATATGGATTGAGCGTGATATTAAAGCTATGCAAGTATACACATGTTGTATGAATTTCCCTTCCATACGTAAGACGTTGAGAACTATGCTTAGTGTAAAATCCCCTACTTATGATATGGTGAATTGTAGACTCCATTTTATGATCAAGTCAGTTATGTGTGTCAATTTCCTTCCATCGTGTCCTGGGGGTACTAATACCCAAAAAACATAGCAGTGTTCCTAAAGCCATGTCACGTTATCAAGATAACCTCAGTCAAGCCATGATCTATAATACTCAGTCAGTCATGTGACTCAAGAAATCTCAGAAATATCATGATCTCAATAAATTCTCAGATAGTAGTATTATTCCATCAGTCAACAGAAGTCAGTTACTCAGTCCATGTACAACCAGTTAAATCATGTTTAGTCTCTTCAGATGGGAATAAAAGTTAGCACCGAGTGAACCCAACGATGGGAACTTACCTGCTAGTTTAGGGTGTGATTATTAGTAGTCATCTTTGTGTTCCAGAACTACGTAGCCAGCGTAGGCTGAGACATCTTAAACTGCCAAATTAGGGTTGATGAGGTGGCTTAACCTGTCAGTTTAGGGTTCCCACCATTCTCATTCGAGTACCTTCCAGCTAAGGGTCACTCACAGTTGTTCTTACCAGTGGCGCAGTATTTACTCCTTTCAAGTCGAGTAGAGATTGGACCCCAACCAAGCTATATGTGTTATTGGGGCATGTCGGTTAAGAAACTACCTCCTACAGTTTTAGTCCCAGTCTCAGGAAAAGAACTCAAATAGTTCCTCAGATTTTAGTATACTTGGACTATCAGTTACAGTCAATGCAGTTACTGTATGGAACTCAGGTAGTTCCATCAGATTCAGGATTGTCAGACACAGTCATCCATGTTATCAAAATTTTAGTATCAGTCATGTTAGATAACAATAATCCATGTATTAGCGTACAAATCCAGATATTATGTATTCAAGATTTTAGTAACTATGTATGCATGTTTGTACTCTTACGTTCTTATCAGTCAGTCAGTTAGCATTGTTCATGCATGTAAACCCTTTTTCATTTATCCTACCTCACTTGTATACTCAGTACTCTAGTCGTTCTGACGTATTTTCTCTATGGTGCTTTCTTTCATGTTACACCATAGGTTTAGAGATACGAGTTCGAGATTAGTAGTAGCATTCCAGTGGCGGAGTTGCAGTGAGTACTTATCCATTCAAGGACGATATTATTTTATTTCATTCATTATTTTAGTTTAGTTTTTTTAGACGGAATTCGTTGGATACATATTCCTTCAAATCCTTATTTCAGACTGTATTTGGAGGCCTTAATGATTAGTTCAGATTTTAGATTCAGCTTTCAGTTATTTTGAGTATTTGTTACCCTATATGGATGTTATTATTTATCAGATATTCTATTTAGTTGAACCTTATGGCCTATTTTTCATGTTTTCCGCATTCTATAAGTACATTATTCAGTGTATAGGTACAGATGTCAATCATGGGTTAGCTTGTGGTCCCTTGGTGTCATAAGCACCATGTAGCATTCCGGTTTTGAAAATCAGGGTGTTATAGAATCAATGATGAGCAATCCCCACCTGTTGACCCTTTGAATGAGACTGTGTCTCATGCCAAGTTTCGGGCGGCCTTTCAGGCGATAGCCCAAGTAGTCACCATCAATATTTGGGCCAATAACAAGGCTACAGTTGCTAATCAGTAGGAAGGTGATGTATCTGCGGCTAGTATTTATGATTTCATGCGGATGAATCCGCCAGATTTTTATGGGTCTAAGGCAGATGAGGACCCACGATAGTAACTTGAGGAGGTGAGAAAGATCATGCAGGTGATTCATATTTCTGAGGAAGAAAGTGTTGAGTTGGCATCCTACAAGATGAAGGACATTTCTTATGACTGGTTTGTATCGTGGAGGAAGGGTAGAGGTGAGAATGCCACCCCTATGACTTTGCAGGTATTCCAAGATGCATTCTTGGATAAGTTCTTTCTACTTGAGATGAGGGAGGCAAATATTGAAGAGTTTATGAACTTGAGGCAGGGCTATCTGACTATTAAGGAGTACTTCTTAAAGTTCAATCAGTTCGCCAAGTATGCTCCTGATTTTATTTCTGACACCCAGGCTATTATGAGCATGTTCGTGACCGATGTTTTTGGGTTTGTACTGAAGGAGTGTAGGACTACGATGCTGCATAGGGATATGGATCTGGCTAGGTTGATTTCATATTCCCAGCAGATAGAGGCGGATAATATTAGAGAGAGAGAAAGCGAGGGGTAAAATGAGGGCTAGATCTGAGTAGCATGAGTATAGATCTGAGTAGCCTAGGTTCCATGGAGGGAACCTCCCTAAGTTTCAGAGATGTTCATCTGTGCCAACGCCTTCAGTAGTTGGTTATCCCGCTCCTAGAGGCAGGTAGGAGCAAGGGGGTAGGTCTTTTATGTCTAGGTTGCAGAACAGTATTGGTAACGGGCCCCGTTATCCTCCTTGTGCTAAATATGGTAGGGATCATCTCGGTGAGTGTTTCATAGATTTAAGGGGTTGTTTTGGTTTGGGCAAGCAAGGCCACAGACTTAGATATTGTCCTCATGATAGACAAACGAACAGAGATGCCCGACCTTTGGCACAAGATACTAGTGCACCAGCTCCTGTACCCCATCCCACCCCTGCTCAAGGCGCTTCATCTAGCACTTCTGGCGGTCAGCGCTAGAATAGATTCTATGCCTTACTATCCCATCAGGAGAAGGAGTCCTCTCCCGATGTTGTTACCGGTATGCTCTGTATCTTTTTTTTTATGTCTATGTGTTGTTGGACTCCGGTTCAAGTCTCTCTTGTATGACCCTACTTGTAGATGTGAATTTCAAAATGAATCCTGAAAAGATTTTTGAGCCTTTCCTAGTTTCTACACCATTAGGGGAGTCAAGTATTGCTAAACAAGTTTACAAAGATTGTCCTGTTACTATTCTTCGTAGGTTCATACTTGCGGATTTGATAAAGTTAGACATGGTGGATTTTGACCTTATTCTAGGTATGGATTGGCTTTATTCTTGCTATGCATCTATAGATTGTTGTACCCGTGTGGTCAAGTTTCAATTAATTGATGAAACATCTTTTGAGTGGTCCGGGAGTTCGGTATCTCCCAAGAGTCATTTTATCTCCTATCTCAAAGACAGAAAGCTAATATCCAAGGGTTGCATCTATCACCTAGTTAGAGTCAAAGACACTATGTCCAAGGATCCAACTATTCAGTCAGTCGATATTGTTAATGAGATTTCAGATGGTTTTTCAAAAAATCTCCCAAGGGTACCTCCCAATAGAGAGATGGAATTCAGGATTGACCTTCTTCCCGATACTCGGCCTATTTCTATTTTTCCATACCATATGGCACCTACTGAGCTTAAGGAGTTGAAAGAGGACCTCAAAGATCTTTTGGACAAAGGGTTCATAAGGCCCAGTGTTTCTCCTTGGGGCGCACCTGTCTTATTCGTGCGAAAGAAAGACTATTTTTTGCATATGTGCATTGACTATCGTCAGCTTAACAAGGTCCCCGTAAAGAACAAGTATCATTTGCTGAGAATTGATAAACTTTTTGATCAGTTTCAAGGTGCAAGTTATTTCTCCAAGATAGACCTTAGATCCGACTATCACCAGATTAAATTCGGGGAATGTAATATTCCAAAGAAAGCTTTCCAAACCTGTTATGGTCACATTAAGTTTCTAGTCATGTATTTCGGGCTAACCAATGCCCCAGCATCATTCATGGACCTCATGAACTGAGTATTCAAGCAATATCTTGATATTTTTGTAATTGTCTTTATAGATGACATCCTTGTGTACTCCCATAATGAGAATGACCATGCAAAACACCTTAGAATTATCTTGCAAACTCTTAGAGATCATCAGTTGTTCTCTAAATTCAGTAAGTGTACATTTTGGCTAAGGTCTGTAGCCTTTCTGGGTTATGTTGGTTCAGCTGAAGGCATTAGAGTTGATCCCCAAAAGACAGAAGCTGTGAGAAATTAGCGTAGACCTATCTCTCCATCTGACCATAGGAGTTTCTTGGGTCTAGCGGGCTACTATCATCGTTTTGTTAAGGGTTTGTCTTCAATTGCAACTCCCATGACCCGATTGACCCAAAAGAAAGTTAAGTTCCAATCGTCAAATTCCTGTGAGAAGAGTTTCCAAGAGTTGAAGATTCAACTTACTTTAGCCCCTGTATTGACCTTGCCTGATGGTACAGATGATTTTGTGGTGTATTGTGATACCTCTAGAATTGGTTTGGGTTGTGTGTTGATGCAAAGAGGTAAGGTTATAGCCTATGGCTCTAGGCAGTTGAAGCCGTTTGAGAAGAATTACCCGACCCATGATCTTGAGTTAGCTGTTGTGGTCTTTTCTTTGAAAATTTGGAGACACTATCTTTATAGTGTCCATGTTGATATGTTTATTGATCATAAGAGACTGCAATATGTGTTTACTCATAGGGAGTTGAATCTTAGGCAAAAGAGGTGGTTGGAGTTGTTGAAAGACTATGATATGAGTATGCTGAATCACCCGTGCAAGGCCAATGTAGTGGCAGATGCCCTTAGCAGGTAGTCTATGGGTAGTGTTTCCCATGTAGAGGAAGGTAAGCAATAGGTAGCTCGTGATGTACATTATTTGGATAGATTGTGTGTTAGGTTGCTTGATTCAGCTGAGGGAAGTACGTTGGTGCTGAGTTGTTCCGAATCCTCTTTACTTTCAAAAGTGAAAGAGAAGCAAGATAAGGATCCTAGTTTGGTCAGACTGAAGGAGACAGTTAAGGACCAAAAGGTAGAGGTTTTCTCCCAAGGGGAAGATAGTGTGTTGATTTGCAAAGTAGATTGTGTGTTCCATATGTTGGTGATCTGAGGCAGAGGATTATGGCTTAAAAGCATGGCGCGCGGTATTCTATTCATCCTGGCACTACCAAAATGTACCACGACTTAAGGGAAATCTATTGGTGGATAGGTATGAAGAAGGATATAGCTGAATTCGTAGCAAAGTGTGCAATGTGCCGAAAGGTTAAGGTAATAAACTAAAGACCTAGTGGTGTGATGCAAGAGTTTGGTATACCCACTTGGAAGTGGGAGGTGGTGAATATGGACTTCGTGACCGGGTTGCCTCTTTTGCATCGTCATCATGATTTGATTTGGGTTGTTGTTGATATGATAACTATGTCCATGCATTTCTTGCCCGTGCATACATCTTATACAACTGAAGATTAAGCTAGATTGTATATCCGGGAGTTAGTCAGGATGCATTGTGTACCCTCATCCATCATTTCGGATAGGGGCACCTAATTTACATCTCAATTTTTTAGGTCGTTTAGCAGGGTCTTGGTACCCAAGTTATTTTGAGTTCCGTTTTTCACCCACAGATAGATGGTCAGGCTGAAAGGACCATTCATACCCCAAAGGATATGTTGTGGGGGTGTTCTCTTAATTTCAAGGGTAGTTGGGATGAGCATTTGCCATTAATAGAGTTTGCCTATATTAATTGTTACCATGCTAGCATCGGGATGGCACTATTTGAGGCCTTGTATGGTAGGAGATGTAGATCACCCATAGGTTAGTTTGAAGCGGGTAAAGCTGCTGTGACTGGGCCTAATGCAGTGTTCGAGGCTTTGGAGAAAGTTAACTTGGTTAGAGAGAGGTTAAAGACCGCCCAGAGTCGTCAAAAGTCATATGTTGATGTGAGGAGAAGAGATCTTGAGTTTAAGGTGGGTTATTTGGTGAAATTGAAGATTTCACCCATGCAAAGAGTGAAGAGGTTTAGTAAAAAAGGGAAATCTTAGTCCCCGTTATGTTGGCCCGTATAGAGTCTTGAGCCGTGTCGGTAAAGTAGCCTATGAGGTTGATTTGCCTATGAACTTGTCAGCTGTTTATCCTGTTTTTGTGTCTCCATGCTTAAAAAACATATTGGTGATACCGTTGTAGTAGATCCTTCAGAGAGTACTGATATTAAGAATGGTCTTTCCTTCGATGCGATTCCTGTTGAGATCCTAGATTTTCAGACTCGTAGACTAAGGAACAAAGAAGTTCCCTTGGTCAAAGTTTTGTGGCGGAACCAGTGTGTTGAGGGTGTAACTTAGGAGGCAAAAGAAGGCATGCGAGTCAAGTACCCGCACCTCTTTTCTGTGAGTTCAGGTCAATCTGAAGGTATTATTCTTCTTTAATTTAGCCTTTCTAATATAAAGTGCAGCTATGTATCTATTCTTGCATGAGTTCTTGCAATTTCTGAGGTATTCATGAGTTTAGAGAGATTCAGTTATATTTACTCTGTTTTTCATGTCTTCGAGTATAACTAGCAATATTCGAGGATGAATGTTTCCAAGGGGGAGATATTGTAAGACCCGGCGAAGTTCCCTCATAGTCTGAGCCTTAGAGTGTGTCAAGTGAAGTGTAATTTTGGCCTTAAAAGATTGAGAAGTGACTTCCCAAGTGATTGGTGTTTAAAACATATAGAAATTTCCTAAATTTAACTTTTTTTCATGTAAAGAATTGAATTAGCTTTCCAACAATAACAAATTCGTCCAAATCCGGTATCTGGGTGGGAAGTTATGGCCATTTTATCGAGAGTTCTCAGAACCGCCCTGGTGAGACGGATGATCCAACGGACCGTCGAGTCTGTGACGGACCGTCTCTCGTCCCATCATAACCAAGGAAGTAACCCCCTTTTATTTGACCCATGTGTGACGGCCAAAATGACTGACCATTAAGGATGCGACAGACCATCACTGGGACCGTTGCGTTGAAGCAGTGTGGCCTCACCCTGGCCATCATGCGGCGGATGAACCGATGGACCATCGTACTTGCGATGGACCGTCACTCAAACCTTCGCATCAAGGCAGTGTGTCCCATTCTTGGCCAACGTGTGACGGACGACCCAACGAACCGTCGTACTTGCGACGCACCACTGAACTTGCGATGGACCGTCGCTTCTACCGTCGTAGCCCCCGTTCAGTGTTTTAACTCATTTTAATAAAGGAATTTTGGGTGTTTTCCCTTTTAACCCTCATATATATTCCAAACGAACTTGATACCCTCATTATCTCCTAAAATATCCAAAGGCTAGGGTTTCTCCCTCAAGATCAAATCTAAAATCCTTCTCCAAGAAATCCAAGAACTGACCATAGATTCAACAAATTGAGTTGAGATTTGAGTTCTCCAAGTTCAAAGGTTGCAAGAACCCCCACTCAAGAGTAAGAAGAAGAGTTTATTGCAAGCTTGTTCGTCCAATTTCATAATCTAAGATATGTGGGGTTTTGAACAAGGGTAATTCTTTTACCCTTGTTCCCAAAAGCTTATTTAAACTACAATTCTCTGCAATTTATGAGATTTTGCATGAAATTGAATTGGGGTTTTCACCCATTATTATTGGTTGCAAGCTTTTGATGTTTCCCTTGAGAGTCTAAGGGCATGATTTTTACATGTTTTCTTGAGAAACTGCAGCTGGGTCTATACCGCATGATCTTAATCCTTAAGAAGTTAATAGTTGAAATGTTTGATATATTAAAGTATATGAGTATGTTGAGATTTTGAGACAAATTGCTGAAACTTCCAGATTTCTACATGAATTATGAATCTATATGCTATCTATTATGCTTTTGATGAGTTTTAACTTGAGAATGAATTATGGGTTATTGAGCCCTACTTGAGATTTGCAATTTTATGAACTCTTATGCTATAAGCACCCATGATTTGAGTATTCTGAGATTATGAGTAATGTTTTGACCTAATTGTTATTGAATTTTGAAATCCACTCTACTACATGAGATTACAAATTTGATTATTGGGTTCTTATTGCACCATGAGATTATTCTAATGTGTATTTTTATGAGATGAGAGAGATAAACTAAAGGGAGTAGTATTTAGCACCGATAGGTTAAGTTACTACGATTTCTTACCCCAAAACTATATGCTTCTGTAGGTTGGGCCTGACTCCGAGTTTATGATTATTATAAGGCCTAAGGACGAGTTGATATTGGGCCCTAGGACAAGTTTATTTAGTGATCACAGGACCTAGGTTATACTCCTTGACAAGAGTATGACGCATCTCCCAACATGAGGTCTCTTCCTTAGGAGGACAAGACGTTGGACTCCATGTAGCTCGCATGGTTAATGTCGGTTAAGAGAACCTCCCTTGATATTTAAACTTTGAGATTAGTTACTCCCTAAACTAAAATATTTTTCATTGATATTAGATATTTTTCTTTAAAACTAAAATACTTTCCCTTGATATGAGTATTTTTTCCTAAAGCTTGAAATGAGATGTTTTCCTAACGTAAATTAAATACCTTCAAGTATGTTCCAAAGTTATATGATTTCGAATTCCAAGTATTTGAGTTAAAAAGAGTTATGAGTTCTTGAGCATTGAAGAAGTTTTACTCTCCATGAGACATATGCATGAGTTAAAAGTATTGTTTAAAGTGTCCTTTAGCCTATGGGTAATGAAAATAAGAGAAGATTATCGATTTCAATGTTAAACTATGATGACTCACGAGATTTGTGTTACATGATCCATTCTACATGATTCATGAGCTTTACATTTTATACTTATTCAAGCCATGTGAGTCATTACTTATTGCATGCATGATTTCATTAAAGAGTATTGATGTTGTTTCATATAAATGCATGCACCCCCACATACTCAGTACATTCCCAAGTACTGATCCACATATACGTTTATGTGCTACATTGTCTTATAATGTAGGTTCAGGTGCTCAGTCCCAGCCTCGTCAGTGACTTCCGAGTACCTTTGTCTACATCCCTACAGTGGTGAGTCCTCATGGTTCGAGGACATAGCGTCAAACATTTCAGTATTTGATAGACTATGTGATTACTTTTAGTTCATTTAAAGTCAGTTGGGTACCTGTCCCAATGGCTCTCTAGTTCACGGATTAGTAGAGGCTTTGTCAGACTAGTTATCAGATTGTGGTTGTATTGTGGTTTCCTATATTGTGGTCGTTTGGACCAAGCATTTTCTCTGTATTTCCTTTCATATGATATGACTATTCTAGTGTTTGAATTATTTCATCTTGAAATGAGAGTTATTAGTAGAAACAGGCTCAAAGGGTTAGCTTGGGGCTACTTATAGACTTAAGCACTATGTGACGTCCCGGGAGGTGATTTTGGGTCGTTACACAAGTACTGCTCTAACCCTCCATTTCCTCATCATCTTTCTTAGACTTTGGCTCATCATCATCTAATAACCTTGATACAATCTCATCATCAACATCTTCTCTGGGGGAGGGAAGTCTCTCTCTAGGCTTCAGGACCTTCCATAAGCCCTTTATCTCTTTCCACGTATGGTGAAAACTTGTCTCTCTTGTTCTCCCTTCTCTAAATACTATTGTGAGAGTGACGCAGCTCTTTATGTGACTGTGCCAAGGATGAATAGGACTACTCAAGTTTTGATGTGGTATCCCTATATGCCTTTTGATCCTAAAGAAACTTCTCATAAATATTTTCGGCGACATAAGAGTTGTGAGTTATAGAAGATTCTCCCAGTCCTATGTGCAACATACACACCAACTCCCGCACTACTCGTATCTAACTTGAGAGCTCCTGAAATTTCCCTATGGAGGATGTTCTGCAAGAATCAATATCATCATCCACCGATAAACAAAAATTGATTTGTCTCATTTTGCTCTTTGAAGTTAAGCCCTTACCATGCATTTTCAATGGGTAAATTGGTGTCTTAAAGGATATCTAATTGTCTCTCAGGTATTTCTCAACCTCTTCCCTTTAGAATAACTCTATAATTAATGAGGGAAACATTTTCATTGGACCATCTTTGTTCTTAAAATGTCTGATCTCTGATATCACCAAGCGACTAACGTTCAAAGAAATGTTATCCAAGAGGCAAGCTACTATTTGGACTTATATAATTGTGACAAATATTATATTGGTAGTCGAAGAGACACGGCTACAAATGATGGCCAGTGAAATCCGAGCTTCAACTACGAACACACTCAATGTTATGCCTATTTTTGTGGTGGCCCATGGGACTTCTCGTCCTAAGAACATTTTAGAAAACAACCATAATCCTAAAGTATAGTCCTTGTCCTCAAACTCCCTCAAATCGACATTCGGTATCCCGTACACTTCATTGATCTGTTTGACCCCAAAATGAACTTCCCTTCCCTAAATCTTCATAACTGGGTTGGATATTTTCACTATGTTGAGATTTGCATATAATTTTTGAACCCATTGCTTATTGGCCCAACATGTATCTGAGGTAAATCATATCCACCCCGTTTCCTCTAATTTTCCATAGAAGGCCAAGAGTTTCTCAGACACTTGTTCAAGAGACATGCCTCGTTCTGGACGTAACTTCCTCCTGTCTAGGTCCACATAGTAAAAAGTCTAACACTGAAATGAGAGGAAGATATTTTGATCATATTCTACCATCTTCATCTTTCAATACCTGAAAACAACACAAGGCATTAACTATCAAGATCATCAAATGGAAACAATGCTATGCGACTAAATAAAGCTAAAGAAATGGTTCATGGGTTAAATTTGGGATTAAAATGAGAATTCAGAATTTTGGATAGGTCTATTAGACAAGCCTCAGATGTCACGATTGCAGTCTGCTTGAGTTGCGATCGCAACACTTGGTAGGCCTATCAGACAGGCCTTAGGTCTCGCAATCACAATTTGCTGCATCACGATCGCACTTTGCCAAGTTATGATCGCAGTACCTGAGGCTACATTCTTGGGTATGAAAAAGATCAAAAATGTCAATTCCTTAACCAATTTGTGTTTATAAAAGGTAATTAACACCAAAAATATGAAAAATAATTCATGGAAACTGAACCATGCCATCTAATTCATAGGAAACTATCAAGAAGTTCATTTGAGAATTTAATCAAAAACTTAGTGTGAACTTATATTTCATACTCATTTTGGATAAGTTTGGGTACACAAGACTTCCCTAACAATGCACACACCAATAACAACAACCACCATACCCAACAGTACAATTTAGACACTAATTAAGCACAATAATTACAAATTCAGGCCATGATCCTAAACATGCTTCTAAGGCTCACATTTAGGCATAAAAGAAGGATTCAAAGAATACATGATGCTCGGATGCAAATGGGGATGATATACACTTTAACACCGATTACAATGGTGAAAATTGAATTTTTTTAGGTATTAGAAGGGGATTGAGTGTAGGAACCATTTAGGAAATGGTTCCTATTTATAACAACCAGGTTTACAATCATGATTAGCCTCTACAATTGTAATCATGCGAGGATCATGATCACAGTAAGATATGCGATCGGGGTATCTAAGGCAAATGTGGGTAGACTTGAGTCTCTAGATTGTGATTGCGACACTTGAGACTAGGTTCAATTTCCCTGTTTATCAGATATTTCTCCTCCAACTCTATTCCACCCTACTTATTATTTCCCAATTTCTCACATACGCCTTTAAAGTGCCAAGATTGTATGGACTAATAAAAAAAAACTAATTTTTGAATCAAAATTTTAAATGATACGGGCCAAATTAATGGCAATGATGGGTTGTCTCCCTTCCAATGTTTGATTTAAATTCATGGCACAACTTCTACTTGTATTCAACTTGGATTATTTTTTAGGTAGGCCACTATATTACTAGGCAAACCCCTTTTCATCCTAACAGTGATTTGCATTAAGATTTGGCCAACTTGTATTTCCAATTTCTTGATTGAGGATGAATGGGAGGTCATAGTTTGGTTTAGTTGCAAGAATTCGCCTTTCATTTCCCAGTCCATTTTGTTCGTCCCTTGAACACACATTAGAATTCAAGCCAAGACATCCCTAGTCTTGAATTTTTTAGGGTCAATAAATCTTGACTCCTTATCTTTAGGCCTATCATAAAGAGGGATATATTGATCATAGTCCCTCTCTTTATCTTTCCATTATCATTCATAATAATGATCTTTATCCCTCTAATCTCTCACTCGTTCACAATCTTTTAAATCTTGATTCTCATCTTGCCTTTGTTAGGCGGGAGGGAACCCCAAAATTTTTAGACAAAAATCTATTCTCCTCGTCAATCCTTTCCCTTATTCATCATCATAGGACCTAGGGATCTTGGAGGATACTACATTTACCTTCTTAGGAGGAAAATCCATCAACTATTTAGTAAGAAGTTAAAGTTGGGTCATTACTTTTACCATATTTTTGTCCTATTCTTTATCCTTCTTCTTATTTCTCTTTGTCCATAAAATATGTTGCGGGAGGCCTCATAGCCACCTCAGTGTCCCTCATATGCCATCCACAATTTTGTTTTGTTACTTGATCAAGAAAAGTTTCCTCAACACCACAAGAAAACTTAACAAGAGACCCACTGGATACATTATCCACTACCATTTTATTAAGTTGGTCCAATGCCCTATAAAAAAATTAAAGAAGAATCTTTTTCGAGACGTCATGATTAGGGAATTTCATTAACTTATAACTGAAGCATTACCACACTTCATACAACGGTTCACCATTGAGTTAGTGAAAGTTGGTTACTTTATATCTTAGTTGTAACATCTGGGATTGGGGAATATACAAATCTAAGAAAGCTCCCTGAAGCTTGGCCTATGAAGTGATATAACTCACAGGTAATGATCATAATGATAAAACCGTTTCTCCCATCAAAGAGAATGGAAAAAGACGCAATCGAATTGCCTCTTAAGTGATGTGGACTATATCAAAGGGTAAGCACCCATCAATTAAAATATTCAAGTGGAGGTTCACATCATCATAGGCTTGGCCTCCTAATAATCCCTTCATTTGAAATAAATGAAACATCACACTAGTCTCGTAAAAGACTATATTCCACTCAGTTGGTGTGATAAGGATGGCACTAGCCCACCCCGTATCACCAATATGTTCTATATCTTATAGTGGATCATGGTATCGTGTAGTCTATTATCTCCCCCTGAGAAAACAAGCACAAAAAACAATGTAAAAAACAACATTACAACTAACCCAAGTTCACTAACACTACAATACTAAAAACTATATTTTACTCCCCGACAATGGTGCCGTTTTTTAAAATGCTCAACTTATTGTTCAAATTTGATGCAAGCCAGACGTTGTCTACATATACCCAACATAAGTCAGGGTCGAATCCTAGAGAAGTGGAAACATAAATTTCAAAGCTTATGTATATTAAGATTTAACTATGTGTTAACTTAGTATGCAACAACTAAACAATACATGAAAATAAATTGGGGGTTTGATTTTGAACTTTGTTAAACACAATCACAAGCAACACTAATATGAGCTCAAACAATTGATAGGTGTTACTAAATTAAGAGGGACCATGGGGTTATGATATCCTTGGTGGTATTCATAAATGGGTAATCAATAGTTAGTCCAAGTTTTAGCTAAGGGTTTTGGGTAGGCTAAATTGAGAATCTTAGTGTTAATATTTTGATAAAACACCAAATTTCACTCATGTATTCTTTCGAACACCCTATAAGCGTGAAAATTTTACCAATTTATTACCTTAAACTAGCATCCTTATTTCTATGATGATGCTTATGAAAATAGCTAATTCAAGTTGTTTCTCACAATTACTCCTAACCCATTTCCCTCTTTCAAGGATGATATGGGATCCAAGATGATTGGGGTATTCACTTCCAATTCTCAATTCAAACATGGACTACGAGAAAAACCCAACACCATTATCTAATTATATGCACTAACAATCAATACCCATATATTATTCACCATGTAATCAAACATAACCCCAAGATATAAGTCTATTTACTCATGAAATTAAAGATAATAAATATACCTAAATTGGCATGCAATTCATTCATCATAAGCAAAATAAATATAAATCCAAACTTCAATTTTAATCTACAACTAAATCTCTCTTAGAATAGTACTAACAATTGTTTCTTCACTTTGGAAAATATTGAGTGATGTCTCATGTTTTGAAGATGATTAGTTTTTGTTGAAGGACCAGGTCCCTGGCTTATCACGAAAAGGTACAACTATTACATTTATGCATAGTTTTGTCAGTTAGTGCAACTAACTATGCAGGAGTGCAGTGTACCTGTTGTGATACTTGGTCCAATCAAAATTCAACCCTGATTTATACACTACAATAAATATAAAAGTATACCTCTCATAAAAGTAGTTTTGCAAAACTGGTGAATTAAGAAAACGGTGAAAACTCTGTTGCTCAAGTTCCAAATTTGTGTGTGCTTCAAGTTTAATTGTTCTTTATTCAAGTATTGATGTGTAATTGAATTACTCATTTTATAAGAGTAATGTATTTATCTTTTTAGTTGAGTGCTTAGGTAGATTTACCTAAGGTCAAATCAATTAGAGTTGGTTGATTGGGAAACTATTGAAATGAGTAGAGGTGGTTGTAGTAGATCTATTACAACCAGTGGAACTCAGAGTTAGGTTCTTGGAGTCTGTAATCATTGAGTTTTGATTATAGTGAACTTTCAGTGCCTATGAGGGAAATCTATGTTTTTTCCTCCCCTGAGCAAGTAGATTTCCATGCAAGTCACTGTGTTCCTTTGATTTCTGTTAGTTTTAGTTCTTACTATTTTTTAACTTTATCATAGTATCTGGAACTAGGTATGTAGAATGGTGGAGCACCCCCACTTGTCATCAATTGTTATTAGAGTGAGGACACTCCAAAAGGTTCATACCTAGAGTGATTTCTTGATCATGGCTACTCCACCTAATCTGGAAGAAGGTAATATAACAATAGACCACCTTTCTTTAACAGAAAGTACTATGGGTGGTGGAAAACTAGGGTGTATGACTTCATTATGGATGAGGATAGTGAGCTGATGGATATAATAATTGATGGTCCCTATGAGCCAGTTAGAGAGGTCAAATAAGGACACATAACCAAAATGGTTGCCAAAACTAGGAGAGAACTTAATGATGAACATCACAAGAAAGTTGAAAAGAATTATAAGGATATGAAATTACTTGTGTGTGGTACAAAACAAAAATTACATGTGTGTGGTATAGGGCCATATAAGTATAATAGGATCTCTGCTTGTGAAAATGCTATGGAAATCTGGGACTGCCTGAAGACTGCTCGTGAAGTAATAATTGATGTGAAGGGTTCAAAAGTTGACATTCTGACTACTTAGTATGAAAATTTTTCTATTAAAGAAGGAGAAATAATTCAAGAAATTCATACTAGATTCACCTCAATTACAAATCAGCTAAAATGTCAAGGAGAAGTGATTTCTTTGTATAAGCAAGTGAGAAAAATTCTAGGAGTTCTTCCTAAGTCTTGGGAAAAAAAGTTGATGTTATTATTGAGGTTAGAAACCTAAAGACTTTCACTATGGATGAACTTGTTGGTAATCTAAAGACTCGTGAACTCAAGAATAAGAAAGGACAATAGAAGAAGGAAGTAAAAAAGGAAAAAGTCTCTGGCATTGAAGGTATCAAAGTGTGAATCAAGCAAGGAAGAAACTAATGTTGGATTGTGAGAGCAAAGAAGAAAAATGGCCAGCTTTAAAGGAAATGAAGGAGAAAAAAAAATGTACGTACTATTGAAGTTTGTCAGAAATATGGAAGTCCTAAGCATTTCATCAAGTATGTCCACTACACAAAATGGACTATTAAAAATATCTAAAGTTTTGAGATAATAAAGGAAAGAAGAAGGACCAAGTCCCTAATAAGTCAAGAAGAATAGTTTCAACTGGTTAGGCAATGAAACAATCTTTGGCAGTCTGGGGAGATTCCTCTAGTGAATCTAATGAAGTTGAAAAACTTTTAGATATGTCTATGCTGGCTATGGAAGAGATTGAAGTCATCGATGATTCTTGTTTTCTCTAATAGAAAACATAGATGATGAAAAATAAAATGAGGTAACTCTCTCTGACATTAAGGAAAATCAAGATAACTACTCAGCTAGAAAGATAAAGAAGCTTGAAAATATGTTGATTGATTCATTGGGTGAACTGACTACATAGAAATATGCTCTAGAAAAGAAAGTAGAAAATCAAGAATTTGAATTATTTCCCTTAACTCTCGGATATCTAAATTAGAAGAACTATTCATAAAATTAAAATCTAAAATCTAAGTTTAATGAGTCAACTGGAGAAAGTAAATGATTCTGATGGTAAAGGGAAGAAACAAGCCTTAAGTCTTCAAATTTTTCTTGAAGAAAAATTGAGGGATTCTCAAAAGAACCTCATGATTGCACTCTATAAAAATAAAAAATTAGAAAGGGCTTGGTGCATATAAGAGAATATCTTAACAAATCCCTAAAATAGACCATATCCTCACATATACTTTATAATTTAATTCATCAGGGAGTAAATAATGGTAAAGGCATTGGATATCAGTGTAGAAACCACTCACTTGGGTCTCCAAGGAAGGCTATTCATGGTGTAAAAAACAAGGTCCACAAACCTCTATGAACTCATTGTGTAAGGGATGTTCCCTTGAAGGAGAATTGTCAAACTTGGATTAGATACATCAAGCAAGAGAAGTCTTATCCTAAGGATTACAAACCCTTGAGTAATCTAAAGAAAAACCCACTACCAAGATGGGCTAAGAAAGATTTAATCACATCTTTATATCCCTTTTAGGAACTCAAACTAAGTGGGTTCCTAAATCTAACAAGTGACTCTATTTACAGGTAGGAGAAAGGGAATGCAGTCAGAACTAGTTCATGGATAATGGATCTTCAAAGCATATGACTAGGAGGACTGACTATTTTATCTCTCTCAATACACTTCATGGTGGAAGTGTCTCATTTGTGAAAGGTAATAAGGTGATGTTCCTAACTGATGGATGTATTGTGTCAAACAAGTTGTGTCTTCTCTCTCTGTGTCTGAAAATGAGTCACCTAAAAGAAAATGAGTCACCTCAAATAGAAAAAATTTTATAAACCCCATCCTTATGCTTATTTGTCTCTTATGTTTTTTTCTTAATCCTCCACTTGTGAAAAAGGGATTTCCAAAAAGCTGGCATCTCTTCATCCTCAAAACCCACAAAAGACTCAAAATTCTATCAAAATTCTCCAATCCTTCTAGAAAAATCCTCTATTGAAATCACCTTGTTCCTATAATTTATTATAGACATAAACCCACTCTCAAATATTCCTTAAAGCACCGAGTTTTCCTTACCCTTCACATCCTTATTAGAATAACTTTATACTGAATTATTCATCACAAGTACCTTTTTGGATGAACGTCAAATAAAATAAATACCTAACAAATTAGAACCTTCTTATGAGCCTACTTCTAAAGTAGAGCACAATAAAAAGGTTAATCTCTCA
Organism: Capsicum pubescens; assembly: GCA_030864215.1. NCBI lineage: Eukaryota > Viridiplantae > Streptophyta > Magnoliopsida > Solanales > Solanaceae > Capsicum > Capsicum pubescens. Next base: position 96,947,192 of record CM061549.1, on the reverse strand, counting down.
CTTGAAGTTGTGCCTTCTGATAATCTTCGTCTCCCTAAAAGACTGAACAAGTAAAGTTATCAAACTCTTCCTTCACTCAACTTGTTGATGAAGATTCATCCCTAAAAACGAATAACCCTTCTAGTAGTATAATGACTGGTGATGATTGGGTCACTAAAATCTTATTTTTCTCTCAAATAACCTAAAAAAGAGTTTGGTCGATCATAAGGAGAAAGATGGGAGCAAGAAAACAAGAATTTCTAGGGTAAAATCTAAAATTCCTACTAAGAAGCAACAAACTTCTAAGGGGCTTGGTCACAAGAAAAGGAATATGACTGCAGGAGAACCCAACAGTACTTCTAAAAGTAGAAAATTTGAGAAAGTAGGAAACCATGTGTCTAAGGAAGTTAAAAATAGAATTTTGAAATATCAAAAGGTGCTAACTGGAAGGGTCTTTGACTCAATCATTTTAATAAAACTCGGTATGATAGAATTAGTTAAGCTTTGTCAAACATCAAAAATGGCTCAATCTTTTGGAAGGAGTCACTCCCTCTATTTTTAATGAGGAAGTCATGAAATTCTACTCCACATTGAATTTTTCTAATGATGGACTAAAAATAACTGCATTAGTTCAAGGGAATAAGTTGAATCTAAATGGTGCATTGCTTGGAAAGTTTCTGGATGTTCCCACTAATGGTGTGAGGACTATTTCAAAACAACAACCCTTAACTAAGTATATGGCCAATGCATCAAAGGTTAATTGAAAATCTATAGTTGGAGTAAGAAAGAAATCACTTAAGAGTGAGGTAAAATTAATCTTTGAATTTGTTAACAAAGTAATTCTACCTAGAGCATAAAAAGGGAATATTGCTTCAGCCGTAGATCTGTATATAATAGAGTGTCTTAGAAACTTTGAGTTAGCCAGTCTTCCTTCTCTAATGATTGAGAAAAAGTATAATGTTGTTCATGGGAAGAATGGAAATCATGGCATGCCTTATGGATATTTGTTGAATTGAGAATTTGATCATTTTGGAATTTTCTGTGAAAATAGAACTCCTAGAACTGTTAAGCAATTATTCAGATTAAAAACCCTGATTAAAATAAGTGTGTGAAATAGAAAATATTAGGAACCATCTCTTAAAAAGAGCTAAACAAAAAAGATAAAGAAAATAAAGCTCATCATAGCTGTTAAGGATGTAAAGATCAGCAGATTACAAATGATAATTCAGCATCTTTCTAGTGAGGGATCCAGTGTTGTTGAAGAACTTAGAACTTAGAATGCTGAATTTCCGAAGAGAGTCTCAATTGTAACTAATGAGATTCTTATCTTGAATGCAGAGATAAAGATACTGACCAAAGAGTTGTTATATTTTAATGATGCAGAAAGAAATAAGATGGAATTCCTTCTCAAAACCCTTTCCCCAAGACCTTCACCTACCTAGTTTTGTTATTTTCATACCCCTCCCGCACCAGTGTCTCTTTTCTTAATCCCTGGGGATTTTTTTGTGGAACATGAAATCTAATCTTGCACTATAATGATACTAACCCTATTTCATATGAATGAATTCCTTATTTGTGTTTATCATTTGTCTTCTTTAGTTAAGTGTTCATTCATGTTAGTGGTTCCCCAGTTGCCATAAGTTAATTGATTTATGATTATTTTATTCTTGGTTTACTATTCTTTCTTTTCAGTGATGCCAAAAAAGGGAATACCGAATTCACTATTGTAGGGACCAAGTTTTATGCTAATTGTGTGTGATTTTTATGTGGCTATCTATCTAAAAGGGATAATATTAATAAAGGAAACATAATAGGATGAGATATCTATCTAAAGAAGGGGGAATAATGATAGGGGGAACATAATAAAAGGAAGCATCGTGATAGAGGGAACACATATAGTCAATAGTGGGTTATCTGATGATTGAATGAATTTTTATGCTATGAGGTTATGGTTTGTTATCATCAAAAAGGGGGAAAATTTATGTCTCATGTTTTGATGATGATAAATTTTCTTTGAAGGACCAGGACCCTGGCTTATCATGAAGAGGTACAGTTATCACATCTCTGGACAATTTTTTCTGCAAGTGCAACTTCTTATTCATAAGTGTAGATTACCCATAGTGACACTTGGTACAATCAAAATTCAACCCTTATTTATATGCTACGATAAATAAAAAAGGATGCCTCTCATACACGTAGGTTTTGCAAAGCTGGTGAACTAAGGAAATGATGAAAACTCCATTGCTCAAGTTCCAAATCTGTACGTTCTTAAAGTTTAATTGTTATTGTGTCAAGTCTTAATTTGTAATTGGGTTACTCAACTTATAAGATTAATGTCTTTCTCTTTACAGTAGAGTGCTTAGGTAGAGTTACTTAAGGTCAAATTGATTAGAGTTAGTCAATTATTCAAGTGAGTAGAGGTGGTTGTAGTAGAGTTGTTGCATCCAGTGGAACTTAGATTTAAGTTCTTGGTGTCCATAATTAATGATTTCTTATTATAGTGAAGGTTGAGTGCTTGTGAGGGCAAGCTATGGTTTCTCCTCCCTTGAGCAAAGAGGTTTCCACATAAATCACTGTGTTCCTTTAATTCTTACCAGTTTTAGTTCCTTACTATTTATTGTCGTTATCATAGTATAAGGGACCAGGTATCTATAATGGTGGTGCATTCCTCATGTTTCATCATTGAGGGTTTATCCTTTTATATCTTGGGATAGAGCTTTGTGAATTTCTTATTTTTCCCCTAAAATTTTCCTAACTTATTGCAATTGCACTCCCTCAGTTGCGTCACAATTATATAATCGCATAGTATTATTTCGCGATTTCCACCCCTGACTTTATGGACTGATCATAATTGCGACCCCCAGGTTGCGATCGCAGCACTTGAGGGTCATCTCCTAGAGATTACCTTCAGCCTTTGTCAATATTTTAGTTATCTCCTTTTATTTCCAGCTTTGTCTCAACTCTTTTTCATCATGCCTACCTATAGGATCACAAACACCAGAATTTAGTGCATTTTACATGGAACTAGTCTAATATATTTAATCATTTCACCATAGTATGCAGGAAATTAGATGAAAATGAGTGGAAAAATTACCACTCATTAGTGTGTTATAATTATTATTTATTTTGAAGTATCTCTATTCTAATATGCATTGTCGTTAAATGCTAAGTTGCCTTTGAATTGAAATCCTATAGCTGGTATTCATTGTAAGTGTTGAGAAGGGCAACATAGAATAAATCTTCTCCATCAATTCATACAGCTTATTTTCCTCCACCTACTGCATACATGTTTAGTAAGAGTAACTATTCTAGTTGAGTAATAATAGTACCTAAGTTTAAAATTATAGTTAAGGGTGAGTTGTTCATTTAATTCAAAAATTTAGATTTTAGATTCCATCATTCTATTTTATAATTTTTTCATCCAATACATATTATAGTCTTTGGATTCTGTATTTGATGTGTTATAGAAGTATAGAACTTTTGATGTTTAAAATGATGAAAATATGCAAGTTTCTTAGGTGTTTTTGTTAGATATAATGTGTTTTGGGTATGTTTTGCAGGAAACTAGGTTTTGGATGCTAAGCTCTAGAAAAAAGATGAAAAATGGATTTTGGGCCACTTACTAGAGCATTTTAGGCATTTGTGGCATTTAGCGGCTGTTTGTGACAAATCATGTACAAAAACTTGAAGTATATAAGCTTGGTTATAGGAATTTGAAAACCTGTCACTTACCTATGTCCATTTACGGACCATATGTAGCACTTGTGGTCCCTGTATGACTAAGGTATGTACCAGAATTAAAGATCTAGAGAGTGCAAAAGCTGATAGAAAATTTGTAGCACTTACTTATGTCTGTTCGTGGACTACATATAGCACTTGCGAACCGCAAATGGTTACGGTAAGTGCCAAAAGTCCAAAATCCAGAGAGCGATCAGTGCAGGAAATTTTTTAAGCACTTACCTGGGTCTACATGTGAAACACATATGGCCCAAGTAAGTGTCCACCGACTCCGTATGTCATTTTTTCTCCAGTCCTTTGATTTTTTGGGTTTCCTCATGTTCTATAAATACCGTTTATATGTTTTTTTTGCATAGGTAATGCACTTTTTATACTTACAAATGTCTTTTGTGATTCTGAAATTCAATTTTGGTCTTTGACTTATTTTGTATTAATTTTTTTTGTTAATTCAATTAAAGTTTTGGGTTTTCAGTTGTGATTATTGTGATTTCATCTAATGCTTTGAGGTTTTACAATTTAAGGTTTAGGTTTTGGGGTTTAGGGTTTAGGGTTCATGGTTTAGGATTCAGTGTTCAAGGTTAAAGGTTTAGGGTTTTGGGTTTAAGGTTTCTGCTCTGTAATGCTCGTTGATTACATTAGTTGAGATCCACAATTACACATATTCCCTTAGGATTCAATCCAAACCATTGTTGTGTTACTATATTTGACATCGACTGCATTATCTTCCGATATAAGGTGTAGTTTGGGTGTTATCTGTATTAAAATATTAGATTCTCTAATATTTGTCTCAACAAATCTTTGGGTTTTCTTTACTTTTTTTTTCATTTTTTCACTTGAAATATGAATTTCTAATTTATTAATATTTTTTATGAACTTTCTATTTTCTAAAATTCATCCTAAAAATTTGTAAATGAATGAGATTAGCCTACAGAGGGTAACGGATGCCTTCACAGCCTAAGCAATTTTAAATCGTGACAATATATTAGTCGAATCATCCATTATTGTTCCCTTTATTTACTATAATAAGAATATTTTAAAATCATTTTTCTATTTAAAATCACATTTGAGAACTCATAGTTTGATTACAAATTCAACATGTTTGTAGAGTAAATTACTTTAAAAATTATTAATTTTTATTTAAGTTAAACAACCCATTCTTAAGGTAAATGATGTACACATAAATATATATCATGATACAACATAAAATATGGAGACTTAATGTTAAATCAACACAGCCACGTCATGCCGCAATGTTAAATCAAGCACTTGGTGGGAGGCAACCCACTATAATAGTGTTCACTTTATTTTGTTTCATTTTTGTAGGTTTATATCGATGAAAATACCTGGAATGCGGTAAGGTTGCTTCATTATAATCTTTCTGTTAAGAGGACAGTATGACTAACTCACAAGGTCACAAGTCCCACTAGTGGAAGGTAATGTTGCGTGATAATTAAAAAGATGAAATTTTAAGGATAATCAATGAAAAATTTTGGATCTTGACACATAATCCTACTTACGGATCCATAAATACACATTACAAAACCATAAGTAGTAGGGTAAGCACCGAAATACAAGTTCAGAGAGCATGAAATTAGGCAAAAAATTATGGCCCACTTGCGGTCAATACATATGGACCGTATGTACCACATACGACCCTCATGTGGCAAATGCTAGTGTCCAAGTTGTGGACTAAATTTTAATTTAAAATTTTGGGCCCACCCATGCTGAAAAGGGACCTAAACCACCCCTCCCCCTTGATATTTAAGCCTACTTTGCCTCTTTTTAACCTATTCAAATCCTTCAATTTCCTTCTTTCTCTTAAGATTTAAATTTCCCTCTCAAAGTATATACTTGCCCCATACATAGAAAAATTCTAAATTGGCACTTCTTTTTTATACCATCTTGATTAAAAGTGCTATACATGTGCTACAACTTCAAGTTTAGTTCAATTCTTTGCAGTGCACTTCCGGTTTTGCTTCTAAAAGGTAATGTTTCTAGCTGCTACTTGTAGTACTATATGCTAAAATTGAAAACATGTAATTGGTATGTTTATATCCATGCAATATATATTGTAACCAACCAAGTTGTAAGTTAGGAGCCTTGAACTAGAACTAAAATATAAATGTAGGGCATATCTCTTGGATTAATCCTTAAAATTATGCCCTACCCGGAAGTGGCAGTTGAAGAAGTCGAGGAATACTGAGAGTTTGGCATGATAGTTGATGTGACAAATATAGTTATTGATAAATATATGCACATTGGACTTGTTGGAATTGCATTCAATAATAGAGATGTAAAAATTGAAGGAAAATTCAAAGTTTTCAAATTTTGAGTTTTTTTCAAATTTTACAATCCATCATCTTCTGTTAGAAAATAACACTTGGTTTTTCAAGTACACATGGCACCCAAACCTGCAAACAAAAATGTTGTCACATCAAGTAGAAGGGATGAGTTCATCGAGCCTAGTCGCTCAGTGGAGGAGTACTCTATTACATAAATTAGAGCAATTGCGGTCGGGGTGACACACCGAGTTACTAGAGGCCAGGTATGTGAGGTAGCTAAGACTTTTATGTTAGGCACAGTGGGTGTCTAGTTGTTGAAGGACTCATAGAGGGGCATAAGGACAACCTTTTCTAGGCCTAGGTATTTGACTGAGGAGATTAAGGCTACCCAAGCAGCTCTAGCCCGACTAAGGATGAAGTTTACCTGGAGATCACCCCCATTCTCTTCTTCACTGAGTGATAATAATAATACTAATGATGAGGTATATTCTGAGCTAGTTACATAGGTTATTTCTCAGGACCCTCAGTCTGAGGGGTTGTAGGATGATTCTGAGGCTGTATCTTAGGAAGAGTCATCAGCATTGCCCCAGTCTGAGGAGGGTACAAGGCAGGCTTCCTATGAGGTGCCAGTTCCAGATACAGAGGCACCATAATAGAAGGGATGGAGTTCTGCCCCTACACATGTCTCAGAGGTACCTCTTGAGAATAAAAACCCAAGATAGTATGTAGAGAGACATTAGACGATATTTGAGACAATTAGTTCTATTTTAGAGACTGGTTGGCCCAAGAGGCTTATTTTTTAAAAACATAGGATTGAACTATCTGGGTTGAAAAAAGAATCACAATTTTAGGAAGCTTTTGATCATTATCAGTTGGAGTGGATTACTATACCACTTATTTCTTATAGCTTGAGTTTAGTACGATAGTTTTATGCATAGATCTTCATGTGCCAGATCTACAAGTCTTCTCAGACATATGGAGAAGCCATATCTTGAGTAGATATTTATGAAGAGTGATTAGTGCTAATATTTCAGCAGCGGCTATCCACTAAGTTCTTTTTTGTCCAGACTATATTTCCCCAGCATCTACAGTAGAGTGTGACTATAGTTTGAGACAAACATATTATGAGGAAGAGTGAGAATAGACATGAGAGATTTAAGATGGCTAGGTAGATTTCCACCTACATTTCACTTTTGGGTGATGAGACCCCTTGGATCAAGGGACAAGACACGATAAAGAAGGCATCATTGACTTTTATTGCTAAGTTTTTATGGTTTCTCATCTGATATAGATTGTTCTAGATGCTTCAGATAATATATTGAATTAGGAGGGAGCTTCTTTAATTGTTAGTATAATGTTCGAGTATGATATTAACTTTGCATCCATCATTAGACATGAGATTCATGATTGAGCCTTTGGAGAGACCATGAATTTTCCATTTCCTTATCTTATTCAGAGATATGATCATGTTAGTATGCCAGAGATACCGAGAGTCAGTGATAGAGTACAGGTGACATCCACTGCACAAATAAAGATGATGAAGGATTCGGCATGTACGACCCTTCCCAGATGACCTAGTGGGTCAGCTACAGTACGTTAGGTCCAAAATGAGGACCTTTCGGTTTCAATAGAGCCTAGTGTTTTACAGAGAGAATACGTGGGAGAAAGTAGAGATCTTATGATAGAGGATTAGAGAGAGGTCCCCGAGTCTAATACATAGGGTGATGGGACCCCAGCGATATCCACATCGACCTTGGTGATGTGTTATAGAAATATAGCACTTTCGATGCTTAAAATGAGAAAAATATGCAAGTTTTTAGTCCTTTTTATTAGATATGATCCATTTTGGGTATGTTTTGCACAAAAACATGATTTGGATGATAACTTCATGAAAATAGTGAAAAAAGGCATTTTCATCTAATTTTGGAGTGATTATGGGTGATTGGGAGGTATCCCAACTTGATCATGATCAAAGCATGTCCAAGAATCAAAGATGAGATAAAAAACTAACTTCCAACACCTACTAAGTTGACCCACAGACCGCAAGTAGGACCTACAGACCACAGGTATGCAAAATGGGTACCAGAAGTCCAAAATCTTGAGAGATGACTTATAGAAAAATTTCCTATCTGATACCTGCGGTCAGTATATATGTTCTTACCTACGCCAGGGTAGACCGCAGGTACCACCTTCTCCCGTGACTAAATCGCAGGTGCAGGAAGTGGGTGGCCATGGACCCTATTTTCTCCTATTTCATTCAAGCTTTGTTTTTAGGGTTTTCTCTTGTACTATAAATAACCCTTATGTACTTTTTAGTAAAGTAGACACTTTTAGAACTTTGAAGCATATTTTTATTTCAATATCCATCTTTGATCTTAGGATTTCATTGTATTGACTTTAAATGATTATTCAGTTTCTGGTTGTGGGATTTTATTCATCTTATCATTGTGATTTCATTGTTTCGTTACAATATGAATTTGATTAATTTCTTCACAAGTATGAGAGGCTAAAAACCCATAGCTAGGGTTATGCAAACCCGGGCTAATTGACGAAGTAGGGGATGTGCGATTGTTGAATTAAACCCATACCCATGGCATACATTGTATTGTCTTTATTATAATAGTTGTATTAGTTGTTGTAAACATTAGGATCCCGACTATATATTTCTAATTTCACTTAAAAAGGGGTAGTAGCTAGTAAAATAAAATGACAATAGTAATTTGGGAGTTAATAGTCGATATGTTGCAGTGCAATGGTATATCTTAATGATTATTAGTCTTCATCTAATAAATTGAGAATCAAAAAATGATTGTTAACTAGGACCAGGGTAAGGGTTAGTAATACAACATCTTGAGACTCAATATGTAAAAGACTTAGGAGGTAAATAACTTATCGGTTCTACATACAAGGTATTGGATGGGTTCAACAACGCACGATAAACCTACAAAGTTAAGGCGCCAGAGAAAACAAAATCCTAGTGTTCGCTCATAACTAATTTCAACCAGTGTTAATATTATTACTGGCTCAAGATTACTACAAACTAATCCCCCAATTACTTTCTAGTACTTCCTGTAGACTACAACTATTGATAACCGCAATTCCATATATTCCTTTGGGATTCAACCCCAACCTTAGTTGGGTTAGTATATCTTGACAAAGATCGTACCATCATCTAGAAGGAGGTATGTACCAATATCTAGAAGGAGGTATTGCTTGGATTTCATCATGAAATTGGCGCTGTTGTCGGAGAGCACGATGTTGATTTATGGATAAAAGTCATTGTAGTTTTTGGGTTATTATTTTTGTTCTTTGTTGGGCATACGTTGGTGTATGCCTAGCACATGGAGTAGAGGAAATCCCTTACTCCCATTTATTTCAGAGAAGATCCTACTACCACCTACTAGGATGTTAGAACAAATAAGGTACAATCTCATTGAAGACGGAGTTCAAGTGGTATTGATAGACAGACAACAGATTGTCGTACAGCAGTCAGTGGAAATCAAAATAGAGGCCGACCTCAAGTGATATGAACATATTAGTTTGTTTAGCCATATGTTGATGATGAAGAAGATTTAGGAAATAATGAGTCGTCTTATATAAAATCCATTATCCCTCCTTCTTTATTCCCTAATATCACATTCAATATCTCAAGTGGTCTGATTCATCTTTTATACTTGAAGGGCGTGTTTGGAAGGGTACCTATAGATGATACAAACATGAATCTGGCAAACTTTTATGGGATCTATACTGTATATACCATACTGAGGGTAGATCAGGAGGCAATAAGATCGAGGTTGTTCCTTTTCTCTCTTACTGAAGAACCATCACTATAGTTAGGGGAACTGCCAAGAAGATCTATCACTACATGGAAAGAGTTATGTAGGAAATTCTTAAATAATTTTTTTCCTCCATCTAGGGTGTTGCAACTTAAGGAAGAGATCTATAATTTTAGGCAGGTGCAGTTTGAGCCCATATATAAGGCTTGGTTTAGGTTCAAGAAGAAGTTAAGTATGGTGCCCAACCATCAAATTTCAGGGATGAACTTAATGGAGATATTCTATAGAGCCTTGACCATCAGTTCTAGAGCTAAGGTAGATATATCTCTAGAGGATCTTTTATGAGATTATATTGGGAGGCTGCTTCTGATATTTTAGACCAAATTTCTTTCAATAACCGAGAGTGGAAAACTTAGGAGGCAGAGTAAGGTTCTAGAACTTACACTATTGAAACTGTTGGTGATCAGAGAGTAGTTGAAGATTCTATAGCAAAAGATATGGCACTACTAAAGACTAATATGAGGGTGTTGGAAAAACAATTTATGACCATGAATTCCAAAAAAGTTCATGCAGTAAGACACAGGGTGCAGCTTCCAAAGATTATGAGTCTGTATTAGAATAGGAGGCTAGATATTTGGATCTTCAATTAAAAGGTTTCCAAGCCCAAGGTCAAGAAAACCAAGGTCGGAACTACTATGATGATATATAAATAGACCATAGTAGGACAGAGATTGTGATTGAATATAGAAAGATGATTACAAGGAGAAGGGAGAAAGGTATATTACACCTGGCAGATGAGATACATAATCAAAAATGGAAAAAATATTGACCAAACTAGTGAAGGGTCAAGAAAATTAGGAGAACAACCTTAAGGAAATTAAGGCTGACATTTCAGGGTTGACTCAAAAGGTGGAGTCTCATGCCACTACTATCAAGTGGTTGGAGCAATAGTTTGGGCAAATATCTGCTATAATTAAACAAAAATAATCTATTACTTTTTTGAGTGAAAAAGTTCAAAATCCACCAGCTATAAGTCACTGTCTATCTATCACCACCAATTGTGGTTCCACTACTGATAATGCCTATGCACCTGTTATTAAAGAGTTAAATATTGATAGCACTGAGACCGATGAGACACCTGTGGTAGGGTTTGAGAAGTCGACATACGGTGATAATAATTTTGAGTATGATAGTGGTGAGGATTGGGATGCAGATCCCAATGATCATGTGCATCCTTATAGTGTGACTCTTTTTTTATCATTAGTAGAAAAAGGAAAGATTTAGGAGAAGTCACCATTTTGTGTTCTATCAGGCCTTTCAATGCTAAGAAGAATTTATGTGACTTGGGTTCAGGAGTAAATGTAATGCCACTGGTCGTGTAAAATCTATTGAGGATGGGGAAATTCAAACCTATGTCCTTAAACTTCTAATGACTGACTCATCTATGAAAAAACCGGTGGGTAAATTATGTGACATAGAAGTAAGGGTGGCATCCTTTATGTTTCCTACTGAATTTATGGTTCTTGATTGTGAGGTGAATTCTCAAGCCCCTATTATATTGGGTAGACCCTTCCTATCCACTGATAGGGTATATTGATTGATATGGACTTGGGGGAGATCACCTTCAAACTGAATGATGTGGAAGAAGTGTTTGATATATATATATATGATAGTGCAATAGCTAGGCGATATTCAAGTGGTATCTGTAGTAGACAATATTGAAGAGGATGTTATTACATTGTCTAGTGTACCAAATTCACTAGGTGTTGATGTGATATATGTGGCAGACTAGTTTATAGAGATTAAGACGCCAGATATAAGACATATGACAAAAGAGGTGGATATTTTTTTAGCAGAGGTATGCCCTCTCCCTGCGAGCCATATAGTATCCATCACTCTAATTGTATCCTCATGTATTCAAACATCACCTTTTATGGTCCTAAACACTTTAATTTATTTAGGAAGGATGATGTATTGGTCCCTATAGTTAGGACCAAGAGAGGCCGAGTAGGGGAATTGTAAAATCCAGACAAGCAATATGAGAAAAACCCAAAAATGACCATCAATGATTCTATAGGGACTGTATTTATTGATAGGAAGAGGCGTGTCGAGCTAGCTATAGGTGCATCTTCTTTTAGTGCACCGCCACCACCATGGTCTGCATCTGTGGATATACCCCTATTTGGGAAAGATCATCAAAATGATGCTTAGTGTGTCCCAGGTATGTTCTCTCATCCCTCTGTTTTATTTTAGCACATTGAGGATAGTGCACAATTTTTAGTTGGGGTAGGATGTATCATAGCTGCCGCGGGTGTTTATTGCCATGCTTCTTTTCCTGTCAGCTTTGTTATATTGTAGAACTGGTATGTCTAGGTTAATTTTACGTCGTATTGTGTTTTTCTTCATATTGTGTTGTTTTTGTGTAATTAGGAGATTTATAAGCATTTACAATAGTAGTCTTGTTTTTATTGACATTCATGAGTTTATTAGAGTGAGTGGGACATTCTTTTTGTGAGGGCACTTGATTCATGTTACTAGTTATTTGCTTGTTTCGGGTAGTATATTTTGTACATATGAGTGGTTGTTTGTTGCTATTATAATTGCCATTGCTTTGTTCCTTTGTGTCATATTGTTGTGCTTTATGCTCATGCATAGTTGGTTTTTAAAAAGAGTTATAGGAGGGGATGATGTAATTTGAACTAAATGTGATGACTGACTACCCTTGAATATCTTAGATTCTCTTAATTAACCATCATTTTCATTTTGTTGTGTTTTCTTTTGCCTGAGGACATGCAAACATTATAAGTTAAGGGTGTTGATGTTCTATAGAAATATAGCACTTTTGATGCTTAATACGAGGAAAATATGTAAGTTTCTAAGGCCTTTTTGTTAGATATGATTCATTCTGGTTATGTTTTATAGAAAACCATAATTTGGATTATAAGTTCGTGAAAATGGTGAAAAGGTGTTTTTGCAAAAATTTTGGAGTGACTATGGATAGTTGGGATGTTTTTGGCTTGTTCGTGATCAAATCATGTCCAATAATTGAAGAAGAGATAAAAATTTGACTCCCGGCACCTACTAAGTTTACCCACAGACCGTAGGTAGTACCTACGGACTGCAGGTGCACAAAGCGGGTACCAGAAGTCCAAAACCCTGAGAGATGACTTGTAGGAAAATTTCCCATTCGGTACCTGCGGTCTGTACCTTTCCCAGGCACATTCCCTCGGCACAAACCGCAGGTGCCACCTACGCCCAAACGAAAACCGCAGGTATAGGAAGCGGGTAACCACCTACCTTGTTTTCTCTTATTTCATTAGGCTTTCTTTTAGGGTTTTCTCTTGTATTATTAATACCTCTTATGTACATTTTAGTAGAGGTTGACACTTTAAACACTTAGAAACCTTTTTTGTTTTCAATATCCATCTTTGATCTTGGGATTTCATTTTATTGACTTCGATTGATTATTCAGTTTATGATTGTGGGTTTTTCCTTATTTTATCATTGTGATTTAATCCTTGCTTTACAATATGAATGTGATTAATTTCTTCACAAGTATGAGAGGCTAAAATCCCCTAGATAGGGTTGTCCAAACCCTGGCTAATTGACAAAGTAGGGGACGTGTGATTGTTAAATTGGACTATATGACTCGTACCCTATCCTCATGAATCATGGTGAGCACTTATACTTAGATCGAAGTTAAGCTACTAAGTTTCAGATTAAGTAAAGGGAAACCAAAACCAATGACCCATCACCAACTATACGACCCATACCCTCCTAGTCGTACCCATTATAGAAACTCAACCACCTAACATTGGACAATATACACTGGGTAACATGACCTGTACCCTATCATACGAGAAGTACCCAAAGTCGTATGATGTCCAGAAGCAAAAAATAAAGAAATTTTCCAAGGGTCAAAACCCAAGGTGTTTCAGTCTCCCCCACTAGTATAATTCATCCCTGAATAATGAACAAGGTAGTACAAGCATGAATGACACCCCTACATAACCATTCCACCTTTTAACTAAGTTAGAAAATAAAGATGCAAGGAAATCAACCTTCCTGTGGCCAACTCATAAAATAAAGATATGATCAAGAACACATACCTAAAACATGAATATCCAGAGCAGAAAACAAATTCGAATACTTGGACTTCATGTCCTCTTCCTCTTCCCAAGTAGTTTCTTCCACCTTGTGGTTCCGCCGTAGAACCTGAACCGAAGCTATGTCTTTGTTCTGTTATCGACTAACCTATTGATCCATGATCTCAATAGGGATACCTAGATAAAACAAAGAATCCGAGATACCCAATCCTTCCAAAGAAATAATCGATAAAGGATCACATATATACTTTCTCAACATAGATTCATAAAATATCAGATGAAAGGAGCTAAAACGAGATGGTAACTCCAATTCAGACTAAACATTACCAAACCTCTTCAAAACCATATAAGGACCAACATACCAGGAACTGATCTTCTTCTTTATCCTAAACTACATTACTCTCTTCATGGGATACACATTTAGGAACACCCTATCCCTAATCTCAAACTCCAAGTCCCTACACCTTACATCTGCATAGGACTTTTGGAAACTTTAGGCATCTTTAAGCCTATCCTCAATTACCTTTACCTTCTCTATAGCATGATAAACTAAATCCAGGACAAACATATCCGCCTCACTATGCTCAAACTACCTAATAGGAGATTTATACCTCCTACCATACAATGCCTCAAAAGGAGCCATCCCAATGCTTGAATGATAGTTATTACTGTAAGCAAACTCTATATGAGGTAGATGTTCTATCCAACTACCACCATAATCAATCACACATGCATAAATCATTTCTTCCAATGTTTGAATTATCCTTTTTTCTCGCCCATTTATCTGTGGGTGAAAAATAATACTCAGGATAACCTTAGTACCCAACCCCTACTGAAATGACCACCAAAAGTGCGAAGAAAACTTCATACCACAATCAAAGATAATCGAAATAGGTACCCCATACAGCTTCACAAGGTCATGAAGATATATTCTTGCATAATCCTCAGCAAAAAAGTTAGTCCTTACTGGCAAGAAGTGATCTGACTTTGTCATCTTATCCATGATGACCTAAACCAAATCAAATTGTTTTCGAGATCGAGAAAGACTGATAACATAATCTATGTTGATCACTTCCCATTACTATTTAGGTAATTCAATTTCTTGATACAAGCCTTCAGGCCTCAAGTGCTCAACTTTCACTTGTTAACACACCAAACATTTGGCTAAATAATCAGCCACAACCTTCTTCATCCCATTCCACCAATAAAAATCCTTAAGATCATGACACATTTTTGTCGAATTGGAATGACAAATATACCATGATTCATGCACCTCGGCAATACCCTTTCTCATAAACCATCAATGTCAGGAACATATAACCTCCCTTGATATAAAAAGGTACCATAAGCACTAATCTCAAATACCATTACCTTTTGCCACCTACATCACCCTTGATTTTAATCAAGATAGGATATAGCATTTGTTCTTCCTTGATTTTTGCACCAAGAGACGATCGAACTACTTCTTGTACCAACACATTACAATTTTTAGGGTACAAGGAAACCTCTAAGATTAGAAAAGCGGTGAATATCCAACACCAACTCTCGCCTCTCCACATCCACATGAACTAAAATACCCATAGATAACTAACTAAGTACATCAGCAACAATATTATACTTACCTAGATGGTAGTGAACACTCATGGCATAGTCTTTGAGAAGCTCAATCTATCTCCTCTACCTGAGGTTAATCTTTTTCTATCGAACATATACTACAGACTCTTATGATCCTAAAAAATGTCTACGTGCACTCCATACAAATAGTACCGCCAGATTTTTAATGCAAACACCATAACTAATAATTCCATATCATGAGTTGGATAATTCCTCTCATGCACCTTCAACTTCCTAGAAGAATAGACAATCACCTTATCATGCTACTTCAAAACACAGCCAAGTCCCACCCAGGATGCATCACAGTTAACCACAAACCCCTCATTTCCATTAGGCAAGGTCAAAACTTAAGCCAAAGTCAGTTTATCCTTCATCTTCTCAAAACTACCCTCATAAGCATCCGACCAAAAGAACTTTACCTTCTTCTGAGTTAACATAGTCAATGGGGAAGCAATCGTTGAAAAACTCTCCACAAACCTCCTATAGTACCCGATCAAACCCAAGAAGCTCCAAATATCGATTAGAGTCGTGGGTATAGGCCACTTCTTAACCATCACCACCTTTTGTAGATCCACTATGATCTACTCACTAGAAATAATATGACCCAAAAAAGTGATAGCGTTCAACTAGAATTCATATTTTGAGAATTTGGCATACAACTACTGCTCTTTCAAGGTCTGCAACACCATACGGAGGTGATTGGCATGATCCACATCACTCTTAGAGTAAACCAATATGTCATCAATGAACACAAAGACAAACAGATCTAGAAATTGATAGAATACCCTATTCATCAAATCCATGACAGTCATCGGGGTATTAGTCAAACCAAATAACATAACCAAGAACTCAAAGTGCCTATAACGGGTACGAAGTGCCATCATAGGGATATCCACCTCCCTAATCTTAAGTAAATGATACCCAGACCAAAGATCTAACTTTAAAAAGAATTTAGCACCTTGCAACAAGTGATTTACCCTTGAAAGAGGATACTTATTCTTAACAGTTACCTTATTTAACTCCCAATAGTCAATACACATCTGAAGGGAACTATCTTTTTTATGCACAAATAACATCATTGCACCCTACGGGAACATATTAGGATGGAAGAAACCCTTATCCAAAAGATCATTAAGATGATCCTTGAGTTCCTTCAACTAAACCGGAGCCATTCTATAAGGAGGAATAGATATTTAACGAGTGTTCGAAACCAAATCAATCACAAACTCAATCTTCCTATTCGGAGGAACACCAGGAAGATCATCCAGAAAGACCTCAGGAAAATTATTCACCGCCAGAACTGAATATAAAAAAGTACCTTCCGATTAAAAGTCTTTAACTTGGACCAAATGATAGAGACACCCTTTAGAGATTAACCTCCAAGCTCTAAGATATGATATAAACTTCCCCATAGGATCTAGGGAACCACCCTCCCATTCAATAACTGGTTCACTAGGGAACTGAAAGACAACCTTACTGGTCCGACAATCTAAAGATACATAACATGAGTGTAACCAATCCATCCCTAAAATTACATCAAAATCCACCATATCTAATTTGAATAAATTCACCAAAATCTCCTTCCTACCAACAGATACCACACACTCTATAGAGTCTTTTAGCAACCGTAGAATCACCTACTAGGTAAAAATAGAAAAAGGTTCTGAAATTATGTTATATTAAAACCAAAATACACAGCCATAAATGGGGTCACATAAGAGAGAGTGGAACCTGTATAAAGTAAACAATGCATATCATGAGAAAAGAGTTGTAACATATCAGTCACAATATCGGGCAATCCCTCAAACTCCTGTCTGGTCATAAGAGCATATAATTTATTCTGGCTTGTACCAGTACCAGATGCAGAAATAGATATAGAAGTAGCACCCATAGGTATAGGAATAGATGAAGAGGAAATCAGTACCTTGTTTTCTCTAGAAGCAACCTTACTAATCAGACGGTTTCTAAGCATATGGTCTGCCTGACAATATGTCCCTCCCCTTATAACAGAAACCCTGATGCAACCCACCACAGAACCTATAAGGAGGACACGATAAAACCAACTGTGCCTCACTAGCCTGAGATTAGGCACCTTATTCCCTAAAGTAATCGCCACCTACTGACACCTGTCACATGACAGTTTCGAGTAAGAAGCACTAGTTGTGGAGAATGAACCAAAACTTCCTCACTTCTTCTTTGGCCACTTACCATATCCCGACCATTTTACTGTTGACACCAACCTACTCAGAGAATCTAAACTTCTTACTTTGTCTTTCACCTACCTCAGCCATCTTTCTTTTTTCCTCCTTCACCTATTGCATATGAACAACCAACCTAGAGATATTTGTGTCTTTGATCATCAATGCAGTCTTGCTTTTAAGGATCAACTCACGTGACAGTCCTGAAGCAAATTTTCTCATCCTAGCCCTCATATGCGACACCATTTATGGAGCATACCTAGACAACTAGTAAATTTTCAAGGCATACTCCTTGATCGATATCTTTCCCTACTTCAAATTAGCATATTCCTCCGCTTTAACTTCCCCCAACTCTTGAGTAAAGATGCGATATAGAAAAGCATTAGAGAAATTCTCCGATAGACATGACTTATCAACCTCACTACTTGGCTGATCCCATTCCTCGTACCATTGGCATGCCATATACTTTAGATGACAGGCAACAAAATTCACCCCTTCTAAATTTGTGGCCTGCATGACCCTGAAGATCTTTTCCATCTCATCCAAAAAGTCCAGAGAATCCTCCTCTACTTTAACACTAGTAAAAGTGGGAGGACTCAACTTCATGAACTGGCCAACCCTTGTGGCCTTAGAAAATGGAATAGCAGTTGTACCACGCTCAACCTGAGAATCCAACAACTGAGAAATCATATGAATTAAGTGAAAAAACTCAGCATTCGTTATGTCAACCTAAGGAGGAATAAAAGGAATCGGTAGAACTCTAAAAATATTAGGGACTAGCCCTTAGACCGACTATGGATCTCTTGAGTAGAATGTGTCCCATCAATATTGTCCCCAGTTGGGATAAAGGACTTTTTGTACGTATCAAATTGTCGAGACGTGATCTTAAAGGTGAATAAATAGGAATTAGAGACAATTCTAGGACTTAGACTCCAAGGTTGAAAATAGAACACAAAGAAAGAGAAATATTCTTAAATGCCTTATAGCCTCTCTCTTATGAGTGTGGTGTGCTACACACCCTTAAAAGAGACTCTAAATGAAATGACTTTGTGGACTCCAAATTGACCTTAAACCCAAAGCTCTGATACCAACTTGACACAACCCAAACTGAGGCATTGTCGTAATGGGCATCCAAAGTCCAACCAGGACTGGGGACCACCCACATTACCCAACCCATCCTCCAAGCATATGCCCTAAGTTGGATGAATTCTGAGTATATAAAAAGATAGCATTTTGCACAATACCAAAATCTGGGATAGGTCCATAACTGTGACCAACCCAAGCAAGTCCCACCATCTAATACCCAACCAATAACCATCCCAAAACAAAACAATAACCAAGTAAGAGTCCATAATATAATAGGATAGAACAATTATAAATATAGTAAATCGATATCAACCATAATACCAATACCAATGCCAAGGCTGACACAACTACCAACACCACTCATACCAACTCATAGTAGTTCCATAAAGTCTCTATCTGAAACTAAAGTAATATCCAGTTGGGATATGTCCCCAACCATAAGAAAAACCATAGTCTAAAAGATAACCAAAGTAAGTAAAAATATCCATGACATAAAAAAAAGACTTCAAAAATATAGAAGCTCACCACTTCAATCCACCAAACTGGTCCCAAATCCGATCACAGGGTAGGAGAAGTATAATGGGTCGGTTCCTACATCGTGTGGGGATACAGCAACCCAAAGATGAGCTAGCGGGTGAACGCTTGCAAGTACTCAAGATAAGGATAAAATAATGTCAACCATTAAAACTAAGTAAACTAACAATTTGCATTCACAACCATACATATATATAACCATATTGGGAAAGAGGATTGGGTTTAGCTTGCCTTTGAAACCATTAATCTGGGTATGTGTAGCTTAACCATCCTAGAACCACCCACTAGCTATATGGTTCTAGTTTGACCCCCTGAACGAGCCCCAATACATGTAGCCGCACTTACCAAAGATACCATAGGAGTCGGGGATTCTTGAGTACCTTTCGCTCTCCATGATATATATGCACAAGTGTACTTAGGGGATTCCCATGTAGCCAGTAACTATCATATATGGTCGTTATGACAAATCCTCTTGTCGACAAACATGAGTTTACAGTGTTCATCCAGTGGACTTACTCTTTCACGGTTAGCTATCACACCCTGCCATTATTGCCTAATTAAAATGATTACCACACAACCAAACCACCATTCCGTTTATTACTAACCAAGTCTATAAGTAGTGGTATCGTCATACCGATATTATTTTGCAAGAAATGTCCTTAGTCATCCTTTAGAAGAAGAAAGGATTCCCATGTACCCATAGATTTTATTATTAAGTTGACTTGAGGGAATCCCATGTACCCCAAAGTAGTCATTATTATGTTTTCTTGGGGGATTCCCTTAAACACCACAAGGCTTTCAACTAGACCAACTATAACCATCAAGACCTTACTATTTAACCATTCCAAATAATTTAAACCATTTATACCATTTAGGGTTCCATTACTAAGTTATACCATGCATAGTTCAATGAAAGTCCAACAATTTAACTAAAAACAATATCATAGGTATTTTATTAATCAACATGGGGGCATAGTGTTTCCAAAGACAAAGTCATGTACCAAGTAACCATTTCTATGCAACCAAATGTTCAATCCACCATAATAGTATGAAAACCATAAGTAAATGACATGGGAAAAACATACCCAACCATTGTAACCAAAACCCCCAACATGAATTTGAAACCCAAAACCATAAAACATTTATGCCATGAAAATAATTCATAAAACATTTCTTTAGTTGGAACTAACAATGCCTTATATTACGATGATGATGGAGAGAAATCACCATTATTAGCCCCAAATTGATCCTATTGATGAAACCCTAGCCTTTCTTGACCCAAAATCCTTGAGAGAATTTATGAGTGTTTTAAGAGAGTTTAAGTTATTGAAAATAGGTTAAATGATGTCCCAAGAGTGATATAAGTCATGGGACATTAAGAGGTTAGGAGAAGAAATGTCCAGATTACCCCTAAATTAAACTGTTAAAATTCTCGTAGGATGGTATGACCACATATACCAATCGTACCCTACCATACGAGTGGTACACTCCACTCATACATTAGGCCTCCCTTTGGACTCCAATACTATCCAACATAAGACCACCCAAGCCAAACCATACTTAACCATACAATTAGTACCATAAAATCATACACTAGGCAGAATCATGAGGGATTAAACACTTTCCAACATACGAGTTGGACTATATGACTCATACACTATCCTCATAACTCATGGTGAGCCACTCGTACTCAGAACAAAGTTAAGTTACTAAGTTACAGATTAAGTGAAGGAAAACCTAAACCAATGACCTATCACAAACCATATGACTCATACCCTCCTAGTCGTACCAATTCAAGAAACTCAACCACCCAATACCAACCAACATTGAAAAAAATATGTGTGGTTCACCTGAATTGTACCCTATCATACAATAAGTACCCCAACTCGTATGATGTCCAGAAGCCAAAAATAGAGACATTTTCTAAGGATCAAAACCCAGGGTATTTAAGGAACCATCGCACGACTCGTGGAGTTTAGTTGTGGTCTATAAAAGAGTGAAGGACAAAATATTATCACAGGTTCCATGAGTCAAACCTTGACACATGGATGGTGATCTTAAGTCATGGAGTGACTTGTAGATCACTGCTGATAGGAAATTTAAAAGGGGCAGTTTAGTCTCTTCCATGTATTTTTATCCTAAAATACTTTATTTAATATTATTAAGGGGGGATTACAAGTTTAAAAACTAATTAGCCTCTCATAACACACGATTTAAACTCTAAAAAATTAGGAAGGTTTTCTCTCATGTCTCTCTCAAGAAAATGCCTAGGGTTCATCCTCAATTTCAAATTCTCCAAGCTTTAGTTCAAGATTCTCTATAAAACATGTATGTGGGATTTTAGTGAGGGTTTTTGACATTTATGCAAAATTTTCATAATCTTCATGATTCAGTGATTAAGGGTTTATACTCGATTGTCTAAATTATGGGGGTTTTAGTTTCGAAAAGGTATTAGGTTGCTATGGCTCTTGTTTTTATTAAGATTCCAGTAGTCCTAACTAAGTCATTATATTTGAATAACAATCATGTAACATTTTATAGATTCTAGTCTTTTTTAGAGAAGTATGGCATATTTTAAATATGTGATCCTAAAAATCAGTAAATTTAGCATGACTAGTTCCACTATCTCAGAATATTAGTATAACAGTAGAATTAAACTAGTTCATGTTTTATTTTTAGATGTAAGTTTACAATTATGAGCAGCTAGTAATATATTTTGGGAAAATTATTTAGCACTAAGCAGACTTGGGTTCCAAATAACCGAAGTCCTACAACTATTTTGCTAACATAATATAAGGGTCTTTCACCAATTGATATTGATATATTTAGCCAAAATAATCTTAGTGAATGGATATGTACTAGATAGGTTCTACACTTTTGGTTGGATATAGAGCACTCTCCCAACTAGGGTTATACGTTAGACTTTATGTTGCCACATAATTTATGTTGGTTATTAGAAACTCCCACAAAATTGATTTTTAACATAACATTGGTGCTTGACTCACAGTCTTAGTCCAGCTATGCTACCTTAAGACTTAATGCTTAGCTTCATAATTTTAGTATATGACTATACTTTTGAGTCATTATACTACATTTTGATACATTGACTCCATTTTATTTATTGAATATAATCTAGATTTAAAAGCATATTTTAGTTATTATTTACGATGTTGCATAGCTCACGTGCTTGATACATTTGATAGTACCAATCACATATTTTTTATTTATGCTATACTATGATTTAGTGATTTAGGTGCTTGTTGATAGATTCATAACTAGAGTACATTGCAAATACTCTTGTACAACATTGGTGAGTCCTCATTATTTGAGGACTAATTATAGTTTGTTATGTAGTTATTTATCTCAAATAGTTATTCCAGTTGTTTAGAGTTAGTTGGGGGTCTTGTCCTAGTAACTCATTTATACTATTAGAGGCATTTAGACATAGTCATTATAGCCATTTGATTTGATGTCTATGATATTGTATTATTTATGTAAGTATTCAGTCAGTTTATTATTTTCAGATTTCCCATTTCAATTATGTTATGTCTCCACATAGTTTTTTAGTATTTGTTTCTAGTAATATGTTAGTTCCAAAGGTTTAATTATGGACATTTGTGGTTGTAAGTATCGCATCTTATCCAGGGTATAGATTCAGGTCATGACAATTTTGATATCAGGGTATTAGGTTCAAAAGTCTTAGGATGTCGATAAAGTTGCATTTGGTAGAGTTTTTTCATGGGTTTGAAGCACGCCACACTTATGATGGGAGGCTATGACACATTTTTGGAAACCTTTCCTTCTTCCATACCCTTTATCATGTGATATAGTTTAAATCTCTTTATTCCTATATCACATGCTTTTTGTATTTTAGACAATGCCTTCACACAAAAGAATTGTATAGAGAAATAGTCAGATGCTATTCCACTTGATATAGTGAATAATGAGATTATTTCATAACCTAAGATGTCATGAGTAATGCCCATCCTAACTCTAGAGTGGTAAAAACAATCACACCAACCCATAGCCAACTATTATAGAACTTACACTTATCCATTTGTCAAACCCAAACACCCTTTATTAACTTAACCCATTTCAAGCATAAGTTGTCATCTAATAGTCCATCAAAATCATAATAAAATAAGAAATTTAATTATCCTCGTATCATTTGTAGAAATATAAAAAACTAGAAAAAGATTGAAAATAAAAAAAATAGTTGTAGTTGTGGTGCTAGTTTGTAAATATTTGAAGTAGTATAATTTTTTAAAGGAAAGGAAGAGGAAGATAGCTTGAAAATGTTTAATAATTTATCCTTATAATTGTACAAGAATAAAGTTTTGGGAAAGAAGTTTAATTGAGGTATCTTTAGATACTTCGAGGGGGTAGAGTAAATATAACCTCAACTTGCCCTACCTTACCTATTGCCTACACTAAGAGCCGAAGCAAGAGCTTAGTGATCTCCAAATTTGCCTGCTTGAGTATCGTAAATGGAGCATAATGGAAAGCCTATGGTGTGTTACTCATGTTCATAACCATCTTTGAGAGTGTGAGTGATTCGTGAAAGTCTTTTATTTTAATGTTGATATTTTCTTGAGGGAAAAGGCTTCTTTGTGTGAGGGCACTTGATTGCAATGACTAAACATCCTTTAATTTTAGTTGGAGTCTATGAGCATGTTCATGGTTTGTTAATATTTAGTAAACACTTAAGTCTTATCGTATACAAATTGAGGGTTTGATAGACTTATGCCATTGTTTTCTAAACCATGAGGGAAAAGTGTTTTCACAAAAGAGGCATATATCTATTCTCCCAAATAGTACCATTTGTAGGCATTATTGATGTTGTTGTACATGCGTTAATTTACTTGAGGACGAGCAAAGATTTAAGTTGGGGGTGCTGATGAGTCTGAAAGTTATGACCTGTTTTTGCCTAAAATGATAACAAATTAAGTCCTCAATGCCAATTTGGATTAGTTTTAATGTTGTTTAGGTTTATTTTAAGGGTAAAGTCTAAGAGGAGGTCGAAAGAGAAAAAAACAAGAAAAATCATCGAAGATTAGAGATAAAAATGCAAAAAGAGCATCGCATGGGAGGATTCGAGTATTTCTAAAACAACATGCACATCATCGAATGTGGTACTCTATTGCCAACTCTAACATTTCAACTCACGTCTAATTCAAATGATTTAGCAATTAAGAAAACCAATTCGGTGTAGCACCAAATGGGTCAACGAAGATAAGATACATTGCCAAAAGCACCAGAATCTAACCCTTAAAACTCAAGTTTAATGCCAATTTTGTGACTCACAACCAATTCGGCACATCACCTAGTTGTACAGAGATAGGCTATCTATCTACCAATTTTGATGTGATGGCATTTCTACAATTTTAATGCCTATTTTACTGAAGATATTTAGACCTTTTAGCATCTTGGAGCCCTATTCTTGTCAATTTGATAAGTGAGAGTTTGTAATTGCAATACTAGAGAAAATTTTAGCTATTTTATATTGAGTTTTTTCTTTGAATTCAGAATTCTCTTTGATTATTTGGATTCTATGGTGGATCTTAATGAAGATATGGGTATATTTCTGTTGTATTTTGTTATGTGCATCTTAATTTCCATCTTGGAGTTATATATGAATGAGTAGTAATAATTGTATAGTGTTGTTAATTTTCCTCTTTAATTGATTAGTTATCATGGGTTTGACCTATAATCCATGTTCTTAACTTATAATTATAGGTTGAAAACTCTAGTTAACCCTAAATCTGTTAACATTATTTACAAAGGGGTAAGGGTGAGGAGTAGTGGTCAACTATGATTTGATATCTATAATTTAATAGTAGATCTTAGACGCAAGGCTAGTAAATCAAGGTTGTATGTTGGTTGTAATGTACCACATGTGAGGTGTTTGAAAGAACCCACTTATGATGTTTAATGTTTTATTGAAAGGTTGACATAAAAAACCTTGGATCTAACCTACCCATAGGTATTAATCGAACATAGGCACATATCCAATTACCCATAAATGTATTCACTCTCATGAAATCATAACCCCAAGTACTTTTAGCTCTTGATTACAAACTCTAGAACTCACTTTTGCAAACTAATCATGCACTTAATGAAATCAAAAACACCAATATTTGAACAGACCCTCATTTAACTTTATTGCGATTATTTTTAGTATTATGAGAAACCTATCACCTTCATTCTCTTTGGAATCAACCCCGACTCTATGTTGGGTCAAAATTATATTGCTAGAAAATGCATACATCTTGAGGTGTATTTGAGCATTATCAAAAATGATGTTGTTGTCGAGGAATGAAACATAGCTTTAATTTATTATATATTATAAGTTAATTTTGTTAGACGCAGAGTTAACTTTATATTATTTATTGTTTTTTTTAAATGTAAGTGATAACATAAACCAAAATGACAACATGAGTCAACATGTTAGCAACACTGCTAGCTTTATGGACATTTTGAAGATGAAATCATCTTGTAGATGCCAAAAGGCAAGTGCAATCTGCATACGACCTGCAGTGGGCAATATGGTCTTCCATGTCACAAGTTCCATGCTTTACTTAGTCCAAATGTAGGGAGTATTCATAGGACAACATCATGAGAATGCAAAGATTTATTTGAAAATATTTATAAATATGTGCAACACGTTCAACATTGCTAACATTCCATAAGAATTCATCCGCTTAAGGTTGTTCCCATTTTCTTTGATGGGTGAAGCGGTGTTGTGGTTGTGTAAATTGCCTGAGGGCTCTACTACATCTTAGGTGGAATTGATGAAAGCTTTACTTGATTTATTTTTCTTTCCATCTCACATGCTTCAATGAGAGATGAGATCACACAATTTTGGCAAGAAAGTCATGAACGATTGTATGAAGTATGGTTAAGTTTTAAGAAGAAATTCTTACATTTTTTTAACCATGAGTTGCCGGATAAAATACTACTCCGCATATTCTATAGGTCCTTGGGTCAATTAAAAAATAAAGTTGTAGACAACTTGGTTAGTGGGTCATTGATAAATCAAACTTTTGGTGTTGCCTCAGATTGTTAGATCAAATGACAAAACAAATAGAGCATGACACACACGAGATAATAAGCTGGCCATGGGGGCTCCCTCTGTGCCATATTATAGACAAGAACAAAGGAAAAAAAAATGGATGAAATAGATGAAAACATGACCAAAGTAATGAAGAATTGGTTCTCCTCACAAAACATGTCATAGGTTCAACTCTAAAAGCAATTAATGTAGTAACTTCAAAGGAAACTACAGCATATGAAGATGATGATGCTGAGTCACTTGATGAAGAAATTTGGCTCTTGTCGAACCAAATGGGAGGTTCTCAACCTACCTACCACCGGCAAGGTAGGAATCAAGGTTTGAGGGAAAGGGTCTGAGATTAGAAAGACCAAAATTTGAAAGACCGCAATCATGATGAGATTGAAGGGATAAGAAAAGAGAGATAGGGATTGTGATTAGAGATAAAAAGAATAGAACCATGATAGATATATACCTCCACATGATAAGTAAAAAGGTAAAGAGACAATAGTTGTGGATCTAGAATGTTATAAGAAAAAAAACGTTCTTACTCATGTTTTTATAAGGTTTGAAGGGAGTGACAAAATGCTAAGAGAGACGAAGAGTGAATTTTCACATTTAAATCAAATGGTCAATTCAGATTCGACCTCAACAAGTAACTCAAAACTCAATTGGGTCAAATACTGGCTCACTTTAAAACAAGACAAAAGGCTAGTTTACCTTGTAGCATGATGTGTGGCAATTGTTTTCACTCATTTATATCTTGTTTCTCATGATATCATGTTGTTAATTGATAATATGAGGCTAATTATCCATTATTTTTTTCTAATTTCAGGTATTTTTGGCTTTCTAGGAAAGTCTAATGAAAAGGAGTGAAATCTAAGACAAAAATGGAAAAAGAGCTGAAAAAGAAGAACTAAGAGAAAAATCTCACAAATGGCCCTCAGATATTGCTTAAGAAGCGTGAGGGCCGCCTAAGGGAAGGTCGATCATAGTCAATGAGTTCTTAAGTGCTAATACCGATTGCTTAAGTGACCGATCAAGTGTCACAACCCGACCCCGTGCCTAGTCGTGACGGGTATCTCAAGCCCACCGAAGGCCTGAGACCTCTACCTTAGCCAAGCTAACCAAAACACAATATAATATAATATAATATAATATAATATAATATAATATAATATAATATAATATAATATAATATAATATAATATAATATAATATAATATAATATAATATAATATAATATAATATAATATAATATAATATAATATAATATAATATAATATAATATAATATAATATAATATAATATAATATAATATAATATAATATAATATAATATAATATAATATAATATAATATAATATAATAGCGGAAGCAGCCAAAACAGACATATGGAAGATAGATAGATAACTTAATAGGAAAATATATCAATAAACAATAACCATCCATACTTTGTCCACAAAAGTCTCTAAACCAAAATACCATGTTACGTTGGGACATGCCCCCGACCATGTAAAAAAGCTAATTCTAAATATTAAAAGAAACAAATGGGATTTCGATAATCATAAATAAAGTAGTGAAATGTCTTTCCATTGGAAGATGGAGGCTCACCATTTCAACGCAGGACAACTGAAAAACCAAAATCACCTAACCTGCACAAGGTAAGCAAAGAACCACGAGGACCATATATCATAAAACGATGCAGCATCTGGGATGGTTAGTGGGGTCAGCACTAGCATCTAACTCAGGGAAGAGATAAAAAAATGTCATGCCCAAACCATTCAAAACCATATGCACACATTCATAGACAAATATATATAAGATGACCGGATAGGGTGCAGGATTTAGCATGAGATTTAAAACCATTAACCTGGAGTGTGTAGCTCTAACTACCCTAAGGGCACCCACGAGCTATATGGGTTCAGCTCCCCCTACTAAAAGGGTCCAATGCATGTTAGTCGCACAAACAAAGAAAATTTTGAGGAAGGTCAAGGGAATCTACACACCCCAGCCATTCAAAAAAATATATAGATAGTGTGAACTATGCATACGGTCACCAAGACCCCTACGCCGAAAAACATGGTTTCCAGTATTGGTCCGTCGGGACCTCCATCTTCCCCAACGAGCTACACAACCCCCATTAAGCCCAAATTAAAACATTTTACATAAGCCATCCATTAAAACAAGGAGTAATCCATTAAGGCATTTATGAAATGGTATCGTCATGCCAATTTAACTTACAAGCCAATTCCATTATGCCATTCCAAACCAATTACCAAATATACTCCAACATTCTAATTTAGAAACCAATCCATTGCCACAAAGGCCTTTCCAATCATTTAAAACCAAATCATGGCCTCCAAGGCCTTCTAAAACAATTTTTATCTATTTAGCCAATAATGAAATTCAATAGTTTAGAAAAGTAAGCAAAACCATGCAATTGTCTATATTTCAAAACCAATTATGTAAGTGGATTGAGGTTAATACCAATTCGAAACCAAAAACCATAATTTTGGGTGAATCCACGACCCCCTTCCTATCCACTATGCCTATGCATCCAATTAGTTCAAGAACCACAAGTTAAAGCATTAATAGCAATTCAAATACTATGGGAAAACCAACCAAATAAAAACCATTCAAAACCCTCAACCCATAATTCAAAACCCTCAAATCAAAATCGCATTAAGAATGATTAAACATATGCCTTTATGAAAAAACAAGTTAGGGGAGAGACATATGCCTAAAAATACCAAGAATTTATAGAGGTAACTCGAATTTAAACCCTAGGTGATTGATATTTTGAAACCATAGCTTCATTTTACTTTGGGAGAGTTTAAGAGGAGACCAGTGTGTTTTCATTTATTTATGGATGATAATGAGACCCTGAGGAGTTTTTAAGTCCTGGGTAATTAGTTAAGGACGGGAAAATACCAAAAATCCATTAATAAAAATGTGTAGGAAAACTGTCGCCAGTCGTTGGTCAGGTGATTATTCATAATGACTAGCTACGAGTCTTTGCCTGGACATATAGTCTGGGAAAAAACATTGGACAACCATATAGTTATGGTTACAAGCTATACCCTACGTTTCTTGACCGGACCTTATGACTCATAGGGTCTCAGTCTTGATTAGGACAGAAATATAGGACAACCTTACTATTCATGTTATGATTGGCACTATAATGATTGTACTACGTGATTAAGACTCGTCACCTTAGTCATAGTGTGGACAGTGACCTTAATCATAAGGAAAATTTAGGGTCCAGAACCTAGGGTTTTACATTAACTCTCCCCCTTCCCCCCAGATCATTCATACATGAATGAGGAGTTAAGGTACTCATTAGCACTAATGCAAGATCTAATACAACCACAACACCTCTCAAAAATTTAAAAAGAGACAAAAATGAAAAGTAGCCCATACCTCAAAAACTTTCATCCAACGGGGGAATCAAAAATGGATACTTGGACTTCATGCCCTCTTCAACTTGCCAAGTGGCTTCTTCCACCTTTTGATTCCTCCAAAGAACCTTTACCAAAGCCACATCCTTAGTCCTTAACCTACGAACTTGCCTATCTAATATCTCAACTAGAACTTCCTCATAAGACAAGGAATTTGAGATACCAACATTCTTCACATGAATAATTAATAAAGGATTACCTACACACTTCTTCAACATAGACACATGGAACATGGGATGAATAGAACCTAAAATCGTGGGCAAATTCAACTCATAATCAACATTCCCCACTCTTTTTAAAATCTAGTACGAACTAAGATAATGGGGATTGAGCTTCCCCTTCACCCCAAACCTCATCACTCCATTCATAGGAAAAACCTTCAAAAATACCCAATCACCTACATCAAACTCCAACTCCCTTCACCTTACATCTGCATAAGACTTTTGGCAAGTTTTGGTAGTCTTAAGTCTTTCTCTAATCATCTTCACCTTCTTCGTGGCCTAATGAACTAAGTCAAGATCAAACAACCTAGTCTCACCATCCTCGAACCACCCAATACGAGACCTACACCTTCTACCTTAAAGAGCATCAAATGAAGCCATCTGAATCCTTGAATGATAACTATTATTATATGTGAACACAATAAGAGGTAAGTGATCTACCTAACTTCTCTTAAAGTCAATCACATAGGCTCTTAGCATATCCTCTAAAGTATGAATAGTTTGTTCCGCTTGTCTATCTATTTAAGGATGGAAAATGGTGCTAAGGTTTACCTTAGCCCCAAATCTTTCTGAAATGAATGCCAAAAGTGGGAAGAAATTTACATACTTCAATCTAAAATTATGGGCACTAGCGCTCCATGCAATCTAACTATCTCCTCAATGAATAACTTAGCATAATCCTCTCCACATTAGGTAGTCCTTGAAATGAGAAAACTTTGTCATCTTATCCGTTATGTCTCAAATCGAATCGTAATGATTATGATACCGTGGAAGACTCATAATGAAATCCATATTGATCATCTCTTACTTCCACATAGGCAACTCTATCTCTAGAGACATACCACTAGGCCTCAGGTGTTCTACCTTCACTTATTAATAAATAATACACTTATCCATGAAATTCTCCATATATCTCTTCATATTGTTTCACCAATACATCTCCTTCAATTCATGATACATATTGGCCAAACCTTGCTGAACTTCATAACTTAACCCATGAGCCTCAGTCAAAATACTTTCCCACTGCCCATCAATATTAGGAACACAAAACCTGCCTTAGCACCTCCAAATACCATCAACACCAATCTCAAAGGTCATAACCTTTTGCTGACCCACATCATCCTTAATCTGCATAAGAATAGGATCCAAAGCATGGTTCTCCTTCACCTCCACACCAAGAGAGAATTCGACCACTTCCTGAATAATTACCCTTCCATCCTCATAGTCCAAAAAATAAACTCCAAAATTAAACAAATGGTAAATATCATTCACCAACCCTCTTTTATTCTCATATACATGAGATAATGTCCCCATCGACAACCTGCTGAGAAAATCAGCAACCACATTAGCTTTATGTGGATGGTAGTGAAGACTCATGTTGTAATCCATAATCAATTCAAGCCATCACCTATGCCTGAGATTTAACTCCTTTTGAGTAAACACATATTGTAATCTCTTATGATTGGAATATATATCTATATGCACCCCATACAAATAATGGAACCAAATATTCAGAGCAAAAACTACAGTCGCCCACTCTAAATCATGAGTCAAATAATTCTTCTTATGGACCTTAAACTGCCTAGAATCATATGTCACAACCTTACCATACTGCATCAAGACACAACCCAATCCTACATAGGAAATATCACAATACACCACAAATCCATCAGGCAGGGTCAAAACTATGCAAAAGTCAACTTATCTTTCAGCTTCTCAAAGCTACCCTTACGAGCATTGGACAATAAAAACTTTATCTTTTTATGGGTCACTTTCATCAATGGAGAGATAATAGATAAGAAACTTTCCATAAACCTCGTATAATACCCAACCAAGACTAAGAAACTCCTAATGTCGGTTGAATTTATGGGTCTATGCCACCTCTTAAATACCTCACTTTATGTAGATCCACCTTGATCCCCTCACTAGAAACCACATACCCAAGGAAAGTCACAGAATTAGGCCAAAACTCACACTTATAAAATTTTGCATACATCGTCTGATCCTTAAGAGTTTACAACACAATTCAGAGGTGATTGACATGATCCTCCTAAATCTTAGAATACACCAAAATATCATCAATGAAGACAATAACAAACAAGACCAAAAACTTCCTAAAAACCCTATTAATAAGATCCATGAAAGCAACCAGAGTATTAGCGAATCCAAATGACAACCAAAAACTCACAGTGACTATATCGAGTTTGAAAAGAAGACTTGAAAATTTCATCCTCCCTAATTTTCAATTGATGATAGATCGAATGGAGATCAATCTTAGTAAAATATCTAGCACCCTGAATCTAAACGAAGAGATCATCAATCCTAGGAAGAGAATACTAATTATCCATTGTGACTTTTTTCAACTGTCGATAATCTATACACATCCTAAGAGGCCAATCTTTATTACGCTCTAAGATCATAGGAGCACCCCATGGAGATACATATGGGAGAATAAAACTCTTAACTTAAAGATCCTTTAACTATTTCTTTAAGTTTTTACATTCAGTTGGAGCCATCTTATAAGGAGGAATAAAATAGAATAAGTATCCGGTAGAGGATCAATCCCAAAATTTATTTCCCTTTAGGGAGAAATAACAAGAAGATCATCGGTAAACACTTTAGGAAATTCATTCACCACCAAGATAAATTGCAAAGAGGGTACTCAGAACTAGAATCTTTAACCTGAACCAAATGATATATACACCCCTTGGAAATCATCTTTTCGGCTCTAAATAAGAAATAAACCTCCATTTTGGCACTAAGGAACTTCCCTCCTATTTAGCTGCTAGTTTATTAGGGAATTTCAAACTGACTTTTTGGGTCCAACAATCTAAAGAAGAATAGCACATATGAAGCCAATCTGTCCTTAAGATCATATCAAAATATACCATATAAAGCTCTACCAAATCAACCAATGTCTCTCTATAAAAGATAGTAACCACACTATATCTATAGATCTTCCTAACCATAATAGAATCACACACCAGAGTTGAAACAAAGAAGGGGTCGAAAATATTTTTTGGACTAAAACCAAAATGTATAGTTATATAAGGGGTTACATAAGAGATGGTATACCTCAAATTAAGCAAACAATACACATCACGAGAAAAGAGTTGTAACCTACCAGTAACAATGCTAGAAGATGCCTTAGATTCCTAACGAGTAGCAAGAGCATAGAGATGATTTCAGCTTATGCTAATACCTAAAGTTACACCCTTTGGTGCAGGAGATGAAGAAGTGGCAATCAAAACCTTATTAACCTTAGTGGCTACTTTAGTTGTAGGACAATCCCTCTGCATATGTCCAGGCTAACCAAAATTAAAGAAGAAGTTTCTCTTCTCATCGCAATAACCATGGTGAAGTTGTCCACAAAATCTAGGCACCCTGTGGCTTAGGACCACAACTAGCCTAAAATCGACGATCACCAGACAACTTAGGATATGGAGCACTAGTCGTTAAATAGGAATTATAACTCCCCCAATTCTTCTTCTTAGCCTACTACCTACCATATCTCCCGTTATTCTGTTGATTTATACCCTACTCTTAATATTTGAACTTTTTATTCTGCCACTCCCTCATGTGAAGAAAAATATTTAGCACTTACCTAGGTCCACATGTGTAATGTATGTAGTACATACGGGCTATATATGGACTAAGTAAGTGGCCACCGACCTTATTTTTCCTTTTCTATTTGGGATTTGATTTTTAGGTTTTCCCGGTGTACTATAAATACCCTTTAGGATTTTCTTAGAAGGGGTGTTCTAGTAGAGGCCCTTTGGTGCTAAGTTACAATATTTCGGAACATCTTTTGGTTTAAATATCGACTTTTGATCTTGGGATCTCATTGTTCTTGGTTTTGTTATTCAATTTAAGACTTTAGAATTTCTTCTTTGATTATTGTAAGATTGATTCTGTAATTTTTGTCTATGGATTCCATGATTGATCTCATAACAATGAGCGGCTAATTCCCTTATCTGAGGTTCTGGGAAACCTGGCGGATTAACGAAGTAGAGGGGGTGCCAAGTCATTCTAAAGAAAGATTCTTGAATGTATTGAGTTTTCTTCGTTCTTATTGATGTCTTAATTGGTGCACA
The DNA here is from genome assembly GCA_030864215.1 of Capsicum pubescens. NCBI lineage: Eukaryota > Viridiplantae > Streptophyta > Magnoliopsida > Solanales > Solanaceae > Capsicum > Capsicum pubescens. The sequence continues at coordinate 96,913,053 of CM061549.1, read as the reverse complement.
CATTAAGATTTGGCCTAAATATCTATACTTACTCCACAAGAGGAGTAGTGACTAGGAAAAGAAGATCACAAGAGTGATTTATGGTTAATTGTCCAAATAAGCTTACCTTACTATCTTTTTAAGATGGTTAACTCTTATCTAGTAACTTGGTACTCAAAAGGTAATTGTTAAATTAGGATCTAAGAAAGGGTTAGTAGGGTGACACCCTAAGACTCAAAAGATAAAGGGTGAGATCTTTTAATGAGTCCACAAGATAGTTGATGGTACATAACTTATCAGTTTTTACATGCAAGATATTGGAATAATTTGATAGTGCATGCCAAATATGGGGAGTTGAGAATCCAGTGTAACACAAACCTAGTGTTCATCTTATATTACGAACAACTAAGAGCAACCAATTCTGTTTCAGCTTACTATTTTAGTAAATTCTTCCTTTTTACTTTTCTGCACTGCCTGGCAATTTCAGCAAGTTTTAGAAGGATTTCTAACGTAATCCCTGTGGGATCGACCCTAACCTAGTTGGGTACCTATTTTGATAGCTACTGATTTATCCTTCTAAGGAGGGGTAGTTTGGGCATTATTATTATTGCAAACTAATTAGCCAAATATACTCCAACGTTCCAATTTAAATACCAATCCATTGTCACCAAGGCCTTTCAAAACCAATTAAAACCAAACCATGGACACCAAATCCATCAAAACCCATTTTTATCCACTTATCCATTAATGCAATACATTAGTATAACAAAATAAGCAAAACTATATAATTGCCCATATTTCAAAAAAAAATATGCAAATATGTTGAAAGGTTAATACCCATTCCAAACTAAAAACCATAATTTTGAGGGAATCCATGACCTTCTTCCCATACACCATGCACATGCATCCAATCAGTTCAAAACCATAAGTTAAAGCATGAACAACAATTCCAAAACCATGGGAAAACCAACCAAATAACAACTATTCTAAATCCTCAACCAATCATTTAAAAACCACAATTTAAAATCACATAAACAGTGATTAAACACATGCCTTTATGAAAAAAAAAAGTTAGAAAAGAGACACATGCTTGAAAATACCAAGAATTTAGAGAGGTAACCACAATTTAAACCCTAGGTGCTTAATCTTTAGAAACCCTAGTTTTTTTTTGCTTTGGGAAATTTTAAGAGGAGAGAAGTGTGTTTTGATTTTTTGTATGGATGATAATATGACCCTAGAAGTGTTTTTAAGTTGTGGGTAACGAGTTAAGGATGGGCAAAGACCAAAAATCCCTCAATAAAATATGTAGGAAAACTGTCGCTAGTCGTTATGGGTCAGGTGATGACTCATAATGACTGGCAATGAGTCTTTTCCTGGATGAAAAGTCTGGGAAGAAACATTGGGTAACCATACTATTATGGCCATAAGTCACACTCTATGACTTTTTACCAGACCTTAAAACTCATGGGTCCCAATCATGATTAGAATAGAAAAATGGGATAACCTTACTGGTAAAGTAATGATTGGCACTATAAGACTCATAATGTGAGTCATAGTATAGAAAGGGAGCTCAAGAATAATGATAATTTAGAGTTCAGAACCTTGGATATTACATCAAGCCACTTAAAGAAGTTTCTTAAATAGCCAGTAGACTACATAAGCGATCAAGTCAAAGTAAAGGGTATAATTTAAGAAACTATTTGCATTCCTTAATCAATTGTCGGGGTAGATTTGGGGGGAAAGTTGGACTTACACAAGGGTGGATCCCAATTCATCAAATATTCGATCCCAAGACATTCCAAGACATCTTTGGCATATTTTACAACTTTAGAGGCTAGGGTTTTTGACCCAACACCCTTTGAATTGAATATTGGTGTTTTGTAATGTTAATTTTTTAAAATTTTATTCTTTCCTTGTTTTGTGAAACATTCTGGGTTTTGACCCTTAGAAAATTTCCTAGAATTCTATTCTTCGGACCCAATATGACTCATAGGTACGAGTCGTATGCTAGGGTACGAGTGGTATGGTCCTGTCATATGCTTATGAATATTAGTGGGCGGGATGGTTTTGGTTACTAGAATAGGTACGACTTAAGGGTATGAGTCATAGGGCTTGGTACATGTCGTATCAAGGACTCATCTGGTGGGCAGTGTTTGATCCTCCTGATATTTTATGCTGCCAGGGATACAGAGTATAGGTATAGATCGTATGATGTGGTTATGACTTAGTTGGATGAGTCATATACTGGATAATTTTTTATCCAAGGTTTGAGGCTTGGATATGAGTTTTGGATATCTATCATAAAAGAGGGTATGACTCGTATGGGTCGGTCGAGTCCTTATGATTGGTTTGTAACGGATTTAAGTGGGATAATTCTAGACATTTCCCTATATACCCTAACTAGTACCCACGACTTCTAATACACTCAGGTGGTTATTTACCATATTATTCTATTCATTAACACTTAGAAACTATTCCAAAATATCTCATAATTCTTTCAAGAGATTTTGGGGCAAGAAATCTAGGGTTTCATCTTGAAGATTACTTTGGGGCTTGTCTTTGTGATTTCCTTCTATCAATTCTTTAGTATAAGGAATGATTCTCTTCCCTCATTGTAATTACAACTAAAGGCGTGGTTTATATTATTTATTTCATGGTTTTACTATTTCATGATTATGGTTTCCAACTATTATTTGGGGGTTTTGCTATTGAAAGCTTGGTTATGGTTTCCAATGGTTTTACTTTTTCTTTTATATGCATCAACGGTGGATTTGTACAATTGTATTGCATGGGAATGGTTTAATGGTCTTTGAAATTGATTTTGGTTATATTATGCCCACAAGGTGTTTGATAAAATACTTATAAAGATATGTTCATTGCATTGACTTCTTTTATTGGAACTGTTGTATGTTTTAAAATGGATAAAGGATTTATGCATGGTTAAATGGTTTTAAAAGGCTAAAGTCTAAATGGTTATGCTTATAGAGAACATGGAATTCTCCCAACTTGATTTAATTTGGTAATTGGAAGGGCGCCTAAGGTTCCCTTAACCTAAATAGTTTATCTATGGATATTACTTGTAAGTAAAAGGTTTTATGACGATACCACAACTATTGGTCTTGGTTAATAAATGGTAAATGGATTATTTGGACATGGTTTTAGATGGGCATTAATGGCGGGATTTCTAGTTGTAAGACCCCGTAAAATCCTAAGCTCAACTCAGTCTTTTAAGCTTGCTAAGGGGTCCTAGACTTAGAAAATTCTAGCTAAGTATTCAGACTTAGTATTATTTTGGCTTTCGTAAGTTGGCAACTCTATTTCACGACTCTTATGACCTTAAAGTATCAATCCTTAGATTAATTCATGATCAGGAGTGTCAGTAGGTATTTTCGGATAAGTTTTGCATTTTCTGGACCTCATTTAAACCATTTTCGAGTGACCAAAACAATGAGTAGATGCGATCTTGACGCGTTGCATTGACCCTCGCGGTGACAGATTATTTTTCCCTCGGCTCAGGGAAAATTCCAGTGAACTGAGATGGACTCAACGCAGCGCGTTGGCCATCGCATCTATGCCAATGACGCAACACATTGGTTTGTGCATCGACAGTTTGGTTTTTAATCATTAAACAATCGGGTCCATAGGGGTATTAGGGTCTTTTTCCACACCCCTATTCAGCCGTGAAATACGAGATTCAGCCCTCATTAAGCAACATACACTTACTATCTCTCAAATTTCTCAAGAATAAAAACCCTAGGTGATTTAGTTTCAAAGCCGAGGCTCAAGATTTCACCATTGATCTTCAAGAATTAAACAACCAAGGTATGTGAAGTGTTCATCCAAGGGTTCCTTCCACCCTTGGAGTCCAACAAACTCTTTTAAACTTCAAGTATCATGATTTCATGCTTTCTATGATTTGAAATCAAAGTGTATTCGTGATTATTGCTATTATTGGGTTTTTATTTCATTATTTATTACAAGATTAATGTAGAATTAATTGACATGTGTGATTTATCATGTGAATTCATGTTGAAACCCATGGAACTGTGAAGTTGGAATTGTATCGTGATGCTCACATATTGTTTTAGTGTCATATGCATAGATTATGCTATCCAAGTGTTTGATGAATTGCTCATGTTAATGTAATGATAAGATTATATCATGCTAGTATGTATACTATTTCATGCCATGCAAGTGTTTGATAAAATGCCTCTATAGATGCATTATGAACAAGTGTGCATTTTTATGCTATGCTATGCAAGATCATGTGAAGCTTTACTTTTCATGCCATCGAGTCTTGGGAGTATTTATACCCGATAATTTAGTTGTTTACCTAGATCCAGTGTCAGTTATAGAATAATCTTAGTCACGTCACGATCAGTAGTACTCTCAGTCTATTACAGGACTCAGGAGAACTCAGTAAATTCAGTATTAGTCACATCTAGTTTAGTATTCAGTTTAGACCTCAGTAAAATCAGTCAGCCAAAAAAATTAAGTAGTATTCCATCAGTAAGCGAAACTCAGTAAAATTAGTAACAGTTCAATTAAGCCTAGTATGAACTAGGAAATCAGTTCAGTATCTATTCAGTTGGGAATGGGATTCAGCACCGAGTTAACCCAGGGATGGGGGCATTCCTACTAGTAAAGAGTTTGACCCTTAGTAGCAATCCCTGTGTTATAGAACTATGTAGACAACATAGGTTAAGATATCTTCCTTCCAGACTAGGGTTGATACATCTCATATGAGTTTTTCTACCAGCGAGGGTTGACGAAAGAGCTTCCTGTCAAAGTTGGTTAACTCATAGTTATCTTTACTAGTGAAATAGTACTGATACCCTTCTAACTAGGGTTACAGGTTGGATCGCAATCTATTCAAAAAGGGGCATATCAGTTAGATGATTACCTCACACAATCTCAGTTTTAGTTTCAGTCTCAGAATAGAACTCAGTTTAGTTCTACAGATATAGGACTATCAGATACAGTCACTCAGTTTAGTACAGAACCCAGTAAAGTTCCACAGGATCAAGACTGTCAGATACAGTCACTCAGTTATCAGCTACACAGTATCAGTGAACTCAGATATCAGTAAATTAGTAATTCAGAACTCAGTATCCAGTGTTATCACGATCTCCGTTATAATATACATATTCAAGCATGTACTCTCATTCAGTTATATTCATGTCATTCAATCAGTATTGTTCATGCATATGAACCCATGCATTTCAGCCTACCTTACTTATCATACCAGTACATTCAAAGTACTAACTCATATTTTTCTCTTGCACTATGATGTTTTATATCATAGGTTCAGATGCACGGGCTCCCAAGCACCCTTAGCAGTTTAGATCTTCAGCAGTCAGAGTTAGTGGTGAGTCTTCATAGTTCGAGGACATGATTACTTTCTTCAGTATTTTAGTTTAATAGTACAGTATTCAGTAGATGGAGTTAGTTGGGGGTTTGTCCCATCAACTCCATGATTCAGACAGTAGAGGCTTTCCAGACTAGAGTATTTTCAGACAGATGTTTTATTTTTTGTATTGTTATACCGTATTCAGTTTTATTTCAGTAATAAACCTTATGGCAAGTTTTTGCATAATTTTTACTTATTTGCAGTATTACTATTCAGTTATTGCAGCAGGTACTAGTCATGGGTTAGCTTGTGGTCCTTCAAGATTATGAGAACCGTGTAGCGTCTGGGGTATAGACTCGGGGAATTATAAACATAGTATCAAATCCTAAGGTACAATAGAATCCTAGGAAGTCTAAAATTTGCATCTAGTAGAGTCTTGTGCATGGGTGTGTAGCATACCACACTTATGAACAAAAAGCTATGAGGTGTTTTAGGAAAAGTTTCCCTTCCTTTAGTATTCATATCATGCGGGTGAGCATGATCTCAAGTTAAACTCTCAGTATAATTCATCTCTTCCTTATGCTTCCAGAACATGCCTTTGAGAGAAGCTAACGGGAGAAGTAATGAAAATAAGCCAGCCCCTCCGCCCGTTCAAGAAGATCCCCTGAATGAGCATGTCTCCCACTCTGAATTTAGACCTGTTTTCACCACCTTAGCTGATTCAGTATCTTCTTAGAACAATTAGTTATATATTATCCTATCAAGGCTTATGGCTCATTCTTTGCAGAGAGAGGAGAAGAGGTGTAGAAAAGATGGGAAAAAGAATAAAAGGGCCAGAATATCTAGGCCAAAAAGTGGACGAACAAATCCTTTTTTCCAGAAGTGCGGCAAAAACCACCAGAGTATCTACAGAGATGGTTGTGATGTATGTGTTGGATATGGCTAGAAAGGCGACAGAGTCAAATATTATCCTCAGGTGGGTTTGCATAATAGTTCCCCAGCTCAGTCTGATCGCTTGAATAAGCAGGGTTCCTGTTCCAGTACCACTACTGGGTAATGCCTAAGTAGGCTTTAGGCACTTCAGTCCCGATAACATCAGGAAAGTTCTCCTGATGTGGCCAATGGTACGTTACAAGTTTACCATTTACATGTTTATTATTTTCTAGATCTAGGAGCTTTTTTGTCCTTTATAACTTCATATATAGCTGTTGATTTTGGAGTCTAACCCAAAATCCTAGTAGAGACTTTCTCAGTCTCTACCCCAGTGGGTAAATCTATTATAGCCCAGTAGGTATACAGGAACTGTCTAGTTACGGTATCTCAGAAAGTTACTTCAGCAGACTTAGTCAAATTATAGATGACTCGTTTTGATGTCATTCTCAGCATGGATTGGTTTCATTCCTACTATACCTCAGTAGATTGTAGAAATAGAATTGTCCAGTTTTAGTTTCCGAATGAACCCGTCCTTAAGTGGAGGGGTAGTACTTCAGCCCTTAGGGGCCATCTTATTTCTTACCTAAGGGCAAGAAAAATAATATCTAAGGGATGTGTCTTCCATCTCGTTCGAGTCTAGGACTCTAGTTCAGAATCCCCTAATCTTGAATCAGTGTCAGTAGCATGTGAATTCCTAGATATGTTTCCCAAAGATCTCCCCAGAGTTCCTTCCAAAAGGGAAATCAACTTCAGAATAGACCTTCTTCCAGATACTCAGCCTATCTTTATCCCACCATATTGAATAGCTCCCGCAGAACTCAAAGAATTAAAATAAAAATTGAAAGATCTCCTAGATAAGGGATTCATCTGACCCAATGTGTCCCTGTAGGGTGCATCAATTCTATTTATGCGTAAGACAGATGGTTTTCTCAGAATGTGTATAGACTACTGTCAGCTAAATAAAGTCATGATCAAGAACAAGTATTCAGTTCCTACAATCGATTACTTGTTTGAACAACTTTAGGGTGCCAGTTACTTTTCTAAGATAGTCCTCAGATCAAGCTATCATTAGCTCAGTGTCGGAGACTGTGACATTTCGAAGACAAATTTTAGAACTCGGTATGGTCACTTTGAATTCTTAGTCATGTCATTTGGTCTTTATAATGCCCCAGCAACTTTCATGGACTTGATGAACCATGTATTCAAGCAGTACTTGGACATGTTCATCATAGTCTTCATAGATGACATCCTTGTCTACTCCCACGGTGAACATGATCATGCTAATTATCTCAGAATCGTATTTTAGACTCTCTTAACCCATCAGTTATCATGATATCTATTCATATCTTACATGTCAGCTCTATGACCATAGCTCATACTCATGCACGTTACAAATCATGCACGTTTACAGTTCCCAGTATAAGGAGTTAAAGTTCACTGAGTATTACGAATCATGCTCCATGAATATAGAAACTCTAGACTTAGGTCATGCAGCTTATGACTCATGTACTCATGGCATGCTTTACAGTATGTTCAGTTCCTATGACTCATGCCATACCCCTAACAATCAGCTAAATTCAAATTATGCCACGCATATCCTTAGTTTAGGTCTCTTAGTGAATCTATGAGGTTGACATTCTCTTTCTCAGGCCTCAGTAAGGTGTCAAATTTTGTATAACATTCATTCATGCTTCAGGTCCTCAAGTTTTAACCTTTCAATGAACTCTCCTTATGAAATGATGTAGTGATGAGCGATTTCTTCGATGGGAGAGAATAAATTTTTCATGGTAAGGAAAATTTTTTTTTGCATATTTTTGATACATGAAGCTATAGTCATAAAGATAGGCTTGAATGTTAGGTTAGTGTGTAGGTAAATGGCTAGCAAGAAGTTGTATTTAGTTGTTGAAGGAAGGGGGGTAATTAAGATTTTTTTCATGAGATGAGAAGTTGATAAAATGCCGAGTGTGAGTGTATATTCAGAACCTCGATTTATATCAGTCTCTGTTGCATAGTTATCAGAACCCAGCATTCAATCTTAGTTACAGTCTTAGTTACAACCTCAATTATCATCTTAGTTACAGTCTCGTTCAAAGTCCCAGTCTAGTAATTAGATCAGTAACTCAGTTTAGTTTCAGATTTGCTTGACCATAGCGTACAGTTATTAGTAATTTAGTTATTAGTATTTTAGTACTTCAATTTACAGATTATTTTAGAATCATGTTATACGCTTTCTCTTGTATTCTAAAATAATACATTCTTCATATATTCATGCTTAGTACCTCATGTTGCTCTATCATCCCTTACCTCATACGTAAAATACTTTATAGTTTCAGTCCAGACTAAGTATAATTCAATCTTACATGACTAGTATTCAACTATCATTCATTTAGTTAATCAGACGAGTTAGTATGTTTATGTATTCATGCTTAACACCTATGTGAATACTTACAATAGTTTCAGGTGAAGTGTCGTAATGGGGTAGAGAGCATAGTTGAGAGAGTATTCGAGGAATATGTATAAGCTTGAAAATTTTTAGTTGTAGTGCATAAGGCTTAGTCACTCTATCTTAGATGATGATTCGTAGGCCTTGCCTCATGTTATAAAATTTAAGCTCGAATATGATTTCTTATTCAGATTTTTTATTTAGCCCATGCCATGATTCCTTGCTCCCTAAAGTCACTAGAACTCTATAGAAAGAGTGTCAAGGAAATGCTCTAGTTAAGTATTAGTTTTCAGCATGAGTTAGTCCATAAGCCAATAATTAAGTTTAGCAGCCAGGCAGACAAGTTCGTATGGTTTGGTTTCCCATCTTTCCATCTAGTCACACTATCTGAAGCCACATGAATGTAACTATTTAGACAAGGAGAAACTAGGTAGTTGCGTGTTCAGCACTGTTCATGTATCATTTCCCAGTTTTAGATCCTAAATATTCAGTCACGACTCAGTTCGGAGGTGCCCTATGCATCGTCCTATCTTTTCCACAGTATCTTAGCCAATTCAGTATTCTTCAAGCGACATAATGTCCCAAGGGGGAGATGCACCATAACCCCTAAGCTTTCATGTCCTAAACCTCCCAGTTTCTCTTCACATTATTAATCTAGTTTGGAATAATAGGTACTCATGAGTGGACCTTCAAGTTCCAATTTCACCCGAAATCCATGTATTCAAGGGGCCAGTTCAGTTCATGATGTTTAGTTTATGTATCACGTTTCAGGATTAGTTATGTTCTCCTGTTCCCATTCATGCATATTCAATAACTGATCTCGAGTTGAGATCGGTAATTTTGTGTTCATTAAAATCTCTCCTATGAAAAAAGTGAAAAGGTTTGGCAAGAAGGGGAAGCTCAGTCCTCAATATGTCGGTCTTTACCAAATTCTCTGCCATTTTGGAAAGGTATCTTACGAGCTTAAGTTGCCTTGAGACTTAGCTTTAGTTCATCCATTGTTTCATGTCTCCTTTCTAAAGAAATGCATAGGTGACCCAGCAGTTGTAGTCCCTGTAGGGAATATAGACGTTCAGGATAGCCTCTCTTATGAGGAGATTCCAATCGAAATCCTTAATTATTAGATTCGCAGACTGAGGAATAAAGAGGTCCTTTAAGTCAAAGTTCTTTGGCAGAACCAGTCCGTTGAGGGAGCTACTTAGGGAGTAGAAGTAGATATACGAAACAAGTATCCTTACCTCTTTTTTGCAAACTCAAACTCAACCCAAGGTAATAATTTTTCCTTGAACTTACTCAGTTACATGCTCAGATTTTCCTTTATAGACTTGGTACCAGTTACCATTGCATATTCAGTTATGATTTCATGTATCAGATATGTATGTTTAGTATAAGAAACTCAGCTTATTTAGCAATCCCAGTCATGCATTCATAAATCATTCTCAACTATGTACTCATGCATCATATATGCATATTTAGTATGAAATTTCAGCATATCAGTAGTGTCAATTATGAAATTATGTTGCAGTTATGCATATCCAGTATCTAAATTCAGTCTATCAATATTCCCAGCATAGTCAGTCTCATTCGAGGATGAATGTTCCCAAGGGGGAGATATTGTAAGACCCCATAAAATCCTACGCAAAACTCAATCTTTTAAGCTTGCTAAGGGGTCCCAGACTTAGAAAATTCTAGCTAAGTATTCAGACTTAGTATTATTTTGGCCTTCGTAAGTTGTAAACTCTATTTCACGACTCTTATGACCTTAAAGTATCGATCTTTAGATTGATTCATGATCAGGAATGTCAGTAGGTGTTTCCGACAAGTTTCAGATTTTTTGGACCTCATTTAGACCATGTTTGAGTGACCAAAATAGTGAGTCGACGCGATATTAACACGTCGCATCGTCCCTCGCATCGACAGATAATTTCTCCCTCATATTAGGGCAAATTCTAGTAAACCGATGCAGACTTAATGCGGCACGTTGGCTATCATGTTGATACCAATGATGCAACACATCGGTCTATGTGTCGACAGTTTGGTTTTCATTCATTAAACTGCCGCATCCATAAGGGTATTTGGGTCTTTTTCCCTACCCTTATTCATCCCTAAAACTCAAGATTCGGCCCTCATTAAGAAACATACACTTATTTTCTCTCAAATTTCTTAAGAATAAGAAGCCTAGTGATATAATTTCAAAGACAAGGATCAAGATTTCACCATTGTTCTTCTAGAATTAAACAGCCAGGGTATGTGAAGTGTTCATCCAAGGGTTTCTTCAACCCTTGGAGTCCAAGAAACTCTTTTAAACTTCAAGTATCTTGATTTAATGCTTGTCATGACTATTGCTATAATTGGGTTTTTATTTCATTATTTATTACAAGATTAATTTAGAATTAACTGACATATGTAATTTATCATGTGAATTCATGTTGAAACCCATGGAACTATGAATTTGGAATTGAATCATGATGCCCACATGTTGTTTTAGTATTGTATGCATAGATTATGCTATCCAAGTGTTTGATGAATTGCTCATGTGAATGTAATGATAAGATTATATCATGCTAGTATGTATACTATTTCATGCCATGCAAGTTTTTGATAAAGTGCCTCTATAGATGCATTATGAACAAGTGTGCATTTTTATGCTATGCTATGCAAGATCATGTGAACCTTTACTTTTCATGCTATCGAATCCTAGGGGTATTTATACCCGAAAATTTAGCTGTTTACCTAGAGACAGTGTAAGTTATAGAATAATCTTAGTCACGTCACGATCAGTAGTACTCTCAGTCAGTTATAGGACTCAGGAGAACTCTGTAGATTCAATATTAGTCCCGTCTAGTTTAGTGTTCAGTTCAAACCTCAGTATGCTCAGTCATCTAACAGTATTCAATAGTATTTTATTAGTAAGCGGAACTTAGTAAAATCAGTAACAATTCAGTCAAGCCTAGTATGAACTAGGAAATTAGTTCAGTGTCTGTTCAATTAGGAGTGGGATTCAGCACTGAGTTAACCCAGGGATGGGAGCATTTCTACCAGCAGAGGGTTTGACCCTTAGTAGCAATCCTTGCGTTATAGAACTACGTAGTTTATGTAGGTGGAGATATCTTCCTTCCAGACTAGGTTTGATACATCTCATACGAGTTTTCCTACTAGCAAGGGTTGACAAAAGAGTTTCTTGTTAGAAAGGATTAACATATAATTGTCTTTTCCCATGGCACGGTACTGACACCCTTCCAAATGGGCTATAGGTTAGACCCCAATCTATTCAGAAAAGGGCATGTCGGATAGATGATTACCTCCCACAATCTCAGTTTTAGTTTCAGTCTCAAATTAGAACTCAGTTCAGTTCTACAAATTCAGGACTGTCAGATACAGTCACTCAGTTCAGTACGGAACCTAGTTTAGTTCTACAGGATCAAGACTGTTAGATACAGTCACTCAGTTATCAGCTACACAGTATCAGTGAACTTAAATATCAGTAAATCAGTAATTCAGAACTCAGTATCCAGTGTTATCACGATATCAGTTAAAGTATACGTATTAATGCATGTACTCTCATTCAGTTATATTCAAGTTCAGTCAGTATTGTTCATGCATATGAACCCATGCATTTCATCCTACTTCACTTAGCATACCAGTACATTCAAAGTAATGATGCATACTTTTCTCTTACGCTATGATGTTTTATATCATGGGTTCAGATGCCCGAGCACCCTAAGCAGTTCAGATCTTTAATAGTCAGAGTTAGTGGTGAGTCCTCATAGTTCGAGGACATGATTATTTTCTTTAATATTTCATTTTATCAGTACAATTTTAGTAGTTTGAGTTAGTTATGGTCTTGTCCCATCAAATCCATGATTCAAATAGTAGAGGCTTTCCAGGCTAGAATATTTTCAGACAGATGTTTCTATTTTGGTATTGTTATACCGTGTTCAATTTTATTTCAGTATTGAACCTTATGGGAAGTTTCTACGTATTTTCCATATATTTGTAATACTGGTATTTAGTTATTACAGTAGGTACCATTCATGGGTTATCTTGTGGTCCTTTGGGATTATGAGCACCGTATAACATTCGAGGTACAGACTCGAGGCGTTATACTAGCTAAGCCGTGGAAGGTGGTGGTCCCAGGGGTACCAAAATTGGAAACTCATATTTGCCTATATCAGGGGTCATTATGACCGACCATATGTGTGTCACATTCTATAGTGAGAGATATACTAGTCATCCTATGGGATATTCCCTAGTTGTGCGGCTACACGTATTGGGTCCCTTTCAGAAGAGGGATCTGAACCTATATGGCCGGTAGGTGGTTAGGATGGCAAAGCTACACAACTCATGTATAAAGGTTTTAAATGCATGCTAAACCTAGTTCCCTTTCCTGACACTTATATATGTATGATTGTATGCATTATGAATTTCTTCACTTGGTTTTATAATTGTAATTATTTTATCCTTATCCTGTGATTCATACTAGTGGTCATTCCATAACTCTGTCTACTGGCAGTTGTATACCCACGCTATGCAGGAACTGGTATTTCTACTCCTCTTTTTAGTATACAGATTTGGTATCAGAATTTAGACTGAAGTGGTGAGCTTCCATCCTTTTGAAAGGTATTATTTCATGTTATGGATTTCTTTAGACACCTTTCTTTTATTTTGGATATTGGATTTGGCCATGGTTGGGGGCATATCCCAACCAAATTTTCTTACTCTATTGGATAGAGACTTTGTGGTACTTTTGAGGGGTTAGTATGGGCAGGATCGGTATTTATGTCGGCCTTGGCATTAGAATAAGCGAATGGGCTGACATCATTGGATGATATTTTTTTTTGTTCTATCCTACTATGTTTGGGGATTGATTTTCATATTATGTTTTGGTATTCCCTTTGGTTTATAATTTATTGTTTGTTTTATTATGGTTGGGCGGATGGTGTGGTACGTTTGGACTAACTTAGGTCAGTCCCGGTTGTGATTCTATCCTAGAGTCTTAGTAAGAATAATAATATTATCTTGTTATACGTTTGAAATTCATCCCATCTAAGGCTGGATATAGGTTGTTGGGTTGGGTATAGAGTGTGGCCCCCGATCTTAATTAGACTTCGATGCCCATTATGATAAGGCCCAGGGTTGGTTCGTGTTAAGTTGGTATCAGAGCCTAGGTTCATGTTTAACTAGGAATTCCATAAAGTCGTGTCGAGTAGAGTCTCTTTTAGGGGTATGAAGAAGCCACACTCATAAGAGATAGGTTGCAAGACATTTAGGAATGTTTCACTGTCTTGGTATTCTATCTGCAAGCTTAAGTTCTCAATCCTAGAATCTTCTCTAATCATTGCTTGTTTGTCTTTTAGATCTTGCCTCCTGATATAGAACATAAGGAAATTCTTCCATCCCATCAAGGGATAATCCTCAAGGGGTACGTCCTACGTCTGGAGCACATCTTCGATCTCATGGTCCTATTCCTGATGGTGCTGGAGTTCCTCCTATTTTTGATAGTTCTCCTCATGTCCCTCAAGTTATCAAGACGAATCCAGAATTTTGTTAGTTTATCCATGTTATTGCCCAATTGGTTGCTTCTCAGGCTGAGCGAGGTGCGGCTAGTGCTTTATCTGCTGAGGCCATAAGGGTTGTCAATTTATGAAGATAGGTCCTCTAACTTTTACTGGGGTTAATGTGAAGAAGGATCCATAGTTATTATTGGATGAGATGGAAAAAATCTCTCGGGTGATATAGGTTACTAATGTAGAGGGGTTAACTTTGTAGCTTATCAGCTCAAGGATATTACTGATCAGTGGTATGAGTAGTGGGATAGGGATAGTGGTGGTATGGAAAAGGAAGGGTTGTAGGAGGACTTTTTTAATGCCTTCTTGGATCGGTTCTTTCGTCAAGAGTTGAGGGAAGCTAAGAGAGAGGAGTTTATAAACCTCAAGTAGGGGAGGATTTTAGTAAAGGAATATGCTTTGAATCTCAATCAGCTATCAAGGTATGCTCCTAATTTGGTGGCTGATATGACATCGAGAATGAGAAAGTTTGCTTCTTGGTTAAATAGAGATTTGATTCTGGAGAGAAAGACTACCTTGCTGATTAAGGATATAGACATCTTGAGGTTGACTATTCATATGTAACAGGTTAAGGATGAGAAGAGTAAGTAGGTAGAGTTTACAGATAGGTAAGGAAAAAAGAGTAGGTTTTCTGATCTGAGAAGTGTTCAATCTCAGGGTAGTAGGGAGGTAGGGATGGAAGAAAGTGGCAGAAAAAGAATTAGGGGAGCCCTGGCTTTTTTTCTGCTAATGGTCCTTATCACTCGGGAGATAGGAGTCATCAAGGTGGTGATAATTATTGGGTACAGGATGCCAGATCTCAGGCGATCGAAGGTCAATTAGTTTTTTTATTTCCTTCTTGTCGATTCTTTGGTCGTCCTCATCGGGGCTATTGCGAGGAATGAAAAGACAAATGCTTCAAGTATGTCTAGGTAGGCCATCAACTCAGGGATTGACTGTTCAATAAGGTTACTATGGGGGGTGAATAAAATTTTTGTGGCTTCATCTTCTTTTCCTACACCTGGTTGGGTGACATCTGCTTCTGTTAAGGCTCCTGGTTCTAGTATTGGTCGGAACAGGTTGTATGCTTTGGCATCCCGATCGAATCTAATGCATCACCTGATATCTTTACTGGTATGTTATATCTTTTCTTTTATGACATATATTATTTCCGTAATCCAGGGTCCACTCTTTATTATTTGACGCCATATGTGGTTGTGTCTTTTGGTTTCAATCCAGAAGTTATCTTGCATCTTTTTTCTGTTTTTACCCTGGTAGGTGACTTAGTTATTACTAAGAGAGTCTATAAGGAGGGTGTGGTATGTGTTGGTAGCAAGTAGACCTGGGTGGATTTGTTTGAGTTGGATATGGTAGATTTTGATGTAATTCTAGGTATGGATTGGTTACATTGTTATTATGGATTTGTGGATTGTCTGACCTGTAGGGTTATCTTTAAGTTTCCTGGTGAACCAGTTTTTGAATGGGAAGGTAGTTCCTTAGTTCATATGAGGAGGTTTATTTCTTATCTTAGAGCTTGAAGGTTAATCTCTAAGGGTTGTCTTTATCACTTGGTCCGGGTTAAAGATTCTAACTCAGAAGGTCCTTCTTTATCTTCGGTCCCTATGGTTAATGAGTTTCCAAAAGTCTTTCTAGATGATCTTCCTGGTATTCCTCTGTATAGGGAATTAGAGTTTGGTATGGATTTGCTTCCAAACACCCATCCAATTTTTATTTCTCCATATAGAATGGCTCTAGTTGAGTTAAGGTATCTCAAGGAGAAACTTAAGGATCTTCTAGATAAGGGGTTTATTCATGCTAGTGGTTCTCCATGGGGTGCACCGGTGTCGTTTATGAACAAGAAGGATAGTTCCCCTCGGATGCGCATTGACTATAGATAGTTGAACAAGGTGACGGTCAAGAACAAGTATCCTCTTCCTTGGATAGATAACTTGTTCGACCAGTTACAAGGTGTCGAGTTCTTCTCTAAGATAGATATTCCTTCTGGGTATGTCATCTTAAGATTAGGGAGGCATATATCCCTAAGATTGCTTTTCGTACTCAGTATGGGCATTTTGAGTTCTTGGTGAGGCCATTTGGGTTGACTAATGCTCCATCGGCATTTATGCACTTGATGAACTGGGTGTTCAAGCAGTATTTGGATCTATTCATAATTATGTTTATTGATGACATTCTGGTTTATTCAAAGAGTGAGGTGGATCATGCTAAGCACCCCCATGTGGTGTTGCAAACCTTAAGGGAACAAAGTTTTGTGCCAAGGTCTCTAAGTGTGAGTTTTGGTTGAACACTGTGACTTTCTTGGGACATATTATTTCTAGTGAAGGGATCATGGTGGAGACGCAGAAGGTTGTTGTGGTGAAGAGGTGGCCGAGGCCCATGACTCCATCCGATAATCGAGCTTTTTGGGTTTAGTCAGGTATTATAGGCGGTTTGTGGAAAGCTTTTCTTTGATTACTTCTCCTTTGACTAATTAGACTCAGAAGAAGGTTATGTTTTATTGGTCGAATGCTTGTGAAGGGAGTTTTGATAAGTTTAAGGATAAGTTGACTTCGGCTCCAATCCTAACTTTTCCAGAAGGCAATGATGGATTTGTGGTTTATTGTGATACATCTTGGGTAGGGCTTGGTTATGTTTTGATGTAGCATGGGAAGGTGATTTCTTATGCTTCTAGGAAATTGAAGGTACATGAGAGGAATTATCCCTCTAATGATTTGGTGTTTTTGGCAGTTGTGTTTGCTTTGAAAATATGGCGACATTATTTGTATGGTGTTCACATGGATATCTTTTTTTATCACAAGAGTCTACAGTACGTGTTCACTTAGAAAGAGCTTAATCTTAGATAGATAAGGTGGCTTAATTTTCTAACAAATTATGATATGAGTCTTCACTACCAACCAAGTAAGGCTAATGTAGTTGTTGATGCTTGATAACGCTCAACTTACACGTCAATTTAAATCAAAGCGGTCGTCGTCAATATATTTACCCAACTTTTGAAGTCGGGGTTGAATCCACAGGGAACAATGTGAGTGGTGATTGAACTAATTTGAAACTATAGCTACAAGTTGAATTCAAGAAGATGGTACGAAAAGATAAAATGGGGGGTTTTGGAGATTAGCCAATGAATGTTGGTCACTTTAGCTTCGGTGTTTATAATCAAGAGTTTATGGAAAAAACCAGAATTATGTTCAGTAGGGGTTTTGGTACGTGACAAATGCTATTAGTTGTTCAAGATTCTAACAATATGTAGGACAACAGATTATCTTTATCGAAATTATGCCTAAATGTCTCTCGACCTAGTTAAGCATTTAATTACCTAATCCTCTCGAACTTAGGGAATTTATATTCACTGACCAGACTTTACCTCAAGTTAATCAACCTTTTTACAATGTCAATTATTAAATGGATGTTTTTAGTGCTTCCAAGTCCCTGTTAATAATTCACTTCCCACTATATTTGATTTCTTTATCAAGCAAATCAAAGCAGGTGTTATCTATAGTTTGCAACCAATAGACGATAATTAAAATCTCAGAATTATCAAGGAGTCCTACTACCTTTCGAATCTTGAACACTTAGCACCTTATCAAGACTTAACCCTAGATCCCATAATTCAGGTTAGAGGGGTTTATCCACTCATGACGTAATGATCGAAACAACTAGTTGGATTCATGATTTGAAAGATAAACATACCACAACATAAATAATAACTAGTAATTATCAGATTGGATCACAATAGAAAACCCAAAATATTTATAAAATCTCTTCAGAGTAATTGCATTTTCAAGCAAAGAAACTAGAGAGAGAAAATAACAAAATATGTGTCTCCAACTTAGGTTCGGAACCCTTAAGAAAACCCTAAACAAGGCTTTAAATAGTTCACCCTAATTATGGAAACAAAATAATAAAATTCAGAAATTCCTCAGATTAGGTGACACCATTTGTGATAGCCTATCAGGAGGCTGACGACTTATCACAAATATCATCATCTTTCTTTATGCTTTTGGTACTCTCTGCCTAACGCTATGACTAACGGTAACACCCTATCAGTTCCTTGATAACCTATCACAAATGTCGTCAAGGCTTTTCCTCATCTCTCATGTTCTTCCTTATGCTGATGGCAATCTTGACGACTTATCAGCTCCTTAATCTCCTATAACAAAATATCATCATAGCTTTCAACTTAGGCCAATTCTCTATCTACTACTGATGATGAAGCTGATAGCTTATCACAGGGCTGTCGACTTATCACAAATGTCGTCATCCACACTTCACTTTTATTTACATCAGATATCAGCTCATTTGCTTCCATTCTTGTTAGTTCTCTAGCATCTTAGCTTCTACTGCAAAATCAAACATAAAGCAATCAAAAACGACAAAAGTTGCTTAAGACTTCACAATTATTCTTAGTTAAAAGCCTCAAATGTGTTAGAATTGGCTCACACATCAACACCCTCAACTTAAAATAATTGCTTGTCCTCAAGCAACTCATCATAACTAATAGAATACAAAGCACATTTGGCAGTCAACCATCCATATCATC
This sequence comes from Capsicum pubescens, assembly GCA_030864215.1. Lineage (NCBI taxonomy): Eukaryota > Viridiplantae > Streptophyta > Magnoliopsida > Solanales > Solanaceae > Capsicum > Capsicum pubescens. The sequence goes on along the minus strand of CM061549.1, from coordinate 96,894,247 downwards.
TCAAAACACTTTCACCATCTCCAAAGTCATTCAATTTAAGTACAATGAAGAACAACAATGCAACATATAGGAATCAAGATATGGCATTAATTCAGCTACATTAACCATGCATATACCAGTATTACACTCTGCAAACAAGTTAGCAACTAGAAACATATCTGGTGTGCCCTCACAGCAAAGAAATCTCCCTCATCTCATATCTGTAATCCTATGTGTAACCACGGGGACAATTAAAACACTCACTCTCAGAATGAATTTCCAACCAATGTATACCAAATACCATAGGCTTGCCTTTATTTTCCTTACCCAGATCTTCAGATAGGTCAGCTAGGATCACTATAGGTCTTCTCTTTGGCTTGTAATGTTGGCTAGGGGCTGGTATGATACTCGATGATATTTAAAGTGACTAAGCCTCCTTGACACTACACTAGCTTTTTGGGGTTTCACTCATTAGCCTTTTTCTATTCTTCTCTTTTCTTGATCACACTTATTCAGGATGGGTGCGGTCTTTTCCACAATCACTTATTCTTTTTCACAACTTTTCTTTTTCTTGCTCTTTTCCACCGCACCCTACTTTTTATTCTTTTCTTTTATTCTACCTTTCTTGATACTTATTTTGTATCACGCACCCCTATGATAGCCACCCACAACTTAGGCCATTTACCTAAGTCCAGGTGCACAGTGTCCAAGGAGGATCAGGGCTAAAATAGATTTATTGTGATATAAACTGGAAGGTGACAGGTGTCATAAAAATAAATAGGATAACCAAGCTCAAAGCAGGGATCAAGGGATATTCTACATACAGGAAAGGTCGTTTAGGCTAAAAGTGGGATAATATCAAAACGGCCTATGATCCTTTCCTAACCCCTATCCTTCAACCAAGGTAAGACTAACCGGGCAAGTTCTGAATCTAACTTACAAAGGAAACTAAGTAAAATCTCACATGCACATGGCACACAAGTATATCACAAGTTACTACTTATCCGGTTAATGAAATTGTTTAGAAATGGTTATCATGTCACTAGTACTAATACCATAACAAGATGCACAGTGGTCACACATAAATGCATATCACACAGTTATAAAATAGACCTCTGGAGAGATGTTCAAAAATGGACAAAAATATGTCAACTGCTGCAGATACTTATTTTTCTCCCAGTTAACCACAACACATCACAAAATAAAACAAAATACGCCTAAACATGTCATCTCTACTAGGAACAAGACTCCAGGGAAAAGAGGCACGACAACAAAAACTCCAAGAGGACATCAACACCCATAAGTAGCCCCATCCTCAACTTAAAATCATGCAAGGTCCCCAATGTGTCAAACCAAAACAAGAGAGTTAGAAATATACCTGTGGCACCATAAGTGTGAAGATCTGATGTCAATAACATAATACGAATACAAACAACAAAATACCTTGGGTTGTCTCCCAAGCAGCACCTAATTTAGTGTCGCGGCACGACATCATTCAATCATCTTTTATCCCTCCACTTAGATGATTTGAATTGTTGGCCCATCTTTTGATCTTTACTTTTTTAGGTCCGTTGGGAAAAGCTGAGGACATGATAATGAATTTTCTATCACGCCACTTCGATGACTTGAACCGCTTGCCCAATTTTGCATCAAACTTTCATGTGGGTTCATTGGGAAGCAGTGAGGATCTTAAAAAGCCACTAAATTAACATCGATCTTTAGGCTTCTTGGATTTTACGATTGGGGTTTTGGTATGCCCTTTTAGAAAGATAAACTCCAAAATATAAGAATTTTCTTCCTCATTTTTAACATTCATCATTTGCTTGGGTGATTCGACTTTCATAACATGCACTATGCATAATGTTGAAAAGTGGTTCAAATGAGAACTAACTCTTTCTTTCGGAGTAGCATCCCTATTAGTATCTTTACCTCAAAATGGACTACAGTCTTCACAAGGATTGTGCTTGATTTCTTCTTTTGCCTCTAGCACCATTTCCCCAATCTTGGCATCATCCCTCATGGTTGGTTCGGTTGGTTGGGAAATCTCCAAGGGTTAATCAACGTCAAGCTCATCATCAGTATAGGATTATTCCTCCTCATATTCACACTCTTTGATTAGTCTAAATGATTCCACAGACAAGATATCATCTAAACATAATGTAGAAGAGTGTTTTGGATGATTGACCTCGATATCCATCTCCACTATCCTTTCTCTTTCCTTGTTAAGTGCCCTAATTTCTTGAAGTATATCACATATGATATCATTCATTGTTTCTATACGATCCAACATTAATTGAAGCATAGCTTCAATGCCACTCTTTCCAGTGCTTTGTTCTTCCTTTTCTTGACCAAAAGACCTATCAAAATCATAAGAAGAACTAGAATTTGGGTTAGCATAATGGGGGAATGGTGAATTTGGGAAATCACTCCAATGTCCATATTAACTACCACATACATAACAATCATACTCTCAATGGGATGGAGATGATGCGCATATCTCTCTCCGAGGAGCATATCTATAGTCTTACCAAAAGCAAGGTCCATCACAATATGGACATAGATCATCAAGATAAGATTTCCAACCACAAAGATAATGTTCATTCCATGATGCCTTAGTAGTAAGTAAACTAAAATAAAAATCTACCTAACACAAGAAATAAAAGTAAATTAAAAACAAATATTTACAAGTTTGAATTCAAGCAAGTAGGCTAGAATTCCAAACCAACTCAATACGCCAAATTGTTCCCCGACAACGGCGACATTTTTGATAACGCTCAAATTACACATCAATTTAGTGCAAGGAGGTCATCATCAATATATTTACCCAACTTTTGAAGTTGGAGTCCAATCCACAGGGAACAATGTGAGTGGCGATTGAACTAATTTGAAACTATAGCTACAAGTTGAATTCAAGCAGAAGGTATGAAAAGATAAAATAGGGGTTTTGGAGATTAGCCAATGAATGTTGGCCACTTTAGCTTCGGTGTTTGTAAATAAGAGTTTATGGAAAAAAACCAGAATTATATTCACTAGGGGTTTTTGTACTTGACAGATGCTATTAGTGGTTCAAGATTCTAACAATAGGTAGGACAACAAATTATTTTTATCGAAATTATGCCTAAATGTCTCTCGACCTACTTAAGCATTTAATTACCTAATCCTTTCGGACTTAGGGAATTTATATTCACTGACCAGACTTTACCACAAGTAAATCAACCTTGTTCCAACGTCAATTATTAAATGGAAGTTTTTAGTGCTTCCAAGTCCCTGTTAATAATTCACTTCCCACTATATTTGATTTATTTATCAAGCAAATCAAAGTAGGTGTTATCTATAGTTTGCAACCAATAGACGATAATTAAAATCTCAGAATTATCAAGGAGTACTACTACCTTTCGAATCTTGAACACTTAGCACCTTATCAAGACTTAACCCTAGATCCCGTAATTCAGGTTAGAGAGGTTTAGCCACTCATGACGTAATGATCGAAACAACTAGTTGAATTCATGATTTGAAAGATAAACTTACCACAAGATGAATAGTAACTAGTAATTCTTGGATTGGATCATAATAGAAAACCCAAAATATTGATAAAATCTCTTCTGAGTAATTTCTTTTTCAAGCCAACAAACTAAAGAGAGAAAATAACAAAATATGTGTCTCCAACTTAGGTTCGGAACCCTTAAGAAAATAATAAACAAGGCTTTAAATAGTTCACCCTAATTATGGAAACAAAATAATAAAATTCAGAAATTCCTCAGATTAGGTGACACCATTTGTGATAGCCTATCAGGAGGCTGACAACTTATCACAAATGTTGTCAGCTTCCTTTATGCTTTTGGTACTCGCTGCCTAACGCTAATGACACATGGTGATACCCTATCAGCTCCTTGAATACCTATCACAAATGTTGTCAAGGATTTTCCTCATCTCTCATGTTCTGCCTTAGGCTGACGGCAATCTTGACGACTTATCAGCTCCTTGACGTCCTATCACAAAATATCGTCACATCTTTCAAATTAGGCTAATTCTCTGCTACTAATGATGATGAAGATGATAGTTTATCGCAGGGCTGATGACTTATCTCAAATGTCATCAGCCACACTTTTCCTTTATTTACTTCAGCTTTTAGCTCATTTGCTTCCATTCTTGTTGGTTCTCTAGCATCTTAGCTTCTACTGCAAAATCAAACATAAATCAATCAAAAATGAAAAAATTTTCTTAAGACTTTGCAATTATTCTTAGTTAAAATCCTCAAATGTATTAGCATTAGCTCACACATCAATGCTCTTAGTAGGTTATCCATGGGTAGTTTGGCTTGCATGGAAGAAGGCAAGCGGGAATTGGTGAAGGAAATTTACCTCTTGGATAATCTTGGATTTTATCTCTTGGACTCTAAGTATTGTGATATGATAATGCAAGAATTGGTTTGATCGTCTCTTAGTGCAGAGATTAAAAAGAAGTAAGTGCTAGATCCTATCATGATAAAAATCAAGGGTGATGTTGGTGGGCAAAAGGTAGTGGTGTTTGAGATCAGTGGTGATGGTACTTTATGGTACAAATGAAGGTGTTGTGTTCCTGATATCACTCTATATTGTTCATCCTGGCTCGAGTAAGATGTATCATGATCCCAAAGAGGTCTACTGATGGAATGTCATGAACCGGGATATGGCCAAGTGTATGGTGTGTAAATAGGTTAAGGTTGAGCACATGATTCTAGGAGGGTTGTATCAAGAAATTGATTTACCCGAATAGAAGTGGGAAGTGATCAATATGGACTTACTTATCGATTTTTCTTGATCTCGGAATCAGTATGATTCAATTTGGGTCATCGTGGATAGGATGACCAAGTCAGCATATTTCTTGCAGTGTGGACTACCTTTTCGGTGGAGGAGTATGCACGGTTGTATCTTCAGGAGATTGTGAAGCGGCATGGGGTACCTATTTTGATTATCTCTAAATAGGGTATGCAATTTACATCTCATTTCTAGCAGTCTTTCAAGAAAGGGTTGGGGACTAAGGTTAGTCTGAGTAATGTTTTTCATCCACAGTTGGATGGGCAAGTGATGAGTGGTAATCCTACCACTCATTCGTATAAATTATACACATACACTACCATGTTTTGTATTATAAAATGAGGCATTATCTTGATTTCAGTGCACTAACACCCATATTTTGGAGATATAAAGTGAAGAAGGTGAGCATATGTGGAATGGAGCTAAAAAGAGAGCAAATGGAAGCAAAAAGAGTGCAGGTAAAAACTTGAAGCAATCAGCCTCGGTTACTATGAATGCGGTCCTCAGACCACGGTCGTGGAACCTAACCATGGTCGCATAGCTGCGATCGTAGTCAAACACACGCGATCGCAAATCAGTGATAACTGGACCAAAGGCAGAATTGTAAAATGTTATAGACGAATCCCAAATCATATATAATCAAAACCCCTTTTTTCATTGGGTATTGCTTATCTCATAATATAGTTTTGAATTCTAAGCTTGAAACCCTAATTGGGAAAGTGTGTAATCAACCTTGGAGGCTCAAATTTCTTAGTTTCTTGTTGAAGAATGAATTCTTTGGTTGACCCACATAGTATCTCTCTTTACTTTCTTCATAAGTAGCCAAATAATTTAGTCTTGGGATTATGTTAAACTAGAGTGTGATTGTGTGTGGGTATTATTGTGTTTGCATGAATTTTAGTTGTTGAGTATGGATTTCACCATTGCTTGAGCTTATATGTTGGAACTTGATGGGTGAAAACTCCAAATATCCAAATGGGTTTGATCAGTGTAATGTCCAAGCTCTAGAAACCCTTTGTCATACAGAAAAGAGGGATTTAGGTGAACATTTGGTAACCCATAACATCCTCAAAAGAGGGTATCAGGGGATAAAGCAATGTACAACAACTAAGCCTATGGTTTACTACCCTTTGCAATCTTAGAAATAAGTGTTTAGGGAGTGTAAATCATGTCAAGGGCCTCATCCTAGAAATAGGGATGCTTGGTTTAGGTTTTGGGTGGCTATATAAACTCCACACTTGTTAGGTGCTCGAAAGGGACAATGGGTGAAATCGTTGGGGTTTTGTCGAAAGATTGACCCCAATGATATTCAAAAAAGGGATGATATTGTAAACTTCCAGAAATTGAATGGAGAACCATTATTTGAAGCAGGGGAGAGGTTTTATAGAAAGCTAGACCAACGCCCAAAATAATGAGGTCCCATATAAGATTCTCCTTGAATTTTTTTATTGAACTCCTGAACCATTGAACAAAATAGTTGTGGATAATGCGGCGGGTGGATCTATTGTGAAATTGCATCATCTTGTGGATTTTCATTTGATAGGTAAAGTATCCAAACAAAACTAGGGGTGGCACATCCGTAATACCGATGCTTCAAAGACCCCTTCTACTACCTCTGTGGTGACTAATGAGCAACGAAAATGAGAAGAAGAGGAGGAAAACATGGACAAAATGATGACCCAACTTGAGATTCTAATGAAAAATGTTATGGGTATACCCATAAAAGTGATAAATCCCATAACATCAAAGCCTTATGAAGATAATGATATGGCAAAAAAGTTGGATGAAGAAATTTGGTACTTAGTAAACTACTCGGGAGGGTCCTTCCCACTTATCAAAGGCAAAGAGGGAACCAAGGTTGGATGGATCGTGACCGAAATAGATATTGGAGAGATTGGTAAAGTGACTATGACTGCTACATTCCTCCCCATGATAGGGGTAATTACGAAGATTAAAATGTCATTGACCCCAAAAAGTTTAAGACCTAAGATGTTTTGGCACAAAATCTTAAGTAGAGTTGAAGGTATGGACAAAATGGTATGTGAGTTGAAGGGTGACTTCTCCGTACTCTCCCAAACAATGGTGTGTCACTCCACCTCCATCAAACAATTTGAGACCTGTCGGGCAAATCTCCACGCAACTAGATACAAGGGCTTAAGGTGGACTTATGAGTGACACAGTTTCTAACCTAACGAATGAAGCACAAGTCCTAGGAATTGTAACTAGAGGTAGGAAAGCACTTGAAGAGCCCCTTAGAGGATATATGAGTGAAACTATGCCCAGGGATAAGGCAAAGGAGGTGATACCTCAAAGAAGAAAAGCAAATGATGAGAAAGAGATAGATGAAAGAGATGAGAAAGTGGTCAAAGTTGAAAAGCTTCAAGGAGAAGAAAATCCAACAATCCATGTTCCTCCTCTATTCCCTCAATAGTTGTATAAAAAGGAAGAGTGTGACAAATTGAGAAAATTTATGACAAACTTAGAAATCTCTCAATAAATATCCCACTACTCAAGGCAATACAAGAGATTTCGGGATATGCTAAGTTAATAAAGAATTTAATGTCCAATAATAAACTCGTTGAGGGTGATACCATTGAATTTACTCATGGTTGTAGTGCTATCATGGATAGCAAAGTTACAGAAAAGAAAACCGACCCCGGAGCATTCACTATCCCTTGCACCATTAGGACTCACGAGTTTGCAAAAGATCTTTGTGAACTTGGTGTAAACATCAACCTAATGTCGTATTTCATCTATAAAAAACTTGGATTGGACACTCCTACACCAACCTTGATGCGACTTTTGATGGCGGACCGCTCCATAAAAAGGCCGATGGGTATATTGTTTGATGTCCTCATAAAGGTGGACAAATTTATTCTCCCGACGGATTTTATTGTATTGGATTAAGAGATGGACCAAGAGGTGCCTATCATTCTTGTTCTTCCTTTCTTGGCTACCGAGAGAGCTATTGTCAATCTAGAGTTGGGGGAGATGATATTTCGAGTGAAAGAAGATGAGGTCTCGTTCAAAATTTACAAGTCAAAGAAGCAAACCGTGGAGCTCCAAGTAGTATCCATGGTGGATATTGAAAATGAGATAGTGAGAGATAAGGGGTTTGAGGACCCACGATGAGATTAAATTAAGAAATGCGTCGTACCACAACGATAACTAAGGCTATAGGTGGGAGGCAACCCACAAATGCCACGAGAGTGGATCTATTCTTTTTTGTTATGTTTTTATAGTGTAGATGTTGTATTTGCATTTGAATAATCCATTCATTTTTGGCACTTTGGATTGCATTGAATGAGCTTTAAAAGGGGAAAGTGTGAAAGTATACATTGAAAATGCTGAACAAGGGATAAAAGGGGAGTAAAAACCACTCTCAATTACCATGACCGCGACCACCATACGCGATTGCGGCTAGGCGGGTGTCCACGGTTGTAGTTCCTGACAGCGGTCGCGGTTATTTCAGTCATTTAACCCCTAGTCTCCTTTATTTACCTCGCACTCCCTTTTCAAGATTGTACTCTCAAATCTAAGCTACATTGTTGGCCAAGTTGTAAGCTCTCAAACAGCCTCCGTACACATTCCTCTTATATCACAACTTCGGTAGGTGGTATGAATCCTTGCTTTTATTTTTTAAAGTAGTCCATTGAGTGCATGATTAAAAAAGGGACTAAAGTTTTAATTGTTATGCTTTATATGATGTCATACTTATTATTGTTGTGGTGTTGGTTGCTTTATTGAGGTGTGCACACAAGTGGGAAAACCTTGAGTACCAATAGTGTGTAAAAAAAGGTAGACAAATATATGTTTGATAAATTACTCAAATGAACTTTCAATAGTGGCATTTACTTTTGAAGGGAACATTCACACACACCGCTAGCATTGTTCAAATGACCTTCATTTGCACCCATATTGTAGAATATGCTAGTAGTCTAGAATTGGGAGGAAGTTGAATATGTATAACTGACATGGAACCAGCCTCAGGTGTCGCAATCACGATCAAAGACCACTATCTTAGTAATGCAGACGCAGCAATGATATGTGATTGCGGTAACTGAGGAAAGATTCCTGTGCTGTCAAAAATTCTATACATCCAAGTTTTAGATAGGAAACCCCAAGCACCTAGTCCAATGAACTTTAATGACCAATCTAGTATATCTTACATGATTCAAATGACGTTGAAAGATTTAATGTGAGTTTAGTTATTTTAGGACAACCTCATGGATAAGTTTGATTTCATCAGATTCATGTCACTCGAATGCCACACTCACTACTATAGTGATCTTTCAAAGACAAAGTTGCTTTCGGAAAGAGGAATTTGTTTGGAGAATGTACTGGAGAAGCTACCTGATTTTCATGACAAACTTGAAGCCACAGGGTTGGAGTGCTTCTTCCCAGATCCATACCTTGTAAATGAAAAATGGTTTCATGAATTTTACGCCAATATCAGTGAAGTGTCTTTCTTATACCCACTCAATGTGATTGTAAATATGCGGGGAAAGCTAGTAAAAGTTGGGGCTAAGCAAATAAATGATATTTATGGGCTAAAGTAGGCAGAAATAGGTGAATTCAAAGAAAAGGGTTGTAAATCAGGGAATTGGTTGGTACAATATCTATGTACTGGAAAGGAAGTCTCGTGGACCAAAAATAAAAGCAATATCTCTATAAATGACTTCACTTCTGAGGCTCGAATATGGTTTCACATCATTTGTAGCGGAGTATCTCCTTTCACCCACATTACAATAGTCCCAAAATTATGTTCTCGGGTGGTTTCTTGTATTCTAGAGGACATCCATTTGGATGTTGGTCAACTCATGGTCAATGAAATAGATTATTTAAAAAACCAAGGTGGTACAAATCACTTTTACCTTTTTCTGATTACTGAGCTTTGTAAGAGAGCAGGGGTGGAAGAGTATTCGAGTGATACATGGGTATGTCCTAGTGCCCCCATGGAGAGGGCGCATCGGGAAAAACCAAGAAAAGAAAGATCAACTTAGAAGAGCCAACATATAGTGAACCTGAGCCTCATAGACCAACCATCATGGGACCTCTTGAAGATATTAGAGTTAATATTGTAACTATTAAAGATCTTGTGGCTAGCTTACTTTAAGGACTGGGAGATCCCTCCACCACCCATCACTCATATATATTTCATAACGATTATTATAGGTACAAAGAGGACCAAAAGAAGCAAAAAGATACTATTGATCATCTTAAGGAAGCCTACTCCTCTTTGGCGGAATCACACTGAGACCTCCACAGCAAACATAAAAAGATGGTCACTAGGGATAAAAAGAGGGACGAGTTCTTTACCAAAATATGGAAAGGGGTTAATAGTCTATTGAAGGTTCTGAAACCCTGAAGCAGGCTTCCTACTTCTTGGGTGGACAGTGATGATGAGGCCCCAGCTGAGTGTTAGATCTTGAGGAAAATGGTGATGATACAGGGTCTAAGAGTGATAGAAACCCTTGATGCGGATTCAGAGAGAACCCTTATCTCTTTTATCCTTAATTATTTATGCGGTGGGGACACTGCTACCTTTTCAGTTAGGGGTGTCTCCTTATTTATTTGATTTGGGCATGTATTATTGATATTCTACATACTTTTTTGCTCTTTTGGATAATTCTTACTTTTTATTTGGGTTGTAATATTCAAGCACTCTGATGGTTCTTACACATGCATAGAGCAGTTATTTTGTTCTTGTTTTGTTAATTAGTGATTTTAGTTTCTAACCATAGATGCAAGGGAAGTCTGAGTACCTGTGGCACCGATGATTGGGGTTCACATTCACACCCATTGGTGAAGTCTTAGTAACCATATAGAAGTTCTCCCATACTATAGTTTTCATTGTAAGACTATATCTTGGGTAGTTTCCATGAGTAGCAAATTATTCATGGTTTGGGTACAATAGCAAGCAGCCCCATCCATCCGAAAAATTTTGCAAGAACTCGAAGGCATGGATGTGAGCAACTTTGTGAAAAAAATTTCACTCTTTCTTTGACTCTGAAAGTTGATTGCGTAAAAATAAGGGATACTCCACCCTTGTCTTGAGCAAAGAGAACAATTGAACCCCCATTACAACATTCACATGTCGTGTGTGTTAGCTTAATTTTCTAGATCTCATGTGTACTTGTACAATCTAGAACTTGCCCCATTAGTCTTTCAAAACTAAATTTTAGTTGTGCTTGGTGGGTAAAATGATCATAGGCCATTTTGTGATTTTGGAAACCTACTTTAGCCTAAAATGCCTACCAATACATATGTGATACCCCTAGACACCCTCTTCAAGACTATGGACTTTTCTTTGATAACCATATTAATATCGTGACCCTTCTATTAATCCGCTCTTGAACCCTATCCTCTTTGAACTTAAAAATAGAAATTGAGGACAAAATCCTAAGTTGGGGGTGATGGAAAGAGAAAGAAAGTGTATATTGAGCCACAAAGCCATAAAAAGGAAAAGAACCTACGAGACTAGCAAGTAATCATTTTTTCTTTGAAGGAAAAGATAGTCCGTCAAAAGAATGAGTGCATGAAGCTTGATGCTAGCATAAGAATTGAAGAAAAAAGGTGAAAAGATTTTGAGTAAAGAAAAAGATACAAAGTAGGTAAAGCATCAAAAGAAAAAAAAGTGGCCCAATAAGAAAAAAGTAATGAGAATTTGATCTAGAAGTTCAAGGAGGGTATAGCCTTGTTGTCCAAAATTTTTATCCTACCCTACCCTAAACCTATATTACAATCTCAGAAAGCCCTTTATGATCCCCAACCAAGTGTGGTATTGTAGTGGCAATTAAAAATATGGGCAAGACTATGGCATAGTATTTGTATGATGGAGAATTCCTTAAGATATCGAGTGATTGCACTTAATTTTCCTTGTTGTATTAGTGGTAACTAGGTGTGTGAACCTTCTTTTCTTGTGAAGGGGCATGTGAGTTAATTAAGGTGGGTGATTTTTTCATCTTCCGCACAATGAGATAAGTTGATGTATAACATAATTGAAGTCATCTAGTGACTCACTTCTAGAGTTTTAGTAATTGTCACATAGTCGCTCCCCAAGATCCGTTGCATCCTTTGTCTCTACATTTTATGATGAGGGACATTGATAATACTTTTCAATCCATGTGTGAAAATCTTTTTATGGTAAAAACCAAGTTAGAGTCTTTATGGTCATTGGGAACATAAATAAAGGCACACATAATAAAGGTCTCATGGTAAGAGGTAGTGCTGCTTGAGGACAAACAAATGTATAGGTTGGGGGTTTTGATGAGTGGTAATCCTACCTCTCATTCTTACAAATTATACACAAACTCTACCATGTTTTGTTTTATAAAATAAGGCATTATCCAGATTTAAGTACACTAACACCCATATTTTGTAGATTTGAAGTAAAGAAGGTGAGCATATGTAGAATGGAGCTAAAAAGAGAGAAAATAGAAGCCAAAAGAGTGTAGTTGAAAACCTGAAGTAGTCACCTCGGTTACCATAACCACGGTCGCTGTCGATCATGGTGGTCATCAAAGCACGGTCGCAAAACCTTACCATGGTCGCATAGCTGCAGTCGCGGTCAAACATACACGATCGTTGATCAATGGGAACTAGACCAAGGAAAGAATTGTAAAATGTTATGGACGAATCCCAAATCATATATAAGCAAAAACCATTTCTTTTTTGGGTATTCCTTATCTCATAATATAGTTTGGAATTCTAATCTTGAAACCCTAATAGGGAAAGTGTGTAATCAACCTTAGAGGTTTAAATTTCTTTGTTTCTTATTGAAGAATGAATGCTTTGGTTGACCCACATAGCATATCTCTCTTTACTTTATTCATGAGTAGCTAAATAATTTAGTCTTGGGATTCTATTGAACTAGAGTGTGATTTTGTGTGGGTATTATTATGTTTGCATGGATTTTAGTTGTTGAATGTGGATTTCACCATTGCTTGAGCTTATGTGTTGGAATTTGATAGGTGAAAACTCCAAATATCCAAATGAGTTTGATGGGTGAAATATCAAAACTCTAGAAACCCTTTGTCGTCCTCAAAAAGAGGATTTATATGAACATTAGGTAACCCATAACATCCTTGAAAGAGGGTTATCGAGGGACAAAGCAATGGTGAACAACTAAGACTATGGTTTACTTCCCTTTGAGATCTTAGAAATAAATGTTGAAGGGGTGTAAATCATATCAAGATCATCATCCTAGAAATAGGGATGCTTGGTTGAGGTTTTGGGTGGCTATATAAACACCACACTAGTTAGGTTCTCGAAAGGGCTAATGGGTAAAATTGTTGGGGTTTTGTCGAAAGATTGACCCCAATGATATTTGACCTAGACTATCCAGTAATTAACAACTAAATCCCATGATAAACCTATATTGTCCCACATACTTTACCTCTAAAGATACATAATCTCAAGATTTCTATAAATCGTGAATTCAAACCCAAAATAGCCTTTACCTCGCACTTGTTGAAGTTTGTGTGAAGAATTTTTAAGAAAATCAAATCCCCCCTTTTACTTATACATGTTGTTTCCATTAGCATTCCAGGTAACCTTATAGTCACTTGAGTACCCATAGGTTGGATGTCTATATCATTCACTCCTTGAGATTCGACCCTAATTTAGATTGGATTACTTAAAACGACTGCCTTACCCCTCAAGTATGAGAGTGAGTTGAGAATTATCAACAAGCGGAGAGAACTATTCAGACATTGTCAGATATGCTTTGGTCCGGTGTGATTGACTAAAGTGGAAATTGGGTTGAGCATCTACCTTTGGTGGAGTTTTCTTAAAACAATATCTATCATTCGAGTATTGGTATGTCTCCTTTTGAGGTGTTGTATTGTATTATATGTAGATCTCCTATTGGGTGGATTGATCTAGGAGAAGCGAACATGTTTGGTCCGAATTTGGTTTATCAGTCGATGGAGAAGGTTAAGGTAATTCAGGATAGGCTTAAAACTTCTCAAAGTCACCAAAAGTACAATACAGATATTAGGCATAGAGACTTGGATTTTGAGGTCCGGGATAGGGTGTTCCTCAAGGTGTCTCTCATGAACGAAGTGGTGAAGTTTGACAAAAATAGGAAAATCAGTCCTCAATTTATTGGACCTTATGTAATTTTACGGAGAGTTGTCAATATTGCTTATGATTTGGAGTTTCCATCTAGCTTAGGTTTGGTTCATCCAATCTTTCATGTTTCTATGTTGAGAAAGTGTCTTGGTGATCCTTCTTTGGTTGTTCCTTTAGAAGGATTGAGTATTTTGGATTTTCTTTCTTGTGAAGAGGTCCTGGTTTAGATATTAGATAGACAAGTTCGTCAGTTGGGGACCAAGGATGTGGCTTTGGTTAAGGTTCTATGGCGGAACCATAGGGTGGAAGAAGCTATATGGGAAGCGGAAGAGGACATAAAGTCCAAGTATCCATATTTGTTTTTTGCTCTTGAGATTTATGCGGAAGGTATATGTCTTGAACACATATTTATTTTTCGAGTTTGTTAAAGGAAAAATTAACAACTTTACCTTTTTTTTCAAACTTTTTTGAAGGGATGTTTGATAATGCAAATGACTCTGTGTGTGATTACCCCTACCTTTTCTATCATTTACGGACAAATGTTCCTAGTGGGGGAGACTGATACATCCTGGGTTTTGACCCATAGAAAATTTCCTAAAATTCTGTTCTCTGGACCCAATATGACTTATGGGTATGAGCTGTATGTTGGGGAACGAGTGGTATGGTCCTATTGTATGATGACCAGTGTTAGTGGGTGGGATGGTTTTGGTCGCTACAATGGGTATGACTTAGGGGTATGAGTCGTAGGGCTTGGTATGAGTCATATCAAGGACTCTTATGGTGGGAAGTATTTGATACTTCTGTTATTTTATCCTGCCAGGGATATGGGGTATAGGTATGGATCATATGTTGTGGTTATGACTTGGTTGGATGAGTTGTATACTGGACAATATTTGATCCAAGGGTTGAGGCTTGGATTTGAGTGGTAGATACCAATCGTATAGGAGGGTACGACTTATATGGGTCAATTGTGTCCCTGTGATGGGTTTTTAAGAGATTTAAGTGGGGATATTCTGGACATTTTCCTACTTACCCTAACTAGGACCCAACTTCTAATACACTTAGGAGGTTATTTACCTTATTATTCTATTCATTAACACTTAGAAACTATTCCAAAACATCTCATAATTCTCTCATGAGCTTTTGGGGCAATAAGGCTAGTGTTTTATTTTGTGGATTGCTTTGGGGGCTTGTCTTGGTAATTTATTTCCATCAATTCTTTAGTATAAGGCATGATTCTCTTCCCTCATTTTAATTTCAATTGAAGGCATGATTTATATAATTTATTTCATCATTTCACTATTTCATGATTATGGTTTCCAACTATTATTTGGGGGTTTTGATATTGAATTTGTGGTTATGGTCTGCTATGGTTTTATTTATTCTTTTATATGCGTCAATGGTGGATTGCATGATAATGGTTTAATGGTCTTTGTTATTGGTTTTGGTTATATTATTCTCTCAAGGTGTTTGATAAAATGCTTATAAAGATATGTTCATTGCATTGACTTCTTTTAATGGAACTCTTGCATGTTTTAAACTGGATAAAGGATTTATGCATGTTTTAAATTGTTTGAAAAGGGTAAATTCTAAATGTTTATACTTGTGGAGAACATGGAAGTCACCCAACTAGATTTAATATGATAATTGGAAGGGCACCTAAGGTCCCCTTAGCATAAATGGTTTTGCTATGGATATTACTTGCAAGTAAGGGGTGTTATGACGATACCACAAATATTGGCCTTGGTTCATAAATGTTAAATGGATTGTTTGGACATGGTTTTAATCAGGAATTAATGGTAGGGTGTGTAGCTAAGTCGTGGAAGGTGGCAGTCCTGGGGGGGCCAAAAACTGAACACTCATATTTATCGATACAAGGTGTCTTGATGACCATGTGTGTGTGTCATATTTTATATTGGGGTATGTACTAGTCATCCCATAATATATTCCCTGGTCATAAGGCTACACGCACTAGGTTCTTTCAGCAGGGGGAGCTAAACCCATATGGCATGTGGGTGGTTAGGATGGCAAAGCTACACAACCCATGTATAAAGGTTTTAAATGCATGCTAAACCAGGTCCCTTTCCCGAAACATATATATGCATGGTTGTATGCATCATGGATGGCTTCACTTAGTTTTATAACTTGCATTATTTTATCCTTATCCTGAGATTCATGTTAGCGGTCACTCGCTAACACTGTCTACTTGTGGCTGTATACCCAGACTATGCAGGAACCGACCATTCTACTCCTTCTTTTTAGCATGTGGAGTTGGTATTAGCATTTAGACTGAAATGGTGAGCTTTCATTATTTTGGAAGGCATCATTTCATGTTATGGATTTTTTTAGACACTTTTTTTATTTTGGATATTGGTTTTTTCCAAGGTTAGAGGAATGTCCCAACCAGATTTATTTTCTCGGTTGGATAGAGGCTTTGTGGTACTTTTGGGGGATTGGTATGGGTGGGATCGGTATTGGTGTCGTCCTTGGCACTGGATTAAGTCGGTGAGCTAACATCATAGGATGATATTGTTGGTTATTCCATCCTACTATATTTTGGGATTGATTTTCAAGTTATGTTTGGGTATTCCCTTTGGTTTAGGGTCTATAGTTTTATTTGGTATGGTTGGGAAGTTTGTGTAGTATGGTTGGACTCTGTTGGGTCGGTCTCAGTTGTAACTTTATCCCAGTCTTAATGAGAACAATAATGCTATGTTGTTATATGTTCGAAATTCAACCCATCTAAGGTTGGATATAGGTGGTTAGGTTGTGTCACGGGGGGCATTTTCTGGTCCTGGTTGGACTTGGGATGACCATTATGACAAGGCTTGGGATCGGGTCGTTTCATTTCTCTTAGACTATTTGGGTGTAATTTAACATTGGTATTTGAGTGTTGGTAGTTAGACATAATTCAACACTTGGATATTAAGTTTGGGTTTTAATTCTTTCTTATGCTTTCATATTAATTAATTACTCTTGATTTGAAATAGGTTTTGTTTATCTAAATTAATCTTGTGTTCTACCATTCCTTCTTTGGTTCAACTTGAAAAAGGATATTGGAGTGGTTGTTACCCATCTACCTCAACTAATGCTTGACAGAGCTAATTGAGGTTAGGATAGATTAATTTAGTGCAATTTAGGTCGTATGGACAATCTTATGGAATTTGTTGGTAAACATAGCCAAATCCTAGCATATTCCAAAATAAGTTTTGTGCTTCATGCTTAAAAGCTTTGTTAGAAAGAACAAGTGAGGACTAAACCCTTAATGATCGAAAGACGTTAGTCGGTGATTTTTAATCCAAGGCTAATTTACTAAATCCTAAATTAAATTGGGAGTAGTTAATTAAATATGATGTCTCATTGATAGATTTGATTCCTCGTATTATACACCTTATTTTCCATCATTGTGATAGCCATTAATCACTTGTTCATAGTTAAAATTGATTTTATCTATGTTTAACTTTTATTATTGAAACCCGCCAAGATAATTGTATCTTATGTTTGAATTTAGTAAGTTACTTTTATTCAAACTTACTCAATTACCACTCATATTATTCCTGCGGATTCGATCTCAACTCCTTGTTGCGTAAAATAAATTGACAATGTCCGCTACAACTATTAATGATTATAATTTGAGCATTCCCATAAATGGCACTATTTCTAGGGAACAATTTGGAATATTGAGTTAGTTCCAAATTTTAGCTTACTTGCTTTGAATATTTATAATCTTTCCAAAAGTAGGGTCCACAATAATAGGGTGGTTTCAACTCTTATCTTGATGATTCATTCCTTATTATTGTGGAACCTACTTTTTCCAAGATTATTAATATGCACTTGAGAGAGAGGTGTGTGCACCATATCAATCTTATAGGGAGCATGATTGTTCATTATATAGTGGTTGAGATGGACATTGTAATGATTGTCCAAATTATTGTGCCCCTCCCCTGGTTGTGCTAACGAGAATGCTAGTTCTTCTTATGAGTTTCATATGTCTCATAATATGACAAAAGAAGAACAACATATCAGGCAGGAAGATGTGGAAGCAATGCTTCAAACTATCCTAAATAGGGTGACTACAATGAGCGAGGTGTACATTTATTGCACCAATCTATGGTTGCATTTGGAAAGGAATGTGAAAAAGAAAAAGAACTTTATGACGATGCCAATATTTCAACTGTCATGGATGTGTCTAACCCTCAAAATTAAATTGTTGAAAAAAAAATTTCAAGTGATATGGTTGAGCCAAAAATGTGTGATGACTCAAATAAAATTTGCCAAAGTGAAAAAATGGCTCACCTAGAAGAATAAGAAATCTAAGACTCTCTAAGAAAGCAAATAGAGGAGATGCTGAAAGATACAATAGAGAAGAATGAAAAATGTAGAGAAGTCTTGGCTAAATAGTGGGATCTAATCCAACATGGTGATGATGATATTTTTGAAACTATCGACTTTTCCATGGAGGGATTCTTGCAAGAGATAATTGAGTCTCAAAATGAAGAAAAACTTGACAAAGAAGAAATTGTGAGCCAAGAGTGGCTAATGAATCAAACTTAACAATTTGAAGTTGATGAAGGGTCAACTTGATAGAGTATTACTAATGGTGGATGAATCCCTCAAATTATATGTTGAGAGATGTCAAATGTGGGTTCAAATTGAAATGGCTACCCAAAAATCAAAAATTGAATTGAATGCAAAAATTAAGGCATATGGTGTTCAAAGTCAAATGATCGTTTGATCTTCTGTTAAAGAGGTTTCCAATAAACATGAGGGTGGGGTTGATTTTGAAGAATTTATGGTGATATGCCAATCAATTGAACCAAAAATAATGAAAGATGTCAAAATTGAAGAAGTGATACTAGGGTTGCAAGAAGCTAAGAAAATTCTTTGTGAAGACTCTAGTTCATTTTGGAGTGAGAATGCCAAGAATAATGAAAATCCAAAGATATTAAGGCAACCTCATTCCTACCACTTTTCGACATTATGATTAGTTAATATGATAAAACTCAAACGACCCGGGAAAATAAAGAATTTTAGAGATGAGGAACAAAACCCCTATATTTTGGGGTTTGTCATTCCAAAAGGGAGAGATGACATCCCTCACTTGAAGTCTAAGAAGTGCAAAATATGGTGTCTAAATAGTGGTCAATTGATGTTCTCACCTATAACCAACAAGCCTATATAGAATTTTTAGGTAAATGGTTCAAGTTTTTAAAGTGGAAGGATAGAGTTAGTTTCAGCGCTTCCTTACCTTTACCCCAAGAGCCTAAAAGAGGTGTTAATCTAAAGTTTGGCTGATTAAAATTGTCTAATTGGAGACATAAATGGCTATATTTTTTTTGTGAAAAAGATTGGAAATTTTTAGATTGGGGTATTAGGGATGAAGAGTCCGCTTAAGAGGCCTTTCCTTCACTTAAGCAAGTGTCGTGTAAGCAATGAATGCGAAAGCAACCTCAGATCATTTAAGCATTAACTGAGGTTAAGTCTGCACAATGCTATAAAAATTAAAACTTGACGTTTAAGTCCCAAATTATCTCTTGACTCATTTATTTGGTGTCTATTACTCATTTTGGAATATTTTAAATGCTAATTTTTTGTACTTATGCTTGTGTGATGTTTTTAGGTTTACAAAATGCTAATAATGGAACACTACCTTATTGATGAAGTTTAGGTTGAAGGACAATATGATCAGAATTGATTACTCACTCTCAAATATCAAACAATATACCTTAAAGACTTGGTCAAGAAAAATTTATTCACTAAAAGTGGGATTTCACTTGAGAGGGTTCCTGAGAACCTCCTGATTTTTATCAAAGATTGGAGACTATAGGGTGGCTTTCCTTTGCACATGAACTATGTCATGCTAATGAGCAGTGGGTTAGAGAGTTTTACGCCAATCATAAGGCCGTAAAACTAACTACCCCAATGATGAAAATAAGAGAAAAGACTATCCATTTTGAAGCTGAAGCAATAAACTGGGTGTATGGTTTACCAGATTCTAATCATTCACAGTTCACTACAAAAGATTGTATTTTGGGCAGTTTGTCGGCATCAAAGCATTTCCCCAGAAAGAATGTGCCTTGGTAAACCTCTAAAGCGGGGATCACTTCAAAAGAGTTCATGAGTAAAGCGAGGACTTGAATTTCAATCATTTGTTATTATGTCTCTCCATGTGGGAATATGATGAATATCTTAGTGATGAGGGCCAAATGGTTACCGTTATTCTAGAAAATATTTGGTGGATGTTGGACATTTTATCATCCTAAATCTCCATGAGTACAAGTTACAAGATAGCCCCACTCTAATATTTCCCTCATTGATTATAGAATTATGGAAATGGACTAGAGTTGATAAGTACCTAGAGGATAATTTGGTAGACCTAAGGACATCGATTTACCCACTAAAAATTTATGGTGAAGGCACTGAAACCAAAATAAAAGAAAAAAGATTGATATGGGAAAGTCCGTTCAAGATAAGTTTGATTCTTATAGCCTATTAGTTGTAGGGCCATTTGAGGTGTTCACAAATGAGTTGAGGATGGTCCATAAATTGACATCCAGAATCCTCATAAGACTAGGTGAGACATCTATGGGTCCTACTTCTTATGTTCCTTAGAAAGACTATGATAAGTTCATGAATAAACAAAAGAAGTAGAGGTTTGTATTTCAAAATTAGAGAAGGCATACACTGATTTATCCAGTTCACATAAAAAGTTAAGTGAGTCTCATGAGAAGATCAAGAAGAGAGAGTAGAAGAGGGACAAATTCCTCACCTAAATATGTAAGGGTGTGAAAGGGTTGTGGAAGGTTCTAAAGCCTATGGATTCACTTCCCTCATTTAGAAAAGTATAGGATGAAAATTTTCCCACACAGTGGTATAATAATGATGATGTTGATGATAAGGGTGTGGATTATGAGGACATCAAGAGTGATAAGAGTTAGTGATGCAGATTTAGGGAGCCCATCTACTGTCTTATTCTTTGATGTTATGCAGTGAGGACACTATTATTTTCTTAAGTTGGGGTTGTATTTATGTTATGTTTGATTTAGATATTTGTGATATTTTGTTTGGATATTTGTGTCCTCATTCAGACCTTTAAATTATGTTTTTGCATAGTATTATGCATTGGGCGAGCTTGGTTTGATTGTTATGGATATTGTGCTCCCTCTTTGGGATGGCATTTCATTTGGATTTTGCAGGATTAGTCATTTTTCTTTTATTTTAATTTATAGATTAGTTTTCTTTTGGTAGTAATTTTGGGCGATTCCTTCCCTATGATAGTTTGATTAATGATATTCTTAAGGGAAAATCATCATTTTTGGGTGTTGGTGTTGTTTTGTGTAGGGAAAATCTGAGTACCCGTAGCATTGTGAATTAGGGCTACGAGTGTGATCATGGTAAAGTCTATGTAGCCAATTGTTGTGGTGAAGTTTGAGTAACCGTAGAATTATTTCCCTTGTTGGGACCTAAATAAGAGACTTGACTTGTTTGGTACTAATAATAGTTTATCTTGCATTGTGAAATGTGAAATGAACATACCCCTGTGTCTAAATTTTTTGTGAAAAACAAGTGCATAGAAGTGAATGATGCTATGGCAATGCTTTGATTCTTCTTGTGACTCTATATTCTTTGGTTCGTGGTATTGTGGATAATGAATCCTATTGTTCTTGTTTAAGAAATAAAACTGATCCTTCTCGAATAGTTTGCATTCTATGTGTGGTGAGGATTTGTTGAATAAATCTTGTGCTTAATTGTGTCATCTAGAACTTTCACCTTGGTCTTTCAATGCCAGTCATGATTATACTCTATTGGCGAAATAATCCTAGTCCTTGTTTGTGACTTGTGGAAGCCACTTTAGCCATAAGAGCCTACCCGTGAATGATGATATCACTAGTTACCCTATTTGATCCTAATAACCTTTCTTTAAAAACCACATTACAAGCTAAACCTTTTGAAAGTTTTCCCTCTCATGAACCCTACCTTTCTTAAACTTCGAATTGCCAAGTTAAGGCTAAAATCCTAAGTTGAGGGTGGTGGAACTTGTAAGAGGTAATCATTTGTTGTGGTTTTTCAAGTGAGTGACTTAAAAGAAAATCAGTGATTGAAAATGGAGGAAAAGAAAAGAGAAAATGAAAGAAATGCAAAAAGAAAAGAAAAAAAGCTTTCAATAAATGGGTGAGCTAAAATGAAGAAGGTAGTCACTTGTGTTGTATAAAAATAAAGTGGAAAAAATAATCCATGTGTGATTGATATTGTGTTTTATGGTTTTCAAGGAGGTGTAGTCACTTTTATCCTAAATTATTATCCTACCCTTCTCTGAGCCTATATTACAAGGTAGAAAAAGTCCTTTGAAATCTCCAACCAAGTATTTTTGAGTTAGTAGTAAATCGAAAATAAGGGCAAGCATGATATTTGTTTGCATTAGAAGAGTTCTTTGTGAGGGTGAGGGTTTGAGCATTTTTCCCTTATTAAGTGTTGTAAATATTGTGTGTTTTTGGTACTTTTTTTTTATGTGAGGTCATATAAACTTTGACAAATTGGTGAAGTTGATTGACAAAAATAAGGAAAAGGAGTGTGTTTGATTGATTATTGATTATGCATCACTTCTCAAGAATTGGTTATTTTTACTTAGTCATTCTTGAAATGCCATTGTTCTTATGAAATTGTGCTTGAATTTAAGGGAGTTGTTCGATTGGAAACTCACGTGCTTATTGACTAATTGTTAGTACTAGCCAATGTCATAGTCATTGTGCTCGTGTGAAGTAAAAGTGATGACTTAGGTGTTGAGTTTAAATTGACAACCTCATTGAGTTTTGCTGTTGTTTTACTTGAGGACAATCAATGTCTTTAGCTTGGGGGTATTGATGAGTGGCAATTTTTCCATAATTGGTTTTGTGCCTCATGATTCTATGCTTTGCTTTAAAGAACAAGTGAGGACTAAACCCTAAATGGTCGAAAGATGTTAGTGGGTGATTTTGAATCCAAGGCTAATCTGCTAAATTCAATATTAAATTAGGATTAGTTAATTGAATATGATGTCACATTGATTGATTTGATTCCCCATATCATAGACCTTGTTTTCATCGTTGTGATAGTCATTGATCACTTATTCATATTTTAAATTAATTTTATCCGTGTTTCAGCTTTATTATTGAAAACCCCCCAAAAATACTTGTGTCTTACATTTGAATTTAGCGAGTGACTTTATTTTGACCTTAGTCGATCACCACTCACATTATTTCCTATGGATTCGACCCCAACTCCTTGTTGGATAAAATATATTGACAACGTCTACTAAACATATTCTAGAATGTAATCTGAGCATTATCATGATACCATGGAAAATCTCATAGCATAGAAATTATCCCTAGGAGTGGTAGGACTCTTGGTAATAATATTGTAAATCTTCAAGAATACCTCAATGAGAGGGGAGTTGAAGAGCAAGCGAGTGGAAACAGAAAAAGGTTTGATAAGTTAAATAATGAAATCAATAATCTAAATGAGCCAAATATTGACAAACTAAAAGAAGTCTAAGAGAGGTTTGAGAGTGAAGAGTGTCCACAAGTTATTGATAAAAATGTTTCAAAACCTAAGGAAAATGTAGTTGAACCAAAGCCACAAATCAAAATACCTCATTTTCAACAAAGGCTCAAAAAGAATGAGTATGATACCAAGTTCAGAAAGCTTCTCTCCAAATTTAGAAATTTATCGGGAAACATTCCTTTTGTTGAACCTTTACTTGAGATGCTCGGGTATGCAAACTTCATTAAAGACCTAACAAAGAAAAGAACCATGAATTTTGAAATAGTGGAGATATCATATACTTGTAGCGCTATCATGTCAAGTCGTATGGTGGTCAATAAATAAGACCCCGATGAATTCACTATTCCTTTCATCATTGGGGTTTATTAATTTAGCAAAACTTTATCCATTCCACCATTGTGCGACTTAGGGGAAAGTACAAACTTGATGCCTCTAGCTATATTCAAGAAGTTGAGACTGGGATATCTTAAGCCCAAAACCATGAGAATCTATATGGTGGATGGATCTATAAAAAGACAAGTGGGAATTCCATATGATTTTTTAATTAAGGTTGAAAAATTCATATTTTCCACTAGTTTTGAGATTCTCGATGATGAGATAGCTACAAATTCCATTTATTCACAATAAACCTTTCCTTGTTACTAGGAGGGCATTAGTAGATATAGAATGTGTCAAGATAATGTTTTGAGTGAATAGATAAGAGGTAACATTTGATGTGTGCAAGTAATGTGCTATGGATTTATAGCACTTTCAATGCTTAAAATAATGAAAATATGCAAGTTTCTTAGGTTGTTTTGGGAGATATGATGTGTTTTGGGCATGTTTTCCAGGAAATCAGGTTTAGGATGCTAAATGAAAGAAAAGTAAGAAAGTTGATGTTTTTGGCTACTTCCTGAGGCATTCCTAGGCATAAGTTCCACTCACCGGGCATAGGTGACAAAATTAAGTGTCAAACCTTGAAGTCCAGGGGTTCAAGAGTAGGAAATAACACCATGTCACTTACTTATTGCACCTATAGTGCGTAGGTGCACCCTATGGTCCATAGGTTAGTTTACTAAATGCCAGAGGGTTAGGAGCTGTGAAAGTGGTCTGGGACTTACCAAGGATAAAACACCTTGGATTTTTGGACTTGGAAATTTCTTGAGTGTTGAGCTCACGGCCTTGGTAGAGACTAACCCTATGAGTCGTAGGATGTCCCAATGAGTCATTGGATCGAGTTATGACCAAATTAGTAAGTTTGTTACTTGATTCTGCTCTGAGTATGAGTGGCTTACTAATATCCGTAAGGATATGTCAGGAGTCGTTAGGTGCAATCGTAATGTGTCCAGTGTAAGTCCCAATTTGGGCTCTGTGTTGACTACGAATGGACACTACGAGTCGTAGGGTCCTATTATGAGTGGTTCCATTGAGTCATAAGGATAATAGTATAGGGTGACTTAGTGGTACTACCTTTGTTATTCGTAGTGATGAGTCGTAAGGAGTGGCTACAAGTCAAGGGTTGACTCGTAGTCAAAGAAGACCCTTTTTCAGCTTTTAAGTTAAGAGCATTCTAGACATTTCCCCTCTTACCAAACTTAAAACCCAAGTCTTAAAACCCCTTTAGGGTATCATTAGCCCTCATAAACACATCAAAGTAACTTCTCAACACTCAAATTCCTCAAGGTCAATAACACTTAAGTTTTTTAAATGGTTGGTCAATTAGGGCTTTCAAGGGTGATTTCTCTTCGTACATCTTACTATTTAAGGCATATGACACTTCTGTCATTGTTAATTCATTAAAAAGGATATGTATTAAAATTTTGTTCAAGTGGAATTATTTTTGTTTTGAAAATAAGGGTTGTGGGTTTTGAATGCTTATTGTTGAACAATGTTTTTCCATGATTTAATTATGATTATTCATGCTTTAAATATAGTTTTGAACTTATGAGTGCATGGGTATGGTGAATGGACTAGGGAATTGTGATTTTTTCAAACTTGTGGATTTTGAAATAGTTATGACCCCAACCTATAGTGTGAAATTAGTTTTGAGTTATGAGAAAGGTGGAAATTTATATAATTGAACTAGTCTTGAACTATTGTGTGATATAAAAAGGTATTTGAAACACAATAGTATGATTTAAGGAACAAAGAGAGTTGGTGTCCCCCACCTTGTATTAATGAACAAAAGGGGTTATTTCACCCAAGTAAATGGAAAATTATTTTGGCATGTTGTTATTACCTTGAAAGTGTAGTTGGTATGATGATACCAATAATTTATGCCTTAATGTGAAATATGGTTAATGATTAGGATTGTGTGATAAATGTTTTAACTGGACTCTAATAAGGGTTATGCAGTTGATTCGTGAAAGTAATGGTTCGAGTGACCGGCACTGGAAACTACATTTGCCGATGCGGGGGTTAAAGTGACCTAGGAGGTTTGAGTCCCCTTAGTATTATTATTTTATGATTAAGGATGTTAGAGTACCCCATAAATCATTACATAATCGGGTGCTTATGTCACCTTAGTATATGTTGGGAGGTTCAAGTCTCCCACGTTCATATAAAAAAATTATTCTTTGGTTCATGCAGCTATATGTACTGGGGCCTAGCTAGGGGTGAGAGTTGGGCCCATATATTTTGTGGGTACTATTATATGATGGGTGAGCTACATAATCTAGGTTAAGGTTTTAAAGTGCATGCTAAACCTTATTCCCTATCTTGGCATGAATATATATATATATATATATCTGCATATGGTTATTTGCATTAGATGACTTGGTTTGAATAGACGACAATATTTTATCTTTATCCCTGAGTTATATGCTAGCGTTCACCCTGCTAACCATCTCCGAAAACTGTACCCCCATGCGATACAGGATTTAGCCATACTTCTAGTTCTCTTTCTCAATGATTATGATTGATCAAGAGTCGACTTTAAGTGGTGAGCTTCCATGCTTCAGAAGGTTCTATTTCAGGATTTTGTTATTATTTTGAGTTATGGACTATTGCATACTTTTTTTAGCTATAGTCGGGGGCATGTCCTGATACTTAATTGATATTTGATTTGGTAGAGGCTTTGTCTAACTATTGTAGACTTGGAATGGTTTGGTTATACACATATAATAACATCTTTAATTTCAAGTTTTTATCTTGTTATATGTTTTGAATTCATCTAACATTGGTGTGAAGTGGTCTACAGTTTAGGTATTGAGGGTGGTCTCCGATCCATGTTGGACCTGAGATACCCGTCATAACCAGACCCTAGTTTAGGTCATTTCAGGTGGTATAAAGCCTAGGTTCATGGTCAATTGGGTGTCCAACAAATTCATGTCAAGTAGAGTCTTGTTTATAGGTGTAGCATACCACACTTATAAGGGAGAAGCTACAAGGCATTTAGGAATATTTCCCTTTCTTGTTGTTCTATTTCAATCTATAGAGTCTAAGGTCTTGATTTTCTCTAATTGTCATGTGTTTGCTTTTCAGCTCATTACTTCAGACGATCTGAAGCTCATGGAAACTCCTATGTACCACTTGAGGACAATGCTGATGGGACACGCCCTTTTTATGGGATACAGACCCGATTTAGGGGTCCAATTCCTAATTTCCCTTCTAAAGTTCCATCGGCTCCCTCTAGTCCTCCTCGAGCTTCACAAGTTGATGTGTCAACTATGGAATTTTGTTAGTCTATTCATATGTTGGATCAATTGGTAGCTTCTCAGTCTAAGCGTGTAGCTTCTGTTATTCCATCTTCTGAGGCCACAAGGGTTGGCCAGTTTATGTGGTTGAGTCCTTATGTGTTCACTAGTTCTAAAGTTGAGGAAGATCCTCAAAGTTTTATAAATAATATGGAGAAGATCTTTTGGGTAATGCATGCTATGGATGTTGAGGTGTGGAATTCGTTGCCTATCAACTGAAGGATGTAGCATGCTAATGGTATAAGGAATAGGCATTATCTAGGGGAGATGATGTCGAATCCAGACTATGGGATGATTTCTTTAGTGCTTTTCTAGAATATTTCTTTCCTCAGGAGTTGAGGGAGGCAAAATTTGAAGATCTTGTTAATCTAAAGAAAGACAAGATGGCGTCTAAGGAGTATGCCTTGAAATTCCATCAGTTGTCCTAGTATGCTCCTAAGTTAGTGTCTAGCATAAAGTCTAGAATGAGGCAATTTACTTCTGGGTTGTCCCGTGATTTGATTTTATATAGTAAGGCTACCTTTTTGAACAAGGATATGGATATCTCAATATTGGTTGAGTATATGCAGCATGTTGAGAAAGAGAACAAGAAGTAGGCAAGGATAGGGGAAAGGCAGAGTAAGAAATTTAGATTTTCTAATTAGGGTGGAGATCAGGAACAGAGTGGTAGAGATGGTGGAAAATGGTCTAAGAAAAAGTGAGGGATTAGGGCACTTGGGTAATCGTCGTTATTAGCATGATAGTGGATTTAGGGCACTGGGTTCCCAATCTTAGGATGGTGGGGCTCAGTTAGCTCCATTATATCCTCCCTATAAATTCTGCAGAAAGGTGCATTATGGCTTTTTTAAAGAGGAGAGGAACATGTGTTTTAAATATAGTATGATTAGTTATTTGTAGAGGGATTGTCCTTCTAAGGTTGATTTTGTGCCAAATAATATTCCTATTGACATTTCATCATCTCCTACACTAATGGTCTGTGCTTTTGGTTCTAGTACTGGCACTTGCCAAAATCACTTGTATGCTCTTGCTACTCGCCAGGACTCTGAGGCATCTCCTGATATTGCTACTAGTATGTTACAAATCTTTTATTGTGATGTGTATTGCTTGCTCGATCATGGGTCTACTCTTTTGTATGTATCCCCATTTGTGGCTGTACATTTTGGTTTTGGTCCCGAGTGTATCCTTGATCCTTTTCTATTTCTACCCCAATGGGTGACTCTGGTTTCTAGAAGAGTCTATATGGGTTATGTGGTATCTATTAGTAGCAGAGAAACTCTGGTAGATCTTATAGAGTTAGACATGGTTGATTTTGATGTCATATTGGAGATGGACTAGTTGCACTTCTGCTATGCCTCCTTAGATTGTTGAACCCAGAAAGTCATGTTTAAATTCTCAGATGAGTCAGTTATTGAGTGGGAAGGGGGTTTTTTAGTGCCTAGTAGAATGTTCATATCATATCTTAGAGCCCGGAAGTTAATTTCCAAAGGATGTATTTATTATTTGGTCTGGTTTAAAGATTCTAACTCGGAAGATCCTTTCTTACAATCCATTCCTGTGGTTAATGAATTCCCTGAAGTTTTTTTGGATAATCTTCTTGGTATCTCTCCTAATAGGGAGATTGATTTTAGGATTGACCTTATTTCAAACACTCATCCTATCTCCATCCCTCCTTCTAGAATGCCTCCGGCTGAGTTGAAAGATCTTAAGGAGTAGTTGAAAGACCTCTTTGATAAGGGTTTGTTTGGATAGCTTTAGGGTGATAGATGTTTCTCTAAGATTGATCTTCAGTCTTGTTATCATCATTTAAAGATTAGGGAAGTGGATATCCCTAAGTCTGTCTTTCGAACCCGGTATGGTCATTATGAGTTCTTGTCATGTCTTTTGGTAGGACAAATTCCCCAGCGGTATTTATGGATCTCATGAATTAGGTGTTCCATCAATTCGTGGTTTTGTTCATCATAGTGTTCTTGATGATATTCTGGTGTATTTTAGAAGAGAGCTAATCACGTGACCATCTCCACATTGTTTTGCATACCTTGAAAGATTAGGATTTGTATGCTAAATTTTTGAAGTGCAAGTTTTGGATGAAAGTTATTACTTTTGGGGGTCATGTCATTTCTTGTAAAGGGATCATAGTGGATCCACAGAAAGTTACAGTGGTTAAGAAGTGGCCTAGGCCCACAATTCTAATTGATATTTGGAGTTTTTTGGGTTTAGTCGATTACTAAAGGAAATTTGTGGAGAGTTTCACAACTATAGCTACCGCCTTGACTAAGTAGACTCAGAAGAACGCAAAGTTTTTGTAGTCGGATTCTTGTGGAGGTAGTTTCAAGAAGTTGAAGGATAAGATGACTTTGACTTTGATCTTGACCCTGTCCGAGAGTACAAATTGATTTATGGTGTATTGTGATGTGTCCCGTGTGGGACTTGGTTGTGTGTTGATGCATCATGGTAGGGTGGTGGCCTATGCTTCTAAGTAGTTGAAAGTTCATGAGAGGAATTATCTGACTCATGACTTGGAGTTGTTGGCTTTGGTGTTCGCATTAAAGATTTGGCATCACTATTTGTATGTAATCCAAGCAGATATCTTTTCTAATCATAAAAGCCTACAATATGTGTTGAATCTCAAGAAGAGGAGGTGGCTTGAGTTGCTGAAATACTATGAAATGAGTCTCCATTACCACCCAGGTAAAGCTAATGTGGTTGTTGATACTCCTAACAGGTTATCTATGGGGAGTCTAGATCATGTCGATAAGGATAAGTGGGAGTTGGTAAAAGATATTCACCATTTGGCTAACATTGGATTCCATCTCTTGGGCTCTGAGGATAGTGGTATGTTTTTGCAAGAGGTCGCGAAGTCATCCCTTGTTGCTGAAATAAAGGAGAAGCAGGTAAGATATTTTATCTTAAGGAAGATTAAGGAGATGTAGGTTAGCAATAGGTTGTAGATTTTGAGATTGGTGGCGATGGTATCTTGAGGTACTAAGGCAGATTATGTGTTCTTGGTGTAGATGGGTTGAAAAAGAGGATCTTAGCTAAGGCTCATAAGTCGTATTATTCCATTAATCCTAGTTCGACAAAGATTTATCTTGATCTTAAGGAGATTTATTGGTGGAATAATATGAAGCAAGATGTGGCTAGTTTTTTGGCTAAATGCATGGTGTGTCAACAAGTGACGGTTGAGCACTTTCGGCCCGAAGGGTTGAATTAAGAAATTGAGTTTCCTATGTGGAAGTGGAAAGTAATTCATATGGATTTTGTTAATGGTATTCCTCGATCTAGGAATCTGTTTTATTCGATTAATGTCATCGTGGATAGGATGACTAGGTCTACTCACTTCTTGCCAGTGAGGACTAATTATTTGATAGAGGATTATGCGAAGTTGTTCCACCAAGAGATTGTACTACATGAGTGCCTATTTCTATCATATCATATCATGGTACTATGTTCTTATCATAGTTTTGGCATTCGTTTTAGAGAGTTTTGGGAACTAAGGTGAACCTTAGTACCATTTTCCCCCACAGTCGGATGGGTAAGCAGAAAGAACTATTCAGACACTAGAAGACATGCTTAGATCTTGTGTTATTGACAATGGTGGTAATTGGGCTGATCACTTGCCTCTTATAGAGTTTGTGTATAATATTAGATACCACTATAGTATTAGGATGGTTCCATTTGAGGCATTGTATGGTAGGAAGTGTATCTCAGTCTGGAGTATATCGGCTCATACTTGGTCTTGAAGAGGGTTAGTAGTGTTGCATATGAGTTGGAGTTGCCTCTTAGTTTGAGCTCCATTCATCTGGTGTTTTATGTTGCGATGTTGAGTAAGTACTGTGTGATCCTTTGGCAGTTATTCCTTTAGAGGAGGTGGGCATTTCAGATTCCTTATCTTATGAGGAAGTCTTGGTTAAAATTTCTGATCGGCAAGTTCGTCGTTGGCTGTGAACAAAGGTTGTAGCTTCGGTAATGGTTCTATGGAGGAACCACAAGATTGAAGAGGCTACTTGAAAAAACGTAGAGGACATGAAGTCCTAGTATCTGTTCTTCTTTCCCTTTTTGGATAATCATGCTTAATGAACATGTATTCCTTAATATCTTTGTTTTCTATCTTTGTTAAAGGTAAGAGTAGTATATGGAGTCAAATCTGCTAGCAATTGCCTTGTGCTATTATTCGAGGACGAATATCAAAGAGGGGGAGAATTAAAACACCCTAGATTTTTTTCCCTTGGAAATTTCTTCATCTTTGAGCTCACTGCCTTAGTAACAACTCACCCTATGAGTCATAGGTTCTCCTGATGAGTTATTGGGTCAAGTCATAACCAAATCAGTAAGGTTATTGCTTGATTATGCACTGAGTAAGAGTGGCTTACTAAGAGTCTAAAGATATGTCATGAGCCATTATCTGTAATCATAAGGTGTCCAATGTAAGTCCCAATTTGGGTTCTATGTGGACTACGACTGGACCCTACGAGTCATAGGGTCCTATTACAAGTGGTTTCATTGAGTCACAAGGAGTGACAACGATTCAAGGGTTGACTCATAGTCAAAGACGACCCTTTATCAGCTTTTTAAGTTAAGGGCATTCAAGACATTTCCCCTCTTACCCAACTTGAAACCTAAGTCATATAACCTCTTTACGGTATCATTATCCCTCATAAACACATCAAAGTAACTTCTCAACACTCTCAAATTCCTCAAGGTCAATAACACTTAGGGTTTTCAAGAGGTTAATCAATTAGGGTTTTCAAGAGGCTAGTTAATTATGGTTTTTAATAAGTTGGTCATAAATGGATCCTACTATATCAGGCATGTGACACTTCTGTAATTTTTAATTCAGTAAAAAGCATATGTATTAAAATGTTGTTCACATGGAATTATTTTGGTTTCAAAAACAATGGTTGTGGATTTTGAATTCTTATTGTTGAACAATGTTTTCCCATGATTTAATTATGATTATTCATGCTTTAAATATGGCTTTGAACTTATAGGTGCATAAGTATGGTGAATGAACTAGGGATTTGTGAATTTACCAAACTTGTGGCTTTTGAAGTATTTATGACCCTAACCCATAGTGTGAAATTGGTTTTGAGTTATGAGAAAGGTGGGAATTTGTAAAATTGAACTATTCTTAAACTATTGCATGATATAAAGAAGTATTTTAAACACAATGGTATAATTTAAGGAACAAAGGGAGTCGGTGTCCCCCCACCTTGTATTTACGAACAAAGGGAGTTCCTTTTCCCAAGTAAATGGAAAATTGTTTTGGAATGTTGTTATTACCTTGCAAGTGTAGTTGGTATGACTATACCAACAATGTATGCCTTAATGTGAAATGTGGTTCATGATTAGGATTGTGTGATAAATGTTTTAGCTATGCACTAACAAGGGTTATGTAGTTGAGTCGTGAAAGTTGAGGTATGGGTGACCGATACTGAAAATCATGTTTGCCGATGCAGGGGTCAAAATGACCAGGGAGGTTCGAGTTCATCTCATTATTATTATTATTTCGGGATTAGGGAGGTTTATGTCCCCCATAAATCATTACATGATCGGGTGCTTAAGTAATGTTAGTATATGTTGGGAGGTTTGAGTCCCTCGTGTACATATATATGTGATTATTCTCCGATTTATGTGGCTACATGAACTGGGGCCTAACCAGGAGGTGAGAGCAGGGACCCATATAGATCATAGGTACTATTATATGATGGTTGAGCTACACAATCCAGGTTAAGGTATAAAAGTTCATTCTAAACCTTGTTTCTTCTCCCGGCATGAAATATATATATATTTGCATATGGTTATGTGCATTGGATGACTTGGTTTGAATTGAAGGCATTATTTTTCTTTATCCCTTAGTTACATGCTAGAATTCACCTTGCTAACTGTCTTCGGACATTGTATCCACATGCAATCCTGGATTTGGCCATACTTCTACTTCTTCTTCTCAGTGATTGTGGATTGATCGAGAGTAGACTTGAAGTGGCGAGCTTCCATGCTACGGAAGGCTCCATTTCAGGATTATGTTTTTCTTTTGAGTTATGGATATTCGATCTTTTTTTTGGCTATAGTTGAGGGAATCTCCCAAAAATTTATTGATATTTTTTTTGGTATAAGCTTTTTCGGACTACTATGGACTTAGGATAGTTTGGTTGTTAGTTCGTTTGGTTATACACATATCATAACATCTATAATTTCAAGTTCTTTTATCTTGTTATATGTTCAGAATTCATCTGACATGGGTGTGAAGTGATATATGTCTTGGGTGTTGAAGGTGGTCTCCGGTCCTTGTTGGACTTAAGATACCCATCATAACCAGGCCCTGGTTTGGGTCGTGTCAAAGGATCACCTATTGTCTGTAGGTGGCCTAAGTAAGTGGCCACCGAGCTCAATTTTCCATTTTCTTTAGGGTCTTGATTATTTGGGTTTTCTCATATACTATAAATACCTTTTTGATTTTTTTTAGTTAGGTTACGCACTCTTAACACTTACAAACATATATTTGATTTCAAGATTCAAATTTTGATCTTGGGATTACTGTGCTCTTGATTTTGGTTGATAATACAGTTATAGAATTCATTTTTTATTCATTGATTATTGTGATGTTGTTTTAAAGCCTTCATTCATGAATTCTATTATTCGTTTCACAACAATGAGCAGCTAAATCCCTTAGCTAGGGTTATGGAAATCCTGGTGGATTGATGAAGTAGGGGAAGTGCAAAGTTGTTCTAAACCAGTAGTCTTGCATGTATTGTATTATCTTCAGTTTAATAGATGTCTTAGCAATTGCAAATGGTAATATCCTGCCTAAAATATCACTACTTACTCCACAAGAGGAGTAGTGACTAGGAAAAGATAATAACAATAGTAATTTGAAGATTAATTATTGATCTAGGATTACCTGTATCAGCTATCTAAGACGGTTATCTATCATCTAACAACTTGAGACTCAAAAGGTAAATGTTAAGTAGGATCTAGGATAAGGATTAGCAATGCGACATCATGAGACTGAAAAGGCAAAGGATAAAATTTGTCAATGAGTTCATACGACAGTTCATGGAACATAACTTATCAAATTCTTCATGCAAGGTACTGGTTTGGTTCAATAAAGCTCGATAAACCTACAAATTTGAGAAGCTAGGGGTAACACAATCCTAGTGTTCGTCTCTGACTTATTACAACCAAAGTTGAGTTCTGTTGGTGTTGGCTATTTACAACTACAAACCCCTCAATTAATTTTTGTTTTTCCCATTGAGTTCAACAAATGTGACATGTAATTCCATGTCTTCCCTATGGTCAACCCCAACCTAGTTGGGTTAATTTACTTGACACCAACCGCTTTATCCTTCAGTTGGAGGTAAAGTTTGGGCGTTCATCAAAATTTGGCACCATCATCGGGAAAGACAGTGTTGAGTTATTGATTAAAGTTTGTTGGAGTTTTCCGGTCTTTATTTTTCTATTCTTAGTTAGGTATACTCTGGTGTATGCCTAACACTAGGAGTTAAGGCAATCCCTTACTCCCACTGAATCCTAATCCAGAAAGAATATTACAACCTAATTGTGTGATGATAGAACCAGTACGTACAGGCCATATTTAATGGGTTTGGGATGATGCTAATGTGGTACCTCCACCTGCTCCAGGTGATACCCAGAATATTTTTGATCGACAAACAGAGCAGTTGTTAGTAGATATTACTAACTAGAGAAGGGACGAGGAGGCCCAGCTAGCTCAGCAGGTAGAGTTAGGTAGGACAAGATTGGTTGTTAGTCTTTGAGTAGTCTTCAATGGTAATCGAGATAGAGTTTGAGGTGGTCAATATCAAGTGATCCTACAATACCAGTACTTCCATCCATATGATGAGGAGGAGGATATGGGATATATTGAGCTGGTAGAAATAGGATCTATAATTCCTCCTGTACTTCCCCCTAATGTGAGGTTTGACATAACTAATGCCATGATCCAGCTCTTAAACTTGAAAGGTGTATTTTCGGTCTTGGATACATACGATGCAAATATGCATCTTGCTAATTTTGTTCGGATCTGCACTTTTAACTATTCTAAAGGGAAGACAAGGAGGAACTCAGACTGAGGTTGTTCCCCCTTTTTGTTGACTGGAGAAGCTTTTTTACGGTTGGGGAACTTCTGAGAAGATCGATCACCATATGGAATATGTTATGCAAGCAATTCTTAAACTTTTTCATTCCTCTATCAATGATTTTGTAGCTTAACGACAAGATATATAATTTCATACAACTACATTCTATGTCTATGTATGAGGCTTGGTTCAGGTTTAAGAAGAAGTTGAGCATGGTACCCAATCATTATATTTTAGGGACGAGCTTGCTGGAGATATTTTACAAGGCCCTGAACATCATTTCTCAAGCCATGGCAGACATAATCACTAGAAAAGTATTTATAATATTACGCTGTGAAGAATCTTCTTAGGTTTTAGACTAAATCTCTCTCACCAATTGAGGGTGGCATACTCGAGAGGATGAGAGGGTGTTGAAACTTATTCCATTGGAGCTTTCGACGACCATAGAGACGTTGATGAGTATTTGGTACAAGTAATTGTGAAGTTAAATATCAATATTGGGTTGCTTAATAAGAAGTTCACAATAGTGAATTTCGAGAAAGTGAATGTGGTAGGTTCAAAGGGTGTAGCCTTAAGAGTATATAAGTCTAACTTGGAAGAAGAGGATAAGTATCTTTATTGAGAATTGATGGGTTTTTGAGCCAAGGGGAAAGGAAACAAAGGTCAAAACTACTATGGAGATAGATACAGATATCACAGTAGAGAGCATGATGGTGACTGGAGATGAAAGGATAACTACAAGGAGAAGGGAGACAGGTGTGATCTGTCAAGCAGTCGTGATACCAAATTAAGAATAGAGGTGATATTGAACAAACTGGTGAAGGGCAAAGAAATTCAATAGGATATCCTTAATGTGA
The DNA here is from genome assembly GCA_030864215.1 of Capsicum pubescens. Taxonomy (NCBI): domain Eukaryota; kingdom Viridiplantae; phylum Streptophyta; class Magnoliopsida; order Solanales; family Solanaceae; genus Capsicum; species Capsicum pubescens. Next base: position 96,858,233 of record CM061549.1, on the reverse strand, counting down.
TCAAGGATGATATCTCAGGTTTGACCCAAAAGGTTGAGTCTCACACAACTGCTATCAAGCAGTTAGAGCACTAGTTCGGGCAAATATCGGCCAATTTGAATTAGAGACAACCAAGTACCCTTCTGAGTAACATGATTCAGAATCCAAAGAATGATGGTCACTTTCTTGCTTCACCACATAGAGTGGTAAGTCTAATATGGATCCCTCATTTTCTACTGATATTGTGCTAAAGAATGATTGTACTATGGTTGATGAGACACCTGTTGTTGAGTCGGATATGGTAAAAAAATTTGATGCTAGTGATGATAAGGATATGTGTAAAGGTAAGGTTGATGAGCCCGTAGTGAGAAAAATTCCACGACCATCCCCTCCTTTTCCTTAAAGACTAAAACAGAAGAAAGAGGAAGGGAAGTCCAAGAGATCTATTGAGATGCCGAAATGGCTAAGCTTAAACATCCCTCTCCTTGAGTCTTTGAAAAATATGCCTAGATAAGTCAGGTTTATAAAAGAATTGGTAAATAAGAAGTGAGTAGCAAGTTTTACGGACATTGGGGGATTGCACCATTGCAGTTCAGTCATTTCTAAGTCTCTAGTCCAAAAAAAAGGTGATCCTGCTGCATTCACGATCCCATGTACTATTAGGACATCTATATTTTCCAGAGTTTATGTGACTTAGAGGCTAGGATTAATATGATGCCACTGGCCATATTCAAGTAGTTGGGCTTGATCCCTCCCAAGCCAACTACTATGTAGTTGTTGATTGCTGACCGCATAGTAAAAAAACTCATAGGCATTTCATTTGATGTGTTAGTGAAAGTTGATAACTTTATCTTTCTGACTGACTTGGTCATTCTGGATTGTGAAATTGACTTTGAGATACCCATCATATTGGGAAGACCATTAATGGCCACGGGTAAAGTAATGGTTAATATGGAGAAGTTAGAGCTCAGGCTCAATGTCAATAATGAAGAAGTCATATTCAATGTCCAAAGAACTATGAAGTATCCCACCAACATAAGATTGGTATTGGTGATTCATTATATTGATGACCCGGGAGGGTATTTTTTTGGGTACCTTGATGAATTTTGAGTAATCAAGGTACTCGTATCATGCTGCGACATTAAATCAAGTGTTGCATGGGAGAAAACCCATGGGCTTATTGGTGAAGTCTGAGTAACCAACATAGCCATGTCATGCCGTGGCATTAGATAAAGCACTGGGTGGGAGGCAACCCACTATTTTAGTGTTCACGTATGTTTTTCTATTTTGTAGGTTTAATGGTTTGCAGAATGACCAGGAATGTGGTAAAATGTCTTAATTCATAATCTTCTAGGTAAGGGGACTTTGTGACCAACTCACGAAGTTCATAAGTCCTATGTGGTCCAGGTATTTTGTGTATTAACCGAAAAGATGGAATTTTTAGAATTTGTTAGGAATTTCTAGACTTTAACCTATGAACTTACTTACAGGATCGTAAATACCAGTTATGACATCATAAGTAGCAAAGTAAGTATAAGAATACAAAGTCTAGAGAGTAGGAAATTTGTCAAAAATGTATGGCCCACCTACGGTGGAACCTACGAACCATAGGTGGTGTTATAAGTGGCCAATTTTGGGCCCATTTTTTTCTTACAATTTTGGGTCCAACTTGCTTTATAATACCCCTCAACCTACCCCCCCCCCCCCCCCAATTCCTATTTAAGGCCTCATAATCTATTTTTTCACTTATAAAACCTCAAAACTCCCTCTTCCCTCTTAAAATTCAAACTAACCCACTTCCCCACACTTGGAAAAGGGCTAAAACATTACTTGGTCTTGGTACCAACTTTTCCAAAAACACTAAGTATGCTCTCAAGCTTTGGTTTTACTTCATATTTTCATAGTTCACTTCCGGTTCTCTAATAAAAAGGTAATATTCTTGGCTTCTTATAGTAGTATCTTGAGCTAAACTTAAAATAAGCAAGTTGATATGTTTACTTTCATGGAAAATATGTAGAAACCATCATGTTTGTATTCAGTATCCTTGAATTAGCCTAAAATCTTAATATGGGACATTGTTCACTAACTATATCTTAAGATAATTCCCTAAATGGAAGTGGGATTTGAAAAGGTATAGGAATACCAAGAGTTTTGAATGCTAATTTGTGTTGAAAGATTGATTTTAGTTGAATGTGTACATGTTGGACTTCTTGGGACCGAGTATAATTTATAAGTGTGCAAAATTGAGGAAAAATTTAAAGTTTTTAAATTTGAAGTTTTTCTTCAAATTTGCAGTCCCTCACTATCTTTCGGACGCTAATACTTTGTTCTTTAGGTACATATGGCACCAAAGGCTTTAAAGAAAAAGGTTGTGCTTTTGACATGATAGGTTGACTCTTTTAAGAGAAATAGCTCGAAAGAGAAATACCTAGTTGCCCAAACCAAATCAGCCCTAACCAGAGTGACACAACCAGTTAATAAGGGCTAGAGACATACTGCAGTTGAGGCTATTATTATATCAAAATAGGGTGTACCACTTTCATAGAAATCACAGTGGGCCAAAAAGCCTACTTTTACATAGACTAGGACCCAAATCGAGGCTATCCAAGCTATATTTAGGCTGAGGATAAAGTATTCTAGGATATCACCACCACACTTTCCCTAGCCTGTTGAGGATGGTGGTAATGATGATGAGGGGGAGGAAGAGTCGAAGACAACACCAGAGGTAGATGCATAGGACCTCCATTTTAAGGAGGTATCATAGGATGAGGATGAGTCTGAGGTTGTAGATCAGGAGGATTTATCAGCAGTACCTCAGTCTGAAGAGGGTATCGCAATTCAGAAGGACACCAATTGTACCCTAGTCTGGGGAGGGTACAGACCAGTCTTCACACCAGGTGCCAGCTCCTAATTTAGAGGCACCTGCTCAGTATGATAAGGTATTTGACCCCACATATATCTCAGTGAAACCTATTGACGTGGTGAACCTGACATGGTACATGGAGGGACTTTGAACCATTTTTTAGTGGGATAGTTTTATGGACGAGAAATAATGGCCCAAGAGCGCTATTTATGAGGAGAATAGGATAAATCTATCTGGGTTGAGTAAAGAACCACAGTTACGGGTCAGCTTTGAGCGTTATCAGTTTAGGTGGATAACTAGACCCCTAGGTTTTTATAGCCCAGCCTTGGTGTGAGAATTCTATGTTGCATACCATGCCATAGTATTATTGACTATACCTAGACGTAGAGTTCTTTTAAGGTAAGGAGAAGCCTAATCTAGAACAAATATTTATGAGAGAGGTTATGGTTGACATTTCAGCAGTGGCCATCCACTGAGTTCTCTTCAGGATAGAATATGTAGCTCCAGCATCCAAAGTAGTGTGTTATTATAGATTGAGATTTGCACAAGACAGATATATTATGTGTGATGTCGAGTACAGGAGAGTAATTTAAGATGGCGAGATGGATTGCTAGATATATTTCACCTCTTGGTGATGATACCCCTTGGATTGAGGAACATGGTATGAATAAGAAGGCGGCACTGACTTTTGATGCAATGTTTTGGTGGTTGCTTATTTGATATAGGTTGTGTCCAACTACTGTGAACATCTTATTAACTTGGGATGAAGTTGTATCATGACAAGAAAATCAAGAAAAGGGTCTTTGAACTCGGTGATTTGGTCTTGTTGTATAATTCAAGACTTTTCTTGTTGCCTAGCAAGACTAAGTCTAGGTAGTATGGGTCATTCATATTGGTTTGGGTATTACCATATGGTTTTATAGAAATAAAACCTTATGATGAAGTCTCATTAAAGGTGAATGGGTTGCAGGTGAAAAACTACATGGGAAAACTTAAAGAAGTGAAAGCATGTGTTGAGGTATACCTTGGCGAAGTCTGAGTAGCCAAGGTGACAAAGTCGTGCCACAATGGTAAATCAGGTGCTACTTGGGAGGCAACCTAAGGTGACTTATTTTTTATCGTGACAAAGACACCTAGTGCATCCCAGGTATGCCTTCATTCCCTTGTTTTGTATTATTCAAACGCACTGGGGATAGTGCATAGTTTTTTAGTTATGGTTGGGGTATACCATAGCCGGCGCGAGTTTTTATTTTTATTTTTCTTTTCCTATTAGTCGTGGTATGGTAGTAGAATCGGCATGTCTTTGTTAAATTTGTATCGTATTGTGTTTGTTTTTGTGTAATTAAGATTTTTGGAGTATCTAGGGTAGTTGATATGTTTGTTTTGTTATTTTGAGAAAATTGATACCCCTCCAAAATTTGTTTTTAAACTGTGTGAATATATAGATGTATGACCATTGCTAATCTTGTTATGACTTTAGAATTAGGGACATAATAATCATAGCTAATTTTTTCATAAACCAGATGTCGCACCCTTTTTTTACCACCAAAAAAAAAGATTATATTTAAGGATCGAAAGGATTTTTATTATTAAAGTGACAAGAAATAAAATTTTTGTTTCGGAAAAGGATTATTTGCATTTTTTATTCAGAGTCGCCACTTGGCATAATCTGGTGTGCCAAGTCACCATCAGAAAATCCTTTTCAAAAACCATTTGACTCTTTAAACTGGTTTGCGAACAGAGACTCCGGCTAAGGAATTCTGTTGACCGAGGGGAAGGTGTTAGACACCCCTCGATCCCGTGGTTCAACCACGGTCGCTTGGTAGAGTGTATCAACTATTTTGGCACAACTAAATGTATAAACCACACAAAAGCACACAAAATAATCAAATAATAAACGAAACAAAACAATCAAAAATGTAAAGTCCAGTCCAATTATACAGTCCAAAAATAGAAAAACATAAAAATATAAATCCTATTCTAAACTAAATCTAGACTAAGATCCAATGCCTTACCCGATGCGGCGGGCCTTCAAAACAAACGTCCTTCGGGTACATGATACCTCGGGGCATTCCCCGGTGAATAAATATATACAGATATTTCAGGGCATTCCCCGGCCAAATTATACAACTGGATTAAATGCGACAAAACAAAACCACGCCAATACGTATTTCAAACATGTCATCAATCCACCAATTCTAAATTCGACTACCCAAACCTACTGTTTGCCTACCCGCTCGATGAAATATCACGTTCAACATTAACAGTGAAAATAAAAAAATCATTTTTTTGACTTTTAATTCCCGTCTTCTCTAATTCAACTCAAGATTTCAGCATAACATTCACATCTACGATTTTTAACAATCCACAACCATTATCAATAAAATCAAACGACAAATCAAATCACAAAATATTCATCTCATATCATGCTTCAACAAACCAAACACGCATATATAATGAAAATAAAATGATAAGGAAACAGAGTTGGACCTCAAATCAGGCTTTAAACCACCACATTTCTTTCAGTAAATCCAACAATACATGAAAGATGAGCAACGATCGGAACCCAAGCCACAAGCTTCGAACCAACGAACTCGATCCAAACCCAACTCGATAATTCAGAACAAAACGCGAAAGACCAACGATTAAACTAAAATTTATGGACTGTTTTGACCAAAGATTCCGCTACTTACCGGAGCTCCGGTGAACTTCATCAGAGAACTCGATGGTGACGGGGATGGAGAAGGACGGGTCAGCTGAGACTTTGGATGGAATTGGGAGTTTTTAATCGTCAATGGAGAGATGAGGGTGAAGATTGGGTTTCTCCGGTGGTCTGGCGGTGGGTTCGGATGACGTTCTCCGACGAAATCTCGCCGAAAAAAAATCAAACAATGCCGCTCAGTTTGATCTCTCTCGATCTCCTCTCTTTCTCTCTATCTCTCTCAGCTATCCCGTTCGTGTGTGCGTATGGTGTTATGTGTATCAAGTGTGTGTGTGCCCGTGGTATGCCAGTGTGTGTGTTATTCCGGTGATTGATGGGTGTAGAGTGAGGAAAAAAAAATTCTGAGTGTGTATGTGTTGCCCCCCTCTATTCGTGAGAGTATGTGTGTATATATATCAGGATGGAGGTAGTGGGGTAGGGTAATGAGGTAGGGGTAGGGGTAGGGTAGTGAGGTAGGGGTAGGGGTAGGGATAGAGTTTGTTAGAGTAGGGTAGGTAGGTGTTGTTTTTTTAATTGGAGGGATAAGGGTTAGGTGTCCACTTTTAATTGGGAAGGTTGTTAATTTGTTATCAATTGGGATTATGTGGGAATTTTGGGATTAGATTTGTTTAGAGTTGGTTTTGATTTTTGTCATTTGTGGAGGGATAATTACATGATTGAGGGTACACAGTAGGATAAGGTAAAATATGGGTAAAAATGATATTGCGGAGGGACGAAATTAGGTGTCTACATCATACCCCTTTGAATGTAAACACGAAGTGTTTTCAGACAAAGAAGTAGACAACAAGACTGCATTTTGTCCCGACCATTATTCAAAGAAAGAAATAGAAGGAAGAAGGACAACCGAGTCTTGACTTAAGACATCCTACCTACCCAAGTTACGAGAGAATCATGTCACGGGTATTTCAAAGGATTGGAAGAGGTGAACTATACCGAGTTGGAGAGTCGAGTGAGGTTCCGTCGAGGTTCCGGTCCGCGGCTCTGTCATTACATCAAAAATAAAGATTAAAAGCTAAAACATAAAGGAAATTACAAAAATCCTATCTGAACAGCTTCTGTTGGTTCTTGACTCGACTTTCATCACCCTATTCTCCAGGCGGGCTCCTGACTTGCAATTTCTTTTCCCTTGTTGCTTGGCTTTCAATTGCTTCACTTTGTTGGTTGACTCTTTTGTTTCTTCACCCTATTCTCCAGGCGGGCTCCTAACTTGTTATTTCATCACTTTGTTGCTTGACTTTTCATTTTCTTCACTCTGTTCTCCCGGTGGGCTCCGAACTTGCTATTTCATCACCTTGTTCTTCAGGCGGGCTCCCGCCTTGCTATTTCATCACCCTGTTCTTCAGGCGGGCTCCTGCCTTGCTATTTCATCACCCTGTTCTTCATGCGGGCTCCTGAAACTCAAAATTAAAACTAGAACGAAAATTATCCCAAACAAGAATTATAAATAATTAGTATTTCATTTTTTGTAAGCATTGTCCCATTTTCCAGGAGGGTCCTGACAAGAAGGTGAAATCCCATTTTTCAGGAGGGTCCTGAGCAGAAAGTAAAAATATCTAAACAGAAACTAAAGTCCTATTTTTCAGGAGGGTCCTGGACTGAAAGTAAAATCCCATTCTTCAGGAGGGTCCTGAAAAGAAAGTAAAGTCCCATTTTTCAGAAGGAACCTGAACATAAAGTAAAATCCCATTTTTCAGGAGGGTCCTGAACAGAAAGTAAAATCCCATTTTTCAGGAGGGTCCTGAACATAAAGTAAAGTCCCATTTTCCAGGAGGGGCCTGAACTGAAAGTAAATTCCCATTTTTCAGGAGGGTCCTGAACATAAAGTAAATTCCCATTTTTCAAGAGGGTCCTGAACAGAAAGTAAAATCCCATTTTTCAGGAGGGTCTTGAGCAGAAAGTGAAATCCCATTTTTCAGGAGGGTCCTGAACATAAAGTAAAGTCCCATTTATCAGGAGGGTCCTGAACATAAAGTAAACTCCCATTTTTCAGGAGGGTCCTAAACAGAAAGTAAAGTCTCATTTTTTAGGAGGGTCCTGAGCAGAAAGTAAAATCCCATTTTTCAAGAGGGTCCTGAACAGAAAGTAAAATCCCACTTTTCAGGAGGGTCCTGAACAGAAAGTAAAGTCCCATTTTTCAGGAGGGTCCTGAACAGAAAGTAAAATCCAATTTTTCAGGAGGGTCCTGAGCAGAAAGTAAAATCCCATTTTTTAGGAGGGTCCTGAACTGAAAGTAAAATCCTATTTTTCAGGAGGGTCCTGAACAGAAAGTAAAATCCCATTTTTCAGGAGGGTCCTGAACATAAAGTAAAGTCCCATTTATCAAGAGGGTCCTGAACATAGAGTAAAATCCCATTTTTCAGGAGGGTCCTGAACAGAAAGTAAAGTCCCATTTTTTAGGAGGGTCCTGAGCAGAAAGTAAAATCCCATTTTTCAGGAGGGTCCTGAACAGAAAGTAAAATCCAATTTTTCATGAGGGTCCTGAACAGAAAGTAAAGTCCCATTTTTCAGAAGGGTCCTGACCATAAAGTAAAATATCATTTTTCAGGAGGGTCCTGAACAGAAAGTAAAGTCCTATTTTTCAGGAGGGTCCTGAGCAGAAAGTAAAATCCCATTTTTCAGGAGGGTCCTCAACAGAAAGTAAAGTCCCATTTTTCAGGAGAGTCCTGAACATAAAGTAAAATCCCATTTTTCAGGAGGGTCCTGAACATAAAGTAAAATCCCATATTTCAGAAGGGTCCTGAACAGAAAGTAAAGTCCCATTTTTCAGGAGGGTCCTGAGCAGAAAGTAAAATCCCATTTTTCAGGAGGGTCCTGAACATAAAGTAAAATCCCATTTTTCAGGAAGGTCCTGAACAGAAAGTAAAGTCCCATTTTTTAGGAGGGTCCTGAACATAAAGTAAAATCTCATTTTTCAGGAGGGTCCTGAACATAAAGTAAAATCCCATATTTCAGGAGGGTCCTGAACAAAAAGTAAAGTCCCATTTTTCAGGAGGGTCCTGAGCAGAAAGTAAAATCCCATTTTTCAGGAGGGTCCTGAACATAAAGTTAAATCCCATTTTTCAGGAGGGTCCTGAACAGAAAGTAAAGTCCCATTTTTCAGGAGGGTCCTGAACATAAAGTAAAATCCCATTTTTCAGGAGGGTCCTGAACAGAAAGTAAAGTCCCATTTTTCAGGAGGGTCCTGAGCAGAAAGTAAAGTCCCATTTTTCAGGAGGGTCCTAAACAGAAAGTAAAATCCCATTTTTCAGGAGGGTCCTGAACATAAAGTAAAGTCCCATTTTTCAGGAGGGTCCTGAACATAAAGGAAAATCCCATTTTTCAGGAGGGTCCTGAATAGAAAGTAAAGTCCCATTTTTCAGGAGGGTCCTGAGCAGAAAGTAAAATCCCATTTTTCAGGAGGGTCCTGAACAAAAAGTAAAATCCAGTTTTTCAGGAGGGTCCTGAGCAGAAAGTAAAGTCCCATTTTTCAGGAGGGTCCTGAACATAAAGTAAAATCCCCTTTTTCAGGAGGGTCCTGAACATAAAGTAAAGTCCCATTTTTCAGGAGGGTCCTGAACATAAAGGAAAATCCCATTTTTCAGGAGGGTCCTGAATAGAAAGTAAAGTCCCATTTTTCAGGAGGGTCCTGAGCAGAAAGTAAAATCCCATTTTTCAGGAGGGTCCTGAACAAAAAGTAAAATCCCATTTTTCAGGAGGGTCCTGAACAGAAAGTAAAGTCCCATTTTTCAGGAGGGTCCTGAACATAAAGTAAAATCCCATTTTTCAGGAGGGTCCGGAACAGAAAGTAAAGACCTATTTTTCAGGAGGGTCCTGAGCAGAAAGTAAAATCCCATTTTTCAGGAGGGTCCTGAACAGAAAGTAAAGTTCCATTTTTCAGGAGGGTCCTGAACATAAAGTAGAATCCCATTTTTTAGGAGGGTCCCGAACAGAAAGTAAAATCCCGTTTTTTAGGAGGGTCCTGAACAGAAAGTAAATTCCCATTTTTCAGGAGGGTCCTGAGCAGAAAGTAAAATCCCATTTTTCAGGAGGGTCCTGAATAGAAAGTAAAATCCCATTTTTCAGGATGGTCCTGAACATAAAGTAAAGTCCAATTTTTCAGGAGGGTCCCGAACATAAAGTAAAATCCCATTTTTTAGGAGGGTCCTGAACAGAAAGTAAAGTCCCATTTTTCAGGAGGGTCCTGAGCAAAAAGTAAAATCACATTTTTCAGGAGGGTCCTGAACAGAAAGTAAAATCCCATTTTTCAGGATGGTCCTGAACAGAAAGTAAAGTCCAATTTTTCAGGAGGGTCCTAAACATAAAGTAAAATCCCATTTTTCAGGAGGGTCCTGAACAGAAAGTAAAGTCCCATTTTTCAGGAGGATCCTGAGCAAAAAGTAAAATCCCATTTTTCAGGAGGGTCCTGAACAGAAAGTAAAATCCCATTTTTCAGGAGGGTCCTGAATAGAAAGTAAAGTCCCATTTTTCAGGAGGGTCCTGAACATAAAGTAAAATCCCATTTTTCAGGAGGGTCCCGAACAGAAAGTAAAGTCCCATGGATGTGCATTTCCAATGGTAGCTGAATCAAGTGAAACGAATTTGCCCCTATTTCAATCAAAGAAAAATTGGTCAGTTAAAAACTTAGTGGTGGCTTGCAGCTCTTAGCTTCTCAGGTATCTGCCCCAGTACTCGTTCCTTTCATCTTTGTTTCAAATTGCTAACACTTGCCCTGTCTTACCGCATCATTGACCAAGATCCAGATTGAGAGAGATGAGTTCTGACTCGAACAATGGGTTTCCATTTTTACCATGCCCCTGAGGTGCACTCTTTTCCCAAATCTGAATGATTCCATGAATCCAATAGCCTGTCGGTTGATAAACTCCCTTTGCTTCGTGTTGAATTACGATCATATTTCTTTCCTGTGTTGTTTCTTGGCTTTTCCTCATATAATTGGAATGACTGGTAGTAAATTTTGAAATCCTTTCTCGCTTGTTTTGACACAGACTTGACTTAAAAAAATGTAAAGAAATGATGGTGACTCTTGTTTTGATAAATAACATAAGAAAAGACAAAAACATGAATATGTAAATGAAAGAAAAGGGCAACTTCCCATATTCAAAAAGAAAACTTATCTCAATACGACAACCAACTCCAATGAGTATGACATGCATTATGGATTGAGCTGCCTAATCTTCCTATCCAAACTCCCCATTTGTTGTTGAGTTCGTGTCTTTTGCCACTGAACCGCTTCTTCAAATCCATTGGACTCATACATCATATTCGACTGACGACATCTAAAAAGACTTTCGCCAACAAATCTCTTTCTTTTCACTTTCCACCTTTCTCTTAAACTCTCCATCTCCCTACGGTGACCATGAGGATTTTCACCAATAAGACTCTCATTTTTGTATTTCTCTCAACTCACCCATCACCTTACGGTGCCCGCAAAGGTTTTCACCAATAAGACTCTCTCATTTTTGTATTTCTCTCAACTCACCATCGCCTTATGGTGCCTGTAAAGGTTTTCACCAATAAGACTCTCTCATTTTCATTTTCTAACAACTCACCATCGCCTTATGGTGCCTGCAAAGGTTTTCACCAATAAGACTCTCTCATTTTTGTATTTCTTTCCTGATTTCTTATGCTGAGGGAGACAAGCGGTACTTCGCAATTTATCGTCATATCCATTGCATACTTAGCCTTAACACTATCAAAAATTGATCTGAAGGACTTTCTTTGGTTGTAACTTGGCTTTTGGTCAAGGTTAGAAAAGATGGTAAAAGGCTCAAACGATACTTAAAGTGGGGGTGGGACTTACGACTTTTGGAATCGACTCAAACAATGCATTAACTCATGCCCCAGTTTTTGTTGACTGGGTGAATCTTCAAATTTATTTGGTTGGACCGAGCCCGAAATAGGGAAGCCTATGTATCTCACTCTCGAGAGAGAAGAATCAGGTCGCACGTAGTTCCATCAGCTTGTCCTTTGCTTTGCTTTGATTTTTTTTCTTTTATTTTCGAACTCTTTCTTTTATTCTTATTTTCTTGACATTTATCTTTGACTCTATTTTGATTCCAAAAGAGGGATATGAAATAAAAATAAATGAGGCTCAAACGGGTAAACAAAAGATGACACAATGTTTGGATAGAAGAATAAAATGCCTTCATCATATCAATCTTCAAAAATGCAAGTACTAAACATGCAATAAACTCAACAAAGGATCAAATATCATACATAGTATCTTTTGACTGCGTCAGAATTGATAGCCATTTCTTCCATTTTGCCGTCAATAGCTGTCAAATATAAGGCTCCATTGGGTAACACTTTCTTCACAACGAAGGGACCTTGCCAGTTAGGGGAGAACTTTCCTTTCGCTTCAACCTGGTGAGGAAGGATATGTCTTAATACCAACTGACCAACTTCAAAATTCCTGGGACGGATCTTTTTGTTATACGCACGAGCCATCCTCCTCTGATACAACTGGCCATGACACACGGACGTTAGCCTTTTTTCTTCAATCAAACTCAAATGTTCCAGTAGGGTTTTTACCCATTCATCATCATCAATCTCTGCTTCTGCAATGACTCGAAGAGAGGGAATTTCAACTTCTGCAGGGATGACTGCTTCTGTCCCATACACCAATAAATATGGAGTTGCCCCTGTTGAAGTACGAATAGTGGTGCGATAACCCAGCAATGCAAATGGCAACTTTTTATGCCACTGTATAGACCCTTGTACCATTTTTCGCAGTATCTTCTTTATATTCTTATTGGCGGCTTCTACAGCACCATTGGCCTTTGGGAGATATGGGGTAGAATTTCGATGTGCGATCTTAAACTGTTGAGATACTTCTTGCATCAAATGACTATTGAGATTGGCAGCATTATCTGTAATGATCATCATAGGAATTCCAAATCTACAAATGATATTGGCATGAACAAAATCTACCACAGCTTTCTTTGTCACTGACTTGAAAGTTACTGCTTCTACCCACTTTGTGAAGTAATCAATGGCTACCAAAATAAATCTATGCCCATTTGACGCCTTCGGATCAATCGGTCCAATCACATCCATTCCCCATGCTACGAACGGCCATGGAGCGGCCATTGCACGTAACTCAACAGGAGGAGAATGTATTAGATCGTTGTGCACCTGACATTGATGACACTTTCGAACAAACTGAATAGAATCTCTCTCCATAGTAAGCCAATAATAACCTGCTCGAAGAATCTTCTTTGACAAGATGTGACCGTTCATATGCGACCCGCATACTCTAGAGTGTATTTCAACCATGATTGCCGAGGCTTCTTTTGCCTCTACACACCTTAAAAGTCCCAGATCTGGGGTCCTCTTATACAAGATTCCCCCACTTAAGAAAAATCCACTAGCCAAACGCCTAATAGTCCTCTTTTGATCGTTGGTGGCATATGTTGGGTATTCTCCTGACTGAATGTACCGCTTGATATCCAAAAACCAAGGTTCTCCGTCGAGCTCTTCTTCAACCGCATTACAGTAAGCATGCTGATCATGACTCTGTATATGCACTGGATCGATGTAGGCTTTGTCAGGATGTTGGAGCATTGAAGATAGAGTGGCTAAAGCATCAGCAATTTCATTACGAATCCTTGCAATATGCCTAAATCTTACTGACATAAATCGTCGGCATAGCTCCTGCAAGCATTGTCGATACGGGATGAGCTTCAAATCTCGCGTCTCCCAATCGCCTTGAATTTGATGGACGAGTAAATCTGAATCTCCCAACACCAATAATTCTTGGACTCCCATATCAACAGCTAACCTCAAACCAAGGATGCAGGCTTCATACTCTGTCATATTGTTAGTACAGTAGAATCGAAGTTGTGCTGTTACCGGGAAATGTTGTCCCGATTCAGAGACAAGAACCGCACCTATTCCGACTCCTTTCATATTGACAGCTCCATTGAATAATAACCTCCAACCTGGATCAGCATCTACAATGACTTTATCGACACACGACACTTCTTCGTCAGGAAAATATGTCTTTAATGGCTCGTACTCTTCATCGATGGGATTCTCAGCAAGATGATCTGCCAAGGCTTGGGATTTCATGGTGGTTCGAGTCACATATATGATGTCGAACTCGGTAAGCAATATTTTCCACTTTGCCAATCGACCTGTCGGCATAGGCTTCTGAAAGATATACTTTAAAGGATCCATGCGGGAGATAAGATAAGTAGTATAGGATGAGAGATAGTGCTTCAACTTCTATGCTATCCAAGTTAGGGCACAACACGTCCTTTCAAGAAGAGTATACCTGGCCTCATAAGTGGTGAACTTCTTGCTAAGATAATAAATAGCCTGCTCTTTTTTTCCTGTGACATCATGTTGCCCCAGGACACACCCGAAAGAATTGTCCATGACTGACAAGTATAAGATCAAAGTCCTACCAGGCTCCGGGGGTACCAACACGGGCGGATTTGACAAATATCTTTTGATTCGATCGAACGCTTCCTGACATTCTTCAGTCCATTTTACCACAGCACTCTTTTTCAGAAACTTGAATATGGGCTCACAAGTGGTTGTGAGTTGAGCAATAAACCTGCTAATGTAGTTCAGTCTACCAAGCAAACTCATTACCTCCGTTCTATTCTTGGGCGGGGGCAAATCCTGAATGGCTTTGATTTTTGAGGGATCTAATTCAATTCCCCAATGGCTGACTACAAACCCCAACAGCTTTCCAGATGGAACTCCAAATACACATTTTGCCGGGTTGAGTTTGAGATTATACCTGCGAAGTCTTTCAAAGAACTTTCTCAAGTCTTTTACATGGTCGGCCTGACTTTTTGACTTAATAATCACATCATCCACGTAAACCTCAATCTCCTTATGCATTATGTCATGAAACATAGTGGTTATGACTCTCATGTATGTTGCTCCAGCATTCTTCAAACCGAACGGCATCACCCGATAACAATAAGTTCCCCATGGTGTGATAAAAGATGTCTTCTCTGCATTTTCATCATCCATAATGATCTGGTGATATCCGGCATAGCAATCCACAAAAGAGGAAACCTCGTGTTTAGCACAGTTGTCTAGAAAAATATGGATGTTGGGCAGTGGAAAATCATCTTATGGACTTGCCCTGTTCAAATCGCGGTAATCAACACACACTCGAATTTTGCCATCTTTCTTTGGTACGGGAACAACATTGGATAACCACATGGGATAACGAGCCACTCGAATTACTTTGGCTTCAAGTTGTTTCATGATTTCCTCTTTGATTTTAATACTCACATCTGTTTTGAACTTCCTCAACTTCTGTTTGATAGGAGGGAATGCGGGATCCGTTGGCAATTTGTGAGACACTAATTCAGTGTTTAAACCAGGCATATCATCATAACACCATGCAAAAACATCCTTATAATCCATTAACATTTGAATCATTTCATTTTTTAGCTGGGGCAAAACATGTACACTGATTTTAGTTTCCCTAACATCTTCTTGATCCCCTAGATTTATTGGCTTAGTCTCATTCAAATTAGGATTCGGTTTGTCTTCAAATTGTTCCAACTCTTTGCTTATTTCTTCTAATGCTTCTTTTTCATTATATTCCTCATCCTGCTCCATTACATCTGGATTATTTTGGATTTTAAGATCAGGCTGAAAATTCCACATGCATGTCATGTCATTAGAATCAGCATAAAGAGAACTGTGTAAAAAAGAAAAACAAACTATATTAGACACAAAACAAAAGGGACATTGTATTTCATTAAATAAAAGATAGAAGGGTTTAAACACAGACACCAATATAACATAAACAAACTAAAATCCGAATTACAACCCTGAAATAACTCGGATAAACAGAAAGGAAAACAAAATAAACTACCAAAACTCCCTCCTGATGGGGAGAGGAGTGACTTCCCAATTATTGAGCCGGACACCTGGACCTATGAATTGCACATCTGCCATACTGGTACCTTCTTCTGCTTCAACCATATCAACTTCAATAAAAAGGTTCTGGAGGTCACCCACCAATTCAACTTCAGATTCCACATGTTTCGCGACATCGCTCTTAACAAATGACTCACTGAGTAGTGGCATTGGGCGAGGGAGTGACCATATTTCCTTCTTTCTTCCCCTGATTTTCTTCAGATCTTCAGTTGTAGGCTCAAATCCCAGACCAAACGTGCCCACGTTCTCACTCGGACATATGGGATGAACTATACCATGAAGAGATGCTCCCAAACCTTTTCCTGGCTCAAATCCGTATTTCTAAAGTTCACTCACCATCATGATAGAAGCAGAAGACAATTGCGGTCCCGGTATAGCTTGCCACTCAGGGATACGACTCACTGGCACTGTATCAAAAATTTGATAGACGAATGTCTCCTCTACATTATTTTCTTCAATAAAGGACAAGGGAGAATCTTCGTAGGCTGATAAATCTCCTTCACCATGAATAACTACTTCTTGCCTGTCATGCTCAAACTTAATCATTTGGTGCAGCGTAGATGCAACCGCCTTGGCCTTGTGGATCCAGGGCCTTCCCAACAACAGATTGTAAGAGGATTCTACGTTCAATACCTGAAACTCTATGGCAAACTCAACTGGCCCTATGGTCAACATTAGTTCTATTTCGCCAATGGAATTTGATTTTGCACCATCGAAAGCCCTAACACATACATTGTTGGGCTTGATCCTATCAGCACCAACATTCAGTTTTTGCAAAGTAGAAATAGGGAAAATATTTACACCTGAACCCCCATCAATCATAACATGAGTGACGTAGAAATCCTCACACTTCACTGTAATGTAAAGACCCCGATTATGCCCTGTTCCTTCAATAGGCAATTCATCATCAGAAAGGCTGATCCGATTGACCTCAAAGATTTTTCCCACCATTTTCTCAACCTGGTTGATTGTAATCTCCCTTGGAACATATGCTTCATTCAATACCTTCAGCAAAACATCACGATGCTCCTTAGAGTGCAACAGCAAAGATAAAAGGGAAATTTGAGCAGGGGTTTTCTTCAGCTGGTCTAATACTGAATACTCTGGCAATTTTATCTTTTTCAAAAAATCTTCGGCTTCCTCCTTAGTGATAGGCTTTTTGATTGACGAAGGTCCACTCACCGTTGGCTTAGACTTTCTTAAGCTTTCAGGCACGAAGCATCTTCCTGACCTGGTCAAACCTCCTACCTCATCTACATCTTCTATAACTTTTTTCCCATGATAGGTCATCACAATCCGCCCATAATTCCAGGGAATCCTTTTCGTATCAACTATCGGAGGTTGGGTCACCGATTTGAGGACAATAGGCGCTGCCAGTGCTCCTTTCACCGTCAAGATAGGATGACTCAAAGCTCCCACCACTGTCAACTTAGGTTTATCCTGACTCGAATCACCATACCTTCTGGCGCCTTGTACTGTGATCAGGGGCTTCTTTGTGCTTTCTCGGGTTTTATCCTCCCTCATTCCTTCCTGGCTCAATGACATTGCTTTCAAAGACTCCGCTACATTCACTGATTTCTCCTCAGTGGTGTGTATCTTGACAATAGGCTTATAACCCCTCGAAGACTCTTTCCCATCATATATCAATTCTAATATATTGGCTTCATCATGGGTTGGCAGCGGATTCTAGTTAATGTTTGGACCCTCCGGGGCTTGGACCAACATCTGTTTTGTGTCAATCAAATCTTGGACAGCTCTCTTTAAATGCCAGCATTTCTTAATATCATGGCCTGGAATATCAGAACAGTACGCACACCTTAAAGAATAATCGAGATTCCTTGGTGGTGGATTTAAAAGCCTTCCTTGAATTGGGCTTAAAACCTTTAACTTCCTCAACCTATCAAACAAGCTAGCATATGACTCCCCAATAGGTGTGAATTGATTTTTGACCATTTTCTCCTTCTTATACTCGGGCCTAGGCTGAAAACTGGGTCTGGAGGGGTTTTGGTAATTTGGTGGAGCAAATGGACGATTTTGTGAAGTTTGCGTGCGCCACTGCGGGTAAGAAGGGGTTTGGGCATATGGTTGCGCACTATATACTGGGTAAGGGGGTGGTGGAATGGAATATAAAGGGATTTGTGGAGGGTAGCAATGGTGGGGAGGAATATATGGAGCTTGGGCGTAGACTTGGGCTTGGGATTGGGGATAGGGGCGAGGTGGTCTTTTAGGATAAGAATTGGTTTCGGCTACGACAGTCGCAACGTCCTCTTTCTTTTTTTTGCCTCCAAATGCGCCAGATCCACCTTGAATCGCTTGTGTGGTAGCTTTTAATGCAGTAAAACTCACTATTCGACCGGTCTTAATCCCGTCCTCTATCATCTCCCCCATTTTGAGGACTTCCATAAAAGACTTTCCCATTGCCGGAAGTAAATGTTGAAAATAGGTCTCATCCTGTGCCTGAATGAAAACTTCTACCAACTTACTTTCTTTCATTGGAGGCTTTACCCTAGCGGCCTGTTCACGCCACCTTATCGCGTATTCCCTAAAACCTTCAATTCTCTTTTTCTTTATGTTGACCAAATATTTTTCGTCCGGAATCAAGTCGATGTTTTACTGAAAACATTGAACAAATTCAGAAGCCAAATCATCCCAACTGTTCCATTTATCGATATCCCGATCGATGAACCATTCTGAAGCCAGATATGAAAGACTCTCACCAAAGAAGGCCATGAGTAGTTCTTCCTTTCCTCCTGCAGCCCTCAACTGGTTGCAATAACGTCTCAAGTGTGCAACAGGATCACCGTGCCCTGCGTACTTCTCGAACTTAGGCATCTTAAAATTGGGGGGCAGGTTGATGTCTGGGAACATGCACAGGTCTCTATAGGAAACACTTCTATAATCTCCGATTCCTTGCAAATTCCTCATAGCTTGCTCTAAACTCTTCAGTTTCTGGGCTATGACATCCTGTTCCTCCGTTGTGACAGGTTTCTCCGTATCAAATGGAAATGCAGGCGGCTGAGTGTACCCATACGGTTCATTCCATTGCAGAGTAGGCTCCGTAGCATAATACTGACCATCTGAAACCTTCAGTACTGGCTCACTGGAAGACCTAGGAAGACTCATTGTGGGATGCACAGCATATATGGGAGTTTCATGTGGTGGTGGGGCCACGAATACCGGTATGATCGGTGGTGCTGACTGAGCAGCTGGTCTTGATTGGGGAGCTTCCAAGGGCACTCCAGAATTGCCAGGATAATAATGTCGCGGAGTGAATCCTGGCGCGTGCTCAGGTGTCTCAGTAGGAGCAGAGAATTGTGCCTGAGAGAGCGGTAGGAAATTAGAGATATTCCCAATACCTTCAGGGAGCGGAGGAGGAGGCATTTCGCTGGCCCATGCCCGGTGCAAATCTATCAATTGTTACCTGAGCCTTACTACCTCATCATTGTGTTCTGAACTTTCTTCCCTGTGATCCTGATCCGGGTCAATGAGCGAATTTTCAATCTCCCTGCTAGCCATTGCGAGCTTTGCTTTGGATCTAGTGAAGTATGGGTGACTAGCCAGAGTGCTACAAACCTACCACTGTTATCTGAAAGAACATGCTCATCAAAGACGACATCCATTAGGATTAGGGTATACCAAAAGCATGGGAATCACATTGGTAAAATTGCCCTAAGTTCATGTTCATTTCTACCAGCTTTTGAGGGTAGCGAGGTCATTTCAACATCATTCCGATTTTTATTTACACACTTTTTTTTATCTACACCTATTACTATTTTTATTTATTTTATTTTTATTTTTTATTTTTTGTATCAATATCTGTTCTTTTCCTCACGTTATCTACCTTTATTTTATCATTCTTTATGGCTTTTGTTTTTCTTAAAAGAGGAAAAATAATGAAAAACAACGAAACAAAATGATTAGATCGAACCCAAAAGTAGGCTGCCTACGTATCATGTTGTACATGAATCAGATCTTGCGTAGTTCGGGCAGCTTATGCTTAAACATTACACAATTGAAGGTTTTTTTTCACGAAACACGAAAATAAGTAAACAAAAGAAAGACGTAACATCCTAACATTTTGATGAAAGATAGCAAAACATACAACGAATTTAGGACCACTTTAAAACTAAACAACAAATACAAAACAACACTTTAAACCCCTAACGATATACGTGCAATAAAGACCCGAATATCAAAAACAACTTAACTCCGACTTAACACAGACACCAACCTACAATGACAGAAACATAAAAGACTCAAAACTACATAAAGATAAGACATGTTCTTTCAAACTGGTGCTCTGTGTGATGTCCCCGGCTGAGATGAACCCATCTGTGAAGTCCCCACTTTTCCACTTAGACTTTGCAACATGTCCTACAACGACGTTTTGATACCCGAAAACAAATTTCTTGCCCATATCCCCTCCTCTTGGAGAGTACACCCGCAAAGGTTTATCTGACACCCATCCATAGTTGTGATCAAACGCGACAACTGAACTCTCAAAAACTCCACCTTGACACTCGGATCTTCCTGCTCATCATCTTCTACCATGATTGCTTCCCGTATTCGCCCTCTAAGTTGGGCTGGTAAGGGTCTACTAATGCCACGGGGCAGAGATTGTAGACAGATTTCATAGTTTTGAGTGCATCCTAGATTTTCCTCGAAAGTATCGACACCTAACTTTATCGCGTTATTCCAGAATTGCTTATATTTGCTTTCCCCCACGGCTTGGTATTTAAAGTACTCTACATCCTTTAGAAGGTCTATTATTGGGGGAACGTCTTGCATCCTACCCAACTGACGCATCACCCTTCTTGGACTGTAAGGCCTAGTGCAGTTAAGTCCTATCAAAACTAGAAAGAGTTGCAATTGAGATCCAATCAAGATTTTCTTAGGACAAAACCACATATAGCACCAAAGAATGTTGTTTGGAGTTCTTGATCCGAGAAATTCGATCCAAGAATTGACTCCAATAGGAAAAGAAAATTTGTCAAAACGCATTCTTTCTTGCATGGCTTGCACTCGATCATTCAGACAACGGTCGATTACATATGCTCTAATCAAAGAAGGCGTATGCAAGTGCTCCATCATCCACAACTGCAATATCAGATTACTCCCCTCAAAAAATCGTACCCCTCCTTTTACTTCGGTTAAAGCCTTATATATTTCTGTTAAGATCATTGGTACAATGGTGACCTCATCTTTTTTCTTGAATAAAGCTATCACCACTGATTGTAGACGAGTATTGATATACCTCTCATCTA
The DNA here is from genome assembly GCA_030864215.1 of Capsicum pubescens. Classification (NCBI taxonomy): domain Eukaryota; kingdom Viridiplantae; phylum Streptophyta; class Magnoliopsida; order Solanales; family Solanaceae; genus Capsicum; species Capsicum pubescens. The sequence goes on along the minus strand of CM061549.1, from coordinate 96,837,496 downwards.
ACGGAAACACTAAGATACCCAACAAAGCCAGACAGAAAACCTCCAGACGATGTTGTTCCCAAATTTTTTTGGTAGTACAGAATTCATCCCAAAAACAGTCGAAACCCTCTAAAGACCTAAATCTAGCAAACAAATAGTCCAAGGAAATCCAAGATTGTTTGAGACATCCCAGATGCTTGTTATCTTTTAATCCACAGAGTCGAAGGAATTTCTTACGAGTATGATTGCGGGCTAAAATCATCTGCTGGCCCATTTAAGTCAACCAAAACAAACCAGATATTTCTGCTAGGGTAGGAGTCAATTCACAACTTCCGAACCTAAACACCAAATTATTTGGATCCCAGAAAGTCAACGCAGCTTCTATTAAATCCGGACGAGGCTTGAGATGCATGAGTGTTACAAGATTGTCTAACACTTTCCTCACTTCGTGCTTTTCGGAGTAATTGAACGTGCCCCACCACTTAATCAACTTTTTGGGTACCTTGACAACCATAAGGACTCTAGACTTTGTGGACAGAACCATCCTGTAGTAGCAGATAAGAAATTATCTCAAATTTTGATAAGAGCAAAAGGTTCCCAACCAATGGGAATTTGATGCGGACATACGTCGATGGGACAGACCGCTTCATGACTCCAAATCGCCGAACAGTAATGCTGAATAAAATCAGCCTACTTGGCTAACAACTCTAGGTTACGGAGTAAAAGATCTAGCCTAAGACTAAAACGAAGACCAAAATAAAGGTTACCGGACCCACCGAAGGTTGCCTACGTATCCCGCCCCGATGGACGGAAATCAGGTATGCGTAGTTCATCCAGATTGGACAACTAATGATTAACTAATAAATTGAACCCAACTTAAGAGACAAAACCAAAAACAAATGAATAAAAACTTTTTGGATTTTTCAATTAGACACTTTAACTGAGACTGACACCATCCATTATGGAAAAAAAATCTTTTTGGTATTTTTTCTTTTGACAAATACGTAGAAAAAACTTTTTTTTTTCTTTTTGAATTTACGGTACTTCGAGAAGACAAATGCAAAAATGTAAAAAAAAATCTTTTTTGAGTTTTTGGATCGTGAAGAACAAAAGCCATAAAGAATTCTAAAATAAACTACGACATTCCTTTTGATTCATTCTTTTCGACTCGCTTTCTATATTTTCTTCTTCTTCTTCTTCTTCTTTTTTTAAAAAAAAAAAAAAAATCAGTCCTTCAAATGACCACGTTACCCTAAAATATGCAACAGTTAGCACGTAGGGATGCTTTAAAGGTGAGTCTCCTACAAAGGACTGTGTAGGCCCCGCTAGGTCTCAATATGATGCACGTAAGGATGACCTAAAGGCTGACCTACGTTGTGGTTTACTAACAAGGCAGTTCGGGGGAGCATATGGTCGATAGTGGCTGCTTTGCTTTCCACCTACTCCATACATCCAACGGCTCCCCACCTAAAATAAATGTGATTCAACTAGAGTTCGTGCGCACGACGTGCGCTCCGAGACTTGTTGCAGAAAGAAGGCCGGGGGGATGGACTCATGATGACAGATATAAAGCGGTAACACATAGGATAAATGCTATAAACAAAGAGCACGAAAACTCACAAAAGTGAAAACAATAACAAAACAATAATCAAAAACAATGTTTATACCCTCGTAATGCCAAACAAGCCGATACGACTCAAAAAAAATAAGATTGAATTCTGAAACTGTCCCCAGCAGAGTCGCCAGAAGATGTCGCACCCTTTTTTTACCACAAAAAAAAAGATTATATTTAAGGATCGAAAGGATTTTTATTATTAAAGTGACAAGAAATAAAAAATTTGTTTCGGAAAAGGATTATTTGCATTTTTTATTCAGAGTCACCACTTGGCATAATCTGGTGTGCCAAGTCACCATCGGAAAATCCTTTTCAAAAACCATTTGACTCTTTAAACTGGTTTGCGAACAGAGACTCCGGCTAAGGAATTCTGTTGACCGAGGGGAAGGTGTTAGGCACCCCTCGATCCCGTGGTTCAACCACGGTCGCTTGGTAGAGTGTATCAACTATTTTGGCACTACGAAATCTATAAACCACACAAAAGCACACAAAATAATCAAATAATAAACGAAACAAAACAATCAAAAATGTAAAGTCCAGTCCAATTATACAGTCCAAAAATAGAAAAATATAAAAATATAAATCCTATTCTAAACTAAATCTAGACTAAGCTCCAATGCCTTACCCGATGTCGCGGGCCTTCAATACGAACGTCCTTCGGGTACATGATACCTCGGGGCATTCCCCGGTGAATAAATGTATACATATATTTCGGGGCATTCCCCGGCCAAATTATACAACTGAATTAAATGCGACAAAAAAAAACCATGCCAATACGTATTTCAAACATGTCATCAATCCACCAATTCTAAATTCGACTACCCAAACCTACTGTTTGCCTACCCGCTCGATGAAATATCACGTTCAACATCAACAGTGAAAATAAAAAAATCATTTTTTTGACTTTTAATTCCCGTCTTCTCTAATTCAACTCAAGATTTCAGCATAACATTCACATCTACGATTTTTAACAATCCACAACCATTATCAATAAAATCAAACGACAAATCAAAATCACCAAATATTCATCTCATATCATGCTTCAACAAACTTAACACGCATATATAATGAAATTACAATGATAAGGAAACAGAGTTGGACCTCAAATCAGGCTTTAAACCACCACATTTCTTTCAGTAAATCCAACAATACATGGAAGATGAGCAACGATCGGAACCCAAGCCACAAGCTTCGAACCAACGAAGTCGATCCAAACCCAACTCGATAATTCAGAACAAAACGCGAAAGACCAACGATTAAACTAAAATTTGTGGACTATTTTGACCAAAGATTTCGCTACTTACCGGAGCTCAGGTGAACTTCACCAGAGAACTCGATGGTGACGGGGATGGAGAAGGACGGGTCAGCTGAGACTTTGGATGGAATTGGGAGTTTTTGATCGTCAATGGAGAGATGAGGGTGAAGAATGGTTTCTCTGGTGGTCTGGCGGTGGGATCGGATGACGTTCTCCGGAGAAATCTCGCCGAAAAAAAATCAAACAATGCCGCTCAGTTCGATCTCTCTCTCGATCTCCTCTCTTTCACTCTATCTCTCTCAACTATCCCGTTCGTGTGTGCGTATGGTGTTATGTGTATCAAGTGTGTGTGTGCCCGTGGTGTGCTAGTGTGTGTGTTATTCCGGTGATTGATATGTGTAGAGTGAGGAAAAAAAAAATTCTGAGTGTGTATGTGTTGCCCCCTCTATTCATGAGAGTATGTGTGTATATATATCAGGATGGGGGTAGTGGGGTAGGGTAGTGAGGTAGGGGTAGGGGTAGGGTAGTGAGGTAGGGGTAGGGGTAGGGATAGAGTTTGTTAGAGTAGGGTAGGTAGGTGTTGTTTTTTTAATTGGAGGGATAAGGGTTAGGTGGTCACTTTTAATTGCGAAGGTTGTTAATTTGTTATCAATTGGGATTATGTGGGAATTTTGGGATAAGATTTATTTAGAGTTGGCTTTGATTTTTGCGTTTTGTGGAGGGATAATTACATGATTGAGGGTACACAGTAGGATAAGGTAAAAAATGGGTAAAAATGATATTGCGGAGGGACGAAATTAGGTGTCTACACCAGATATGTAGTATCTTATGATGTGACCTAGTGCCATATGTGTGAGATACAATTTAGTTCCCTTGGTTTGTTAAATCTAGAACAACTCCAGTTAGTTTTGCCTAGGTGTAGGATAGTTGATTAGGAAAGGATCATAGGTCATTTTTTATAGTAGTTGACTTTTAGCCTAAATGATCGTTTGAATGTACATAAGTATCCCTTGATCCCTATTTTTGAGCTTGTATACCTATTTTTCTTGTTACACCTTTCAACTTCCTATTTGTGTTACAATGAACCTCTTTTCTCCCTGGTCCTCCTTGGAACCTATTTTGTCCCTGGGCCTCCTTGGACATTGTGCACCTTAACTCAAGCAAATTGCCTAAGTTAAGGGTGGCTATCAAAGGGGTGCATAATGTAATGTGGGTATGAAGAAGCATAAAATAAGAGAAAAGATAATAAGGTTGGGTATGGTAGATAAAAAAATAAAGAGAAGAAAAATGTGAAAAATAAAAGAAAAAGAATGAATAAAAGAAACCAGACCCAACTTGAATGCGCAATAAAGAATAAAAGGGAGAAATAAAGGTGGAATAAAAGAAAATTGGTTAAAGTGTGGACCCCAAAATATGTGTAGTGCCAAGGAGGCTTAGTTACTTGATATGTCCATATGTACCATACCAGCCAGCCTAGCTAACATTACAAGTCGAATAAAGTCCAATAGTGATCCTAACTTGACTATCTGAAAGCTAAGGTAAAGAAAATAAGGGCAAGCCTATGGTATTTGATGTGTATTGGTTGAACTTATCCTGTGAGTGTTTTTGACTATCCTTGCATTTACATGCATGATTTCATATGGTGAGTAGGACTTCTTTGTCATGAGGGCACATGGGTTGTATTGCTAGTTGTATGCTTATTTAGGTAGTGTAACTTCAATATATGTGTGGTTGTTTGTTGCTAATGGATTGTCATATATTGATTTGCTTGTGTCACATTGTTGTGCTTCATGTATACACACAGTTGGTTTTAAATTATTTATATAGTGGGGGGTAATGTTTTTGAGCTTAAGGTGATGATTTACTGCCTTGGATAACTTAGATTCTCCTAGTTAAGATCCATTCTTTGGTTTTGTTTTGCTGTGTTACCTGAGGACATACAAACGATCAAAGCTGAGGGTGTTGATGTGCTAAGGATTTATAGAAATTTTGATGCTTAAATGATAAAAATATGCAAGTTTCTTAGGTTGTTTTGGGTAATATGATGTGTTTTAGGTATATTTTGCAAGAAATCAGGTTTTGGATGCCAAATTGAAGAAAAACAAGAAAGTTGAAGTTTTTAGATACTTGTTGATGTATTTATAGGTGTAAGTGCCACTTACCTGACGTAGGTGACTAAAGTAGGTGTCAGAACTTGAAGTCCAGGGGCTCAGGAGCTGGAAAAAAAGACCATATCACTTACTTAGGGAATGTACGTCCATTGGTAGCCTTAGTAAGTGCCAGAAGGACAAGTCTAGAAAGCTTCAAGAGTTGTACAGGAGGTCTAGAACTTACCAAGGACCACCTATGATCCATAGGTAGTACCTACGGTCCGTAGTTAGCCTAAGTAAGTGGCCACTGACCTCAATTTTCCTTTCATTTGGGTTTTGATTTTTATGGTTTCCTTGCATCCAATAAATACCCTTTTTGATGATTTTTTGTTAGGTTACTCACCCTTAACACTTACAAAACATATATTTAATTCCAAGATTTGGATTTTTATCTTAGGATTATTGTGTTCATGATTTTGGTCAACAATTCAGTTACAGACCTCGGTTTTTAGTCATGATTATTGTGATACTATTTTAATCCCTTCAATTCTGAATTTCGTTATTCGTTTCTCAATAATGAGCGGCTAAATCCTGTAGCTAGGGTTGTAGGAACCTTGGCAGATTAATGAAATAGGGGAAGTACGAAGTAGTTCTGAACCAGTAGTCTTGCATGTATTGTATTATCTTTAGTTTAATAGATGTCTTAGTGGTTGTAAACGGTAAGATCCCGCCTAAAATATCACTACTTACTCCACAGGCGGAGTAGTGACTAGGAAAATATAATCACAACAGTAATTTGAAGATTAATTGTTGATCTTGACTTACTAGTATTGTCATGACCCAACTTCTCAGTGGGGCCTACCATAAGCCACCAGTAGGTAAGCCAACCCGTAGTGTGGAACGACTAGTAATTGACTACTCAGTAATATAAGAAAAAAATGCAAAATATATGAAATAAAGATCAATATATAGAAAAATCCCAAAACCTAGTGGTATCATTACAAGAACTTCTAATATAAAAAAAAGAACAAAAGTAAAATATCAAGAGAAATACAATGATACAACTTATCTATAAATACAACTTTGAGACTAGTTTAATACATAAAAGAGAGATAAGTAATGCTCCAAATGTCAGGAACTAACTCTAAGTCTCTGAACCATGGATGCTCTGCACGATGCACACATCAACAGCGATAACCCGTACTATGATCTGCAGGCTGCAGAAGTGTAGTATGAGAACCAAATGAATAGTACTCAATAGGCTATTTCCAAATGAGCTCCAAAGATAATGTAGATATATACTACATATAAACAAAATGGAAACTACACCCAAGAGTCAAGAAATCATATGAAAAGAAAATGAGATAATAAGAAACAACTATCATGTTCATATCCAAGAGTCTAACATAACTAAGGAAGTATCAGGGTGAACTATCCTATTCTAGCTACATTCAATATATGTCAATGCTATACCATATATCCTAGGTAAATACAAGAATAAAGAGAGAGAAAAAATATATATAGTAATATACAAGGAAAAGAAATGACTATACAACATGAACAACGAAGGAAGGGATATACGGTAGTATCATAGCTTTATATTACAAGATATGTATAGGAATATATTCATAAAAACACGAGGTCACCTCAAAGAATAACCTATATCATCATATTCTTATCTTGATACCTCATTATAATAGAATCGGGATTTAAATAATATCATACTTGGGGTTTCTAATCCACATGGCTAGACATGAAATAATCATGCATAATAATTCAATCATAAGATTGGAGAGGCCGAGGACATACCTCAAATCCTTTTTACCGGATCAAAGATCAATCTTCCATAACCTATCCATAATAATGATCATAATAATGATAACAACAATATCAATAATAGAGTGAATACGGACAACCAAATACCTAGTCAAGCCTATGCGTACCCCCACCGTCCTAGTCTTGGAAGGTCCAATCAACATACAATAACACAAGGCATATTCTTCACCCATATCTATGAAACCATCCCATACCATCTAATAGACAGAGGTGCATACTGGTGATAGGCAATGTGCATGCAAGAATGAATGAAAAGTACACAATCAATATCATAAATCATCATAATTATCCTCATCAGGACCATTATCAGTGAAATCAACCTCAGGCCTTGTTGTGATACAATACAACGAGGCCTTAAAGAGTTGGATTACATCTTCCGAGGACAATGCAAAGAGGTCCATACCATGATCAAGCCTAGAGATCAAGGATGCATTCAGTGGACCCCTTTTAGACTCCTAAGCCCACAATGTCGCATATAGATTATTGCTTGGAGGGATTGAAGTATGCTTTGAAGAGCCCATGTGGGTTATTTTGGAAATAGCCACTTTTGGTCTATTTCTTGTAATAGGATATCTTCGGCAAAGGCAACACTATAAACATGTGCCTTAACCATTTCATTTGCAACTTTTGATGATATTTTAACTTGAATACTCTTATGAGTGAATTGCAAGCCTGGATTAGCTTGTGGAAAGTGTGAAATCACTTGTGTTGATAACTTATTTAGAAATGTGTGTTGCTTAGGAACTCGATTCTCTTGAGGTCTACATAAGAATTTGGTGTTTGATTTTACGAGTTTTAGAGGTCTTAGCATTTGATACACTTTTTGGTTCTTATTTCTTGTTTTCTCTTATGTTAACTTATCTATCTTTCTTTTTATGTCTTATTGTGTTTTGAATTCTTTAGTTTAGTTTTCATATTTTAGATATAGATTTGTATCATTTGTTATCAAAGCAAGATTTGATTTCATTCCTACAAAGTCAATCTTGGGATTGTTATCTAGAAAATCAACAAAAAAAGAAGTCACAAATCCAAAAATCATAAAAAAAATAATGTGTTACGTTTTTACCCTTGCCGAGAGTTGGATATTGGATTTTTTTTGTCTTTTGTGTGTTTCTAATGTTAAATCCTTGTTTCCTAACACTAATAGGGTCTAGATCTAGAATTTGATCCATTTCCAGGTTGTTTTGAGCCATCCACCATTGTTGAGCTTTAAGTTGAAGAAACATGAAAGGTGGATCTCAAAATTGGAAGGGTTGTTGTTGAGATTTGGGCCTAAAATCGTGATATTGGTGTATGGGAGTTCAACATGTGCTTGAAAATTTCAAAAATCATCAAATTGGAGGTAATTTTCTTAAGGTTCACTTTTGAATGTTCTTGGTGTTCTTCATGTTCTTCATATATTATTGAAAAAGAACATTCAAAAAGTGTTGTTTGATCCAAAAAGAGAGTGTGGTCCTAGTTTGTACAAATAATATTCCAAGCATATTCCAAGTCTTCCAAAGGAAGAAAGAGTCTAAAAATATCAAAAAGGGAATATTCTCAAAGAAGAGGACAAAGAAAAGTATGGGGGGACCACACCAAATTCAAACTCTTTTGAGCTTGAAAAAGGTCCAATTCTTGTGTTTTCTTCTTCCAAAACCTATCACAACCTCCCTTCTAGTTGAAGATTGATTGAACACAAGTTGGAAGCAAGAAATTTTTCAAAACCTCAACCAACCAAAGGCTTTCACATCACCAAATCCGTACAACTTACCCTAAGCTCAAATTTTAGAATTCTAAGTTTCTTTTATTTGATTCTTAGTTTCATTTCTTGATTCTAATACTAATTAGTAACTAGTAATCACCTTCTAGGTTGTGAATTAATCTTGTTGAATCTATTTCTTTCTTGTCATCTTTCCTTGTGTGCTTTTTTTGTTTTAGATTCGCTGTAGTTTCTTGATTAACGTCCTATGTAATTTTGTTTATTTGAGTCTTTCAAACAAGAATCCACTCTGAACTCAAGCCACAATTGGAACCATGTAATCTCATTGGAGTACAAATGAGATACCAACACTTGCAATTCTAATTGAGTGACATTCAAAGGTGTGAGCTTGAGAGCTTGTAAGGTTGATTTACTAACCTTAACTTATTTACTCCCTCCGTCCCAAATTATGTGTCATCATTTCCTTTTTAGTCCGTCCCAAAATAAGTGTCGCCTTTCCTTATTAGGCAACTTTTTAAAGACATAATTACCCTTTTACCCTTATTGGTCCCACTTAATTAAAAAAAAATATTGGCATATTTTTTGATAAAGGATAATTTGGTAAACTTTACCAAGTCTTCCCTTTTTTCTTAAACTCCCTGCCTGGTCAAATGGCGATACATAAAATGGTACAGAGGGAGTACTTTTTTTTGTTTTGCTTAATATTTCTTTTGATAGGTACACTGACTGATGAAGCTGATATGTCTTGTTAGGATAGATCCCTCTTGGAAAAATGTGATGCTATGAATAGCTGATTGGACAAAATGATAGATCATCTAAGCTTTCCTAAATCCACCTCTCTAAATCCACCAAATTGTCAAGTTCGCTTGAGTCGACATGTTCTAAATGAACTTCAAGGTAACAAAGCTAACTTTTGCACTCTAGTGAATTAGGCTAGTATCCAACTAAGTGTGAATGATAGATTTTATCTAGGTGAGCCTAATGTCTCTTTACTTCATGATGATAATATACAACTTGAGATTGTGGATACACTATTTGATCCTAATAATGATAAAATTGAATCTTCTAGCAAGATCAATTTGTGTCCACTTAGTGTTAAAGCTATTATGATTAGTGGTACATTATCTTATCAAAGTCATGAGTACCAACTTGTGTGTGAACTGAGCTTATCACTTGGGAATGTTTGTGAGGTGTTAAAGGACCTCAAGTTAATGGTGATGTTGAAAAGGTTGGTCAATTGAATAGGAGTGACCCTCTAATTGTTTTTGTTGTTGATCATGCTAGTATAGACGGAACATATAATTGTATTAGTGGTAATCTTGGAGGAATGAAGTGTTTCCTAAACCCGTGTACATGGAAACTCTATCTATTTGGTCTTGGTGATCATTGGAAATATGGTGGTTCTTTTCTACACCACTCAATTTTTGGGAAAGAAGATAATCCAATAACGGGTGAGGTTGTTTGAACTCATCCCTATGACGGAAAGTCTTTTTTGGAGATTTCTAATCTACTTGAGAGACCAAAATTGTGTAAAGGAAGGGCCTCCAACAAATTTGAGTACTATAGAAGGGTTATGACCTTATTAAGACTTGGAATCCATCTGAGCCTTCATAAGCGGTTGATTGATTACCATGGTTTCTCTAGCATACCCCTTTGTCCAAATCTCTTGAATGAACAAGTAGTTCTTACTTTTTGGGGTTATACACCCTTTATTGATCATTTTGATGCTTGGTTATATCAAAAGTGTGTGCAACCTTGGCATGATGTTTTTAATGATTGTACTATCCCTAACCCTCATGTCATGAAGAAAGTGTGTTTGCTTGTGTCTTCTACTATTTTGTAAGGTTTGGATTTGAGGTCGGATCCTTTTAAAGAAGGGGAGGATGGTATGAGCCAATTGGGACTTAAAGAGTTAGATTATATCTTCTGAGGCCTATGCAAATAGGTCTACGCTATGATCAATCCTAGATCTCAAGGATGCATTTGGTGGACCCCTTTTAGACTCCTAAGCCCACAATGTCGCGTGTGGATTATTGCATGAAGGGATTGAAGTATGCTTTTAAGATCCCATATGGTTTGTTTTGGAAATAGCTACTTTTGGGATATTTCTTTTAATAGGCTATCTTAGAAAAAGGCAACACTATAAATATGTGACTTAACCATTTCATTTTCAACTTTGATAATATTTTTAGAGAATACTCTTTAATAGTGAATTGCAAGTGTGGAATCACTTATCAAAAACGTGGAATAATTTGTGTTGGTTACTTTTTTAGAAACGTGGACTGCTTGGGGATTCCTGTTCCCTTGAGGTTCACATAAGAAGTTAGTGTTACTTTATACTAGTCTTAGGGGTCTTAGCGTTTGATACACTTTTTGGTTCTTATTTCTTGTATTCTCTTATGTCAACTTATCTATCTTTCCTTTTATGTCTTGTTGTGCTTTCAATTCTTTAGTTTAGTTTTCATATTTCGGATAAAGATACGTATCATGTCCGGTATCAACATATCATTAATATATCTTCCATCCTTTCCGGGTATCAACATCATCACAACAGTACCCTCCGGTCTTGTCGCGTATCAATATCATTATAATAGTATCCTCCAGCCTTGTCAGGTATCAATATCATCACAATAGTATCCTCCGACCTTGACAGGTATCAATATCATCATAATAGTGTCCTCCTACCTTGAAGGGTATTAAAATCATCACAATTACCATTACCAAATAAGATACACTAAAATACTCATAAACGTACACATATCACCATAGAATATCTATCTAGTCAATAATTCCAAACTACTCATTATTAGTTAACCAACACTTATTATAATAGAATCACTAGTTCACTAGTCATCACATAACCTCTAGTTATTACACTAAACATTATCCTTCACATAATCCTTACTCACGGGATAGCAACTAACCACTATTTGTTAATTAGCCAATATCAATCATCTTGCCAAGGTTCATCACTAGACCAAAACCGCCATTCATCCATCATTCATTATTATCAACTAATCATCTTATATACATTAATGATTACTATACAACACGTTAGTACTTTTCACCTAACCATATTTTATTAACTGACACCATTATTTAACTAACCATCATTGGCTGCCATGTTTCTACTAAGTAAGATTCATTAACTAATACATTAGATTCCTAGCCATCAAGTGATATAGTCCTCTAATAGACAACTAGTTACCATATATCTTAACCGTCTAACAAGAAGAACATTCATAAGATCACATTTAAGCTATAATCACATTATTTATAATGGTAAATAATCACAAACGTACTTGATCAACGCATGCCATCACCAGTATTCATTAAGTGGAATAACAAGCATCATATTGTATCTTCCTCCATCCTATACTGAAGAGATGTGTATACAAATATATACATATTCATATTCATTATTTATAATGATGAACAGTTATCGTTTATTTAATCAATATCATAAAATGAACCTTGTCCCATTAATTTATCCAAAATAATCACGGCCTTAGGCCCATACATATATCCAAGACTAATACCAATAATCATATTTATAAGCCATAGAATATCTCTAATCATCTCACATATAGGAGGCATCTCACATATAAGAGGCATAATATCAATAAGCATGTAATCATCTGTCACACAAGAGGCATCTCACATCTAGAAGGCATAATATAGATAGACATGTAATCATATCTCACATAAAAGGCATATCACATCTAGGAGGCATAATATATATAGACATGTAATCATCTATAGGATATCTTATATCAATAGTTCATACATCACGACTACGAGAAATATCACTTCTCTAGGACAATTTACTTATCCAAGAGAACATCGTCTCTATAGGTCCAACAATCATGACTAAAGGAAATAGCAACTCTATAGGCCAATCATCAAGTCTAAGAGGAAATAGCATCTCTATAGGCCAATCATCAAGTCTAAGAGGAAATAGGATCTTTATAGGCCACATAACGTATCTAGGAGGAATATAACCTTTAAATGCCAAATTTCACCTCCATAAGGAGTATCATAATCATAACTCAAAAGCCACAATCCTGGAACATCAATACAAGTTACCAAGTTACGAAGTAACCTTATTCTAAGGTTTACTAGCCTCATCTATGTCTAACATCCTCACTAAGTCCGAAAGACATAACACAAGCTTAGTCCTAAGTGGGCCGAACGATCCCACTTCTAATCCACAATTTGCATAATTAGGAATTCTATTCACCAAATAATGCTAAAGTATCTAGTTCATCTTCTAGATGCCAAGTAAGCTATATTCAAGCCTAATATAGCAACTTCTACTAGAAATAGGGGTAATCAAGTCAACTCTACCCAACTTATGATTTCAAGACTACCACATTAGCCCAATAAGTCCAAATATAAAAATCATGCTTTAAAGGCTAAAACCATATTCCAAACATAAAATTATATCATATTCATACTATAAATAATCTAAACTAAAGAGGGAAGAAAATAGGATACAAAAGGGTAATAAACATGCCATTGTACGGGTCCAAAACCCTCATCTAATCCCCAAAACATCAATATGTCATGGCCAAGTTATCCTACTCATAATCAAGCCTAACATCCTTATTGACATACAACATATATCACACATTATTTATGAAGAAAAGTAGATAGAAGCATACCTTAAGGCCAAACCACAAAACCTTACTTCATGCACCATATGATTGTCTTCTCTTTACAATCCTCAAAATTCCATCACACTATCAAAATCATAATCTACTCATCAATACGAGTCTAATGATACTCATATTGCACTATTATACTTTGGTTCCAAAATCCATAGTAAAACCCGAAGTGGGTCCCATATATGAAAAAATGATTTTTCGAGACCAACCCAATGTTCACATATGAATAGGAATCATAACCTTCAAAGAATTGGTGAAAACTAAGCATACTTTGGGCTAAAATCAAGCTCTAAGCTAAATTAGGGTTTTGGGTCCAAACTATGAAATTCAAGCATGAATTCAAGAAATTCTTACCTTCATCTTAAAGATAATTACGATACAAGATGATAATCAAGCTCCCAAGTCACCCCCATGACCAATTTTGAGTTATTACACTCATTTTGGGGTTTCTAGGTCTAAATGGTAAAGGGGAAATACCTCAAACGCATCTTGGGGCCTTTATATAGCCCCTACAGGTAATCATATTCCACAATCGTGGTCCTACAGTCCATGATCACACACTCTTGGTCGCAATCGCGGTTGCACCAGATGATAACAAACTCAAAAATATGTTTTAGCCCTCGAAACTCATCCGTAATTCAAAGAACATAATCCAATAGTGAATTTTAAGTGTAAAACACATGTAAAATCCATTAAAATCATCAAAACTTTCATCAGAGATCATCTAGGCAAAAAGTGGAGCCTACACCTATAGTTTCATCACTTTTCATAAAACCCACTCAATCACCCAAACTAAGTCTGGTAGCCTTGGGACCTGAACCAAGGGTTTCCCTAACCTAAAATTGATATTCCAGATGCGATGGGGAAGTTAGATTTTCAATCAGAGGTCATTTCAACAAAATATGGGTCCCACACCCATTCTTTCAATTTTAACTTTCTGACTAATAGGTCAAAATGAGCTCGGGTGCATTGGAACCCAAGACAAAGATCTACCTAGACTAACATCAATATTTTGGATCTTCTGGCACATTCAAAATTTACATTCGAGATTGTTTCAATAAAGTTTTTGCCCAATGGCTATTTGGAACTAGTGAAGACTTCAAAACAAGGAATTGGCTCTAAAAACCAAACAAACTACCCGGTAACCAAACCGTCGGTCCTAACTTGGAACACCTATGGAGAAGCTCAAACAATGAAGATAATCATAAATATGAAAAATGACCAAAAGGGTCATTACAAGTATCATAAATATAAGATGGTTATCTATCGTCTAATAACATGAGACTCAAAAGGTAATAGTTAACTAGGATATAGGATAAGGGTTAGTAATACAACATCCTGAGACTCAAAAGGTAAAGGATAAAATCCTTCAATGAGTCCACAAGATATTTGATGGTATATAACATATTAGATTTTTCATGTAAGGTACTAGGTTAGTTTAACAAATCATGATAAAACTATGGATTTGAGAAGCCAGGGGGAACACAGTCCTAGTGTTCATCTCTGATTGCTTACAACTAATGTTTAGTTCTATTGGTGTTGACTATTTACAATACAAACCCCCTATTTACTTTCTGTTCTGTCCATTGAGCTTAGAAAATGAGAGATATAATTCCACATCTTTCCTGTGGGTTCGACAAACCCTAGTTGGATTACTTTATTTGATAGTGACTGCTTTATCCTTCATTTGGAGGTGTAGTTTAGGAATTGACCAGAAATTCTATGAAGTAACTAAAGGACTTTCATGTGATCTCTATAACTGACTTGATTTATGATGAGGTGGATGATATAATCGAGGTGGATTTCATTAGTGAGCAACTAGTGGGGGTCTTGTAGAATTATGAAAGTGAAGAGATTAAGGAGTATGATAAGGTCATTTTCTTGATAGTTCTTGATTCCTGCACCAAGAATCCATGTAAATTAGACTTTGACTTGAAATATTAAGAAGCATCCTCTCACCAATCCTTCAATTTAGGATCCACTACAACTTTAGCTCAAGCCATTACCCTCACACCTTTGTTATGTGTTTTTAGAGGAAGGTAACACCTTAGCCATTATTATTTTGGGGGATCAGGTTCCATGTAAAGTTTAAGCATTGAAGTTAATGATGAGAAAGTTTATTCAAACCATCGGGTGAACTATTGTAGATATTATTAGGACTTCTCTTGGTATTTGTACTCATAAGATAATGTTAGAGCCTAAATATGTACCGAGTGTTGATAATTAATGGAGGTTAAACCCTTTAATGTAAGAAGTTATAACAAAGAGATAATCAAGTGGCTATATATAATTATGGTGTATCTGATCTCAGATAACACAGAAGTAAGCCTGATTTAATGTGTCCCAAAGAAAGGAGAAATCACAGTAGTTCCTAATAAAAACTATTAGATTATCCTTGTGAGACCAATTACGGAGCAAAGAGTATGGATGGATTATCAAAATTTGAATTCTTGAATGGAGAAGGACCATTTCCCCATGACATTCATGGATTAAATATTTGATCGATTGGAAGGGAGGGGTTGGTATTGTCTATTAAATGGGTACTTTAGTTATAATTAAATTTTTATCTCACCCAAGGACCAAGATAAGACTACCTTCACATGTATATATGGTATTTTTTCCTTCAAGCTCAAGCATTTTAGGTTATGTAATGCAGTCACCACTTTTCAAAGGTGCATGTTATTAATTTTTTGGGTTATGGTGAAGGATACTATAGAGGTTTTTTGGATGATTTCTGTTGTGGGTGATACTTTTGAATTATGTCTTGAACACTTAGATAAGTTACTTGAAGGATGTGTTGAAACTAATCTTGTGTTGAATTGGGAGAAGTGTTATTTTATGGTAAAAGAGGTTATAATACTTGGGCATAATAGATTGAGTTGACCAAGTAAAAGTTGAAGTTATTATCAAGTTACCCCTCCAATCCCCATGAAAGGTGTTTGAAGTTTTCTTGGGCATGTGGGTCTATAGACATTTTATCAAAGACTTCTCCAAGATATCTCATCCTATTTTTAAGCTTTATAAGACAAAAATCAATGTTTTAGTTTGATGTTGATTTTGTGAGAGAATTTAATTGCCTCAAGTTATAGCTTATGTCGGCTCCTATAATTGTGGCCCCAAATTTCTCACTTCCTTTTTGAATTAATATGTGATGAAAGTGGATTATCATTGGGTACGATTTTAGGCCAAAGGAAGAACTAGATTTTTCATCTGATTTATGCAAGCAAGTCCATGAATGATGCATAATGAAATTATAGTATTACTGAAAAAGAGTTTCTTGTCATAGTCTATGCTTTTGAGAAATTCCATGGGTATTTGTTGGGCACAAAGGACAATTTGCACACTAATCATGCGGCTCTTTGATATTTGATGGCTAAAAAGGAGTCCAAGCCTTAGTTGATTCAATTGATCTCTCTACTTCAAGAGTTCAATTTAAATTTAAGGATTAAAAAATATGTGAATATTAAGTGGAAGATCATCTATCCCACCTAGAATCCAACAAGGATAAGTTGGGTAAGATTGATATTGGGAAACCTTTTTCGATGAACTTGTGATTGAACTCTTGGGGAGTAGTGAACCATGGTATGCGAATTAAATGAATTATGTGGTGTGTGGTTTGCTTTCTGAAGATTTCAACCATTATCAATGATAAAAATTCCTCCATGATGTGAAGAAGTACTATTAAGATGAACACTGTCTCTTTAAGGAATATGTGAATGGAGTTATTTGTGGATGTGTGATAGAATCATAAATGCGTCTATCCTTGAGGTTTCCCATTCATCCTAATTTGATAATCACCGCAGGAGTGTGAGAACGACCACTAAGGTTCTTCAAAACTAATTCTATTGGACCACTATTTATAGAGATGCTCATGACTTGGTTAGAACTTTTAATATATGACAAATGCAAGGAAGTATTTCAAGAAGGAATGGGATGCCTTTGAAGCCCAATCTCAAAGTGGATTTATTTGATGTGTGGGCTATTGACATTATGGGACCCTTCATGAGCTCTTATAGGAACAATTACATTTTGGTGGTTGTGGATTTTGTGCTAAAATAGTGTGAAAGCAATCGCTTTTCCAAACAATGAGAGAAAGAGTGTGATGTTCTTCTTGATGAAACACATATTTACAAGATTTGGGACTCTCTAGTCAATTCTTAGTGTGGAGGCTCTCACTTTTGTAATTGGATGTTTGGTGCTTTACTAGAAAAGTATGGGGTGAAGCATAAGGTGGCTACCCCATACCATCCATAATTAAGTGGCCAAGTGGAAGTTGTAAATCAATAAATAAAGCCAATCTTGGATAAAACTTTATGTGGGACGTCCTAATTGGGTTAGTCAATTAGATGATTCTGTTTAGGCCTATCGAAAAACTTTCAAAATGCTCATGGGTATGTCTCCCTATCAACTTGTGTTTGGGAAAGCTTGTCACTTACTGGTGGAATTTGAACATTGAACTCATTATGTAATGACCCTCTAGGTCATTTCCTAGAATTGAAAGATTTGTTTGGATTTTAGGCTCATTTACCTAATTTGGAGTTTTCACTGTTAGGATTTGGTATCAGACCAAAACTCCTAATAGATGACCTTAGATGAGAATTCTGACATTGCCATCAATTCCATAACATTGATTTTAGGCTAGGGGGATCCTTCAGTCAGGTCTCGAGGCTTCCAAAATTACTTTGGGCTCTTGGGTGGATTATGTGAACAATAGAACTATGGGTATGTGTCCCATATTTAGTCCAAACAATATCGAATGAAAGTTTTGATGGATCCATTGAGTTTGGAATATTGAATTTCGTATGGTATCATAGTTTTTTTAAATGCACGGTCTCCAATCTCTCCCAAGCACCCGGTCAAAGTCCATTTCAAACTTGGTAAAATATAGTGCATCAGGTTACTGGTGTGATCACGATCGCAAAGCATAAATTGTGTTCATGGGATGAGATTTATGCCTTGACAGATTGTGATTGCAAGTGGATATAAATCATATTTGTTTGATGATATTTTGTATTGATACATCGCAATCGCGAATGGCTATAAATCGTATTTGCGAGATGAGATTTATACGTTGACAAATCACGATCAAACAGGGTCGTGACAGCAATTTTTGATCCTATTTATTCCTCTTCTTCCACACGGTTTACCATTATTCTTTCCACTATTTTTACACCAAGTTGAGAGCTCAAAGGTAGTAAAAGAGTGGGAAATCAACCAAATAAGGTAAGGTAAGCTAGCCGAATCCTTTTTGGTTAGTTCACATTGATTTTCCCTTTGATTTCCATCCAAATTTATGGTAAATTCTTAGAAATTAGGGCTTTAAATTCCTAAATGTTAAGGGTTGATTTGAGACCCAATTTGTGCTCCATTTGTGCTCAACTTTTAAACACACATTCCTTATCCTTTGAGAGTCCCCTTGATAGGTTCAATTTTAGATTTTGTTTGCAGGCCCCGTGGACTCACTCTTAACTCAATATTCGACCCAACTTATAATATATGAATATGGGTATCATTTTAATCCTAATAATGCATAGATTACTATTTTGATAGCATGACAACATTTTGAGATCATGCAGTAAAGACGACTAATTTGTGGATAATTCAAGGATTTTGGTTCTACCTCAAGGTAGGCTTCTATCTACTCTTCTTCATGAGATGGTGTGTTTTATTTATTGCATGTTAAACAAGAATTTTAAGTTGTATTATGGGTAGAACACCTAGAACACCATGAATTATCCTAAGATTATTGAGTTTGAGGATTAGATAGGTGAATTGACCCTTAAGGTGAAATACTTAGCATACTCCAATGAACCTATTTCCTTCTTCATATATAGATATGGGATTAGTAGTATGTATATGGTGTTGTGATAAATATGGTATGGTATTTATATGTTCGAAGCTTGATTAGTATGATTAGTCTTACTTGGGCTATCTATCTATCTTGAAATTGTGATATAGGTTGAGTTGACTTAATTGCTCATGTTCAAGGTTAAATTCCTATATTAGAGATAATTATGGCTTATGTACTATATAGAAGTCAATTTAGATACCTTATCCTAGTCCAGGGTAAAAATTTCCTAAATATGGATTTCCAGGATTAGAAGTGGGTTCCTCCGGCCTACCTTAGGCCAAGACTTATGTTATCCCTTGTGGACTTATTTACGCATGTTAGACATCATTGAGACTAATGAGATTTTCACATGAGGTTACTTCTTGGCTCAGTGAATTATGACGGTTCTTCTCAGATTATGATATATGGCCTATATATATGATATGCTTCTTAGATATGATATATGTCTTATAGATATGATATGCCTTATAGATATGATAGATGGACTAATAGATATGATATATTTCCTATAGATATAATGTACCTCGTAGATATGATATATGGCTTATAGATATGATATGTCTCATAGATAAGATATATGGCCTATAGATATGGTACGCCTCATAGATATAATTTGGCTTATAGATATGAGATGGCTTATAGGAATGGTTATTGATATGTATTTCATTTATTTATTTGGTCCTAAGGCCATGATTATAATGTTGCAGTTATTCTGGACATATTGTTGGGCCTAAGGTCGTGTTATGATATTGGTTGGATTCTGAGAAATAGTTTATCCTTGTAATAGCCATAGTCGTAGTTTGTAGATGTATGATGCTTATGATTGCATTGTTTGAATACTGGTGATGGCAAGCATAGTTTCGGTACATTCATGATCATTAACACGATAAATGGTATGATTCCAACAAAAATATGATTTTCTATACTTTTTCCTAAAAAGGGATTTATTCCCACTTTTTCACTTTTAAAATGGATTTCTTCATAATAGGAATCATACCATCTTAATGAATAACTTATGTATATTGAGATTGAAAATGATGTTTTAAAGAGTTTTCAAAGATAGACTCAGGTCCATAGCTGTAACACCCCATACATTTTTAAGCTTGAAATTTGACCTTCGTTCCTACGTGTGTAAACTCTATTCCCATGATTCATACTTGAATCTATGTTTCATGATCATTAACCTGGTGTTAAAAGAGATTATTAGGTGGGAAAGATGTTCATAAGAGTCACTTAGAGCAAAGTGAGATAAGAGCCTTTGATTCAGTCAAATTTTGGTGTTCAATTTCATAAGGGTCAGATTTTAACGAGTATAACTTTATAGATGTGTGTAATTTGGTATCTTAATACCCACCAAATTTTATATAATCAAATTAGCTTTCTAAAGATACCAACTTTTCCTTAATTCGATACCCGAGCGAAAAGTTATGGCCACACAAAGGGTTGTGCATCGCCTAAAAATCACCTAAGGCCACTGGAATGGGTGTGCGATTGGCCATGTGTCACCCAACCCAGGGCTAGGTGATAGACCATGCATTTTACACCTTTTCCTTGGGAGATTTTCTGGACATCGCCTAGGTCATTTCCCAGTGCCAAAAACGCTCCATTTTGACTTACATCAATGGTGTTGAAGTTCTTTCACACCCCTAAACCGTCCCTAATCACTCAAAAATTATTTGATTAAGTATTAAACACATTAAATCCTCTCTCTTAACCCTAAGCAATCATTAAACAAGTTAAAAACCCTTCTCCATTCCCTAGAGCAAGATTCAAGCCCTTTTCACAAGAAATCAAGGAATTCAAGTTTCCAATTCAAGAATCCTTCCAAAAATCAGTCGTATGTGTGATGTTCATCCATGGGACCTTGTGACCCATGGAGTCCAAAAATCCCTTTTTATATTTTAAATTATAAATTTTACCTGATTAAGTTTAATTATTCCCATGAACATCTTGATAATTTGATTTCAAGTTATGATTACACATGTTTTCGATGGAATGAGCCACTGCATGTTTTGAATATTGAACTCTTGTCATGTAAAAACTTAATTCATGATTTTAGTATTGAAACTATTTTATTATCACGTGATTTACCCATTCCTATGCTTAAGTTCATGAATTTCATGTGTTTGATGAAATGCCTAAGTGTTGGATTTTGAACAATGATTTCCTACTATGGTTTCAAAACTTTTATATTTCCGTATTCTTAAATACAGTCAGTGTTGGTAGGTTATGAACACCCGATACCTAGTGTTTACATAATTTCAGTGTCTTCAGAATGATTTTAGATATACCATGAGCATTACCATTTAGTCAGTTATTATGATCAGTCGTTTGTTCAGTTTAGCTTAGTTCAGTCCAGTAATCAGTATCGGTTCTGTTAAGAGTAGGATTTAACACCGAGCAAACCTAAGGATGGGGGATCACCCCTTCTGTTAGGATTGGATAGGATTATGATTTGTCACCCTCTAGTTTAGGACTGACATTCTCTGAAATGTCACCTTCCAATTTAGGATTAACATTCTCTTAGGGGTCACCTGCCAGTTTAGGACTGACTCCCTAGTTCTTTAGGACACCAGTTGAGAGGATTCACACATCCATGTATTAGTACCCATTGTACGATACTAAAACCCTTCTAACTAGGGTTATATGTTGGACCCCGATTAGCTTAAATTAGGGCATGTCGATTAGATGATACTTCTCATAGTCTCAGTACAGTATTTAGTAGAGTTTCAGTTCAGGTCTTCTTGACCAAGTGTACAGATTTTTAGTTTATCAATTATACATTTTTTAGTCTTTCAGATTTACAGGCTTATTTTAGATTTTAGATTTATGCTTGGTCTTGCATTCTCATATGTTACAGTTTTCATGCATTCATGTTCAGTTATCTCATGTTTTACAGTTAGTCTTTATCTCATATGCACAGTACCCCATGTATATTATCCTGACCTCATTGCATATACCAGTACATTCAAAGTAATGACTGCATACTCTTCTTTGTGCTATGATGTCTCATATCATAGGTTCGGACGCTCAGTTTCCCGATCATACTTAGATAGTCCAGCGCTTCAGTAGCAGTAGCAGTGGTAAGTCCTTATATGTCAAGGACCTATTATGTTTATTCAATTATTTCCACATTTCTTTTCAATTGATCAGTTGGAGTTAGTTGGGTCCTATCCCATCAACTCTACAGTCAGTCAGTTAAAGGCTTTTCAGACATTCAGACAGTCAGTTAGACATTTAGTTAATTTTAAAAAAAAATTATCAATTTCTAAGACTTGAGATTAAATCATATTTCCTGTATTCATACCTCATGGTTTTATCAGTTGTTTCCTCATATGTACATTATTATTATTTTATTCAATACTAATAATAGGTACCAGCTCACGGGTTAGCTTGTGGTTACTTGTGACCATAAGCACCATTGTCATGACTAGGGGGTAGCCTCGGGTCGTGACAATAGCTTAATAACACGACCCAAACCAGGGCCTATTCATGTCGGTATCTAAAGTCCAACCAAGATCAGATACCACCCCCAATACCCAATCGTTAACATATCTACACCCCATGCCAAATGAATTTCGAACCTATAACAAGATAGAATGATATAAATCTAAAGACAAAAAATTAAGTATATAATGATAACCAAACAGTCACAACCAAATATACAATTAATACTAGTCCCAATACAAATACCAATACTGACACCGCCCATGCCTATAGTATCTCGACGAAGCCTCTAACTAGAATCTAGGACTATCCAATCGGTACTTGCCCCCGAATATAGCTAAAACCAAAAACCAAATAAATAAAATGACATAAAGAAGTCCATAACATAAAATGGGGTCTTCTAGAGTATGGAAGGTCACCACTTCAATCTGACTAAAAGTTGTCCCCAAATCTAAGTCACTGAGCAGGAGTAATGGTAGTATTGATAGTTCTTGAATTACATGGGGATACAGCACCCGAAGACGGTTAGCAAAGTGAACACTATTATGTAACTCCAGGATAAAGATAAAATAATGCCATCATTCACATATATATATATCGTTTTGGGATAGGGAACATGGTTTAGTATGCATTTAAAACCTTAACCTAGATTGTGTAGCTTGTGTTTTATAAATCCACCCATAGACTATATGGATCCAGCATAACTTCTTAAACGGGCCCCAATGTGTGTGACATATAAACCGAAGATATCATAGGGGTTGGGGATTCTCGTATAACCTTTGCACTCCATGATACATATATACACATCTAAACTTAGGGGATTCTAATGTACCCCACAATCCTATGGTCACCAAGACCATCCCTCATGTCGGAAAACATGAGTTTCCACTGTTTGTCCTTCGGACTCACACCTTCACGGCTAGCTATCACAACCCCAATTATTTCCCAATTAAAACATTTAGCACACAATCAAACCACCAATTCCAGAAGTTAATTATTAAGGAATTATTAAGTGGTATTGTCATATCGACTATATCTTAAAAATAATGTCATTAACCAACACTTAGGGGATTCTGATTTACCGTGCAGACTTCATTATTAAAATCACTTAAGGGATTCTCGTGTACCCCATTATATTTTCATTATAAAATCACTTGGGGGATTCTCATGTACCCCACAAGGTTTTCAAAATCATATGTAACCATTTAACCATTTACACTATGCATTTTTTCAAGAAATAAGTCAAACCAAACAGTTTGGGGATTCCAATGTACCCCTAGTTCAAATTCCCACCTTTCTCATAACTACTAGCCAATTTTACAATGCAAGGTTGGGGTCATAACCACTTGATAAGTCACAAGTTTAGACAAAGTTTCCATTACCAAGTTCAACCACCATACCCATGCACCCGCATGTTCAAAACCATATTTAAAACAAGGAAAACCATAATTGAACCATAGGAAAACATTATTCAACAATGAACATCCAAAACACCCAACCTTTATTTCAAAACCATAACCATACCATTAAATACATACATTAAAACATGTTCTTTTACTAAAATAATAATGAGGGAGGAGTAACATGTCTTAGACAACAAAAAGTATGGAGAGAAACCACCCTAGAGAGTCTTAATTAATTAACTTGATGAAACCCTTACTTTTGCTTAAACAGAGAGTTTGAGAGATAATTTGAGAGTGTTTTATTGGAAATGGTGTCTTAATAAAGTCCCAAAAGGTGTTTTAAGTCATGGAATCAAAGGGACTTAAAGTGGGAAATGTACAGAATACCCTCATCTTAAAAGCTGTAGAAAAAACGTCTTTAGTTTCGAGTCAACCCATTGACTCATTACCACATCATATGACTCGTAGCCTAGAGTCGTACCTTAAATAGTGAGTTGGACACCCATACACTGTCCTTCTTACGACTCTATGATCCCACTCATGACCTGACCATGCGACTCATATGGTCTAGTCATATCCAAGATAGAACCCAAGGGATTAGACACTATACAACATACGACTAAGCCCCACCCCTCATAACTTATCCTCACGACTCTAGTGAACCACTTGTACTCAGATCCAAGTCAAGTCACTAAGTTACTGATTTGAATAAGGTTTGTCCTAATGACTCTTCACCACCCCTAACGACCCATACCACTAAGTCATAACCAAGCAAGAAAACCTAAGCACCATCCATTGAAAGCCTTACGACTAGGGTCACCTAACCCGTAACCACACCATATGACTCATATGATGAGTCATCACTAGGACAGTAATCTTAAAGCTTAAGAATTTTTCCAAGGGACAAAATTCAGGATTTTTCACTTTACTACTATTATTCACTACGGTCGAGAGAGAATGCGACCTTTTCTAACCTTCTATGATGATTTAGCCTCGGATTTTACCCTTGGTAATGGGTTTACAAACTTATACTTTTTTATACATGGTACTAGTCGTGCACTTAATATATATATATATATATAGGTATATCCCTCCGGTACTGGATGTAGTATAATGATGATGATTATAAATATGATGGTGGTTATGATGATGATGTTTATGATGTAAGCTCCAGTTCTAGTCCAGCAATTTAAGATGGTGATACACTGGGTTACCTTATTAAACTTAGATTAATTATGGTATTTTGGATTTTGTATGCACTCATCCTTGCATACGTATTGCCTATCACTAGTATATGCATACATCTATCAGCATTATGGGGGGTTGCATCAGTATAGGTGATGATTATGATTTGTGGTGTGGTGTGTGGTGTGTGTTGATTGAACCTTTTTAGGCCTATGGAAGTGGGGATTTATAGCAGACTTGGTTAGGTGGTAGTTGTTTGGGATAGCATGTTATTTACATTGTTATTATTGTTATTGTTATGATTGTTGGTTTATGATAGATAGATTATTGAGCTGGTATTAATATTCGAGGTATGATTCTAGTTTCTTTCCTTATTGTTATTTTATTATGGATAATTATCTCATGCTTAGACATATGGTTAAAGGGTCTAATTATGTTAGAGCTAGTTTCTTCTATAATTTAGAGGCCTTATAGTACTAGTATGGCTACTCTGGGTGAAACCTTGAGTTAGCTTTTCTATGTGTATCTAAAAGTGTGTGTGTGTATATATATATGTAGTTGTGGTATTACCGTATACCCCTTTCTTTTTTTATTCATGTTGTAGATCCATTCCTTGTCCTTGTATATATCTTTCTTCTACTATTTGTTCTTATATTGGATAGTGACATACGGTATATTACTTAGATACCTTTGTATGATATGAATAGGATAATTCATCCTTAATACCTTCTTATCCTTACTATGTTAGTTTCTTAGATATGAGTGGGATAGTTTATCCTTATTATCTCCTTAGCTTTGCTGTGTTGTAGCTAGTATGTTTGGGTGTAGTTTATATTCTTACTTACATGTTATGTATATTCACATTATCTTTGAAGCTCAGTTGGCAGTTACCTATTGTGTACCACGTGTTTAGTACTCTTACTACACTTTTATTACTTATAGATCATAGTATAGGTTATCATCATTGTTGTGTTCATGGGGTAGAGTAGCTATGGTTAGAACACATAGGGTGATATATTGGCATTTATAGTATTACTTTCATCCCTCATATGTACTAGAATGACCTTTATATTGTATTCTGAGATGGTTGTATCAGTATATCCATTTAGTACTTTATTTGTATCCTTGTTAATAGTAAAAGCGCTAGTATCAATTCTACTAGGTTTTAGGATTATGTTATGTATGTTAGTCTTTTACTATATCTATTCTGCATTTTTTCCTTCATTCTTTTGGTAATCTATTACTAGGAGTTTTGAACTATATGATTGGCTTGCCTATAGGTGGATTATAGTAGGCGCCATCATGACTTGAGAAATTGGGTCGTGGTAAATTGGTATCGATCTTACCAGTGTATTGTATAAGAGATAAATGTTTAGTAGAGTCTGACGGATTGGTGCAGACACATTCGTAACCTATCTTTTTTAGGCTATAGGGTATTCTTAGGAAATTTATTTCTTGACTCCTTATCATGTGTTTGTACTGCTATGATCCTTAAGAAAGTTCTTTGACTTTATTCTATTCCATATGGATGATGCAAGATTGTCGATATATGTGGATAGGACTTCAATATGTATTTCTAAATTTTTAGTGCAGCGTCAAATTGGAGAGTCAGGAATGGATGTCGAAAATGATGCTAGGGGATTTAGGACTAACTCAGCTCCAATAGATCTTGTGACTACTTCATCCCTTTGAGGTTCAATATTAGGGGTCCCAAGTATTTTTACAGATCCCTCTCAGTTAGGGATAACATCTGGTTCATTGAGCAGTTTTTAGGCCAGAGTTGGATTTGTTGGTGTTCATCAAATTCCTAATTAATTTCAGAGTACAAAATTAGGTTTCTTGAGTGGGACAGGCATATTCCTATGCTATATACTTTAGATAAAGACTTGGTACATAGATGTATTAGAGGATTAGCATTGCCACTTTATTTGGCATCGAAGCACTTGATAACAACTGGGTTTTCCTTCTCTTAGGCAATTTATTATGCGAGGACAATAGAGAAAGCATGCATTGAGACTTATGAAGGTGGTATTAAAAGGTCATGAATTTAGTATAGTGCTATTGGTATCTCATCCATAACTATCCTTTCAGTGGAGGTCAGTTTCACTTATATCCCATCGATTTTATGCAGGTGGTGTTTCCAACTATGGATGGTTCTCAGGTTGGTCATGGTGATCATAGCAGGTAGAGTTCTAGTTGAACCTTGTGGAGTATTCAATATTGGTCTTTAGACCATAGTAGTAATTTTAAATTAGTAAGGGAAGCATCTCAAAGTACTCCAAGGGCTTTTTTTTGTTGTGGCAAGATAGAACATTGGTCCAGAGAGTGCCCCAGATATGATTTAGTTATTCAAATAGATTTAGTGTATATTCCCCACCATCGTAGAGTACTTGAGGAAAGCTATGCCTGTGGGAAGGATGATCATGGTAGTAGAGAGTACTCTTAGTGCCATTTGGATAGCCATTTGGGCTCAATTCGTGTTTCTCACCAGGTTAGGCTTTAGGAGTTTTCTATGATTGTTGAGAGATCGGTCACTAGTCTAGAGAGTATTGAGTCATGGGATTATTGGTCTTTTAGCTCATTTGGATTAGCCTCATAATGTTGTGTCACCTTCAATAAGAGATAGTGCATTTGGCACCTCAGTTGATGATTTAGTCGATCGATCTGAGTTTGGACCCATTCAGATTTATTCTAAATTAAATTCGTCAGGCATATGATTATGGATTCAACAAGATAGGTGTTGTTTTATTTCCCTCATTTACTTCTTCATTTGTATGTATTGAGGTTTTCATACCCATCGATGATTATATGTCTTGATAAGTTTATATTGGTTGTTTTATGCCTTGTTATTGAAATCATGATTATATGACTACC
Source organism: Capsicum pubescens (assembly GCA_030864215.1). Classification (NCBI taxonomy): domain Eukaryota; kingdom Viridiplantae; phylum Streptophyta; class Magnoliopsida; order Solanales; family Solanaceae; genus Capsicum; species Capsicum pubescens. The sequence continues at coordinate 96,809,592 of CM061549.1, read as the reverse complement.
CTCGTGGATTGTTTCTTTTAGTAGTGGATGGAGTAGACCAGTGTTGATATTTCCTTAGGTGTGTAGCGTTTGGGTTTGAGTCCCATTTACCTTCGCATATTGGCCTTATTATGGTACTTTCTATTGATTTTCATTTTGGTACCACCTATTTATTATGTTTATATTGCTATGATTATTATTGTTATTTGGTGTGATTGATCCTTGCTTTCTAGATGGATAGACTATTAGCATCTAGTTAGAATTTTCCCTTCTATGTAGTTCTTATTTGTTGTCTTAGGTAGCTATATCTTGGTTGGATAATTTCTCTTCTATAGCAAGGTGAGGATTGTTCATTTTCCTTTTTTATTAGATGTGCTAGATTGATTGTGCAGTAGATTATGTTATTGAAGGTACGTTAACCTTCTACGGTTCTATTATGGTCTTAGAGTTGGAAATTTAGTTATATTTCCCATTCTCAAGTTTGGGATTCTTTGACATGCCTCCTGGTTTATGAAGGTTTTCACTTTGGTTAGCCCTCTTTATGTAGCTAGTTCTTAAGGTTGACCAATTTGCGGTCCATTCTTCCAATTTGTCTAGTTCATCGGTCGATAGTGGTTTTGATGTTGATGTTGAGAAGTCTTATATTCTTTCTTCCAATTTATTAGGTTAGTCTCCCGGTGATGGTTTCTCTTGGTATTAGTATGTAGTTGGACATTTTGTTCTTTCCATAATATGGTTTTGTTCTAGTGGAGTTAGAGAATTGAAGGTAGGTGATATTTCCTATGATCGCTCCTTAAGTTAGAAATTTGGAATTTCTTTATCCTGAGTTGTTTGGTTCATTTTTTGGTAATCGTCTTGACCTTAAAATTTGTGTCAAACTTCGTACTTTCTTCCTTGGTGAGGTGATTCATGGTTTGTTTGAGTTATGATTTTCCTACCTGGGTGGATTTAAGAAATTCTTGTTTCCGAATTTATTTAGCCTACTAAGACTTGGTAAAGTGCTTCTCCTTTGTGATATGTGCTTGTAGGTGTTCTTTGTCGAGATAAAGTGTTGGATTAATTATTCCTTGGCTAAAGATGCATTTCTCTAAGTTACTAAAGTGTTTGCTATTACAACTGTGGTTTACAGCCTTAGGGAGTTCTTGAGTATGTTTTGATGGTTCATACACCCTCAGATTTGGAATTAGTTGTTTGCATTTTCTATCAATGGTATATTCTCTGTGGTGATTTTTTTCTTTAATTGTGTTTCAGTTTTGGCTTAATATGATTTAGTTCAGATTGACTAACTTGGATTATAAGTTTGATTTATGTATTTAATGTTAGTCCAAATTTATTGGCTCAGTTTTGATTTGATGCATTAGAATAATAATTTGGAGCATGAATGACTACCCATCTTTAGTTTTGGTTTGGGCTTTTAAGATCGAGCGGTTCAGCCTTGGTGTAGAAATTTCATCTTGGGGTTGTAGAGCTTGAGTGCAGCCTTCGTCTCAGACTTGTCTAAGCTAGGATTTTGTCAATAGGCTAGTTGAGTCTACTCCATGGTTACCTATTCGATCTTCTTATGTTTGAATGGATTATGGTTGATAGTTGTTCAGATGATAGTCCATAGACACGGTGTTGGTCCCTTTATCTTTGACCTTGGGTTAAGAGTTTCCAATGATTTTTTTAGATGATATACTTCATGGGAGTAGTATGCTTTAGTTGGAGTCAGCTTGGCTTTATTTTTGGTTGATGGTCTATCTCAGAATGGATCATTCAGCAGTAAGTAGTTGTACTTTGGACTCCTGGATTTCATTTTTAAGGATTATCCAGACCACTTTTAGCATTGATATAGATTGAAGAGCTTGGTTATCTCCATTTGTAGGCCTAGGTAGCACTTTATGAGCTTATTCTCATGTTTGTCGTATGGACTTTCAGTAGATCAGGTTCAATTCTTCAAGTTTTCTTTGATGAGATTGCACAGACTAGACTCATGTGATTTTGTCCCTAGTTTTGGGTGTATAGTAGGTGTTGAATGGCAAAAGAAAATTATATTTTTATTTGGAGTTGGTCGCATGACTCATTCCTTAGTTTTCCTATGGCTTGGATGAGTTTTTATTTGATTTTCCTGGTATTAGTTTGGTATCAATGTGTCCCAGTTTGTATTTGTGTGCATCAGACTTCGTCGATTTAGTTGGGTTTTAGTTGGTCGTTGAGGTTGAGTTTTGTCTATTTAAGAGTAAAGTGCAGTAGATGGTTGAAAAAGGGATGCTGGTGGAAAAATCTCTTAAAAGAGTTCTCTCTTCATAGAGGTTATCTAGGAAGTCATGCTTGGTATTCGAGCCTATTTTTTATCATTTTAACCTTTCAAGATCTTTCTATCCATTGACTTTTGCAGATAAAAGTCCCTTTAGTAGTGGATATTATAATGACCCTCCAGGTCTTTTCCTTGATTTGCATGCTTTATCGGTATTTTGAACGTTCCTACAATGGCTATAGATCATTTATGACTTGTCAGAACTGTCAGTCCGGTGATCAGATAGTTTGTTTGGATTTTAGGCTCATTTCCCTACTTTGAAGTTGTTGCTCTTTAAGATTTGGTCTCGAACCAAAACTCCTAGTAGATGACCTTAGATTAGAATTTCAACAGTGTCTTCAGCTCTTGAACGTTGATTTAAGGCTAGGGGGACCCTTGGTTCAGGTATTATGTCTTTTTGACTTATTTTGGGTTGTTGGGCAGATTATGTGAAAAATTGAACTATAGGTGTGGTCCTCATATTTTGTCGAAATGAGCTCTGTCCATTCTGGACTTGGCAAAATCTGGTGCATCAAGTTGCTGCTGCAATCACGTTCTTCAGATGAGATTTATGCCTTAATAGATCATGATCACCAATGGCTATAAATCGCATTTACGAGATGAGATTGATGCCTTGACAGATCACGATCGCGATATCAGGGTCGCGATAGTGATTCCCGACCCTATTTAATCCTCTTCTTCCACCTAATTTCCCATTATTTTTCTACTATTTTTACACCAAGTTGAGAGCTCAAAGAGATTAAAAGAGTGTGGAATCATGCAAATAAGCTAAGATATGCTAACTAATCTTTTTGGTCATCTCCCATTGATTTTTCCTTTGATTTCCATCAAAATTCATGGTAAATTCTTAGAAATTAGGGCTTTAAATTCCTAAAATTTAAAGGTTGATTTGAGACCCGTTTTGTGCTCCATTTGTGCTCAACTTTTGAGCACACGTCCCTTATCCTTCGAGGGACCCTATGACGGGTTCAATTTTGGACTCTATTTGTAGACCCCACGGGTCCGTTCTTGACTTAAAAGTTGACCTAACTCTCAATAAAGCAATATGGGTCTTATTTTACTCCTAATGATGTATAGATTACTATTTTGATAGTGTGATGACATTTCAGGATCATGGCGTAAAGACGAACGACTTGTGGATGATTCAAGGATTTACGATTCGACCTCGAGGTAGGCTTTTGTCTACTTTTCTTAATGAGATGGTGTATTTTACATATTACATGTGAAATGAGAATGTTAAGTTTGATTGTGGGTAGAACACCGTGACTTATCCAAAGATTATTGAGTTTGGGGATTAGATAGGTGAATTGACCCTTAAGGTGAAATACTTAGTATCCTTCTATGAACATATGTCCATCTTCATAGAAAAATATGGGATTAGTAGTATGGCTATGGTGTTATGCTAGATATGGGATGGGATTTTGGTGTTGGAAGCGTGATTAGTATGATAAGCCTTATTTGGGATATCTAGCTATCTTGAAACAGTGATATACGTGGAGTTGACTTAATTGCTCATGCTCTAGGTAACATTTCTACCTTAGGTCTAATTATGGCTTATGTACCATCTAGAAGTCAATTTTAGATACCTTAGACTAGTTTGTGGTATGAGTTGCGGAAATATATACTTCGAGGATTAGAAGTGGGTTTGTCTGGTCAACTTTTGGCCAAGACTTGTGGTATCCCTTGTGGACTTATTTATACATTTTAGACATAGTTGAGACTAATTAGCCTTTAGTATGAGGGTACTTCACAGTTCAGTGAATTATGGTAGTTCTTCCCAGATTATGATAAGTTCCTATAGATATGATATGCCTCATAGATAAGATATATGACCTAATAGATATGATATGCCTCGTAGATATGATATATGGCCTATAGATATAATGTGCCTCATAGATATGATATATGACCTATAGATATAATATGACTCCTAGATATGATATATCATTTATAGATATGGCCAGTTATGATTTGGCTTATAGATATGAGATGGCATATAGGTATGGTTATTGATATGGATTTTGTTAATGTATATGGGTCTAAGGCTGTGATTATGATATTTTAGTTATTACGAACATATTGTTGGGCCCAAGGTCGTGTTATGATATTGGTTGGATTCTGAGAAATAGTTTATCCTTGTAAAATACATAACCGTAGATTATAAACGTGTGATGCTTATGATAGCATTGTTTAAATACTAGTGATGGCATGCATAGTTTTTGTACATTCATGATCATTAACGTGATAAGTGGTTTGATTCCAACTAGAATATTATTTCTATCCTTTTATCTAAAAAGGGATTTATTCCCACTTTTTTACCTTTAAAATGGATTTCTTCAAAACAGGAATCATAACATCTTAATGAATAACTTATGTGTATTGAGATTGAAAATGATGTTTTCAAGAGTTGGCTGAGTAGAATCAAGTCCATAGCCTTACTACTATTATTAACTATGGTCAAGAGAGATTCTGACCTTTTCTACACTCCTATGATGATTTAGTCCCGGAGTTTACCCAGGGTAATAAATTTATAGACTTATACTCTTTTAGACAAGGTACTAGCCATGCACTTAATATAACTATATATACACACATGTAAATCCCTCTGGTACTATATGGATTTTGATAATGATGATGATACTTATGAATATGATGGTGGTTATGATGATAATGTTTATGATATGAGCTCTGGTTTGAGTCCAAAAATTGATGATGATGTTTATATTTTGAGGTGATACACTGGGTTACATTATGATACTTTGATTGGTTGTGGTACTGTGTATTCTGTTTGCATTCATCCTTTTATATGTATTGCCTATCACCAGTATGCGCCTATATCTATCAGCCTTATAAAGAGTTGCATAGGTATAGGTGATATGTATGGCTTATGGTGTGTAGTGTTTTGATTGGAACTTTTTGGGCCTATGGTGGTGGGGATTTATAACAGGCCTAGTTATGTGTTAATTTTCCAGACTAGCCGATTATTCGCATTGTTATTGTTGTTATTATTATGAAGGTTAGTTTGTGACAGATAGATTATTGAGCCAGAATTGAGATTTGAGGTATGATTCTGGTTCCTTTCCTTACATTTATTTCATGATGTATAATCATCTTATGTTTAGACGTATGGTTAGAGGCCCTAATTATGTTAGTGTTAGTTTCTACTATGATTTAGAGGCCTTATAATGCTAGTATGGCTACTCTAGGTCATACCTTGAGTTAGCTTTGTCAGGACTTTATCTACAGGTATTTATATATATATATAGCTATGGTATTACTGTATACCCCTTCCTTCTTTTATTCATGTTGTATATACATTCCTTCACCTTGTATATATATGTATATATCTTTCTTCTCCTATTTGTTCTTATATTGGCTAGTGATATATGGTATAGTACTTAGATTCCTGAGTATGATATGAATAGGAAAGTTCATCCTTAATACCTCCTTATCCTTGCTATGTTAGTTTCTTGGATATGATTGGATAGTTCATCCTTATTGTCTCCTTAGTTTTACTATATTGTATCTTGGATATTTGGGTGGTTTATATTGTTTCCTACATGTTATTTTTATTTGCCCTATCTTTGGAGCTCAGTCAGCAGTTTCCTACTGAGAACCATGTGTTTGGTACTCATACTACACTTCTACAGCCTGCAGATTATAGTATGGGTTATCATTATTATTGTGTGCATCGTGTAGAGAAGCTATGGTTCGGAGACATTAGGTGATCTCCTAGCATTTGGAGTATTACTTTCCTCCCTCTTGTGTACTAGATTGATCTCTATGTTGTATTTAGAGAAGATTGTATTTGTTTATTCATTTAGTACTTCATTTGTTTCCTTATCAATAGTTGAAGATCTTGTATCGATTCCCCTAGGTTTTGGGATTATCTTATATATGTTATTTTTTACTATATCATTTTAGAACCCTTGGGCGGTTGCACCACGTAGTGAGGGACTAGGTCCCTCAAAGTTAGTCACAAGCGATAGAATAGTAAAGCAACTATAAGGTTCTGGAAAGACAAATGTTGTGCAAGAAGGTAAGAACACAAGATTTTTACCTAGAAACCCAAGAAGGGAAAAACCACGGCTTGCCCTCACAAGCACCAAACAGTCTACTATAACCAACCTCTTGATTACATACTCAACTGTGAACCTAACTATAGGTTCTTTTCGCTTGTAACAACTCTATTACAAGCTCATCTTGGTAACTCTACCATGGACCATCTCCACTAATTAACTCTAATCAGCAAAAATCTTAGGCAACTCTACCTAAGCACTCTCTACTCAAAGAGAAAAACACTACTCTTATAGCTTGAGTATTTTGGTTACAAAACAAATTTCACTCAAGAACAATTTCTATTTAAGCTCACATAAATAGCTAAGAACTTGAGCAGTGTTGAAATGGGGTTTTGCTGCCTCTCTTTTCACTCTTTAGAATTTGCAAAAAAAAATGTTTTATGAAGAGGCCTCTCTTTACTTTTTTATTAGGGATGAAATATCATTGGACCAGAACAGTCAGACTAAAATAATGCATAAAACATACTATCTTTAAGAGCCAACATAAGCACTAAAATATAAAACTGACACTGGATTGGTCTGGGACTGGGATAATAAGACTTTAGAAGGGGGAGGTTTTTTGGAAAAGACTTAAGAAGCATATCCATTCTTGCATTTTCAGCATTATGAGCATCCAACAACTATTTGGTTAGAGCCTTTACTTTAGCATTCAGTTCTAGAACTGCACTAGTCAGTTTTTCCAGTTTTGCCATGAGTCTTGCATTTTCAGCTGCAAGTTCATCTATGGCACCTGGTCCCTCAGAGTACAACTTCTAATTCTGCAACTTTAGGCTAACTATTTTAGCATCTTTGGCATCCATCTTGATCCTTAATTCCTCTATTTCCTTTCACAACCTTTCTTCAACCACTAGCAACTCTGACACTTGAGACACAAATCCAGCTTTTCCTTATATGCATTCATTCTCTACAAGGGTTGTTAGGCTGATAATTTGCTTGGTTTTCCCAAGTGTTCCCTTAGTTCAACACACACCATAATGTTTGAACACCTTGTTCAAGAGATATCCATATGGCATTTTATGTCTTCCTTCTTTTTCATGGATCACTTTATGTATATGCTCAATAATTAGAGCTAGAAGGATTATGAATTCAAACTTGCTCAAGGATTCAATCCTTTTCAGACAGCATTTTATGATTATTATGAGCTTCTTGTATAGGCACTAACATGAGTGATGGGACCAAGTCCCTTTTATTTTTGACTGAATTATGTACATGTGATGGCTTCAATTGTTTTTCTCCTAAGTTTTTCTCATGAGTATATACTTGTAAAGGTATGGAGCTATGTTATATTAATAGACACTTATTCTTTGAAGGATACCTACCTCCTTAGCATATCCAATTCTTGGAGTTACACATATTCATATGTCAGGTCGAGTTGGCTCGATCAATTCCTGATCTGGCATCGTATTGAAACTTCCTGTTTTAAGATGAGTCTTGAAAGAACCAGTTCCTTGAAATCAACTATTTCAAGATATGAAATTACCACCTTAGAGTTCTTTGATTGAGAGAACATAGTCGGATCTTCAAGGATTAAGCGTTAAACACTTACTTGTAATAAACATTCCTGACTGCATTCCTCTTTCTCCAGCCAGGAACTATGATCACTTGTTTGATTTTGGAACCCACTTGATTTTGAGTTCCCAGTAAGAATAAAATGGTGTGACCAAAACCTTCTTGGACCATCTAGGTAGAGAATTCTTCTTTATCTTATTCAAGTACTTGAATCCATTTGGCTGTGTATTCTCCTCCCAAGCATATCTAAATTTGATCATGCCATCCTTTTTTCAGCTTTGATAGTTCCCTTTAGAGTGCCCATCTATCTCACAATTATAGTCCCTAGATTTGAAATCCTTCATTCTAGCACCATTGACAGTCTTTTCTATCCATCCAGTATATTGGAATTCTCCTTGATAACCTAGTCTTTTATCAGCATTAACACCTTGACTAGTCAGATTAGAGAGAATCTATGAGGATGTTGTCCATTAAAGGGACTTGTTAAGATATTCTCTTAGTGGACCAGGTCCCTTTATAAATTTCCATTCTTGTGAAGTGTAGACATAAGGTGTCTTTAGTAATCCCTCAAGATCAACTTGAAGCCTTGAAGATTCTTTCTTCCTTTTTTCATATTCATCATTTATTTCTTCAGATTGCTCATTAAACTCTGAATTTCAAATTTTATTTTTGTGAACAACTTGTTAGTTTCAAAAATTTGGAAAGTTAAAGCAATCAACTCATGATATTGATTCTCTACTTTCTCTTCTAGAACATTTTTTCATCGGTTAGTTCACACACAGAGTCTATCAAAACACTAGCAAGCTTCTTTATCTTTTTAGTAGAATAGTTATCTAAATTTTCCTTAATATCAAGGAGTGATACCTCCTTTTACTTTTCATCTTCTTCTGGATTATAGGAAGAGTCTCCCCATACTGCTAGAGCTCTTTTTACTGATTACTCAGTTGTTGCCTTTCTCCTTGAATTTTCATGGTTTTGATTATTCTTTTGCATTTGGCAATTTTTATTGAATCCTTTAGAGCAACCATCTTGTGACAACCTTGAATATTACCATCTCTATTAATAGGTTGACCACTCCTTTTTATGGAACTAACAATTTTTGTTGCCAAAAGTGCAACATCAGTGCTTTCTTCACCTATATTGGACTTTAAAGCCTTTAAGGTTAGGATCTTTTCTTTTTTTCTTCTTTTTTTCCACCCCTAGTTCAATTATAGTAGCCATGATGACCAGAACACTGTAGGTATGAACTTTTTAGTGTGCACATACTCTGATACCAATTCATAAAACCCTTGGGGGTAACACCACATAGTGAGGGATCAAGTACCTCAAATTCAGTCATAAAAATTAGAATAGAAAAGAAACTATGAGATGTTGGAAAGACAAATGTAGTGGAGGAAGGTAAGAACACAAGATTTTTATGTTAAAACCCAAGAAGAGAAAAAACACGGCTTGCCCTCACAAGCACCAAATAGTACACTATAACCAATCTCTTGATTACAGACTCAACTGTGAACCTAAATCTAGGTTCCTTTTTCTTGTAACAACTCTATTATAAGATCATCTTGGTAACTCTACCATGGACCCTCTTCACTGGTTAACTCTTATCAGCAACAAGCTTAGGTAACTCTACCTAATCACTCTTTACTCAAAGAGAAAAACACTACTTTTATATCTTGAGTAGTTCAGTTACAAAACAAAGCTCACTCAAGACCAATTTTTATTTAATCTCACATAAACAACTAAGAACTTGAGCAGTGTTGAAATGGGTTTTTGCTGCCTCTCTTTTCTCTCTTTAGAATTTACCAAAAACCCATTTGATGAGGAGGCTTATCTTTTCTTTTTTATTAGGGCTTAAATATTATTGGACCAGCAATCCAAGTTTGTACAAAATAGCACCTGGAAGTTTGTTACACAAGCGGACAAAATTGTGCAGACACCGTGTGCCAGCTATAATGTACCTCATACGTCCAGGGACCTAGTCCCTTGCAGTTTAGTTGGTCATAATCAAAACTACATATATCACTTCTATTTTTTGTTCTTTCCTTCATTCTTTTGGTAGTCCATTACTAGCAGTTTCGGACTACGGGAATGGCTTGCCTATAAATGGGTTATAGTAGATGTTGTCATGATCTGAGAAACTGGGTCATGACATATTGGGATTTAAAAAATCTTAATATTGATTGGAAAAAGGCCTCCAGTCTATAGTTTATCAAATACAAGAGTTAGAGGAATTCTCTTTTCAGGCGTATAAGAGCTTGATTCTATACAAGGAGCAAATAAAATGTGGCATGATGCCAAGATATTGAAGAGAGATTTTCATGTAGGATATGAGGTGTTACTCTTTACTTCAAGATTAAAACTCTTCACAGAGTAACTAAAGTCTATGTGATAGGGCTATTTCATGGTGGTAAATATGTATCCTAGTGGTTCAATTAAATTAGAAGAAATTAAGAAGAAAAGGTTCCCGGTAAATGGTCAAAGGTTGAAAAACTTTTATATTAAGGGGATAGGATCTAACAAAGTAGAGTCACTCCATTTAAATGATATTTCTTACTGATTAACAATGTCGTGCCACGACAATAACAAAGGCGCTTCTGAGGAGGCAACCCAAGATTTATTTTTTTGTTTTGGAAAAGGTATTTTGAATGGTGGAAGTGTGTGCTGGAGTTGGAATGTGGAAAAAAAGTTAGATTTGAAAATATGGGAGATCATGACTAAAGCTTTAGGAAAGATGCTTTGGAACATCGTTAAACCCATTAACATATTGTCGGAGCCCTTCTCGCTGAATATTAATCCCCAAAGATTATTCAACTGTTGAATTTGGTGTTGTTCTTCAACTTTTGGCATTTCCTCAATGATTTTTTTGATGGATTAGCCCATCACCAAATTTGATTGCCATAAAGGATACCCAAGGTGTACATACAGTTAGAATTGGTGATGGATTGACAATTCAGCATATTGCTGACATCATCAATGATGTTATGCATATCGCCAAAATAGTTCATGTGTTAAAGGATGATGGTTTTACTTTCTATGACCCTTGACATTTTAATTTCTTTTGACCCTTAGTATTATTCAAACTCTTCCCATTCCCTATTCCATCTATTCGATCACTTAACCCACTCTACAAACACATATATACACACTTGAACCTACCACTTTTATATTTGTGCAATGACAACACCATCACCATCATCGTTCACTCATTTGAATCACAAACCACCATCATTCCAACTTTTATTTGTCATTTTGTCTCTAAAATAGAAGGTTAGAGTTCAAACTGTGGTTTTAATTTTATTTCATTGATTTTGTTGGTATTTCATATTATTTATTATTTGCCTTTGTTATTTTCCATTATATTTTGATATGTTTAGTCAAAGTATTCAATTTTTAGATTTTGAAATTTAGAGTTTTAAGAATTTGATGTTTAAACCACTGAAATTAGAGGATTTGGTGTTGAATCTTGGTGTTGAATCTTTCTTATTCATGCGATTTTGGTTAAATTTTTAGCATATTAGGACGACTTTTGTTTGTGGGTTTGTATTGATTTGGAAATCAATTGATTTTTCCTACTAATATATGGGTGATGTCTTTCTTAAGGGAAAAATCATTGATGTGTTATTTTATTGTTGAAACCTAGAGAAGTTTGAGTACCTATGGTTTTTAGGAATCAAAATTGCCATGAAAATGGTTTGAGAAAGTTCAAAAATCATGAACCTATTGAAGGTTGGAGAATATGACCAAGTTTGAGCTTTGGTGATGTGCCAAACCTCATGGAAGGTCACCATAGCTCTCCCTATATGATCAAAATAAATAGTGGGATTGACTATCTAAGGTGTAATTTGGTGATTCCTTAGTGGTTTGATGATGCTCGAGGAGTACCATATAATACTTTGGCATTTTTCTGAGTCCCAACTTTCCTGCACCAATCTTTCCTTCCTTAATTATTTCCTTTTGTGATGGGGGAAATGCATCACCAAATACTTTGGAAATCCACCTAAGCAATTTTGTAATTCATACTCAAGAAATTTACTATGTGTTGTTGCTAACTTTGGCCTGGTTCATTGCTTCTCTTACTTGTAGATACGCCTAGAAATAAGCATATATCTAATAAACAAACTCGTTTTCCTTCTCCTTCATCCAATGTTTTGAAAGGGGTAAAGATTCCAGAACAATCACAATAGGAAAGCATGGTTCACAAAAAAGGGGTTGAGAAAACTAGAAGTAATGCTCTTATTGTTGAGGAGCAAAGTTCAAAGCATATCTATAACTCCAAGAGGTATAATCTCAATTTCTAGGAGAAGGGAAACACCACTCCCATTCATGAAACACTCAAGAATCCTTATACTGCATCAAGTCTTTACCCTTAGGGAGGTCACAGGTTCCTCAATTAGTTTAAGGTGTATGAAAAGGTGACAATGCAAAGACTGAGTAAGAAAGGATTAAAAGGAAAGTAAAATAGTGTCTTGGATGTCATCCCTTATCATGGTTTTGAGAAAATCACCAATCCATTGAATCCATATATGGAGAACTGGGTTAGAATGTTCTACGTAGAATACCAAAAATTATTTCCAGCTAAGAGGGGAAGTGATAAACCTCAAGGGATGATTGATGAAGTGGTGGTTAAAGATGTAAAATTAAGTGTGATGGAAAATTTATAAATTTGATATATGGTGACACCATGTACATATATCACTACTTTGCCTCCCAAATTTAAAGAAATATTAAAGATTTTCGGAGTTGGTTAGCCCCTTTGATGAGCAATGTGAACCCTTCATCGCTTGCTCCCAGTACACCAATTGAGAAAGGTGATATACACTTGGAAACTTGGTATTGGTTGAGCTTCATGTATAGTAATCTCCTACTTTCTTAGAATAATACAATTTTGGTGCAACCTCAGGAAGTGTAAATATCATAAATAAGGAAATACTTAATCTTTCCATGATCATTATTCCAAATATTATTCATCAGGCCTAATAAAAGAAAACCTCCCTTTCTTTCACACGTATAATCATGAAATTATGTCATCGTGGTAGAGTTTCCTTAGATAAAAATAAAGAATTTTAGAACTTTCCCACCTCGAATATTGATATTACCCATTTAGAGATTGTATAAGAAGTTAAAAAGAAGAAAGCATGGGTAGATGATTCCCCGACAATTGACATTGATTCACTTGATAGTGGTGCTTTCCAACCCACTCCTACTACTACTCCTACTCTTCTAGTTTCCTCCATAGGTCCACCAACGCAGCCTCCAAAACCCACTACTCCTGGTCATCGACCATCTACTACTGCAGTCACTCTAAGGACCCCTCTTAATTAGGTGGATATCTTTCAAATGGGTTAGTTGGTGTACTTAAGAGATATGAAGTCATCTAGGTTGGAGGATGAGATACCTCAAATGATTGTTGATATGGTGAAATACACCATGGCACTAGTTCATGATAAGTTGAAATGCATCTGTGAGACCTTGTTAATATATGGTACTAAGTTAGATAATTTGAGTACTCCACAACTGACAGTCCAAGATGTTGTGTTGATTAAGATGAAAGAAGAGCTCACTTCACTTCAGAAGTATGTTAATGAGCTTTGGCTCCTAGATTTTCCATACCTATGGGAAGCTTCAATTCACACACTAGCCTCACCACTTGTTCATGCTAATACTAGAATAAAGTAGGAGGATAGGTTGGATCAAGCTTCAAATAAGAAGGAGATTGATGAGGACCTGTTTGGTGCTTACATTAAGGATAAGATATTGTCTTATATACAAGCTGACAGGAAGAAGACTGGGATGATATTCTTTCTTTCACTTTAGAGAGGTTGACTAGAGAGAAGACACAGATTGGGACCTCCAGTTTAGCAATTTTTATGGACACAATACTAGATCTACCCCTATATACCACTATTGGGATTGATCTAGGCACTGATACCTAGACAGAGACCACTTATGGGAGTCATTCATCACCACAGGCTTAGCTGTATTTAGGAAGACCCTCATCTCATTCTCTTTTAATTATCTTAAACCTATTTTATTAAGAACAATTCATACTTTAGAGTTTGGTCGGTGATTTATTTTGGATTTGTAATATTTTAGCTTGCTATTAAGATATTTTTTTATGATATTCTATTTATGATACTCAATTTTTTTTTTGGTTTGTGGATCAGATTTGATTCAGATTTTCATTTGGATATTTTTCATTTTGTGTTGTAATATTGGAGATTTAATACTTTGATTGATTCAAGTTTGGTGTGTTAATTTTCATTTTCATTTCCTTACTTTTTATTTTAGATTAATAGTTTGTAGTTTAGTCGTAAATAAAATTCATTTTGGCATGAGTACTTAGGAAAAATTATACTAGCAATAGAACACTATGACTCAAATCATACTCTTTGGGAAGTTTTTCATATGGGAAACTCTTTTAAATGATAAATCATTGTGAATTGTCCTATATTTCAATATGTGCCCTATTTCAAAATTTTCTTTTGTTTAGATGAGTTATTTAGGCACTCATTATATAGCCACATCTTGTTTTGACTAGTTAATAACCTTCTTCAATATATTCTATGAATATTGTATATCAACTAAGGAAAGGTGCTTCGGTGTGAGATTAGTGCCACGTGTGGGTGAGTATTCGACTTGATCTTGCTTAGTCCACCTAGAACTTTCTCAATTGCTTTATAGCTAAAGATTGTTCAATGTTAGAGATGTAATCTAAGTCCATTGATTGAGAGTGAACCTCTAATTTAACAAAAATAGCCACACCTTTATGAGTTGAGTGACTAATTTTGCCCCTAATTTGAGCCTTTGAACCCCTTTTCATGATCACCTTATTACAAGACAAAACCTTTTTGACATAATTCCCTTTATGAACCAAACCCTTCTTAAAGCGTCCAGGTGAGGCCGTGAACCAACTGAGGCCAAAAGCATAAGTTGGGGATGGAGGATCCATTTGGATTTAGTTTTGTGATTGGAAGTTCACAATGTGGGACCATTCACTTCCTCTTCTAATTATCATCGTATCCTTTGTAAATATATAAGAAATGGAATAAAAAAGATTAAAAAAAATTAAAAAAAGTTGTAGTTGTGTTTCTAGCTTGTAAATATTCAAAGTAGTACAATGATTGAAAGGATAGGAAGCAGAAGATAGCTTGAAAATTTCTTAGAATTGGTCCTTGGATTTGTACAAGAAGCATATTTTGGGAAAGAAGTGGAATTGGGGTCTCTTTAGATGCTTCTATGGGGTAGAGTTACTATAGCCTTAACTTGACCCTACCTTATATGTTTCCTACACTACAAGCCGAAGTAGAACTTTAACATCTGAAAGGATAAAAAGAGGAAATAGCTTGAAAATTTTTTAGAATTAGTCCTTGGAATTTTACAAAAAAATAAGTTTTGGGAAAGAAATTTCACTAAGGTCCCTTTAGATGCTTCGGGGGGTCAATATAACCTCAAGTTATCCTTCCTTACCTGTTACCTATGATACAAGCCAAAGCAAGACATTAGTGATCTCCAAAGTAGCATGCGTTAATGTAATAAAATAGAGCTTAAGTACAAGCCTATGATGTGGTACTTATGGTCATGATTGTCTTTCGAGAGTGAGTGATTCGTGGTAATCCCTTGTTTTAATGTTTATCATTTCCTTAGAGAAAGGACTTCTTTGTGTGAGGTCACTTGATTGCAATGATTGAACATCCTTTAATTTAGTTGGAGTCTAAGATCTTAAGTGTAGTTTGACAATATTTAGTCAACATTTGAGGCTTGTTGTTCACAAATTAAGTGTTTGATAGATGAGATATGTTCCACTATTTTCAAAACCATGAGGGAAAAGTGTTTTTTCTTTGAAGTATATGTCCAAGCTCCCAAGTACTACCATTTATAGGTATTGTTGATGTTGTTTATGGATTAATTTACATGAGAAGAAGCAAAAAATTAAGTTGGAAGTGTTTATGAGTTGGTAATTTGTGACTCATTTGGCCTAAAAGTTGTAAGAAATCAAGTTGTCAATGCTAATTTGGATTAGTATTACTGCTCTTTAGGTTCATTTTTAGGGTAAAGTCCAAGAGAAGGTTGAAAGAGCAAAAAGAAACTATGTCCTAAAAGATTAGAGCTAAAAATGTAAAAGAACATCACATGGGAGGATTGGTGTATCGCCAAAACAACCCACGCATCAACAAATATGGGACTCCATCACCAACTTTAACAGTTCAACCCAAGTGAAATTCAAATGATTCAATGACGAAAAAAAGCATTTGGCATATTATTGAACGAGTTAGTGAAGCCAAGATCTATCAAAAAGGCACCAAAAGACAACCCCCAAAGCTCAAGTTTGTTTCTAATTCGATGAGTCACAAGCAATTTGATGTGTCACTGAGTGGTTTAACAGTGGGATATCCATCCACTAATTTGTACGCAATGATATTTTTGTAATTTTTAGGCCCATTTTTACTAAAGCTATTGAAGTCTTTTAGTAAGCTTGGTACCCTATTCTTATCAGTTTTGAGATTTGTGAGTTTTTAAATGAAATCCTAGAGCTAATTTTAACCATTTTGTGTTGAGATTTTTCTTTGAATTTGGAATTATCTTGGATTATTTGGATTTTTGGAGAATCTTAATGAATATATGGGTATATTTCTCTTATATTTTGTCATGAGTAGCTAAATTCCATCTTGGGATTATGTATAAATGAGTAGTGATAATTGTATTGGTGTTGTTTATTTTCCTCCTTAATTATTTGGTTGTTATAGATTTGACTTCGACTCCATGTTATCATGTAATACCCCATATTTTCCAAGCTTAAATTAACTCTCAGTCCATGAGTTATCCTATATAAAAATTTTGAAATACTTGGTATTTTTCAGTTTAGAGCTCACCAATGCATAGGAAATTCAGTTAGCTTTCCAACAATATAAAGTGCCCAAATTTGATACTCGGGCAAAGAGTTAGAGCCATTTTAGTGAAACAGTGTAGCACCTGGTACTTCAGCACGTTGCGGAGGTAGTCCAAATGGAAATTATCATTTTCCAGCGTTCCAACTCGATCCCACCGCATCGCGATGAGTCCAAAATTCAGAATCAAAGGGGCTCTGTGATTCCACCGCATCACGCCAAGCCACCAGTTCCCAATTGTTGAATTCCAGTGACATAGCGCGATAGCGCCATGTCACACCAGGTGCCCAAATCGGGTTTTTCATTACGAATTTTTATATCTTTTCCAGGGGTAATTGGGTTTTTTTCACCGCCCTAATTAGTCTAAACACGAAAGTGTACCCCTAAATAACACATTGCCTCATTATTTCCTCACTTTCTCACAAGAATAAAACACTCTCTCTCAAAGAGGTGAAAACCCTAGTTTAAGAAATCAAGAACCTTCAAGAAATAATCTTCTAAGGTATGTTAGGTGTTCATTCATGGTCTCCTTTCACCCATGAAGTCCAAGAACCCTTTTAAAATACGAATATTTTGTATTTATGAATTTCCATGATTGAGTTGAATTGAATTCATGTTCATATTATTGTTGGGTTTTAATCCATGATTTAAATTACAAATTCCAAGAATTGATCCTAGTATGTGTTGATTTACATGATATTCATGATAAACCCTTCAATTTGTAAGTTGATTGTTGAAATAATGTCAACCGTAAGTGTTTATGATTTAATGATTCAGTTATGCCTCCCATCTGTTTGATAAATTGTCCATGAGAATGAAATAATGTCATTACAGCATGTTAATATATCTTCCCTATTCATGAGTTAATGCATTACAAGTGTTTGATGAAATGCCTCTATGAATGAATTATGACAAAGTGAACATTGTTATGTTATTCAAGATTATGCTATGCCTTTCTTTTTATGCTATCGAGTCCTAAGGGTATTTATTACCCGATAATCTTGTTGTTTATCTAGAGCCAGTGTCAATTACAGAATAGTATCAGTCATTTCACCATCAGTAGTACTCAGTAAGTTACAAAACTCAGTATTAGTTCAATCCAGTCAATTAACATGCTCAGTAATAGTTAAGTCAAGCCTAGTACAGTCCAGTGATCAGATCAGTGTCTTTGGTTGGGAGTAGGATTCAGCACCGAGTGAACCCAGGGATGGGGGCATTCCTATTAGAATCGGGTTTGACCCTTAGTAGCAATCCCTGAGTTACAAAACTACGTAGCCAGCGTAGGTTGGGATGACTTCCTGCTAGATAAGGGTTGACACATCTCTCATGATTTTTCCTATTAGTGAGGATTGACAAAATGTCTTCCTATTAGTTAGGGTTAACTCACAGCCAGTGTTAGTGCCCGTGGCACAATATTAGCGCCCTTCCAACTAGGGTTATAGGTTGGACCCCAATCAGTTCAGAGAGGGGCATGTCGGTTGGATGATTACCTCCCACAGTCTCAGTTTTAGTCTCAATTTAGAATTCAGTTTAGTTCTACAGAATTAGGACTGCAGATACAGTCACTCAGTATCAGTAATTCAGTTATTAGTAACTTCATATATCAGTTACTTAGTTATTAGAACTCAGTACTTACCTTTAGAAAAGCTTAGATACATTATATATATATATATATGTGTGTGTATGTGCACATTATTACATACTCAGTATTTATAGCAGTTTTAGTTATCCATGTACTCTCACATTCGGTAACTCTATAGCATTCAGTCAGTTATTTTTCATGCATATAGACCCTTGCATTCAACCTTACCTCATCTAGCATACCAATACATTTCACGTACTAATGCATACTTTCTCTTTATGCTATTATGTCTTATATCATACGTTCGGACGCTCAGGTTCCCGACCGCACTTAGACAAATCCAGTTAGCAGTCACAGATTTAGTAGTGAGTCCTCATCTATTAAGGGCATACTTTATTTCAGTATTTTAGTTTATTAGTAGTTCGGTAGCCGAAGTTAGTTGGGGGCTTAACCCATCAACTCCATATTCAGACAGTTCAATTAAAGGATTTCAAACTATACCAGTTCAGACAGTGTTTAGTTTTCAGATGTTTTACCAGATGTTATTATTTATCAGTATTTAGATTTTGAACCTTAAGGCAATTCATCCTAATTCCATATTTATTTCATTATTATTATTCAGTGCTCACAACAGGTATCATTCATAGGTTAGCTTGTGGACCTTTGGGGTCGTAAGCATAGTATAGCATTCGGGGTACAGACTTGGGGTGCTAAAAACTTGGTATCAGAGTCTAAGGTTCAACGGAGTCCTAGGGAATATTAAAGTCACATCAAGTAGAGTCTTGTGCATGGGTGTGTAGTGCACCACACTTATGGACCGGAGGCTATGGATGTTTTTATGAAAAGTTTCCCTTCTTTCAGTGTTCATGTCGTGCGAGTGAGAATAAGCTTAAGTTAAACTCTCATTCTAATCCTTTTATTCCTTTTGGTTATAGAATATGCCTCCCAAAAGGACTAATGGAAGAAGAACTGTAAATCAGTCAGCACCTCAGCCCGTTCAGGCAGATCCCCTGGAAGAGCATGTCTCCCATGCAGAATTCAGGGCTACTTTCATTACCTTAGCTTATTCAGTAGTTGCTTAGAATAATTTGCAAATTGTTTTTCTATCTAGGTTTGGGGTTCATACTTAGCAGAGTAAGGGGAAGCGTAAGAAGAAAGATAGAAAGAATAAGAGAGTCAGACCAAGTAGTTTTAAGAAAATATCAGGGGTTAGTAACCGTTCCCAATCCTGTCAGAGATTCTTAGCCACAGTTCTGCTTTCAGTCAGAGCGCCAGTACCTAAGTATAAAAATGTCATTTGAGATGGAGCACCAGGCCCTAAGTCCCAAGGTAGTGGGAAGGGTGTTCGTACTAATCTGCTTTGTGAAGAATATGGTAAAAACATAAGAGAGTGTGTAGAGCTGGCCGCAATATTAGTTTCAGGTGTGGAAAGCCAGGCCATAGATTCAGAGATTGTCCTTAGTCGAATTCACAGGGTCAGTCAAATCATTTTCTAGCTCAGTACGGTCACCCAAATTAGTAGGGTTCCACTTCCAGTGCCGCCAGTGGGAAACGCCCAAATAGGATTTATGCACTTCAGTCCAGATAAGATCAGGAAAGTTCTCCTAATGCGGTCACTGGTATGTTACAGATCATGCATTTATATATTCATGCCTTATTAGATCCAGGAGCTTCTCTATCTTTTGTAACTCCTTGCATAGAAGTCAACTTTAAGTCAGACTAGAAATCTAAACATAAACTTTCTTAGTGCTTACCTTAGTGGGTAAATCTATTCTAGCTAGACGAGTATACAGAAATTGCTTGATTACAGTATCCCAGAAAATTCCTTTAGCTGAGTTCAATAATAGAGTTGTTCAGTTTTAGTTTCTTGATGAACCAGTCCTTGAATAAAGGGGTAGTACCTCAGTTTTAGTTGATTTAAGTTTGAATCTCTAGATTGAACTAGTAGAAAGAGGAGTGAGAATTCTAAGTTAGTTAGTGTTGAGGTTGTTATATGATGATTATTGGAGCAATAGAAAGCTAAGAATCATGTATCAGAATGAAGTACTAGCAGTGGACCTTAAATTATCAAGAGTAGTCCTTCAGAATTAACTTAGTGTTTACGAGTATTGTTATATCTTGGGCTCTAGAGCAAAGTGGTTTTAGTTCGATTTAGAATTTATTAAGGGGTTCACAGACTTAGAATAACGACTTTAAGCTAAGGGAGAGATGGAAGCACAAGTAACCAAGTTATACTTTCAGATTTTAGTAGTAATATCAGTATTTGTGGAGAAACAGTGGGAGAGGTTAAAACCTAACCTGTCCTTACCTCAGTTCAAAGTTTTTCACTTCAGCTATCACGATATCTACTCACGCAGTACATGTCAGCTCTATGATCATAGCTCTTATTCATGCATATTATTAAAAATCATTTACGTTTACAGTTCCAGTTCACTCAGTATTATGAATCATGTTCCATGAATACAAAAACTCCTAACTCAGGTCATGCAACTCATAACTCATGTACTCATGCTTTATAGTATGCTCAGTTCTCATGACTTATGCTATACTCCTAATGATCAGCTAAATTCAAATTTATGTCATGTATATCCTCAGTCTAGATCTCTTGATAAAATCCATGAGGTTGGTGTTCTATTCCTCAGACCTTAGTTAAGTGTCAAGTTCGGTATAGTGTACATTCATGATTCAGGTCATTTTAACCTTCAGTGAACTTTCCTTATTAAATAATGTAGTGATGAGCAGTTTCTTAGAAGGGAGAGAGTAATTGTTTCATGATAAGAAAAGATTGTTGTATGCTAGTTTTGCACAAGGCTATAGTTATGAAGATAGGCTTGCATGACATGTTATGTGCAAGTGGCGAAATGCATTTTGGAGATTTGACTAGGCTTGAACAAAGTAGGAGAATTTAGTACAGCTCAGACCTTAGTAGGTAGAGTTATTAGTGCCTATATTACAGAGTTTTAGCCATGTGGTGAATTCTCATTCAGATGTCTTATTCAGACCATGCCAATATTTTCTTACTCCTTAAAGTCAGTAGAACTTTATAGAAAGAGTGTTAAGAAATGCTCTAGATGAGTATAAGTTTTCAGTGTGAGTTAGTCCGTAAAGCCAGCAATTCAGTTTAGCAGTCAGGCGGACAAGTTAGTATGGTTTCCCCATCTTTCCACCCAGTCGTATTATTCAAAGTTTCATGAATATGACTATTCCAAGATAGAGCATCCTAGTAGTTATGAGTTCATCCCAATTCATGTATCATGTATTAGTCCCAGATCCTAGATATTTAGTCACGAATCAGTTCGTAGATGCTCCATACATCATCTCAATTTTTCTCAGAATCCCAGCAAAGTCAGGATTCTTCGGGGGACATAATGTCCTAAGGGGGAGATACACTATAACCCCCAAGATTTCATACCCTAAACCTCCCAGTTTCTCTTCACATAACAAGATCTAGTTTAAAGTAACAGGTATGCATAAGTTGACTCTCTCGTTACAATCTCAGTTGTATGGCCATTCCATGGCATGACATGTATTCAAGAAATTAGTTTTGTTCATGGTATTCATGCTTCAGATTCAGTCATGTCCGCATGTTCCCATCCATACATGTTTAGTAAATGATCTCAGGTTCATCAATATTCTCAGCTTAAGGTGACGGTCTTCCTTAGATTTACTCAGTTCCATGATCCAGTTACAATTATAATCTTAGTATCCATTACCATTGCATATTCAGTCATGCATTCATGAATTAGTTTAGTCATATATTCCATGCATCAGATATGCATGTTTAATGTGTAAACTCAGTCTATTAGTTTTCCTCAGCTTAATCAGTCTCATTCAAGGACGAATGTTCCCAAGGGAGAGATATTGTAATACCCCGTATTTCCCTAGCTTAAATTAACTTCATTCCATGAGTTATTCTATATATAATTTTTGAAATACTAAGTATTTTTCAGTTTAGAGCTCACCAGTGTATAGGAAATTCAGTTAGCTTTCCAACGATATAAAGTCCGCCCAAATCCAATACCCGGGCAAAGAGTTAGAGCCATTTTAGTGAAACGGTGTACCACCTAGTACTTTAGTGCATCGTGAAGGTAGTCCAAATGGTAATTGTCCTTTTCCAATGTTCCAATGAGATCCCACCGCATCTCGATGAGTCCAAAATTTAGAATCAAATGGGCTCCGTGATTCCACTGCGTCACGCCAAGCCCCCAGTTCCCAGTTTCTGAATTCCAATGAAACGACACGATAGCGCCACGTCGCACCAGGTGCCCAAATCGGGTTTTTTAGTACTAATTTTTATATTTTTTCTAGGGGTAATTGGGTTTTTCCATGGCCCTAATCTGTCTAAACACTAAATTAAACCCCTAAATAACCTATTGCCTCGTTATTTCCTCACTTTCTCTCAAGAATAAAACATTCTCTCTCAAAGAGACAAAAACTCTAGTTCAAGAAATCAAGAACCTTCAAGAAAGAATCTTCTAAGGTATGTTAGGTGTTCATCATGGGCTCCTTTCACCCATGAAGTCTAAGAACCCTTTTAAAATTTCAAAGATTATGTATTTATGAATTTCCATAATTGAGTTAAATTGAATTCATGTTTATGTTATTGTTAGGTTTTAATCCATGATTTAAATTACAAGTTCCAAGAATTGATCCTAGTATGTGTTGATTTACATGATATTCATGATAAACCCTTCAATTTGCAAGTTGATTGTTGAAACTATGTCAACCCTAAGAGTTTATGATTTAATGATTTAGTTATGCCTTCCATGTAATTGATAAAATGTCCATAAGAATTAAATAATGCCATTACAGCATGTTAACATGTCTTCCCTATTCATGTACAAGTTAATGCATTACAAGTGTTTGATGAAATGCCTCTATGAATGAATTATGGCCAAGTGAACATTGTTATGTTATTCAAGATTATGCTATGCCTTTCTTTTTATGCTATCAAGTCCTGGGGGTATTTAATACCCGACAATCTAGCTGTTTACCTAGATATAGTGTAAGTTACAAAATAGTATCAGTCATGTCACGATCAGTAGTACTCAGTCAGTTACAAAACTTAGTGAAACTGAGTAACTGTTCAGTCAAGCCTAGAACAGTCTAGTGATCAGATCAGTGTCTTCAGTTGGGAGTAGGATTCAGCACCGAGTGAACCCAGAGATGAGGGCATTCCTGTTAGAATAGGGTTTGACCCTTAGTAGCATTCCCTGAGTTACAGAACTATGTAGCCAACATAGGTTGGGATGACTTTCTGCTAGATTTGGGTTGACACATCTCTCATGAGTTTTTTTATTAGTGAGGGTTGACAAAAGGTCTTCCTATTAGTTAGGGTTAACTCACAGCCAATGTTAGTACTCGTGGCATGGTATTATCACCCTTCCAACTAGGGTTACAGGTTGGACCCGAATCAGTTCAGAGATGGGCATGTCGGTTAGATGATTACCTCCCACAGTCTTATTTTCATCCCAGTTTAGAATTCAGTTCAATTCTACAGAATCAAGACTGTCAGATATAGTCACTCAGTATCAGTAATTCAGTTATCAGTAACTTCAGATATCAGTTACTCAGTTATCAGAACTTAGTACTTAGCTTCAAAAAAGCTCAGATATAATATATATATATATATGTATGGGCACAGTATTACATACTCAGTATTTATAGTAGTTTTAGTTATCCATGTACTCTCATATTCAGTTAGTCTATAGCATTCAGTCAGTTCTTGTTCATGCATATGAACCCTTGCATTCGGCCTTACATCATCTAGCATACCAGTATATTCCACCTACTGACGTATACTTTCTCTTTGCGCTATGATGTATTATATTATAGGTTCGGACGCTCAGGTTCCCGACCGTGCTTAGACAAATCCAGACAACAATCATAGATTTAGTAGTAAGTCCTCATCTATCGAGGGCATACTTTATTTCAGTATTTTAGTTTATCAGTAGTTCAGTAGTCGGGGTTAGTTGGGGGCTTGTCCTATCAACTCCATATTCAGATAGTTCAGTTAGTGGCTTTCATACTAGACCAGTTCAGACAGTGTTTAGTTTTCAGATGTTTTACCAGATGTTATTATTTATCAATATTTAGATTCTTAACCCTATGGCAATTCAGCCTAATTCCCTTTTTATTTTAGTATTATTTTTTAGTGCTCACAATAGATATCAGTCATGGGTTAGCTTGTGGTTCTTCGGGGTCATAAGCATTGTGTAGCGTTCGGGGTACAAACTTGGGGCATTACATATTAACATATAATTAGAAGTTGAAAACTCTAGTTAACCCTAGATCTCTTAGCATTCTTGACAAAGGGGATAAGGATGAGCATTAATGGTCAGTTATGACTTGATATCGATCATTTAATAGTAGATCTTGGACATAAGGATGCTAAATCAAGGTTGCAGGTTGGTTGTAATGTACCACTTGTAAGGTTTTCGAAAGAACCTACTTGTGATATTTAAAGTTTTATTGGAAGATTGAAATTAAAACGTAAGACATAACCTACCCATAGTTTTTGATCAAGCTTAGGCAAATATTCATGTACCCATACATGTATTCACTCTCATGAAACTATAACTCTAAGTACTTTTAACTGTCAATTGCAAACTCTAGAATTGACTTTTGCAAACTAATTATGCATCTAATAAAATAAAACATAACAATGTTTGAACAAACTCCCATTTTGCTTTAATGTTATTGTTTTTAGCATTACGAGAAAACACCTAGTCATATTTTATACTCAAAGGTGAACCTATCACCTTCATTCGTTGTGGAATCAACCCCGTCTCCAAGTTGGGTAAAAATTATATTACTAATGACCACATATATCTTGAGGTGTATTTGAGTGTTATCAATACTTACGCTTGAACTTAAACTAGAATCATGAACTAGATCTGAGATTTTAGTTCAAATGCCAAAATGTTCTTTGCACTCAATAAAAAGAAAAGAATAGGTATTATTAGTGCAATAACTACATATTGGTTGGCATCATCGATCGACTTAAATCAACACCAAACATATAGATAAGTTCAATAAAAGTAAGAAACAATCAAGATACAATTCATAATTAAATAATAATTAAGCTCATATTCCTAAACACCTCATCCCACAAAACCAATGACTATCATCTTAATATCAATACCTTTTCAAGTCATACATCAGTTACAATTAGGTAATTTAGTCAATGATAGTCAAAGACAACCACATGTATAATGATAAAATGAATACATGCATAAAATATATACATACATAGTGGGGTCGTCAAGGAACCTTATTTATGACCGATAGGGAGTGAGCTTAGTTCATGTACCAGTGCTGGTGTGGTAACCAGTTCTAATATCAATCCAAGTTAGTATGATACAGGTTCCCAATATTAATCTGTGATTGTGTGGCACCCGCTTCCAATATCAAATCAATAAGTAATCGCAACTAAATGCGTAATATCGAATGAAAATTAATAGTTTAGAGTATGCCCGAAGTATAGTCACAAACATTCAACTCAAATATAAGTATAGAGTCAGATCAAGTCTATAATAACATTTAAACCATAACTTATCTCGTATCCTCATCCAAAAGCACTACTTGCCAAAGCCTTGCCTTTTTTTAATTTCTATTTATTTTTTGTAACAACTCGGTTAATTTTGAAATTTATTTTAATATTTTAGATGAGTATAACTCTTAATCCATAGATATTTACGTGGTACATATATTTTTAAAAAAATTATATACTCTCTCTGTTTGTATATATATATATACATATGTATGTGTATAAATATAGTGTATGCAATGTGTATGGTTGTGGTTGGTGGATTGAAAGATAAGTGAGAAGTATTTATTTATTTAATATATATATATATATATATATATATATTTGGTGCAAGTGGGGACCACTTTAAACTCTTTCTAAAGAGAGTATTTCTTGGCCACATTCTCTAGAATGTGATACAAACTTGAGAAATCCTTTTGTTTCTCTTTTCTTTGCTCAGCAAGTTGTAAGAAAATTAGGGACAAAGAAGAAACATACTCCCTCCATCTCAAATTATCCGTCCCAAATTTCCTAATTTGATTTCTCGTTTTACTTGTCTTTTTTCATTAATCAAGAAGAGACAAAAAAAATTCCATATTTTACCCTTTGCATTAATTACTTTATCTTCAAATTAAAATATAAACATTATTTAATAGGTGTACTATGGTAAACTAGGCATGTTATTAATTAATTTTCTTAATCAATGTGTCATCTCAATTTAGGCCGAGTAATTTGGGACGGAGCGAGTAAATAGTACTAGTACCTAAAGAGAAAGGTAGCCAAGGTTCCCTTCTTCCCTTTCTAAAGAAACATACATAAATTTTAGTACTAGTACCTTATTTCTTCTTCTTTCTCTCGCATCATCAAGAAAATTAATTTAAAATATAGCAAGGGTGAATTCCAAGAGGCTTAGATTCACAGGATAACAGATGCATACACTAGGATATTTTTTTATTTCCACTGATATTTGGAACAAGAAGCAGCAAGTACTTCTAATATTAATACTTCTCTCTTCTGTTTCCTTTTCATTTTCGTCCAACATCAAGGAATTGGTTTCAAATCTATGGTTAGGATGAATCCCAAAACGTAAACTTTCTACCCCTTCTTGAATTTGATTGTTGATAAGTATTTGGGGATATTTAATTTGGGTCTTTGTACTAGCTCTTCAAATAGGTTAAATTAGTTAGGGTTCTTGAAAAAAAAAAAGTTAAAATTGGATAGAATTGATGGAATTATGTATAGGGTGAACTATTTGGCAGTGAAGTAAGTTGTTCTATGTATAGATATGTTTGTACAATTTTCTTCATTAATGATAAGAGTTGTTAATTTTTTAAGCACCATGGTTGAAGTTGGTGGAGCTTTATGTCCACTAGGCATTCAATAAAATGTCGTAGTAATCCAATTATTTAATTTCATAGTCGAGTATGACATGAATAAATTATGGCTATGTAGATTGAATATTTGGAGTCGTTTGGAACCTACAAATCTACTTTATCTATGAAATCCTCGAGATTTCCTACTGTAAGATAAAGGGGA
The DNA here is from genome assembly GCA_030864215.1 of Capsicum pubescens. Classification (NCBI taxonomy): domain Eukaryota; kingdom Viridiplantae; phylum Streptophyta; class Magnoliopsida; order Solanales; family Solanaceae; genus Capsicum; species Capsicum pubescens. Next base: position 96,782,198 of record CM061549.1, on the reverse strand, counting down.
AGCCTATTTTATATTGTGGAACCCAAAATTGAGGTATGTAAAGATAAAACTTCCTTCGCCTTTAAGGCACGACGAATCTTCATTTGTTTCTCCTAAAATAGCTGATATAGTCTACTTGATATATATGAATAGGGTTTTTAGTTGCTATATGCCTAACACATAACCATGTATCCTTTACATTTGAAATTACGCATATTCATGCTTCTTGCATCAATTTTTTGAGGTCAAAGCATTTGTACTACTCCCTTCAAATTAAGTATCTATAGACTTTGGTCGTCTTCATTAGGAATTCTTATAAGTCACCTAATATATCATCATATGATATAAATTAGAATAAATGTCATACTATAGTTGCACTAATATATTAGATCACATAGTGATGTAGTCATATGATGATATAAAGTACAAGTGTTGTAATAGTTTTATACTATCAATGAAGTCAGTTGTATATGAAAAGCACTACTTGAATAACTAAATAATATTGGTCATAATATATACTTGCATAGGCCTACGAAGCATTATTTGATAAAATTTAACAATAGGAGGGTATTCATAGGTTTTTCTAGGCACGCTCGCGACATAATTCTATGCACAGAATTAAGACCATACCACTATAGTGAGCCCAAATGTGTGGTGTACCTGCCCTTGTGGAATCATTTGCATTTGGAGTTAGTTGGACTAGTTCCCTTGATTCGAGCCAATATATAGCACATATGTCCTGCAGGTAGACCTTCGTGGTGAACCCATGGGTGCGTACCCTGTATCAGACTGCGATTATAGTTATATGTATAAAACCATTGTCAGAAGTATCTAGATAACACATATCGTCCACTTGACATAGAATGCCCTTAGTAGGCCATCATATGATTATTTATATTAGAAGTATGCATAGGACATCACTTAGACAAATTACTAAGACCTTAATGATGATGATTTATTCATAAGATGTTATATGATAAGTTAATAATATAAATGTGTAGGTAATAGTTTCATATAAGAGTTTCTAGTATTCAGTCATCTATAGTTGCTCATTTTGTTGTTTGATGCATTGAGCATTATTATACATCTACTTGTTATCTGTTTTCTTTACATGCTAGTACATAGTTTATGTGTACTAACGCCCCTATATTTGGGGGAATTTCATTTTTATAAATATAGGATCAGGTATATCGATAAGTAGACTTTTATGCTAGGCACTTGTTTATATTCAGCAAAATAGTTTGCAAGCTCCTCTATTATCTAGGGCTATTAAACTTTGAGTAATATTTAATCATGTTTGTAGTTATAGTTTTGGTATGTAGGGCCCCTGGTACAATTCTAATTTCTCTTAGAGGCTTCGTAGACTGAGATATATTCTCATACGTGGTTATAGTTTCATTTGTCTATATCTGATAAGTGTTCAATGGGATAGAATTGGTTTTTCCGTAGCCCTTATCATTGTTTGTAAATTGTAACTCCTCCACACTGTATACATGTCAGTCATATAGCTCATGCTCATACGATTCTTGTCCGCCCTATCTAGGCTAGGCTAGGTGCTTGACAAAAGTGGTATCAGAGTGCTAGGTTTAAGGTGTCCTGGGGAGTCTACAAAGTTGTGTCTAGTAAAGCCCCACTTATGTATGTGTTGTGCACCACGTTTATAATGGGGAAGATGCTTAGGCATTTAGGATTTTTGACCTTATTTCATGATCTATATCGTGCGACAAAGTTAACCTATAAAGAGTTACTTCTGATTCACATTATGCTTAATCATCATATGGATTCATCCTATTAAAGTTAACCTAAAATCAATCAAATGGGATAGATACTAGCATTCCAAAAGGAAGTTTACAGCTAAAAGCTCAACCACAAGACTTAAACTAGGATTCGAGATTGCTTTGTGAGTTTGACCGTTCTAATTCACACTTGCTTATAGAATAAATATAGAGAGAGATTCAAGTGGACTATACCATTATAATTTTATTGGTGTTTGTTATTATAGTAGGACCTATGGGGATATGACTCTTATGGCTTTTCAGTTAAGGGTTGTTTAACTACGGAGATAGAAAGTGGCATATCCTGATATAAATGTTGCAAAAAGTTTAGTGGGTTTTCAAGTTTGAAAGCTTCTTTGTGTGATCCCTTTAGTACTTATAGGATTTAAGTACATGGAGAATGTTCAGTATTTCCTCGGTAATATACCCATAAGCTTTAGGATAATGTATAATTTTAGAGTAGAGGCAATCAATCGAGTATTTTATGAGTTTAAGGTACACTGGTATCTTTGACTGTTAGGTAAATATATCTCACCAGTGTTAATTAAGAATATCCCTAGATGGTCAACTAGGCATAGATGTTTTATAATACATTTTTCAGGCGAGTACATAGATCATCCCCATATAATACGTGCATTTGATTATGTTGAGTAGGAAATGACCTATATGATTGAATACTTGTAAGGCTAGCAACCTTAGGAATAAGTGTTATTATTTTGTAGGAATATATGGGTAGGAATTACCCATTGTGATTTATTTCACAAAAAAATAGCAATAATGCGCGATCAAATATTAGAGTTGAAAATATCAAGAAGTCAAACATAGACTAAGAGTATCATATTTGCCTAGAATAAATCAAGACATAGTATTGTTTAATCGATTATAAGAAGGAATTTTCTGACATTTGAAGAATGGTAAACTATTTTTTGAACATCTTAGATTACATATATACGTGGAATAGCGCACCTAGTTAGAGTATGACTTTTATGAAAGAAAAAAAAGTTGTAGAAATATGATCAAATAGCCTTAGGGGGTTGTCGTGACATATCATAAGAAATAATGTTAGTATTATATTGAGGTCTGGTACCTTTTATAGACAATAGTAGCAGTTGGTTTTCAATTAGTAGGCCCTCTCGATAAGGGATACACTGATCTAGTATGATGTTTAAGAATTCACCCGCATTGGAGGATAAGAATATATCTGGAGAGGTGAAAATTTTCAATAGTAGATTACAGATGTCTTAAGATACAACAATTATATGTTCACTTGATTTCACATGGACATACTTATTTGTTAGGTGTCTTTGCAGCCTAACTAGATACTCCTAGGGTATTGATGAAGTTTATGAGATTTATTTTCGAAGAAAGGGATAGAATATATGTATTCACCTGATACATGCTCCCCATAAGCTTACTGGTCATAGCCTGACTTATAAAAAAATGTGTTGGATTACTCATGAATTTTTTATATGGTTGTAGCAGTCTTTCCAAGCGCAGTTAAACCTTAGTTGTTAAGTCCAAGGTGTTTGATCTTTAGGTGTTATGGAAAGACAATAAAATGACTCCATAAGTCTTTGGTAAACAAGAGTTCTTGGGTTACATTGTCTTTAGCATCCCGTTTATCCATCTGTCCACCAAATTTATATGATCTATTAGATAGCGAGTTCAATAATAGGGCACCTGATAGCAATAGAAACAGAATGACTTAACTTGCCACTTCAGTAAGAGGCTTACAAAGTATTACCCTCTGTCTTTGCCCTGGTAATTAACTAAATAGATCAATATTAATTGTTTCCAGTTCTTATGTTCAAACATATAGGAAGGAGGATTTTCTAGGGCTAAAAGGAAGGATAACTTGATTACATAGACCCAAAAAATAGGGAAATATGGATAGAAGTAGCCTTAGAATTATTTGGAGCTAGCAGAAGTATGCTCACATGTAAATTATGACTGGATGACTCCATGAAATTCCTCATAGTTTATAAAGGAACTAGATGCCAACAAGAATAACTTGTCATGAATTCAATATGTATGTGTTATAGCTAACTTGCTTGCAAGATTATATGTATTGCATGTATTGTAACTTAATTATTTACATGGTTCTTCTTTTGTTATGCATTTATGAGGGGTTAATATTTACATGATATTTATACTATAGATTCTTGTTTATAGGTTACATATTTTATAAATCATCATTTATATAATACATGTTTTATATAGAATGTTCTTATATGCTATTTGTTTAATAAAGTGGTGATGCACAAATTATATGTTTCATAGAATATTGATTATAGTTTATGTTTATGCGCATTAGGATCTATTAATTCAAAGGTCATAAGGTTATTTTTTACATGTTACAGTCGTCATATATAGTTTGTTAGTCCATCACGTGTTCTAAAGGAATAATAATTTAAGTGTTATACATTTCATAAGTGTATATGAGTAGAATTTAAGGTTTTATTATTCATATAACACATTTAATTTTTATAGTTTATATAAATATCACCTCAAAGGTTATATTTCACATGCTCATATGTCATAATCAAGTTACTTACATACTATGTGTTTCCATAACGTTATGATTTATGCATCAAACACTTTCATACTTTACTTATTTATATAATCATATGATAAATGTTACGATATAGTTCATTTGTCTACATGTTATATATATATATATATATCGCAGATTTTTATTTATAGCTTATAGGTTGGACAAATTGTTTGCTTGTATGTCACCCTATTCAGGGTATAGTTATTTAAGTATCATATGTTTCATAGGGTATGCATTTAGAAATATTAAGGTCTTATTTATTTGTATGATATACGGTTATTCGTTTACGTGTAAATATTTATCTATGAGTTTTATAATCGACACATTTAGGTTTGGTGATTAGCTTAATTGCTCGTCATGTAATTTTACAATCCGAGGACCCAGGTACCAGGTGATTTTACATTTTATCTTCTTATATATCATAAGTAACTCATTATATGTTATATGTTTGCACTTTTTATAGTGTCATGTATTAGGTATTAAGATTTTACCATTTTATATGATCAAATGATAAATTTTGAGCTATAGTTCATTTGTTCACATGTTAATTTTTGTAGCCTACATGTTCATAAGCTATTTATAGTTCCTATATTCATGTGTAATAGGTTTTCATAGTCTACTTGCACATTGATTACATGTTCCTATATTTTGCTACTTCATAAGTGACACATATGCTAGAGTTTATGTATTTATAAGTTAAAAGTTCTTTTGTGGCTCAGGTGTTTATATGGGTGCATGCAATTCATGCCCATCTGCTAACATGTTAAATTTATTACATTATTTATTGATTAGACAGGTATCACCTAGGAAAGGCATCAAGTGGCTCTGCAGAATCGACAAGCTGAGCCCTAAGTGTATAAGGAGAAACAAATGATGTATGACTTATATTAACATATAGAGATAATCCAAGTGGACTAAGTGGGATGATATCCTCCAAATAGAGCTATAGTGTGCCATACTTTCCTTGTGTGTATACCACCCTAACATTACGAGGATATTATTTATGCTTATAATCCCTAAAATCTTAGGTGTTCTTTTCTGGTGAGTTACTTCAATACAAGGACAAAAGGTGAGATATTTAACCTATTTATGAACTATCTATACGATGTGCGACTGTGATTCTAGAAATTTGCATGAAAATATCTTCCAGATGCTGAGTATAAGGTAAGTTACCATGTTGATTATAGCTATCAATCGATTATAAGGCCAAATAGAGCCTCGTGTATTATTTGTTGGATATTGTATTTGTCTTGACGCTCTGTGAAGCATATTTGTATGTAATTTGGCTTGTATTTTTCGTGATGCTCTGTGAAGCGTATTCATATGTATTCTCGTTAGGTGACAAGTTTCCAATAGGCCTATTTATAGGGAAAACTATGTCAAAATTTTTGAAAAATTTAAGAGTTATCCATATTTTAAGACCTGAAGGTAGATTAAGGGAAGTGGAAATTGCGTAAAGGATCTCATGAATATCTTGGGTAATTATAGGAGTCGAAATATGCTATATGCATCATTCGAGGATGAATGATCCTAAGTGGGGGAGATTGTAACACCTCAGTTAATTTTAAATTTTATTTTAATATTTTAGATAAGTATAACTCTTAATCCATAGACATTTATGTGGTACATATATTTTTTAAAAAAATTATATTCTCTCTCTATTTGTATATATATATACACATGTATGTGTATGTAAATATAGGGTATGCAATATGTATGGTTGTGGTTGGTAGGTTAAAAGATAAGTGAAAAGTATTTATTTAATATATATATATATATGGTGCAAGTGGGGACCACTTTAATCTCTTTCTAAAAAGTGTATTTGTGAATTAAAGGTTAGGATGAAATTTTCTTTACTTGGCCATGTTCTCCAGAATGTGATACAACCTAGAGAAATCCTCTTGTTTCCCTTTTTTTCTCAGCAAATTCCAAGAAATTAGGGACAAATAAAAAACATAAATATTACTAGTACCTAAAGAGAAAGGTATCCAACGTTCCCTTCTTCCCTTTCTAAAGAAACGTACAGAAGTTGTAGTACTAGCACCCTATTTCTTCTTCTTTCTCTTGCATCATCAAGAAAATCAATTTCAAATATAGTGAGGGTGAATTCCAAGAGTCTTAGATTCACATGAAACAAATGCATACACTAGGATATCTTTTTGTTTCAACTGATATTTGGAATGAGAAACAACAAGTACTTCTAATATTAATACTTCTCTCTTTCGTTTTCTTTTCATCTCCTTCCAACATCAAGGAATTTGTTTCAAATCTATGGGAAGGATGAACCCCAAGAGGTAAATTCTCTCTTGAAGTTAATTGTTGAAAAGTATTTGGGGATATTTAATTTGGCTCTTTGTACTAGATCTTGAAATGGGTTAAATTAGTTAGGTTCCTTGAAAATAAAGAGGGAAAAAGTTAAAATTTGATATAATTATTGGAATTATGTATAGGGTGAACTATTTGGAAGTGATATAAGTTGTTCTATATATATATATATGTTTGTAGAATTTTCTTCATTAAGGATAAGAGTTGTTAATTGTTTAAGCACCATGGTTGAATTTGTGGAGCTTTATGTCCACTAGGCGTTCGATAAAATATCGTAGAACCAATTATTTAACTTCATAGTAGAGTATGACATGAATAAATATTGTCTATGTAGATTGAATCTTTGGAGTCGTTTAGAACCCAGCAAATCTACTTTATCTATGAAGTCATCGAGATTTCCTACTTTAAGATAAATGAGCAGCCCATTTTATATTGTGGAACCCAAAATTGATGTATGTAAAGCTAAAACCTCCTTCGCCTTTTAGGCATGACCTATAATCATTTGTTTCTCCTACAATAGCCGATATAGTCTACTTGATATATGTGAATAGGGTTTTTAGTTTTTATATGCCTAACACATGATCATGTATCCTTTTCATTTGAAATTATGCTTATTCATGTTTTTTGCGTCAATTTATTGACGTCAAAACATTTGCATTACTCGCATCAAGTCAAGTATCTATAGAATTTGTTCATCTTCATTTTGAATTCTTTGAAGTCACTAAGTATATCATCATATGATATAAATTAGACAAAATGGCCATACTATAGTCCGACTAATATATTAGATCACATAGCGATATAGTCATATGATGATATAAAGTACAATAGTTTTAATAGTTTGATACTATCAAAGAAGTCAGTTGTATATGAAAAGCACTACTAGAATAACTAAACAATATTTGTCGTAATATATACTTCCATAGGACTACGAAGCACTATTTTATAAAAGTTAATGATTGGAGGGTATTCATAGGTTTAGCTTGGCACACGCATGACATAATTCAGCATACAGAATTGAGACCAGACCACTATAATGAGCCCAAATGTGTGGCATACCTACCCTCGTAGAATTATTTGCATTTTGAGTCAGTTGGACTAGTTCTCCTGACTCAAGCCAATATATGTCACATATTGCCTGTGGGCAGACCCTCTAGTGATCCCTTAGGGGCGTACCCTATATCAAACTACAATTATAGTTATACGTAAGAAATCATAGTCAGAAGTATCTGGGTAACACATATCGTACACTTGACATAGAATGCCCTTGGTAGGACATCATATGATTATTTGTATTATAATTAGGCACATGACATCACTTAGGCAAATTATTCGTCCCTTAAGTAAGAAGTTACATGATATGTTAATAATGTAAATGTGTAGGTAATAGTTTCATATAAGAGTTTCTAGTATTCATCCATCTGTTGTTTCTCATTTTGTTGTTTGATTCATTGAGCATGCTTATACATCCACTTGTTATTCTATCTGCTATACATACTAGTACATATTTTATATGTACTAATGCCCCTACATTTGGGGGCACTACATTTCCTTAAATACAGGATATGGTATATCTATGAGCAGACTTTTATACTAGGCACTTGTTCGTATTTAGCAAAATATGCGGTGAGATCCTCTCTTATATTGGGTTATTAAACATCGAGTCATATTTAATTTTGTTTCGAGTTATAGTTTGGGTATGCAGGTGCCCTAATTCGACCACCTTTCCTGGTACAATTATAATTTCTCTTAGAGGCTCTGTGGACCGAGTTAAGTTCTCATATGTGATCATAGTTTCACATGTATATATCTGATAAGTGTTCAATGGGATAGAATTAGTTTGCACATAATCCCTTATCATTGTTTCTAAATTGTAACTACTCCGCAAGTATATATGTTAGTCACATAGATCATGCTTATGTGGTTCTTACCCGCCCTTTCTAGGCTAGGCTAAGGCCTGATATTTTTGGTCAATAAACAACAAATAAACATAATTTAATACAACATTCCCCACTTCTAGGTATTGTAATCCCAAACCCATCAATTTCACTTATGAACTTAACCTACTTAATCATTCGAGGATTTTCCACCCTTCAGTCTCTTTTTCTCCGTATTTCATGATTACAATGAAAAATTCTACTATGGGAAATGATTTTTAACAAACTAGTCGACAATAATGGAATTTCTCATCAGTTTATAAATCTATCATTAAATCCTAATTTTCATCCAAGATTATGATCCTTACAATTCTCAAAATCTAAGAGAGTAATTGCAAGTTTGAATAACAAAGGAACCTTTCTCAAAGATGAAAACCCCTCAAATACAGTAAAAAGCACTCTCTCTCAATCCTTTGAAGAAAACCAAGATAATGGTAATGAAAAATGCTACTTTTCGATTTTAGTTATGAAAACAATGAGTTCATCGTTGGCGCGACTGATTTGTCATTTCCACGATACTCAGGAAAAATAGACCATCATCATGAAGATGCTTTTATCACTCCTGTAAACATTACCACAATGTTGGATATGTCATGGCAGTGATACTAAAATTGGTAGCTTAGGCATTGTTCCCAACTCTATCCATTTTATAATACACTTCTCGAATTTCGATGTCATAGACTAATCCTTTTACATTAATTTAAATAATATGAGTTTTACTAACTCATTTTATTCACTAGAAGTTTCTAAAACTTTCTAAAATCCTCATATAACACTTCATCAAATCAAATACAAAAATCAACATACCAATATCTACCAAATATTCCTAGACCACACAATATTTAAAATCCACCCAAAACTAGGCTAGACCTAAATTCCATAAATTTGGACTAGGGAAAGGTTATGTTGAGGTTTTCACTCTCTAATTCATCATAATATTTTCACTCTCTAATTCATCGTAATAATTTTTTGGACCAGAATATTATATACCAACTAAACATTCGCTCATCCCCTAATAACAACTAGAAGAAAATATGAAAAATAAGAAAGAATAACCTAACTCGATAAATAAATAAGGATAGCTCTTGTGCATATCTACCTCAATCTCCCACATGGATTCTTTAACAAGATGGTTACTTTATTGGACTTTTATAGACAATATCACCTTAGTTCTCAACTTTCTGACATCTATATCGAGAATTGCAATTGAGTCATCTTCGTAAGAGAATTCCTTATTAAACAACTCTAAATCCTCAATAGGTGATATAATCCCCATCTCTATGATAGTTCTTGAGCATTAAAATATAGAATAACAAATAAACTTCCAATGAACATAGAGGTAGAGACAATTTATAATCCATAGACCCTACTTTATTTATGTAACACCCCAAAATTTGTTTTCTTGAAAATTTTTGAAATTTATCCTCACTGCCTAGATTGTGACTCCCCTTACAAGTCATAGGGAGTATTGACAGGTCTTATGAACCCAACATAGCCTGGCCAGTATGTCGTCCTGGATTTTCTTTCCTGACTACTACTTAGACCCTCTGAGTTGTAGGGTCTCATAACGAGTTGAATGTTGTCTTCCATAACCAAACTAGTGTGATGCCCAAATTGTTTTTACTTTTACAATGACTAGGTCAAGTGAGTCATAATGAATGAGTATAATTCATATGGTATGACTCATATCCAAGTCATTTTGGGGATCCTAGACACTATCCAGCCTATGACTGGATAATAAGAGTCGTAGAGTGACCCTACTAGCAGTAAGGAAACTCATAACAACTGCGGTAATTTTCTAGTCTTTTTAATAAGGGAATTCTGGTCAATCTCCCTTTTCCCTTACTTAGAACCCCACAACAATAAATAACTTTAATGGGTTATTCATCATTCATAACATAATAAAAAACACTCTCAAACTCTCTAAATTCTCTCAAGCAAGATACTTAGGGATTCCAAGAAGTTCATCAACTAGAGCTTTCAAAGGCAAATTCTCTCCATAACTCTTGATTTCAGGCATGTTACTCTTCCCCAGTTATTACTTTATTAAAAATATTTATTTAAATATTCAATTTGATAGTTTTGAATTTGGGTTTTGGTGTGGTTAAGGGTTTTGATATGGTTTATTCCTAAATACTTCTCCCATGATTTATTATGTATTTTTTATGATTTATTAATGGTTTTAAACTTATGGGGTTCATGGGGATGGTGAATTAACTAAGGGGTCATGGTTTTCCCTAAAATTGGTATTTTGAAATTAGAATTGGTTTTGAATAATTGTGTCACCTCAACCCACTTGTGTAAATGGATTCGGATTGTGAAATTGTCAATTGGTTTGACTTACTCACCTATTATATTGCATTGCATTAATGATTAAATAATAAACATGCACTTTAAAAAACTTGTTGGCTATAATTTGATTTAATGAACAAAGAGGTCGAGGAATTACCCCAAGTTAATGTGATTGTTATGGCATAGATTTAAGCTTGCAAATGTAAGGGTATGATGCTAACAGAGTGTGTCTTAACAGTTGATTCATTGGTTATGAAATGGGTTATGTGAAACTTACTTTAAATTAGGCTTAGTTGGGGTTATGTAGCGAAGCCGTGAAGGTGTGGGTCTTCGATGACTTGTATTGGAAACTCATGTTTACATATGAGGTTTGGTCTTGATGACCTATGTGCATAGTTCACATTATTGATATATTTGTATCTTTGATTCACATAGGGTTCGGGCATTCCCTAGTCTTCCTTGATACCTCTGGTTTGTGCGGATAACAAGCACTAGGAATCTTTCATCAGGGGAGCTTAACCCACATAGCTCGTAGGTTCCCATTTATGATGGTTGAGCTAAATAATCCAGGATAAAGTTTTACTTTATGCTAAGCCTTGTTTCTTTTCTCGACATAACATGTATATCTTTATACATATGATATATGCATTGGCTTGACTGATTTTGAAAATGTGGTTTATATCATTATTTTATCCCCTACCCCTGAGTTACATGCTAGTGCACAACCTACTAACCATCTCTGGATGCTATATCCCCATGCGATACAGGCACCGGAGATACTTTTTTTTCCTATGTAGTGTTAGGTGGATTGACTCGGTTCGCCGGTCATTGGTGGTAAAGCGGTCAACTTCTATTCTCTGAAAGTCTTGGTCATTTCATCAGTTTCCATAGACTAGAATTGAAGAGTTCATATTAACATTAGAATTGTCCATGTCATTATTAGAGTCGAGGGCATGTCCCTATATTTTATTAATTTCAGTTTTATTAGAAGGATTTATGGATATTACTGTGGACTTGGGTGATGACAGTTGGTTGTTTTTGGTCGCTTATCAATTATAGACATGTCTTAAATTCTTTGAGCTTACCTTATTATATCTTGTTATATATTTGGAATTCATCTATTGGCAGGTGTATTATGCTCTGTTTGGCTAGGTGTAGGAGGTGGTCTCCGATCCTTGTTGGACTTGAGATACCCATCACGGCCCTACCCTAGTTTAGGTTATGACAAAGTTGTTATCAGAGCCTTGGTTTGGTGTCATTAGGTGTTCACAAAGTTGTGTCAAGTAGAATATCTTTTATGGATGTGTACCATATCATACTTATAAGGGAGAGGCTATGAGGCATTTAAGAATGTTTCTCTTTCTTATGATCTACTATCGTTCTATTAAGTCTAAGGTCTTTAAATCTCCTCTAATCCTTATTTGTTCGCATTTCAGATCATGCCTCCCAGAAGATCTGATGTTCGTGGAAACTCCTCTATCCTGCTTTAGTACAATATGTATGGTTCTTGTCCTATGGTCGCTGCTTCTGATTGCCTTAGTAAAGTTCCACCAGTTCCCACTGATCCTTCTCCTACTGGTAACACTCCTGCTCAGTTATCTCCAGGAGATACCAATGTTGAGTTTTGTTGTTCTATTCATCTATTGACCCAGTTGGTAACATATCATTCATATCAGTTGAGTCCTATTGGTGCTGCTGTGAGTTCTTTTGAGGCCACTCTAGTTAGCCAGTTTATGAGGCTAAATCCTCCGACCTTTACTGGTTCTAAGTTTGAGAAAGATCTTCAAGGGTTCATAGATGAGATAGAGAAGATTCTCCATATGATGCATGCTTCTGACTCCGAAGGTGTGGAATTTACAATATACCAACTGAAGGATGTAGCAAATCAGTGGTATGAGGAGTAGTATCAGGCTAGGGGAGATGCTATAGAGTTGGTTTTATAGGAGAATTTCTTTAGTGCCTTTCTTGATTGTTTCTTTACTCAAGAGTTGAGGGAGGTGAAGGCTGAGGAATTTGTGAATTTAAATCAAGGCAAGATAACTGTGAAGGAGTATACCTTGACGTTTCATTAGTTATCCTATTATGCTCTTGAGATAGTATCTAATATAAGGGCTAAGATGAGAAAATTTGCTTCTAGTTTGTCTCGAGACTTGGTGTTGGATTTTAAGGTTGCCTAATTAAACAGTGACATATATATCTCTAGGCTTGTCGCATAAATTCAATAGGTGGAGGATGAAAAAAAGAAGCATGTAGAGGTGAGTGAAATGCAGAGTAAGAGGTTTCGGTATTCAGATTAGAGTGGAGGTTAGTAGGATAGTGGTAGAGATGGTAGGAAATAGTTTAAGAAAAAGTGGGGCAATTTTGATTCCTAATCTATGACTAGTGCTCCATATCCTAAGTCATTTGGTGATTATTGTTTTCTGAGCAACGTTGAATTTAAGGCATAAGGTGCCTAATATCAACTAGTGGGGCTTATTTTGCTTTATCTTATCCCCCTTATTAATTTTGTGGTCGGTGTATCATGGATTTTATGATGAGGGGAGGAATAAGTATTTTAAATATGGACAGCTTGGCCATACTCAGAGGAGTTGTCTTTCAGACGATGTTGCTATGGGTGCTAATAAGGTACCGATTGTTGCTTCTTCAGTTCCCCTACCAAAAGGTGTTGTTTCTGGCTCTGGCACTAGTCAGAATCATCTATATGCTCTCTGCACTCATTAAGATTCTAAATCATCTATTGATATTGTTACTGGTACTCTAAAACTCTTTTCTCACGATGTATATTGTCTACTTGATCCTGAGTATACTATCTCTTATGTGACCCCTTATGTGGCTATTTATTTTAGTTTCAATCTTTAGTGTATTTCTGACCCCTTTTCTTAGTCTACCCCAGTGGATGATTTTATCGTGGATAGAAAAGTCTATAGAGGTTATGTGGAATCTATTCATGGTAGGGAGACGTTTGTGGACCTGACTAAGCTAGACATGTTAGACTTTGATGTGATTTTTGGGATAGATTGGTTGCACTCATGCTATGCATCTCTTAACTGTCAGACCCAAAGGTTCAATTTTCAATTCTCGAATAAGCTAGTGGTTGAGTTGGAAGTAGTTCCCTTATTCCTAAGGGAAGGTTTATTTCTTATCTTATACCCCAAAATTTGGTTTCCAAGGGGTGTCTTTTATCATTTTAACTGGGTTAAGGATTCTAGATCCAAAGGTCCATCTTTGCAATCGATCCATGGGGTCTGTGAGTTTTCAGAGTTGTTTCTTAATGATCTTCTCAGTGTTCCTCCTGATAGGTAAATTGATTTTGGGATTGATCTTCTTTTGGACTCTCGTTCTATCTCTATCCCTCCTTATAGAATGGCCTTGACTGAGTTGAAAGAACTTGAGGAGAAGTTGAAAGATCTTTTGATAAGGTGATAACGCTCAAACTACAGCTCTCGTAAGAGTGTAAGCGGTCGTCGTTAAATATAGAACCCAACTGGGTTGGGTGTCGAATCCCACAGGGAATACTCGGTCACTAAGTATGCAACGATTAGTAGACTTTTGGTGAAAGTTCTGCGGATAAAGGGGGGATTTTATGCGTGAAGTAAAATTATCAAAATAGCAAAGTAAAAACGAAATGTTTAGTAAGATTTTAATCAATGAGAATTGTAAGTTAGGGTTATGTCCACCTTATGAGTTTTACGTATCTATTGGCTATGAGTTATGCGGAATTCAGACATACATGCGCTTATAGAGATTCGTATTCTATGGTAAATCCTAGTGTCTTTCGACCATCAAGGATTATATCACTTTAACTCTTTCGAGCTTAAAGCGTATACTAATGGTACGAATTCTCCAAGAGGTTAATCCAGTTACGACACTAACTTTTAAACAGGGGTTGGTAGCCCTATTTCCTTGTCATTCTCTCTTTTCCAGACATGTAACTTTTCTTTCGAACAAGTTAATGCTATACTGGCGTATTCTATATGTTTGCAACCACAAGAATTCAATTAAGATGAAGAGAGTAATGATATAAGCAGCATACGTTTCAAGAATTCACAAACTCATAGCAATAGATAGTGTCTCATAAGGCTTCCATAACCCTAACAGAGAAGTTTAGCTACTCATGAGTGCAACGGAAATCACAATAGATAAAATCATCATACCACAACCTAGAATAATCTTGGCGATGGAAGTGATATGGCGTCAAAAGCTCTCAAACGTTTTGCCCTAGCCGTTCTTCTCAAGAGAGTCGAGTTCTCTGTGTTAGACTTACAGAATATTGTAACGTGAATAGTCCTAAAATATCGAATGAATAAGACTTGAATTAATGAATGAGTGAATAATAAAAAGCTTGCTGAAAAATTCAGCAAATAAGGTTTTTATAACATCCTTGTCTTAGTCCTACTGAAATAGGGTTTTTTATCCTTGTCCTAGTCCTACTGGGTTACTGCATCCTTGTCCTAATCCTACTAAGTTACTGTTAATCCCCCAAGTCTTTAGAAATATTGTTTTTGCCCGGGACAAGTTCTCCATGCATCACTTTCAGTCCACAAGCTTCCAGAAGCTGCCTTCCTTCTTACGTGAAGTTTTCTTTGGCATCCAACAGTCCATAAAATGCTGAAATCTTCATCATTTATTCCTGAAAACTTGCTAATCACGTTGGTTACTCACTTATAGGAAAAAGGACTAAAAGTGTAGGAATTATATATTTTGTCCTCAAAACTTAGCTAAAATATGGGTACATTAAGGTGCTTTAGGCGTGTAAATACGCCTAACATCAACACCCCACACTTAAAGCTTTGTTCGTCCTCGAACAAAATATTACGTCCATGCAATCATCTAACTAGAAATCACAACAGTAACACAAAATATTCATCAAGACAGGCACAACAATTATTAACAAAGAGTAGTTTTCTAATCACTTCTAGAAACAATTCAACCTCCAACATAGACTCGTGATGATGGTTAATTCGTATTCAAAAGTTAAGGCACAAATAATCATACAAGACTACCCAAAACTCATCAACCATGTGTGTCTCACAATATATCACCCATAATTACTCACAAGTATTTTATTTTTCAAAACATGGGTATAAGATTATCCTTTCTCTCACTCTCACAAAGAATTCATATGTTGCAACTGATGACCATAGGCTTGCCCTTAGTGTAATGCTCCACTAATATCAGAATGCTAAGCTTAGGATCAAATAGGTCTTTTACAGGTTGTAATGTAGGCTAAGGGACGGGTAGGACTATTTTGGCAAGAAATAGTGACTATGTTCCTAAGCGCTTTAATACATTACATTATGCCATTAACACTCTCCTTTAATCAACCCTTCTACCTTTCCTTCATCTATCACCCCTTTTCACCTATTTTGCCATTCAAGCATAACTATCTTTTTATTTAATCATAAACACAATTTATCTTTTTGTTTTTCTATTTCTTTTTCTTTTCTTTTTTTTTATAACACACCTCTATGATAGCCACTCTTTTTCATAATAAATTCAAGTACCAATACACTCTAAGGCATCACTCTCACCCAATTTCCTCTTATTTTGTCACATGACTTCACAATTTAAAGCACTTAGGAATTTGGATCAAATTATAGTCTTGAAAAAAAAGGGATTAGGCTTACATATGAGGCTGTCAAAGAAAATGGCTAAAGGCTCAAAGGGGGTTAACTAAGATAATGTCCATGGGTAGGTAAAATGAAGGTAAACAAATACAGGTTGCCAAAGAAATGCCTAAATCATCTCCTAAACTTGCACTCTTTATTTCGCTTTACATACACACCAGGCAAGTTCTAGCATCAGCCACAAACACAGAATATACTATAATCTCACACACACAAGGCACATGGTCGACTTTATTAGGAGCAGTATAGACTCTTGACCTAACAGATGAAGGAATTAACCCACACATTTATCACATACTGAGTCACATTTAGAGCCTAAATGTCTCAATAGTAATGATTTTATCATAGACTCTTGTCATAATACCATGCTGCCTATCAGAACAATTTTATGTAAAAAAATTCTAAAATTTAACTACTAACAAATAAAACAAACAAACATAAATAAATGCAAATGCAGATAAAGAAGTATAGCATACAAATACCAGCACCCCACACTTAGACGGGACACACTGCCCTCAGTGGAACATAAATAAGAAGAACCTAGTTAGTCGGACTCCTCCTCTATGTCTGGGGTCATACCCCCTGCATCGGAATCATCATCAGAGTCGTCGTCATCAGAGTTCTCCTCCATGTCGGAGTCTGGCATTCATCGATCATCATCGGTTGGCATGTCGTCATCAAGAGGTTCCTCAAAATATACACCTACTCCATACATAGCCCTCGCATTCTCATTCATTGGGTAGTCATAATCCAACTGTTGGAGCTCTGAAGCAGTTGGAACACTACCCCCGCTCATCATAGTAAACCTCGTCACGCCATATAAATGGCGGAAGAAGCTTTCATCCCTAGTATGTCGTTCTGCAGTGGTCAGGTTGACGCCATGCATGGATTCAGCATCTTTAACCTTTGTGAGGTCAGCCTTCTTCGGGTTGTGTGGAAGCTTATGATCTGCAGGTTCCTCTTCGATGTCTTCCTTCCTCAATATCGCAGTCAACAGATTGCCAAAGCTGTAGTGGGACCTCTTGTGCAGCCTAGCCTTACGCATTGAAGATCGAATAATTTCCCCAATATTGATAGGGATGTTCGTCATCAATGCGTACACCAATCACACTCTATCTCGTGTTATCTTTATGTATTGTGTCCCTGGAATCAGGCAAGAGTTGACTATTCGCAACCATATCCTAGCTTCCCTGTTCAAGGAAACATACGGGAAGGTGTTGTGCCGACTGGTGTCCTTGTGTCTAGTCCAACGTGCCATTGATCTTGTTCCGCACAGTGTGTGTCTGATTGACCTATACGGAGGTCTTTTATACAGATCCTTGAGTGGTGATGGATCAACAGATGGCAAACCTAGAAAGGAGTTGAAGAACTCCGCATTTAGTTGCAGGACTTGGCCCCGAATCTTTACTTCACTCCTTGTAGTTTTCGGTGACCAGTTGGCATAGAATTCTCGCGTTAGATCGAGATTGCACTCTCCTATATCTCGGAAGATGAAATCAAGATGTAACACCATTATCTTAGCCAAAATGTGGGGTTCTTTCTTTGCTAGGCTGTTCTTTTGTATCAACTCCACATGAACATATTTTTTTACTTTATTGTTCTTGTACCACTCCTTTCCTTCATCCTCTAGGACCTATTTTATCCCGTATATGCGTCGAGGTATTTGCAGCGAGGAGGATTCAGCTTGCTCTTTTCTTCCCCTTTTCTGGCCCTTCTGTGAGGTAGATACTTTTTCTTTTCCGGGTCGACTTTTTGGTGCCATTGTACCTGAGATTAAAATAATAGTCATGTTAGCTTCATCTCGGTAGATACAATCGACAAACCAACAGTAGTGGCACTACCCCACACTTAATTTGTTGGCACAAACTTAATTAAGTGAAAGCTGTCGATTACTCAGACTTCATCGCCCTACATTTAGGTGTTATGTTCCAACAATATATTCAGCGCAGTTATACTTTTCTTGTCATCTTAACTATCCTTTTCAATTCTTTTTCATGTATTCTTAACTATGTTTTCATGTTTGGACTAATGCATCTCTTTGAACAAAACTACTACTTAGATATCGTATCAATTTATGGCTTACAGCACCAATAGAAATAATCACAACATCTCATGTTTGTAGTTAACCATGATTTTCATCTCGATGGATAAGTCATTCAAACATACAAGCTTTTGAGTTACAAGATTATGCAATTATCTTAACCATGTCGATTCCGCAAAAGTATGACAGTGTATCAAAATCAAATTCAGGTTGGAACCAAGTCTAGAACATCCTTACGTATTCTTTCACTCACTTAGTTGTATCACAACAAATCAACCATATTCAAATCACCAACACTACTTCAAGATTTAACAATTTATTATAGGCGTAGTAGTGTAGTACTTTACGGAATATAAAAGAAGAGCAAAGAAGTACTTACTTGGTTGATAGCCTCGGAAGATGTTCTTGCAAAGTTAAAAGAGCAAAAGGAAAATTTTTGAGAGATTTTGGAGAGGTAGGCGGCGCTTAGGTTGAATTTGCAATGCATTTTTGTTCTAAGACTAAGGTTCTATTTATAGGACAAGCTTGGGTCAGGTTTTGACCCGTTTGGAATCGGAGTAGGAGACCAAAAAGTGAGCATAGGCGGCGCCTAATGCTTTGCCTATGCTTGGCATAGGCGGCGCCTTTTGCAAAGCCTAGTTGAGCATAGGCGGCGCCTATGCTATGGCATTGTTAGGAATAGGCGGAGCCTATTCCATGGAATTCTAGATTCAGAGACAAAAGGCTTTTGCATAAGCGGCGCCTATGCTATGGCATTGTTAGGCATAGGCGGTGCCTATGCCATGGCATTCTAGATTCAGAGACAAAAGGATTTTGCATAGGCGGCGCCTATGCTATGGCATTGTTAGGCATAGGCGGCACCTATGCTATGGCATTCTAGATTCAGAGAGCTTAGGCCATAGCATAGGCCTTGCCTTGTTTGTTGCCTAGATTTTCATAGGCAATGCCTAACTCATAGCCTTTTGCTTCTTCATTCCCAACTTACCACCTTCAACATGCAATACTTCCAAATCAAAATTTGAAACCAATCTCTTCCTTTACACCTCTTGCACCTACACTTATTCAAAAATAACAAAAACGATTAGAATGATGGGTTGCCTCCCACCAAGCGCCTTAGTTTTGGTCGTGGCTAGACTCTTATTTTTGGATTTTTTTATTTAACAAAAACAAACTCTTAGTAAAACAATAAAAAATGAAAAACGATGGGTTGCCTCCCATCTAGCGCTTGATTTATTGTCGCGACACAACATAGTTACCTCGAGTACTTAGATTTCGTCGAGTGGAATGGTGGCCATGCATTTTTTCAAGTCAGGAGGACCGATATATGGTTTTACTCGTTGTCCATTCACCTTAAAGACTACACCATTATTGGCTTCTAGCTCAACTACTCCAGACAAGTACACTTGGCTAATTTTGTACGGACCAGACCATTTGGACCTTAACTTACCTGGGAATATCTTCAGTCTGGAATTGAAAAGAAGTACCATATCACCCTTTTGAAAGTTTCGTTGAATAATCCGTTGATCATGATACTTTTTCATCCGCTCCTTGTAGAAGTCTGATCTTTCATACGTATGTAGACGGAATTCATCCATCTCATTTAGCTGCTCCAATCTCATATTCATGGCATCATCCCAATTCAAATTCAGTCGCTTCAACGCCCATAATGCTTTATGCTCGAGCTCAATGGGCAAGTGACAAGCCTTCCCATAAACTAGTTGGTACGGGGACTTGCCAATTGGCGTTTTGAATGCAGTCCTATAATCCCATAGTGCATCGTCCAGCTTCCGAGACCAATCCTTCCTATTAGCGTTTACAGTCTTAGCAAAGATCTGCTTGATCTCTCGATTAGAAACCTCTACCTGTCCACTAGTTTGTGGGTGATAAGTCGTGGCTACCTTATGTTGCTTGACCCTATATTTCACCAACACGGATTTGAACAGCTTGTTGCAAAAGTGTGATCCTCCATCGCTTATGATGGTACGTGGTACCCCAAAACGAGAGAAGATATTTCTCTTCAAGAATGCTACAACACGCTTTCCTTCATTATCGGCCAGCGCTACTGCTTCGACTCATTTGGATACATAGTCGACAGCAACTAGGATATATTTCATCCCAAACGAATTTACGAATGGGCCCATGAAATCAATACCCCACACATCAAACAGCTCAACTTCAAGAATTTTTGACATGGGCATCTCATGGTACTTCAAAATCGTTCCTTGTCTCTGACATTGGTCACTTCTTCTCACAAATTCGTAGGCATCTCTAAATATCGAAGGCCAATAATAGCCGCTTTGCAATACCTTCCTTACTGTTCAACCACCTGCATGGTGTCCCCCAACTTGGGAAGCATGACTTGCTTCCAAGATACTCGGCACTTCCACATGAGATATGCATCGCCTGATAACACCATCCGCGCATCGTCGAAACAAATATGGCTCATCCCAGAAGTAGTTTTTTACATCATGCATGAACTTCCTCTTTTGATGAAAAGACAGATGTGCAGGTATCACATTACTTACCACATAGTTTGCAAAGTCTGCGTACTATGGTAATTCTTCCACCATCGTGGCTAGGATCTCTTCATTGGGTTGCGTTGTGTGCTCATTCTCAAGTCTAGATAGATGATCAGCTACTTGGTTTTTGCAACCTTTTCTATCTTTCACCTCGAAATCAAATTCTTGCAGCAATAATACCCATCGAATTAGCCTTGGTTTTGCGTCCTTCTTTTCGATTAAATATCTCAGAGCTGCATGGTCTGTATGAACTACCACCTTGGTTCCTAACAAGTAAGCACGAAACTTTTCAAAAGCATAAACAACCGCTAGAAGCTCTTGTTCCATAACAGTATAGTTCTTCTGGGCCCCTTTTAAGGCCTTGCTCGCATAGTAGATTGGATGAAATAACCTTTCTCTTCTCTGACCAAGTACAGCACCCAAAGCTACCCCACTTGCATCACACATAACTTCAAACGGTACAGACCAATTGGGTACTACAATGATAGGGGCTTCAATTAGCTTCCCTTTGAGGCATTCGAATGCCTTCAAGCAATCTTCACCGAAGTCGAATTTTGCATCCTTCTCCAAAAGCTTGCATAACGGACTAGCAATCTTGGAAAAGTCTTTAATGAACCTTCGATAAAAACCTGCATGCCCGAGGAAACTACAAACTCCCTTTACAGAGATTGGAGGTGGTAGTTTCTCGATGACTTCAATTTTAGCTCGATCCACCTCAATCCCTCTTTCGGAAATTTTATGCCCAAAAATAATACCTTCTTTAACCATAAAGTGGCACTTCTCCCAGTTTAGCACCAAGTTGAATTCAACACATCTCTATAACGCCATACTTAGATTCGCCAAGCACGATTCAAATGACTCACCCACAACTGAAAAATCGTCCATGAATACCTCCAAGGTGTCTTCAACCATATCAAAAAAAATGGACATCATACAAAGCTGAAAAGTGAAGGGTGCGTTACATAGCCCAAATGGCATACGTTTGAAGGCAAACGTACCATATAGGCATGTAAACGTTGTCTTCTCTTGGTCTTCGGGAGCAATACAGATCTGATTATAGCCGAAATAACCATCTAAGAAGCAAAACCATCCTTTCCCTGCCAATCGATCAAGCATTTGGTCCATGAATGGCATTGGGAAGTGATCCTTAAGCGTCCATGAATTCAGCTTCCGGTAGTTCATGCATACTCTCCACCTTGTGACAGGTCTGAGTGGAATTAGCTCATTCCTTTCGTTTGCAACTACCGTTATGCCCCCTTTCTTGGGCACACACTGTACCGGAATCACCCATTTACTGTCAGAGATTGGATACACTACCCCTGCATCTAACCACTTAATAATTTCTTTCTTCTCCACCTCTTACATAGGTGGATTCAAATGTCTTTGATGCTCAATAGTGGGTATGCAATTTTCTTCAAGCTGAAGCTTGTGCATACATATCCCAGGCGGAATACCAATAATATCAGCGATGGTCCAACCGATGGCTCTCATGTATTTCCTTAGAACAGCAATAAGAGCTGCAACTTGCTGCTCACCTAAGTCAGCCGCCACAATAACCAGGAAGGTGTTTCCACTTCCCAAGAATGCATACTTTAGATGACTGGGTAGCTCCTTCAATTCTAACATTGGTGACTCTTCAATGGATGGTTTCGCTGGTGGTGTAGGACAATTTTTGAGATCGAGGTCCAACTTCTTGGGAGCATAAGGATACGACTCTATTCCTGTTAGAGCACAAATAATTTCTTCATAATTTTTAGCATCCTCACGTTCAATATTCATAAGCACAGCCGCCAATGGGTCAACAATAAGCTGCTCCTCTACGGATAATTCTTTCTCATCATCAAAATAAACATCAGCTACCGAGAACACATTCAGATCTTTGGGTTGCTTCATTGATTTTCATACATCAAAGCGGACTACTTCGTCATTCATCCGGAATAAAAGCTCATTCGCTCTTAAATCAATAAGCACACTCCCTGTTGCAAGGAAAGGGCGCCCCAAGATTATGGGAACTTCAGAGTCCACCTCACAATCCAGAGTAACGAAGTCTGCCGGAAAGATGAATGAAGAAACCTTCACCAATACATCATATAAAATACCAACAGGTCATTTTACCGACCTATCTACCATCACAAGCCTCATATTGGTTGGAGTAGGATCACCCAACCCCAACTTTCTGTAAATAGATAGCGGCATCAAATTGATGCTGGCTCCTAAATCACATAATGCCTTGGCAAAATTCAAAGATCCGACAGTGCAAGGAATAGTGAAGGCACCGGGGTCAGCCTTCTTCTGAACTAGTGATCTGGTAGCGATTGCACTGCAATGATGAACAGTATCCGTCAACTCATAACTTGCTGCCCGCTTCTTTGTCAAAAGATCCTTCATAAATTTTGCGTACCCAGGCATTTGTTCCAGTGCCTCGACCAAAGGAACATTAATAGTTAGCTGCTTCAACATAGTCATAAACTTATTGAACCTAGTATCGTCAGCTTTCTTCTTCAATCTCTGAGGAAAAGGTGGTGGTGGAAGGGGAATAGTTTTCTCCACCGCTTCCTTTTCATCTTGCTTCAGTTTGGCGATATTTTCATGTTGTGGACGTTGATAGGTGATGTCACGAAAAACCTTATCAGCTGCTTCGGCATCTTTTGGTTATGCAATGATCTCATTATCTTCTATATCATCAACCACCGGCTTGCCTTTGGATGGATTTTCCAACACTTTACCACTTCGGGTGGTGATAGCCATACACGATCCATCATTCCTTGGATTTTGCACTGTGTCTCTAGGTAGTGTTCCAACTTTTCTTTGATTTAATGTCGCTGAAAGTTGACTCAATTGCTGCTCTAGTTGCTTTATTGCAGTAGAATGCGAGTCAACCAATTGATTTATTGAAGACAAATCGTTCTTCACCTCATTCACTCACGTATTAGTTTCCTCTACTTCCTTCAACAGCTTCGCCATCATATCTTCCATCGACATCTTCCTAGATCCAGATGCCACAGCCTCACGGTTTCCATGAGGAACATACAAACCACTCCTGTCAGTCTTATTCTTCCAACCACCTTGATCGCGGTCCTTGTATCCAGATTTATCATAATAGTTTCGACCTTGGTTTCCTTGGGCATTGCCTCGGAAACCTCCCTGATTATTCAAGTAGTTCGCTTCTTTCTCAGAGTCGGATTCATCTTTTCCCTGTGATACAATGGCCTTATCCTTTTCAGTCTTCCCTGATAATAAGTGCTTGGTAAGAAGATCCATCTGTGTTTTCATGTGAGCCATATCTTGGTCACATTCCTCTTATCTACGCCTCTGCTCTGCAGTCAAGCCAATAGATACGGTAGAGCTTTCTACCTCAGAATCCCTGGTATGCCAAGCTCTACTCTGCTTTGTCATACGATCTAGCATATCACTTGCATCAAGAAAAGTAAGGTCCATGAATGACCCACCTGCAGCATTATCAACCACTGGCTTTGTCACCGAGTTTAAAGCCCTATATAATATTTCCATCAAGTGGATATTCGTCATCTGATGGTTTGGGCACCGCATAAGCTTCTTCTTGAACCTCTCCCATGTTTGTTGGAGAGCTTTAGTTGGAAGCTGTCGAAAATTGCTGATCTCATCCCGTAATTGGGCACTCTTGGATGGCGGAAAGAATCTTTCTAGGAAAGCGTCTTTCAGTTGCCTCCAATTAGTAATAGAATCAGGAGTTAGCCCGTTCAACCATAGAGTTTCCTCCCCAGACAGAGACAATGGAAATAAGCGCAGCCGAATTGCATTCTGCCCAACTCCTGGATTGTCAAACGACTTGCATGTTGAAATAAAGTTGATCAGATGCATATTCGTATCATCTCCTGCGAGTCCACCAAATAACCCCTTGAGCTGCAATAACTGAATCATAGTGCTAGTGATATTGAACTTAGCTCCGGGTGCCAAGGGTGGAGGAATAATAGCCCCTGTGGCACCAGCTTCATCCAGATCGTCATCATCATCATCAAAAGGAGCCTGCACAGCTCGGAGGTTAGGTCTCATTCTAGCTTGACGATCTCTCCTGTGCATAGGTATTGCCACCTCATCTGCACATCGCGGATTAAGTAACTCATCATCACCCAGGTCCTCATCATCAGGATTTGTTGCCCGACTTGGGTTATCAATATTCTGCTGATGCACTTGAGCAGCTGCCAACGCAGCTAATCTAGCCTGCTCCTGTTGAGCCGCCCTTCTTTCAATGTCACGTTGCGCATCCATTCTGCCAATAAGTTGTGGTTCAGGATTTATGGGTAATAACGGTTGACCTGAACTTCGAGTGTTTGGCATGCACTCAAACAAACCTGAATAAAACAAAAACAACAACTAAACGTAAAATACGAGAATATTTGACCAAAGGGTCTAGTAACTAATACAAACTTAGTTGACAACCGTATTCCCCGGCAATGGCGCCAAAATTTGATAACGCTCAAACTACAGCTCTCGTAAGAGTGTAAGCGGTCGTCGTCAAATATAGAACACAACTGGGTTGGGTTTCGAATCCCACAGGGAATACTCGGTCACTAAGTATGCAATGATTAGTAGACTTTTGGTGAAAGTTCTGCGGATAAAGGGGGATTTTATGCGTAAAGTAAAATTATCAAAATAGCAAAGTAAAAATGAAATGTTTAGTAAGATTTTAATCAATGAGAATTGTAAGTTAGGGTTATGTCCACCTTATGAGTTTTACGTATCTATTGGCTATGAGTTATGCGGAATTCAGACATACATGCGCTTATAGAGATTCGTATTCTATGGTAAATCCTAGTGTCTTTCGACCATCAAGGATTATATCACTTTAACTCTTTCGAGCTTAAAGCGTATACTAATGGTACGAATTCTCCAAGAGGTTAATCCAGTTACGGCACTAACTTTTAAACAAGGGTTGGTAGCCCTATTTCCTTGTCATTCTCTCTTTTTTAGACATGTAACTTTTCTTTCGAACAAGTTAATGCTATACTGGCGTATTCTATATGTTTGCAACCACAAGAATTCAATTAAGATGAAGAGAGTAATGATATAAGCAGCATACGTATCAAGAATTCACAAACTCATAGCAATAGATAGTGTCTCATAAGGCTTCCATAACCCTAACAGAGAAGTTTAGCTACTCATGAGTGCAACGGAAATCACAATAGATAAAATCATCATACCACAACCTAGAATAATCTTGGCGATGGAAGTGATATGGCGTCAAAAGCTCTCAAACGTTTTTCCCTAGCCGTTCTTCTCAAGAGAGTCGAGTTCTCTATGTTAGACTTAAAGAATATTGTAACGTGAATAGTCCTAAAATATCGAATGAATAAGACTTGAATTAATGAATGAGTGAATAATAAAAAGCTTGCTGAAAAATTCAGCAAATAGGGTTTCTATAACATCCTTGTCTTAGTCCTACTGAAATAGGGTTTTTTATCCTTGTCCTAGTCCTACTGGGTTACTGCATCCTTGTCCTAATCCTACTAAGTTACTGCTGATCCCCCAAGTCTTTAGAAATGCTGTTTTTGCCCGGGACAAGTTCTCCATGCATCACTTTCAGTCCACAAGCTTCCAGAATCTGCCTTCCTTCTTACGTGAAGTTTCCTTTGGCGTCCAACAGTCCATAAAATGCTGAAATCTTCATCATTTATTCCTGAAAACTTGCTAATCACGTTGGTTAGCTCACTTACAGGAAAAAGGGCTAAAAGTGTAGGAATTATATATTTTGTCCTCAAAACTTAGCTAAAATATGGGTACATTAAGGTGCTTTAGGCGTGTAAATACGCCTAACATCATAAGGTTTTTATCTACCCCAGTGTTTCTCCATAGGGTGCTCCAGTTCTTTTATAGCATAAGAAAAATGGGTCCCTTCGAATGTATACAGACAACCACCAGTTGAATAGGGTGACCGTGAAGAATAAATATTCACTTTCTATGATTGATGATCTGTTTGACCAGCTTTATAGAGCTAAGTACTTTTCTAAGATATCTTCGATCTGGAAACCATCAGTTGAGGATTAGGGAAGTGGGTATCCCTAAGACTACTTTTTGAACCCAGAATGGTCATTTTGAGTTCTTGGTGATGTCTTTTGGTTTGACTAATGCCTCACTAGTATTCAATGACCTTATGAACCAGGTATTCTGTCAGTCCTTGGATTTTTTTGTTATTGTATTTATTGATGATATTTTTGTGTATTCCAAGATTGAGGCAGATCATGCCGATCATGTAACGCCCCGAGATCCCATCCCAAGACATCACACGGTGCTTATGGACCTGAAGGACCACAAGCTAACCCTTTTCTGATATCTTTACCTGTACACTGCATAATATCTGAAGAAATTATGAAAACTTTCCATAAGGTTCAACACATCTATATATACTCAAAACTAAAAACTGCTAACTAATACATCCGTCTGAAAAGCCTCTAACTGTCTGAACTGTGGAGTTGATGGGATATGTCTCCAACTAACTCCATCAATAGAAAATAAACAAAGTCTGAAATAATAGTAGTAAACTGAGACTCATTCTCAAAAGAAAAGGACTCACTGCTACTGCTGCTGACTGGGACCAAACTTCTTAGGATAAACTGGATCCTGTGCCTCTGAACCTATGGTGTCAGATAAAACACTATAGCGCAAATGCGTCAGTACAAAAATATACCGAGTATGTAGACGGGTTAGGCTAATGCAAGGGTTCATGCATGCACAATATCTAAACTGAATAATCATGAACATGCCACATGAGAACACATGCATGAATGCGCAGAACATGAACACAATTATCATAACTCTACATACTGAAACTCAGATACCACTTTACTGCAGACTGAACTCACTACTGATACTGAGATACTAAATCATTGACTCATCTGATACTGATAACTGATGATCTGGATGTGCTTACATCAATGACTGAATTCTTGGACTTACTGCTTTCGACTGACAGGATTAGAGATCAACCTTTCTAACAGATAATTTCAGACACTTTATCAATGATAAGAAATAAGATTATATCTGAATCTAACAACAAGAATACTCAATAGAAATTTGATACTGTGATCAAGCCTTTCTGACACCATATCTCTAAATATAATATCAAATAACTGTATGTGAGACCAAGCCTATCTGATGGGATGGCCCAGAAATCAATGGAACTATCTGAGTTCCTTACAATGATAGATGACTGTATCTGACAGTCTTGATTTCTGAAGACTGATTCTGAAACTGAGACTGAATCTGAAACTAAAACTGTGGGAAGTAGTCACTTAACCAACATGCCCCGACCTACCACATATGGAGTCTAACCTGTGCTCCAGTTAGAAGGGTGTCATTACCACTCCACTGGTAAAGACAACTCTATGTGACCCTCATCTAGCAGGTTCTCAAACGAGAATGATGGAGCCCTCATCTAGCAGGTCAAGCCACCTCATATACCCTCATCTAGAAGCTATGATGTCTCTCATCCACCCTCAACTAATAGGTGTGATGTCTCAACCTACGTTGGCTACGTAGTTCTGGAGCACAAGGATTGCTTCTAAGAATCACACCCTCTACTGGTAGGTGAGTTCCCATCTTTGAGCTCGCTCGATGCTAGTTTCTACTCCCAACTGAAATACTCAGAACTAAATTCTCAACTGAACACTGGCTGAATTGAATCTGACACTGATCATATTACTCAAAAGGTTTGACTGAGTTACGCTGAGATCGCTTGGTTTCGTATCTGACGGAAAAGATATCGAATCATAGTATCTGACTGATGATACAGAGCTTGAATAGATTACTCGAATCGCTTCTGAGATTAGGATTGAATCACTTGAATACTATTAGAACTGAGCTTATTATAGGTTTGAGGCTAGATTACTAGCGATATAGAGATTACAGAGATAACTGAGATTACTGAGATTTATTAAGCTTCGCACTTATCTGAGGATATAGAGTTCTATAGCTCACTGATTTCTGAGAATAATGTCTCGATTGGAATTATCGAGAAACTGACACGGGCTCTAGACAACAGCTTTATTTTCAGGTATAAATATCCCCAGGACTCGATAACATAAAAGTAAGACATAATCATTCTTCATCACAAATCATTCATGCATCATCACGGTCATCCATTCATCACTACAATCATTCTTTCATCATTACAAGCATTCATTCATCATTACAATCATTCATGTATCATCACAATCGTTAAAGCATCACTTTAAGTAGTTGGGCATCATAACATACTTTCCCTCTCAAGATCCTTAGGACATCGCATTAAGCATTTAGGAAACATAGACCTCTATTCATCATCATATACTATCCTAGGGAAGACATGCTATTAGATTATGCCCCATTCAATGAGATCTTACATCAAGTACTTCATACCTATATCGGTCTTATCATGTATTTGGATATCACTTGATTTGGGGGAAACTTCATACTAATACTTCACTATTTACTTGCTAACCACTTGACATATATTAAAAGCTTAGCATATATCAAAGAGCACAAAATAGGGGAATTTACAACCATCATATCTTGACTTGTTCACTAGGGTCTTTCAACAACCACTAGACACGATCGATTTTACACCTGCTTGGGGATTTCATGCTATCTTGGCACATTTCACTCACTAAGGCATTTTATCAAACACTAGGCATGGATGGACTAGCTCATAATTTGGGGTATCCTATTCAACATACTATAGTGGCCCTTATGCTTCACCTAAGTTCTTTATCAAACCTATGGGGAACGTTCTTCACTTATTCAACCATTTTTATACCCAAAAGTCATGAACACATCACATGGAAAAACAACTTCAAGAGGGTTTATCACAAACATCACATGAATTCCACATACTAGGGTAAAAGCTCATAAATTTTTCAGGCAAACATAAATCAAAACTCAACAACACATTAAACATCCATTTCAACTCATACAAATCATTTAAAACTCATAAACATAAAAATCTTTTAGTTTTAAAAAGGGTTCTTGAGCTTCTTGGATGAAAGGGACTCAAGAATCAATATCTACATACCTTAACCTTTGAAATTGGATGAACTTTAGTGCTTGAAACTTTATCCACACTTGAAATAAATAAATTCTTGAAGCCCACACTATGAGGAACTTGATTCTTGAAGAAACCTTGAAGATTTATGGATGATTTTTGGAAGATTAGGGTTCTTGATTGAAACCCTAGTTATACTCACTTAAGAGAGTTGAAAAAGAAAATAATTGAATTAGGATTTGAATGATGGTTCCTCATATTTATAGAGGCTCAAAAAGGGTGGGAAATGACCAAAATACCCTTGCAAAAACTCCCTTGAATTGCTGGAAAAATATACTTGACGCCATCCGTGACAGGCCATCAGGTTCGTGATAGGCCGTCACGAATGGTCATCACAAAAGGGGTCCAAATTCTTGATTTTCTGCCCAGTCCTGACGGTGTCATCAGAAATGTCAACAGAATGTGACGACGTCATCAAAAAGGGCGTCAGAAATGTGATAGCCCGTCAGAAACGTCGTCACTGTTTCCCAGCTTGACATGCTGGAGTAAAATGGGCATAACTCTTTGCTCCGATATTGGATTTAGGAGAAATTGATATCATTGGAAAGATAATTCAAATATATTTCATTCGATATATATAAAACCATCCAGTTATTAATATAAAACAAGTTATGGTCGATTGAATTTTATCCAAATTTTGACGGTCACTAAAACTTGAACGATAGGAAATTTTTCAACTCATTCATGAGTTAGGGGACCTATATGATATTAATTCATGCTCAAATATATTCCCACATGATTTTAATGTACTTCATACTTAGGAGGATATTTCTTAAATATTTTGACTCAGATTTTTGCTTTACCAAATACGCTCTAAGGCTTAGACTGGAAGAGGATTTTGTGGGGCATTACAGATCACCTCTTCCTTGTGTTGCAAACCTTGAAGGATTAGATGTTGTGACCTATTTGGGTCATGTTTTTTCTAGTGAAGGGATCATGGTGGATCCACAAATAGTTACAGTGGTTAAGAAGTGGACTAGGCCCATGACTCCAACCGACATTCAAAGCTTCTTGGGTCTAGCCAGTTACTATAGGAGGTTTGTGAAAATTTTATCGTCTATTGTTGCCCCTTTTTCTAAGTTGACTCAGAAGAAGGTAAAGTTCTTATAGTGTGATGCTTGTGAAGGTAGTTTTGAGAAGTTGAAAGATAAGTTAATTTTAGATCCGATTTCTACCCTGCCCAAGGGTAACAATGGTTTTTTTGTTTATTATGATGTATCTCAGGTGGGATTGGGTTGTGGGTTGATGCAGCAAGGTAAGTTAGTTGCTTATGCTTCTAGGAAGTTGAAGGTGCAAGAGAAGAACTATGCGACTCATGACTTGGAGTTCTTGGCTGTGGTCTTTTCTTTGTAGATATAGAACCATTATTTGTATGAGGTACATGTTAACTTCTTCTTAGACCATAAGGGTTTTCAATATGAATTCACTCAGAAGGAGTTAAATCTCAGGTAGAGGAGATAGCTTGAGTTGCTCAAGGACTACGATATGAGTCTTCACTATCACCCAAGTAAGGCTAACATAGTGGTTAATGCTCTTAATAGGTTACCAATGGAACGCTTGTCTCATGTTGATAAGGAGAAGTGAGGCTTGGTTAAGTATATTCACTATTTGGTTAATTTTGGAGTTTGTCTTGGACTCTGAGGGTGGTGGTGTGATTATGCAAGATGTGATAAAGTTATCTCTTAGTGCTGAGATGAAGGAGATATAGGTCATGGATCCTATCTTGATGCAAATCAAAGATGATGTGGGTCACCAGAAGGTGATGGCTTTTGAGATTAGTGGTGTTGGTATCCTGTGGTACCAAGGTAAATTATGTGTTCCTGATGTGGATGGTTTGCAAGAGAGGGTCTTGGATGAGGCTCATAAGTTGAGGTACATTGTTCAACTAAGTTCGATAAAGATGTACCATAGTCTAAAAGAAATTTATTGGTTGAATAACATAAATGGTTTGTCAGCAAGTGAAGGTGGAGCACTTGAGACCTGGTGGTTTGTCTCATGAGATCGAGTTTCCTGTTTAGAAATGGGAAGTAATTAATATGGATTTCATTATTGGTCTTCCATGGTCACGCCATCAGTTTGATTTTATTTGGGTTATTGTGGATAGGATGACTAAGTGTTCTCACTTCTTGCTAGTGAAGACTAACTATTCGGTAGATGATTACTCTAATCTTTTTATTGAGAAGATCATGAAGTTGCATGGTGATCCAATTTCCATCATATCTGATCAAGGTACTCAGTTCTCATCTCACTTTTGTCATTTTTTTCAAATAGGTTTGAGGACTAAGGTGAACCTTAGCATCTCTTTCCACCCTCAGAGGAATGTACATACGAAAAAGATAATACAAACTTTGGAGGATATGCTAAGTTTTTGTGTTAGTGATTTTGGTGGTAGTTTGGTTGACCATTTGCCTCTTATATAATTTACTTATAATAATAACTATCACACTAGTATTAGAATGGCTCTTTTCAAGGAGTTGTATGGTAGGAAGTGAGGTGCAGGTCCCCTATTGGGTTATTTGAGGTTAGAGTGAATAGGTTGTACGGTCCCGACTTTGTTCACCAAGATATGGAGAAGGTGGAGGTGATTCTAGATAGGCTTAAAACTGCCTAAATTCACCAAAAGTCCTATATGGACTAAGGCGAAGGAATTTGGAGTTTGATGAGGGTGATTTGTTGTTCTTGAAAGTGTCTCCCATGAAGGGAGTAATGCAGTTTTGAAAAAGGGGAAGCTTAGTCCTTGTTATGTTGATCCATACTAAATTTCGAGACGAGTAGGCAAAGTGGCTTATGAGTTGGAATTACCTTTGATTTTGAGTTCCATTCACCTGGTCTTTTATGTTTTGATTTTGAAAAAGTGTGTGGGTGATCCTTTCTTGGTAGTCCATTTGGAGAGTGTTGGTGTTTTGGGTTCCTTGTCGTATGAGAAAGTCTCAGTGATATCTTGGATCGGCATGTTCATCGGTTGCATGCAAAGAATGTGGCATCGATAAAGGTTCTATGGAGGAACCAAAAGCATGAGAAAGCTACTTAGGAAGCCAAAAAGGACATGAAGTCCAAATACCCATTCTTTTTTCCCTCTCTAGAAAATTGTGCAAGAGGTATGTGTAGTTCGTAGCATCATTGTTTTCTAACTTTGTTAAAGAAAATTGTGAATTCCTTGGTATATTTGTTTTTTCTTCTTTGTTAAAGGTAATAGTGGGTGTATTAGTGTGTTAAATAGTGATAAGGGATACCTTGTCTCATTATTATAGGATGAATGATCCAAAGGGGGGAGAATGTAACAACCCAGATTTTTGGTCCTCAAAAATATCTAAAATTTTAACCTCACTGCCCAGAGTGGGACTACATTTACAAGTCGTAGGGATTCTTGATGATTCTTATGGACCCAATCATAGACTGACCTGGAGTTTCTTTCTTGACTATGAATTAGACCTTATGAGTCGTAGGGTTTCGTAACCAATCGTATGGTGTCTTCCCTAACCAAATGAATGTGATGTCCAAATTGTTTCTACTTTGACAACGACTGGGCAAACGAGTCGTAATGACAGAGTTTGAGTCATGTGGTACGACTTGTATCCATGTCAGTGTTGCGGATCCTAGACACATTCTAGCCTATGACTGGACAATAAGAGTCATAGGTTAACCCTATGAGTCGTAAGGGAACTCGTAACGACTGGCAGTGATTTTCAGTCTTTTCATTAAGGGCATTCTGGTCAATCCCCCTTCTTCCCTTACTTAAACCCCATGACCATAAAGAACTTTAAGGGGTTATTTCTCATTCATAACAACATTAAAATCACTCTCAAACTCTCTAAATCCTCCCAAGCAAGATACTTAGGGTTTCAAAAAAGTTCATCAATTAGATATCTAAAGGGAAAATTCTCTCCATAACTCTTGATATTCCAGGCATGTTATTCTTCCCCAATTATCACGTTATGAAAAGCATATATTTAAAGGGTTTAATTGGATGGTTTTGAATGTGGATTTTTATATGGTTGAGGGTTTGACATGGTTGATTCTTAAACTATTTTCACATAATTTATTATGAATTGTTTATTCTTTATTGGTAGTTTTGAAATTATGGGGTTCATGGGGATGGTGAATAAAATAAGGGGTCATGGTTTCCCCCAAAATTGGAATTTTGAAATTTGAATTGGATTTGAATAATTATGTCCTCTCAACCAACTTATGTGGATGGCTTCGGATTGTGAAATTGCCAATTGGTTTGACTTACTCACCTATTCAATGGCATGGACTTTGAAAGCCTTGTTGGCTATGATTTGATATAATGAACAAAGCGGGTTGAGGCATTACCCTAAGTTAATGTGATTGTTATGGCATAGAGATAAGCCTGCAAGCATAAGGGTATGACGATACCCATGGTGTGCCTTAATGGTTGGTTTATTGGTTAATAAATGGGTTATGTGAAACTTGATTTAAATTGGGCTTAATGGTGGTTATGTAGTGAAGCAGAAGACGTGGGTCTTGGATGACTTGTACTGGAAACTAATGTTTGTCGACATGAGGTTTGGTCTTGATGACCTATAAGCATAGTTCACACTATTGATATATTTGTATATTGGATTGACATGGCATCAGGGCATTCCCTGGTCTTCCTTGATACCTCTTCTTTGTGTGGATAACATGCACTAGGATCCATTCATCAGGGGGAGCTGAACCCAGATAGCCTGTAGGTTCCTATTTATGGCGGTTGAGCTACATGGTCCAGGATAAAGTTTTACTTTATGCTAAGCCTTGTTCCCTTTCCCGGCAAGACATGTTTTTAGGTATATATATGATATGTACATTGGCTTGACTAGTACCAACTCTCAATCATGGGTGAGGTAGAACTTCTTGTATAACCTCAGCTTCCTTGAAAAATATTCAACTACATTATTGTCTTACATTAAAACAACATTAAAACCGGATCATGAAGCATTACAATACACAATAAAATCCTTACCTTCTATTAGCAAGGTAAGAATAGGAGTTGAAGTTAGCAAAGTCTTGAGCTTTTAACATCTCTCCTCACATTCATAATTCCATTTAAAAGGTACCCCCTCAGAGTTAGATGGATCATATATGATAAAATAGATGTGAGCCCTTTCACAAACTGGAAATAATAGTTGGTCAACCCTCTGAGACTATGAACCTCTGTCATATTGTTTAGTCTATCCCAATTCTAAATAGATTCAATCTTCTAGGGTCGTTATACACACCATGCCCCAAGAAAATACACTAAATACAACCACAATTAACATATTAAATACTTAGCATAAATTCGTTTCTCCTTAAGCAAACCCGACACTATACGTAAGTGAGTTTCATGCTCCTTCTTACTTTTAGAGTAAACCAATATGTCATCAATGAAAGCAATAACAAACAAATCCAAATAGGGTTTGAATACTCTATTTATCAAACCCATAATAGTGTTTGGGGCGTTGGTTAAGCCAAAAGGCATAACCAAGAGCCCATAATGGATATAACTATTCTGGAAGGCAGTCTTATGGATGTCCTCTTCTTAATCTTAAGCTGACAATAACCTAATCTTAAATTAATATTTGAGAATACTACAGCACCCTACAATTGATCAAATAAGTCACCCTATAACTGGTTAAATAAGTCATCTATCCTAGACAAAGGATATTTATTACAATGGTCACCTTATTAAATTATCGATAGTCTATGAACATCCACATACAACCATCCTTGTTCTTAACAAAAATCATAAGACCACCCCAAGTAAAATTACTAGGATTAATATAACCTATCCCTAATAACCCCTTTAACTGATATTTCAATTCTTTTATATTTGTTATTATCATCTTATAGGAAATAATGGATATAGGGTTAATGTCCAGCTCTGAATCAATACAAAAGTCAAAGTCAAGATCAGGTGGCACTCCATGAGGATCATCAAGTAATACCACTATGAATTCACATACTATTGATACTAAAGAAATAGGAGTGACTACTGAACTATCATCCAAAAGATGATCTAGAAACACCTGACAACCCTTTTTAACTAGCATTTGGGCATAAATACCAGAAACAATTCTCAAAAGAATAGGCTACTAAGTAATTTCCCACTCTAACC
The DNA here is from genome assembly GCA_030864215.1 of Capsicum pubescens. Lineage (NCBI taxonomy): Eukaryota > Viridiplantae > Streptophyta > Magnoliopsida > Solanales > Solanaceae > Capsicum > Capsicum pubescens. The sequence goes on along the minus strand of CM061549.1, from coordinate 96,745,997 downwards.
TCTCCATGTTGGACATAGCTAATGTAACATTTTGAGTGTGACAATTAAGAAAAACACGATAGAGAGACAAATAGCTCATCCCTAAGATAATATCAAACTCTTTTATATCTAAAATCACAAATTGTGCCAAAGTAAATTGATCATACCCAAACTACATGTAAAACCTAAGATTTTTGGTCCTTGAAAATTTCTAAAATTTATCCTTACTATCCTAACTACGACTCCCCTTACGAGTCATAGGAAGTCTTAACGAGTTGTAAGGACCCAAATCGTAGCCTGACTAGTATGTGTGGCTAATTTTTCTATTCTGAGTATGAGTGGCTCCCAACAATTCATCTGGACTCATTACGAGTTGTGATGTCCCAACCGTAGTCAAACCAGTGTATATTCTAAGTGTTGTTGTCCTGGTGACGAATAGGATCCAATGAGTCATAGGGTTCCCTAACGAGTCTTATGATGAAAGTCATAGGGTCAATAGTAGGTGTGCCTAATGACACTTTCTTGTTTACCACTCATGGTGATGAGTCTTAACGTGTTATTATGAGTCACAGAGTGACCCGTAGTCACTAGCGGGAATTTTTTAGGTTTTATGTAGAGGGAACTTTGGACAATTCCCTTCTTACCCAATTAAAATCCCACATCCATAAAGCATTAAATGGGGTTATTTCTCATTTATAACATAATCAAAACACTCTCCCTTTCTTTATAAATTCCCTCAAGAAAAATACTTAGGGTTTCTAAGAAGTAGATCATTAAGGGCTCAAGGGTTGAATTCTCTCCATAAAACTTGGTGCTTCAGGAATGTTACTCTTCCCCATCTATTATTTTGTAAAATTATATGTTTTAAATAGTTATTCATGAGGTTTTTATGTTGGTTTTGGAACATGGGCTAAGGGTTTTGAATGATTGTTATTTATGTGATATTTCATGTTTACATATTTATTGTTTATGTTGTAAGTGGTGGTTTTGAAATCAAATTAATGCATGGTCATGGTGAAATAACTAAGGGATTGTGATTTCCATAAATTTTGTGAATATTGACAGTTGAATTGGCATTAACCCCAACCTGATTTATCAAAAAATTGTTTTGAGTACGAGTAAAATTGTATTGAACTATTTTTAGAACAATCGTTTGATATAAAGAGGTTACTGAAATATGTTGGTTGATTTAATAAACAAAGGGAGTAGTTTTCCAAAGTTGATGGAATTGTGATGGTATGTTGATATTACCATGAAAGTGTAGTTAGTATGACGATACCAACAATGTATGCCTAAATATGTATTATGGTTCAATGAATGGGAATGTGTGATAAATATTTTAATTGGGATTAAAAGAGGGTTTTGTAGTTGAGTCGTGAATGTGGAGGTCCCAAAGGACCAATACTAGAAACTGCGGTTGTCGACGTGGGGGTCTAAATGACCGGGTGGTTTGAGTCCCCCTTATTATATGATTGGGAGATTCGAGTCCCTCATAATATTTTACATGATTGGGTGCTTAAGTCACCTTGGTATGCCGGGAGGTTCGAGTCCTCTATGGTGTATATGCACATCCTATGGTTCATACGGCTACACGTACTGGGCCCTTCTAGCTAGGGTAAAGTTTGACCCATATAGCCCGTGGGTGCCTTCTTATGACGATTGAGCTACACAAATCCAGGCTAAATATTTAAAGTGCATTCTAAGCCTTATTCCCTTTCTTGGTATATTATTTAAGTATGTATATGATGATGTTCACATGGATTTGAACTGGGTTTGACTTGGCTTTATTTTATCCATTATCCTTGAGCTATATACTAGTGATTAACCCACTAACTATCTCTGGACATTGTATCCACATATGATGCAGGCATCGAAGATACTTCTACTTTTCTCATGCAGTGTTAGGTGGATAAGCTCGATTTTTCGGTCATTGGTGGTGAAGTGGTGATCTTTCATTCTTCGAAAGACTTGGACATTTCATCAATTTACATTTATATGTTAAATTGCGAGTTCATATTATCATTAACTTTATCATTGTCATTATTAGGGTCGGCGGTATGTCGTGATACTTTATTAATTTTAGTTTTGTTAGAAGGCTTTGTGGATTATTGTGAACTTAGTTGGTGATGTTTTTGGGTTATTTTTGGTCAGTTTTTCATTTAATGTCCATAGACATATCCAAAATTTCTTTAAGATTATCTTATGTTATCTAGTTATATGTTTGAAATTCAGCCACTATTGGGCAGAGTGTGGTGTTTTAGTTAGGTACAGGGGTGGTCTCCAGTCCATGGTAGACTTGAGATGCCCATCACATCCAGGCCCTAGTTTGGGTCATGACAAAGTTGGTATCAGAGCCTAGGTTTAGTGTCATTGGGTATACATAAAGTCATGTCAAGTAGAATCTCTTTTATGAGTGTGTAGTGCGCCATACTTATAAGGGAGAGGCTATGAGAAATTTAGGAATATTTGCCTTTCTTATTGTTTTATTTCGGTCTATAGAGTCTAAGATCTTAAAATATTCTTTAATTCCTATATTTTAGCTTTTCAGATCGTGCCACCCAGAAGATCTAATGCTCGTGGAAACTCTTCTATCCCATCTAAGGACAATGTGGATGGAGCTCATCCTACTCAAGGAGTTCAAACCTGGTTTAGGGTTGCTACTTCTAATTACCCTAGTGAAGTTCCATAAGTTCCCCCTAGCTCTCCTCAGACACCTCAAGTTGGTGTGTCTAATGCTGAGTCTCGCCAGTTGATTTAATTGATTCCCCAGTTGGTGGCCTCTCAGACTAAGTGTGTTTCTTATGTTGCTCCATCTTCTGAGGTCACTAGAGTTGGCCAATTTATGAGGTTAAGTCCTTCGACTATCACTTGTTCTAAAGTTGAGAAAGATCCTCAAAATTTCATTAATGAGATGGATATGATTTTTTGTGTGATGCATGCTACTGATATGGAGGGTGTGGAGTTCTCTGCTTATCAGTTGAAGGATATGGTGTATCTTGGTATGAGGAATGGGACCAGTTTAGGAGTGATGATGCTGAGTTCACTTTATGGGATGACTTTTCTAGTTTTTTCTTGATTCTTTTTTTTTGTCAAAAGTTAAGAGAGGTGAAGGCTGAGGAATTTGTAAACTTAAAACAATTTAGGAAGATAGTAAAGGTGTATGCCTTAAAGTTTCATCAGTTGTCGCGATATGCTCCAGAATTAGTGTCTTGCATGAGGGCTAGAATTAAGAAGTTTGCTTCTGGGTTGTCTCATGATTTGATCTTGGAAAGCAAGGTCACCTTGTTGAACAAGGATATAGATATCTCTCTAGACTTGTGGTGTATATGTAACAAGTGGAAGAGAAAAAAGAAGCAATAAGAAATAAGTGAAACGCAGAATAATAAGTTTTGGTATTTAGATTATGGTGGAGGTTTCCAACAGAGTGGTAGAGACGGTGGGAAATTGTCTAAGAAGAAGTGGGGCAATTTTGGCTCCTACTCTATGGCTAGTGCTCCTTACCCAAAGTTGTTGGGTGATCGTCGTTGTCAAAATAGTATTGGTCCCAGGGCATAGGGTGCCCAACCTTAGGATAGTGGGGCCTAATCAGCTTTATCATATCCTTCTTGTAGATTTTGTGGTCAGGTAAATCATGGTGTTTGTGAAGAGAGGAGGAACAAGTGTTTTAAATATGGTTAGATTGGTCATATGCAGAGGGATTGTCCTTCTAGAGATGTCTCTAGGGCAAATAAGATCCCTGTTGCTACTTCGTCAGCTCCTGAACGAAAGGGTGTTACTTCTGCTTTTGGCTTCAGCACTAGTCAGAACCATTTGTACGCCCTTGCCACCTGCCAAGATTTTGAGGCGTCCCCTAATGTTGTTACTAGTATGCTCAAACTTTTCTCTTGTGATAAATATTGTCTACTTGATCTCGTATCTACCCTCTCTTATATGACCCCTTTTATGGCTATTCATTTTGGTTTTGATCCTTGAGTGTATTTTGGATCCATTCTCTATGTCTACCCCAGTGGCTGACTCTATTATGGCTAGAAGGGTCTATAGGGGTTGAGTGATGTCAGTCAGTGGTAGGGAGACCATGGAGGATCTGATAGAGTTGTACATGTTAGACTTTGATTAGATTTTAGGGAAGGATTGGTTGCATTCATTCTATGAGCCTCCTAATTTTCGGACCTAAAGGGTAAGTTTCCACTTCCCTAATGAGCAGGTGATCGAGTGGGAAGGTAGTTTCCTAGTGCCTAAGGGAAGATTCATTTCATACCTTAGAGTCTGAAAATTGATTTCCAAGGGGTTCCTCTAACATCTAGTGCATGTTAAGGATTCTAAGTACTTTTCCAAGATTGATCTTTGGTTGGGTTACCATCAGTTGAAGATTAGGGAAGTGGATATCCCTAAGACTGCCTTCTGAAATCGGTATGGTAATTTTGAGATTTTGGTAATGTCCTTTGGTTTGACTAATGCCTCAGCAATATTAATGAATCTTATGAATCGGGTATTCCATCAGTTCTTGGATTTGAATGTAATTATGTTCATTTATGATATTTTGGTGTATTCTAAGAGCGAGGCAGATTATACCAATCATCTCCACCTTGTGTTGTAAACCTTAAAAGATCAGTGGTTGTTTTCAAAGTTCTCAAAGTGTGAGTTCTGGTTAAATATTATGACCTATCTAGGTCATGTTGTTTCTAGGGAACTAATCATGGTGGATCCACAGAAAGTTATGGTGGTTAAGAAGTGGCCTAGACCCATGACTCCAAGCAATATTAAGAGATTTTGGGTTTAGCTGGTTATTATAGGAGGTTTGTGGAAAGCTTCTCTTCTATTGTGCCCCATTAACTATGTTGACTCATGAGAAGGTAAAGTTCTTCTAGTCGGATGCTTGTGAATATAGTTTTGAGAAGTTTAAAGATAAGTTATCCTCGGCTTTGATTTTGACTCTACCCGAGGGTATTGATAGTTTGTTATCTAATGTGATGCATCCCATGTAGGACTGGGTTTTGTGTTAATGCAGAATGGCAAGGTGGTTGCTTATACTTCTAGGCAGATACAGGTGCATGAGAAGAACTACCCTGCTCATGATTTAGAGTTGTTGGTCGTGGTATTTACCTCTATAATTTAGCGCCATTACTTGTAGGGGGTTCATGTCGACATCTTCTCAAACCATAAGAGTTTGCAATATGTGTTCACCCAGAAAGAGTTGAATCTCATGCAAATGAGATGGCTTGAGTTGCTCAAGGATTACGATATGAGTCTTCATTACCATCCAGGTAAAGCTAACGTGGTTGTTGATGCTCTTAGAAAGTTGTCCATGGGAAGTTTATCTCGTGTATATGATGAGAAGTGAGGACTAGTGAAAGATATTCATTGCTTAGGTAATCTTTGAGTTCATCTCTTGAACTCTTAAGATAGTGGTATGATTATTCATTTCCTAAGATTGATGGTCTCTTTGATCAGCTTTAGGGTGCTAACTACTTTTAAAAGATTGATCTATGATTGGGTTACCATCAATTGAAGATTAGGGAAGTGGATATCCCTAAGACTGCCTTCTGGACTCGATATGGTCATTTTGAGTTTTTGGTAATGTCCTTTGGTTTGACTAATTCCTCAGCGATATTAATGGATCTTATGAATCGGGTATTCCGTCAGTTCTTGGATTTGAATGTAATTATATTCATTGATCATATTTTGGTGTATTCTAAGAGTGAGGTAGATTATACCGATCATCTCTACCCTGTGTTGCAAACCTTAAAAGATCAGTGGTTGTATTTGAAGTTCTTAAAGTATGAGTTCTAGTTAAATATTATGAACTATCTAGGTCATGTTGTTTCTAGTGAACTAATCTTGATGGATCCACAGAATCTTGTGGTAGTTAAGAAGTGGCCTAGACCCATGACTCCAACCGATATTCAGAGATTTTAGGTTTAGCCGATTATTATAGGAGTTTTGTGGAAAACTTCTCTTCTATTGCTCCCCATTGACTAAGTTGACTCATAAGAAGGTGAAGTTCTTGTGGTCGGATGCTCTTGAATATAGTTTTGAGAAGTTTAAAGATAAGTTATCCCCTGCTTTGATTTTGACTCTACCCGAGGGGATTAATGGTTTTGTTATCTATTGTGATGCATCCCGTGTAGGACTGGGTTTTGTGTTGATGTAGAATGGATAGGTGTTTGCTTATACTTGCAGCAAGATAAAGGTGCATGAGAAGAACTACCCAGCTCATGATTTAGAGTTATTGGTCGTGGTCTTTGCCTTGAAAATTTGGTGACATTACTTGTATGGGGTTCATGTTGACATCTTCTCAAACAACAAGAGTTTGCAATATGTGTTCACCCTGAAGGAGTTGAATCTCATGAAAAGGAGATGGCTTGAGTTGCTCAAGGACTACGACATGAGTCTTCATTATCATCCAGGTAAAGCTAATGTGGTAGTCGATGCTCTTAGTAAGTTGACCATGGGAAGTTTATCTCGTGTAGATGATGAGAAGCGAGGACTAGTGAAAGATCTTCATTGCTTAGGTAATCCTTGAGTTCATCTCTTGGACTCATAGAATAGTGGTATGATTATCCACTTCCTAGGATTGATGGTCTCTTTGATCAGCTTTAGGGTGCTAAGTACTTTTCCAAGATTGATCTTTGGTTGGGTTACCATCAGTTGAAGATTAGGGAAGTGGATATCCCTAAGACTGCCTTTTGAACTCGGTATGGTCATTTTGAGTTTTTGGTAATGTCCATTGGTTTGACTAATGCCTCAGCAATATTAATGGATCTTATGAATCGGGTATTCCGTCAGTTCTTGGATTTGAATGTAATTATGTTCATTGATGATATTTTGTTGTATTCTAAGAGTGAGGCGGATTATACCAATCATCTCCACCTTGTGTTTCAAACCTTAAAAGATCAATGGTTGTATTCAAAGTTCTCAAAGTGTGAGTTCTGGTTAAATATTATGACCTATCTAGGTCATGTTATTTCTAGTGAACTAATCATGGTGGATCTACAGAATGTTGTGGTGGTTAAAAAGTGGCCTATCCCCATGACTCCTACCGATATTCAGAGATTTTAGGTTTAGCCGGTTATTATAAGAGGTTTGTGGAAAGCTTCTCTTCTATTCCGCCCCATTGACTAAGTTGACTCATAAGAAGGTGAAGTTTTTATGGTCGGATGCTTGTGAATAAAGTTTTGAGAAGTTTAAAGATAAGTTATCCTCGGCTTTGATTTTGACTCTACCCGAGGGTATTGATGGTATTGCTATCTATTGTGATGCATCCCGTGTAGGACTGGATTTGGTGTTAATGCAGAATAGCAAGGTGGTTGCTTATACTTCTAGGCAGATAAAGGTGCATGAGAAGAACTACCCAGCTAATGATTTAGAGTTGTTGGTCATGGTCTTTGCCTTGAAAATTTGGCACCATTACTTATATGGGGTACATATCGATATCTTCTCAAACCATAAGAGTTTGCAATATGTGTTCACCCAGAAGGAGTTGAATCTCATGCAAAGGAGATGTCTTGAGTTGCTCAAGGACTACGATATGAGTCCTCATTATCATCCAAGTAAATCTAACGTGGTTGTTGATGCTCTTAGCAAGTTTTCCATGGGAAGTTTATCTCGTGTAGATGATGAGAAGAGAGGACTAGTGAAACATATTCATTGGTTAGGTAATCTTTGAGTTCATCTCTTTGACTCTTAAGATAGTGGTATGATTATATGTTTCCTAGGATTGATGGTCTCTTTGATCAGCTTTAGGGTGCTAAGTACTTTTCCAAGATTAATCTTTGGTTGGGTTACTATCAGTTGAAGATTGGGGAAGTGGATATCCCTAAGACTGCCTGCTGAACTTGGTATGGTCATTTTGAGTTTTTGGTAATGTCCATTGGTTTGATTAATGCCTCAGCGATATGAATGGATCTTATGAATCGGGTATTCCATCAGTTCTTGGATTTAAATATAATTATGTTCATTGATGATATTTTGGTGTATTCTAAGAGTGAGGCAGGTTATACCGGTCATCTCCACCTTGTGTTGCAAACCTTGAAAGATCAGTGGTTGTATTCAAAGTTCTCAAAGTGTGAGTTCTGGTTAAATATTTTGACCTATCTAGGTAATGTTGTTTCTAGGGAACTAATCATGGTGGATCCACAGAATGTTGTGGTGGTTAAGAAGTGGCCTACACCCATGACTCTAACCGATATTCAGAGATTTTGGGTTTAGCCGGTTATTATAGGAGGTTTGTGGAAAGCTTCTCTTCTATTGCACCCCATTGACTAAGTTGACTCATAAGTAGGTGAAGCTCTTGTGGTCAGATGCTTGTGAATATAGTTTTGAGAAGTTTAAAGATAAGTTATCCTCGGTTTTGTTTTATACTCTACCCGAGGGTATTGATGGTTTTGTTATCTATTGTAATGCATCCCGTGTAGGATTGGTTTTTGTGTTGATGCAGAATGGAAAGATGGTTTCTTATACTTCTAGGTAGATAAAGATGCATGAGAAGAACAACCCATCTCATGATGTTGAGTTTTTTATCATGGTCTTTTCCTTGAAAATTTGGCACCATTACTTGTATGGGGTTCATGTGGACATCTTCTCAAACCATAAAAGTTTGCAATATATGTTCACCCAAAAGGAGTTGAATCTCATGCAAAGGAGATGGCTTGAGTTGCTCAAGGACTCTGACATTAGTCTTCAATATCATCCAGGTTAATCTAACATAGCTGTTGATTCTCTTAGCAAGTTGTCCATGGGAAGTTTATCTCGTGTAGATTATGAGAAGCGAGGACTAGTGAAAGATATTCATTGTTTAGGTAATCTTTGAGTTCATCTCTTTGACTCTTAAGATAGTGGTATGATTATAAAAGAGGTGGCAAAGTCATCTCTTGGTGCTGAGGTGAAGGAGAAACAGGTATTAGACCCTATATTAATGCAGATCAAGGATAATGTGGGACACCAGAAGGTGATAGCTTTCTAGATTAGTAGTTAATGTATTTAAGGTACCAAGGCAATTTATGTGTTCCAGATGCTGATGGGTTGTGAGAGAGGATTTTTTCTGAAGCTCATGAGTCGAGGTACACTGTTCATCCTAATTGATGAAGATGTACCATGACTTAAGAGAAATTTATTTGTGGAATAACTTAAAGACGGATGTGGCCAATAGTGTGGCTAAATATTTGGTTTGCCAGCAGTGAAGGTTGAGCACTTGAGGCCTGGTGGTTTGTCTCAAGAGATTATGTTACCCATGTGGAAATGGGAAGTGCTTAACATGGATTTCATTATTGGTCTTCTATGGTCTCGTCATCAGTTTGATTTTATTTGGTTCATCATGTATCGGATGACTAAGTCCATTCATTTCTTGCCAGTAAGGACTAATTATTTGAAGGAGAATCATACTAAGTTTTTCATTGAGAACATTATGAAGTTGCATGGTGCCCCAGTTTTCATCATATCTGATTGAGGTACTTAATTCTCATCTCACTTTTTGTGTTCCTTTCAGTGAGGTTTGGGGTCTAAGGAAAACTTTAGTACTGCTTTCCACCCTCTGACGGATGAACAAGTGAAGAGGATGATACAAACTTTGGCACATATGTTAAGGTTTTATGTGATTGATTTTTTTTGTTGTTGGGTTAACCATTTTCCTCTCATTAAGTTTGCTTATAATAATAGTTATATTTCTCATATTGTAATGGCTCTGTTCAAGGCTTTGAATAGTAGGAGGTGTAGGTCTCCTATCAGGTCATTCGAGGTTAGTGAGAATAAGTTGTATAGTCCCGACTTGGTTCACCAAGATATGGAGAAGGTGAAGGTTATTCGGGATAGGCTTAATACCTCCCAAAGTCTCCAAAGGTCCTATGCAGATGTAAGGCCAAGGGACTTGGAGTTTATTTCGGAAGATTTGGTATTCTTGAAAATGTCTCCCATAAAGGAAGTGATATGGTTTGGAAAGAAGGTGAAACTCAGTCCACGGTATGTTGATCTTATTTGCATTTTGAGGCTAGTAGGAAAAGTGTCTTATGAGTTGGAATTTCCAGTGAGTCTGGATTCTATTCAACCAGTTTTCCATGTGTCGATGTTGAAGAAGTGTGTAGGCGATCCTTCCTTGGTCGTTCCTTTGGAAAGTGTAGGTGTCTCGAATTCCTTATCTTATGAGGATGTCCAGATTGAGATTTTGGATCGGCAAGTTTTCCGGTTGCGAGCAAATAATGTGGCTTCGGTAAAGGTTCTATGGAGGAACTAAAGGCATGAAGAAGCTACTTGGGAAGTCGAGGAGGACATGAATTCCAAGTACCCATTCTTGTTTCCCGCTTCAAAAAATCGTGTATAGGGTAAGTGTATTTCTTACCAACTTTGTTGTCTTTCTTTCTTAAAGGTAAGTACAGTTGTTTTTGGTGTCCAATCTACTAATGAACGCCTTGTCTCATCATTCTAGGACGAATGATCCTAAGGGGGCAAAGTGTAACACACCAAATTCTTGGTCCTTGAAATTTCTAAAAGTTTATCCTCTCTATTCGGAATAAGACTCCCCTTACGAGTAGTAGGGAGTATTGATGAGTAGTAAGGACACAAATGATATCCTAACCAATGTGTATGTCTATGTTTTCTGTTCTGAGTATGAGTGGCTCCCAATGAGTCGTATGGACTCATTACAAGTCATGATATCCCAATCGTAGTCAAACTAGTGTATGTTCCGAGTATTGTTGTCCTTGTGATGACTAGGACTCAACGATTCATAGGATCCCATAACAAGTCGTATGATGTAAGTCGTAGGGTCAACGGTAAATGTGTCTAATGGCACTATCTCAGTTACGACTCGTGGTGACAAGTCATAACGTGTCGTTACAAGTTGCAGAGTGACCCATAGTCACTGGTAGTAATTTTTTAGTTTTTATGATGAGGGCACTTTGGACAATTCCCTTCTTGACCAATAAAAACCCCACATCCATAAAGAATTAAAGGGTTTGAATTGGGTTTGACTTGGCTTTATTTTATCCCCTATCCTTGAGTTACATGCTAGTTCTAAACCCACTAACCGTCTTCGAATGTTGTATCCCCATGCGATGCAGGCACCGGAGATACTTCTTCTTTTCCTGTGTAGTATTAGGTGGATCGACTTGATTCGTCGGTCTTTGGTGGTGAATCGGTGAGATTCCATTCTTCGGAAGACTTGGACATTTCATCAGTTCCCATTTATAGATTAGAATTTACAGTTCACATTATCATTAACATTGTCATTGTCATTTTCAGGGTCAAGGGCATGTCCTGACACTTTATTGATTTTGGTTTTGTTAGAAGGCTTTGTGGATTATTGTGGACTTGGTTGGTTGTTTTTGGTTGATTTTCTAGTTAAAGTCCATAGACATATCTAAAATTTATTTGAGCTTAACTTATGCTATCTTGTTATATGTTCAAAATTCAGCCACTGTTGGGCAGTGTGTGATGTTTTGGTTAGGTACAGGGGGTAGTCTCCGGTCCATGGTGGACTTTAGATGCCCATAGAAGCCAGGCCCTAGTTCAGTTCGTGACACTACACCTCCCAAAAATGCTATTGTGGTCGTTGTCAAAATATAGTAACCAACTCAGTTTGGGGTCGAACCCTAGGGAATATATGGAATTATGGCTCTCACTTGTTGTAATCAATGGGCAGAACTGGAAAAGTAAAGGTGGGGTTTGTATTGATAATCTCAAATAAGTAACAAAATATCAACTCTGGTTGTAATGAGTTGTAGACGAACACTAGGATTGTGTTCCCCCTGGCTTCTCAATTCAGTAAGCTTATCGTGCTTTATTGAACCAACTTAATAGCTTGCATGTAGAATCTGAAAAGTTATGTTCCATCAATTATCTTGTGAACTCATTTATGGATTTCACCCTTTACCTTTTGAGTCTCAGAATGTCGCATTACTAACCCTTATCCTAGATCCCAGTTAACTATTGCCTTTTGAATCTCTAGTTATTAGATGATAGATAAAAGTCTTACGTAGATAATCCTTGTTAGCCTACATCGATAATTAATCTTCAAATTACTGTTATAGTTATCTTTTCCTAGTCACTACTCCTCTTTTGGGGTAAGTAGTGATAATATAGGCGGGATCCTAATGTTTGTAACTGCTAAGACATCTAGTAAACTGAAGATAATACAATACATGCACGGGTATCAGTTTAGAACAACTTAGCACTTCCCCCACTTTATCAATCCGCCAGGGTTCCCACAACCCTAGATAAGGGTTTTAGCTGCTCATACTTGTAAAATACAGCAATTTCATGATTGAATGCATTAAACGGTGTTACAATAATAAACAAGTAAAAACCCCAAGTTTTTAGCTAAATTAAAAACTAAAATCAATATAAAGTTATTCCAAGACCAAATTTGTATTTAAGAATCAAATATATGTTTGTGAGTATATGGAGTGCATAACCTTACTACAAAACATCAAAAAGGGTATATATAGTACAGAAGGAAACCCTAAAAATCAAATCCTGAATGAAAAAGGAAAAACGAGGTTGGTGGCCACTTACTTAGGCCACATACAGATCGTATGTACAACATACGGACTGTATGTGGACATAAGTAAGTGCCAGAACTAAAGTACAAATCCTACAGGTCTTTAGACTTTTGACCTTTGCACATAGCTGGGTCACATACGGACCGTATATACCACATATGGACCGTATGTGGACATTGGAGAGTGTAGAATCTTCTTTTTTTCTACTTCTGAGCCTCTAGACTATAATTTTTGATACATATACCCAGTAAGTGGCACATACGTCCGAAATTACCTCGGTAAGTAGCCAAAAACTTCAATTTTCATCTTTTTCTTTAGTTTAGCATCCAAAACCTTATTTCCTACAAAACATATCCAAAATACATTATATCTAACAAAACAACCTAAGAAACTTTCAAATATTGTTTTAAGCGTCGAAAGTGTTGTATTTATATGGCACATCAACACCCTCAACTTAGACCATTTTCATGTCCTCAGGCAACACAACAAAATAAAACACAATGCTTAACTAGGAGAATCTAAGCTATCTAAGGCAGTCAATCATCACTTTAAGCTCAAACAAAGTTACCCCCCCCCTCTCCCCTCCTATTCCATCAAGTAAAAAACAACTGTGAATAATATAAAGAACAAAAATATGACATAATGGGATCAAGATTGACAATTACATTAATAATAGACAACTATGGGATCAAGATGTGGAAATTACATTAATAATAGACAACTATGCATAAATACAAGATACATTATCCAAACAAGTAAGCGAATTGTAATGAAAGTTATGAGGGGACGGTCAAGAGACACTCACAGTCAAAAGAGAAGTTCAACCAATGCTCATCAAATACCATAGGCTTGCCCTTATTTTCTTTACCTTGGTTTTGAGAAAATCAAGTTAACATCACTATAGGACTATATTTGGCTTGTAATATATGCTTGGGGGTTGGTATAGTACATATAGAGATATCAAGTGACTAAGCCTCCTTGGCACTACACTAACTTTGGGGTCCACACTTCAACAAATTTCCTTTTATTCCACCCTTATTTCTCCCTTTTATTCTTTAATGCACATTCAGGTTGGGTGATGTATCTTCTATTCTTTATTTTTCTTTTTCTTTTCTTTTTCATATTTTTCTGTTTTTTCTACCACACCTAGCCTTACTAACGCTTCTCTTATTTAACCCTTCTCCATACCCACTCTATATCATGCATCCTATGGTAGCCACCTTCAACTTAAGAGATTCGGCTGAGTTGAGGTGCATAATGTCCAAAGAAGACCAGTGCTAAAATAGGTTCATTGCAACACAAATGGGAAAGTTAAAGGTGTAACAAGAAAAATGGGTTGTAAGGCTCAAAAATGGGATCAAGGGATACAATTTCACAATGGAGAGTCATTTAGTCTAATAGTGGACTAAAATCAAAAATGGCCTATGATCCTCTCCTAATCGGCTATCCTACAATCTAGGCAAGACTAATTGGACAAGTTCTGGATTTAACACATAAAAGAATCTAGGTAGCATCTCACACACACATGGCACAGAGTCACATCACAAGCTACTACCTATCTGGTTCATGCATAAGTTATCTATGATTATCATGTCCCTAATTCAAATGTCATAATAAAATCCACAAAAGTCACACATATATACATTTGCACAGTTCTAAAAAACATTTTGGAAGGGTATCATTTTTCTCAACAACAAAAAATATGACAACTGTCTAAAAACTAAAAAATCTCCTGATTATACAAAAACAAACACAACACAAAAAAACACAAAATGACACAAATTTTATACCTATACATGTCGGTTCTACAACCATACCGTGGTGGATAGGAAAAAAGTCATTGCAATAAAAACCCACGACATCTATAGTATACCCCACCCCTAACTAAAAACGGCACACTATCCCGAATGCATTAAATTAATATAAAACAAAGGGAATGAGGACATATCTGGGACACACTAGGTATCTGTGTCATGATCATCTCTAGATTGGGGTATGCCCACTAGCAGAGGCGATGGTAGTAGCAGTGTATTAATGGAAGATGCACCTGTAACTGTCTTGGCATACCTCTGCCTATCAATATTATCATCCACAATATCTATCACCGACACCACTCTCATATCATCTAGTTGTTGCACTGTCAAACACAAATCAAAAACCACTTGCTCGTCATTTATTCTAAAGGTTATCTCCTCCAAGTAGATATCAATCAATACCCTACCCGTGGATGGGAATGGCTTACCAAATATAATAGAGGTTTGAACATCAACTTCACAGTCAAGAATCATAAAATCCGTTGGGTATATAAAGGATGCCACCCTTACTTCTACATCACACAAAACACCTACCGATTCCTTCACCGATGAGTCGGTCATCATCAGTCTCTTGGATATAGGTTTGAGTGCTCTCATACCCAATAGATTGTATACCATCACTTTAATTAAATTAATGTCGTCTCTTAGATCACACAGAGCTTATTTGATATTGAAAATCCTAATAAAACATGGAATAATGACAACCCCAGGGTCCTCTCTCTTTTCTACAAATGGTACAGAAGGAATTTCACTATAATGTTGTACACTATCCTTAGGCTCATCAGTGACCCAGTCATCTCCATCATCACTTTTATAATCATCATCACTATATGTCAACTTATCAAACTCTGCCTTAGGAGTCTTATTAGTTGTAATACCATCATCCTTCCACTCCTTAATAGTGGGCACAGGGAGATCATCACTAGGAGCACTATTCCTAGTGGTAACAGCCAAACAAGAATAACGTTTGAAGAATTCTACATCGTGTCACCAAGAAAGGCACCTAGCTATCTTTGGTTCAAAGTGGTAGACATCTTCCCAAACTGATGCTCTAACTGCTTGATAGCAGTCGCATGAGACTCAACCTTTTGGGTCAGACCTAAAATATCAGCCTTAATCTCTTTAATGCATATTTCCTGATTCTCTTGACCCTTCATCAGTTTAGATAACATTGCTTTCATTATTGATTCTATATCATGACTGCCAAGTGGAATGTACCTATCTTTCTTCTCCTTGTAATCATTTTTCCTTCTCCAGTCATTGTCTTGCTCTCTACTGTGGACTCGGTATCTATCTCTATAGTAGTTTTGACCTTGGTTTCCTTTCCTTTGGGCTTGGAAACTTGCCAATTATTGATCCATATACTTAGCATCATCTTCTAATTTAGACTCATAAGCTTTAGAGGTTTACCCTATGCTTCGCAAACTACTTTGCCAGCAACCTAATATCAGTCCTTAAAAGCATAATCTCTTGCATTATGGAATCATTAGCCACTATCTGGTCACTAAAAGCTCCAATAAAATAAGTGTCATAACTTCTCTCAGCCTCTCGAATTCTCCACCCTAAATTAGTGAGAGAAATTTGGTCTACAGTATCAAAAGATACCTCCTAGCATAATCTCATAAAGGATCCTCTAGAGATAGTGTTTTCCATGGCTCTAGAACTAATGGTCAATTCTCTATAGAATATCTCCAATAATCTCATCCCTGAAATTTGATGGTTGAGCACCATACTCAACTTCTTCTTGAACTTGAACCAATCCTCATACAAAAACTCATACTACAGCTGTCTAAAATTTTATATCTTTTCCTTGAGCTACAACATCTTGGTTGGAGGAATGAATCTGTTCAAGAATTGCCTGCGTAAGTTATTCCATATAGTGATAGATCCTATTAGAAGTTCCCTTACCTATAAAGATGTTTCTCCTATTATCTAGAAAGGGAATAACCTCAATCTAAGTGTCTCTTAATTCACCCATGAATTGGTATAAGAACTACAAATCCCAATGAATTTGTAAGGTGCATATTTGTGTCATTAGTGGGTAATCCTACAAATACACCCTTCAAGTTTAAGAGCTGGATCATGGCACTGGTTATATCAAACTTAACATCTGGGTGCGAAATAAGAGGGATGATAGCTCTTATATCTGCCGACTTAACGTATCCCAATTCCTCCTCATCATTATATGGCTGCAAATACTGGTACACTGGGATATCTTGAGCTTGGCTACCTCTAAATCTATCCTCATTATCATAGAGTGTTGCTCATTGGTCTAGTTCATATGTCTGCACAGCTAGCTCTGCCTCCCAAGCTATACGTTGAGCATTTTCTTTCTCTTCTTGTTAGCAGCTTATGTTAACAGCTCCTCGGTCTGTTAGTAAACAATTTTCTGATCTCCATGGTAAGGAGGGGGAGACACTTGGTGTGTACTATCACAAATATAATTCCCCAAGTCTGTATGATGCTTATGACCCTGAAGGACCTCAAGCTAACCCATGATTGATATCTGCTATGAGCACTAAAACATGATACTGTAATAAATATGGAATAATAAGATGAAGTTCCATAAGGTTCAAAATCTTTAAATAAAGATAAAGTGTATCAACTGAAATAACAATCTATAAAACTGAATACTATCTGAACTCAAGTCTAAAAAGCCTCTAATCTGAAACTGTTGAAAAGTGGAGTTGATGGGACAATCCCCTAGCTAACTCCATCTACTGAAATACTGAGTACTAAAATAATAAAATAAAATAAAATAATATCCTCGAATGATGAGGACTCACTACTAATCTACAGCTACTGGCTGAATCTGAATTTATCTATGCACGGTTGGGAACTTGAGCATCTGAATCTATGATATGAGACATCATAGCGCAAAGAAAGAGTATGCGTCAGTATGTGGAATTTACTGGTATGCTATATGAGTTAAGGCTGTATACAAGGGTTCATATGCATGAATAATAACTTACCATATGATATAGAGTAACTGGACATGAGAGTACACGGATAATAGATACTACTGTAAATACTAAGTATGCACTAATGTGCATATAAATATATACTGTGACTAAGCTTGTCTGAAGCTAAGTCCTGAATTTTGATACTGAGTAACTAATATATAAAGTTACTGATAACTGATTTACTGATACTAGTTACCTGAATCTGACAGTCCTGATTCTATAGAACTGAACTGAGTTCTATTCTGAAGACTGAAACTAAGACTGTGGGAGGTAATCATCTAACCGACATGCCCCAAATAAGATAGCTGAGTTGGGGTCCAACCTGTGACCCCAGTTGGAAGGGTGTCACTACCGTGCCATAGGTAAAGACACTGAAGAGCTACCCTTATCTAACAAGTACTCTAATAAGAATGGTGGAACCCTCATCTGGCAGGTTAAATACCTCATCAACAATCAACTGGAAGGTTTGATGTCTCAACCTACGCTGACGACGTAAATCTAGAATGCAACGATTGCTTCTAGAGATCACACCATCTACTGACAGATGAGCCCTCATCCTTGGGTTCACTCGGTGCTGAATCCTACTTCCAACTAAAAGACACTGAACTGAGTATACTAAACTGTACTGGACTGATACTGAGTTTACTGAATTTTCCTGAGTTCTATAACTGACTGGATTCTACTAATTGGAACATGACTAATACTATTCTATAACTGACATTGGCTCTAGGTACACAGCTAAATTGTCAGGCATTAAATACCCCAGGACTCGATAGCATAAAAGAAAGGTATAGCATAATCTTGAATAACATAGCGGTGTTCACTTGATCATAATTCATCCATAGAGGCATTTCATCAAACACTGGTAATGCATTAACGTGTACATGAATGGCGAATACATGCAATCGTGTTATAATGGCACTATTTCATTCACATAGGCATTCTATCAAACACATGGGGAGCATGCTTAGGTTATACGATAATCAACACAAATAGTTATCATGGCTAGATAAATCAACTTGAAAATTGAAGGGTTTATTATGAAAATCATGTAATTCAGCACATACAATGATTAATTTAATAAAAGCTTGTAATTTAATCATGGACTAAAATCCAACAATAACATGAACATGAATTCAATTCAATTCAAGAATGGAAGTTCATAATTCAACAATCTTGTAGTTTGAAATAGATTCGTGGACTCTATGGGTGAAAGGAACCCATAGATGAACACCTAACATACCTTAATTTGTGAGTTTCTTAAAGTTCTTAGTGAATCCTTTGAGATTGCTCTTGTTTTCTTGAAGCTAGGGTTAGCAGTTTTGAGGGAGAATGCTTTTAATTTGTGAATAAATTGAGTGAGTAATGACTTAAAATATTTTTAGGGATTAAATCTCGTAGCTGGGTGTGTTAAAATCATGGGAAAAGACTATTTTAACTCTAGACAAAACATTTAATTTCCGTCAAAAATTTTCAAAATAAGAACTTGGCGCGACGCGGCGCTATCGCACCGTGTTTCTGAAAATTGCCAACTAGGAAAGTGCATGGTGGCGCGACATGGTGGTATCGCATTGCCACTTTTGTTTGGACCTGGAAGTTCATCGCGATGCAGTGGAATTGCATTGGTATATTAGAAATAGACAATTTTCAAAATAAGTCATGGCGCGATGCGCCGGTATCGCGGTACTTCACAGGAAACTGACAATTGTCATTTTGACATACTCCGCGACGCGCTACTGGCCTGAATAATGGTGGATAACGACTGAAACTTAAAATAGCCATAACTTCTTACCCGGTTATCAAATTTAGGCAAATTTTATATCATTGGAAAGCTAATTCAATTTCCTATGCAATGATAGGATCTAAACTAAAAAAATACTGAGTGTTTCAAAAAATTTATATTTGATAACTCATGAACTAAGAGTTAAGTTAAGCTTAAGAAATACAAGGTATTACAAAATCTCCTCCTTGGGAACATTCGTCCTCGAATGAGACTGATTAAGCTGGGACACTGATACACTGAGTTTACACACTGAACATGCATATCTGATGCATGGCTACATGAATGAACTACTGACAAACTGAGCTCTTACACTGAACATGCATATCTGATGCGTGGAATTTATGACTGAAGCTACTAACAAGCTGGGTTTTCATATTGAACATACATATCTAATTCATGAGTACATGACTGAACTGATACATAAATGCATGACTGAATATGTGATAACGCTTAACTTACACCTCAATTTAGTGGAAGGTGGTCTTCATAAATATATTTACCCAACTTTGAAGTCGAGGTCGAATCCACAGGGAACAATGTGAGTGGCAATTAAATCAATTTGAAACTATAGCTATAAGTGGAATTCAAACAAATGATGCGAAAATATAAAGTGGGGGTTTTTAATAATTAGCAAATAATTGTTGGTCACTCTAGTTTCGGTGTTTGTAAATCAAGATTTTATGAAATAACCAGAATTATGTTCACTAGGGCTTCTGGTACATGACAGATGCTAAAGTGGTTCAAGATTCTCACGGTGGGTGGGATAACAAGCTATCTTTATCGATGTTATGCTTAAATGCCTATATACCTACTTAAGCATTTCATTCCCTAATCCTCTCGGACTTAGGGAATTTCTATTTACTGCCCAGATTTTAACTCAGGTTAACCAACCTTGTTATAGAGCTGATTATTAAATGAAGTATTTCTGAGTCCCTGTTGATAATTCACTTCCTACTATATTTGATTTCTTTCTCAAGCAAATCAAAGCAGGTGTGTCTACTGTTTGCAACCAATAGACGTTAATTAAAACATCAGAATTATCAAGAAATCCTATCACCTTTTGAATCTTGAATACTTAGCACCTCATCAAGATCTAACCCTAGATCCCATAACTCAGGTTAATGGAGTTTAGCCACTCATGATGTAACGAACGAAACACATAATTGAATTCATGATTTGAAAGATAAACGTAAAGAGAAATGAAAAGCAATAATTGTTTCTTCGATTCAATCACTAAATAACTTCGCAAAAAGCTATAGTAATCTCTCATAAGTTAATGGTGACAGTTTATCCAAAACTAGAGAGAGAAATACTAAAGTTCGTGAAGTTCAAGATGTCTCAAATTTCTCCTCTTCCTTAATTAAACCCTAAAAGCTACTATTTATAGCTGTAACTTAAAGAAAATTCGAAATTAAAATTTCCAAAATTTGTCCCTTAGATGACTCAAACTCTTAAGAAAAACCTAGACTTGTCCTTAAATACTTAGGCTAATTATGGAAATAAAATCACAGGTTACAGCTTTTTTCTCAGAATTGACAATGACATGTGTGACGCCTTATCAGGGTTATGACGCCTTATCAGGAATGTCGTTAAATCCTCTTTAATTTTGACATTCTCTGCTTTAGGCTGACGACGAAACTTGATGGCTTATCAGAACTTTGATGATTTATCACCAATGTCGTCATGGATTACAGCTGAAGTCCATTCTCTGCTTTAGGCTGACGATAAAACTTGACGGCTTATCAGAACTTTGATGATTTATCACCAATGTCATCACGGATTCCAGCTGAAGTCCATTCTCTATCTAAGGCTGACGATGCTCTTGATAGCTTATCAAATTTGTGATGACATATCAGGGGATGTCGTCACGCTTCTGCTCCAACTTCATCACACTGCCTCCAGCTAGCGATGGACCTGATAACAAATCACCAAGTTGACGACTTAGCACAAAAGTCGTCAACTGTTCTTCTGCAATTTCTTGGCTATTTGTTCCATATTCACCTTTTTTTGTCCTTATTGTCTTAGGTTCTCTTGCATCTTGCCATTCACTATAATATCAAAGAAATATCATCAAAAACAACGATAGTTACTTAAGAACATACAATTATTCTGAGTTAAAAGTCTTAAATGTTCTAACAAAATGCTAGCACATCAACACCCTTAACTTAAAACAATTGCTTGTTCTCAACCAACCAAAATATAACTAAGAGAATACAAAGTACATTTGGCAGTCAATTTTCTAAATCATCTCAACACAACTTCACCTTCTCCCAGGTCAATCAATTCAAACTCAACTATGTATACTATTGAAAAATAACAATGCAACACATAGAAATCAAGATATGGCATAAATTCAGCAATAGCAACCATGCATGTACCAAGATCACACTATCCAAACAAGTTAGCAACTAGCAGCATAACCTGTGTACCCTCACAGCAAATAAATCTCTTTTTCTCTCATATCAGAAATCACATATATACACATAGGGATAATCACAAGACTCACTCTCAGAATGAAGTTTCACTCAATGTACGTCAAATTCCATAGGCTTGCCCTTATAGTCAGTACCAAGGTTTTCAAATAGGTCAGCTAGGATCACTATAGGTCTTTTACTTGGCTTGTAATGTAGGCTAGGGGATGGTATGATATTCAAGGGTATTTAAAGTGACTACACCTCCTTGACACTACACTAACCTCTTGGGGTTTCACTTCTTAACCTTTTTCTATTCCTTTCTTTTATTGATCACGCATGCTCAAGGTGGGTGCTATCTTTTCAAAAAACAAATTATCTTTTTCTCATCTTTTACACAACTTTTTCTTTTCTTATTCTTTTTGCACCACACCCGGTTTTTTATTCTTTTCTCTTATTATACCTCTCTTCATATTAATTTTACATCACGCACCCCTATGATAGACACTCTCAACTTAGGCTATTTTCCTAAGTCAAGGTGCACAGTGTCCAAGGAGGACCAGGACCAAAACAGGTTCATTATGATGTAAATGGGAAGGTGAGAGATTTCACAGAAAGAAACAAGCATGTTGGGTCAAATTAGGGATCAAGGGATATTATTCACATTAGGAAGGTCAGTTAGGCTGAAAGTGGGTTACAATCAAAAATGGATTATGATTCTTTCCTAACCCCTATCCTACAACCAAGGCAAGACTAACCGGGCAAGTTCTGGATTCACACACAAAGGGAACTGAGTAAGACCTCACAAACACATGGCACACAAATATATCGCACATCACTACTTATTCGGTTCGTGCAAACGTTTAGCACTGATTATCAAGTTGCTAAAACTAATGCCACCAAAAGATGCATTATGGCCACAAATGAATGCATTTCACATAGTATTACAAATAGACACTTGGAGAGGTACTCAAAAATCACAAAACATATTAACTGCCTCATTACTTGTATTTCTCCTAGTTAACCACAACACATCACAAAACAAAACACAATACGCCTAAACATACCGGCTCTACTAGGAACAAGACTCCGGAAAAAAGAGGCACGGCAACAAAAACCCACATAGGACATCAACACCCACAAGTAGACCCACCCTCAACTTAAAATCATGAAATGTCCCCAATGCATCAAACCAAAACAAAAGAGTTAGAAACAAATCTGTGGCACCACGGGTGCGAAGATCTGATGTCAATCACATAATACAAATACAAACAACAAAATACCTTGGGTTGCCTCCCAATAAGTGCCTAATTTAGTGTCGTGGCACGACTCAGTTATCTTGACTACTCAGACTTTATCAAGATACCTTGTTGATAATTATTTATGTCTCCACTTGGAGGATTTGAAACGTTGACCCAACTTTTGATCAATACATCTTCAGGGTGTGTTGGGCAAATGGGAGGGCATGATGAGGAATGTTCTATCACGCCACTTTGAATACTTGAATTGCTTACCCAATTTTGCATCGACCTTTCGTGTGGGCTCATTTGGCAACGGTGAGAATCTTAAACAGCAACTAAATGGACATCGATCTTTAAGATTCTTGGCCTTCAAGATTGGGGTTGTAGTATATCCTTTTGGAAGGACAAACTCCAAAATGTAAGAATTTTCCTCATCATTTTCAAAATTCATCATTTTCTTGGGTGATTCGAATTTCATCACATCCACCAAGCATAATGTTGAAAAGTGGTTCGAATGAGGACTAACTCTCAATTTTGGAGTAGCATCCCTATTAGTATTTTTACCCCAAAATGGACTAGAGTATTCACAAGGATTGTGCTTGATTTCTTCTTTTGACTCTAGTACCATTTCCTCATCTTTGGCATCTTCATTCATAAATGGTTTGGTTGGTTGGGAAATCACCGAGGGTTGCTGAACATCAAGCTCATTATCAACATCAGATTCTTCCTCCTCATCTTCACACTCGTCCATTATGTTAAATGATTCCACAGACAAGATATCATCTAAACATAATGTGAAAAAATTCTTTGAATGCTTTGACCTCTATGTCCATATCCTCTATCATTCTTCTTTCCTCGTTATTTTCCCTTATGTATTGATGTATATCACGTATGATATCATTCGTTATGTCCACACACTCCAACATTAGTTGAAGCATAGCTTCAATGCCACTATTTCTGGTGCTTCGTTCTTTCGATTCTTGACCATAAAACCTATCAAAATCATAATAAGAACTAGAATTTGGGTTAGCATACCGAGGGGGAATTTGGTCAATCACTCCAATATCCATCTTGACCACCACATAAAGTAGAATCATACTCCCAGTAGGATGGAGATAGTGCACACATCTCTCTCCGGGGAGCATATCTACAATCTTGCCAAAAGTGAGGTCCATCACAATATGGACATGGATCATTAAACTATGATTTCCAACCACCAAGATCATGTTTACTCCAAGACGCCATAGTAATAAGTAAACTAAAATAAAAATCTACCTAAACCCAGAAATAAAAGAAAACTAAAAATAAATATTTACAAGTTTGAATTCAAGCAAGTAGACTTAAATTCCAAACCAACTCAATACACAAAATTATTTCCCGACAACGACGCCATTTTTTAACGCTCAACTTACACCTTAATTTAGTACAAGGCGGTCATCATCAATAGGTTTACCCAACTTTGGAGTCGGGGTCAAATCCACATAGAACAATGTGAGTGGCGATTAAATCAATTTGAAACTATAGATACAAGTTGAATTTAAATGAATGATGCGAAAAGATAAAGTGGGGGTTTTTAATAATTAGCAAATAATTGTTGGTCACTCTAGTTTCGGTGTTTGTAAATAAAGAGTTTATAAAATAACCAGCATTATGTTCACTAGGGCTTCCGGTACATAACAGATGCTAAAGTGGTTCAAGATTCTCATGGTGGGCAGGATAACAAGCTATCTTTATCGATTTTATGCTTAAATGTCTCTCGACATACTTAAGCATTTAATTCCCTAATCCTCTCGAACTTAGGGAATTTCTATTTACTGCCCAGATTTTACCTCAGGTTAACCAACCTTGTTACATCGCTGATTATTAAATAAAGTATTTCCGAGTCCCGATTGATAATTCACTTCCTACTATATTTGATTTCTTTCTCAAGCAAATCAAAGCAGGTGTATCTACTATTTGACACCAACAGATGTTAATTAAAACATCAAAATTATTAAGAAATCCTACCACCTTTTGAATCTTGAATACTTAGCACCTCATCAAGACCTAGCCCTAGATCCCATAACTCAGGTTAATGGAGTTTAGCCACTCATGATGTAATGAATGAAACACATAATTGAATTCATGATTTGAAAGATAAACTTACATAGCAATGAAAATAAATAATTGTTTCTTCGATTCAATCACTAAATAACTCCACAAAAAGCAATAGTAATCTCTCACAAGTTAATGGTGACAATGTATCCAAACTAGAGAGAGAAATAATAATGTTCATGAAAATCAAGATGTCTCAAATTCCTCCTCTTCCCTTAATGAAACCCTAAAAGTTGTTATTTATAGCTGTAACTTAAAGGAAATTCGAAATTAAAATTTCTGAAATTCGTCCCTTAGATGACTCAAACTCTTAAGAAAAACCTAGACTTGTCCACAAATACTTAGGCTAATTATGGAAATAAAATCACAGGTTACAGTTTTTTTCTCGAAATAGATGATGACATGCATGATGCCTTATCAGGGTTCTGACACCTTATCAGGAATGTCGTCAGATCCTCTTCAATTTTGACATTCTCTGCTTTAGGCTGACGATGAAACTTGATGGCTTATTAGAACTTTGATGATTTATCACCAATGTCGTCATGGATTCCAGTTGAAGTCCATTCTCTATCTAAGGCTGACGATACTCTTGAAAGCTTATCAAATTTGTGATGACATATCAGGGGATGTCGTCATACTTCTGCTCCATCTGCATCACACTGCCTCCAGCTGATGATGGACTTAATAACTTATCACCAAGTTTACGACTTATCACAAAAGTCATCAACTGCTCTTCTACAATTTCTTGGCTATTTGTTCCATATTCACCTCTTTTTGTCCTTATTGTCTTACGTTCTCTTGCATCTTGCCTTTCGTTGCAATATCAAAGAAATATCATCAAAAACAATGATAGTTACTTAAGAACTTACAATTATTTCGAGTTAAAAGTTTTAAATGTGCTAACAAAATGCTAGCACGTCAATATGCAACGGTAATGGATACCAAGTTATAATTATAGCTGAACATGGAACTAGTAAAGCTAAGGAAGAATGTTACCTTAGTCTAGATCTGAGGTTGCGGAGAAGAGGTGAGGATACTTGGTCCGCATATCTGCTTCTGCTTCCCAAGTAGCTTCCTCTACAGACTGATTCTTCTAAAGAACTTTGACTAAGGGGATTTCTTTGTTCCTCAGTCTGCGAATCTTATGATCGAGGATCTGGACTGGTACCTCTTCGAAAGAGAGATCATTCTGAATATTTACATCCTCTAAAGGAACTATGACTGCTAGGTCACCAATGAATTTCTTTAGTAAGAAGACGTGTATTACTAGATGCACTGAGGCTAGATCTGAAGGTAACTCAAGCTCATAAGCTACCTTTCCAAAACGGCTGAGAATTCTATAAGGACTGACATATAGGAGACAGAACTTTACCTTCTTTCCAAACCTCTTTACTCATTTCATGGGAGAGAATTTTAGGAACATAAAATCACCAATATCAAACTCTAGATCCTTTCTCTTTATATCTGTGTAACATTTTTGTCAGCTCTTGGCAGCCCTAAGTCTTTCTCTGATTAACTAAACCTTCTCTAAGGCATCAAATACTAGGTTGGGCCCTACTACTGTGGCCTCACCTACCTCGAACCAACTAATTGGAGATCTACATCTCCTATCATAGATAGATTCAAATGGATCCATCTTAATACTGGAATGATAGTTGTTATTGTATGCAAACTCGATCAAAGGCAAGTGGTCATCCCAACTACCCTTAAAATTGACAACGTATTCTCTTAGCATATCTTCTTGAGTCTGAATAGTCCTTTTTTCTTGACCATTAGTCTGAGGGTGGAAGGATGTACTGAGGTGAACTTGGGTACCAAGACCCTTTTGGAATGCTTTCCAGAAATAAGAGGTAAACTGGGTACCTCTAACTGAGATAATGGATATTGGAACTCCGTGTAACCTGACCAACTCTCTGATATAGAGTTTGGCATAGTCCATTGCTGAATAGGAAGTATGAACTAGCAATAAATGAGATGATTTGGTCATCCTATCTAGGATAACCCAAATAGAATCATGATGACGACGAGTACGAGGCAAACCCGTCACAAAGACCATGTTCACTTCTTCCTATTTCCATATGGGAATATTGATCTCCTGGATGGAACCACTAGGCTTTTAGTGCTCAATCTTAACTTGCTTACATATAGAGCATTTACCTATAAATTCTGGAATATCCCTCTTTATCTCACTTCACTAATAGATCTCCCAAAAATTGCGGTACATCTTAGTGGCCCCTGGATAAATCGAGTAACGTGCACCATGCGCTTCTGCAAGAATTTGTGTCCTTATATATTTTTCTAAGTTTAGAGTCAGCCCTGAACAACTCCTGAATCCTTTTTTGTTTCCACTCTATTTAGTGAGGTAGTTATAACTAGTTTCAATTCTCAATAGAGTCACCATAGTTGAACTAGTTGAGTTAGACATGACTAATTTTGATATCATTCTTGGCATGGATTGGATACATTCTTGATATGCTGAAGTCGAATGCAAAACTAAAGTCATAAAATTTTAGTTTCTAAATAAGCTTGTTTTTTAGTGTAAAGGTAGTTATTATATGCCTAAAAGATATTTTATCTCTGACCTTTGAAGCTCTTTATGGGAGGAGATGTAGATCATCAGTTGGTTGGTTTAAACTGGGTGAGGCCACTTTGATTGGGCCAGACATGGTATTTAAAGCCATAGAGAAAGTTCAGTTGATTCGAGAGAGATTGAAAACAGCCCAAATTCGTCAGAAATCTTATGTAGATATAAGAAAAAAAAGATCTAGAGTTTTCATTAGGCAATCGTGTGCATCTGAAAGTTTCACCCATAAAGAGGGGGAAGAGATTTGGCAAAAAGGGAAATCTTAGTCCCCGATATATAGGCCTCTTTCAGATTTTGAGATTTGGAGAGATTTGCCAAAAAGGGAAAGCTTAGTCCCCGATATATAAGCCCCTTTCGAATTTTGAGTTATGTTGGGAAGGTAGCGTATGAGCTTGATCTACCCACAGATTTGTCCCCAGTTCATCCAGTATTCCATGTGTCCTTATTGAATAAGTGTATGGACGATTCAACCGTTATAGTCCCTCTAGAAAGTACAGATATTCAGAATAGCCTTTCATATGAAGAAGTTCCAGTAGAGATTCTTGATCATCAGATCCGTAGAGTAAGGAACAAAAAAGTCTCCTTGGTTAAAGTTTTGTGGCAAAATCAGTCTGTTGAGGGTGCTACTTGGGAAGAAGAAGCAGACATGCATACCAAGTATTCTCATCTCTTCTCCATTAACTCAAATTTAGCCGAAGGTAATAGTGTTCCTTTATTCAATTCTTTTCCAGTCTCAGATTCATCTATATAGTTGTCTTTATGTAGATTCATGCACTCACAGATTTGCTCAGTAGCTCAGTATGTTTTAGATTCAGTCATACAGTTTATTTCAGTTGTGCATGATAGTTTATAGCCTCATATTCCTTAGTATTTTCATCTTAACTAGCCACATTCGAGGATGAATGTTCCCAAGGGGGAGATATTGTAAGACCCCACAAAATCCTAGCTTAACTCAGTCCTTTAGATCATGAAAAGAGGTCCCAGACTTAGAAAAATCCAGCTAAGTAATGAAACTTAGTCTCATTTTAGGACCTCGGTATTTCCATGATTTTATTTATGGACCGTATGACCTTAAAGTGTCAATTTTTAAGTCGGTTCATGATCACAGAGGTCAATGGGTGTTCTCAGGTGAGTTTTGGATTTTTGCAACCTCGTTAGAAACTCATTTGGATGTTGAAAATAGTGAGTCGGTGCTATCTCAATGTACTGACACTTTTGCATTAGCCTACCTCACTCGTATACTAAGTACTCCAGTTGTACTGATGCATTTGCGCTATGGTTCTTTCTTTCATGTCACACCATAGGTTCAGAGACACGAGCTCTAAATAAGCAGTAGCATCCGGCCACAGAGTTACAGTGAGTCCTCATCCATTCGAGGACGATATTATTTTATTTCATTTATTATTTCAGCTTAGTTTTGTTAGATGGAGTTAGTTGGAGAGATGTTCCTTCAACTCCTTATTCAGACAGTACTTAGAGGCTTTCAAATTCAGTATTCAAATTTAGTTCAGATTTGATTCAGTTTTCAGTTGTTTTGGGTATCTTTCACCCATATGGATATTATGTTTTGACAGATTTTTATTCAGTTGAACCTTATGGCCTACATTTTCATGTTTTTTGCACTATTACGTTGTATTATGCAATATATAGGTACAGATATCAGTCATGGGTTAGCTTGTGGTCCTTCGGGGTCATAAGCATCGTGTAGCATTCTGGTTCATAAAATTGGGGTGTTACAAACTTTGTATCAGAGCCTAAGGTTTAATAGAGTCCTAGGAAGTCTGAAAGCCGCACTAGTAGAGTCTTGTGCATGGGTGTGTTGCGCGCCACATTTATGTACAGGAGGCCATGAGATGTTTTAGGAACAGTTTCCCTTCTTTCAGTATTCATGTTGTGCTAGTGAGCATAATCTCAAGTTAAACTCTCAGTCTAATCCATTCTTCTCTTATTTCATAATATGCCTTCAAAGAGAAGAAACCAACCAGTTCCTCAGCCCGAAGACCCTTTGGGTGAGCATATTTCTCATGCTGAGTTTAGATTCGCATTCACCATACTTACTCAGTCCATGGCTACCCAGAATGAACGGCCACCAGTTATTCCGGTCAATCCAGTGGAAAATTCCACAGCAACTAGAATTTGGGACTTCACCCAAATGAACCCTCCATCTTTCTTCGAGTCTAAGCCTGATGAAGACCCTCAGGAGTTCATTGACCAAGTCCAGAAGGTCATTGACATCATGGGAGTTAATTCTGTTCAGAACGCCGAGTTAGCTGCATACCAGTTACAGGATATTGCTAACACTTGGTACAAATAATGAAAGTTTGAGAGGTTAGAGGATACAGGTCCTATAGAGTGGGAGGAATTTTTCACGGTTTTCTTAGACAGATTTTTTCCCCAAGAGCTGAGGGAAGCCAAAGTTCTTGAGTTCATCAACCTCAGGCAGGGAAATATGACGGTTAGGGAGTATTCTCTAAGATTCACTCAGCTAGCCAGATATGCCCCTCACTAGGGTACTCAGACTTCCCCTTTCTAATTCATAATTCTTATAATCATTAATCCAACAATAATACATGAAGACATTTCGTATTTGTGAAAGTTAACAGTTTCAGTAAATGGCTTAAGGACTAAATAGCTTTTACAGACATATATCCCTTCATTAACACATTATTACCCCTTAACAATTTACTACATGATTTCCCTGTGTCATGCCTAGATCCAAATCAACAACACTCACTTTGATCATATATAGCTAATACTAAGGTGGTGTTGAATTGAGATCCACCCCATACTTAATTTCCTTCATATATTAAGTATCATCAAATTTCTAGCATCAAACAAAAATTTCATCTCACTGTCATGGCAATTCAGACAATTCTCATTGCTCACTTCAATTACACTTCAGTCAAGGCATCTCGTAGCTACTACTAAGGTGGTGTTGAATCGAGATCCACCCCACACTTAGTTGCTATTATATAGTGAATCAAGCAACTCTTAATTTATTGAATTTCAACACATAGTACAGCAAAACACGCAATTGTCAATCAATATATATCTTAAACCCTTAGAGAAACCAAATCAGTTAAACCATGATTCCCATTTCAGAATACACTTGCTTCCCACATGAGAAATATCAAATCCACAACAACATGTCATCATCACCTCCTAAGGTTCTCACACAATTTTGACAATTAACATTCAAAGAAAGTTCAAATTAATTAAACCCAATCCTTGAATATTTCCCTATTGTTTCAATCAAATTCGTAGAACACAAAACTTGCAACAATAGTAAAGCACATGGGTTCATAAGACTTAAATTCAAAATATAATCAAAACTTACCTGGTTTTAGTTAACAAGATTGAAGATAAAGTTGAGAAGTTGTTGTTGCTCATAATTGACAAAATTATAAAGGGAGTAAGTTTAGGGCTTTGGGGGAAAATGGGGTGGTGCAGCTAGGGTTAGGTGAGTAGAAGGGAAATGAGTAAGGTAAGGTATTTATAGAGTGGTAAATCAGGTGTAAATTTTTTCACCGCTGGGTACATGCAACGCGACGCGTCAGGAATCGCGTTTCAGAATCAACGCGACGCATCAAGTTCGCGTTGATTCTTTTGAAGTTAAATCAAATAATTAATCTAAGGGTTGCCTACATGCCAAATGACGTGGCGAGATGGGAAACGCGTTGATGGACCAATGCGGCGCATTGACATCACGTTAATCTACTGGAAATAGCATTAGAAAAATTTTCTATAGCATTAGAAAATTTTTCTAAGTATGGAATTGGTGCACCTCGACGCGATGCGTCAGAATCGCATCGAGCAACTGGAAATTGCATCCTAAAAATTTTCTAAGGCTAAATTTACCATACCTCCTTGTATCTTTACTTACCCTTTACTTTTTTCTAACCATGTATCACCTATATACCTACTCAGAGGCCCATGTTTATCATCTTATCTTCTTCTCTATCTCCACCAAATTTCTCATTCCTGCACATCAATCAAAAACAACAAAATTATGTGAGAAAAAATGGATTGCCTCCCACAAGCGTAATATTTTCGGTCGTGGCACGACTCATTTTTTTGTATTTTTATTTTTGTTCTTCACTACTAAAAATTAAACTACCTATTACATTACATTTGTGGGTTGCCTCCCATGCAGTGCCTTATTTTATGTCATGGCATGACTCATCTCAATCCTACCCCTCAGCAAAGGTGATGGACTCCTTTTGCTTATCCGAATGATCAGCCCAATAATGTTTTACACGTGGTCCATTCACCAGGAACTTCTTCGTCTTCTCTTTATTCCACAACTCCATGAGGTGTCATTTTTATGACCTCAAAAGGTCCAGACCATTTCGATCGCAATTTACCAGGGAACAACATAAGCCTTGAATTGAACAATAAAACAAGTTGTTCTGGTTCAAATCAATTTATTTATCGTGACATCTCTTGGTCTTTTGTTTGTATAGTTTGGCATTTTCATTGGCGTAAAGCCTAAACTTATCAAGCTCGTTCATCTATAATAATCGTTATTCTCCCACAGCAGTCATCTCAAGATTCATCTTTTTCACGGCCTAATATGCTTGATGTTCCAGCTCCACAGGCAAATGGCATGCTTTACCATAAACCAAGTGATAAGGGTACGTCTCAATAGGCATCTTGTATGCTGTTCTGTAAGCCCAAAGTGCATCATCTAACTTCTCAGCCCAATCATTTCTCTGCCCATTCATAGTCTTCTGAAGTATCTTCTTAATCTCTCTGTTGGACACCTCAACTTGTCCACTAGTTTGGGGATGATACGCAGTAGCAACCTTGTGCCTAACACCATATTTAGCAATAAGATTTTTGGACCAATGTTGATAAAATGCGTACCTCTGTCACTAATTATTGCTCTAAGTGTACCAAATTTGGAAAATATATCCTTCTTCATAAATTTCAGCACCACTCTTGCATCATTAGTTGGACTCGCCACAGCTTCCACCCATTTAGAGACGTAGTCAACCGCTACAGAAATGTACAGATTACCTTTTGAAGGTAGGAATGGGCCCATAAAATCAATCCCTTAAACTTCAAATACTTCAACTTCAAATATATTATTGAGGGGCATCTCATGATGCCTTGATATAGTACCTAACTTTTGACATTGATCACAATTTTTCACAAAAGAAATTGCGTCCCTAAACAACGTAGGCCAAAAAAACTGATTGTAGACTTTTCTAGCAGTCCTCTCACCCCCATGGTGTCCACCATAAAGAGATGAGTGGCAATCTTCAAACACCTTTGAAAATTCATCCTTTGGGATATACCTACAAATGACTCCATCTGGACCCTGCTTAAAGAGATATGGTTCATCCCAAATATAGGCACATGAATCATGGAGCAATTTCTTCCTCTGTTGTGTGGTGGCATCAAGAGGGTAAACCTCACAAGATATTAAATTCATAATACCATCATACCATGGGAACTCAACTGCATATAAAGACAAAAAAAATTTACCAGGAAACTCTTCCTTAATACTAAGAGAGTCATCAACAATATGGTTCTGACTTTCCAGCCATGATAAGTGGTCAACAACTTAATTTTCAACTCCCTTCCAATCTCGAACCTCAAGATCAAATTCTTGTAATAGCAGAATCTACCTAATCAGTCGAGGTTTTGCATCCTTCTTGTTCATAAGTTACTTAATAGCAGCATGGTCAGTATGAATAATGACCTTAGTGCAAACTAAGTAAGATCTAAATTTGTCGAATGCATACACCACTGCCAGCATCTCTTTTTCTGTAACCATATAATTAACTTAAGCATCATTCAATACTTTGATAATATAGTAGATTGAGAGAAATACCTTATCTCTTCTCTGACCCAAAATAGCTCCCACAGCAACAACACTAGCGTAGCATATCAGCTCAAATGGTAACTCTCAATCTGGTGCAATCAGAATAGGTGCTTCAATCAACTTCTTCTTTAGTTTTTCAAAAGTTGCTTGGAAATCATCCCCAAACTCAAACTTTGCCTCTTTCTCCAATAATTTGCATATGGGTCTTGCAATCTTTGAGAAATCTTGAATGAACCGCCTATAGAAACCTGCATGTCCCATAAAGCTATGCACCCCTTTGACTGTGACTGGATGTGAAAACTTTTCAATCACTTCAACCTTCGCCTTATCTACTTCAATTCCTTTACATGACACTTTATGTCCTAGAAAAATTCCTTTCTTAAACATAAATTGGAACTTTTCCCAATTTAGCACCAAGTTTGTCTCTTCGCATCGAGCTAGAACTCTGTCAAGATTTTGCAAGCACTTTTCAAAATAATTATCGAACAAAGAGAAATCATCCATGAATACCTCCATAAAGTCTTCAACCATGTTAGATAATATAGCCATCATACATCTCTAAAATATAGTAGGTGCATTGCACAGGCCAAAGGGCATGCGTCTGAATGCGTATGTGCCATAGGGACATGTGAAAATGGTCTTCTCCTGGTCTTCTGGTGCTATGACTATCTGATTATAGCTAGAGTACCCATCTAGAAAAAAATAATACTCTTGTCCTGCCAATCTATCCAGTATTTGGTCAATGGAAGGAAAAGGATAGTGATCTTTATGAGTTACTTCCTTCAACATCTGATAGTCAATACAGATCCTCCAACCGGTCACTATGCATGTGGGGATCAACTCATTATCATCATTAATTACTACAGTCATCCCTTTTTTTCAGGACATAGTGCACTAGACTCACCCATTTGCTATCGAAAATTGGGTAGATAATACCACTATCTAACCACTTGATCACTTCTTTTCTGACCACCTCTTTCATCACAGGATTTAACCTTCTTTATTGCTGCACTCTCGGTCTGTAACCCTCTTCCATGTAGATATTGTGCATGCAAAATGCTGGATTGATTCTTATAATATCGGACATTTGCCAACTAATCGACTTTCTTCTCCTTTTTAGAACTGCTATGGCTTCCTTTACCTGTACATCTGTTAATCTTGCAGACAAGATAAGAGGCAAAGTATCTTGGTCACCAAGAAAAACATATTATAAATAAGAAGGAAGAACCTTAAGCTCCAAGTTTGGAGCTTCTTCAACTGAGGGCTTGGGCGATAGACCAATTGGCCTATTTAATGGTTCGACAGGTACTTTCATCATCTCAACCACTACCAAATTCATAACCTGGATCAATTCCAATGCCTCCATATCTCCATAAAGATCATGACCCATCAAAGCTTGCTCTAATGAATTATCAGACAACAACAACTGCCAATCAGAAGCAAGGTCAATAACCAATATGGATGATAACTCCTCATATATAGCTGATAGTTTCAACGCCTTATACGCATAAAAAAACTTCTACTTTATCATGCACTCGCATTGTCATTTTCCCAGCTCCTACATCAATTAGTGACTGTCTTATTTCTAAGAAAGGCTATCCCAAAATAAATGGAACCACAGGATCAGCCTCAAAGTCAAGATTTACAAAATCCACCGAAAAGATTAATGATCCTACTTGCACCAAAACATCCTCGATAATACCAGCCAGCCAGGCAAGTGATCTATTCGCCAGCTGCAAAATAATAGTAGTACGTTTGGGACTCCCAAGACCCATCTTCCGATACCATGATATGGGCATAAGATTTATGCTCGCTCCCAAGTCACACAATCCACGTGCACAAATAGTCTGCCCAATGGTAAACTGCAAGGTGAAACTACCCGGATCTTTAAGATTCGCGGGCAATTTGTTTTGAATCTTATGCGTGCACTCTTGAGTAAGTGCAACTGTAGCATACTCGGTCAACAGGTTCTTATTTGAAACTATATCCTTCAAATATTTTGCATATTTTGGCACACTTTGCAAAATATCAACAAGAGGAAGATTCACATGAACCTACTTCAGAAGATCTAAGAACTTCTTATAACTCACCTCCTCTTGATATTTCCTTGCCCTTTGAGGAAAGGGTAAGGGAAGAGTATTCTTGTCCACATGAATTTATTCAATTGACATTTTTTTCTTGATTTCTTTCTCTGCATTGTCTTTGGTACTGTCATCAATAATTGTAGGACTTACCTGCTCCAGAACTGTCTCCTTAGTTTTCAACCCACTCCTTATTTTAACCGTATTTACCTTTTTAGGATTTGTCTCTGTATCGCTAGGTAATGCTCCTTGAGATCTTGTATTATGTATCCCTGCAATTTGACCTAACTGCAACTCTAGATTTTTTGTAAGCAATTGTTGACTCTTTAACTCAGCTGCAAACTGTGCCTGTTGAGTTTTAATTTTATTTGCAAATTGCACTTGCTGAGCCATAAACCACTTCATCAATTCCTTTGCCTGAGTATTCTGAGTTGGCTGTGGATTTGGTTGCATTTGTCCCTTGTACTAATTTGCATTCTGCTCCTGATTTTTATCCCATGAAAAATTGGGATGGTTCCTCCAATTGAGATTATAAGTATTACCAAAATTTTGTTGTCCCTGCCAATTTGTACTCCCCACATAGTTGACAGATTCTTGATTATCCATACAAGCACCAGTTGTGTGTTCACTATTTCCACAAACCTCACACCAAGAATTCACCTATTGGACTGCATTCGTTGTGGCTGCTGGTTGTGTAACACCCAACTTTATATTATTAAGCTGAGTAATCATATGATTTTGCATGGCTGCGATCTTAGCCTGTAATGCAGTGAACTGATCTACCTCCAATACCCCATCAACCTTTTTAGGAGTACTCATCAAGTCTGCATGCCAGCAGGGTTCCCTTGTGAAATCCGATTCAACAGTGTGTACAATTCTTTATATGTCTTCTCAAGAGCCTGTCCACCTGATGTTGAATCCAAGAGAATCTTCGTGATTGGCTTCAATCCTTCAATGAAAGTATGCACAACAACATCATTGGATTAATGATGGTGAGGGAAATTTTTTAGCATACCCTTAAATCTCTCCAAGCTTGATAGAGATTCTCGACGTCTTTTTGTCTAAATCTCAAGATTTCACTCCTCAAGTATATCGTCTTCCCGGATGGAAAGAATTGAGTAAGAAACTTCCAAGCTAGATCTTCCCATGAAGTGATGGAGAGTGGTGATTTAGTATGTAACCACCTTTTTGCATCCCCAATTAGGGAGAAAGGGAAGAGGGTCAATCTGACATAGACAGAATTCACCCCTTCAAGAATGTATGTATCACTGATTTCTAAGAAGGTCTGTATATGTTGCTGCGTATCTTTGTGTGAGAGGCCATGAAATTACCCCGCTGAATTCAGCAATTACACCATATTCTGCATCAATTCAAATCGACCTCCTGCTTCAGGCTTTAAAATATTATTCGTCACATGGTTCGTGAGTAAGATTGCCACCTCACGAACAGGTCTAGCAGCTTGTTGAGTAGGAACAACTGGAATAACAGGAATGACAGGAGATGGAACATTCCTGGCATTTGGATCAACCGGTTTATTTCGTTGTTCATTCATTCTTCGCCTTTGTTGAAAGATTTGCTCTGGTTCTACAAAAGGCTCTACAAGTTGTTAATCTCTCGCCAGTCCTGAATTCAGCTAAACCTGTAAAAATTCAGCCGCTAAGATCAAGTTGTTAACACCTAAACTTACTATCAAAAAAACAAAAATTTAGCAATTTACTAATTATATTAGTCCCCGGCAATGGCGCCAAAAACTTATTGCGACTCAAACGCACACGCAAGTGCATGTGATTGTTCAAGTAATATAGTGATTTAGACAATCAAATATCGTTCCCACAACGACTAAACAACTAGAAATTTAACCAACTTTTAGTTTCAGACAATGAGTATTAGGTGTTGTATAGTATCAAGAGGATTTTGAATTTGAGAATAAAAATGTAAATTAATAAACAAGAAATAAAATTTTATGAATAGAGCAAAGCAACCAACGGTTCCTCATGCTCAAAACCACACCAGAATTCCATGTGGGTCCTACTTACGAAAATTGCATTTTTGAAACCAACCCAATGTTTCCTCATGCTCAAGAAGCCATTCCCCTCAAAAAATGGTGAAATCCAAGCTAATTTAGGGCTAAAATCAAGCCTCCAAGGTTTAGGGATTTTTGAACAAGAAATAAGGAAAATCTACCAAGAAAAGGGTGAAATCTTACCACAAATAGGAAGATAATCACGTAAACAAGTGTTAGCCAAGCTCCCAAATCACCCACAAGCTTCGATTTTAAGTTATCTCACTATTTAGGATTTTAGCTCTCTTAGAAATGAATGAAGAATGGCAAAAAGGAGCTAAAGAGGGACAATTTATACCCATACCAGGTGTTCGGGTGACGCTATCGTGACTGATTGCTATCGCAACAATCACTTACGAGATAGTCGCTTTCACGACTCTAATATTGTAATCGTAATCTGGCAAGGGTTAATCGCATCATGCGATCGTGATTATTGTCCATTTGCGATTGTGATCTACCAAGATCACGATCGCACAAGCAATGCACCAAATTTTTGCTAAGCACCAAATTTTTGCTAAGTCTAGAATAGACTTCGACCGGGTGCACGGGATTCATTCGGAACCTTGTACGCTCAAAAAAACTATGCTACCATGCAAAATTCAACGTTTCAGACTCAATGGAATAGTCAAAATTTCCATCCGACGTCTTTTCGACAAAAAGTGGGTCCCACACCTAATTTCTATTTTCTTAACTTTTCGAACAATAAGTCAAAATAAGCTTGGGTGTCTCGAGACCCAAACCAAGAGTCCACCTAGCCTAAAATCAATAATCCAGAGCTTTTTGGAATAGCCAAAATTTGCATTCGAGGTTGTTTGACTAAAGTCTTTACTTGGTAGGTATTTATAACCAGCGGAGACTTCAAAATAGGGAATTGACTCTAAAAAACACATGAACTTCTCGGTAATCGAACTATTAGTTCTAGCAAGTCATATAGACTTAGGAAAGCTAAAGGAAAGCTCTAGCAGTGAAAATAAGCAGAAATATGAAAAATGACTTGAAAGGTACCCTAGTTCAATTTCTCCACTTATTTATATCTCTATAATTTAACTTTGTTCTCTAGCAAAAAATTGGATACTATTTTACAAACTTTCCTAACAATCCCCCCCCCTCCCATTTCATGGAAATTAATGACTAATTGTCAATTAAACTACATACAACTTGGTTTTCACCATATTTTTTTTAGATTTGACCCTAACCTTTATTGGGTTATATATTTTGACAATGACCACTTATGTTTCTTAAAGGAGTTGTAATTTGGGCATATCAAATTTTGGCATAGTTATTAGAAAAATACAGTTGTCAACTAAGTGTATGTGTTTTATTTGAATTTTAGTCACATCTCCTAATTTTGCTTTTATTTATTATTTTTGTATTCGTAGGATATTTATTATGAATGCCTAGTACTCGTTATTCGGGTGAACCATGATTGACCAACGACCCTGAACTCAATGGACATTGAGAAGTAATATGGTCGATAACAAGAAGTGGAAAGACTTGCTACAATTTTTCCTATGCAACTAAATCAACAAAATATAGACGTGCCTAGTTGTGTACAAGACAATATAATGAAGATCTAGGTGATGATGAGTTGGGTGATATTGTTAATGGGTGAAGTGTTGATAATGTTGCTCCATCCAACTAAAATCAGTGTCCAAGAGGTAGAGGACGCCAACAACCTATGGTTAATTTAGCCCTCGATGATGAGATGATGTTGATTTAGATGGAATTGGTTCTACTAGAGCTATTATCCTTCCACCTTTAGCTCTTGGGATAAAGTTTAATATCACTAGCATAATAATTCAGTTGTTGAACCTTAAGGTTCTAGTTGTAGGGCTACTGGTGATGATCCTGATATGCATTTGGTTTCAGACGTTTCCTCGACAACCTTAAGGTTCTTCCGTATTTACTTTTGGGGGCAAGAATGCTTGGTCGTTGGGGTTCCTTTTCCTTAACTAATGTCCATGGGGTAACAGCCTCTGACACCCCACACCATTGTGATGGGAGGGGGCTTGCCCATCAGCCTACTTTACCAAGAGGTGGATGGAGCGCAATGACCTTAGCCCAAACCTACTTAAACAACCTAAAGTCTTGGCCCTGTCTGAAAGTAGACCTTGTAGAAAAGTAGATAGGAAAGGAATACTATAGACTCAAGCGACCAGCTCGATGAAAACGAACCCCGTATTCCATGTGAGTCAGCTGACTTCGATCAGACTAGACCTTAATTTCATGCACATATACAAATTCTTTGATTATCCAGGAGTTAGTTAGAATATAATTTATCTAAGGTTATTTATGTTGTCTCTGTCTGGGAAGGTGACTCTGTGATTAGCTGAGTTGGCACCTAATTCTATAACAAACGAGAGGCAATTAAATGGAACTTTCTTAAAAGGGTTCTTTCTATCTTATAGGATGTTATAGTTGAGGAACGAGATAAGTAACTTCAGTCATCTATCGAATGATGCATTACATGAGACATGGATTAGGTTTAATAAGAAGCTAATCTAATGTTCTAATCACAAAATGACTGATGAGCACCTTGTAGAAACATTTTGTAGGTCACAGAACTTAAACACGAAGCCAATAATTAATAATGTAGTTGGAGGTTCATTTGTAGCACACATTTTTGCAAATATAACTATAATTCTTAATAGCATAACCAAAACTAAGAGAGATTGACATACCAGGGATTCTAAGGTAGCAAGTAATACTTATGCAGTTGGTATGTTGGTCGAATGACACTAAAGAGAAAAGAAGTGTGACCAGGACATGGCATATATGAAAAATTAGATGGATTTGTTAAAAAAAACACTTGTTAGCTGGTGGTGTTGAGAAGATAAAGGCAGTTAGATCGCATAGTAGAGTAGTTGAATCCAATTCTAAGGAGAAAGTAAACTATTTGAATAATTAGGGGGATTTTCAAACCAATGGCTAAGAAAACCAATGTTGGAACTATCAAAGAGGTAATTATTATGACAAAGTTTGTTATAGAGATCATAAGCAAGGAAATTAGAAGAATAAGAATGATAGAAGTGGATTGTATGTACCATCAGGGAGTCATAATAATGTTGCTTATGATTTGGGGAAACTTTCTATGGAGGCTATGATGGGCCAATTGTTGAAAGGATCAAAATCCACTAATTTGGGTGTTAATGAAATGAAAAATGACTTGTCTTCAATGAGTTTACTACTAACTTCCTATTCTACTTCTATCAAGAAATTAGAGCACCATATGGGTGAGTTATTCGCATCTTTTAATTAGTGAAAAAATGGGACTTTACCAAGAGACTCTATAGCTGAGTCTCTTCATACTACCCTCTCTATAGATACTACACCTACATTTGATACCACAGACACGATGCCTATTGTATCCTAAATGTTTAAGTATGTGATTATCCCTCTTTATTTTAGAAATATTCAAGCAAGAAAAAAGAGTTGATACACAGTAAAATTATTTGCTAAAGAATTTGGTCCTTTTGTAGACAGGAAAATAAGAGAGTCATTGGTACTTTATGCTACTCTCCACGGGTGCATTGATGATATGAAATGTTGAATCAATGACAGGTTGAAGGAAATGATTATACCTGATCTTGCTAAATTTGAGGCAGAGCTGGATAGGGCTAGGGTAGACATTACTACTTTATAAAATAGGCCAATATTAAAATTCCTGGCTCAAGTTGATGAGAATTCAAAGAGAAAGAGTAGAGATTTTATGATTTAATAGAAAAACTTATTGATGCTAAGGGAAAAGGTAAAACAAAACGACGTGGCAAAAAAGGCCTAAAATTTAAAAAAAGAAAAGCGAAAATAGACATAAAGAAAGCGATAAGGAAATCTAATAAGGTAAATAAACCATGGTAGAAAGCATTATGGGCTTGTGTTGTGGGGGCCTCTACTAGTGGCCCACGCACTACTGAGATGAGTGTAGAGTTTTCTTCTCCACCAACTACTATTTTGAGCACACCAGTCATACCTGGTACCATTTTTGATAATGTAATGGTTGATATTGCATCCACTTAGTGTCATATGACACAAGTGTCTAAGGAACCACAGGTATATCCTCACTCCAATGATATATATTTATGGATAATACATTGAGGATAATACATAGATTTTTGTTGGGCGTGGGGGTACTTATATCCATGAAGGTTTTTATAGCCTTTTATCCCTCGTGTGTATATAGGAGAACTAGCTTGTTTAGGATATGCAGGTTGTTATTATTTTGTTATTATGCATTGTGTATGCAAAAGGCCGATAGGAAATTAATAGCCCTTTTTGTTTATTAAAATTAATGAAAATGAGGACCCATCAAAAATTTGTGTGATGTTATTTGCTAAATTAACCATTGTGGACCAGTGTTTGTCGTAGTAGTATATAATTATGGTGATGTTTACTTAAACTTACATATGAATCTGATAGTTGGTAGTGACTAATATATGCCATGTCATATGTGTGAGAGGATATTTCATTGTCTTCTTACTTTGGGCATGCATCTAGAACTTTCCTAGTCCATTCTATTAGGTTATAAGTTGATTGTCTAAGACAGGATCATAGGCCATTGCATGGTGAAATAGTTATTATTATGTTAATTATTATTAGAATTTGAATGACAATGAGAATTGTATTGATAATGTTTTTGTACTTAACCTATTTCTAATCATTAAAAACATTAGAACACTTCTTAAAGTTAATTTACTTAAAATAAGGAATTAAAATGGGGAAAAGATTCTCAACGAGGATTCGAAGCTATTAACCTCCGTCTAATGATTGATGCTTTAACCAGATTAACTAATTCGAAGTGAATTTTAATTTGATTAATTTCATCTTTAAGTTCAAAAGAATTAAACTACAAATCACCCAATTTAGGTTGAGAAACAATTGGGTAAATATTAGAAATTGATAAGTCTATATTTTTCGATATCATAAGAATTCTATGAAATGGTTGACGCTTAATTGCGATAGTAGTCATGGTGAACACAACCCTAGTTTAATTTCTCTACTGATTTATATCTCTACAATTTAACGTTGTTCTCTAACAATAAATTGGTTACTGTTTACAAACTTTCATAACAAAACCTCTCTATTTTATGGAAATTGTTGATAATTGTCAATTAAACTATATACAGCTTGGTTTTCACCATACTCCCTGGGGGATTCGACCCCAACTTTATTAGATTATATATTTGACAACGATTGCTTACGCTTCTTAAAGGAGTTATAATTTGAGTGTATCATGACTCTTTGTATTTTACTCATCCAGGTGCCACCTAGATGTACCGTAATCTATCGAAGTCTATTACTGGAATGGCATGAAGAGGGAAATTGCAAGTTTTCTAACTAAGTATCCTAATTGCTAGTAGGTAAAGGTTAAGCATCAGAGATCGAGAGGTATAACTCGAAATATCAACATTACTACTTGGAAGTGGGAGATTATTAATATAGATTTTATTATAAGATTACCTCGCACGCGATGATAACATAATTCTACTTGGGTGGTGGTGGACAGGATGACTACATAAACTCACTTTTTGCTTGTCAAGACTACAGATTCGGTAGAGCACTATGCCAAACTTTACATCTGTGAGTTATTCAAACTGTATAGAGTTCCCTAGTTAATAATTTCTTATAGGGGTACTTATTTTACATTTCAGTTCTAGAAGTCTTTCCAGAAAGGTCTTGGTACTCATGTATATCTCAGAATAGCATTTCACCTGATGGAAAGAAAGGCGCATTATTCAAACTTTGGAGGACATGTTGAGGGATGATGTGATGAGACTTGAAGAATAATTTGTATGATCATTTACCAATTATAGAGTTTGTGTATAGTAATAGTTTTCATTCTAACATCCAGATAGCCCTTTTTGAGGTACTCTACTGGCAGAGATGTAGATATCTTATTGGTTGATTTATGGTAGGTGAATCTACTTTGATAGGTCCATATTGAGTTCATGAGGCTATGAAGAAGGTTTAATTGATTAGCGAGAGGTTGAAGACTTCTTTGATCCATTAGAAATCCTATGCAGATGTTAGGAGAAGTAACCTTGAGTTTGCAGACGATAATGGGGTATAAGTTTCAACCATAAAAATGGTAATGAGGTTCAATAAGAATTAGAATCTCAGCCTCCCATTATATTGGTCCTTACAGATATTTGAGATTGATTAGAAGTGTGGCTTATGAGTTAGAGTTGCCTACAAAGTTGGCACCAGTGCATCCAATTTCCCATATGTCTTTATTGAAGAAATTCCTTGGTGATCTATTACTTATTTTTCCTTTGGAAAGTGTTAGTGTGAAGGATAGTCTTTGATATGAGGAAGTTCCACTTAAGATAATTGATAGGAAGGTATATAAATTGAGGAATTAAGAGGTTGTATCGGTAAAGATTTTATAGAGAAATTAGTTCGTTGAGGGAGCTACTTGTGAAGCAGAAGTAATATGATACCCAAGTACCCATAATTTTTTACCTTCGGGCACCGAGACAATTTAAGTTAATGGTTTTCCTCCTATAACTACTCTTCTTCATCCCTAGGCTCGCTCGGTGCTGAATCCTACTCCCATCTAAAAGACACTGAACTGAGCTGGTTAATTAAACTGAACTGATACTAGCGGTATTATCTAGTGAAGCTAAACTGAATTTACTGAGTTCCATTGACTGATGGAATGTACTGAGTTCTGAGGACTGACTGAGAATACTGAAGTTATTGAGATTACTGAGCTACTGAAATTACTGAGATTTCTGAGATTTCCTGAGTCACATGACCGACTGAGTTCTATGGATCATAGCTTGACTGAGGTAATCATGAAAACATGACATGGCTCTAGGCACACAGCTAAATATTTGGGTACAAGTACCCCCAGAACTCGATGAGAAGAAACTGACATAGCATGGCTTACTTGAACACATGACCAACAACATAATTCATAATTCATATATTGAAGCACTTAATCAAACATGTGATATGCATAAGCTTGTATATATGGGGATTTCATGATATCATACTAGTTGGGCCTTGTTACTTCATCTAGGCATTTAATCATACACATGGTAGGCATAGCACATGTAGACAACATTATACAACAATTAATCATCATGATTCATCTCTAATTTCATCATCCTAGGGTTTATTTATAGGTTAACATGAATATACATCTATACAAATCAATTCCATATAAAATTGATCATCCAACAAG
The DNA here is from genome assembly GCA_030864215.1 of Capsicum pubescens. NCBI lineage: Eukaryota > Viridiplantae > Streptophyta > Magnoliopsida > Solanales > Solanaceae > Capsicum > Capsicum pubescens. The sequence continues at coordinate 96,701,478 of CM061549.1, read as the reverse complement.
GATTTGAATTCAATTAATCATTCTCAACATAAATAAAACAAACCCAATATGAAATTCATAAAGAAATCCATAAACTTAAACATAGAAAAGAGATTCTCGGGCTTCATGGATGAAATGATTCCATGAATGAACACTACGCATATCTTAGTTCGTGATTTCCTAAAGATTAACGGTGAAACCATCTTGAATTTGAATCCCAAATAGAAACCCTAGCTTTTTCTTGAGAGAAACTAGTATATTTTGGGTGAAGAATGGCTAAATCACGTGTTATTGGGTTTAAATAGGGATAGTAAATTAACCCTTTTAATCCTAGGACACGTATTTAATTTTTGAGAAAATTTTCCAATTTTCATCCTTGGCGCGACGCACCACTATCGCGCCAAGTCACTGGAAAGTGACAAATGGGAAATTGCATGGTGGCGCAATGCGAAGCTATCACGTTGCCACCTTGTCTGTGACCTATAAGTTTGGCGCGACACGCCACTATTGTGGAGCAATACTGGAAATTGACAATTGCCATTTGAGCTATCTCTGCGACGCGCTGAAGGCTCAGGTGATACACTTCTCACTAAAAAGGCTCTAACCCTTCACCCGGGTGTCAGATTTGGCAGAATTTGGTATCGATGGAAAGCTTATTCGATTCCCCACATGATAAAAAGTAAAAATCTTGAAAATAACACATGTACAAAAGTGTATTCATCTTTCAAAGAAAGCTTCTAACATTCTTGGGAAACTTTTCAAGCTAGGAAAAGTACGGGGTATTACAGCTAAGTACCAAAGGTAAAAAAAGAGAAATATCACTCAGCCAATTCCCAAGATAAAGTACTAGGAGGGATAACTCTACCTATCAAGTGTAGTAATTCCATAAACCTATCCTTGAGGTAAATTGGAGAATTTGTGGCTCAAAATCCACGGCAAGATATGACACTTCCTGTGAAGCATACAAAAGAAGGCTTTGATCCAAATGCTTACACGTTATTTGTAAAGGATGGATACAATCCCAATGAGCCACTAAGGTTCAAAAGCATCCGTCATAAAATACAATCAGGCAGGAACGTGAAGGCCTAGGGTACACATCACTACCTCCAGTCCGCATCTCCATAAGAAAGGCAATTAGCAACTATATCACTGTGGAAGAGAATTCTACCACTTAAAAAAGGCCTTTTGTCTTTTATTGACTAGGAGAATCAAATACGAAAACTTCTGTATTTAAGAGGTTGGCTTCACTAAATATGATGAAAATCAACAAGCACCAGAGAAGTTGTCTAAACACGATAATGCATTCTTCAGCTAGGATCCAAAAGGATTTCTAAAGTTTGATTCCTTCTAGAATAAAGCGATAGATAAAACTTGTGGTTTCATGTATGGAGGGGTTAAAAGAAAAGGATCAAAATGTGATTTATATTGTGAAACATGAGAAAGATGAAGAAAGTGTCGGCTCTTCATATCATGTTACAACTCAAAATAAGAATGATGTCTCATCTCAAATGAAGATTGATGAAGAAATAGAAGATACTTTCTGGTGTTACCACATATTTATCGATGACAATGATCCACAAGAGGAGGAAGATGCTGGAGATACTCCATTGAAACTAGAAGAAGGAGTGAAAACTACGATAGATCCCTTAAAAAAAGTCAATCTTGGAACTGATGAAGATCCAAGACCAACTTATCTAAGCTCTTTTCTAAGAAATTGATGAACAAATCTATTATATGAAAATCCTAAAATAATATAGGTATGTCTTTCCTTGGAGTTATATGGATATTCCCAGCTCAGATCTAAAAGTAGCAGTCCATCAGTTAGCGATCAAGAATGGTGCTCGTCCTATTGCAAAACCAAAGACGTTTTAGGTCAGAATTGGTTCCATTGATAAAAAATGAGGTAAATAAACTCATCGAATCTGGCTTTATTTGTGAAGTCAAATACCCTACATGGATTTCAAGTATTGTTCCTATGCGGAAGAAGAATGGCCAAATTCAAGTATGTGTTGACTTTTGAAATCTCAATAATGCCTCTCTTAAGGGTGAATTCCCAATTCCCATTCTAGAATTGATGTTTGATGCCACCACTGGTTATGAGGAAATGTCCTTTGTGGATGGCTTATCCGGTGATAAACAAATCCACATGGCACCAAAGGATGAAGAGATTACTACATTTCATACACTCAAAGGAATTTATTGTTACAAGGTGATGCCTTTTGGTTTAAAGAATGTTGGTGCCACAATTCAAAGGTCTATGCAAAACATCTTTGATGGATTACTCCATAAAAATGTCGAGTTTATGTGGATGACTTAGTGGTGAAGTCAAGAAAGGGGGCCGACCACCCGAAGAATCTAAGAATGATAATTGAGTTGCTCCAAAGATATCAACTTAGGATGAATCCATTGAAATGTGCCGTTAGAGTTTTTTCTGAAAAGTTCCTTAGATTTATTGTACGATGCCGAGGAATTGCAATTGATTAGGTTAAGGTCGATATAATTTTAAAGATGCCTGAACCTTAAAAGGTGCATAAGTTAAAAAGCCTTCAAGGAAGGCTAGCATATTAAGGAGGTTCATCTCAAACCTGGCCAAAAAATGTCAACCATTTAGCCATCTCATAAAGAAGAATTCTTCTTTCGAATGGGATCAAGTTTGTAATAAGGCATTTAAAAGTATCAAATCATATATGATGAAGCCTCTAGCTCTTTCAGCACCTATACCTGGAAAGTTGTTGATACTTTATATCGCGGTACAAGAAAGGTCAATTAGGGCACTACTGGCATAAGAAAATAGCGAAAGAAAAGAAAATTCTCTTTACTATCTAAGCAGAATGATGACACTAAATGAGCTGAATTATTCTCCGATCGAAAAATTATCTTTGGCGTTAGCCTTCTCAATACAAAAGATGAAACACTATTTTCAAGCTCATGTCGGCTGTCTTCTGTCTAGGGAAAATCCCATCAAGTTTATGATGTCAAAACCAATCCTTAGTGATTGACTTGTAAGGTGGTACCTTCAGTTTCAACAGTTTGAAATCATGTACATTCCCCAAAAGGTTGTAAAGGGACAAGCATTAGCGGACTTCTTGGCAGACCACCTAATACCTGATGATTGGGATCTGACCGATGAACTTCCAGATAAAGATGAAATGGTTATTAAATCCATACCACCATGGTAGATATGCTTTGATGGTGTCGCATATCGAGGTGGAGCTGGTGCTGGCGTGTTGTTTGTCACTCCATAAGGAGAGGTCATCCCATATTTTTTAACCCTAACAAACCATTGCTCCAATAATGTTGCTAAATATCAAGAGCTAATACTCAGACTTAAGATCGCAGTCAACATAAAACAACTGCAATTACAAGTCTTTGGCAACTCTCAATTAGTGTTCAAGCAGCTCTTGGGAAGTTATGAAGTTAGAAAGCCTAAGCTACGATCATATCATGATTATGATCAGAAATTGATGGGATATCTTGGAGAAATAACCCTCCAGTATGTCCCAAGAAAAGAAAATAAGCAAGTTGATGCCCTAGCTGCTTTGGCTTTAATTCTAACTCTCTCGAATAAGACATGAGTTGCTATTTGACTAGAATGGGTAGTACTGCCACTAAATGAGAAAGAAGATATTGAAAATAAGGTTGAGCACCTAGCCGTCGTGTCTGAAGTTGTAAAGGAATATTGGCGACAACCTGTCATTGACTACTTGTGTTATGGGATACTTCTAGAGGATCCAAGGAGAAGGACTGACATTCATCATTATGCATTTCGCTTTCTTTACTATAAAGACACATTATATAGAAGATCATTTAAAAAAGTACTCTTACGATGTCTAGGAAAGGAAGAAACAGTTCAAACTTTGCAAAAAACATACTCAAGAGTTTGTGTATCTCATCAGTTTGGATCGAAGCTTCATTTTCACATGAAAAGGGTAGGGTATTATTAGCCAATGATGATGAAAGATTGCTTGGACTATGCTAGAATATCTAAAGCTTGCCGATTCCGCATGAATTTTATTCATCAAACCTTGAAGTATTACACCCAACTATAGCATCCTGGACATTCAACGCTTGGGGATTGGATGTTGTTGGACCACTACCAAAATCTTCTGGTGGACACTTGCATATCTTGGCCACGATTGATTGCTTCTCAAATGGGCTAAAGTTATTGATCTCAAAGAAATGAAGAAGAGGAATATCACGAACTTCATCTAAGTGAATATCATCTACCGCTTTAGAATTCCTGAGTACATAATAACCGACAATGGCAAGCCATTTGATAACAAACTGACGAATAATATTTATGATTTCCTTGGTTTTAAGCAACATAAGTCTTCTATGTACCATGCTACCGACAGTGGTCTAGCCGAAGCATTCAATAAGATTTTATGTAATTTGTTGAAGAATGTCGTCTCTAAATCCAAATGAGACTGGCATGAATAAATGAAAGAAGCTTTGTGGGCATATAGAATGACTTACCGCACACGGATGCAAACAACCCCATACTAACTTGCTTGTGGAGTTGAAGCAGTCCTACCACTTAAGCATCAAATACCATCCTTAAAATTGGCTATTCAAAAAGGCTCACCGTACAAAAAAATGCTAAGTTGTGTCTTATGGATTTAGAAGTTGTTAATGAGAAAAGGTGGAGGCTCAACAAAATCTTAAATGTTATCAAGCCTGTCTATCTCATTCTTTTAACAAAAGAGTCCGCTTAAGGTGCTTTCAAGTTGGAGACCAAGTCCTTGCCGTACGGAGTCCCATTATTACTTGTCAAAAGTCTGGGGATAAATTCATCCCAAAGTAGGATGGATCATATATTGTACAAGAGTTGTATTCAAGTGGTGCTTACAAGCTTGTCGATGCAGATGGCATGAAAATTGGTCCTATCAACGCCAAGTTCTTGAAAAAGTACTATCCTTGAAGAAAGATGACACTCTTTATGGCATGAATATAAACTACATATTCACTCCTGGACCGCAAGATTATAAACTATGTATGGCTCAAAAAAAAGGTCCACTAGCTTAAAAACCTTAAAAGAGGTGGCCTAGGCAAAAGCTTGGACCCAAAAAATGCTCTCCCAAAACTACGTTATGACTTGAAGCTCTTCACTAAGGTACGTTGGTGCTTGGAATTTTGTTCTAAGTATAAAAAATACATGTTCTCTCTTGATCTTCCATATAAAAGTTAAGTTTGTGAATATTTTGATTAAATTTTGGATTTATCCCAAATATTGGTGGCTCAATGAGGGCAGCCCGTCAAAAGGAAAGAGAGCTCCTTCAATAGGATTTAGAATACTTAAGCCTACAGTTTGGGGTACAAATCTTCCAAGCCTACAATTATTAAGTTTGCAAGTTAAACTCTTTAATTCTTAAGGCTTTCAAACTGAAGTTTCAAGTCCAGCTCAATTGTGAGACAAAGACATGAGGCCGATGGTCAACATGTTAGAAAAAGGAAGCCAAGATTTAATACCATAACGTCAATATATCAAATAAGTGAGCAATTCTTGAAATTCAAATCCCAAAGGAATATTGAAAGAAATGTGCAATATAAAGAAAAATGAGTTTCCATTACAACCAATATATCCAACTACTTAATAAAATGCTAAAAGAAAATAATAAGAAAGTTTGAAGAAAAGGAAACATCTCCTAAGGCTAATCTAAGTACAGATTTTAATTAACTAAATCTTGCAGACTACCCTTTAAGACTTGCTTCTTTTTCTCTATGATATTTGAGGCATTTGTTGTTGCCAGGGAGATGTCAGAACACTTGTGAAACTCTTCCTAAGCAGCTGAAACTTTGGATTGCATATTTTCAATTTCTTGCTTGGCAGCATCTCGACAAGATTTTAACTTCTTCATATTTTTTCTTACCTTCTCAAGAGATTTGTAAGCAATAGATACTTCTTTAGATTTCTCATCCCTCTCCCTCAATACAAGCTCAAGATGTTATTTAGCTTTCAAATATGGCTGACTCTTTGATTGTTGTGTCCTTATCAACAAGGGTGGATCATGCTTGGTCATAGAAACTTGCAAGCTCAAAGAAATACCCCAACAAATTCTGCAAAGGGCAAATATTTGTACCCATTCTACTAATGCCCTTAAGTATGACTTCGATATCATCTTGGGTAGAAGAAACACAATCCGCAATGAGGCTTGTGAATTTGTTATGGATACTAGCCCAGGCTTTCATGATAAATTCTCTTTTAAGCTCTGAAACAACCTTCTTGCCATCGAAAATAGATATGGTTACCACTGGTCCCTGAGGGAACTTTGATTCTATATTTGTTTTGACTTTACCGCGAGGATTAGAAGTGACCTCTTTGGGTGGCAAAAGTAACTCACTTGTGTGTAGACCCTCTACATACTCACTACTATCTTGTGGCATACTTTGGTGAGGATCTTCTAAAATTTGAACATTGTTTGGCTGCACACACAAAGAAAAGCATCGTATGAGGGGTATATAAAGGTGATTCATATGCTATGAACTAGTAGAGAGTTAAATCATTACCTTTTCAATGGCTGGCAAAGTCCTAGATGAATTATCATCACTAGAAAGAATCTCCACATGAGAGTTAGTATCACCTGGCTCATCCAAAGATGGTTTCGCCTTCTTCCAACAATGATCTCCATGACTACTATCGTTCTCATCATGAGATGGTCGTTAGTTAGAAGCCTGTTGAGTCGGGGAAGACGACTCCTCTTTTTGAGTTTCTATATATAGATGTCCCTTAACTTTGTATGGGACGCCTACTTAGATTTCAAAATAGTAGGCTTAACCATAACTGGGACCTTCTTGCCATGTTCTTAAGGAGTGGCGGTAGCAGGACCTATGGTATTCACCAAAGATTGCAAGTTAGCTTCAAAAAAGTTCCCATGAACTTTGTCACACAAAGATTTATATGCAGTCGAGGAATATTTTCGTACATTAGGTGTGGCCACAGAAAAAGTCACTTTTCCATGGATCCATGCGACACACAAATATGATAAAATCTAAGGTCTTCATCAAGTGATGCACTGCGAATATCACTTCTAAGCTACCACGGAGGTTTTGATAGAATCCAAACTGACGACTAAATCGATGCAGGTTGTATGGCTAGAGGATGAATGAGTGTACATACCTCAAAAGGGAGAAATTTAAAACGGAGGCTCATGAAGTAGCTTATCTCTGAATCTACATCTTTATCATTTTCCACAAAATAGCAAATATTGGACTTGTTTGGCATGGTGGAAGTCCAAGAAATATTATCCTCCCGATGGATACGCTTCCTGGCATGCTCTTTATTAAAGTATCTTACAGCCCCCTCTCCACAATATGCTATTATTAATAGAGTGGATGGCCCATTAGGGAGAGGAAAATGCATCTTGAAATAGTAAGTAAGCCAACCATACACATAATGGATTGGAAGGATACTTTGATGTGTTCAAACTGTGACATTTGGTAATCCTATTTAAACTATTATAAATGCTTGAAAAGATAGGAACGACAAGACTAAAAGTTTACTTATTGGCCATCATAGCTACAATTCTAAGAGTTCCCAGACTAATGAAATCCCCATCCTTAGAAGTAAACATAAAGGTGCATAACCAAAATGATAAAAATGTTATCAAATATGCATCAGTCCTATGTTCATATCCCACTCCAAATTTAGAAAATATCATATCATCCACACTTGACCACTTTGCTACTGTAGGAATGGTCCAAGTTGGGTTATGCGTTGACTTCAAGCAAACAGATTTTTTCTCCTTCCTCAATGGATCGACTCACATCTCAGAATCTTCTGCACCAAAACTTTATCCACTTACTTAGAGTGAATCTCGAATTATGAGACTCTCCTTCTTGAAGATACTAGAAGGCTACAAATAAGAATTCATAAGTACAAAAGAGAAATCTCTCATTCTTTTCATCAAAACTGGTGAGCTCTTTAAATTCAGGCACTACTTCTTCATATGAAAGACCTCTAAAGGCCAGGCCCCCAATCATATATAAATCCCAAAGGGATATGGAGATCTCTCCCATCGATGTCAGTAGCGTGTTTATCTTTGAACACCAAGCTTCAAGAAAGGCTAGCAATATATTTGAACTTTGGTCATAAGTAAATAGAGAAGCATAAACAGCATCATATATTTTTGTTGCCCTTAAAGTTTGTTGACTTTTAGCCAATGCGTCTTCAGCCTATTCCCAGTATCCTTAAGTATAATAAAATTCACAATTAATCTTCATGTCATTTCCCCAACGTATATCACCCTAAAGTACTCAATGGCCTAAACAAGGAAGAGAGCTCGCAATATTCAGTTAGCATTGGTTTGGATTCTGAAGAGACCATACTTTTAGGATCGACTAGAACCAATAGCATGTTCTGAAGTCTAGTTCAACATATGGAGGGAATTTCTCAAGAGCAGCCATGGATCTGCATACCTGTCGACTATTGGAGTATGAATCAGTAGCTTGGATAAAATTATACAATCGTCAGCCTCAATAAGGAGATATTTGTTTTTTGGGGATGGAGAAGTAAGTCCTTAAAGTGAACCATTGCTTCAAGTTGCATGAACGAAAGAAGTGTCGTCAAATCCAAAGTTGAAGTTGATAAAATACCTGCACAAACGACTGTTGTCAGAAACTTTCTCTATATTGTGGCTTTATTCAAACAAAAATTAATGAAAATTGCCACGTCTGATAGAACCAATAAACCAATCTTAAAGCCAAATTGGTCGGTCTTAAGGTGTACGGAAGAGAAGTTAAACTCTCACTCCTTAAGTCAATTATTGCTTAGTCACCATCTTGAAGCCATATTGGTCGGTCTTAAGGTGTACGAACACGAAGTTAAACTCTCATGCTCTAAGGCGATTGTTGCATAGTCACCATTTTGAAGCCAATTGGTCGAGCGTAAGGTGTGTGGAGGAGAAGTTAAACTCTCGCACCCTAAGCCGATTATTGCATAGTCATCATTTCAAAGCCACATTGGTCGGTCTTAAGGTGTACGAAGGCGAAGTTAAACTCTCGCACTCTAAGCCAGTTATTGCATGGTAACCATCAAGTTCAAATTGGTCGGTCTTAAGGTGTACAGCTCACACCCTAAACCGATTGTTGCATAGTCACCATCTTGAAGTCACATTGGTCGGTCTTAAAGTGTACGGAGGCGAAGTTAAACTCTCGCACCTTAAGTCGATTGTTGTATATTGCTATTGGTTTTAACCCTACAAAAATATGAAGGAAAAAATAATAATACAAAAGAAAAAAAAAAAGAGAAAAAAATACCTCAATGTGGATTTTTGAAGCTCGAGTTAGAGGTGTCTCCAAAGAATCTTGCAAATTGGTGCTTTGCATGGTAAAAAATATGAGGCATTTATAGGTGTTAAAAGGATGGTAGCAGCTAAGGGAGTTACTGTTTGTGTAGGAATAAAAGTCATCCTTACACAATACAATTGGATATCCTAATTTTGGTAAAAGATGATAAAGGAGGCGACAATTTTTTAAGGAATTGAGGCGGCAATGGAATGTTATTGCATTATTAATAAGCCAAAGAAAAAAAAAAGGTGACAACATTGAATGCTATCACCAAAAGTCAATTCATCCATTTTCTTTTTTTACACGGGAACCAACACTTTACAAATCAAAAAATACATATATGTTCAGGATCAATATTTTTCTGTATTTGACATGAAATATATTGGTTCATGATAATTTTTGTACGGATCAATATTTTCCTGTATTTGACATGAAATATATTGGTTCATAAGAATTTTTGTACTTAATACTTCAAGTCAGTCTATGAAGATCTAAATACTTCAACAAGTCTTGAAGTAAGAGACATTTTGTGGGCAACGAAATTTTATTAAATTTAAATTCATATGAAATTTAAATTATATTAAATTTAAAATATATTAATTTCAAACAAATATTATGAATTATTATAATTGAATTAATTATTTAAGTCCAAAACATCTATGGATTTAATTAAAATCCATTTTTTATTGGTCTAGCCCATTAATTTGGACTACAAATGATCAGAAAATTACATGTTATAGCCCCAATAATGGGTGACTTTAGCTTTTGACCTCAATAAGAGAAGTGTTTAAAGACTAGTCTTCCTTCCTTTTTAGTATAGTACAAGTACAATTTTCCCCTCTACACCTCAAATATTTTTAAATTTTTCATACTCATTTGTCTCTCAAATCTATTTTAATTTTTATTTTTATTATTTTTTCTTTAATTCTATTTTCATGTTTTAATTCATTTGCCTCAAACTTTATTTTTTTCTCTTTTTTCTCAAACATTGTCTATTTCTTCATTTTTTATTTTTTATTTTAGTTCATTTGTCTCAACCTTTATTTTTTTTTATTTTTTTATTTTTATCATTTCTCTTTTTTTTCCTCAATTTTCTCAAAATTTATTTTTATTTTTTCTCTCACTTTTATTTTTCTCAATTTTTTTAATTCTTCTTTTTTTTCTTAATCTTTATTTGTTTTTTGGCTTTTTTTCTCAATCTCTTTTTCTTTATTTCTCTATTTTGTTTGATCGCTTTTTTCTTTTATCAATTTCTATTATATTTTGCTAATAAATAAAAAATTGAATAATCCACAAAGGGATCTTCTTTTTTTGACATTAAAGCAAATTTAAGGGCATGAAAACATAACGTGGTAGAGTCAACTCTTGCCCGTGGGGCATAATTTATTGTTTGAAAGTCCTTGAGCTATGTCTTGCCTCTAAGGCAATAGTTGTAGAACATCTCATAATTAAAAACATAACGTGGTAGAGTCAACTCTTGCCCGTGGGGCATAATTTGTATTAATCTTTATTTTTTTCTTGCCTTTTTTTCTCAATCTCTTTTTCTTTATTTCTCTATTTTGTTTATCGTTTTTTTCTTTTATCAACTTCTATTATATTTTGCTAATAAATAAAAAATTGAATAATCCGCAAAGGGATCTTCTTTTTTTGACATTAAAGCAAATTTAAGGGCATGAAAACATAACGTGGTAGAGTCAACTCTTGCCCGTGGGGCATAATTTATTGTTTGAAAGTCCTTGAGCTATGTCTTGCCTCTAAGGCAATAGTTGTAGAACATCTCATAATTGAAAACATAGCGTGGTAGAGTCAGCTCTTGCCCGTGGGGCATAATTTGTAGTTTGAAAGTCTTTGAGCTAAGCCTTGCCTCTAAGGCAATAGTTGTAGAATATCTCATAAATGAAAACATAACATGGTAAAGTCAACTCTTGTCCGTGGGACATAATTTATAGTTTGAAAGTCATTGAGCTAAGTCTTGCCTCTAAGGCAATAGTTGTAGAACATCTCATAAATGAAAACATGACATGGTAGAGTCAACTCTTGTCCGTGGGACATAATTTGTAGTTTGAAAGTGACTGAGTTAAGTCTTGCCTCTAAGACAATAGTTATAGAACATCTCATAAATGAAAACATAACATGGTAGAATCAACTCTTGCCCATGGGGCATAATTTGTTATTTGAAAGTCCCTGAGCTAAGTCTTGTCTCTAAGGTAAGAGTTATAAAACATCTCATAAATCAAAATACAATGTGGTAGTCTCAACTCTTGCCCATAAAACATAAATTGTTATTTGAAAGTCATAAATCTTGCCTCTACAATGTGGTAGTGTCAACTCTTGCCCATGAAATGTAGTTTGTTGTTTGAATGTTATAAGTATTGCCTTTATAATGTGATAGTGTCAACTTTTGCTCATGAGATGTAACTTGAATGGAAAAAATCGAAGAGAAGAACAAAAATAATAAAAATTGTGGAAAAAGAAGAAAATGAAGAAAAATATTAAAAAAATAAAAATCAGAGAAAATATAGCAGTTGAGAGAGAATGGGAAAAAAATAAAGGTTGATAAAGGAAAAAAAATAAAGGTCGAGAAAAATTTAAAAAGAAAATCAAAGAAAAATAAAAAAAGTTTTTTTGTAATTAAAGTAGATGTTGAGAGGTGTTAAGGAAAAAAAATAAGGGTTGAGAAAAACTAAAATGAACAAAAAAAAAAAGGAAAGAAAAAATAAAAATCAAAGTAAAGGAAAAAAGAAAAATAAAGAAGTTAAGAGGAAAAAAAGAAAAAGGTAAGGGTTGAGAAAAAAAAAAATCAAAGTAAAATTAAAAAGAGAAAAAAAATAAAAGTTGAAAGATATAAATATAGAGTTGTTATTCATTTTGAGGATCGTTTATGTAATTACTCCATTGGTCAGAGACAATTTTGTCAAAAAAATATTAGTTAATAGGTAAAGACTATTTTAAGAAGTTTCTTTATTTGGGGCTAAAATTTGAAAGCCACCCAATTTGGGTCTATTCCTGAGATTTACCCACAAATAATGAGTTAACTTTGCTAAGCCCAAAATGTCATATTATTCTAGAGGCCCAATTGGGTGCCACATGTGAAATGACGTGACATGTCAAGTCAAGTGAAAGAGTCAATAAGATTGTGCCACATGTCAAAATATGCAACATGTCTAGTGAAATAAAAAATCGATAAAAAGGCGCCATGTCATTTAAATTTGATTGATCAAAAGAAGTCCATATTCATCATGACTCTTTCCTTCCTACAACTATAAATAGATGTTTCATAATTCAAAAGTGGGACGAACAATTCTAACAAGAAGCAAGAGAGAGCTCGTGGATTAAACACCGCAAATTTCTCTACAAATTCAAGCATTCAAGATTCAAGAACAAGCCTCAAAATTCTTGAATTCAAGTATAAGTCAAGATTAAATCCATTAAGTTCACAAATCAAGTTCAAATTGAAGATCAAGCTCGAAACCCTTGAATTTATATTTGAAAAGACGAATCAGAGGAATCATAGAGATTGTAACACTTCTATATTGAAATTAATAAAACAATTGTTATAATATTTTCTTATCCCGATTATTTATTTTTGGGTCTCAAATTTTATTGTCCAACACCTACATAATGGAATTTCAAGGCGTCTTGTTTAGATCACATTTGCTTTTCCGTACTCCTGAACAGTAGAAGTTTGAGCTTTTTTTTTTCTCATTCAACTTAAAGTGTTGGAATTCCAGAGCACACTATACCTTTCCTTTCTCATTCTTCCGTGTCAAGAATGATCCAATTGAATCTTCTGAGTTGATATGTAAAACCCCAAGGCTTCAGAGGTGATGACATATCTTATCCCATTTTGGGCCGTGACAACAGGGTGTAATAGAAAATATGTGTTTGGTTCAAATTAGATAAATTGAAAAAGTTTCTATTTGTTATGAAATATAAAGAACGAACAAGAAGAATAAATAGAAAGAGAAGATGAGATTCTTCTTTATTTCTCTTGAAGGATGAGAGATCATAAGATTGAGGATATAATGAACAAGACCCCTCTATTTATAAGGAAAAATATTCCTAGTTTCTGACTAAAAGACAGATACTTCAAATCCTGATAGATATCAACTAGATCTTAATAGATCTTATCTATATTCTTGATAAACATTCACTATAATGTAAATATATTTATAGCACTTCCCTTGAATGTCTAATTGATAGATAATATGTCTCATTAAAATCTTACTAGAAAAAACCAGTAGGAAAAAAATCTAGTGAAGGAAAAAGAGTACACATCTCTAACAATACGCATATAGACTGCCTCATTAAAAACCATACAAGAAAAACTTAGTGGGACAAAACCTTGAAAGGAAAAAAGAGTACAACGCATATTTTCTCCCCCTGATGAGAACATCAATAAACTTTTGCATCCCGATCTTGTGCACCATCTTCTTGAAAGTTGCAATTAAAGGAGACTTGGTGAATAAATCAGCCACATTTTCACTTAAATAAATCTGTTGCACGTTAATATCACTATTCTTTTGTAACTCATGTATATAGAAAAACTTTGGCAAAATATACTTCGTTTTATCTCCTTGAGTCCTCCATTAAGTTGTGTTGTGCATTCTGCATTATCCTCATAAAAAATCATGGATACTTTGTCACATTTCAAACCACATTTTTCATGAATGAGATGCATCGTGGACCTCAACCACACACCCTCTTGGCTTGCTTCATGAATAGTTATCATCTCAGCATAGTTTGATGAAGTGGCTATAATAGACTGCTTTATATATCTCCAAGATATGACAATATCTCCATGTGAACACATTGCTTATTTAAGATCGAGCTTTATACTGGTCAGATAAGTACCCAGTATCAGCATACCAATTAGATTGAGACTGCAAACTTTAGAATAAATTAAGATCATGTGTTTGATCTCATTTTGATATCTCCTAATAGGAGCAGAACTGTATCTTGCTAATAAATTAACTAAAAAGGTTATATCAGGCTTTGTAGTATTTGCAAGATACATTAGTAAACCAATTGGACTAAGATATGGTACTTCAAGACCAATCTAGTTCGGTATGTTTCTCATTTCAGCAAATAATCTTATTTCTTTTGAAAACTCTCCAAGAGTTTCAATGATTTTCAAACCATCAATCTATACCTCATAAGGATAATAAACAAGTTTTTCAGAAACTTTATATGCTTCAGGCATTTTGAATCCTTTAGGGATTTTTATATGGATGTTTGTCGAGTGATAAATTAATATGTGTGACATCTTCAAGTGTTTGAACTGCAAATCAAATAAGTGTTATGCTTACCAAGATGCATTCTTTCATGTCACTTGATAAATATTTCTACGTTAGCATGCTTAAATAAACATAGAATTCAGATCCTCGTAATCTTTTATAATATTGCGCCAATATTGAATCAAAGATATTAATGATATATCATTTCGTATCGATTCACAGTGTGACATAACATTTTGAGATCTTATCACTTCATTATTTTCAGGTACTTGAACCTCTCATAAGGTTTCATGAAGTGTTATGTCGCAGGCTCTTTAAGAGCACATTGCCTTCTTATTATGATTATTTGCTCCTTATTCTTTTCAAGGATTATTTCATTTGGAACCGATTGGTCTACCATGCTTCACGCATGCATAAAAATTGTCCTTTATGAACACAAAATAGGAGCATTTGCAACTTAATATGATATGCTTTCGGCATTTGACTTGAATTATCTTTTGAATGAAGATATGATGATAATTTCTAACATATTTCATGGCTGCTTATAATCTCCCCCTTATGTTAGGAAAACTAACATACATCCTCTATCTTCTTTGAGGATTCCATCTTTATGCATCATGATATATTCATTAATCGTATACCGCACATCAAAACTATTAGATGAAATATTTAGTTCATGACCTTGAACCAATTGAGAGGGAAGAAATAATCATAATCTATTGGTTTAATGCATACAAGTGCTATTGTATGTAATATATTATATTTTAGATCAACACATGATGATTTTTCTCATTAGCAATGATTTAGCTATTTATCGAAGACATTTAATGTCAAACCATCATTATCGAGATAAATTGTCTTGATTATACAATCTGAAAGTTATGCTCTTAACTCAATTTCATTGAGCAAGCAACTTTATGAATGTCAAACTACAGGTTGACAATAAATGTACATGTGATTATCTTATTAATGCATCTTTTCAACATATCACATGAAAGGTGAATGGACCCTTATTCACCTTTTATATTTTTCAGATTTTGAGGGATCAAATTCCAATATTAGTTGGTCCAACCAACTTATCATGAGAATAAACAACATTAAAAATAATAAAGAATTTTCTAATTCTTCAATATATGTTAGATACTCAGTATGCACATCTTTGGGATGTCGCAATTGTTCATGCCAATTTATGAACTTTTATTCTAGCAAACTCTAAGTTTACCATGACATGTAACTTTTACTTTAGTAAATTTCAGATTTACTATTATATGAATAAATTTCAAATTTACAATTTTCGAAGTAGATTTCAAAATAACTCTTCTCAGTTATTCAGCCTCTTTCAGAGGTGAGTTGTGATACCATCACAATCACATGCACGTTTACATTAATAAAATTCCCATTCCTCATAAATGTAATATAATTGTGCCTTAAACCTATCAAATTATGATAACTTATAGCCTCTTTTAAGATATTGCTACTTCAAGATCAAATCGAGGCATACATATAGTTGTAGAGAAATTTTCTCTAACATATCTTATAATCATGATAAAGTGTGAAAATATTATCACTTTTGATAATTATTATCATATTGTCCCTCCACGCTTATATTCGTATGTTGAATCACTTATCTTTTTTCAGACATATTAAGCATTGCTACCACATCCACTTCAGGGAATGAAGTATATTCAATAAGACATGTTTCTTTCATGACTTTTCACAAAAACATATTATTTTATCTTAGCCATCATTATATCAATAATATGGTGCATTGAGATCCAAACTTGATGTCTTATCCATATAAAGGCATCTAAGACAATAAATCGATGGAGTTTGAACCCAATATCTTATTTTTATAGTGTATGCATTCAAATCGTGCTTTTGGGAGGATGACCATCTTCAGGTGGTCAAATCTTTCTTTTAGGCTATTCCACAAAATAGTGGATCCTTAGTAGTAAGGTATTCAATTTTCAGAATTTCGTCAAGATGATAATGCAAGAAAACCATAGCCTTAGCACGATTTTGATTAGATGTTGTATTTTCTTTCTTTATGGCGTCTCCAAGACCCATAGCATCTAAGTGGATTTCAACATCCAACCTCCATGAGAGGTAGTTTTTGTTCGAGGCAACGAACTCAAGTTTTGTAAGATTATTAGTTATATGAAAAGAAGTAAAATAATACCTTAGCCTTCAAATTTGAGACGACAGAGTCTCGTGCTGATAACGTGTTATGAAATATAAAGAAAGAAAATAAGAATAAATAGAGAGAAGAAAAGATTCTTCCTTATTTCTCTTAAGAGATGAGAGATCATAAAATGGAGGATACAATGAACAAAACCCTTTAGGGTAAACTAAAAAGCACATATTTCAAATCCTTATAGATATAATACTCCTAGTTTTTGACTAAAAGACAGATACTTCAATCCTGATAAATATCAACTAGATCTTGATAGATCTTATCTATATTTTTAATATACATTCACTATAATATAAATACATTCATAACACTATTTTTAATTTAATCTTTTCTTAAAATATAATTGGAGAGTCTCGAGGAAGGAAAAATTATAATTTTATTGCTTTATCTTGAAATTAGTAATTTTGAGATTATTATTTCACATAAAATATAATATAAAATATATATTATAAATATGGTATAAACAACCCCGAAAAATTCTAATTCTAAAGATAACAAAAACGACATATCGAGAATTAGATAAATAATTATTTAACATGGTATTCTAATTCTCTATTTCACCAATCAAATGATTCTAAGTATTGGAATTTCCAAAAATTATATAGTTTGTATGTTTCAGTCTTAAATATTTACTGTATTAGTATATATAGTAAAATAGTACTTAAATTATAGTAACTTGTCAATGTGAAATATTAATCTTTATTTGTATAGAAGAAGGATTTGAAAGGCTGGACATTTGGTGTTGGGCCTGTGTATGGAGAGATTCCGGTGTTAGATGAGCAAAACAGCTCTACTGATTTTTCTATTTGCTTTCCATCTCTGTTTCTCCCCTCTTTGTCACAACAATCAATTCCACAGTTAGAAGATCTCTTCGCCGTACTGGATTTTTTCCCCATCTTATCTCTAGGGCTTTTCATTTACAATCTCTGATCAACTCAATTCATTCACAAAATGGTGAGTTTTTCTTGTTTCAGTCATTCGTTTTTGACTTTCGTGTTCTCGGATCTGATTCATATCCGATCCGGTTCATTTTAGAGGCGCCAAGTGATGGTGTCTGCCGCTCGAATTTTTTATATATGTTTTATAAGTGTATAGCCATATTAATAAGTTCGCACCAATTGTCAGGGTTTCAATTTGTTTGAGATCTGGTACTTTTTTTTTTTGAACTTGGTAACTTTTGGTACATTGTTATTACTAACTTAATTGGACTTGCTGCATTGTTTATCTTTTCAATCTGGAACTCGAAATGACAGCCTCTCAGGTTGGAGATTAAGGTATGTACCATTCATTCGAATTCGAATACTACTGGTGGTTCTGTATGTGGTAGTGTTTTTTTTTCTACATTGTGCTGACTGTTGTTATTGGATCAGAGAAAACTTGCTCAAAGATCGGAAAGGGTAAAGTCAGTGGATCTACATCCCACCGAACCATGGTAATGGAACTTCCGTTTTATGAAATTTGATCAATATGTTATCTTTGAAGGGTGTTTTTTTTTTCTTTGGGGGGGGGGGGGGCTGGGCTTCGCATGACTGGTAAAATTGTTGCCATGTGACCCGTAGAAACAACCTTTCGTAGAAATGCATGGCAAGGCTGCGTAAGAACCTTGTGGCCCGCCCTTCCCAGACTCCGCGAATAGCGGGAGCTTTAGTGCACCGTGATGCCCTTTAGATCAATATGTTTTCTGATGCATGCTTGCTTTCTAATTTTGAAATGTTATATGTTGGAAAGACTGTGCCCTACTAGAGGGAAATGGATATAGAGAATTCATTTAGATGACATGAAATAGTCATGAATTGAGGTAGTTTATTGAATTGTTTATTCGAGGGATACTTTTCTAGGAAAAGAAAAATATGTATTAACTTTTTGTTTATATTTCTAAGTGGGAGATAGAGTGGGGTTGAACTTAGTATGATGTTGGGTTCATTTGATTAAGAAGAGCTGTTTATTTTATCATTAATTTTTGCTCTCTGTAGCCCATTCTTTGTCTTCCTTCTTGCAGGATATTGGCAAGTTTGTATTCAGGGACTGTGTGCATATGGAACTACCAGACCCAGGTACCAAAAATTGTGGTGTTTTCTACTTGAATCTTCTGAGAAACATGTGTGACATTCTCATAGAATGCCATAGATTTTGGATGTTCCAAAACAGAATGTGCGTAACGTGATATGCTGAGATGGTTTATCTTTTATGGCCTTATACCCAATCTTCATATGCAAATGGGGAGACCTAGAATTGCCGGTCTGGTGGTAGCTCAGTTCAGGCCACACTTAAATGAACATGTCATGGAACGTGACCACTGGACCTTTTGTGTTGGGCGTGTGTTCTTTCTTCAATGTGTGAATATGTTTATGTAGAAGACTTTGTTGGGAGATTGGATGGAAGGATAGAAAGATGATATGATATGCAAACTTATTTATCAAAAAAAGATGATATGCAAACTTTTTTGATACTTAATAAAGAATTTTATTAATGAAAGAAAAACATTAAGTTAGTGCCACATATAGTTACAAGTTGTGCAAGTTTCCAAATTCCAATTATATCTAACGTAGCATCCACATCCTATACATATACATAGTCTAGGTTGCACCAAAAAGTTACCATGGACATTGAGCTAAACTTAAGGTTAAGTATATTTCTCTTATTGCCTTAAAAAATTCTATGGTTCCTTTTGGTCCAACCTGTCCACCAAACGGCCTGGGGATAGTATTCTGGATTTGTTGATTACTCTTATTTATTTCATTCTGTTCCAGAACTTCAGAAGCTCAACTGGAGTGTGGCCTGGTCCCAGTACGGCAAAAAACTTGCACCACAGCTGGCGAGTCACCTTGCAGTGCAAAATAGATTGACTAGCATTTTCTGATGTTCTTTGCATAGAGGACATCTCTCCACAGCTGACTCCCTCTTCTCTGAAGATTAGTTTGCGCGAGGCAGGTTTCCCTAGCCACTAACCAAGAAAAACAGGAAAACTGTAGAGGGGTCTTGCTGTGCCAAATCTTTTTCATGACCAGCAATCTGTGTTAGATTTTTAGAACATCGTCTCCATCTGATAATCTCCCCCATTTAGTGAATGACACTGATATTGGTTCAGAACAGTGTTGTCTAGAAGTTTGCTTCAAGTCACATGTTCTTTGAACTTCCCTGTCATTAATGTTTCTTCTAACAAAAGGTATCATTCTTGAGTACTATAAAATCAACAAATTCAGCACTGTGGAGATGAGGAGTGATATAAATGTCTGTAGCTATTCTTATAAGGGTAAGTATCCCAACCAAGCATCTTCCAAAATTTGATTTTCTTTTAGTGAAAACGGTGGTGTCCAGGCCAGCTTGCACGCACATGGACTATTCCACCTGACAGTGCTGTCACAGTCGCACTTATAACTATTCCACCTGACAGTGCTGTCAAAGTCGCGCTTATACACTGTGCGAGGCATGAGCACTTCACCTTGCTTAGCAGGTGCTTCAGTGTCGTCATCAAGGCTCTAATGCAAATTTTTCGTTGCCAATGGGTGTAATCCTGAAAAAGCAACGATAAACAATTGATATTTCACCAGCACAGGTTCTAGATAGCTCTATCCATCAAAACTTAGATAGAAGGGAGAAAATTGGCTAGTTTTTTGTTTCTGCTGGATCTGAACCTTGGTTTACAAGGTTTGCACCCAGAACTCTATGCCACACGCTTGTATACTGATTTTTCTGTCATTTCCTAGTAAAAATCTCTAGTTTGCAACTAAATTTGTCCAGTGTGTTACCGTAAACAGTGCCATGTGGTGAACTTGAGATTCTGATATACCAGGGAGCTTCCAGAATAAATTTTTCTATCAGCATCTTCTCCAAAGTGCTTTACCTTATCTTATTAAAAAACTGTTTGCTCGGAAGTGTGTTTCCCTCCTTGTTGAACACTTTGAACTTCCAATGCTATTTCATTACTGACTTCCTTCATGGTGTTCAAATTCATAATTCCTATACCACCAAAATTTTGGTCAAATTAAATATTTTTACACATAACAAGGGAAATTTATTTTGTTTGTGTTGCATTCCAAAGAAAATCTCTTCTCAATTTATCCATGCATTTTAAGATAGAGCTAGGGGTAGGAAAGAGTGACATGGTGTAAGTGGGGAAAGCATCTAGTAACACGGTTAATTAGAGTGTTTTGTTGCTTCCAGTTTGACCACTTCGTCGCCATTACTCGGTAACCCCATTCCAAATAACTGCGGAGTTATCCTTTTCCACAAGAAGTAAACCCAGATACTTCGTGGGGAGGGAGCCAATATTGTAATGCAAGATATTAGCAAGTTTTTGACTATTAGGAGCCTGGTTAACCTGGAAGAGAGTTACTGATAGATGTGAAATGATTATGTCTTTAACGCTTGTTTACTTCAAAAAGGTAAGTTTGTTAGTGAACTTGAGTCACTTTGATTTATTCTTTACCTGTGCTTGCCTTCTGGCTCTCTATCCGCTACCTTTTCTTCCTTTACTTGCTTTACATTCTTCAGGGTAACATCTTGTTTTAGCCACAACGGTGGACCAACAACTTAGAAAAACTGTCACTTAAATATTGTATCTGAAATCGCTAATGGTATTCACAAGAGTTCCGAATTTTAAATGAAGTATTCTCCTCCTTTGAATCATCAAGATGCTACTATTCTTTGCTTATTTGCAAATCTAACTTCTATGGTTAGCTAATATGAAAAATAGATTGCATCTACACTTCTGAAAATTGATCAAAAAATGCATTTAATTGCATTGTCGACTAGAATGTTGATGTATAATTCATTTTGATGCAGACAATGGCAAAATCTTTTGAAGTTACTGAATTACCAGGTTAGTTTGTGTCATCCGGAGCAACGTTTCACTTTATTTAAGGTTTGTGATATTTCTAAACGCCTAAGTTATTGTTTTGCAGTTAGGTCAGCAAAGTTTATACCATGCAAGCAATGGGTTGTTGCTGGTGCTGATGACATGTTTATTCGTGTTTACAATTACAATACCATGGATAAAGTCAAAGTGTTTGAGGCACACACAGATTATATTAGGTGTGTGGCTGTCCATCCTACACTACCATATGTGCTGTCATCATCTGATGACATGCTAATAAAACTATGGGATTGGGAGAAGGGATGGTTATGCACTCAAATATTTGAAGGTCATTCCCATTATGTGATGCAAGTCACCTTTAATCCGAAAGACACCAATACTTTTGCTAGTGCATCTCTTGATCGGACTATAAAAGTACGTTTTGCCCTTCCTCGTCTCATTCCATCCCTCCTCCAAGAAATTGGTTTAACATATTCATTCATGTCATTCACCTGTGTTAATGTTTCTAGATTTGGAACCTTGGCTCTCCTGATCCAAACTTCACACTGGATGCACATCTTAAAGGGGTTAATTGTGTAGACTATTTCACTGGGGGTGATAAGCCCTATCTGATTACTGGTTCTGATGATCACACTGCTAAGGTTTGCCAGTTTTTATCTTTTCCATTTTTATTGTTTACTTATGGGATTTGAATTATTTATGGTATCCATGAAACAGGTGTGGGACTATCAAACAAAAAGTTGTGTTCAGACTCTTGAAGGCCACACCCACAATGTCTCTGCTGTATGTTTTCATCCAGAGCTTCCAATTATAATAACTGGTTCTGAAGATGGTACGGTTCGTATATGGCATTCGACCACTTATAGGTAATGGTTGGATTACCTAATTATCTCAGATTAGTTCAAGATTTTCATAT
Organism: Capsicum pubescens; assembly: GCA_030864215.1. NCBI lineage: Eukaryota > Viridiplantae > Streptophyta > Magnoliopsida > Solanales > Solanaceae > Capsicum > Capsicum pubescens. Next base: position 96,679,051 of record CM061549.1, on the reverse strand, counting down.
CAATGACAAAAGATTGGATTTGCTCAGTGTTTTTAAAAAAGACTGTTTCTGGGCAGTTGTCTTGTACTAGTTGGTTTCTGTTACCTTCGAGAACACATTGATTGCTCTACATGTATATGCACATATTTTAGCCATTTTAAAGAGGAAAATCCTTTTCTATTATTATTTGGAGTTGTCTAAATCAGTTGAACCAGGTAACTAGAAGGCTATGTGAAATTTTAATATTGATTTACAGTTGAAACCAATATATAGTGTGAGACATACTTTATCTATTAAGAGCTGTGTCTTCACCACTGAGGACTTGTTACAGTTTTCAAGCTGCATGAAGTGTCTAGTTTTCATTCTCTTTGTCCAAATTGGATGCCTATCACTTCACCCCCTTTCTTTTAATAGAATTATGACCATTTTCCTATAAAGAACTATTTGCATCAAATTAGTAATACAAGAGTTACATGTGACCCCTTTTCAGATGTTAGCACAGCTTTTTCACTTTTAAATTCCTTAAAAACAAAGATTATATACTATCTAATATGTTCCTTTTGGAAATCCGATTTTCAAGTCGAGAAACTAAAATGGGGACAGTGAGTTTGGGATGAACCAAATAGCAGCCTGAGATGGTATAGAAACTTCTCGTTTCTCATCATCCTTTCTTTATACTTTCACCCTCTTATTGCATTTCTAGGTTCTCAGTTCCATTCATATATTGGAAAGGACTTTGAGTGTAATCGGTCTATATGGATTCTCTGTTCGGGTCAATAATAATCGTGCTTTCTCTTCCAGACTATAGTGGTATTTTCATGTCCTTGTTACCTGGAGGAACTTCTTTGTGTTGTGGGTGTTTGGACTGAGGGACAAATGGGTATCCTTCCCCAAATTGTTTGTGTTATACAAACATAATCTATCATATGGTGCTGGATTTACGCATCTTTATACCAAAGCTGGACCTTGATAGCTTTTTGAGATACTTTTGAGCCAAATCAGTTGGTATATTGAAACGTTGTTCAAATCCCCTTTTCTGTCGTACGCTAGAGCTGAAGTAGGTTTCCTGTTTCCTATGTTAGGCTGAAGCTTAACATCTCATGGTAAAATTAATCAGTGGCAAAATCCTGATGTTACTTTTTAACTTTCAGTTTTTTTGGGGCGAAAATGATTGGTTAACTTAAAATTTTTATATTCTGCAGTTTCTCTGAGAAACTGAACTTCTATTTGAGTGAAAACTTTCTATTAGTTAAAACAGGGTATTCCATCTTTTGGTGACTCTGTGTTCTGAAATGATGAGTCAATTGGTTTTGTATGCATTCTTGTTATTCTGACTTCTTATATTCTCTCTTAAGTTGTTTGTGCTTGAGTTACTAATCCTTTTTGCTTGTTGGCATCTTCATGTAGACTTGAGAACACTTTGAATTACGGTCTTGAAAGAGTATGGGCAATTGGTTACATGAGAAGTTCAAGGAGGTGCGGTTTTTCAATTAATTTATAGCTGTATTTGTTCTCTTTGAAGTTCATACATTTGCTTGTAACTTCAATTTGCTTTTCAATTAGTTAACTTCATAGCTAGAAAAGTTTTTCTGGACAAGGAAATAGGGAAAGGTCATTATTAGCTGTGTGCCTAACAAATTGATGAAGTATCTTTGGCTATGGAAAAATTGAAGAGAAAAGAATTAGATCGTCATATTAGTTGTGATCTTTGTGCACCCAAGGGTGTGACCTAGTGCTTAATAAAGTGGGGTGAGAACCATGAGGTCTCAGGTTCAAATCCCAATGGAGACAAAAACATTAGGTGATTTCTTCCATCTGTCAAGCCTTGGTGGACAGAATCAAACGGTACCTGTGCTGGTGGGAGGTAGCAGGTACCCGGTGGAATTAGTCGAGGTGCGCGCAAGCTGGCCCGGACACCATAGTTATTATTTTCATTTGGGTTCTATGTATCTTTAGTTCTAGTTGCAGGTATGATTATTGTGCTATATTTACAGGGTTGTAATAGGTTATGATGAGGGAACTATCATGGTAAAACTTGGTCGAGAAGTACCTGTTGCCAGTATGGATAACAGTGGAAAAGTTGTTTGGGCTAAGCACAATGAAGTTCAGACTGTTAACATCAAGAGTGTAGGGGCAGATTATGAGGTATACATCACACTACCTCTACTTTTGCGCACCTGATTGTTCTTACTACCTCGGTAGTGATATGAATTCTGTGTCTGCTTTATCTCTCAGATCGCTGATGGAGAAAGACTGCCTTTGGCTGTCAAGGAATTGGGATCCTGTGACCTCTACCCACAAGTGAGTTTGAACACTGAATATGCATATTGGTGTAATCTTGTATAACCTGTTTTATAACAAGTGAATTAGGGTTATCAAAAACTAAAACAAGTGAATTAGATCGGTTCCTAGTGAAAGGTTGTTGTTATTACTCTTTTGTGAAACAAGCTGTCCTTGTACTTGAAACTGTACACCATAGTTGAACTTTATATGTTGAATGGGTGATTAATCTTTATTGATGCGTTCCCGAGAAGTTGTTCTTTTTATATTCCCTATTTCGCTTTGCTTTCAGTTTTAATAGCCTTGAAGAATTCATTTTAATCTTGTTGGGCTTTCATGCAACCGAGGGTGTGGCCTAGTGGTCAATGGAGTGGATTGAGAACCATGAGGTCTCATGTTCAAATCCCAATGTAAGACAAAAACACTTAGTTGATTTCTTCCCATCTATCAAAATCTTGGTGGACATAGTTACCTGGTACTTGTGGTGGTGTGAGGTAGCAGGTACCCTGTGAATTAGTCTTGGTGTGCGTAGGCTGGCCAGAAAACCATGGCTATAAAAAGGTTTTGTTGGCCTTTCATCCTATAGTAGTTTAAAAACTGTGGATATAATATAGTAGTTAGCGTTTTCTGTCTTTTTAAATTGGGTTAGCATTAGAAGATTGACTGCTGAAGTTCATTTACTGAAAATCTTGCACTTCTTTTTCACAGAACTTGAAGCATAATCCAAATGGAAGGTTTGTGGTTGTTTGTGGAGATGGAGAATATATCATATATACTGCTCTGGCTTGGAGAAATAGGTCATTTGGCTCAGCTTTGGAATTTGTTTGGTCTTCGGATGGAGAATATGCTGTGAGGGAAAGTACTTCAAAGATTAAGATCTTCAGCAAAAATTTCCAGGTCCAAATTTGTCCTTCCAATGCCTTTTGCAATTGTTTTATGATTTGCATTAGCTGTCATTTATTTTGTCTCATGATGCATTGCTTCAAATATTGGAATCCATTAACCTCAGGCGCTGCCCCTCTTCCCTCCCTCACTTTCTGCTTTAAATCTTTCTATTAATGAATTACATCTGATTAAGCTTGACAAATAAGTTACTAGTTCACCTCGTGCAACTAGTTAAATAGACTTTTAAATGCAATTACTTTCTCTTTATCTTGAAGTGCAAACAAGAAGTAGTTAGTTTATTTCTTCAAATTCTGACCCAAAAGTAAATTATGATGATTAGTTTTGTCAAAATAAAGTAAACTATGATGCTATCTTTTTGTCAAAAAAAAAAGTAAACTATGATGGTATCCTCCAGGAGAAGAAGAGCATCCGGCCTACTTTCTCTGCTGAGCGCATCTACGGGGGTGCTTTATTGGCAATGTGCTCAAATGATTTCATTTGTTTCTATGATTGGGTTGAGTGCAGGTTGATACGGAGAATTGATGTTAATGTCAAAGTAAGATATATAAAACTTTACCTCGATATAGAATAGAGCTGTGCTTTACTATTCTAGCTGGTAGTTCTAATTTTCTGCTGTGGTCTTTTGCTTCATCTTCTTCAGAATCTATACTGGGCCGACAGTGGTGATCTGGTGGCCATTGCAAGTGATACATCGTTTTACGTACTTAAGTATAATGTAAGAGCTCTCTTTCACTAGTTTTAAAGTTTATGTGGTAAAAGTTTTTTTTTTCTGTGCATTATTGTATTAACAATTCTCCTACTATATGATGATAAACCTGCAGCGAGATGTAGTCTCCGCACATTTAGATAGTGGAAGATCAGTAGATGAACAAGGTGTTGAAGAAGCTTTTGAACTGCTTAATGAGATCAATGAACGTGTCAGGACTGGAATTTGGGTCGGGGATTGCTTCATTTACAATAGTTCTTCCTGGAGACTAAATTATTGTGTTGGTGGTGAGGTATGATAGATCCTTTATAATGCTCTCGGAAATTCTGTCTGCAAAACATCTCTTCTCATGCTGTCTTAGGGGCACTTTTTGTTAATTTTAGGTGACCACAATGTACCACCTTGATCGGCCAATGTACCTGCTGGGATATCTTGCTAATCAGAGCAGGGTTTTCCTGATTGACAAGGAGTTTAAGTGAGTAAGCTTGTGTGAGTTTTTAATAAGCGAAACCAAGAATTGTTTCAATAGATTCATAAATTCATCTCCTTTCCTGTAGTGTCGTGGGATATACTCTACTGCTTGGCTTGATTGAGTACAAGACACTTGTGATGCGTGGTGACTGGGACAGAGCAAATGAGGTCTTACCCTCAATTCCTAAGGAGCATCACAACAGGTTTTTTGCCTTGTTAAATCTTTCAACATGGTTGTAGAATGTGATGTACTGCATCTCTAAAATTAGAGATGCCAATGTTGTAATTTGTGTTGTAAAATGTATATGTCTGGTGCTTGGCTCGTATATAAGTTATGTTGAATGCAAGCTTAGTTTGTAGGTCTTGGAACTGTCTCATCCATCTGAACAGGACAACGGAATGAATGCACTGGTCGATTGCCTTCTGGCTTGACTGAATGGACTGAGACCAAGGAACAACTATCGTGCTACTGGCTTTTTACCTACATTCTGAGGCATTGTTTTTCTAGTAAATATAGCTTTATAGAAATGTAATATCCCGCAAAGTCCTCTTCCAGTCTGAGCCTTAAAGCGTATTCAGTAAAGCGGAAATCAGAGTCTAAAAGTTTCAGAAATATCTTCCTAAGTATGAAATACTTTGAATCATGTGGAATTTCCCTAATTTCAACTTTCTGTCATGTAGAGCATTGAATAAGCTCTCCATCGATACCAAATTCACCCAAATCTGACACTCGGGTGAAGAGTTAGAGCCATTTTAGTGTGACAGTGTGCCACCTGGCACTTTAGCGCGTCGCGGAGCGAGCCAAAATGGCAATTGTCAAATTCCAGTGAACCTCCGCGATTCCACCGCATCGCGGTATAGTTTCAGTTCGCAACCAAGGGTGCAATGCGATTTCCACCGCGTCGCGCCGTCGTGCAGTTTCCCAATTGTCCAAATTCCAGTGAGCTGGCGCAATTATGGCGCGTCGCGCCAGCATGTAAAATCGGGATTTTTCAGTTTAATTCCAAGGGCGAAAAGGGGCTTTTCCCAACCCCTATATATACTCCCTTGCATGGGATTTGGCCTCATTTTCTCTCCTTCCACTCCAACAACTAGGGTTTCCAAAATCAAAACCCTCTCTTTTTCTTCAACAAAAATCAAGAGAGAATCAAGAGGAATCAAGAAATCTTTCCAAGAACCTTCAAGAAAAGAGTTTCCCCAGGTATGTAGATGTTGATTCTTGGGTCCCTTTCATCCAAGAAGCTCAAGTACCCTTTTCTAAAACTCAAAGATTTTATGTTTATGAGTTGTTAATGATTCATGTGAGTTGAAATTGATGTTCCATTTGTTGTTGAGTTTTGATTCATGTTTGTCTACAAGATTTATGAACTTGAACCCTAGTATGTGGAATTCATGTGTTGGTGGTGATGAACCCTAGTATGTGGAATTCTTGTGAGGTGGTGATGAACTTTCTTAATGATGCTTCCTATATGAAGTGTTCATGTTAAATAGGAGTAGAAATGGTTGAATAAGCGAAGCATGTCCCCCATAAGTTTGATAAAAAGCTTATATGAAGCATAAGGGCCATTATAGTATTTTGAACAGGAAACCCCCAAATTGGGAGCTAGTCCATGCATGCCTAGTGTTTGATAAAATGCCTTAGTGAGTGAAATGTGCCATGATAGTATGAAATCCCCAAGCAGGTGTAAACCCGTACTTGCTTAGTGTTGTTGAAAGACCTTAGTGAACAAGTCGAGATATGATGGTTGTAAATTCCCCAATTATGTGCTCTCTGATATATGCTAAGCTTTTAATACATGTCAAGTGGTTAGCAAGTAAGTTGAGACATGATAGTATGAAGTTTTCCTCAAATCATGTGATGTCCAAATACATGTCAAGACTAATTTAGGTGTGAAGTACTTGAGGTAAGACCTTGTTGAAGGAAGTATATACTAGTAGCATGTTTCCCTACGCTAGTATATGTTGATGTTTCCTAAACGCTTGATGCGATGCCTTAATAATTGTAAAGGTGAAGGTGTGTTATGTTTCCTAAATACTCGAAGAGATGCTTTAATGATAACGATGATGAATGAATGACTGTGATGATGAATGAATGATTGTGATGATGATGATGAATGAATGATTGTGATGATGGAGGAATGATTATGCTTTATTTTATGTTATAGAGTCCTCGGGTATTTATACCCGACAATTTAGCTGCTGTCTAGAGCCCGTGTCAGTTTCACGATAATTCCAGTCGAGCCATGATTCTCAGAACTTAGTGAGCTATAGAATTCTGTATCCTCAGTCAATTGCAGAACGTAAGAAAGCTCAGAAATCTCAGTAATCTCAGTAGTCTCTGTAATGTCCGTATCGCTAGTAATCTAGCCTCAGCTCTGTACTCAGCTCAGATCTAACAGTATGCAAGTGTTCAATTATAATCTCGGTAGTGACCGAATAATCTATTCAAGCTCTGTATCGTCAGTCAGATACCGTGATTCAATACCATTTCCGTCAGATACGGAACTAAGTGATCTCAGCGTAGCTCAGTCAGATCTTTTGATAAACATGATCAGTATCAGATTCAGTTCGGTTGTGTTTAGTTAAGAATTCAGTCAGAGTCTTTCAGTTGGGAGTAGAAACTAGCACCGAGCGAGGGAAGGGATGGCGGCTCCTCCCGTCAGCGAGAGAGAAGTCGAAGTCGTTAGTAGCAGTCCCTGACCTCCAGAACTGCGTAGCCAGCGCAGGATACAGGAGTCACTGTCAGGAAAAGGCTGTCACCTCCAGAGAGAGAGTATTTGACTATTATATTGCCTTAGGTTGACTTCTTGGTAAGGGTCATCCGCTAGAGAGAATTGACCAGAGAGAGGTCTTTACCCGTGGCACGGTATTGACACCCTTCCAGCTGGGGTTACATGTTGGACCCCACCTATGGTAGGTTGGGGCATGTCGGTTAAGTAACTACTTCCCACAGTTTCAGTTTCAGTCTCAGTATCAATCTTCAGAAATTAGGATTGTCAGATACAGTCATCTATCTCTATGAGAAACTCAGATAGTTCCATTGATTCATGGACCATCCGTCAGATAGGCTTGGTCTCATATACAGTTATTTGATATCATATTCAGGGATATGCCGCCAGACAGGCTATCTCTATGAGGAACTCAGATAGTTCCATTGATTCATGGACCATCCGTCAGATAGGCTTGGTCTCAAATACAGTTATTTGATATCATATTCAGAGATATGCCGCTAGACAGGCTTGATCACAGTCTCAGATTCTATTGAGTATTCTTGTTGTCAGATTCAGATATGATCATTTCCTTACCATTGATAATAGCTTCCTTAATCATCCGTTCGAGAGGTTGATCTTTAATCTTGTCAGTCGAGGGCAGTAAGCTCAGAATTCAGTCATCGATGTAAGTACATCCAGTTTCTCAGTCATCAGTATCAGATGAATCAGTGTCTCAGTATTTCAGTGTCAGTAGTGAGTTCAGTCTGCAGTAAAGGCAGTATTCGAGTTTCAGTCTCTAGAGTTGTGATGATTGTGACTATGGTCTATGCATTCATGTATGTGTATGTGTTCTCGTGCGGCATTTTCATGATTATTCAGTTTAGATATTATGCATGCATGAGCCCTTGCATTTAACCTACCTCGTCTACATACTCGGTACATTCCTGTATTGACGCATGCGCTATGGTGTTCTATTTGGCACCATAGGTTCAGAGGCACGAGACCTAGAGTTTCCTCAGCAGTTTAGTCCCAGTTAGCAGCAGTAGTCGTAGCAGTGAGTCCTCTTCTTTTGAGGACGAATCTCAGTTTACTATTATTGCATCAGACTTTGTTTATATTTTCAGTAGACGGAGTTAGTTGGGGACCTGTCCCATCAACTCCACAGTTCAGACAGTTTAGAGGCTTTTCAGACGGGTGTATTAGTATTCAGTTTTCAGTTTTGTGTATTCATAGATGTGTTGAACCTTATGGCTAGTTTCCGCATTTATTTCAGACATTATGCAGTGCACAGGTACAGATATCAGTAAAAGGGTTAGCTTGTGGTCCTTCGGGTCATAAGCACCGTGTGACGTCTCGGGATGGGATCTCGGGGCGTTACAAGAAAGCAGCCTTTTATTTATTTAACTCATTTAAACCTCTGAGTAGAATTAGTTGCTCCCTCTTTTCTCTGAATTTTTATTTGTTTGTCTGCCCATTTGTTTTTGGGATTTCGGGGTGAGGGGGGGGGGGGGGTGCTTTGTCAGTATATAGTTCCTGATGTCTGATTGCACGATTTTCGCTACCAGCGTTGCTCATTTCTTGGAATCACGCGGCATGATAGAGGAAGCATTAGAAGTTGCTACAGACCTTGACTACAGATTTGAACTGGCTATACAGATGGGTAAATTAGAGATCGCAAAGGTGAGGGCTAATAAGTAGTGAAATGTGGGTTTCCTTGCAGAACCTCTCTTTTTAGAATTATCACTGCCAAAAGAATTTTATGTTGTTATAAGTTGCGGCTCTTTCTATATATGCAGGAAATTGCTGCAGTGGCACAAAGTGAGTCCAAATGGAAGCAGTTGGGAGACCTAGCCATGTCTAGTGGAAGGGTAACTGTTACTTATTGCCCCTTAAGCCAATTTTTTGATGAAGGAATTATGACAAGAGGAAAAGGGAACTTACTGAATTTTCAAAGAGAAAACATGTAGAAGTTGAATGTTAAATTTCTTCCTTTAATATTCTAGTGAATTTTAGTTCCCAAAATTTTTTCGCGGAAAACCTCTGATTCATGACATTTTCTTGTTGTCGGAGAAATTTGTACTTAATATTCTCAACTCAAGGATGATGCACTGGCTGTTGTGGTTGCTGCTCGATCAACACTTCTCTTACTCGTAGTTGATGGAAGTAGCAGAGTCAAGTAATTCTGTATAGGATAATAGTTGATGCTCTATCTGTAGTCCTGTCATCTGTTGGAGTTTTTCCCTCTGTTTCTGTTCGTAGTCAAGTAGTTTTAAATGCCCAATAGAAATGTTGGAGAAATCTGAGTATTTGAATGAACCAAGGTCGTGGTGGAGGGAAATGGATTGGAGAACTCATATATCCAACTCAGCTAGCCTAGAATGGAGTTCTGTTATTGTTCTTTTTGTTTTCTGTTATTGTTCTTTTTGTAGTGAAGTAGCCGAGGATGCTTTGGAGTTGATTTCTGCAGCATCCTAGTAATTTTACTTTTGCAAAATGCATGTGCTTATTTACTTTTCATCAGTTTCTCATAACTGCTGCCGTTTTACTATGTTTTGCAGCTTGAGATGGCAGAGGAGTGCTTGAAGCATGCAAATGACTTGAGTGGTTTGTTGCTCCTCTATTCTTCTCTAGGAGATGCTGAAGGAATAACTGGACTAGCTTCTTTTGCCAAAGAGCATGGGAAAAACAATGTTACATTCCTTTGCATGTTCCTGTTGGGTAAAGTGGAGGAGTGCATTCAACTGTTGATTGACAGGTACCGTTTTTCATAATCCTACAGATGTGTGTATTTTTCATATTGTAATGATTTCCATGTGACATTGTGTTTGCAGTAATCGGATACCTGAGGCTGCATTTATGGCAAGATCTTATCTTCCTAGTAAGGTTCCTGAAATAGTTTCAATTTGGAGAAAGGACCTGAGTAAGGTTAGTTATCTTCCTTTTTGTGTTTGCTTTTCTGTGTACATTCTGCACTGTGGAAAGTTTCCCCAGAGCTGGCTTATTCTCTACGTTAGCAGTCACCTGAACTTTCAACTTTATTATAGGGGCTATGAAGCTTCTTGACCATTAAGTTAATGGTGCAAAGAAACTTCAGACCTTTGTACTTACTAATGGGGCTCATTTACACCTGTGGTAGCAAGTTGTCGAACAAATCCAGGCATAGAACTGTGTTTTTCTTTCAATGCTGTGCTATCTATTTGATAATATGATGCGTGTCACAAGCATTTTTCTTCGTAAGTTTTCGAAAGGCCCAACAGCCTGAATGCACTCCCACCCAGATGCAGAGTACTTTAACCAAAGGATTCGGCCTTAAGATACAAAATGGTAAAGGTTGATTGTTAATGAAAATTTCATGTCTACTGTTCAGACTTCATGCTGTTTGTAGAGTGTCAATTGTTTTCCACGGCCATAAGCACAAAATCTTCAATCTTGTTTTGCATGAATTCTGCATGCAGGTTAACCAAAAAGCAGCAGAAGCTTTGGCTGACCCTGAAGAGTATCCTAATCTGTTTGAGCACTGGCAAATTGCACATGCTGTTGAAGCCAGAGTTGCGGAGGAAAGGTAATCAGTATAAAGCTCGTTGCCTCGTTCTTCTTTCCTTGCATCTTGTTATGTTCTCTTCGCTACCTGCCAGCGTCATTTTCAAAATAATAATGCTTTGGGTGAACCTGCTTTGGTTTGTGGAAGTTCGTCGTTTTTCCCTAGTGTTTCACGCTGCCTGCTCAATTTGTTCCTCGTTTCTTTCTTGCTTTGAGTATGAACTCAAAAGGGACGTGTTCTTATTCCAATATGTATGGTCTGATGTAAGATAACTTTTATATTAACATACAAATTTCACGGAGAAAATTTGGTACCGATTTGGTTGTTTTCCTTATTTTATGTAGGGGTGTCTATCCGCCAGCGGCAGATTATGGTAATTATGCTGATAGACCAACTACTACCCTTGTAGAAGCTTTCAGCAACTTGAGAATAGACGAAGAACCACTTGAAAACGGAGAGTTGGATCATGAGGTATAAGATGGACACATTTCTAATTCTCTTGATTATGAGAACTGTTTTCTTTACATGTGATCATTTTTATAAATTGGACGTAAAAGAAAAGCCATTTGCTTTTACATAGCTAGGTTTAGGTGAAGTTGATAATTCGTTCCCCTTTTTATAAAAAATGATTAATTGTTTGATTTGCTTATATACTAAACCTGTCGTTGGTAAAAGCTAATCAATTAAGTGATTACTTCCCTTGGTTTAACTGGTCAGGTTGCAGAACCAAATGGTGATGAGGTGCAAGAACGGGGTGAAGATGACCTTCAACAAGAGGGCCAAGAAGAGGCTGTTGTGGTGGATGGTGACTCCACTGATGGTGCAGTACTCGTTAATGGAAATGAGGCTGATGAAGAGTGGGTTACGAATAGTGAAGAAAAACCGTCAGCCTAAAAGCAATTGGTTGGGTTGGTGTGAAATCCTAGTTTTGTTGCTGGTGAATAATTGAATTTCCTTTATTTGCTAAATTTCATTTTCATAGATTCCAAATTATTCTCTTTTCTTTTATGGTTCTGTATTTTCACCGTCTGCCATTATGCCTGTCTGCAAAAAGTAAAATAATTGACCCAGATTGAAACATTTTAAACAATCATCTCACTACCCATCCCCTCCAGGGCGGGGAGAAAACATATAGCATGCCTGTGTAATACAAACATCTCTTTACGCAATTGTTTTTCTTATCAAGCTTTCTTCGGTATCTGACTCATTAGTCATCTCTACTCTTCACATCCTTGTGTAATTTGAGCTTGAAATGTTTCTACAAGTGGCTAAGATTTTCATCGTGATATGACCCACCTTAGTCTGCTTTTTGTTATCTTGGCACAAATTAGGTCTGTTGCCTGTGATTCTTCTTCAGCTTGTTTTCAGGCTTCTCTAACATAATTATTTGGTGTATATTTTTTGTTTATTTATGTTGCCATTTTTCTCTCTTTGCTTCTCTCTCATACTTTTGTGTTTTGATGCTTTTGCAGTTCTTACACCACGTCACTAGGTTAAACCAAGACAGATGGTTCCAGTTGTATTTAATCCGGTTAAGGTGAGAATTGAATTTCTGTGTACACTCTAATTGCAATGTGATTCTTTTCCTGGAAAAGTTCTTAGGCTATCTATATGTCTACTAGATAGGGCATTTCACGTCTCATTTTACTTTCCAACTGTATGTGTATAGAACATTATTGCTCTAATTAGCTTGAGGACCTCCCTTATACTCTTGGTGATGGATGCAATAAACGGAAGAACTTCATCTTACTAGGCCAAACCTTGATTCGTTCGTATAGTACATTTTATACAAAAATTTTACCGTGGGACGGGCAAAAGATTTATAATAATTGTGTTCTGCATCTCTCAACCTTCATGGTGGTAGTTAAATATTTGGCTATACTACTTCTATACTTTACCTTGTAGAAGATTAAGTTCAATGGATATTCAGCTCCTCTAAGCCATTGTGTTAGTGTATCATTTTTTTTGCCTTTATTAAAAGATAAAAGAAAATCTAATAATTTCTTCTTTTGCAATCTTTTCTTGTTTTTTCTTCCTAACTTTACTGATTTTTTTTGTTTCATTCTAAGATTCTGCTGCCTTAAATCAAGGGACCAGATGTCTGTTATGCTAGTGGTGTGATTTTGTAGCAATGAGTTTTGTCAGGATGCTGTAGAAAGACATTTGTTTCCAGCTTCGGTTATATCAGCTTTAGACAGCTTTACATTATTCTTTCAGAGGCGTAAATTCATACCTTCCAAATTCCTACGTGCCCTTGTGAATGTAGAAAAACTTCTATTTAAAAGCGGGAATACTGCAGGAAGTGTTTTAACTTCCATCTCTTTTCAATCAACTTTTTAATTAAAATCTGCCTCAAGCAAGAGGTTGGTGCTGACGAGCCGTCTGTAGCGCTTACGTGTTACTCGTGCACACTTGGTTTTCAAAAGCTGGCACTCTCCCTGCTATAGGAAAAAGAAGAGAATTCTAATGGTATTGGGATGTGGACTAATCCAGGCAATTGTAAGCAAATGAGGCTTTACATGCCTGTCTTGCTTTGCGATTCTCCAAAATGAGACCCGGCATCTGTTCTCAACTCCGTGTATTGCAGAAGCTGCATTTCAGCCAATAGACAAACTAAATATTTGGAAACGCATTCTGAAAAGCATGCGTACAAGTGATACGGGCGATACTGTATGTGTAGCAACATTCAAATTTCAAGATTCCCTCCATAGGGATGAAGACTATGATGATCAACTCTTTCGTTTTCAACGGTTCCTAGAATTTAAGCAATCATTCCTTTTAGGCAAAATGGTTCTGTGGATCCTTATATTATGTTCGTTTTGTAATGTGGATATTCCTACTTACATGTTTGTCATCTGAACCCTTGAACCCATTAACAAATATTTTGAACACAATTTTGCTTATGTGGCATTAACTCAATGACGTGGCAAAACACGTGTAAACATGTGGTTTTTGAGCGTGTGATTAAATTTTTTTTTTTTTATAATATTTAATTTTTTTTTTTTTAAAAAGTAAAAGACTCCCCCCACTCCTACCCCAAGCCTCACGTTCTGGCACCCCAACCTTCGTTCAGCACCATCTCTGCCCCTGCCGTCCACCTCCTTCCCCATCCCCTCACGCCGTCCAAATAGGGAAAAAAAGAAATACCTTCCCCATCCCCCCACGTCATCCAAATAGGGAAAAAAAGATTTCTTTTGATGAGATTTTTGTTGAAATTATAACTCCGGCATAAAATCCGACTACCATCTCTAAAATTCAACCAAGACAACCACTAAACCACCACCAAAACACCATTAACAGCCTCGTTCCCATCTTCACTGTTAGAGCTTCGTCGGAAAAGCTCACCTGAGCTCCAGCAAAGTAACTACAGATTGGTTCCATCCAAACACACCGAGATACCACCAAAAAAATTCGTTCCCACCGTCGTCTCTTTGAAGAACTTACAGCTCCAAATTCAGAAATTTCTAACCAACAATGCACCATTTCTTTTAATCATCGTCACTTTCAATCTAATTCGAATCAATTCAAACCAAACACTGCAAATTGGGCAATCCTTATAAAATCATCATCCTTAAATCACTGCAAACAAATCGCACAATATTCCTCCTTCTGAGACCACGACAGTTGTGGCGGCGACGTTGACGGCGGTGAAGGTGATTAAGAATTTCTCCACACGAATAAATTAGAGGATGAATCTGAAATAAGATAAACTTGAGGATCCATTATCCATTTCCTGTAGAAAGAAGAGTGGTATTTGATATAACCTTTGTTAACTAACCATAGTAATTGAGCTTTCTAAACCAGCACTAATGCCAAAATCAGTTATTTTGGGCTCCCCCTTTTACCAACACTACAAAAGAAATTCCACCACCATACGAATCTGCTTAGGAGGTGAAGGCAAAGGCAGCGACTTCTGCTCTTCTTCGACTAACTTTTCTGATCAGGGAGGCTGACATTACATGGCAATGCTATGAATTTTGGAACCAAAAATCCGACACAGCCGACTAAACAACTTCATAACGGCGGTGTTCCCACGAAAATCAAAGTTGGAAAATGACCAAATATTCTTAGCCAACACATCATTTTCTTATAAGAAAAAGAAGAAGAAAAAGTAGAGAAAGAAGAACAACAAAAACAAAGAAAAAGGGGGAAGAGAGAGGAACAAGAGGAGGGTGGGGTGGGGGGTTTTCTTTTATTTTTTTATTTTTTTATTGATTTATTTTAATATTTAATATTTTTTATACTTAAAAATGACGTGACAGCTGACGTGGAGCAGGTGTATTATACTTACCGAAAAAATGTTTAAAATATTGCTTAATAGGTTCAAGGGTCTAGATGACAAACATGTAAATAAGAGTATTCACGTTACAAAATGAATATATATAGTACTAGAATCCATCGAGCTATTTCGCCTTCCTTTTACTTACAAAAGAGACTTAGTATACTACTGCCCTTTACATTCAGTTGCATAGCCCCCAAAATCTCAAGTTCTGTGTGGTCATTAACCCCCAATGACTTCTTTGCTACATAGCCTGGCTATATGGCCCATACTTTAAGGCAGCCATTCATTCTTTTGGATTTGGATATCATGGGATCCAAACAAAATTAAAATTTTCTTGTGTAATTTATATCTGCATGGAAGGCTTCCCTTGAAGCTCGAACCATCATCACCTCAACAGTATTGGTCTGAACATTTCTTATATTTGCAGCTTTTGTGGCCTAAGCTATCCATCAAATCTTCTAATGTACTTATGTAGCCAACTGCCCTTGGAGCAGGGACACTAAATTGGCCCTTGTCCACTTCAGCGGACTAGCCTTTTTGGCGAATATCGCTAAAGCGGCCAGTTGACTGCTTTAGCGGCACATGTGGCCCTAAGTATAAATATTTCTGTTTTCATCTTCTTCACCATTTTTGGTACTTGGAGCCTAGGGGTTTCGCGATTTTTGAGCCACTCCTTCCATTTCTAAACTTGTATAAGATCCAAAACACCTATTTCAACTACTTTAATTCAATTTTATCATTTAAATCTTGTTTCAATGTGAATTTAAAAGTAAAAATTGGGAATTTTGGCCCAGAAGGCCTAAAAAAGTTGTATTTCTCTGATTTAAATTCTGATTTCAACTTGTTTTCACTTGGGTGAGTTTCTAATCTCATAATTATCACTTTTCTCTCAATTTCATCTTTAAAACAACTCCAATTTTCGATTTTAAAATGGATTTCAGAGGTTTTTGTTGGTAAAGTTTAAAAATAATTTTTGATCGATTTGGACCTCGTTGTCATCTCATTTTCGCTTGGATTTTCAGTTGTAGACTACTAAGAGTATGGGAAACATGTTTCAAACATAAAACTATGATTTTACCTTTCTTTTTAAAAAACTCATTTCGGGAGTCCGTTTCGACCCAACCTCGAAGTTAGGCAATATGGGTATTGTTGACTTTTTTTTGATGCATAAATTATATATTTTTGTCTTAGTTGATTATGATTCCGTTCATGGAGTAAGGCTTCAAATTAAAGTATTTCAGATCAATTTTTGGCCTTCGAGCTAGGTTTTGACTTAACTTTCTTCAGACTGGGCTGGATAGTTAATATTGGTACAAAATAGTGTTATGGGTATGAGAACTAATCATGAAAATAGATTTGTTGTTGTGTTGTGCCTGTATGGGGGCCTATATATTGATGTTATTTGGCCTTATGTATGTGGAAATTAGTTGTAATCTTGTTTGATGAAAAATACTAATGTGGTATCAATGGTGACTTTTTAATGTATTTCATTCTATTGGCATATAGATTATGTTGGATTAATGGATGGTTGGATTAATGAGTGGATTTTGGCTCACTTGGTTAATATATTGGTTGGATATGGAAATTCCTCATTCTGGTTGGTTGTGAGCATTACATCTTCTATCATATTTATTCATGAAATATTGGTACCACTATGGAAATACTGGAGACATTGACTTTTTCTGATAAAGAATGTGACATCTTTAAAACCCTTTCCCGATGGATGTGCCGAAGAGAAGTTATGGATATTGGTTGTATATGGATTGACAACCCCCCATGGGTCCTATGTTGAGAAGCTTTATGTTACGATCCGAGACTACCCCTAGTTGTAACACGGTGCTTAGAACCATAGTGATCCCAAGCTAATCCGTGGTACTGGCATGATTCGTGAGCAATTGAATAAATATATAAAATCAAAATCAATAAGCAAAAAAGATGTCATTAGTTGGACTTGTTCAATACAAAACTATTTTTAAACATTTACATCACTGGCTTATACAAAAGAAAGCTAAAACTGAATACATCAACTTTGACTGACTGTCTATGAAGCCTCTACTAATACTGACTATAGGTAGTCGGGATGCGACCCCCAACTAATCCAAATCAATATATAAGAATAATGGAAATAAAATATAGGAACTGCAACTGACTTGAGTTCCAAAAATAAGAGAAATCATCACCTGTTGGCTAAATGCTAATAACTGTCTGACCATGGTGTGTGGGCTACATCTGGTAGCTACATCATGAAAGAATGTAGCCACAAATGCATAGATGTGGTCAGTACTTTGGAATGTACTGAGTATGTGAGACATGCACTGAATCATGGAAAATACTTAATGTGTGCTTTAAAACTGAGGGCATAAGCTATTTACTGAAATATGCATTTAAATCATGGTTGTACATAAAAGTTGTAAGACATAGTGAAATTTCTAAATCACGAGCTGATAATATTTTTGTAAACTGGGGAGCGGTAGAGACATAGATACTGCATGTAAATCTTGAGTTAAAGCTGAATATGCTGTAAAACTATACTGAGGATCATGTATAAATTTAGTTCGGAAACTATGGAATGGGAACTGAAACAAAATTATGCATATCTAAACTAAAACGTAAACTGAAATAAATTGAGGATCTGAATATGTAAATATACTGAAGATGAATGCATAAACATGAAAAAAAAAATGCAAGACCAAGCAAAAATGATCTGAATAACTGATATCTATATAGATGTATAACTGATATTTGTATAACTGAATAACTGATATCTGTATAACTGAATAACTGATATCTATACACTTGGTCATGCAAACCTGTGCTGACATATTTTAAATACTGAACTAAGACTGTGAGAGCTATCATGTAATCGACATGCACCAATCTGAGAAAATCGGAGTCCAACTTATAACCCCAGTTAGAAGGGTGTCAATACCTTTCCACAGGTACTAATACTGGCTGTGTGGATCTATTAAATAGGTGTCCTGAAGGAATAGGGTGCCAGTCCTCTACTGGCGGGTGACCCCTAAGAGAGTGTCAATCCTCTACTGGCGGGTGACATCTCATAACCTATGTTGGCTACATAGTTTTAGAACTTAGGGACTGCAACTAAAGGTCTCAGTCCTCTACTGGTGGGTGAGCCTTCATCCTTATGTTCGCCCGGTGCTAAATCCTTCTCCCAACTGAAAGACACTGAAATGTATGCTGAAACATGCACTAATAACTGATATGCTCAAATATGGTATTCTGGAAATAACAGTTCATGCACGTTCTAAAGTATCTAAAACTATGTAAACTGAACAAAATAAGGGAATTTCATGGATAAAACCCACAAATCCAACAACTGATAAATGTTCAACATGAGTATGATAATCTGAATATAATGATACAAACATGGTCTGAATGACTGTAACTTAAAAACTGAAACATGTAAAAACATATAGGTATCGGGTGTTCATAACCCTCTAACACTGAAAATACTTTAAATACAATAACATCATCACAACCTTGTAAGAAAATTCATGATTCGTAGATCCAAAACATAGTACACTTGACTAAATTGACGAAATCCATGAATTTGAGTATGGGGATGTGTTACACTTGGGAGGACAACATGCTCATATGGTCTAATCCATAGTTTAGTAAATTAACACGGTGTCAATTGAATATCATATGGGTAATTGAAATTCAAAGCATGTAATAAATAGTTTACATAGGGAAATATATTGGCATGACTTGAATTCAAAACTACTAAGAAAACATGGATTAGAATCATAGTTAATATGGATATTTTCTTAGAAGAGGATAAAAGTTTCATACTTGAACAAAAGAGATTTTAGGAATCAATGTGCAGAAGGAACCCATTGATGAATACGCCACATACCTTAATTGTTTGAATCCTTGAAGAAGAAGCTTGGAATTGGGACCTTGGATGCTCGAATTCTTGAGAAGAAACTTGAATTTCTATTTTTGGGGAAAAGGAGAAGGGTTTTTACGTATGATAACTGATAGAGAATTGGGCAAAATAACGTGTATTAGAGGTTTTAATTTATGGAAGAGGATTTTGATGCAAGGAAAAGATCAAATTACCCCTAGGGAAACTGAATAAAAATTACAAATTTTTTTTGTTGATTACTTAATTGATACCTTATCAACTAGTTGATAACTTATCAACCTAGTCGTCACCCTCTAACTGAACTTGGACACTTTATGGTTAAGGTTGACGATTTAGTTGATAGCTCATCAACTAGTTGATGACTTATCAACCTAGTCGTCACTTTTCCTAAGGATGTAAGGTATTTTTTGGTTACGGCTGACGACGAGGTTGATATCTCATCACTTAGTTGATAGCTTATCACTCAAGTCATCACCTTCTTGACAGACAGACACTCCGAAGTAAAATGAGCATAACTTTCTATTCTGATATTGGATTAAGGTGAAATTGGATGCGTTGAAAAGAAGACTCGAATATCTTTAATTTTATATATAGTAGGACACCTGAATCATTAAACTCTAATAGTTACATTCTGTAATGCCCTGAGAGTATACCCTAGGTGCCACACGGTGCTTATAGCCCCGAGGGACCACAATCTAACCCATGAGCTGGTACCTACTGTGAGCACTGAATAATAATAACAAAATAACATATGAGGAATATCTGAAGATGCCATAAGGTTTTAAATAATAAAGCATTTTTGAATCATGAATCTGAAAAAAAACAACTGTATGAAAATAACTGCTGAAACTGATAAAATACAGATAAATTGACAGACTGTCTAAAGTGTCCGAAATCCTTTAAAATTGACTGAATAAGAATTGATGGGACAGGCCCCAACTAACTCCAACTAACTACTGAACTGAAAGCATAAAAATAACTATAGCATGTCCATAAAATATGAGGACTCACCACTGCTACGTCTAAAAATCTGGAAGGTCTATGCGTGATCCGAGAACTGAGTGTCAGAACCTATGATATGATACATCATAGCGCAAGAAAAGAGTATGTGATCAATACTTTCAATGTACTGGTATGCTAAATGAGGTAGGCTGATATGCATGGTTTTATGTGCATGAGTAATAACTGACTGAATGAATAACATGAAGTACTGAATAGTATGCATAAAATCTGTAAATAATGAGAATGCATGACCAAGCCTAAAACATGTCCTGAATATAATATGTAAATTAAAATCTGATAACTGATATCTGTATGCTATGGTCAACCAAAACTGAAACTGAATTACTGGGCTGATTATTGGACTGAGACTATGGGACCTATCATCTAACCGACATGCCCCAATATGAGCAAATTGGGGTCCAACCTGTGACCCCAGTTGGAAGGTGTTAGTACCGTGCCACGGGTACTAACACTGGTTATGTGGATCTACTAATATGCTGTCTCGAAAGACTAAGGGTGTCAAGCCTAAACTGGCAGGTGCCCCTACGAGGTAGTCAAGCCTAAACTGATGGGTGACTCTACGCTGGCTACGTAGTTCTGGAGTACAAAGATTTCTATTAATGACTCTACCTATCTGACAGTGAAGCCTCCATCCCTTCACTCGCTCGGTGCTAAATCCTACTCCCAACTGAACTGACTCGGAATACTGGACTGTTCTAAGTTTAATTGATTATGATAACTAACTGAACTGATAGTGCTCATAACATATTTCTGAAACTATTCTGAAGATACTTCCACTAAGTAAATAACTATGTTTTTGGGTATTCATAACCCCCAATACTCGATAGCAATAATAGCAAGATAGTACTAAAACTTTGGGGACATAATATGAAAGCATTGTTCAAAATTCATTCTTGTAAGCATTTAATCAAACACTTGCAATGCATGGTTTAAGATAAGCATGGGAATAGTTAAAATCTTGTATTAATAGCATAATTTCAACACCAACATCACTAATTATGAATTAAATCAGTGAACAAAAACCTTTGACCATGCGGGGTTTAATAACAACAATTTCATGTAAACATGGTATAGTATCAAAGTTCATGGGAATTCATGGTTAAAATCACAATAACTTGTAAAGATCACAACTTTGAATTTAAAATTTGATACTTGAACTTCATGAGTGGAAGGGACCCATGGATGAACATTTAACATACCTGGGTTGATGAATTCTTAGAGTTCTTGGGGTTTTTCTTAAGAATTGAGAGTAAATATTAAAGGCTAAGGTTTGTTCTTGAGAGAATATTAGTTTCTTGGAGAGGAATTATGAGTAATGGGGCACATAACTCCCCTTTAGGGTTTTAGTTTCATGTTTTGGACAAGTTTAGGGCCTTGGGAAAAGACCAAACGGTCCCTAGAAATTAAATCGTGAAACTGGAAATCCTAATTTTACATGCCGGCGCGACGCGATGCTTATCGCGTCGTGCCATTGGAAAAGGACAATCCCCATTTTTTCCAATGGCGCGATACGGTGCTATCGCATTGCGCCACTGGAAAAAGACAATTTCGAACTGAAACCTTGGCACGATGCGGCGCCATCCCGGTACCCCATTGAACGTGAATTTGACCCTTGGCACGATGCGATGTTATCGCGGTGTTCCATTGGAAAAGGACGAACGTGAATTTGGCCATCACCGCGATGCAACCTTATTGCGTTGAGCTACTTTTTTTCACTAAAAGCGTCATAACTTCTCACCCGAGTATCGAATTTAGGCAAAATTGGTATCGTTGAAAAGCTAATTCAATTTCCTACAGTTTGGTGGGTCTTGATCTGGAAAATTCTTAGTAGAGCAAAAGATATGCTCATTTGAAGTTGACTATAACAACATTCTTCTAAAAAATTCAATCAGTAAAGGATATTTTGATTAGCCTAATAGCTGGGAGTTATTTGAGGCCTTAATATAAATCAAACTCACTTGTAAAATTACCAAAGGACTATAAGATACTTTGCATGAGCTTAGAACATGACTCTAACACTGCTTTAGATTTTTAAGGTATTACATATCTCCCCCTTGGGAACATTCGTCCTTGAGACTGGTTAAGGTGAAAATACTGAGGATCTGAGATTACATGATGAATATTTGTGATGAAAACGTGATTACATGAATGAGTCTAAACATGACACATGAATGAACTGGTTATGTGAATGCATTACTGATATGAGAATAATATACAGCTGAAACTGAACATGGAAAGGAGAAATTCTAAGAAGACTGTTACCTTACACTGAATCTGAGTTTGTGAAAAAAAATAAGGGTACTTGGTCCGCATATCTGCTTCCGCTTCCTAAGTGGCTCCCTCAACGGAATGATTTCGGAAAAGAACTCTGACTAGGGGAATTTCTTTGTTCCTTAGTCTGCGAGTCTGACGATCAAGTATCTCGACTGTGACCTCCTCATAAGAGACACTATTCTGAACATCTACACTCTCTACAGGGACTACAATTGTTGGGTCACCTATACACTTCTTTAGAAAGGAGACATGAAACACTGGGTGCACTGATGCTAGGTCTACAGGCAACTCAAGCTCATAAGCCACCTTTTTGAAATGTCTCAAAACTCTATAAGGGCCAATATATCAGGGACTAAGTTTCCCCTTCTTACCAAACCTCTTCACTCCCTTCATGGAAGAGATCTTCAGATATATGAAATCACCAATCTCAAACTCAAGGTCTTTCCTTCTCACATCTGTATATGATTTTTGTCAGCTCTGGGCTGCCTTGAGCCTCTCCCTGATCAACTGTACTCTCTCTAAAGAATCAAGTACCAAATTAGGCCCCACTACCGCGGCCTCACCTAATTTAAACTAACCAATCAGAGATGTACATCTCCTTCCATAAAGAACCTCAAATGGAGACATTTGAATGCTTGAATGATAACTGTTATTATACACAAATTCAATCAAAGGAAAGTGGTTATCCCAACTACCCTTTAAGTCAACAACACACGCCCTCAATATATCCTCAAGGGTTTGAATGGTCCTTTCTACCTGACCATCTGTCTGAGGGTGAAAGGCTGTACTAAGGTGAATTTGGGTACCAAGACCCTTTTGAAAAGCTTTCCAAAACTGAGAGGTAATTTGAGTACCTCTATCTGAGATGATAGATAGAAGAACACCGTGCAACCTAACTAACTCTCTAATATAGAGCTTGGCGTAGTCTCGGCTGAATAAGAAGT
Source organism: Capsicum pubescens (assembly GCA_030864215.1). Taxonomy (NCBI): domain Eukaryota; kingdom Viridiplantae; phylum Streptophyta; class Magnoliopsida; order Solanales; family Solanaceae; genus Capsicum; species Capsicum pubescens. The sequence continues at coordinate 96,656,045 of CM061549.1, read as the reverse complement.
ATGGACTGGTAAGAAATGAGCTGATTTGGTCATCCTGTCCACAATGACCTAAATCGAATCATGCTGCAGACGAGTACGAGGCAAACTGTCACAAAGTCCATGTTCACTTCCTTCCACTTCCAAGTGGGAATACTGAACTCCTGCATAGACCCACTAGGATTCTGATGTTCAATCTTAACCTTCTGACAAGTGGAGAACTTAACTACAAACTCTACGATATCCCTTTTCATACCACTTCACCAATAGATTTCCCACAGATCACAATACATTTTTGTGGCCCCTGGATGAATCGAGTAACGTGCACCATGCACTTCTGCAAGAATTCACTGTCTTAACTCATCAACAACTACACACACAGTCTACCCTGGCAACGCAACACACTATCTTTCCTTTGGGAGAAAACGTTCACTTTCAGATCTTTGACTGACTCCTTCAGCTTCACCAGACTAGGATCCCTATCTTGTTTTTCCATCACTTCAGCAACCAAAGAAGATTCCGAACTAATCTAAACCCAAACACTACCCTCAACTGAATTAACCAAACAAACACCTAATTTGGCAAGCTGATGAACTTCTCTAAATAACTTCTTCTTATCACCCTCAACATGAGCAACACTACCCATAGACAATCTGCTTAGGACATCTGCCACTACATTGGCCTTGCTCAGGTGATACAAAATACTCATATCATAATCTTTCAACAATTCTAACTTTCTCCTCTGGCGCAGATTCAAATCCTTTTGTGAAAATACATACTGTAAAATTTTTTGATCTGTGAACACATCAACATGCACCCCATACAAATATTGCTTCTAAATTTTTAAGGTAAACACAACAATAGCTAACTCAAGATCACGGGTAAGGTAATTTTTCTCATGGGGCTTAAGTTGTCTAGAGGCATAGGCCACAACCTTACCCTTCTTCATCAAAACACACCCCAAACCAATTCTGATAGCATCACAGTACACAACAAACCCATCTGAACCATCTGGCAATGTCAAAACTGGGGCTGTGGTGAGTCGAGTCTTCAACTCTTGAAAACTCTTCTCATAGGAATCTGACCACTGAAACTTAACTTTCTTTTGAGTCAATCTGAACATGGGGGATGTAATAGATGATAATTCTTTAACAAAATACCGATAATAGCCATCCAAACCCAAGAAACTCCTGATATCTAATGGAGAAATAGGTCTGGTCCAGTTTCTCACCTCTTTGGTCTTTTGAGGATCAAATCTAATGCCATCACCAAAAATAATATGGCCAAGAAAAGCTACTGATCTTAGCCAAAATTCGCACTTACTGAATTTAGCGAACAACTGATGGGCTCTAAGAGTCTATAACACTATTTTGAGGTGGTCTGCATGATTATTTTCATTTCGAGAGTAGACAAGAATGTCATCAATGAAGACTATGATGAACATGTCCAAGTACTGCATAAACACTCGTTGATCAAGTCTATGAAGGCTGCTAGGGCATTCATGAGACCAAAGGACATGACTAGAAACTCAAAGTGACCATATCGAGTTCTGAAAACTATTTTCGGAATATCACATTCTCTGACTCTGAGTGGATGATATCCGGATCTGAGGTCTATCTTAGAAAAATAACTGCCACCCTAAAGTTGGTCGAACAAGTCATCAATTTTGGGAAGTGGGTATTTTTTTTTGATTGTGACTTTGTTCAACGGACAGTAGTCAATACACATTCTAAGAGAACCGTCTTTCTTATGCACGAACAAAACTAGTGCACCCCACGGGGAAATGCTGGGCCTGATGAATCCCTTATCTTGGAGATTTTTCAATTTTTCTTTCAACTCTTTGAGTTCAGCTGGAGCCATTCTATATGGCGGAATAGAGACAGGCCGAGTATTTGGAAGAAGGTCTATTCCGAAGTCAATTTCCCTTTCGGGAGGAACTTTGAGAAGATCTTTGAGGAACTCATCTGGAAATTCCCTCACTACTGAAATTGACTCAAGATTTGGAGTCTCGAAATTAGAGTCTCTAACTCAGACAAGATGATAAATTCACCCCTTGGATATCATTTTTATCGCCCTAAGGTACGAAACAAGCTGACCCCTAAGCACTGTAGTATTACCCCTTTATTAAAGGACTGGTTCATTTGGAAACTTAAAATGAACTACTCTATTTCTGCAATCAACTGAAGCATAACATGAGAGGAGCCAATCCATGCTGAGAATGACGTCAAAATTCGTCATCTCTAACTCCACAAGATCAACTGAAGTGACTTTCTGAGATATTATGACCGAAAAGTTCCTGTATACCTTCTTGGTTACAATAGAAACACCTACTGGGGTAGATACTAAAAAAGGTTCTTGTAAGATTTAGGGATTGACTCCGAAGTTGACAGCTATGTAAGAAGTTACAAATGAAAGAGAAGAGCCAGGGTCTAATAAAGAATAAACATGTAAATAAAAGACTTGCAACCTACCAATGAACACATCAGGAGAATTTTCTTGATCCTATTGGGACTGAAGGGCATACAATCTGTTTGGACGCTGACCATTGGTAGTACTGGAAGCGGCACCCTGCTGAGTCGGGCGGCCAGCTGGAGCTGATGACTGATGAGATTGGCCCTATTGGCATAAATCCCTACCTTTCTGACCAATTACCCAACACTACTAAATCCGATGGCCAAGATTGCCACACCCAAAGCATACATCACTGCTGGCTCTACACTTACCCTGATGGTTTCTACCATATTTTTGGCAAAGAGGATTTGTACGAGCACTGTTCATACTAACTTATGACTTTGAGCCTGACACTCTATCCCTATTATCATTTCTAAATTTGGGTACTGGGGCACTAGCTGAAGATGGGGCAGGAGTTGAAGATTTCTGATGGAACTGAGGACAGTTACCACCTTCTGACTTTGCCTGAGTAAAATTAAACCTACATGTGTTAGCCATCTTTTTCCTTGGTCTTATGTTCCTCAATCTATTGAGCATAGACCATCAACCTAGATAAGTCTATCTCCTTAATCAGTATCACAGTCCTACACTCCTTGACCACACTATCAGATACACCAGACACGAACTTTCTCATCCTAGATTTACTATCAGCCACCACATGAGGAGCATACCTAGATAACTGAGTAAACTTAAGGGAATACTCCTTCACACTCATGTTTCCCTGCCTCAAGTTAATAAACTCTAACACTTTGGCCTCCCTCAACTCCAACAAGAAGAATCTATCTAAGAAGGCTATATCAAACTCCTCCCATTCTATAGGTCCTACATCTGTGCATCTATCTATCTTCCACTACTTAAGCTAGGTATGGGCTACATTTTGCAACTGGTAAGTAGCCAATTCAACACTCTCACTAGAAGTCACCGTTATAATATCTGTTACCTTCTGGACCATATCTAAGAATTCCTGTGGATCTTCTTCAGATTTGGATCCCAAAAAAAAGGAGGGTTCATTCGAGTAAAGTCCCGAATCCTAGCTGCGGCAGTATTAGCCACTGGGTTGGCCGGAAAATTAGTTGGCTGAATATTCTGAGCCACTACAGAGTGAGATAGATTAGTGAATACAGTTCTGAACTCTGCATGAGAAACATGCTCATTCAGGGGATCTTCCTGAATGGGCGGAGGTGTTGGCTGGTTTACGTTCCTTCTTCCGTTTGTCTTTCTGGGAGTCATGCTTTATAAACAGAAGGAAGAATAGATTAGGTAGAGATTTTAACATGAGCATCATGCTCAGTCGCACGACATGAGCACTGAAAGAAGGGAACGTTTCCTAAAATTCCTCATATCCTCTTGTCCATAAGTGTGGCGCGCTTTACACCCATGAATAAGACTCTACTTGACATGGCTTTTAGACTTCCTAGGACACTTTAAAACCTTAGTCTCTAATACCAAGTTTGTAACACCCCGAGAGTACACCTTGGGTGCCACACGATGCTTACAGTCCCGAGGGACCACAAGCTAATCCATGAACTGGTACCTACTATGGGCACTGAATAATAATAAAAAAATAACATATGCGGAATATTTGAAGATGCCATAAGGTTTTAAATAATAAAGCATTTCTGAATTATGAATCTGGAAAACAACAACTATCTGAAAACAACTGCCTGAAACTGATAAAATAAAGATAAACTGACTGGTTGTCTAAAGTATACGAAAGTCGCTAAAACTGATTGAATAAAAGTTGATGGGATAGGCCCCAACTAACTCCAACTAACTGCTAAACTGAAAGCATGAAAATAAATATAGCCTGTCCTTAAAATATGAGGACTCACCACTGCTACGGCTAATAATTTGGAAGGTCTCTATATGATCCGGGAACTGAGAGTCTGAACCTATGACATGATACATCATAGCACAAGAAAAGAGTATGTGATCAGTACTTTAAATGTACTAGTATGATAAATAAGTTAGGTGATATGCATGGTTTCGTGTGCATGAGTAATAACTGACTGACTGAACAGCATGAACTACTGAATAGTATGTATGAAATCTGTATATATCGAGAATACATGACCAAACATAAAACATGTCTTGAATATAATCTATAAATTGAAATCTGATAGCTGAATAACTAATATCTGTATTCTATGGTCAAGCAAAACTAAAACTGAATTACTAGGCTGATTACTGGACTGAGACTGTGGGAGCTATCATCTAACTGACATAACCCAATATGAGCAAATTGGGGTCCAACCTTTGACCCCATTTGTAAGGGTGTAAGTACCGTGCCATGGGTAATAACACTGGCTGTGTGGATCCACTAATATGCTATTTCGAAGGACTAAGGGTGTCAAGCTTAAACTGATGGGTTACCCCTGCGAGGTAGTCAAGCCTAAATTGATGGGTGACTCCTCATATCCTATGCTGGCTACGTAGTTTTGGAGTACAGAGACTGCTACTAACGACTCTTCCTTTTTGACGGGGAAGCTGCCATCCCTGCACTCGCTCGGTGCTAAATCCTACTCCCAACTAAACTGACTCAGAATACTGAACTGTTCTAAGTTTAATTGATTATGATAACTAACCGAACTGATAGTGTTCATAACATATTTCTGAAACTATTCTGAAGATACTGAGACTAAGTAAACAACTATGTTTTCGGGTATTCATAACCCCCAGGACTTAATAGCAATAATAGCAAGATAGTACTAAAACTTTGGGGACATAATATGAAAGCATTGTTCAAAATTCATTCTTGTAAGTATTTCATCAAACACTTGCAATGCATGGTTTAAGATAAGCATGGGAATAGTTAAAAGCTTATAGAAATAGGATGATTTTAACACCAACATCACTAATTATGAATTAAATCAGTGAACAACAACCTTTAAACATGTGGGGTTTAATAATAATAACAATTTCATGTAAACATAGTATAGAATCAAAGTTCATGGGAATTCATGGATAAAATCACAATAACTTGTAAAGATCACAACTTTGAATTTAAAATTTGATAGTTGAACTCCATGTGTGGAAGGGATCCATGGATGAACATTTAACATACCTGGGTTGATAAATTCGTGAGAGTTCTTGTTTTTTTTCTTGAGAATTGAGCTTAAATCTTGAAGGCTAAGGTTTGTTATTGAGAGAATATTAGTTTCTTGGAGAGAAATTATTAGTAATGGGGCACATAATTCCCCTTTAGGGTTATAGTTTCGTGCTTTGGATGAGTTTAGGGCCTTAGGAAAAGACCAAACGGTCCTTGAAAATTAAATTGAAAAATTTGAAATTCTAATTTTACATGTCAAATCGATGTGGTGCTTATCGCATCATGCCACTGGAAAAGGACAATCCCCATTTTGTCCAACGGTGTGATGTGGTGCTATCGCGTTACGCCACTTACTCCATTGAATATGAATTTGACCCTTAGTGCGACATAGAGTTATCAATATGTTCCACTAGAAAAGGACGAACGTGAATTTGGCCCTCACCGTGACACAACCTTATCGCGTTGGGCTGCTTCTTTTCACTAAAAACGCCATAACTTCTCATTCGAGTATCAAATTTAGGAGAAATTGGTATCGTTGGAAAGATAATTTAATTTCCTATAGTTTGGTGGATCTTGTGTTGGAAAATTCTTAGTAGAGAAAAATATATGCTCATTTGAAGTTGACGATATCAACATTCTTCTAAAAAATTCAATCGGTAAGGGATATTTTGATTCGCCTAATAGCTGGGAGTTAGTTGAGGACTTAATATACATCAAACTCACTCGTAAAATTACCAATTAAATCAGATTGAAATTTGACTCTAACATTGGTTTGGATTTTTGGGGTATTATACATTCATTTAAAGTTGACCCTTGTAGGATCGAATACTAAAAATAAATCGATACAAATGCTCTCTACTCGACTTTGCTATAAATGCTTCCTATGACCATGATTCGCATCGAAAACACTTTATACACAAGGTGAATGATCATGAAACTTAATTATGGCTTAACATAATCACTTTGGGGCCTTTAAACATATAACAGATACGTGGAAACTTCTCTAGGAACTTGTGAGGTATTACACTTTAGCTCCATAGGTGTATATGAAGATTGTGAGACAACCTTGAGCATCATCTTTATTATAATCATCATCATAATCATTATCATCATCATCTCCATTACATTGTATTTACTTTGCATTTTTCTGTGATATATTATCTTTTCTTGATGTGATACCTGTCTATATGTACTTCTTCCTTCATATTCATATGTGTGATATCTGTATAATTGTGTTTATCTCTCATATTGCTATTGTGTATGTGAATATTATAAAATTATTAGTGAAGACGTCGTGGGATATTATTTGGGATATTTTTTTGATTGTAGGTTACGTACCCTTAGTGTATATTTTTTTATGATTTTTTCTAGTTTGCTCAGTTAGCCTATGATACCTTCTGAGTACAAGTGAACCGTACACCCCGACTGTACCCTTTTGGTATAGATCCAAGTTTGAATGTGCCTCAGGTTGGTTGATTCAGTCAACATTTGGAGATTTTTTGAGGTAGCGGTTGATTCATGCATTCAGAGTGGACTAATGCCGTTCATTATTTATACTATGCCCTTATTTGTATTCAGGTACAAAGTTTTTTCTTTTTTGATACTTTATTTATTTTGATTTCAAGTTGTACTAGTTATGTTCTTACACTGTGACACTAGGTTTTGGGATTTGGTTTAGGATCGTTGACTATGTATTTTTGATTTTACTATGTATGTGAGTGATTCATCTTCATTATAGGAGCCTTGCCTTAGGTATTGGTGTTATTTCCCTTTTCATATCAATTTGAATGATAAGCTTACTTGTCAAGGCTTGCCGCGATAAGTGCCATCATGACCCTTGATTTTTGGGTCATGACAAATTTGTGTCAGAACAACTAGGTTCATTGGTCTCAACAGTGTAAGAATGGGATATCTAATAGAGTTTTGTGGATCGCTATGTAGATGTTCGTATCTATATTTGAGAGGTTATAAGATATCTTTAGGAACTCACTTTGTTCCTTACTATTTATATTTCCTTCATACCTTGTGTTTTAAGTCTTACTTCACTCTTTTCAGCATAGATGGTGATGGCTATATCTCATGAGGTTAAAGATGTGGATCTTTTATTCGAGAAAAGAGCCTAGTCTGGTGGCGAGTAGTGAGTCATAGATAGGCTTGAGGTATTGGATGGGCACGAAGATCTTTCCCATCTAGGAGTATGCAGGGGACTCTACCTTGAGCCTCGGGTTGAGTATATTTGGGATGTGGGTCCTACTTTGGTCCCATTGAGTTCTTCTACCTCTCTATTGAAGGTGTTATTGGTTTTCTTGTTTACCTATTTGGATGTTGCTCCTGGTGTTCCTTCAATTTGAGAATTATACCTCCATCTATGCCAGAGTCTGCTTATGGTGTTTCTCCAGTTACGAGAAGGGACCCTCCAGTAGTACCTACTTCTACTTTTGGTACTCCATACATATCGAGTGTTGTCCCTCCTTTAGTGATGACTATTGAGTATGGTATTTTGTGGTCGAGAGTTCAACCTTTATATATATAGCCTCCTCAGGTAGGATATTATCCTACCAGATTCACCATGGCTCCTCTTATTGCGAGTACAGTTATATTTTTTGAGGATCAGAAGAGGTTTGTGAGGTTCACTAATTTGGGCCTCTTTAGGTTCAGTGGTTCTGCGGGCGAGGATGCCTATGAGTTATTGATTAACTATCATGATAAGTTGCATAACCTGGGTTTGCTTGAGTTACATGGTGTTCCATATACTACTTATCAGTTGAGGGATACTGTTAGAGATTGGTGGAGGTCACTTGTTGGTTGTAGACCTCTTGATTCTCCTGATATGACTTGAGATCAGTTTGTTGAGGCCTTTTTGGAGAGGTTCGTGCCTTACAATTTGAGGGATCAGATGAATGATGAGTTTGATCTCCTGGAGTAGGACACCATGACTGTTGAAGAGTATGAGACACACTTTAATGTCTTGTATATATATTTCTATACCAGTATTGCCACTGAATCTGAAGTTCATGATGGGGTTGGATATTTCCCTTCAACTAGCTACATCTCAGATGATGGTGTATAGAGCTTTATTTCAGAGATAGTGTATCATTCTAAGATGACTGAGGGTATTCTTCGAGCATCTTAAGAAGGATTTTAAAAGGTGCGCTGTATTGGAGAGTTTAAAGGTCACACTCCGAGGTAGGGATTTTAGATGTTTTTATGGATATCATGATAGACTCGTGCAAGTAACCTTACAGTGTTAAGGTAGTGGGTCTTTTAGTTCAGAAATTTGAAACTCCCTAAACCTTGGCCCTCGCAAAATTTCATGAGTTTTGGACACTCTGGGCAAGGTATGACTCAAGGGTACTAATCGTACCCTTGGATACGGTTTAGGGATGTCTCACTCATATGTTGGGCACTAGGTTTGTCTTGGTTACTATCCAAGATATGGATCAACATCATACTAGTAGTATGGTTGGATATGAGGTGTATGATTCCAAGTCGTATGATGCTTGTTGGTTGGTCTTATGAAAACTGTCCAATATACAGTTTAGGGTACAATTTGGGGTACCATTAGTACCCTAAGGTACAATTTAGTCTTTTGTTCTCCTATGTTGGTAAGTATAGGGGACTATGGTGAAGGGTTGGGTACGAGCTAGGGTACCACTTGTACCTTAGGGTACAGGTTAGAGGGTTGGGTCGTACTCTCCTGGGAATTAATTTTCAACTTTTAAGTGAGGGTAGTTCGGACATTTCCCACCCTAAAACCCTTATGTACCCACGTTATATAATCATTGGTGTCCTCTAATAATGCTTGTTAAAGGATTAAAACACCCCAAATACTCTCTCAAACTCACTCTTGAAGATTGAAGGCTAGGGTTTCTACAAGTGCTCTTCAAAAGGTTCAAGAGTCAAGTTTCTCTCCGGAATCATCTTGTATAAGGCATGTACTCCTCCCTCATTGTTAGTTCCAACTAAAGGTATGTTTTAATGTATTTTAAACATTGATTATAAATCATGAATGGTGGTTTTGGAAACATATGTTGAGGGTTTTGGTACATATTGTGAATGTTGGTTCAAATTATGTTTTCACATATTTTTGGTGATGGTTTGCATATGTGGGTACTTGTTGGTTATGGTTTAAGAAATGGATCATGGGTAACCCTAAATTTGATGGTTTATGCTTGGGTTTTTGTCTTGGTAATGGTATGCCCTTGACATGTTTGATAACATGCCTAAGAGGATATTTTTACTCTATTGTTGAACTTTTATTGGAACTATTGCATGGTATGGTTTGGTAAGGAACCCTAACTAGATTTGGATGGTTTTGCATGGTTTGAATGGTATAAATATTTTAAATGATTGGAATGGTTTAAAATGGTATGAATGGTTTGGAATGGTTAAATGGTAAAGACTTGATGGCTATGAAGTTATTTTGAATGAAAACCTTGTGGGGTACACAAAAATTCCCCCAAGTGAATGAAATGATGAAATTGGTTTAAATGTTGAATGTCTTGTGAGGTACAAGGGAATCCCCTAAGCAAATATGAAATACTTGCAGGGTACACAAGAATCCATCAAGTAAGCTTAATGATGACAAGTTACGAGGTACATGGGAATCCCCCAAGTAAACTAAATAATATAACCAATGGGGTACATGGTAATCCCCCAAGGTTGGCTAAGGATATTTCTTACAAGCTATAGTCGGGGTGACGATACCACTACTTATAGACTTGGTTAATAATAATGGAATAAAACTTTGGTTAAATGGTAATGGTTTTAATTGGGCAATAATGGCGGGGTGTGATAGCTAACCGTGAAGGTGGGAGTCCAAGGGACAAACACTGGAAACTCAGGTTTGCCGACATGAGGGTTAGTTATAGTGACCCTACATGATACTCTGTGGTACATGGGAATCCTCTAAGTACACTATACATATATATCATGGATACAAAAGGGTACTTGGTAATCCCTTACTCTTATGGCATCTCTGATTCATACGGATACATATATCGAGGCCCATTCAGGCGGTTACACTTGACCTATATAGCCTGTGGGTGGTTCTAGGACGGTTAAGCTACACATACCCAGGTTAATGGATTTAAATGCATGCTAAACTCAGTTTTCTTTCCCAGCATGGTTATATATATATGTATGTTTGCATGCATATAGTTGGTTTAGTTGGTTTTACTAGATGGAATTATTTTATCCTAATCTTGAGTGCATGCTAGCGTTCACCCGCTAACCCATATTCAGGTGGCTTTATCCCTATGCGATGTAGGAATCGTCCATACTAGTCCTCCTGCTCATTGATCGGATTCGGTTACACTCGATGTTGGATTGAAGTGGTGAGCTTTCACAGTTTGAAAGGCATTTGTTTCATGTCATGGATTACTTTAGATATTTTGTCTATCCTTAGACTTTGGTTTTTGGCTTTGGTCGGGGGTATGTCCCGACCTAATACTCTTTGATTTTGGTTTAGAGGCCTTGTATGGACAACTGTGGACTTGGGTATGGATTAATTATGTTATATATATATACATTGGATTATTGTCATAGTTTTGGCTTATGGTTTAGTCTTGGTTATACGGTTGGTTATTGGGTGGTTTGACTTGCTTGGGTGGTCATGGTTATAGACCTATCCCAAAGTCTTAGATTATGCATTATACTAGTTTTTCATATGTACGGAGTTCATCCGACTCTGGTTGGTTGGGTTGGGTATCGAGGGTGGTCTACGGTCCCGATTGTACTTAAGATTGCCCATTACGATAATGACCTAATTTAGGTCCTATCAAGTTGGTATCAAAGCCTAGGTTTCGGTGTCATGAGGTGTCCACAAAGCCGTGTCGAGTAGAGACTTTCTTATGGGTGTGTCGTGCACCATACTTATAATTAGGAGGCTACGAGGCATTTAAGAATGTTTTACTTTCTTGTTGTTTTACTTTTGGGCCATGGAGTCTAAGGTCTTGAACTCTTCCCTAAATCTTCTTTTGGTTCATCTTTCAGTTTATGTCCTTTCAACGACCTAAAGTTTGTGAAAACTCACCTGTCCCACTCGAGGATAACATGGATGGATCTAGTCTAGCTCATGGGGTACAGACCCGGTCAAGGGTCACAACTTCTATTTTTTCCTGTGGAGTCCCATCGATCTCCACTGAACCTATTTTGAAAAGTGGCACTCATTCTCGGTTATCTCAAAAAGAGGTTACCAATACCGAGTTCTAACATTCTATTAATCTATTAACCTATATAGTGATAACTCTGTCATGCTAGTTCAGTCCTATTGGTAAGAAGAAAAATAAGGCAAGGTCGAGAAATAAGCAAGGTAAGGGGTCTCGATTTTCTGAACAAAGGGGAGACCAACAGTATGGTGGTAAGTGGTCTAAGAGAAAGAGTTGGGTGGGTACTAACTCCCGTTCTATGGCTTGTGCTCCCTACCCGAATCTATTGGGAGGCAGATATTTTTAGAGTGGTAATGCTTCTAGGGCACAAGGTGTCCAATCTCGGCCCATTAAGGCCCAATCCATATTATTATACCTTCTTTATAGATTTGTGGTCGGTTACCCCATTGTTGTTGCGAGGAAGGAAGGAATTAGTATTTTAGTTATGGTTAATTGGATCATATGCAATAGGAGTGTAACATAATGATTGTCGCTTGGGAAAATAGGGTATCGGTTGACACTTCTCTAGCTCTTGCACCAAGGGGTGCCGCTTCTAGCTCTTACACTGGGTGGGATCATCTTAATGCTTTTATTATCCCTTGGGAGTCTGAGACATATTCTGATGGTGACACTGGTATGTTGAAAACTCTTTTTTCCATAGTTTGTATTGGTTACTTTGTTTGGGGTTCCCTCTCTCTTTTATGACCCTATTTATGGTTGTGTACTATGGTTTTGGTCCTATGGTTGGTTTGGACTTTTCTCTTTTTCTTTTTCTACCCTGGTAGGTGACGTTGTGATGGCTAAAAGAGTCTATAGGGGTGTGTGGTATCTGTTGGTCTTGGTGGATTGGTTTGACTTGGATATGGTGGATTTTGATGTCATTCTGGGTATGGATTGATTATACTCGTGCTATGCATTATTAGATTGTAGGATCCATAATGTTATCTTTAGGCTCCATGGTGAGTGAGTTATGGAATGGGATGATGGTTTTATTCCCTAACTGTTAAAGTAAAGGTTACATAATATCTTAGAACTCAGAGATTGGTCTCTAAGAGATGTTTCTACCATTTGGTCTAGGTTAAAGGTTCTAACTCTGAAGGTCTTTTTGTGCATTCAGTTTTGGTGGTGCATGAAATCCTTGAGGTCTTCTTGATGACCCTCACGGTGTCTTTATAATGGGGAGGTTGGTTTAGGATTGGTTTTGTTTTGGAAACTTGTCCGATTTATGTTTTTTCTTTATTGAATGGATTCGGTTTAGTTTAAGGAGCGTAAGGAAAAAAATGAAAGGATCTCTTAGATGAAGGTTTCATCAGTTCTAGTATTTCTTTGTGGATTGCTTTCTTTTTTTCATGCATAAGTTGATGGTTTCCCCTGGGAATACATAGGTGGTCGGTTGGTGAATAAGGGAATTAGGGCGTCCTCCTCATGGGGTGGATCCTGTATGCATTTTCTTTATGTGTATATACTATATGGGGTACTTTGGTGGTAGAACATAGTGGTTGATAGAAACTAAGCTTAATCCTAGATGCTTGATCTTAGTAAAAGAAGTATGTTAGCTAAGGGATAACAATATGAGAATTATGGGGGTAAATTGGTAGGTTGGATGAGGTGTGTGAAATGGGTAAGGTTTTTGGCTTGGTGAATATAATATAGGGAAAGTTGTGACTTATAGACCGGAGGTTCAGGTTGAACAGATAGATTGGGGTTCTAGTCATTAGATGGGTTAGAGCATGGAGTTTGTGTGACTATACTGGGATCTAGGTAGCATATGGATGAATAAGGTTTTGGGTATTAGGAAAACTAAGTGTTCCTAGAGTACATCCTTTGTGAGACCTAATAGAGTGAAATATTATGCTTATAGGTGTCATGGGATGAATCACGAGGATTAATCTAAAATTTTCTTTTAGCGGTGGACTCTAAGGGAATGTCAGGTTGTATATTCTAATGATTCTCTTCTATCTTGGTTAAGAGGGTACTCTAGTAGTGTTGCATACATTCTTATAGAACTTATTCCTAAGGTTCGTATTTTGTATTCTCCTTATTCCCTGGATATAAGTCTTGACTTTACATTACATTACCTATGGTATATGTGGCTGTGTTTCTTTATGTATCCAGTCCTAAAGACTCCTTTTATGGTATGGTTATGTCAGGATAGTTATTCATTATGGTCTAGGTGGTTTCTATGAAGTACTTAGTGCCTATGATGCCCTGTCTTATTTTGGGAGTCTTACCAGGGTGACATGGATAATTCCTGCAATTTGGTTCCTTAATGACCCTTTCTATGATTAGGGTAGTAGTGTCCTGGAAACCATGGCGGTGTTTTGAAAATAAGGAATATAGAAGTGCCTAAGTAGGGGAGAGTCTAGGGTGACTACTAAAGTTAAGTTTTTGGAAGGCGAGGTAAGGTTGTTATGAGAAATAGTTAGGAAAGGAATAAGTGGTGAAAACCTTTGTGAAAGTTATAGGGGGTGCTAGATCTTTGGAAGGATAGATCATACCGCGGGCATTTAAGTGATAGGCTTGAATGTTCTGATTGGTAGATATACCAATAGTTGTGTTGGGTACCTAAAAAGCTTAGTAGGGCCTTGGTATTTGGCTATAATAATGGAAGCAAAATAGTGTTATGGGTGGATAAAGGGAATAGAGTCCCATGGCCTAAGTTAGCTCTTCTTGCTTTGGATAGGCTTGAACATGGAAGTGGTGTATATCTAGATTCAAGCTCTCGTAGTGATGTGTCTTTAGGAAATTTTAAGTTGAATTGGACTTGCTTTCTAGCATGAGTTTCTTCCACACGGTATTCTATGTGGTTGTATAGAGGTAAAGTATGGATCGTCCTTCGTTGGTTATTTCTTTGGGGTGGTATTACTATCTGGGATCCTTTTCTCCTTAAGAAGGTCCCGATGAGGATCTTGGGTTGGTAAGTTCGCCGGTTGCGAACAAAAAGGTATGGCTTCGTTAAAGGTTCTATGGTGGAACCAAAAGCCCGAGGAAGCCATTTAGGAGGCAGAAGGGGACATCGAGTCTAAGTATCCGCATTGCTTTTTCCTTCTGGAAACTTATGTGTAAGGTATGTGTTCTTCGTCTCATCTTGGTTTGCGAACTTGGTTAAAGAAAATGAATGGTTTCTCTTGCATATTTGTTTTCTAACTTAGTTAGAGGTCAGAATAGAGGTGTTGGGGTGTAAATCGTGCTTGGGATATATGGTGGTCCTCTCATCTTGATCTATGTCTTCGTTTTCTAATTTGGTTGGAGGGAAATTTGATAGGTGTTAATGTGTTATCTCATGCTTGTTCTTACCCTTACCCATTATTCGAGGACGAATGAACCTAAGTGGGGGAGATTGAAACACCCTAAACCTTTGCCCTCACAAAATTTCATGAGTTTTGGACACTCTGGGCAAGGTATGACTCAAGGGTGCCAATTGTACCCTTGATACGGTTTGAAGATGGATCACTCATAGGGTAGTAGGTTTGGCATGGTTACTGTCCAAGATAGGACTCAACATCATACTAGTCGTAAGGCCGGATACGAGGTGTATGATGCCAAGTCGTATGATCCTTGTTGGTTGGTCCTATGGAAACTATCCAAGATATGGTTTATGGTATGGTTTGGGGTACCATTAGTACCCTAAGGTATGAGTTAGGCTGGTGTTCTCATATGTTGGTCAGTCTAGGGGACCATGGTGAAGGGTTGGTATGAGCTAGAGTACCACTTGTACCCTAGGGTACGGGTAAGTGGGTTGGGTCGTACCCTTCTGGGAATTGATTTAGGGTACGGGTTAGGGGGTTGGGTTGTACCCTCCTAGGAATTGATTTTCAGCTTTTAAGTGAGGGTAGTACGGACATTTCCTACCCCAAAACCCTTATGTCCCCACATTATATAATCCCTAAGAGAATGTTTTTACTCTATTGTTAAACTTTCATTGGAACTATTGCATGGTGTGGTTTGGTAGTAGAACCCTAAATGGATTTGGATAGTTTGTACAGTTTGAATGGTATAAATATTTTAAATGATTGGAATGATTTAAAATGGTATGAATGGTTTGAAATGGTTAAATGGCAAAGCCTTGGTGGCTATGAAATTATTTTGAATGAAAACCTTGCAAGGTACACGAGAATTCCCCCAAGTGAATGAAATGATGAAATTGGTTTGAATATTGAATGTCTTGTGCGGTACAGGGGAATCCCCCAAGAAAATCTTAATCATGAAATACTTGTGAAGTACAGGGGAATCCCCAAGTAAGCTTAATGATGATGTACTTGCGAGGTACATGGGAATCTCCCAAGTAAACTAAATAATGTAACCAATGGGGCACATGGGAATCCCTTAAGGTTGGCTAAGGATATTGCTTGCAAGCTATAGTTGGTATGATGATACCACTAATTATAGCCTTGGTGAATAATAATGGAATAAAGGTTTAGTTGAATGGTAATGGATCAGTTGCTGGAGTTGTTGGATAAGGGATTTATTCAACCTAGTGTTTTACCTTAGGGTGCACCTGTCTTGTTTGTGAAGAAAAAGGATAGGTCTATGCATATGTGCATGAATTATCGATAGCTGAACAAAGTGAAGGTTAAGAATAAGTGTCCTCTTTCTATTACTAATGATCTATTTAATTAGCTTCAGGGTGCTTCAGTGCTTTTGAAGATTGATTTGAGATCCGAGTATCACCAGTTGAGGATTAGAGCTTCAGATATTTAGAAGATAGCTTTTTGAACTAGATATGATCATTATGAGTTCTTGGTCATATCCTTTGAATTTACCAATGCCCCAGCTACGTTCATGGAGTTGATGAGCCAGGCATTCCAACCGTTTCTCGACTCTTTTGTTATTATATGTATAGATGATATCATGATTTATTCCAAGAGTGAGGCCGATCATGAGGAACATTTGAGGATTTTTCTTTAGAGATTGGAGGGATAAGAAGTTGTATGCTAAGTTCTCCAGGTGTGAGTTTTAGTTAAAGTCTGTCTCTTCCTTAAGTCATGTGATGACTAAAGAGGGTATTATGGTTGATCCATCCAAGATTACAGCGGTTCATGATTGGTCCAGGCCTACTTCGCCCACCTAGATTTAGAGTTTTGTTGGCTTGGAAGGTTACTACTGGTGTTTTATTAAGGTTTTTTCTTCTATCATAACTCCATTGACCAAGTTGACTCAGAAAAAGATTTCCTTTCAATGGTCCAATGCTTGTAAAGCGATCTTTTAAAAGCTCAAGAACTTGTTGACTTCAGCTCTTTTCTTGACTTTGCCCAATGAGGGTGTGGGTTTTACCATTTTTATGTTAATTTAGGTGTTGGGTTAGGTGATGTTTTGATGCACAAGGTAAGGTGATTGCGTATGTTTTTCGTCACTTGAGGCCTTATGAGAGGAATTATCCTACACATGATTTAGAGTTATGCGCGGTTGTTTTTGCTTTAAATTTATGGAGGCACTACTTATATGAAGTTCATTGCATGATTTTCTCTGATCATCATAGCCTTAAATATTTCTTTATCCAGTAAGACCTTAATATGAGGCAGTACCATTGGCTTAAGTTGCTTTAGGATTATGACTTGACTATTTTCTATCATTTGGGCAAGGCTAATGTAGTTGCAGATGCCTTGAGCCGGAAGTCGACTAGCATGGGTAGTTTGTCGCATCTTTTGACCTAGGAGAGGCCTTTGGCCTTAGAGTCTCAGTCTTTAGATAACCAGATGGTTAGACTTAATATTTCAAACCCTAGGTGTGTTTTGGCATTCATGGAGGATATGTCGTCTTTGATGAAGTAGATTCGAGCTCATCAGTTTGATGATCTTAGATTGAGATTGATTCGGGATAAGGTGTTGAGTGGTGAGACAAATGAGGCCTCATTTGATTCAGATGGTGTTTTAAGGATTAGAAGTTAAGTTTGTGTGTTGAGAGTAGGTGGTTGGATTAGATTGATTTTGGAGAAAGATCATTGTTCTAGGTATTCCATACATTGGAAGTGACTAAGATGTATTGTGATTTAAGACAATATTACTGGTGGGGTGGTATATAGAAGGATAATTGATTTTATAGATCGTTGCTTATGTTGCCAGTAGGTGAAGGTCAAGTATTTAAGACATAGTGGAAATAGGAATGGATCACTATGGACTTTCTGACTGGATTGCCCCGTACTTCTCATGGTTCTGATAGTGTTTGGATTATCGTGGTGGATCAATTGACCAAATATGCTCACTTCATTCTGATTTAGGTCTCTTTCAGTGCTAAAAGGTTAGCCCATATCATGAGATTGTGCATCTTCATGGTGTACAAGTGTCTATTATCTCTGATCGAAGTTCAATGTTCACATCTCACTTTTGAAAGACCTTTCAGGATGAGTTGCATAATTGAGTTGATCTTAGTGCAATATTTCACCCCCAGACTGACGGGAAGTTAGAGTGAACTTTCAGATTTTAAGGGATATGGTCCACGCATGTGTGATGGACTTTAATGGTCAGTAGGAGAAACATCTAACATTGGAAGAGTTTATGGACAATTAGTAGTATTGTTATGGCTTTTTTAGGCCTTGTATGATAGGTGTTGTCGCTTTCAAGTTTTTTGGTTTAAGGTTTCTGAGATTAGAACTTGAGGTATGGACCTGCTTCGTAAGTATTTAGATAGAGGTTGGGTCATTCAAGATAGGCTCGAGCAGCTCAAACTAGAAAGAATTGCTATGCAGATTGTAGACTTCGTGCCTTGATATTTGGTGTTGGTGATCATGTTTTCCTTTGAGTTTTGCCCATGAAAGGTGTGATAAGGTTTGGGAAGAGGGGCAAGCGTATCCCCAGGTATATTGAGCCATTTGAGATTCTTTGAACTATTAGGGACGTGGCGTATAAGTTAGCCTTACCCTCAAATTTATTAGTTGTTCATCCAGTTTTTCATGTTTACATGCTTCGCCATTACATTTTGGATGAGTTTCATGTCATTCGTTGGGAGTCAGTTCAGTTAGATGAGAGATTGTCTTTTATTGAGGAGCCTGTCTCCATCTTGGCTAGGGATGTTAGGCGGTTGCGTTCTAGAGATATTCCGGTGGTTAAGGTCCAGTGGAGGCATCGACCTGTAGATGAGGCTATTTTGGAGGTCGAGTTTGATATGTGTAGTTCTTATCCCTGACTTTTTGTCGATTTAGGTAATTCCCTTGCCTTTAGTTTGAACTAGATTTTTTAGTGGTGGATGATGTAAATATCTAATTTTTGGTGATTTATGTGAAATATTCATTTCTTTGTGATTTGACCATTTTAGCCCTCCCCGTGATTTCTTTGTGGCATTTCTGGAGTGTGGGGATGATTGGCATGGTTCCTAGTGTATTTCACTGTAATTTATGTGATATTGTGGTCTTTAGTGTCTTGAGAAGCCTTATAGTTGAATTCGGTTAACATTTATTGATCTGTGCATAGAATGGCAAAACAAACTGAGCCAGCAGATCCGGATCATCGATTTTAGGGTGCCAACATAGATGGTATGATTTTATGGCTTTTATATCTCATTTCGACCCTTGATCTGAAAAGTTGCGAAATTAGATTTTGGGGATCAACTTTGTGAAAATAATATTTTTTTCCAAAAATTTGATATCGCGAATGATTTTGAAGTGTCGAATTTGATAGGGTAGCATAGTTCATGTACGTTCTCAGAATTTTGAATGAATTCCGAGGAGCCCACGAAGACTTAGAATTCTCCAAGTCTCCAACTGGTGCACCTCAGCTTATGCAGCCGCTAAAGCACAACTTTGGACATTTTAGCGGCTAGAGCTAAAGTACCATGAGGTCATTTTAGCGGCCAGCTGCCTTGGGAGCAAGGGCGCTTTAGTGACCCTTGTCTGCTATAGTGGAGGGTGCTAAAGCAGCCCTTATCCGCTAGGGGACTACCCCTCTTGGCTAATACTGCTAAGTGGTAATAGACCGCTAAAATGGCGAGTTGACCACTTTACCTATGACCCTGAGTATAAATATTTCTTTTTCATCTTTTTCAACATTTTTCGGACTTAGAGCTTAGGGTTTCACAAATTTTGAGCATCCTTCCATTTCTAAGCTTGGGTAAGCTCCAAAACACCTATTTCAACTACTTTCCTTCAATTTTATCATTTAAATCTTGTTAAAATACGGATTTTAAAGTGAAAATTAGGAATTTTGGCCTGGAAGGCCTAAAAAAATTGCATTTATCCGGTTTAAACCCCAATTTCAACCTATTTTCACTTGGGTGAATTTCTAATCTCATAATTATCACTTTTCTCTCAATTTCATCTTCAAAATGGGTTTCAGAGGATTTTACGGTAAAACTTAAAAATGGTTTTTCGTCGATTTGAACCTCGTTTTAGCTCAATTTTGCTTGGGTTTTCAACTGTTGATTCCTAAGAGAATGGGGATCATGTTTCAAAAATAAAATCATGATTTTACCCTTCTTTTTTGAAAACCAATTTCGGGGTTCGTTTCGACCCTGACTCAAAGTTAGGCAATATGGGTATCATTGGTTTTTTTTTATGCTTAGATTCTATAATTTTATGTCCTAGTTGATTCCGAGTCTGTTCATGGGAGTAAGGATTTAGATTGAAGGCTTTAAGACTAGTTTTCAGCCTTCGAGGTGGTTATGGCTTAACTTTCTTCATACTGAGTTGGGTAGTTAATATTGGTACAAAATCACGATAAGGGTATGGGAACTAATCATGAAAATGGCTATGTTGTTGTGTTGTGCCCATATGGGGGCCTATATATTGATGTTATTTAGCGGTATTGAAATATTAATTGCTATGTGTGACTATGTGGGCTCCTATACGCATATGTGGAAATAAGTTGTATTCTTGTTTATTTAAAAAGCCTCAATGGTGACTTTTTAATGTATTTCATTCTATTGGCATATGGATTATGTTGGATTCGTAGATGGTTGGATTAATGAGTAGATTTTGGCTCATTTGGTTGGTCAATTAGTTGGATATGGAAATTTCTTATTCTAATTAGTTGTGAACATTACATCCTCATATCATATTCATTCATGAAATATTGATACCACCCTGGAAATATTAAAAATATTGGAAACACTAGCTTTTTTCGAACAGAGAATGTGACATCCTTAAACCCCTCTACCGATGGATGTGCCGAGAAGAGTTATGGATATTGATATTGGATAATGGTTGAATACGGGTTGGGGAACCCCCCATGGGTCCTACACCGGGAAGCTTTAGCTCCATAGGTGTATACGGAGGTTGTGCGACAACCTCGAGCATCATCATTATTATCATCATTATCAATATCATCTCCATGACATTGTAATTACTTTGCATTTTCCTGTGAGATATTATCTTTCCTAGATGTGATACCTGTCTATGTGTACTTCTTCCTTTGTATTTATATGTGTAATAACTGTATAGTTATGTTTCTCTCTCGAATTGTTGTGTATGTGAATATTATAGAAATACTAGTAGAGACAGTGTGGGCTACTGTTTGGGACATTTTTTGGTTGCAGATGATGTGCCCTTAGTGTGTATTTTGTATGCTTTATATTCTACTTTGCTAAGTCGGTCTATGATACCTACTGAGTAAAAGTGGATCATACTCACCTCTTACTGCACCTTTTCGATGTATATCTAGGTTTAAGTGTGCCTCACGGTGGTTGATTTGAGCGATATTTGGAGCTTTTTAAGGTAGCGATTGATTTCCTACATCCGGAGAGGACTACTGCCTTTCCTTATTTAGACTACGTCTATAATGCCCCAAGTCTGGTACCCCAGACGCTACACGGTGCTCATAATCCCGAAGGACCACAAGCTAACCCTTGACTAATATCTGTAACTGAGTACTGAATAATACACTGTAAAGATGCGGAAAACTGACAAAAAACTTACCATAAGGTTCAAACATCTCAAATACAACTGAATACTGAATACTAATACAACTGTCTAAATATCTAGACTGAAAAACTCTAGTATGAATATCTGAATAAGGAGTAGAATGGGACAATCCCTCAACTAACTCCATCTACTGAAAATACTGAATTTAATGCAATAAAGTGAAATAAGAACCATCCCCGAATGATGAGGACTCACTGCTATCTACTACTACTAGCTGAATCTGGACTGCTAAGGGTGCTCTGGAGCTCGTGCTTCTGAACCTATGGTATAAAATACCATAGCGCAAGAAAGTATATGTCAGTACGTCAAAATATACTGATATGCTAGATGAGGTAAGGCTAAATGAAAAGGCTCATATGCATGAACAATAGCTGACTGAATAACATGCGTATACTGAATGAGAAATTACATGCATGAATGCATAAACTATAACTGAAATCATAGTAACACTGAATACTGAGTTCGACTAACTGGATTATTGATAACTGGGTTTACTGATGCTTAATTCTAAATGCTAATTTACTGACATTTGAGTTTACTAACACTGGGATACTGAATAACTGAGTCTACTGATATTGATCTCAGAGTTTTTCAAAAACCGATTGACTGTATCTGAGATCAGTCCTATCTAGCGGGTGATCTCTGAATCTACTGATACTGATTCTGATTGATTGTACCTGAGATCAGTCCTATTTAGCGGGTGATCTCTGAATCTCTGGATGGTGAAAATGATTGACTGTATTTGAGACCAGTCCTATCGAGCGGGTGATCTCTAAATTCTATGAAACTATCTAAGTTCCTTACTAAGCT
This sequence comes from Capsicum pubescens, assembly GCA_030864215.1. NCBI lineage: Eukaryota > Viridiplantae > Streptophyta > Magnoliopsida > Solanales > Solanaceae > Capsicum > Capsicum pubescens. Next base: position 96,633,760 of record CM061549.1, on the reverse strand, counting down.
GAGTAACTGTATGTAACAGTCCTGATTTCTGTAATACTGCACTGAGTTCTATTTCTGAGATTGAATCTGAAACTGAGACTGTGGGAGGTAGTCATATAACCGACATGCCCTGAATCTGAACTAGTGTGGTCCAATCTATAACCCCAGTTAGAAGGGTGTCAGTACCGTGCCACGGGTAAAGACAACTACTATGGAGTCAGTCCTAATCTAATGGGTGACCCCTGAGATCAGTCCTGTACTAGCGGGTAATCCCTGAGTATGTCAGTTCTATCTAATGGGTGACATCTCATGCCTATGCTAGCTACGTAGTTCTGGAACTTAGGGATTGCTTCTAGGGATCTCAGTCCTATTTAGAGGGCGAGCCCCCATCCCTAGGCTCGCTCGGTGCTGAATCCTACTCCCACCTGAAAGACACTGGACTGATTTCCTAGTTCATACTAGGCTTGACTGAATAGTTACTGATCGTACTAATTAAATAAACTGAACTGATATCACTGAGTTCCATTGACTGACGGAATACTACTGAATTCTGTTATCTGACTGAATGCTACTGAGTTTCTGGACTGAATACTTGAATACTACTGAGGTCTGAACTGGAATAGACTGTTATTGAGATTACATGCAACCAAATGGGCTTAAGGACATGAAAGTATCGGGGAATTATAGAGTATCTCCTCCTTGGGACATTATGTCTCTCTAAGAATGCTTACTTTACTGAGATACTGGGAAAACTGAGGCGATGCACAAGGCACCTATGAATTGGATCATGACTGAACATCTGGGATCTGAAGCTGATACATGATACATGAACTGAGCTAATCATGAAACTACTGGGACTTTCTATCTTGGAATAGTTTCATTCCTAAGATTTCTAATAGTATGACTAAATGGAAAGATGGGAAACAAACTATACGAATCTGACTGCCTGACTGTTAAACTGAATTTCTGGCTTTACTAACTAACTCATGCTAAAAACTTAAGCTGAAATGGGAGCAAAGGATCTAACAATGCATATCATGAAAATAAAGGACTTATAACGTACCCGAATCTATGTTAGGGGAACTTCCCTGATCATGCGAGTCTGGAGTGCATAAAATCTATTCTGACGTAGACCACTAGTTGTACTGGAAGTGGATCCCTGTTGACGCAAGTATTTACCCCTCTGAGCCAAAATTCTACACTCTCGCAACCTTTTCCTAGCTTACCACAACCAAAGCATACCTCACTTCCTGCTGTATATGCACCTAGGTAGTTCTTACCATATTCTTCACAAAGCAGATAGGTACGCTCACTTATCACACTACCCTGGGATTTGGAGCATGGCCCTCCATCAAGATTGCCACCCCTGAAGTTTGGTACTGGTGAACTAGCTGAGGATGGATCTGGCACTGAAAACTTCTGACTATGCTGAGAACGGTTACCACCCTATGACCCTGGCTGAGAAAAACTAAAACTACCTATTCTGGATTTCTTATTCACTCTCTCTCTCTCCTTAGCATTTTTTGCCTCAATCTGCTGAGCGTGCATCATTAGTCTAGAAAGATCCATATCTCTATTGAGCATAGTAGTCCTACACTCCTTAACCACTAACCCAGACACACTGGTCACAAACTTACTCATGCTAGATCTAGGGTCAGCAATCTGCCTAGGAACATACTTAGATAATTGATTAAACTTGAGGGAATACTCCTTCACTGTCATAGAGCCTTGTCTTAGGTTCATGAACTCTTCTACCTTAGATTTCCTTATCTCAAGTGGGAAAAACTTATCTAAGAATGCATCCTAAAATATCTGCCAAGTCATGGGAGCTGCATCCTTCCCTCTACTCTTCTTCCACATCACTACTCAATCATGAGAACCATCCTTCAACCTATAGGATGCCAATTCTACACTCTCCTCTACAGAGACATGCATAATTTAGGTGATCTTCTTCACCTCCTCAAGATAAAGTTGTGGGTGGTCCTCGCCTACAATTGACCCAAAGAGTTCTGGCGGGTTCATTCTCATGAAATTTCTGATCCTGGCTGTGGATAAATCCCCATCTTGCTGAGGTTGGGCTGTGGCCTGATGGTTACCCTGAACACTAGTTTTCGCAGCTTGGGCTAGCGCTCGAAAAGCTGCCCAAAACTCTACATGTTACACATTCTCATTCGAAAGATCTACGGATTGAGGTGGCTGGTTATCATTTCTATGGGCATTATCTCTGCGAGAAGGCATATTCTATAATTGAAAGAAAGAATGGATTAGACTGAGAGTCTTAACTTGAGCTCATGCTCACTCGCATGACATGACACCCATGCACAAGTCTTTACTAGATGCAACTTTCAGACTTCCTAGGACGTTGTTGAACCTTAGGCTCTGATATCAAGTTTGTAATGCCCCAAGTTTGGTACTTCGGACGCTACACGATGCTTATAATCCTGAAGGAACACAAGCTAACCCTTGACTGATATCTATAACTGAGCACTGAATAATTATAACACCCCAAATCTGGTACCCGAAATGCTACACGGTGCCCATGACCCCGAAGGACCACAAACTAACCCATAACTGATATCTGTACCTGTACACTGCATAATATATGTTTATAAATATGGAAACAAAGGCTGATAGGCCATAAGGTTTAATGATGTAACATAACTGATAAAAGTAAAACATCTGAATGGCGTATGGAATACCCAAAACAATTGAAATAAACTGTCTAAACATAATAGTCTGAAGAGCCTCTAACAGTCTGAATAAAGAGTAGATGGAACATGTCCCCAACTAACTCCGGCTACTGAAATAAATTGAGTACGAAAATAATAAAAAAATAATCATGTCCTCGAAGCTCTGGAGCTCATGCCTCGAAACCTATGGCATAAAGTAAAACAACATAGCGCGAATGCGTTAGTACGATGGAATGTAATAATATGCATATGAGGTAGGCTAATGCAAAGATTTCATATGCATGAACTATACTAACTGACTGAACAATATGAATGAGAGAATACATGTATGAATAAGAGACTGTAACCGAATTCATGATAATATTATTACTGAGTCTGAGTACTAATAACATGGAAATTCTGATAACTGATGTAACTGATATTCTGAGCAATTGTGTCTAACAGTCTAGGTTCTGATGGAACTAGCTGAGTACCGTACTGTACTAAGTTGAGTGTATCTGACAGTCCTGACTTCTGAAGAGCTATTAAAGTTCTTTTACTGAAATTGAATGACTGTATATTACAGTTCTGATTCTATAACTGAAATTGTGGGAAGTAGTATCTAACCGACATGCCCCAAAATGCACCATAATAGTTGAGACGGGGTCCAATCTATGCCCTGATTAGAAGGGTTTCAATACTTCACCACTGGTAAGGACAAACTATGAGTGACCCTGATATAACAGGTAACTCTATCGAGAATGGTGGGAACCCTCATATAACAAATTAAGCCACCTCATCTACCCTCATATAATAGGCTATGATGTCTCAACCTACACTAGCTACATAGTTTTGGAATGCAAGGATTGCTTCTAAGAATGACACCCTCATATAACAAGTGCGTTCCCACCCTTGGGTTCGCTCGGTGCTAATTCCTTCTCCCATCTGAATAGACACTGAACATGATTATCTGAACTGGATTAGACTGAATTCATGGAGTTCCATTGACTGATGGAATACTACTGAGATTACTGAATTACTGAGCTTTTTCCTGAGTCACATGACTAATTGAGTTCTATGGATCATGGCTTAACTGAGGATATCATGATAAAATGACACTGGCTCTAGGCACACAACTATATTTTTTGGGTACAAGTACTCCCAGGACTCGATAGAAGGAAACTGACAAGGCATAACTTTCTTGAATACATGACCAACATCAACAATCCATAATACAATAAGTTGGGGATTTCATGAAGTACATAGTTATCATAGTCTTGTAAATGAATGGGAATAGATATCAAAATATCAATATTTCATCAACTAGTCCCATAAGTAATCCTTCAAACATTCATAATGCACAACAATATTATAGAAGTCATTTTGATAATAAAGGTTACGCATGCATTTATCATTTGGATCACAATTTAGCTATAAGGCATAATTTATATACCTTTAGGCATTTTATCAAACACCTTACATGCACAACTTAAGGCATAGGTGAAATCATCAAATTTTACAAATCATAAACCACCAAATTCATGGATTTCAATTCATATGCTAACGTAGTTTCATAATTTCACATAAAGATCCCAACTTGCGAATCAAAACAACAACCATCACATAAACTTGAACAACCCACAACATAATAAGATGATTCATAATTTAAATAGGGTTCTTGATCTTTATGGATGAAAGGAATCCATAAATCAACACAACGCATACCTTAGTTCGTGATCCTACAAAGATTGACGGAGAAACTTATTGAATTTAAATCCCCCAATTGGAACCCTAGCTTGTTTTTGAGAGGTTTTTGAGAAAAATAAGTATATTTTGCTTCAATTGGGGCTAAATCCCTTGTTTGGGAGCTTATATATGGGTGGAAAAGGACCATTTTGCCCTTAAAACAACCCAAAATCGAAGTGTTTACGTCACTTGGGCCATAAGATATACGGCACACACCTTATCACATAATCTAGGTTGTGCGGTGCACACCTTATCGCACACATTAGGTTGTGCGTCACATAAATTATGGCATAAGTTAGGTTGTGCGTCGCACACCTTATATTAGGCGACACACTCCAATTTGCAAAGCCATAACTTCTTGCTCGGGTGTCGGATTTTGGTAAAATTGGTATCGTTGGAAAGATAATTTGATTCTGTACAATTTGGTGGTTCTAAACCTTCCAAAATACAACATATACATCAGGTTATTCTCGTTCAATGATGACCCTTGTGGAATCAAACACTAAAACTTGAGGAATTCAAAGGCTCTTTGCTTGCCTTACCCTAAGTGACTCTTATGAACATACTTAACACATTAAGAGCTCTATTATTACTAGGATACTCATTGTAAGTCATGTACTCAAATATGAATCACAGGATAGGAGGTTTCATATGTAGGAACAATGGTTTATTTTCTAGCATAGAAATTTATGGGGTATTACAATATCTCCTCCTTGGGAACATTCATCCTCAAATGAGACTGACTGAAAGGTGAGAGATGATAAACTGAAGTACGTACAAGACCTACACTACTAAAATATGACTTCATGACTGACATGACTGTTAGGCTGAACATATCATACTGAACATGCATATCTTATGCATCGGTAACTGATTCATAAATGCATGACTGAAGATGCAATGGTACTTAGTACCAAGTTTATAACGGAATTTTGAGGATGAAAATGAATACCAAGTTTGTTACAAAACTAAAAATGATAATTGATACCAAATTTATAACTCAAATTTGGACACAGAACTGAACAATCTTAAGAAAAGCTATTACCTTGAGCTGAGTTTGAGTTAGCGGAAAAAAGGTGAGGATACTTGGTCCGCATGTTTGCTCCTGTTTCCCAAGTAGATCCCTCAACAGACTTGTTCCGCCAAAGAACTTTGACTAGAGGAACTTCTTTGTTCCTCAGTCTGCGAATCTGATAGTCAAGGATTTCGACTGGAATTTCTTCGAAAGAGAAGTTGTTCTGAATATCTATGCCCTCTATAGGGACTACAACTGATGAGTCACCTATGCACTTATCAATAAAGGATACATAGAACACTGCACAAACTGAGGGTAGATCTGAAGGCAATTCGAGCTTATAAGCTACTTTGCCGAAGCGACTGAAAATTGAAGGGACCAACATATCGGGGACTGGGTTTTCCCTTCTTTCCAAATCTCTTAACTTCCTTCATGGGAGAGATCTCTAGATACACATAGTCACCAATCTTGAACTCGAGATCCTTTACTGAACATGCATGAATAGGAACACGAGAACATAGCTGAGTCTGAAATGCGATGTGTGAACTGAATACTGTGAACTGAATATCGTGAGCTGAACCGAGCCCCTAAATACATGGCTCATGACTGAGATTGAAACTTGAGAGTCAACTTATGAGTACCCCCACTCCAAAATGGATTCATTACATGAGGAAAGAATGGGATGTTTATGTCATAAAATTTTGGGGGCTCATAGTGTATCTCCCCCTTTGGGACGCTATGTCCTTTGAAGAGTGTTGACTTGGCTGAGATGTTGAGAAAAACTAGAGCAATGCATAAGGAAACTACAAACTGAATTATGATTAATTATCTGAGATCTGAAACAGAGTCATAATACATAGACTGAGCTGAGCTTGTTTCTATCTAGTTGGTTTATCTGAGAATGGTTACATTCATGAGACTTTAGATAGTACATCTGGATGGAAGGGATGGGAACCCAAGCCATGTGTACTTGTCTGTCTGACTGCTAAACTGAATTACTAGCTTTGTGGATTAACTCATACTGAAAACTTATAATCAATAGGAGCCTTTCTTTAAAACTCTTTTTGTAGAGTTATAGTGGCTTTAGGGTGCAATAAAACCTTGGCGTGATCTGATTAAGATAGCTGAATAAGAAAATCATCACTTGGCTAAATTTTGGTAAGATGAGTTGAGGTCTGCGAATATGATTTAAGATGAGGTGACTAAGACTCCTGTACTGCAATTGAGACTACTCAAAAGATTCACGTGGATGCTGAGCACAAGTGCATAAATATTTTGACTTATTTGATTAATTGGAAAACTGATAGCTAAATACTAGGCATGTAAGATTGAACTGTACTTAGTCTGAATAACTGGACTGAGGCTATAGAATATTATGCATATGAGGTAAGAACTAACTGAGTAACATGAGGTAACTTGAGCATGGATTCATGAGGTTTGTATTATTTGTGAATGCAGGACCAAATGTACGACATGATTTGGAAATATTCTGTAAACTGAGGTACTTAAATACTAATAACTGAGTAACTGACAATTGTACGCCAGGGTCAAGCAAGTTTGAAACTGAACTGAGTTTCTGATCTGATTACTAAACTGAAGCTAACACTATAACTAAGTCTATAACTGGGACTCATAATGGAACTAAATGTTGGGTACTGATAACTAAATACTGATAACTGAGGTTTAGACTGATACTGAAGTACTTAATTCTGAGACTGAACACTAATCACTGAGTATTGAATACTAAAACTATAACTAAGATGACAACTGAGTTTTGATAGTTACGTAATAATGACTGACATAAGTCAAGGATTTGAATGTACGCTCACACTCTGTACTTTCCCAACTTATAAATACTATCTCTTGCTAGCCATTTACTTGCACACTAACATGATATTCAAGCCTATCTTCATAACTACACCCTCTTGTACAATAGGCATGCAACAATCTTATCTTAATATGTAACATCTATTCTCTCCCATCTATGCAACTTCTCATCACTACATAGTTTTCACAAAGAGAGCTCACTGAAGGGTTGAATCAGGAGGACCTGAAGCATAAATGGATACTAACTGAACTTTGACACTTGACTGAAGCCTAAGGAATAGAATCTAAACATCATGGATTCACCAAGAGGTCTAAACTAAGGATATGCATAACATTGTCTGAATTTAACGGATCAGTAGGGGTGTAGCAGGAGTCACGAAAGTTGAGTATACTGTAGAGCATGATATGTGTACATGAGTCATGAGCTTCATGACCTGAGTTTGAAGTTTTCTGTATTCATGAGATATGATTTGTATTACTTAGGGGAATAGAACTGAACTCCTTATGCTGGGAACTGGAATCGTACATGATTCTATGAAAAGCATGCGAATATAATCTGGGTTCATGGAACTGAGATGTGAAGCATGTGTAGGCTGCTGACTGGAGTTTGAAACTTTACACTTAGATAAGAATGGGTCTAGAATCGTTTTCCCATTACTTCCTTTCTATACGTACTGGTACTACTACTGGAATCTGAGGGCCTGACTTGGTCACTTGGTCTATCATCTCCCCTTTAGCTTTAAGCTATAATCATAAGTCTGTGAATACTTTACTAAACTCTGAACTGAACTGCAATCATCATTACATACTTATACTCTGTTCAACACATGGTTGACTTACTAAACACACCATCTACTTCTGTTTCTTCATAGACTACTAATATCACATATCCTAACTCACATCCCCACCTTCATACTTAGTATCAATTCAATAAACTTAAATTCTTGCTAGCACTGTTCAATCCTACTAATTTACTTTGGTACAACTATCCCCATGAATACACAATCTGTTCAATACGGATAATATTATCCCAACTCTACTACTGCTAAACTCCTGGGTTCATGCATCTAACTCTTGGTCATATGCTATCATAAGATTCTGAAAAGGGGTCTGATGTCATAGCTAGATTCGAGTTCGTTGACGAGTTCTCATGATCATGAATAAAATCTGTACAACTTTGGAACATAACAGAACTAATGGGATACTTTTTAGCCTGTGGGCAGTCCCATAACTCTCCGTGGGGACTGTCTGAGAAAACCCTATCTCTAGGACTTTGAGCTTAATTGTTTTTGTTACCTTGAAAGTAAGGTGGAGTTGACATGAGTGAAGCATGATGAGAATATCCATGAGTTTCCTAAAGAACCTTTCTATAGCACGATCTGAAACATAAAAGAAGGGAAACTGTTCCTAAAATATCTCATAGCCTCCTGCACATAAGTGTGGTGCACAACACACCCATGCGCAAGACTCTACTAGGTGCGGCTTTCAGACTTCCTAGGACACTATTGAACCTTAGGCTCTGATACCAAGTTTGTAATACCCCGAATCTGGTACCCATAATGCTACACGGTGCCCATTACCCTGAAGGACCACAAGCTAATCCATGACTAATATCTGTACCTGTATACTGCATAATATATGTATATAAATGCGGAAACAAAGGCTGATAGGCTATAAGGTTCAATGCTGTAACATAACTGATAAAAATATAACATCTGAATAGGGTATGGAATACCCAAAACAACTGAAATAAACTGTCAAAACATAATAGTCTGGAAAGCCTTTAACTGTCTGAATAAGGAGTTGATGGGACATGTCCCCAACTAACTCCGGCTACTGAAATAAACTGAGTACGAAAATGATAAAATAATAATCATGTCCTCGAAGGATGAGGACTCACTGCTAGCTCTGACTACTGACGCGGGAATACTACTAGTGCTTTGGAGCTCATGCCTCGAAATCTATGGCGTAAAGTAAAACACCATAGTGAAAATGCATCAGTACGATGGAATGTACTAGTATGTATGTGAGGTAGGCTAATGAAAAGGTTTCACATGCATGAACTATGCTAATTGACTGAACAATAGGAATGTGATAATACATGCATGAACTATGCTAATTGACTGAACAATAGGAATGTGATAATACATGCATGAATAAAAGACTGTAACCAAATTCGTGATAATATGATTACTGAGTCTGAGTTCTGATAACATGGAAATTCTGATAACTGATGTAACTGATATTCTGAGCGACTGTGTCTGATAGTCTAGGTTTTGATGGAACTAGCTGAGTCCCGTACTGTTTTGAGTTGACTATATCTGACAGTCCTGAATTCTAAAGAACTATCTGAGTTATTTTACTAATACTGAATGACTATATCTGACAGTCTTGATTCTATAACTGAAACTATGGGAAGTAGTATCTAACCGACATGCCCCAAAATGCACCATAATAGTTGACTAGGGTTCAATCTATTCCCTGATTGGAAGGGTGTCAATACCACACCACTGGTCAGGACAAGTTTTGAGTGACCCTCATATAACAGGTAACTCTAACGATAATGGTGGGAACCCTCATATAATAAGTTAAGCCACCTCATCCACCCACATATAACAGGCTATGATGTCTCAACCTACGCTGGCTACATAGTTCTGGAACTCAAGGATTGCTTCTAAGAATTACACCCTCATATAACAGGTGCGTTCCTACCCTTGGGTTTCCTTGGTTCTAATTCCTACTCCCATCTGAATACATATTGAACATGATCAACTGAAATGGACTAGACTAAATTCATGGAGTTTCGTTGACTGACGGAATACTTCTGAGATTACTGAATTACTGAGCTTTTTCCTGAGTCACATGAGTGACTGAGTTCTATGGATCATGACTTGACTGAGGATATTATGAAAACATGACACTGGATCTAGGCACACATATATATTTTTTGGGTACAAGTACCCCCAGGACTCGATAGAAGGAAACTGATAAGGCATGACTTTCTTGAATACATGACCAACATCAACAATCCATAATACAATAAGTTGGGGATTTCATGAAGTACATAGTTATCATAATCTTGTACATGAATGGAAATACATATCAACATATCAAAATTTCATCAACTAGTCCCATAAGTAATCCTTCAAACATTCATAATGCACAACAATATTATTGAAGTCATTTTGATAATAAAAGTTAAGCATGCATTTATCATTTGGATCACAATTTAGCTATAAGGCATAATTTATATCCCTTTAGGCATTTTATCAAACACCTTACATGCACAACTTAAGGCATAGGTGAAATCATCAAATTTCACAAATCATAAACCACCAAATTCATGGATTTTAATTTATATGCTAACATAGTTTCATAATTTCACATAAAGATCCCAACTTGGGAATCAAAACAACAACCATCACATAAACTTGAACAACCCACAACATATAACATGATTCATAATTTAAATAGGGTTCTTGAGCTTTATGGATGAAAAGAATCCATAAATCAACACAATGCATACCTTAGTTCGTGATCCTACGAAGATTGACGGAAAAACTTCTTGAATTTGAATCCCCCAATTGGAACCCTAGCTTGTTCTTGAGAGGTTTTTGAGAAAAAAAAAGTATATTTTGCTTCAATTGGGGCTAAATCCCATGTTTGGGAGCTTATATATGGATGGAAAAGGACCATTTTACCCTTAAAACAACCAAAAAATAGAGTGTTTACGTCACTTGGGCTATAAGATATGCGACGCACACCTTATCATGTAATATAGGTTGTGCGGCTCACACCTTATCGCACACATTAGGTTGTGCTTCGTATACCTTATGGCATAAGTTAGGTTGTGCGTCGCACACCTTATGTTAGGAGACACACTCCACTTTGCAAAGCCATAACTTCTTGCTTGGGTGTCAGATTTTGGTAAAATTAGTATCGTTGGAAAGCTAATTTGATTCTCTACAATTTGAAGGGTATAAAACTGCCAAAATAAAATATATACATCAAGTTATGTTCGTTCAAAGATGACCTTTGTGGAATCAAACACTAAAACTTGAGGAATTCAAAGGCTCTTAGCTTGCCTTACCCTAAGTGACTCTTATGAACACACTTAACACATCACGAGCTCTCTTCTCACTAGGATACTTATTGTAAGTCATGTACTCAAATATTAATCACAGGATAAGAGGTTTCATACGTAGGAACAACAGTTCATTTTCTAGCTTAGAAATATATGGGGTATTATAATAATACATTGTAAAAATGCAGAAAACTAATGGAAAACTTGCCATAAGGTTGAACCATCTGAAATACAACTGAAAACTGAATACTAATACAACTGTCTAAATATCTAGTTTGAAAAACTCTAGTCTGAAAGCCTCTAACTGTCTGAAAAAGGAGTTGAATGGGACAATCCCCAACTAACTCCATCTACTAAAAATACTGAATCTAATGCAATAAAGTGAAATAAGAACCATCACCGAATGATGATGAATCACTGCTATCTACTGCTACTGGTTGAATCTGGACTGCTAAGGGTGCTTTGGATCTCGTGCTTCTAAACCTATGGTATAAAATACCATAGCACAAAAATGTATTCGTCAGTACGTAAAAATATACTGGTATGCTAGATGAGGTAAGGCTAAATGCAAAGGCTCATATGCATGAACTATAGCTGACTGAATAGCATGAATATACTGAATGACAAATTACATTTATGAATGCATAAACTATAACTGAAATCATAGTAACACTGAATACTGAGTTCAACTAACTGGACTATTGATAACTGGGTTTACTGATGCTGAATTCTAAATACTAATTTACTGACATTTGAGTTTACTAACACTGGGATACTAAATAACTGAGTCTACTGATATTGATCTCAGAGTTTTTCTAATATTGATTGACTATATCTGAGATCAGTCCTATCTAGCAGGTGATCTTTGAATCTACTGATACTGATTCTGATTAATTGTACCTGAGATCAGTCCTATATAGCGGGTGATCTTTGAATGTATGGATGATGAAAATAATTGACTATATTTATGAACAATCCTATCTAGTGGGTGATCTCTAAATTCTACGGAACTATCTAAGTTCCTTACTTAGCTGAGTGACTATATCTAACAGTCCTGATTTCTGTAATACGGCATTGAGTTCTATTACGGAGACTGAATCTGAAACTGAGACTGTAGGAGATAGTCATCTAACTGATATTTCTTGAATCAGAACTAGTGGGGTCCAACCTATAACCCCAGCTGAAAGGGTGTAAGTACCATTCCACGGGTAAAGACAACTGCTATGAATTTAGTCCTAATCTAGCGGGTGACCCCTGAGATCAGTCCTGTACTAGCGAGTGATCCCTGAATATGTCAGTCCTATCTAACGGGTGACATATCATGCCTACACTGGCGACGTACTTCTGGAACTTAGGGATTGCTTCTAGGGATCTAGTCCTATTTAGCGGGTGAGCCCCCATCCCTAGGCTCGCTCGGTGATGAATCCTACTTCCAACTGAAAGACACTGAACTGATTTTCTAGTTCATACTAGACTTGACTGAACTGTTACTGATCATACTAATTAACTAAACTGAACTGATCTCACTGAGTTCTGTTGACTGATGGAATACTACTGAATTCTGTTATCTGACTGAATGCTACTGAGTTTTTGGAATGAATACTTGAATACTATTGAGGTATGAACTGAATACTGAACTGGAATAGATTGATACTGAAATTAGTGAGTCTCTCTAAGTTCTGTAACTGACTGAGTTCTACTGATCATGAAACGACTGAGATTATCTTGAAAACTAACACTGGCTCTAGACAATCAGCTAAATTATCGGGTATTAAGTACCCCCAGGACTCGATAACATAAATAAGGCATGATAATTCTTGAATAACATAACAATAGTTTATTATTCACAATAAAATCATGGAGGTATCTCTTCAAGCACTTGGAAGTCTTAAACATGTAAATGTATAGGGATGCATACCAATGTCTCATAATTCATTCCTTAAGGAATGCACATAGATGGGGGAAAGCACATAAATGGGAGTGCAGGCAACATATCACAATTCATTCACTAAGGCCTTTCAACAAACACTTGGCATGCATTAACTTATACATAATTAGAGATTTAATGCTAACATGCTATAATGACTATATTCCATTCACTTAAGCATTTTATCAAATATATGGGGAGCATACATTGGTTATACAACAATCAATACATCCAATTAACATGGCTACATCAATAAACTTGAAACTTAAAGGGGTTTATCATGAAAATTATGCAAATCATCATATGCTACGACTAAATCATTAAACTTGTAATCTAGAATATGAATCACAACTCAACAATAGCATAAACATGAACTTCAACTCACATAAATCATGAAAAATCATAAATATTCAATCTTTATAATTTGAAAAGGGTTCTTGAACTTCTTGGGTGGAAGGAACCCTAGAATCAATATCTAACATACCTTAGTTCTTGATTTTAGGAACATTGGCGGAGAGACTCTTGAATTTGGATCTTCAATTGGAAAATCCTAACTTGTTCTTGAGAGAAATTGAGAGAAGAGAGTATTTTGGGGGAAAATAGGGATAGATCTCGTGTTATAGGGTTATATAGGGTTGAAAAATTGACCCAAATACCCCTCCAGATATGGATTTTAAAAAGCTGAAACTGGGCCCCGATGCGGTTGTCGACGCAGTGCGTCGATGGCATCGATGCGATACTCGACACGTCGTGCCATGACCGCGCCAAGCCTCAGTACTTTTAACTGGCAAATCCTGCACAATATTAACCAACGTGATAGGCGATGCAGTGCACCTAAATTGAGTTGGTCCACTATTTTGGGACACCAAACGGGGTTTAACGCGGTCTAAAAAATCCAAAACTCATTAGGGAACACCTACTGACATAGCTGGTCATGAATCAACTTAAAGATTGACATTTAAGGGTCGTATGGGTCGAGAAATAAGATTGAAAACTTATGAAGGCTAAAGAGATTCTAAGTGTAAACACTTAGCTGAAGTTTCTAAGTCTGGGACCTCTTTTTAAGCTTTAACGGACTGAGTAAAGCTTGAAATTTTGCGGGGTATTACAACGTCTTTATTTGTATTTAGAGACAAAGTTGTTCCCTTTTGGATACTTTATGTATTTAATCTTGAGCTACACTAGTTATGTTCTTACATTGTGACACTAGGGTTTGGAATTTGGTTTGATATCATTGACTATGTATTTCTGCTTTCACTATATATATGAGTGGTTTGACTTCGTTCTAGGAGTCTCTTGCCTTGGGTGTTGGTGTTATTTCCCTTTTCATATCTATTTGGATGATAGATTTACTTGTCAAGGCTTGTCGCAATAAGTGCCATCATGCCTCTTGATTTTTGGGCCATGACATGAATTTAGGAGATGTTGGTTTATAATCCATTCCATACACTATATGCTTATCTCTTTGAATCAAGATTCTATCTCATATACTTTTAATATTAAATTAAGGTAGAATGAACACTGCCATTTTTCATACTGAAAATATCAAGATCTATAAAAAAAAGTGGTGGTACACCTGGCTCTTCAATAATGGAAGAGGTAAGAAGGACTGTTGTGGTAAAAAGATGAAATCTATGATGATCTTCAGTAATGGAAGAAGAATTGAAGGAATAACATATATCAATGCAGAAAATATTTTTACCAAATTTTACTCCTTGATTTAAGAACAAATTTTTTAACTTTACTGATAAAGTTAAAAATTAAAAGTATAAATAAAGATAATTATTGAAACCAAAATTTATTCCTACCATAATTATCAAAATAGTTAATGAGGAGAGACAAAATATTAAATACTAAAAAATAAGAGATAATTTGACTAATAAATATCTTACATATGATTTTTTTTAAAAAAATTATTTTAAAAAAACTTGTTATGACTTGCAATTAAATCTTTTATTCAATAGTTATGTTAAAGTGTTGCTATAGCTTGCAATAAATAATCTAATAAGTAATTAGTGTTTGATCATGTTTTTAAAAGTGCTTCTAAGTATATTTTTCTCTAGAGTACTATTGAAAAAAAACTATTTTTTTAACTTCTAAAAAAATAACTTATTCTACTTCTTTAAAGCACAAATTTTCTCCCCCAAAAAACATACCAAACAGTTCACTTTTTTTTTTTTAAATAAACACTTTAAAAAGAAGCACTTTGACTTCCCAAAAATTTGTCCAAATATGATTAACATCAATTTCAACGCTGCTAAGTGGAACGAAACATGGAAGCCTATCAACAACAAAGCTCACATATTGAGTCCGGAGCCGAAACAAACACTTTTTCAACTCAATGCACCAAAATAGACAGTCCTTTAGCATATGTAACCAAACGAACAGTTCACCCATTTTTGGATGAACTGTGTGTTTCTTCTATTAACAGACGTTTGCTTATTCAAAAATAAATAAATTATGGGTTCATTAAAAAATTGGCAAACCTTAATTCGATATTTTTTGTTCAGTAGTAGAATTTTTTTAATACTTTCTAAAAAACAATTTAGGAGGGGTTCACTGATCTTAGGTGTATTTATACACCTAAGATTCATTATCTACATGTGTTTACCTAGTTTCGAGGATTTCTTGTGTGCGTAATGAGTTGTTAATCATATAATTTGAGCATCCATGTGTTACACTACTTGTTCATAATGTTTAAGGTGTGTTTAAAACAAGTTTAGAATCAATTTGGTCACTTAGAGTTTAGACGAGAAAACTAATGTTACTAGCTTGAGCTATGTGTTGTTTTAGTGTATCTTGATGGATTTTATTAAATTATGTGCACTAATTCATGGTGTTTGATATTATAGGAGACCATGTGAGATGTTAGGAGAAATGTTCAAACACATAGCAAGGTCTAATGATGTGGAAAGACACCCACCAAGTGAGTAAAGCAAAGACAAAAGCAAGGAGAAAATGATGGCAAAATCTAAAAATTTTGAAGCCATGGGCGTGCCATGCCATCTAGCCTCTGAGATAAGGGTGTGCCACGCCCCAAGAAATAAAATAACAATGAAAACATAGTGTGTATCCGCAATAAGGGTGTTCCACACCCCTAATCGCTCCAATGCAAGAGTGTGACACACCTAGGGGCACAAAACTATCAACTTTTCTCTTAATATAAATATGATACTTGGGTTTTATTGTAAACACTTTGGACGACTTTTGAAGCTGGAAAAACACTTGAGGAGTCTGCAATTAGGCTTATTAATTTTTCCTTTAGATTACTTTTGATTTTTTATACATGAATTTCATTCTTGTGATTCGTTGTAAGATCATGAGTGGCTAAACACCCTCGTTCTAGGGTTGAGGCCAAGAAAAAGAATACTTATGCTAGCAATTGAGTTTTACTAAGTTAATTATCATGTTTGATTGTTCATATATCCTTGTTATTACTATTCTACGAATTCACGTTCTTTAGGATAAACATATCTTTCTATTGTGAGACCAGAAGGAGGAACAATAGATTAGAGTGTGAGATATAGAGAATGAATTCTTAATCTTTAGATGAATTAAAGATAGGTTTTGCGTTGAGGATAGGATATAACTAATTCTTACTCATTGGTTCATATAAGGGATGAGATATAAATGTGTCTAACTTAGTTTTTACATCCCCACTCAATGATGTAATTGTGAGGCTAAGTTAGATAGACGATTAGAGGCTCAGAATATCATAATCATGTTATCAACCCCGTGAATCAACAACCAAGATAACTGACTTAACTATCAAAATGGTACAGCTTAGCAGGATTGTTCAAACTATCTTGACCCTGTATTTCTCCTCATTATTGTCTACAACACTTTATAATTTTGAATTGCTTAAGATTACTTTCAAGTTTTCAAATCTCAAACTCTGGGTTACAATTAGCACTTGTTTAATCTTTGTAGTAATACTATGATTAGATTCTTGCTGACTGTTGTGTCCAAATGCACACGTAAGTGTACGCATTCGTACAAGTAATATGGGATTGAGTGTCCAAGTATCGTACCCAAAGAGACTTGTCGATCAACTATTTTTCTAAATTAAACTAATCCTTATTATTTATTCAAAAAGAAAATCCCAAAATATGTATTTACCAATTAACTAAACTAAACATAAAAAGAAAATAATGAATGAACAATTAACTAAATAAAGAGTAGATTTTTACGCAATTAATGAATGAGTCATTCTAGGATTATGGTTCGCTAACAATCATGTAGAGTATTAATTTCATCAACTTATTTGATTATATAGTTGTTGATTTACGGAGTTGATTATATGAGCATGGTCTCCCAAGCCTCTAATCGTTCATCCGAATTGGCTACACAATTATATCATTGAGCGGCGATGTGATAATCCAAACCGAATGCAATTATATATTTTTTCATTTTGTAACCATATAAGGCGATCTAGGTATATTTTTATCCTAGCCATAAATTAATTTTTTATTTTAATAAAGTAAAGATCTTAGTCCCAATATATCTTCATTCTATCTCATGGATTCTCCTTCCGAATTTACAATAAGAATATAAATAATTTTAATGGTAGCTAAGCATTAAAATAGTAAGTACAAGAATATAAAAAGAAATATGATGATAATCAAATAAATTAAATCAAGTAATTACTAAACAATCATATCATCAACTACCATAATCCTAGAATGAGAAGTTTAACTCCACATAGACATAGAGCAATTACAACAAATTATTCAAAGAAATAATATAAAAAATATATAATAAAGGAGAAGAAAATATGAAATCAATTTTCTCCGGCCTTCACGGTGGCTTCTAGCTCTCTCTAGGTCAAAAGTTATGTAAAAACTTATTTATGTAATATTTATAGGTGTAGGAAAAAGTCCCAAATAAAATAATTGAATCCAAAATGGATTAGGATAAATAAAAGCAAACTTGAGGGAGGTCTGCGTGTCACATTGCAAACACAGACGTCCACTGACAGCGAATTTCAATTGAAATTGAAAATAGTCGCGTTTTAATATTTTATTCAATTTATTTCATTAAGCTGCCTACTTGATTTTCTTCTTGAATCTTCCGTATTTAATTTATTTTAGCTTCAAATCTTTTCAACTTCATGCTATTTTAATCCTACACATCAAAATATAATATTAGGCACAATCCATAAAATTAATACTAAAAAGGAATAAATAAAAATACTAAATATGAAGAAAATAATGACTAAAAATATATAAATTTGGCGTAAGATCACCACCCCAGACTTAGAATCTTGCTCGTCCCCGGACAACAGTAAAGTTCATCACAAAAAATCAAGCTAGGAACGCCACCACTTTGGTTGATACAAACAAGACCATATTGCAATTCAAAACGTCAAGTAAACTTTCTGATTATTATTTAAGAAATACAAACAAACAACAAACTTCTAACCTCCTAACTCAAGGATGGACTCTAACTCATCAAATTTAAGCTCATTCACCTATTCATGTAAAAGAAAGCTAATAACATCACCTATCTATCATGAAATGAGTGCCCTCACAAGAAAAAAATTAGTCCACACACTCAATTCAAAAGATTGAATATAATTTAAGGACTTAGCATCAAAGAGAAACTCTCACACTAAAAAAGAATTCACATGTATGCACAAAAAATTATAGGCTTGCCAATTATATACATCTCCACTAATTAAGCGTGCTTGAATAAAATTAAATAGAACTTTAATGGGTTGTAATGTTGGCTAAGGGATGGGTAGGAAAACTATATAATAGTAACTTACATTTCCCTAAGCACTTTGAACTTTTAGACTTCATCACCTATTATTTTCTTCTCTTTATCTTTAACCCTCTCTTCAACTATTATTTTCACTAGTATTCTCTTTGTATAAGGAATGCTTCAATTATTTTTTTCTTAAATATTTTTTTCTCTTGTCACATTCTCTCAAAGAGGGCATTTTCATCACTTTGTAGCTATCATTGATTACCTTTTTAACACAATCACTTTCTTTTCTTCAGATTTATTAAATTTATCATAGTCTATACTACAGTGTTCAAGAAAGCAAGGTGCAAAAACTAGAGACTCAACACAAGGGTCAAGGCAAAAAGATTGCTACCAACAAAATATTACACACTCAAAAGGACTAACTAGTGATATAATATCTAAAAAAGCTAAAATTCAATAGGAAAAATCAAAGAAAGCCTATTATCATCTTCTAAACAAAACAATACTTTTATTTTATTTCAATAACATATTGGGCAAGTTCTAGACTACGATGTAAAATATAAAATATGCAAGTCCTCACCACATGTGACACAAGTATCAATCAAGATAAATCAATTCTACTTCTAAGACGGACAAAGTCATAATAAAATATAAAATTAAATAAGCTATATATAGTCACAACCATAAGTCTGTAACAAAATCTGCTATTTTTTTTTTACATTCAAGCATTCACAAGAAATACTATTTAAGCTCGGCCTAAATTGCTAGTATCATACAAGTAAAAAATGTAATATTTTTCTTTTCTCTCTAAAATAAAATAAAAAAAATAAATAATAAAATTTACTCCTAAAAAATAAAAGATACTCGGTTCAAAGGGAACCCCATCAAAAAAGTTTTGAGAAGAAAAATCAAAAGGTGGACAAAGTATGCTTTAATAAAGACTAAAAAAGTTAAAAACCAACAAAGATGAGTGATTGTATAATTTCTAACTAATTGATTGATGAAAGTGATTACTAAGGAAGTTGACAGTGGCTAACTAGTTGATTAATTAGAGGGGTTTATATTATTAGTATAAATTTCAAAGCTAGGGACAATTACATCTAGAGCATTTGAAGTACTAGTCAAGGACTATGAATTATCCTATTATAAGTATGACATGGTGTTTAGATTTTTTAATAACATGAAGAGAGTTCCCTGCGAAAATAATAAACTAATGCATATAAAGTGCTGCTAATGTTTTCCAATTAATTAGAGTACAAAATCATTGGTACAAAAAGTTTGATGTTTAATTTTTCCAATGGATATAGTTTTAACATTTTCTCTGTGCGTCTTCTCTTATATTTTTGGGACTGGGTGACAGATGCCACTGTAGGGAACACCACATCAAGTTACTTATTCTGCTGAGAATAGTCTTTACTTAGTTATAGTTCTGTTTCACTAAGTATATGTTTTGTCTTCTGTTATCTGTTTGTGGCTTGAGATTAATATATTAACATATGTGGCAAGGCTAGTGATACATATGGTGAGAGATGAGTTATAAGAAATACACTAAATGTTTAAACTATAGGACTTGCCTACGCATAAATGCAAAACATAGAATTGTTAGTTGATTATTGTTATGGTCAGCGATCTGTATGATCTCACTGGATAAGTTCCCCCCACCCACTAAATCCCCAGTATAAAGAAAAGGAAAGAACACACAAAATAAAGAAGAGCTAAAATATAAGGAAAATCTGAATCATTGGTAAAAAAATAGAGGTTAGCATTAATGTTTAATGTTAATCATGAATTTTATTGAATAATGCAACACTAGTCACAATTAGTCCCCTAAAAGAGTCACTTAGGTTGGAAATCATTAGTAATAATATTAACGAATAAAGCTTAATTCATCTGTTGTGGATCAGATATACAGATTTCTTCTGCTTCTCTTTTCCAACTCATGTCTAACCTAAAAAAAACTAGTTTAAGAATTTTATTTCCAATAATTAGGAATATATTCATCAATTAAGATCAAATCTTGTTGTGACCAGCTAGCTCTATGTGCATTAGCTTGGCCTTGAACCTTATTTTGTTTCTCTGTCTCTACAGGACCACTTCAACTTCTATCGTAGCTTCTACTTCTACACCAAAATTACTATCAGAAATTACAGGAAAATTTGTAGAAGAGGTAATATATGTGCTAAAAAGGAAGTAGTATCTTTTCACTCTCTTTACCCTTGTTAATCAATTATAGGGTGATATATTGCACTTAGCTTTGTCTTTACATGTGTTGAACTATGGACTTGATTCCTTGGATATGCTGAAGTTTCACTAATTTTTGTGGCAGAGTGTTGTTTTAGCCAAAATTAATTATATAAATATAATTCATAGGGGTGGGGGAGGGATATGTGAGAGGCTTAGTTATCCAGTCTTTTTTAATAAATATTTTGCCCATCCCATTTTTTGTTGAGGAATTCATATTGTTCTTGTTTATGACACTCTAACATGTATAACTTATTGTATATTCCTTATTTCAATGAAAGATCATCAAGGAATGGAATGCTGAGCTGTAGGAACGCACTACAAAATTTAGAAAGCATGCCCATGCAATAGTTAAGTGGGACAAAAAGATCCTGCAAAATCTTGATATTCTTATCAAACTAAAGGTAACTTGAGATTTATTTGAAGTCAACATTCTTCTTTGAAAAATATCCAGATTAGCTTATGCTCTTGTGCAAATCTCTTTCTATTTTATATCTGTTGCATTCAGTAAGCTCTGAGTTATTTTCTTCTTACATTTTTTGTCTAATAGCTAGGTGGATGTTTCCTGTTAAGAGATCAACTTACATTTTTAGAGATTAATAGTGCAACACTTTTTTATTCTAATTGAGCTTTGCTTCTATGTCTTTGTCAAAAGTGTTGCTCGTAGCCTTGCTCTTTAGTTGTGGTTTTCTTAAAATACTTATATAAATTGCCCTTCAATTATTTTTCCTAGGAAATTTGACAATATGTAATTATATTTTTACTATCTCAAAGTGAAGTTGCAAAGGTTGTTGAGACGCATGATAGCTTAGAGTGACAACTGGAGCTAATTGAGACTCGTCAAGAGAGGTTACTTAGTTACCATGATCTTTTCCTACAATTTTTGAGTCTTTATTTCATGATCTAATGTCTAATACATTATGTCAGTCTTTATTTTATGATCTAATGTCTAGTACATTATGTGAGTCTTTATTTCATGTTCTTTTCCTACAATTTGATAACTTTTCGTGTGTTGCATGATTTTTAAGAATTAAGCTTTAAACCTTTTTCTGATTTTCTTGGTTGGTTGGTGGTTGTAAATCATAACTATGCCATAATATCTTAGTTTTGCTTGGCAAAGTGGACTAAAATTTGGTAGAAGAAGTTTGCATGAACTTAAGGTGCTATAACTTATTTAACAGATTCATGTAGGAATAATTTGAATTTACATGGCCTAATCATTCGTTCTTATCTAAATATATCATATAGTTCTGGGAATATCTATTGATATAAATCGTTCAACTCTTGAGAATGTTGAGTGATAGTCTAGAGCTTGAGTACATATAAAAATTTTATCATCTGTAATTGCATAAAACCAATTACTGATGCATTTCATTATGGGGACACATACTTAGCTCTTATCATCTATTTTACAACTCCAAGTTGTTACTACAACAATTAGTTATAGTTAAGATAAAATCTTTTCTAATTCTTACAAAATATAAATTAGACTTCCAATCTAGTAATCATCCAATTTGTAGTGATTTTTCCTTTTAAATGGGATTCAATCCCAAGCTTATTTGGGTTAATATGTTTTTATACGACCACATTGCATTATGTAAAGGTCTAATTTTGAGCGTATAAAACTTTATTGCTATTATTTGGGAATATAATCTGAAATTACTTATTAGTGTTTACTATGATTAAGTTTTTTCTGTTCCATCAGATGGTTTCTTGGTTTTAGTTGTGAATTAGGTTATGGCATAGTGAGAAGCTCAAAAAGAACTCATCGCCGAGGTAGTAGTCGAAGTAGCAGTTGCTACTACTTAAGTAGTTGTGCGAAAAGTTAACTTGGCCTAGGAGTTTAATATGTTTGCTGATATGGATTAGGAAATTGATTATGCCAATGTTGTCATTCCACAAAGTGTGCAAGCCACCTCTTTCTAAGTCGATACTAGCATTTTCACTATGCTCAAAATTTAGGGGTAGTTTCATAATCCTAAGATGATAACCCCCATAAATCTGTATGTTACAGGTCCCCTACATGTGCTATTCATATCAAATGTAGTTTGCCTCTTAAGATCTATCATCAACATAGAACTCTCTTCAAGCCTTCCCTAAAATTGAAGTCTGAATAATCTACAATTTGATTATGAATTTGAAGTGTTTATCAATATCAAAGTGGCATCTTGAACCGCTTTCGAGTATAAATTTATAGCTTCTTGACCTTCTTAAGCTTCTGGAGATTTTGCAAAGAGGCAAACACATATGTGGCCGAAGTAACCAGCTATAGACAGGCAACACGATTATCAAAGGGAATAAAATTCCTTTTCATTACTCATTTCAATTTAATACTTCTCGTTTTTGTAAGAATGACAAATATTTAAAAATGGTGGAGTAAAATCTTATCAGTCAAAATTGAGACATTCAAGCCCTATATATGGAAGAAAAATTATGCTACTATGTGGAAATCGGGAGAAAATTATTGGTGAAGGTGATTAGGGGCTTGAGGAAAAACATTAAAGAGATAGACCGTCTGGTGGTATGATTTAAAAGTACTGTTAGGGGTTTATGCAAGAGAGATGATGGGTAGAAGATGAGTACTGTTAGGGGTTTATGTAAGAGGGATGATAGATAGAAGATGAGTCCTTACAATTTTGTATAGTATTTTGCAAGTTTTGATTTTTAAACATTTTATCATTTAAGTGCTAATTGAGCTTATTTATTCTTTTTTATAGGTATCCAAAATAAAGAAGGAGATGAAGAAAGAAGTGATAAAGAAATTGACCTTACTTGAGAGGATTTTTGAATTGTTGATAAATGCTTTAATATCGATCTTTTTGATATTGAATTTAGTGAAACTTATCGCCACTCAAACTTGTTACTATATGAAAAAACTAATGATCATTTGACTTTAACATTTTGCTTTTGGTTTAGATTCCTAGTTTGTTGCATAAAATTTAATTTGGATTATTATTAATGAAAGATTTTGTTGTGATATGTATATATATACATAATTGTATTAATATAATTCTCTCTCTCTCTCTATATATATGTATATAGATATATATATATGTATATATATATTTTTCTAAACTGTTAATTGATATTGGAAGTAGTTGCAATAGGTGGAAAAAATCATTGCAATAACTAATTAAAATAGTTGCAATAGGTAGCAAAAAATGTTGCAAAAATTTCAAAAATCATTGCAATAGGTGTCAAAAAGTGTTACAATAGATAGTTAAAAACCATTGCAAAAGATCAATAACCATTTACGTGGATATTCAAAAATTATTGCAATAGGGTTATCGTAACGCTTCAATGTTGTCGCAATATAGTCTATTGCAATGGTTCTTAATTGTTGCTCTAGACAATATAAAGCATCCCAATAGGAGTTAAAAATAACCGCTGCAATAGGTATATCTATTGCAATGGTTGTTGCAACCATTGCAAAAGTTGTTGCGATAAATTAATTACAATGCTCACATATGCAACATATGCCAAACCATTGCGGTAGCTCTATCACAGCGATTTTTGTATCTTTCACAATGGTTTTTGAACTATCTCGATAGAGGTAATGTCTAGTAGTAGCAACCCAAAGAAGTTAAAATTTTGAGGAAGTCTGAGTACCCAAAAACTAAGGCAACTGAGTAAGTACAAGAAAAACCACCACCACCATTTCCTCAAAGGATTAAAAAGGATAAGGAGGATGCATGTTTTAAGAAGTTCTTTGACACATTCATAGAACTTCATATTAACCTCCCATTGTTAGATGTTTTGCAGGGTATGCCTAAGTACGCCATGTATTTGAAGGATGTGGTGAACAATAAGATGAAGATGGACAATATTGAGATAGTGGAACTTATTGAGGAGTGCAATTTAGTTGTGATGATCAATATGCTAACAAAGTTGAATTATCCTGGGAGCTTCACCCTGCTCATACAAATTGGTGATAGTAATGTGGCATATGCCTCGAGTGATTTGGGGGTGAGCATAAATTCATTGCCCATAAAGGTGTTCAATACTCTTGGATTGGGGAAGCCTAGGCCATGTTCTATGGTGCTCCAAATGGCATACAGAACTAGAATGTCTCTTGAAGAAACCATAAAAGACGTGCTTATTAAGGTTGGTAAGTTCATTATCCCTGCGGACTTTATTATTCTTAATTATGATGCAGATGATAGAGTACCAATCATAATGGGACATCCATTCTTGCTAATGAGAGAAACACTGATTGATGTTAAAGAGGGCACTCTAACGAGACTGGATAATGAAAAAGTGGTCTTCAAAGTATACAAACAACTCAATCCACCTTCAAACTTAACGATTTATGCATGATCAAAACCATGGAAGTGGATGAGTGTGGGGTGGAGGAGTGCAAACCTAAATTTACCTTTTTGAACTATCTCATAGAGTTTTCCATGCCACTAATTAAGCCTGAAATTAAGAAACTAAAATAAGAGCCTAAAAAGGCTAGTGTTGAAAAAGATACACACCTTGAGAGTAATCACTCAAGAGGTTAGAAAGAGTGATAAGATCGCCTCTGAGTAGGAGGAAAAGGTTGAAGGAATATGAATGAAGAGTATGATGTGGATCGTGCCATGACACTAAATCAAACGCTGCTTGAGAGGCAACTAAAATTAAGGTAGGTATTTTATTTTCTTATTTTTCTTCTATATCACATTCATTTTTTTTTGAGTCATAGGCTGATAGAAAATCTGAGTATCGATGATCTAAGCTAAGGAGTATGGCAAAAACTGGGTATGAGGTCTACTGGACCTCGTTGATAATTACGATGCTACTAGCTAGGCCTAGAGGCATCAAGGAGTATTTATATATCTACTTCTAGTTAGATTTTAGGGACAAAGTGTGATTTTAAGTGTGGGGTGGGGAATCTTCTGATGGTTCAGAGTGAAGTGCTGCTATAGGATTTCTATTTTATTTTTTTTCCTAGTTTTTTACTAAATTTGATAAAAATTACAAAAAGATTTTTCCTTTGTTTGTTTAGATTTGTTGGTTTTAGTCTAGTAGGGACACACTTCACCTATACCTTGATTTGTCTTTTTCATTCTTTTTCGAGGGGACATCCTTTGAACCCAATATTTTTTTTCATTTTAGGAGTAAATTTTTTTTTTTTTGTGTTAGGACTGAGTGAGATGTTCTTGATAGTGCTATGTATGATTAAATGATGCAAGTGGTTGTGAATGTGAAATCATGTTGATTATGTTGAATGACTACTTATGAGACACCTAAGCTCATTTTGATGACTCATGTGCGATGCTGGCTTAATCTTGAATTCTTGTTGTTGCCTGGTTTAATAGTGATCCTACTTGACTTGAGAATGTTCCATGTATTATGTGATATTTTTTATGTATTCCTTATTGCATATTGATGTCTATAACTTGCCTGATGTGTGTGCAGAGAGAAATGAAGAATGTTAGGTTTAGGAGATGATATAGGCATTTCTTTGATAGCCATATTTCATACCCTCTTTGTCTACCCTTAATGCATGATCTTAGTTAGCCTCATTGAGTCTCTACCCTATTCTTTAGTAGCCTTACATGTAGCCTATTTCCTTTCTTTCAATTGACTAAAATTTGATCCAAAGCTCCTAAGCGTTATAGTTAAAAAAAATATAATTAAGGAGTGTAAGATTTAAGAAGGAAAAAGGTAAAAGTGAAGCCCCAAGAAAATAGTAGCTATTGGTCTGAAAGAGTTTATGTGTTATGGTTGGGAGTGATGTAGTGAAAAGAGAAAAATTTATCAAAAGTGAAGAGCGAGTTGAGTAAGAATACTCCCTTCATTCTAGATATGAACTAGCTTAAAGAGATAGAGCAAAACAAAAGAGTGTGGGAACATATAAGTGGTAAGAACTTATTTTATTAGGAGTAATTGAATGACAAGAGTGAGGTATTAAGGAGCTTAGGGAAGATAGTCACTATTACTGGCCAGAATAGTTCATATCCATCCCTTAGCCTATATTACACCCTTAAAGTCCTATTTGATCTTGATCCTTGATGTTATTATATTAGTGGAGTACTACACTAAGGTAAAGACTATGGTTCATCTTATGTGATATGTGAATTGCTTGTGAGAATGAGCGAAATGTAATTGTCATACCCTTCTTATGATAAATTGCATCTCTGTGAGTGACTATGCATAACTCTGTAGTTAGGGCACATGTTTGATGATAGTTAGGTGACTTGTATGATCTCTTTGATTGAGAAAAATACATGAGTTTACCAGTTTGGTAAAGCCAATTCTTGAGGTTAGGAGGTTTTGAAGTAGTGTTTGTGAGTTTTCAAATGTATATGACATGCTTAATGTGAAACTTACTTTTCGTGTAGTCATTATAGTGATAGTTTGAGTATCTTTCTTGTAGTAGTAATATATGAGTCTTTCTTTAATCATGCTTAATGTAAAGAGTTGTTCGAGGATGAACAAGGATCTAAGTGTGGGGTGGTGATCTTAGGTGTATTTATGCACCTACGAGTCATCATTTACATGTGCTTAGCCTATCTTCGAGGACTTCCTGTGTGTGTAATGAGTTGTTAATCATATAATTGAGCATTCATGTGTTACACTACTTGTTTATAATGTTTAAGGTGTGTTTAAATTAAATAAGTTTAGAATCAATTTGCTCACATAGATTTTACACGAGAAAACTAGTGTTACTAGCTTGAGCTATGTGTTGTTCTAGCGTAACTTGATGGATTCTATTGTGTTATTTCCACTAATTCGTGGTGTTTGATTTTATAGGATACTATGTGAGATGTTAGGAAAAATATTCGGGAGAATAACAAGATCTAATTATGTTGGAAAGACGCTCACCAAGTGAGAAAAGTAAAGACAAAAGCAAGGATTAAATGATGGCAAAATCTAGAATTTTTTATGCCATGGGCGTGCCACACCCTCTAGCTTCCGATATAAGGGCACATCACACCTTAAGACACAAATTAAAAATGCCAAAATAGTGTGCATTCGCTATTAGGGCATGCCACGCCCCTAATCGCGCTAATGCAAGAGCGTGACTTGCCCATGAGCACAATAAGCCAACTTTTCTCTTAATATAAATAGGATACTTTGGTTTTATGGTACACACCTTGGACAACTTTTGGGGATGAAAAAACACTTGAGGAGGCTGCAATTAGGGTTATGAATCTTTTCTTTAGTTTACTTTTGGTTCTTATATATGAATTTAATTCTTATAAGACCATGCGTGGATAAACACCTTCGTTCTAGGGTTGAGGCTGAGAACATGAATACTTATGCTTTAAATTGAGTTTTTTTAAGTTTATTATCATATTTGGTTGTTCATATTTCCTTTTTATTACTATTCTATAGATTCACGACCCTTAGGATAAACCTATAATTCTATTGTGAGCCCCAAAGGAGGAAAAATAGATTAGAACGTGGGATATAGGAAATAGGTTCTTAATCTTTAGATAAATTAAAGATAGGATTTGCTTTTAAGATAGAAATATACCTAATTTGTCCATTTGGTTCATATATGGGATGAGATATAAATGTGCCTAACTTAGTTCTTGCATCCCCACTCAATGATGTAGTTTTGAGGCTAAGTTAGATAGACAATTAGAAGTTCGAAGACCATAATCATGTTATCAACCCCGAATTGACTTAAACAATGAAATCATATAGCTTATTAGGATTGTTCAAAGTGTCCTAACCTTGGATTTCTCTCCATTATTGTCTCCAACACTTAATAATTTTGAATTGTTTAATGTTACTTTTAATTTTTTAGATCTCAAACTATTTGGGTTACAATTAGCACTTGTTTGATATTTGTAGTAATGCTAGGATTAGATTGTTGCAGAGCATAAGTCTCTTTTGGATCGATAATTGACTTTTAAAAGACTACTTTACTACTTGGGTGACCACGTACACTTGTGTGTGCTGTAGGATGCAACATTCGCCCATTATGGGCTAACTCCATTTCCTTTTAAAAAAATTTCATTT
This sequence comes from Capsicum pubescens, assembly GCA_030864215.1. Taxonomy (NCBI): domain Eukaryota; kingdom Viridiplantae; phylum Streptophyta; class Magnoliopsida; order Solanales; family Solanaceae; genus Capsicum; species Capsicum pubescens. The sequence continues at coordinate 96,604,607 of CM061549.1, read as the reverse complement.
TAATAAGAACTTCAAAAAAATAAGGAAAAAAAACATAATGGCCACATTTATAAAAATAATTACATATATATGATCATATTTAGTGAATTTTAATTATGACATATAAAATATTTACTTTAATAGGTATTTTTTATTTGAAAATTTTAAATATGTATTAAAAGATCTTCCTATTTTTTAGGTAACATTTATTATCTTCTATACAAATTTATTTTTTAGGAGTTTGTTTAATTTTACTGTGCTTAAAATATAGGGAATAATGAGTTTGATACTAACTTTTATGAGTTTGTTTAATTTATTTCCTTTATTTTCTTATACATCGTTGAAAATACTATTCATTGAGCTTTTTGCCTTTTCCTACCCAACTTCTCTTTGCTCTTTAATCCAAGTTTGGACTCAAGACTCTTCCTGTAGGGATCCTTGAAGATGGTCATATTTTTTGTTAACAGGTAAATAGCATTATTGTTTTTCTTGGTGACACGGAGTTTCTTAAGAATAACATCCGTGTAAAGGATTAATCCAACATCAAAATTCTGTAATCGTCTTTGGTAGTACCAAGTTGATTCTGTGAATACTCACCGAAAAAATCTCTTGTTCCCACCTATAAATCACTTTTCAGTTCACCGGGTATTAACAAAATCGGCTCCGACATCTCTCTCTCTCTGGCATCTTATCTTTAAAAATCTCTCTTTAATGTTCTTCACGAGTGTCGACGATCGACAGTTGAGTATATCGCCGACGCTCTCACCAGCAAGTAAGGTGATAGTCTCTCATATCTTTTTAACATATTTCTCTCTCCCACTCCTTCTCTCTCCACCCTCTCTCAGCCAGTACCCCATATCTTTCGACGAGACATGAATCTATTTCATCACCAGAATTGACGGTCCAATAATGAACAAGAAGTAGTGGTAAACCAGATCTAGTTTTGTAATAACCTTCTGGTGAAACTTCGATGGCATTACTCCAACACCAGGTTTTGCCACTGGTTCCCAATATATAGGTAGCCAGATTATTTTCCGACATGATGTTCAAGTTAGGAACGATATCAATAGTGGGTAAAGGCGGCGAAAACAATATTCCAATGACCAATTTCTCCACCAAATTGCTAGAATTCGACAAAATAATCAAGACAACATCCTCACTTCATCTTCTCATAGGATCAGGTGCACTCATTTAATATCTTATAGTTTATCTAATCTAGGTTCCTGATTATTTAGAGGTGGATATTCCCTTTGTATTTTATATCTAGTTTCAGTCATTTCTTTCTTGGTTTCTTATTGTTTATCTTGACTATTTTTGTGGGATTATTTGTTCTAGTTTTCCTTTTACCGAGTAGGAATTAGTTGAGACTAGTATATCTATTTATTGTGGTACGTGTTAGTATTTTTTGCTTATTTTTGTGTTACTTTATAAAACTGATTAGAGTTATTATGACCAGTATAGTTCTTATTATTCATTGTTGGTTGTCAAACTTGTGTTATAATTTATTGGTTTTGTGGCCCCGGGTATAGGTGGTCGTTTCTTAGGTTTTTCCCTGTAGATTTATGTCATTATTACCTTTGCATCATTTTTAGCCTTTTCTTTTTTGTTTCTTAGATATTCCTATTTGCTCGTCTTTGTTCCTTCTTCTTTTAAATAGTGGCTATGGTGGTCGATGATATACTAGGGTCAGGTTCTAGGTTGGGGTTTTGGTTGGGGTTGGGACTAGGGTCTAGGGTGAGGGCGGGGTCTGGTGTTAGGTTAGGGGCAGGTCTAGGATCGAGTTTGGGGTTGGAGCTAGAGGTAGTAAGGTTAGATAGGGTAAGAAAGATTCTAAGTTGGGAATTAAGTCTTGGAGTACAGAGACACTTCAAGGTAAGTCCATAGAGCTCATGATGATTCTTAGAAAGAGGAGGATTAGTATAACTTGTGTCCAATAAAGCAAATGGGTAGTCTCTAAGAAGAGGGATGTAGATGGGTATAAGTTGTGGTACTTGGGTAGCATGAGGCATAGGAATGGGGTTGGTATATCAGTAGATGAAGATCTTAGGGTAGGTGGTGGAGGTTAAGCGGATCAACGATAGGTCGATGTGGATTAGGTTGGTCATTGGAGGTCTTCTTTGATTATTATTAGTGCCTACGCTCCGCTAACAGGATTGGATGAGGAGGAGAAAAAGAACTTTTGGGAGGCTTTGGATGAGGTGGTCAGAGGCATTCCGAGAATGGAGATACTTTTTGTTGGAGTGGATTTCAATGGGTATATTTGTAATGCCCCGAGATCCCATCCTGAGACGTCACACGGTGCTTATGACCCCGAAGGACCACAAGCTAACCCTTTACTGATATCTGTACCTGTGCACTATATAATATCTGAAATAAATGCAAAAACTAGCCATAAGGTTCAACACATCTATGAATAGTCAAAACTGAAAACTGAATACTAATACATCCGTCTGAAAAGCCTCTAAACTGTCTAAACTGTGGAGTTGATGGGACAGGTCCCCAACTAACTCTGTCTATTGAAAATATAAATAAAGTCTGATGCAATAATAGTAAACTGAGATTCATCCTCGAAAGAAGAAGACTCACTGCTACGACTACTAATGCTGACTGGGACTGAACTGCTGAGGAAACTCTAGGTCTCGTGCCTCTGAACCTATGGTGCCAAATAAAACACCATAGCGCAAATGCGTCAGTACAGAAATGTACTGAGTATGTAGATGGGGTAACGCTAAATGCAAGGGCTTATGCATGCATAATATCTAAATTGAATAATCATGAAAATGCAGCATGAGAACACATACACATACATGAATACATAGACCATAGTCATAATCATCATAACTCTAGAGACTGAAACTCAGATACTGCCTTACTGCAAACTAAACTCACTACTGACACTGAGATACTGAGACACTGACTCATCTGATACTGATGATTAAGAAACTGGATGTACTTACATCGATGACTGAATTCTGAGATTACTGCTCTCGACCGACAAGATTAAAGATCAACCTCTCTAACGGATGATTAAGGAATCTATTATCAATGGTAAGGAAATAATCATATCTGAATCTGACAACAAGAATACTCAATAGATCTGAGACTGTGATCAAGCCTGTCTGGCGGCATATCTCTGAATAAGATATCAAATAACTGTATATGAGACCAAGCCTATCTGACGGATGGTCTATGAATTAATGGAACTATCTGAGTTCCTCATAGAGATAGATGACTGCATCTGACAGTCCTGATTTCTGAAGATTGATACTGAGACTAAGACTGAATCTGAAACTGAAATTGAAACTGTGAGAAGTAGTTACTTAACCAACATGTCCCAACCTACCACAGGTGGGGTCCAACCTGTAACCCCAGCTAGAAGGGTGTCAATACCGTGCCAAGGGTAAAGACCTCTCTCTGGTCAATCCTCTCTAGCAGATGACCCTTACCAGAAAGTTGACCTAAGGCATTATAATAGTCAAATACTCTCTCTCTGGAGGTGACAGACATTTTTCTGATGGTGACTCCTATATCCTGTGCTAGCTACACAATTTTGGAGGTCAGGGATTGCTACTAACGACTTCGACCTCCCTCTCACTGACGAGAGGAGCCGCCATCCCTTCCCTCTTTCGGTGCTAGTTTCTACTCCCAACTGAAAGACTCTGACTGAATTATTAACTAAACACAACTGAACTAAATATGATACTGGTCATGTTTATCAAAAGATCTGACTGAGCTACGCTGAAATCACTTAGTTTCGTAGCTGACGGAAATGGTATTGAATCACGATATCTGACTGACGATACAAATCTTAAATAGATTATTTGGTCACTACCGAGATTAGAATTGAACACTTGCATACTATTAGATCTGAACTGAGTACCGTATGAGATTACTAGCGATACAGAGATTACTGAGATTTCTGAGATTTCTTACATTCTACAATTATCTGAGGATACAGAGTTCTCTAACTTACTGAGTTCTGAGAATCATGGCTCGACTGGAATTATTGTGAAACTGACACGGGCTTTAGATAACAGCTAAATTATTGGGTATAAATACCCCCAGGACTCGATAACATAAAATAAAGCATAATCATTCCTCCATCATCACAACCATTTATTCATCATCATCATCACAATTATTCATTCATCATCACAGTCATTCATTCATCATCATTATCATTAAAGCATCTCTTCGAGTATTTAGAAAACATAACATACCTTCACCTTTACAATCATTAAGGCATCGCGCCAAGCATTTAGGAAACATCAACATATACTAGCGTAGAGAAACATGCTACTAAATTATACTTCCTTCAACAAGGTCTTACCTCAAGTACTTCACACCTAAATCAGTCTTGACATGTACTTGGACATCATATGATTTGGGTGAAACATCATACTATCATGTCTCAACTTACTTGCTAACCACTTGGCATGTATTAAAAGCTTAGCATATATCAGAGAGCACATAATTGGGGAATTTACAACCATCATATCTCGCCTTATTCACTAAGGTCTTTCAACAACCCTAAGCAAGTACGGGTTTACACCTGCTTGGGGATTTCATACTATCATGGCACATTTCACTCACTAAGGCATTTTATCAAACACTAGGCATGCATGGACTAGCTCCCAATTTGGGGGTTTCCTGTTCAAGATACTATAATGGCCCTTATGCTTCATCTAAGCTCTTTATCAAACTTATGGGGGACATGCTTCGCTTATTCAAACATTTCTACTCCTATTTAACATGAACACTTCATATAGAAAGCATCATTAAGAAAGTTCATCACCATCCTCACAAGAATTCTACATACTAGGGTTCATCACCACCAACACAAGAATTCCACATACTAGGGTTCATCACCACCAACACAAGAATTCCACATACTAGGGTTCAAGTTCATAAATCTTGTAGACAAACATGAATCAAAACTCAACAACACATGGAACATCAATTTCAACTCACATAAATCATTAACAACTCATAAACATAAAATCTTTGAGTTTTAGAAAAGGGTACTAAAGCTTCTTGGATGAAAGGGACCCAAGAATCAACATCTACATACCTGGGAAAACTCTTTTCTTGAAGGTTATTGGAAATATTCTTGATTCCTCTTGATTCTCCCTTGATCTCTCTTAATTTTTGATTGAAGGAGAAGAGAGGATTTGATTTTGGAAACCCTAGTTTTTGGGTGGAAGAAGAGAAAATGAGGCCGAAGGCCCTCAACCGGGTATTTATAGAGGCTGGGGAAAAGGGGAAAAGACCAAAAAGCCCTTAAAATTAAACTGAAAAATCCTCGATTTTATATGATGGCACGACGCTCCATAATTTCACCTTTTCACTGGAAATTGGGAAATTAGAAAACTGCATGACGACGCGACGCGGTGGAAATCGCGTTGCCATCTTGATTGCGAACTGGAACTATACCGCGATGCGGTGGAATAGCGGAGGCTCCCTGGAAATTGACAAATTCTAAAATTAAGTTTTAGCGCGATGTGCCATAATCGTGGAGGCTCACTGGATTTTTACGATTGCTATTTTAACTGGCTCCGTGATGCGCTAAAGTGCTAGGTGGCACATTGTCATACTAAAATGACTCTAACCCTTCACCCTAGTGTCAGATTTGGGCGAATTTGGTATCGATGGAAAGCTTATTCAATGCTCTACATGAAAAAGAGTAGAAATTAGAGAAATTCCACACGATCCAAAGTATTTCATACTTAGGAAGATATTTTTGAAACTTTTAGACTCGGATTTTCGCTTTACTGAATACGCTCTAAGGCTCAGACTAAAAGAGAACTTTATGGGGTGTTACAATATTGGATTTTTATCGAGAGGTTTTGATGATGTGCATGGTAGTTTGGGTTTTGAGGATTGGAATGAAGAACGAGCTTCAATTTTAGATTTTTATAGGTCTTTTGGGTTGTGGGTGATAAATTCAAACTTCTAAATAAGGAAGAAGCACCTTATTACCTTTCTTAGTTCGGTGAATAAGACCCAGATAGACATTTTGCTTCTTACAAAGAGTGATAGAGTGATTTGTAGAGACTATAAGGTCATACCTAGTGAGAACCTTCCGACTCAAAAGAAGTTTTTGGTGATGGACTTGGTAATCAATAAGGGTAGAAATAAGAAGAGTGTGGAGAATCAACCTAGGATTAAGTGGGGTAGCCTAACTTTGGCTAGTGCTTCAAAAATAGGGGGAAATTTAATGACTAGGAGGGCTTGGGAGGGTAGAGGGGATGTGGATAGTATGTGCAAGACGATAAACAGTTGCATTAGGGAGACTGATAAAGAGGTATTGGGTCTCTCGAGAGGTCGATCTGGCAAGTATCGATGGGACTGGGGATGGAATAAAGAAGTTAAGAGAAAAGTAAAGATTAAGAATATGGATTATGCTAAGTTGGTTAATAGTAAGGATGATGAGGAGAGGAAGACGATTAGGATGAATCATAAGGCATCTAGAAGAGAGGCTAAGTTAACGGTTACGACGGCTAAGACAATAAATTTTGAGGGCTTATATGCGGCTTTAGATGAGAAAGGCGGGGATAAGAAGTTGTTTAGGCTTGCCAAGGCCAGAGAGTGTAGGGCTCGTGACCTTGACTAAGTAAAGTATGTCAAGGGGGATGCATAGGGGTAGGGAGACTGGGCCAAACAAGATTCTAGTGGATTTTTTGAAAAAAATTGATGGGGTAGGTTTGGAGTGGTTGACAAGACTGTTTAACATCAGTTTTAGGGTGGAGAAGATGCCCGAAATATGGAGGTAGAGTACGATGATTCCATTATATAAGAAAAAAGGGTATATCCAGAGTTGCAACAACTATAGAGGTATTAATTTGTTGAGTCATTATTATAAAGGTTTGTGAAAGGGTGGTAGAGTTGAGGTTGAGAATCAGTTCGGTTTCATGCCAAGTCGCTAGACTACTAAGTCTATTCACCTTGTAATGAGATTAGTTGAGTGATTTTAGGAGAGGAAGAAGGACTTGCAGATGGTGTTCATTGATCTTGAAAAGTCTTATGATAGAGTTCCCAGGGAGATTCTGTGGAGGTGCTTACACTAGGTCAATTTAGGACATGTATGATGGCGCGAAGACTCGTGTGAGGAAGGTAGGTGGAGATTCAAATAACTTTCTGATTTTGATAGAGTTGTACCAGGGATCGACTCTTAGCTCTTTTTTAATTGCCTTGGTGATGAATGTTTTGACGCGACATATTTAAGAAAAGGTGCCTTGGTGTATGTTATTTGCAGAAGATTGGTACTAATTGAGGAGAATCAGGGAGAAGTTAATGATAAGTTAGAGATTTGAAGATAGACCCTTAAGTCTAAATAATTTTGGTTGAGCAAGACTAACATGGAGTACTTAAAATGTTAGTTTAGTGAGGAGGCTGATGTTGTAATGAAGCTAGATTCTCAAACATTCAAAAGAGTGAGAGTTTCAAGTATCTGGGGTCTATGATTCAGGGGAATAATGAGATTGATGGAGATTTCATAACCATATTGGTGGAGGGTGGTTGGAATGGAGGCTCGCTTCGGAAGTCTTATGTGATAAGGTGCCTCTGAAGCTTAAAGGTAAGTTCTATAGAGTGGCAGTCTGACCGATTATGTTGTATGGAGAGGAGTGTTGTCCAGTTAAGAACTCTCACATTTAAAAATTAAAGGTGGCGGAGATGAGAATATTGCGTTAGATGTGTGGCCTTACCAGGAAAGATAGGGTGAGGAATGAGATTATTCTGGAGAAGGTGGGAGTGAATTTGGTGGATGACACGATGAGAGAAATGAGGTTACGTTGGTTCAGGCATGTGATGAGGAGGGGCTCGGATGCTCCAGTACAGAGGTGTGTGACATTGACTATGGATAATTTTAGGTGGGGTAGAGGTAGGCTAAAGAAGTATTGGAGGGAGGTAATTAGACATGATATGGAGCATTTATAGCTTACGGTGGACATGACCTTGATAGGAAGGGGTAGAGGACGCGAATCAAGGCAGAGGGTTAGGGGGTCGGAGTGCGTCGGTAATAGTAAGGGAGAGTACTTTGTTTGTGTCTGGAGTTTCTTTTTCGTAGTATTTGAGTGATGTCTATGATTTTGAATAGATAGTTTATAACATTATCTTGTGGGTGTATTGTTTCCTGTATTAGCTAGCAGTGTTAGTTTATTTTGCATACTGTATTAGTTTATATGCATTTATGTTTCGTGTTTGTTATACTATTATCGTTCCTGAGCTGGGGGTCTGTCAGAAACAACCTCTCTACTTCACCTGAGGTAGTGGTATGGTCTGCATACACTCTACCCTTTCCAGACCCCACTATGTGGGAGTACACTAGGTGCGTTGTTGTATTTTCTTATACATGGTTATTTATGAAAAAAGTTAGGTGTGAATAAACTTTTTCTATATAAAAAATACTTTGTATATTTACATATATACATATACATATACATAGTATATATGTATATTATATACCACAAATATATAAATATGCTTTATAGTTTTTTATATACTTTGTATATTTATAGATATACATGCGTGGTATATATATCGTATAAAATTTTTACACATAACATACTTTGTCTATTTAGGTATAAATATAATACTTTATACTTTTTTTGGTAACATATTGTAAAATATTATCCGAACCAACACAACTTTACAAGCTAAAGAGCACCCAATCCTAAGACATCAAGTCATCAGGATTAAGCCTCAAAAGAGCCCCTAATTACAGAGTTTATCAATTAACCATCTATTCCGTCTAGCACTCCTTGACCCCTCATACATTAATATTCTCTCCCTAATCATACTTTATATTTTTATGAGTATAAATATAATACTTTGTGTATAAATATACTAAATATTCTGGGTATATAAAGATAGTGGTTGTAGTTTATGGTATAAATTTGTTATATTGGACATATTTTTTCTTTATGAAAAATATAATATCAAGTTATTTGTTATCTAAATAATGAAATGATTATGAGAAAAGAGTATATAAATTAATGATGCAGAGATTAAATATATAGTTTATTTAAGAATATCTTTAAATTTTAATGCTAATGAGAGAAAGATTTGAAAACAGTTTTAGGGATTCTCTTTTACATGGGATTTAATTTAAAAAATAAAAATAATTTCTTAAATTAAGATGAATTGATGATTAGTTATAACATAAATTAGAAATTATAAAGACCTTTTCTGATTTTTTAAAACGGTTATATATGTAAAAAAACCTTTCATTTTTATAATATTAAAAAAGTTCTATTACATATATAGTTAAGTTTTAAGGATGATCCTTTGATGTAATTTTTTTCAAAAAAAAAAAAAACAATTAAGGGGAGAGTTTGCCATTTGTGGGATAACATTTCTTTAATTTTTTTTGTTCAATAAGAATTAATAATTTAAATAGCATGCATGTTTATTTTTAAAATGAGAGTTCACCCATATTAAATTCCATGCATTTATATTTTAACATGCACTAATAGTTTACATACATACATATTTTACTCCATACCAGGGGGACCTATTAAGGCTCGTGGGATGCCAGGGCATCCCCAAACTTTGGTCAAAACTCTATGTATATATATATATATAATATATATATATATATGTATGTATATATAAAAATAATTGAAATAAATGAGGTGGCATTATAAGATTTTAAAGACACCTCAGTGCCATTGGCAAATCCCTCCTTTCTGACGTGGGATCGAATCCTGCCCAAGGTGCAACCTTTTTAAAAGATTGTTTTTTTGGTTTAATTTGTTGTTTTATTAATCAAGCATTGTCTAAAAGGACCAAACCATCCATCATAACCACAAAAAAAGATTTAATTAGTAATTTAAAGAAGTTTAACTTGTTCACTGGTTCAGGAACCATAGCAAGCAGACAGTTTTTTTTCTTCCTTTTCCTTTCTAATTTCTGCTGACTTTATGCTTTCATTTTCGTAACTTCATTAACAAAGTGTTATGCTGATGAAACAAAATTTAATGATGTGCGGAGAGGCATTTTTATCCATGAAGTAGACAAAAAATGATTGTGGAGTAGCATTAGTGATCGATATTTAAATGATTGTTTAGTTCATTACATTGAATGTAATTTATTTACAAATATAAGTAATGACGTCATTGTTATAAATATAAAAGATCATATAGGAAAAAGAAATCTATAAAAGAATGTACTTGTTATAATTGTGGAAAACTACAACATTTAGCTAGAGATTGTAAAATGCCTAAATACCCCAAAAAGAAATAAATATCAGAAATAAAAATAGAAAATGCAGAATATATGCAAATAGATTATATAGATTACAAATTAGAAAGTGAAGATAGTATATATGAAATTTCAGAAAATGAAACAGATAATGAAATAGATAGTGAATCAGATGAATCAAATGACTGAAGAAGATATAAAAATAATAACAAAGGAAGAATATTTAAATTAAGAAGGAACAAATCAGAAAATAATATTTGATAATAATATATTTGACGAGATAAAAGGAAAAAAAATAGATTTAAGTGTAGAAAAATTATTTAGTGTAGAAAAATTATTTAAAATACCAACAATAAAAAATATATTTAGTAGATGAAAAGAAGAATACTACGTAGTAAGCCAAAAAGAACATGTAATAGACTGTAGATATGCAAAAGGTAAAGCTAGTATACCACTAGTAACAAAAAGAATAATTAATAAAGAAATAAACGATATAAAAAGTAAAGACCCAATAACATACGTACACCTTGGAGGAACGAAAAATATTAATAAAAGCATGTTTTAGAGAAGGAATAGATACACCAATAGAATTATATTTAGCAGATGATAGAATTATAAAACATATAGAAAAAAGTATAATAACTGCTATAAGAGGAAATCTAATATACCAAAAATTTAAATTTATAATAAGTGCAAATTATTCAGTAGCAACAACAAATAAAAACATAGATAAGTCATTAGTGCTATATTGGAAAATATCAGGAATAGAACTAACCCAGGAAGTAAAATATTTACAGCAAGATGTAAAAATCTATATGTATTAATAACAAAACATAAAATAACGGAAAAAAATAAAATTAATAAAATACAAATAGAAAGTCCTTTTGAACAATTTGTAAAAACAATTGATAACAATGATTATAGTTATAAAGACATAGATATAGAAGAAGATTTAGAAATAATAAATGATAGAATAAGCACAACAAAAAGAATAGCTTTTGAAAAATCAGAATCATCAGGATCATCGAAAAGAACAAATTATGAAATAACTTCAACAGTTAATTTAACTCAATATTATATAACGGGAACAATAAATGAAAAAGAATATTTAATACTACTAAATACAGGACAAGAAGAAAACCATATAGCAAAATACCTGGTGAAAAATGAAGAAATAAAATCTAATAGTAATATATGCCCAGATCTACCAAGATGTTTAATAACTATTAAAGATACAACTGAAAAAGAAATAATAATAGGAGTTAGGAAAATAAAAATAGAATTTAAAATAAAGGAAGAAATGCTAAAAACAGACATAATATTAGGGATAAAATGGTTAGAACAAATAAAACCCTACAATATAGAACATACACAATTAACCATAACCTACAATAAGAAAAAAATATTAATAAAGAGAGTTTTAACATGAAAATATATGTACTTATCAAAATAATAGTAGAAGGATGAGAAAAGTATCCAGATTACCATGCTAATAGTGACCGAAGAACATGTTATTTAAGAATAATCTAGTATATAGTGATCTAAGATGATCATATTTTGTTATGTATATGATTGGAGGGAATATTTTGAAAAATAGCATCATATAAAAAATGAATACTTACTTACCTGATGAAATGATAGATGAATTTAAGATACTTGTTTTATATGTACTTAAGGATATAGAGATAATAGATATAAAGAAAATTATATGGGAAAAGATATTTGATATTGAAGATGAAGAATTAAAAAATTAGATAGAAGATGAATTAGAACAAATACACATAAATGACGATAGCTACTGTTCATACCTAGATAATTACTATTCAGACAAATATTATACAAATTAAAAAATGTTAGAATATATTAGAAGAATTAGAGATAGACAAAGTTGGCTATATGAAGAAATTAATTACAGAAATCAACTTAGAAGAGAAAGAAGACCATTAGAAGAAAGATTACTTGGAATAAAGTTAACCTTAGAAAAAGGAGGTACAAATGATAGTTTATAATCCATATGGAAAATTATCTATACATGAACAACAAATATTAATTGATCTCATAGGTAACATAGGATTACATATCAAATATAGCACAATTAGAATAAATTATTACACAAAAATTTATAAAATTACAACTACTATAAGATAAAATGATGGACTATGAATACTTAAGAGCTTGGAGAATAGATATGGAAGGAATAAAATTATTAGAAATAGTCATGAAAAAGAATTTATTATTAACTAACCATGCAAATTACCCGAGTTATCCGAAAAGAATTTAATAAAATATATAGAAACAAAAGATATGAAATATATAGAATATCAGTATTTAACCAACCATGCAAATTATCCGAGTTATCTGCACTATCCGCACCTCCCTACAATTGTGGTTGACCAATTTCAAAATATGAAAACTTGTCGAAAATAATTATAAAAAAAGACGTATATTTATAATATAAATAATATTCTTAAAAATATTATGCTTTTTGTACTTTGCGAAACCGAAGCTCAAGCTTGATCTCATGAATGTATCTTCTTGGAATCCAGAAGCTTCAAATCTTGAATTCACCTCTACTAGATATTTAATAAATCATAAATAAGATGTATAATTTTAATAGACAATTCTTACTTGACATATGGAACAAGCTAAAGTTCGCATGAAAACATAAAATAAATATTAAAATCATTTCCATTAAAAAAAATAATTACTTAAGTTTATTCTTCAACATCTCATCCTCCTATTGATAAAGTTCATCCGCTAAACATTTTATCTTACAAATTTTGTCATTGTGTGATTTGTTGATACAACTTGTTCTTCAGTAAGCTTTATGAGATAATACCTACATCTAGGGGTGGGTATGGTATGGTATATATTGAATACCATATCGAAATCAAAATTTTTTATACCGCGGTATGGATGTTATGGTATATGGTTGGAGTTTTAAATTATTATGGTATTTGGTACGGTATTTGGTATTTATGCAATAAATATCGAAATAATGTATACCGCACTGAAGTTTTTTAATAATATATAAAACTCACATATATTATATTTAAGATTATTAAATATTTTTATATATCATTCATTAGCTAATTGAACATACAAGTAACTTTTATTCAGAAATAAATTTTTTGGGAGCTTATTATTTAGGAGTACTATGCCTAAGTTTAGGTAATGTTGTTCAGAGTTTGCATCTTGGACTACTCAATCATTATTGAAATATTCTAAGGGGTTCAGGTTGAGTAGGTCCAAGACAGAGTATATGGAATGCAAGTTTAGTGACTTGACGCAGGAGGAAGATGTAGTCGTGAGGTTGGATTCCTAGGATGTTTGTAAGAGGGATAGTTTTAAGTATTTTGGGTCTACGATTCAGGGAAATGGCGAGATTGATGAGGATGTTGCTAACCGTATTGGAGCAGGTTGGATGAAGTGGAGGCTCTCCTCGGAAGTGTTGTGCGATAAGAAGGTCCCACTTAAGCTTAAAGGCAAATTCTACAAAGTGGCAGTCCGTCCAGCTATGTTATATGGAGCAGAGTGTTGGCCAGTTAAGAACTCCCATATTCAGAAAATGAAGGTTCCAGAAATGAGAATATTGCATTGGATATGTGGTCTTACTAGAGGAGATAGAGTTAGGAATGAGACAGTTCGAGAGAAGGTGGGAGTGAATTCCGTGGAGGATAAAATACGGGAAGGAAGGTTGAGATGGTTTGGGCATGTGATGAGGAGGGGTACGGATGCCTCATTCCGTAGGTGTGAGATGATAGTGTTGGAGGGTTTCAGGAGGAGGAGAGGTAGGACAAAGAAGTACCGGAGGGAAGTGATTAGACACAATATGGAGCAGCTGCAGCTTACCGAGGACATGACCCTAGATAGGAAGGCGTAGAGGTTGCGGATAAGGGTAGAAGGCTAGGATGAGTGCGTGAGCTGTAGAAAGTAGGTAGGAGCCACTAGTCAGGAGGGTTCAAGTGTTCCTGGTCTGTGAATGTTTGTTACTACTAGGGGGTGTCGTATTCTGGATGCCCTATCTCTTATCTCTTATTTATTGCGCCTATTTATCTTATTTAGTATTTCTCGGATTTATACTTTATTTTATTTTTATTTTAGTATGTCTTATTCCTTTTTATGTTATGTCATCCATCATGCTTCACTACACTTTGGTTACTATTCACTACCTGGAGCCGGGGGTCTATCGGAAACAGTCTCTCTACTTCTTTGGAGGTAGCGGTATGGACTGCGTACATTTTACCCTCTCCAGATCCCACTTTGTGGGAATACATGGGGTTTGTTGTTGTTGCTGTTGTATTTGTGTTATTAATTAACAAATAATAGTTGTTGGTATAATATGTTTGAGACGTTTTTAAAGTTTAAAGTTAAAGCTTTTTATATGAATATATGTAAGTGGAAATCAAATAAAGTATGGTTACCGAATTACCATACCGTAAAATATCGAAACTGAATTTAAAAATATCAAACCATACAAAAATAATTTGGTATGGTAATGGTATTGTTCTTATAAATACCAAAAACTGAAGTTACTATACCGAAATTTAAAATACCGTACCGTATCGTACCACGCCCACCCCGACCTACATCTTTGAAACATCCTTTATTCTCCTTTCAAATAGAGGCGGATGTTGGATTTAAACTTTGTGGGTTTCTTGGGAAAAATAAAAAAATAAATATAGTGGTTTATAAGGTTAGAACCCACAACTAAGAGGCATATAAATCTTTAGCAAGCTCTTTCTCTACCACTCGACCAATGATACACTTCACTTATGGGTTCCCAACTTATAATGCTTATATATTTACTAGATTTCTCAATATAAATAAAAGATCCTCACGAAAGTTACTGGATTCTCGAGAATCCCCATGTACTACCCTAGATCCGCCCTTGCTTTTAAATTTGTTTAAATTTTTATTCAAAATAAAATATGCGTGTTATTCAAAATCTAAAAATTAAATAAACCCACAACTTATATTTCACTTATTATAAAAAATCTCTTTTCCCCAAACATATTACAAAAATCCCACTTTTTAAGTTTCTCTCTCTAAAAATTCATATACATAGCTTTCCCTTTATTTTTCACAGTTTTTCTCCTTAAAAAAAGGTTGTAATAAAGGGGAGGTTACCATTTTTGAATTCAATCGTGTTTGAGTCCAACTGCTACTCACTGTGATTCAATTTTAACTTAATCTTCTTTTAACATTCTGAATTTTTAAGATCTGAGGTTAGTAATTGTTTTTACTTAACTGAACGAATGAATAAATTATTGCATATTGTAATTAAGTAATTTTTTGGATTTCTAATTTACCAAAGTATAGTTTGGATATCTGAATTCTCCGTTTTGTTTTCAAAATCATCTATTTCAAGTACTAAATTAACAATATAGTACTTAGTAAATGGATGATTCTCCTTCTTTTAGTTTAGGATTAACTCCGTTAGAGTATAATGAACCAACAAATCGGATTGTTGGCTTCATTTTTGGAATATTTGATTACGAGGAACCTAACTTTGTTAAAAGTAGATCAAAACATCATAATGACCCCATCAAGATGAAAAAGCTTAACAAAGTTGTTGCTGGAAGGCCGAAAAACAAATTGGAGAATCATCAAGAAAAGCAAAAAAAATGATACTGTATGACCACGTCTACAACAACAACAACTACAAACCCAGTATATTCCCACCTAGTGGGGTATGGGGAGGGTATAATATACGCAGTCCATACCACTACCTCTAAATAAGTAGAGAGGATGTTTCCGATAGACCCCTGACTCAAGACACAGGACAATATACAAAAATATTCAAAGCATATAACATGATAAAACTAACATAGATACAACATCCACAAAAATAATGTACATTACCAAAAAAAATACACCAAAATCCTTCTAACTACGGACTACGATTCATCCCCCCACCTTATCCCTCTATCCTAGTATTTTTCTCCAAACCTTCTTATCCAGGGTCATGTCCTCAGTGAGATATAACTATTCCATGTCATGTCTAATCACTTCTCTCCAATATTTTTTCGGTCTACCCCTACCTCGCTTAAAATCATCTAATGCTAGTCTTTCACACCTACGAACTGGGGCATCTGTGCCCCTCCTCATCACATTACCAAACCATCTCAACCTCACTTCCCACATTTTTTCCTCCACCGATACCACTCCCACCTTTTCTCAAATAATCTCATTAATAACCCTGTCAGCCCTTGTAAGACCACACATCCAACGCAACATTCTCATTTTCGCCACCTTCAACTTTTGGGTATGGGAAGTCTTAACTGGTTTACTAAAGGTATTTCTGATTTTTTTATTTTGATTTTTATTGCTAATTTTGTTCTGGGGTTTTTATGTGTTTTTCAGCAATCTGAGGTTTTAAAACTGTTAATTAATAGGAGATGGTTGTTAGTTCTTCTATAGATTTTTATTTTTTTTAATCAATTTGATAATTTTTTAGAAGTTGCACGTGTAAAACAAAATAACTGTTTGTATATATTAGGCATATACATATGTGATGCTGCATTTGTTTGAACTACAGTGATATCTATAGTTCATATACATATGTGTTGCCTGGGTGTTTATATATGAGCAAGTATGTATGTGTTGTAAACATACATTATTCATTACACGTTGTTGAACAAATACCTAAGTTCTGTTTGGGATTATGTTTTGTGATGTGTGTTTGAGGCAATGGACATTACATATGTATATGTTAGACATATACATAAGTCTTGATATACTTTTAGATGTGTAATGAAATTCCTAGTTCATATACATCATATTTTTATGTATACATTATCAATTTTTTTATGTGTGTTTAAGGCAATGGACATTACCTATGTATATGTTAGACATATACATAAGTGTTGATATGTTGTTAGATATGTAATGAAATACCTAGTTCATATACATCATATTTTTTATGTATATTTTATTAATATACATAAGTACTGTATATTTTTTTACCATATAGGCTCACATATGATGTCTTTTTCATTTCCAATAGGGTCTAAAATATAGGATACAAAATATCCCTGCGCATTCATTGCATTTCGATAGTTATTACAATGTAATGCCCCGAGTCTATACCCCGAATGCCACACGATACTTATGACCCCGAAGGACCACAAACTAACCCATTACTGATATCTGCTGTGAGCAATGAAACATGATACTATAATAAATATGGAATAATAGGTTAAAATGCCACAGGGTTCAAAATCAGTAAATACCGATAAAGTGTATCAATTGAAATAACAATCTGTAAAACTGAATACTGTCTGAAAACTAGTCTGAAAAGCCTCTAATCTGAAATTGTCTGAAAGTGGAGTTGATGGGAAAATACCCCAACTAACTCCATCTACTAAAATATTGAGTCTATTGTAATAATAAAATAAAAGAATATCCTTGACAGATAAGGACTTATTACTATAGCTGATATTATCGGCTGAACCTGAATCTATCTATGCGCGGTCGGGAACCTGACCGTTTGAACCTATGATATGAGACATCATAGCACAAAGAAAGTGTATGCACCAGTACGTGGAATGTATTGGTATGCTAGATGAGGTAAGGCTGAATTTAAGGGTTCATATGCATGAACAATAACTGACTGTATGATATAAAGTGACTGAACATGAGAGTACATGGATAACTGATCCTGCTGTAAAAATTGAGTATGCACTAATGTACGTAGAAATAAATACTGTGACTAAGCTTGTCTGATGCTAAGTCCTGAGTTTTGATACTGAGTAACTGATATCCGAAGCTATTGATAACTTAGTTACTGATATTGATTGACTATATCTGACAGTCCTGATTCTGTAGAACTAAACTGAGTTCTATTCTGAAGACTAAGACTGAGATTGTGGGAGGTAATCATCTAACTGACATGCCCCAAATAAGATAACTGGGTTGGGATCCAACCTGTGACCCTAGTTGAAAGGGTGTCAGTACCGTGCCATGAGTAAAGTCACTGAAGAGTTACCCTCATCTGACATGTACTCTAATGAGAACGGTGGAACCCTCATCTGGCAGGTTAAAATACCTCATCAACCCTCAACTGACAAGTTTGATGTCTCAACCTACGCTGGCTACGTAGTTCTAGAATGCAAGAATTACTTCTAGACATCACACCCTCTACTAGAAGGTGAGCCCCCATCCTTGGGTTCACTCGGTGCTGAATCCTACTCCCAACTGAAAGACACTGAACTGAGTATACTGAACTGGACTGGATTGATACTGAGTTTTTCTGAGTTCTATAACTGACTGAGTTCTACTGAGTTTGTAACTAACTGGATTCTACTGACTGGAACATGATTGATACTATTCTGTAACTGACACTGGCTTTAGGTACACAGCTAAATTGTCGGGTATTAAATACCCCCAGGACTCGATAGAACAAAAGAAAGGTATAGCATAATCTTGAATAACATAGCAGTGTTCACTTGATCATAATTCATCCATAGAGGAATTTCATCAAACACTTGTAATGCATTAACTTGTACATGAATGAGGAATACATGCTATCATGTTATAATGGCACTATGTCATTCACATAGGCATTCTATCAAACACATGGGAAGCATGCTTAGTTTAAACAATAATCAACACATATAGTTATCATGGCTACATAAATCAACTTGCAAATTGAAGGGTTTATCATGAAAATCATGTAATTCAACACATACAATGATTAATTTCATAAAAATTTATAATTTAATCATGGACTAAAACCCAAAAATAACATGAACATGAATTCAATTTAATTCAAGCATAAAAGTTCATAATTCAACAATCTTGTAGTTTGAAAATGGATTCGTGGACTTTATGGGTGAAAGAAACCCATAGATGAACACCTAACATACCTTAATTTGTGACTTTTTTGAAGTTCTTGGTGAATCCTTTGAGATTGCTCTTGTTTTCTTGAAGCTAGGGTTTGTAGTTTTGAGAGAGAATGCTTTTAATTTGGGGATAAATTGAGTGAGTAATGACTTAAAATGTTTTTAGGGATTAAATCCCGCATCTGGGCGTGTTAAAATTATGGGAAAAGACTGTTTTAACCCTGGATGAAATATTTAATTTCCATAAAAAAATTTCAAAATAGGCACCTGGCGCGATGCAGTACTATCGCGCTATATCTCTAGAAATTTCCAACTGGAAAAATGCATGGTGGAGCGACGCGGTGGTATCGCATTGCCACTTTGGTTGGGACCTGGAAGTTTACCACGACACGGTGGAATCGCATTGGTACACTGAAAATGAACAATTATGAAAATAAGTTATCGCGTGATATGACGGTATCATGGTACTTCACTGGAAACTGACAATTTCCATTTTGACATATTCCGCGATGCACTACTGGCCTGAATGACGGTGTTTAACGATTGAAACTTAAAATAGCCATAACTTCTCACCCGGTTATCGAATTCAGGCGAATTTTATATCGTTGGAAAGCTAATTCAATTTTTTATGAAATGGTAGGCTCTAAACTGAAAAATACTGAGTGTTTCAAAAAAATTTATATTGGATAACTCATGGAATGAGAGTTAATCTTAAGCTAAAGAAATACGGGGTATTACATGCAACCACGATTTTGGATTGGATATAAAGAATTATCTTGGTGAAGAAGTTCAAAATCTGTTCCATCAAATAATTTTTGGTTCCTTTCTAGACATGCCTCAGTGTAACTTTCAGGGTCAGATTTCCAAATGCTTACTCATGCTTGAGATAGAGCAACATAATCTGAATGAAATTCACGTTTACTTGCAGGGAACTATTCTCAAGTTTTATATTATTGAGTTTACTATAATATCCAGACTTAAATGCACAGGGAACATTGATGAACACCTTTATATTGAATAATCAAAGTCCGTATTAATGGTGAAGTATTTCCCAGATGCCAAAAATTCTAACAAAAAGTTTATTTTTGTTCAGCGATTCAAGTTGGGAAATGCCGACAACAACACCGATGCTTTGAACATGTCCATTCTCTACTTCATTCATACTTTTGTGTATTCAAAAATACGTGATGAAATTATTAGTAGATCCGACTTTGTGATACTTAAGGATGAAAGGTACAAATAATTTCCATGGGGAAAGACTTCATTTCAAAAGCTTATTGCAATGTGGAGACAAGATTTCTTTGTTGAAAAACAGTTATACCAGATGGAGAGTATGACTCGTGTGTTGAATATTTGGACATATGAATGCTATTTTGAGGTAGATAGTACTATAGATGAGCGAGTAGGAAATAGAATTCCAAGAATTTTTAAGTGGAAGGTTGTTGGGATCAAGGTGAAGTACGAAAAATTCATGGATGGTATGTTCAGTAAGGTAAGTATTTAGTAAATTAGTTCGGGTTAATGCTTATATTTCAGTGTGTTGACTTTAATAGACTCTTAATGTTGCCATTTTTTTATTGCTTAACATTTTTTATACAATAATATACGACCAACTCGTGAAGAAGTGCAAAAGATTGATTTGCCAATGATTGAGGGCATTGAATTAAATGATGCTGAATCTGCATTTTCACATGACACTTCTGTCGATCGTACATGTGAAAGGCCTGCTGTCGACATACACACACACTCGGACTCCAAACTATAAGATTTTGAGGATTTCAGTACAGTACCACCTCTGAAAATTCTTAAAAAGGCAGAATTCAGTACTGATGCATCCGCATCACAACCTACAAAGAGGCAGAGGACAATCCATTTTGATGCTAAAACTGTCGAGATCAAAGAATATAAAAAAACACCACTGAATATTTCAAGAGAATATATGTCAATAGACAAAATACCAACTTCTAATTCAGAGTGGACACATGAAGGACATATCCATCATTATCCAACAATTATATTCATTAAGCCACTTCTGATGAAAAGTGGGATGAGATAAAGTCGTTTTTACAGTCTTATGTAAGTTTTTACATATGGTCAACACTATAAACCAAATTGTGAAAACACTAAGATGTTTTTTTATTTTTATCTACAAGTTGACAAAAAATTCAATGATCTTCACGATCTAATTATTAAGAAACATGAAGACTCAAATGCCAAAATTGATTAAAAAAAAAATACGCCGAAGTCATTCACATGTTGACACACAACAAACACACCGATGAAAAGGTAAACAAGATTAGTTTTATGTTATATAATTAATGAGTTTGTATTTGTATATGAATTATATCGATGTCTTTATCATTGTTTTAGTTTATATTGTAAATTGGGAAAATTATTGTATAAGGTTCATATACATCATAAATTGTTGTATGTAGTTTTCATCATAATTTTCTTTACAACGGCTCACATGTATATATTAGTTTAATATACAAACATAGTTTTATGTAGAATGACACTTCATATGTATATTATCTAATATACATAAATTGTGTTATGTATATTATATAATATACATAACAATGTTATGTATATTTTTTCATATATATATTATCTAATATACATAAACTATAATAAGTCATTTCATATTTATATTATCTAATTTTTCATGGATGTAACCAAAAATTTTGTTATTACAAAAGGACGGTGAAGAAGCAAATATTTGGACAGAAAAGGAAGCTTGAAATATAAGTTCACGGTTGGAGCATTTTAAGGTTAATTATGCCTATTTCTTAGTTCAAATTTATGTTTTCAAATTTATTCTTACATATATTTTATAACAAAATCAACAGGATCATGATATGGGAGGTTAAAAAATGGGAGATGTACCATCACAAGAGCAGGTTGACAAAATGAATATCGTCCAAATTGTGAAAGACAAAAAAAAGGGTATTTTTTTTTAAATATTTCATTTTCTTATCCTATATAGATGTTATCAAAATTATAATTACATATATATAATACTAATTTCAACAAGATCATGATGTGGGAGGTTTTAAAACAAGAGATGTATCATTACATGACAATGTTGAAGAGATAGATAACATCACAATCTTAAAAGACAAAGGAAAAAGGAGTATTTTTTTAAATAATAGTTTTACATAGGTTGTTTCATATATGAATTTATATTAAATTTTTTGTACTTATTTTTTATGATATATTTTGAGGTTGGTTTGTCGTGAATTTTGACTGATGTTCCTGCTAATTTCATTATTATTACAATGTGCATGTGCTATGTTATATGTACATGATTATAATATAAATATGTAGTACATCAAAATGAGAACATTATCATAAATCATGCAATGCTCATTTTAATTTTTTAGGTTGTCAGCAACACTGATAAATCCTTAGGTAACATGTTTGGTGATGATATAATGAAGGATGCTTATTTTGATGGAAATCACAGTCCTATACAAAAATAATTCGAGGTTAGATATCTCATTTTTAAATCATATAATTTAAATGATAAAGTGATTTAGTTTTATATATATTTTATGTTATCTCTACCAGTATAATGAAGGGTGAAGTGTGGATATTGGAACTACCGCATTAAATGCTCTTATCGAAGCTGTAGTAGATTAAAAAATGGATTATGCCAATTTTGGAACAACTATTACCATGCATATCCATAAAGATCACCCGGTAAATACATAAAGTCAATTTTTTTTCAATATATATGTCAAATATTTTATACATGACACTAATTTTACTTACGCGTTTAAACAAAACTAATACTATACACATAAATTTACTATTAGGATAATTACTTGAGTACAATTTGCTCAAGCCGAGTTAGATACCATAATGAATGGTCTGGCAGCACCTATGGATGATCTTTCTCTCGAAGTCGTTAAACCGTAAGAAGAAATGGTCAACCAACATTCCATATCTGATAGTCAGATTCCTTCAGATTTTTCTGATGCAGTTGTCGCATCATATCAAGATGCAAAACCCCCTGCTAAGAGAAACAAAATTAAATCTTAACTATTCAAGTCTCGATACTTGACAGAGTATACTTCTGGTTCAAAAACCATTGAGGATGAAACCACAAAAATGAAACAGAAATTCATATTTGATGA
This sequence comes from Capsicum pubescens, assembly GCA_030864215.1. Classification (NCBI taxonomy): domain Eukaryota; kingdom Viridiplantae; phylum Streptophyta; class Magnoliopsida; order Solanales; family Solanaceae; genus Capsicum; species Capsicum pubescens. Next base: position 96,581,440 of record CM061549.1, on the reverse strand, counting down.
TTTTATAATATCTGATGATATGCCAAGGGGTGTCATTGAAGAGTTCAAGCAGTGGGTTGGGGAAGGTTTATTGAAGTTTCATACGAAAAAATAAGTATTATCATTATTAAACTGAACATTTTTTGTCAATATGCGTATACTATTAATATTTTTTTCTTACTAAAAAATTAAATATTTTATTGAAAAATGAATGATGACCACTATAGAGCAAAATCACCTGCTCTTCAAGTTCAAGAAATTGATTTATTTGATGCTCATGCATGGTCAAAAAATTGGTTTTACTTGATGTCTCAAACAAATGCATGCTAGAACGACGAGGTATTTTTAATTTAAATATTTATGTTAACAACTTTCATATTTACATACATATACCTAAGCTCATTTTACTTACACATACAAAGATTAGTTATGTTTTTTGTCAGAGTCAGTTTACAATGGTGATTTATGTATGAGCATTCAATTTATATATATGTATGCCTGTTATGTATGTTCTTTACCAGTATGTATATATCTGCCTTATTGGAAAGTTTATGTATGCCTGTTGTTGATAGTTACCTATATATACCCGAGTGAAAAGTATAATATTAAATGTATTTTCTATATGTCTACCTTATTCTATGTGTATGCATGCTTGTTAATATGTATGTACAATTGCAAATGAATAACCATTTATGTATATGCCACCCTATTATGTATATGCACTACCAGTTTATAAATATATCTTCCTGCATGTTATGTACATTATATCCCCAGTTATGTATATGCTTTTTACCTCATTTTACTAAATATAAACATATATGTTCAAAGTATAACACTGTATAATTCCTCTTCTTTGTATTTCAATTTTGTAGATATAGATATGATATTCTATCACTTGTCTAAGAAACTGAAATTAAAAATTGATTAAGAATACAGATTCATAATAATAAACTGCTTTTTCGAAATCTATATTGAGAAGACATACCATAGATATTATCCCGTAGAATAAGATATGGTACTTTCTACACAGAAGGATTATGCTCAGTCTATTGTCATGACCCAGAATGAAGAGGCAATAACATACATAATCAAGAGATTTTGCATTACAGTTGGGTTACCATGGCACCTAGTTGATGAGGTGTATGTTCCTGTGAACTGCAATGAAAAGTTTCACTGGGTATTAGATGTTATTTCTCTAAAGGATAGATGCATACGCGTTTATGACTTACTGTTCAATTTAAGAAATATGGAATCATTGCCCGAGATTCACAAGTTGGCAGTGATGCTGCCTACTTACTTGTCTGACAACGGATTTCTTGAAGAAACATCACGCACAGATTGGTAAAATCTTGATACATATAGGGATAAGATGAGTTAAAGGACACAGTTGATAATCAACACCCATTCGAGGTTGAGTATGTGCAAAACATTACACAACAAGAATGTGGCAGCTTATAAGTAATCTTTTATGTTTTTTTTTATGAACTATTACATATGATATGTTAGATGAAATAACGTGTTTGTTTGTATGCATATCAAGGACTGTGGAGTGTTTGTTGCTGGGTATGTACATTACCTAAGTGAAGGAATGGACGTGACTTCAGTTAGTTTTGAAGAAGAATACCATCGTATGTGATATGCGTCACTCCTTCAAAATTACGGTCTTTAAAAAGTAAAGAAATGTTATTATAAGTGTACTATTGTATGTATATATATTTGTGTTTGTAAAAATAATAACATAACTTGATTAATACATACATAACAACTGTATAACAAGTTTAACACCCATTCGAGGTTGAGTATGTGCAAAACATTACGCAACAAGAATGTGGCAGCTTATAAGTAATCTTTTATGTTTTTTTATGAACTATTACATATGATATGTTAGATGAAATAACATGTTTGTTTGTATGCATATCAAGGACTGTGGAGTGTTTGTTGCTGGGTATGTAGATTACCTAAGTGAAGGAATGGACGTTCCTTCAGTTAGTTTTGAAGAAGAATACCATCGTATGTGATATGCGTCACTCCTTCAAAATTACGGTCTTTAAAAAGTAAAGAAATGTTATTATAAGTGTACTATTGTATGCATATATATTTGTGTTTGTAAAAATAATAACATAACTTGATTAATACATACATAACAACTGTACAACAAGTTTAATTGGTCTTTCCTAAAATTTTTATACAGATTTGTGAATCCCATACACTTCTTTATAGATTATATGCGTGTATATGAACACATATACATAGAATTTATATACATTGCAAATTAATAACTATATAACCAGTATATATATATATGTTTACATATACATATAATTTAATTTTTGCATAGACATAGTATAATAGGTCACGTTAATAACTACTTTGTTAGTCGTAGTTAAGTTATGCTTATTTACAAATGATTACAAATATTAACGAATAAGAAATAAATGTAGAAGCGTCAATGAAATAATTAACTAATGCAGCAAACAAATACACAACACAAATAAGAAAAAAATATCAAACATAAATGGTAAACTGAAGAAAACTAATATTTATTTCAACGTATAAAGACCCAACCAAAACTGTTCAACAAAGTCATTACTTAAATATTGATAATGATAACTGAGTGATTAATTTTCAAGAGTATAGGAAAACTGATACACTGCATACATTTTTTATGCGTGTATATGTCTACATATACATAATATTATAAGCCACGTTAACAAGTACTTTGTTAGCTATAATTAAGTTATGGTTATATAAAAATGATTACAAATATTAATGAATAACGAATGCATGTGCAAGTGTCAGTGAAACAACTAATTAACGCAGTAAACACATACATAACACAAATAAGAAAAACATACATCAAGCAATAATGGTAAACAGAAGAAAATTTATATTTATTTCAATGTATAAATACCAAACTAAAATAGTTCAATAAATTCATTACTAAAAAGATGATAATGATAATTGAGTGATTAATCATCAAGAGTAAAGGAAAACTATAAGTTAGTTCTCCTTTGAGAAAAAATTATAGGAATGCCTATTGTGCCCCTCATGTCCGCATCGTCCATAACGATTTGTGCTTGATGAAAGGGTTTCACTGGATTTCTTCTTCTTCCCTTTGTTTGGACTTCGTGAAAGTATTTTATATATTGGTGTCAGTACTTCTTCCTCCTCTACACTATTAGGAACATCCCAGTCTTTCTTATCTAGCATTAGAATGATTGAAACTTCATAAGTCTTCACCAAAGTGATTGGCTTGTAGTATTCTGAAAAGTATGGACCGAAATCTTTTACATGTTTAGAATTCAAGACAACTATATTGTGAGAACAAGGTATTTGATATATTTGAAACCTCCCATAGTTGCACGAGCCACCTTCAAGGTCAACGATGTATCTTCTTCCAGATTCATAAACTGAGTATATATAGATTGCGGAAGCCTTCACCTTAACAAACAAAAAAATTTCAACCTACTTTTTTTTCATAAATTTTTTAAATAAAATATTTTAGGGTGAATATACAGTTAATTAAATAATACACCTAAATGCATAATAAAAAATTAAAAAGTTTATACATACCGTCATCCTCAAAGCTCTTACATCATTGAGAGTTGAAATTTTATCAAATCTACGACCTAAAGTCGTACTTGTATATGAAGCTATCTCACTGTTTTTACAGTTCCAAGATCCAAATAACATTCACACCACTTCTAAAAATCCATATATTGACAATTTCCGAGCCTCCATCAAACACCCATTAATACACTCAACAATATTCAAAGTCATCATCCGACCTCTGTTTACTGGTGAATGACACCTACTTCACTTTTCATATCCATCATCCTGTAGATATTTTCACTCTCGGATTAGCTTTTTCAATCTTTTCCATTAGCTAGTCAAAATTGTCTTTTCTATAAACCTTAGTCATTGAATAATTCAAATCGCTAATGCTTTCTTTGCTTTTACGAAAGTAATCACAAATATTTTTCTAGAGATGTCAAATGCATGCAAGATGTGGTACATTTGGATATACAACACTTACAGCTTTGGTAATACTTTCATTCCTATCAGATACAACACACATGTCGTCACGTTATCCAAAAGCAGTTTTAAAATTATTGAAAAACCATGTCCATGAGTTGTCATTTTTAGTATCCACAACCCCATACGCAAGTGGTAATATGCATACTATGTTACGTATCAGCTATATTAATAAAATTCAACACCATATATAGCTTTCATTTCTTTGATGATTTCTCCGGATGTGTGCTTTCTCTTATGGTTAACTAATTTAGGAGTCGTGAATTCACATACAAAAGCAGTAGTCGCCAAAATATTCTTCAGTACCCTATCACTCAAACAACACGTATATTTTAGGTTAAATCTCTGAATGATAAAAATATCTAATTTTTTTGTAACTAGATGCTTTTAATGCCCATTTACAATCCTCATTGTATCATCAGAGGACATAGCTGAAATAGAAAAGACAATAATATAATTAATATTTATTACAATTTATAAGTTTTTAGTATTTATATGTTACAAATCAAATATACTTAAAAAATATATACAAAATAATTTATCTACTATACATTAATAAACAAATTAAACATATATGTATTTTGGTGTTAAACAATTTGTAAAAAATGAACAACAAAATACATATTGTTTCATTACACTTGTACAAAAGACAGCTTATGTATGTGTGGCATATTAAACAATATTTCTCTTTATCTATATAATATTGACGTAATCTTGGGTCTGTCTGAATGACATATACAAAACAATGATTATGTATATGTGACCAACTAACAAATTCTTCTTCTGTACATATAAATATGTTTTGTTGGGTCTGCTAAAATTAGTATAGATTGACATATACAAACCACATTGTATGTATATGTTATATTACAATCAATTTTTCCTACGAATACGATATTAATGTTTTTTGTACTGTATTTCGCAATAACTCCAATCCATAAAAATTTCACATTTCAATACATTTCATACAACTGTAGATAACATTGTTGTCAGAAAATGAAAATAATATATGCAACAAATAAATAAATATCACAATAATATTCATGCAATAATTAACATTATTTTAAGGTCAGTTATAAATTCATATATATAGTTATACAATATGGTAAAAGTTGGATTTTAGCACATGAAATTTAAGTAAACAAATTTATTATCAGAACTAAATAACATAATACCCTTTTTTTGTCTGAACATTTTTCTTTGCAATTGAATCCATGTGAAATCACATATTTCGACATCACTAAAACAAGTATCTTTTTATCCTTGTACATATGTTTCACCTTCACATCAATACTCTTGCTATCACAAATCAAGTTATCAACTTCAAACTCTAGCACATACAAAAAATATTAGTTTTGTGTCTCAACAACAGAGAGAGCCATAGCATTAGATTCAACCTCCTACACAAAAACCACAACTCCTTTTCTCTATTAAACTGCATGTCCTGTACATATTTATCAATCATTGATATGCACAACGGATACATTACGAAGCCTAGTTGAGATCTCTTCAACTCAACATACAATCGAACACCATTATCATTCCGGATACAAAAAGGTGATACATTGTCGTCGATAATATAATGTACATCTATAGTTTTTCAAGCTTCATCAATGTTTAATTTCGTAGCACTTGACGACATCAATCACAAATAACTTATCGATTCTGCGACAACAATTCCTTCATTTTTATACCTAACATATTCTATTTTGAGTCTCCATTCACCAGAGTACCTCAAAACAATAGCAATATTCATCTTCATGAATTCCAATAATTATTTTTTTCAAAAAGCTCAAAAATCAGTGATCAGATGGTTTGTGATTTGTGTTTTTTATTTGATTTGGTTTTTATGTATTTAGCGTTTTCAAAATTTAAATTACAATAGTTGTTACATAATTTAAGGGTGCAGTAATCTACTAATTAATGTACTTGCGTATATTATGTGCTTAATATAAGAGGAACCCATTATTTCCCTTTTTAAAAGATGCTAATAAATTTGCAAATACAAAGGTTTCTATGTATATAACGAATGTCTTATGTATATGAATCGGGAGAGAGTGTAAAGTAATTAAAGAAGTGGGATAGTGTGTAAATAATTCTAATAGTGTTGGGATTTAAGTTATTTATACTTATTATAAGTGTACTATTGTATGTATATATATTCGTGTTTGTAAAAATAATGACATAACTTGATTAATACATACATAACAACTGCACAACAAGTCTAACTATTCTTTCTTAAAAATTTCATACAGGTTTGTGAATTCCATACACTTCTTTATAGGTTGTATGCATGTATATACACGCATATACATATAATTTATATACATCACGAATTAATAACTATATAACCAATATATAGTCTAATAGGTCACGTTAACAACTACTTTGTTAGTTGTAATTAAGTCATGCTTATCTACAAATGATTACAAATATTAACGAATAAGAAATACATGTAGAAGAATCAATGAAACAACTAATTAATGCACCAAATACATACACAACACAAATAGGAGAAAAACATCAAACATAAATGGTAAACTGAAGAAAACTCATATTTATTTCAACGTATCAACACCCAACTGAAATTGTTCTATAAAGTCATTACTTATAAGTTGATAATGATAAGCGAGTGATTAATTTTCAAGAGTATAGGAAAACTAATACACTGCATACATTTTTTATGTGTGTATAGGTCTACATATACATAATATTATAAGCCACATTAACAAGTACTTTGTTAACAGTAATTAAGTTATGGTTATATACAAATGATTACATATATTAATGAGTAACAAATGTATGTGAAAGCATTAATGAAATAACTTATTAACGCAACAAATACATACATAACACAAATAAGAAAAAAATACATCAAACAATAATGGTAAACTGAAGAAAACTCATATTTATTCATAAATACCAAACTAAAATAGTTCAATGAAGTCATTACTAAAAAGATGATAATGATAATCGAGTTATTAATCTTCAAGATTATAGGAAAACTGTAAGTTGGTTCTCCTTTGGGAAAAATTACAGAAAAGCCTGTAATGCCCCGCATGTCTGTTTCGTACACAACGATTTGTGCTTGATGAAAGAGTTTTGCTGGATTTTTTCTTTCTCTCTTTATTTGGTCTTCCTAAAAGTCTGTTTCATCTACACTGTTAGGAATATCCCAGTCTTTCTTATCTAGCATTGGAATAATTGGAACTTCATAAGTCTTTACCAAAGTGATTGACTTGTAGTATTCTGAAAAATACAGACCAAAATCTTTTACATGTTTTGACTTCAAGATGGCATTAGAGTGAGGACAATGTATTTGATTTATTTGAAACCTCTCATAGTTGTACAAGCCACTTTTAAGGCCGACGATGTATCTTCTTCCAGATCATAAACTGAGTATATATAGATTGAGTAAGCCTTCACTTGAATAAACAAAAGAAAGTCAACTAGCCTACTTTTTTTCCAAAAAATATTTAATGCAATGTTTTAGGTGAATATTCAGTTAATTAAATACTACATCTAAGTGCATAGTAAAAATTCAAAAAATTTATACATACTGTTATCCTTAAAGCTTTTACATCATTGAAAGTTAAAATTTTATCAAATCTATGACCCAAAGTTGTACTTGTATGTGAAGCTATCTCTAATGCTCCGTATTAAACTTAGCTTAGTTCAGGTCATAGTGCATGGATAAGAGGCTTAGAACCTAAAACTTTTAGCTAAGTATTGAAGACTTAACCTAATTTTGACTTCTTAACTTCGAGGATTTCTCTGTTGACCTTCCAAGAGACGAGATGATAGATTTTTAGTTGATTCACGTTCAGGGGTATAAAGAGCATGTCTCGGGGAAGTTTCAAATTTTGTGTATGATGTTTGGGTCATGTTTGAATTTCAATTCCAGCAGCTCAACGCGATTTCACCACATCGCACCGGGTATAGCGATGGGCATGTCACCACATCGCAATGGCCTTCAATACGGTATTCCAGTTGTGACTTTAATCACCAGAGGGGAAATAAAGTCATTTACCATCACCCTAAGTCATAAAAACATAATATTAAACGTTGGATTAAGCATTATAAACCCATCCTCCATCAATTTTCTCTCTAAGAAACCCTAATCTAATTCCAAGAACTCTAAAACTCCATTACATTCTCTTCAAGACAATCGAGAATTTAAGGCTTCTAATATAATAACTTTAAGACAAAGCCTTCAAGAACATCTTCACGAATTCAAAGTCAAGCTTCTACATCAAATCAAGCCTAATAAGGTATGTGGGGTTATGAACAAGGTTATCCTTTCACCATTGTGCCCAAATTACATGATTTTAAGATTTTATTTAATTGTTTTGAAGCAGGGTTCACACCCAAGTATGTATATTCTTGAAGTATGTGATTTTTATGATATTTAAAGCTAAGTATACCAAGAAGTGCTTATGTTGATATTTTTGTTTAACTTACATGATTTATACTATGAATGAGATTGCACTATCTTGACTTGTTATTGTTGAAATATTTCAAGATCATTATTGAGCATGAAGTTTTATTTTAAATTGACATGAGTTTAAAACATAGGTTTTAAGCCCTAAGTTTGAGTATTGAGACTTCAAGAAGATTATGCTTTAAGTATTCTTTGATATGCTTATTTCAAGATTCAAGCAAGAATTAATCTTTTGATCCTCAGCTAAGAGATGGAATCCGCATTTATTCATTTGGATTATAGTTTAAAGCAAAGCGAAGCATATATGTTTTTTATTAAAACCCATATGCTATTTTAAGGTAGATTTCCTAAAGAGAGAGCATATAAGTAATATGAGAGTAGTATTTAACATCGAGTTTGGTATGAGGACAAGGTCACATGCCCCAGAACTATGTGCCACCGTAGGTTTTAATGCCCATAGTGGGTTCAGTATAATGATCTCTCTAGTTTAGGTTTTATTTCAATGGCAAGGGTAGAACAGCTCTACCAACGTGGGTGAGAGACGTTGGACTCCATGATATCTCACATGGTTTATGTCGGTTAGAAGAATCTCCCAAAAAAAGAGTAAAAGTACAACTTTTTGAATCAAGTGTTATGGCTCACAATATATATATAGTATGCTTTATTATTCATGATTTATGACTTTCAGCTTTCAGTTATTCAAGATCAAGGTGAGTCATTTACACTTGGAAAGTATCATTTAAAAGCTAATATGAATATTGATTTACTGTTTTACTTATGTATTTACCCCCACATACTCAGTATATTCCAAAAGTACTGATCCACATATATGTCTATGTGCTACATTGTCTTATAATGTAGGACCTGGTGCTCAATTCCAGTAGCGTGATTGATTTTGAGCATCTCTACCTATATCCTAGCTCTTGGTGAGTCCTTATAGTTCAAGGGCCCATTCAAAAAGATTTGTTATTGATGAAGTACTCTAGTTATTTGATTTTAGTTTGAGTTGGGTCAGCTGGGGCTTGTCTCAGTGGCTCTCAAGTTAGAAGTAGAGGCTTATCTAACTTTTTTCTATTTTGGATTCAAAGTGTTGGTTTTAAGATTTTAAAGTTTAAGACTTTAAGTTAAGACATTACATTCAGTTATTTTGAGATTTCATATGACAAGTTTATCTTTATTATTTGTTCCAAAATTGTTAGAAGGCTTATAGGGTGAGCTCGGGGCTACTTGTAGTCTTGAGCACTGTGTGATATCTAGGGTATACTTCTGGGGTGTTACAAACTTGGTATCAGAGCCTAAGGTTTAAAGAGTCTTAGGGTGTCAGACAAGCCGTGTTACGTATAGTCTTGATCATGGATGTGAAGCGCGCCACATTTATGAGCAAGAGGCTACGAAATGAGTTTGGAATTATCTTCTTCTTTCATGATCTTTCGTGCTTAAAGTTGTCTCTATCTACTTTAACTTATGCTTTTACATGAAAGAATATGCCTCCTCGCCTAGCAAAATGTATGCAGAAATAGTGACCAACCACCAATGTAAGCCAACCCTCTGAATGAGAATATGTCTCATGATGAATTTTGGGCTGCCTTTCAAGCATTGGCCTAAGCTGTGACTGCCAATGTTCAAGGAAACCATCAGGATGCAGTCCCACTTCAGCATAATGGTAATTTAGTTGTATTCAGAATTTATGACTTTATGAGAATAAATCCACCTCAGTTCTTTAGGTCAACGATTAATGAGGATCCACAACTCTTCATTGATGAGGTGAGAAAGATCACTCAAATTATGCATGTTACTGAGGAGAAGAGTATAGAATTAGCATCCAATAGGCTGAAGGATATTGCTAATGATTGGGTTGTTATGTGGAAGGGAGGTAGAGGTGAGGATGAAGCTCCTATAAGTTGGTAGGTGTTTCAGAATGTATTTCTAGAAAGGCTATTTCTGTGTGAGATGAGGGAAGCTAAGGTTGAGGAGTTTATGAACCTGAAGCAGGGCTTGATGACAGTAAAGAAATACTACCTTAAGTTTACTCAGTTGTCTAAGTATGCTCTCGAGTTGGTAGCTGACCCTAGATATAGTATGAGTAAGTTTATTATCGAAGTGTTTGCTTTAGTAGTGAAAAAGTGTTGGACTGCCATGCTTATTGGGGAAATAGATATTGATAGGTTGATAACTCATGCTCAGCAGATTGAGACAGAAAAGATAAAGAAAAGAAAGAAGAGAAATAAGAAGGCTAGAACTGGACAGTTTGAGTATGGCCAACCATGGTCTAGAGGAGGAAATCATTCACAGTTTTAGGGTCACTCATCTATGCCATCACCATCTTCAGCCAGTGCCCCTTGCACCCAAAGCCAAGCAGGAGTAGTGGGTCAGGACTTCTGTCCCTAGGTCTCAGAGTAGTGTGGGTGAAAGTCCCAGTTACCCACTATGTGAGAAGTGTGGCAGAAACTACTCTGGTGAGTGTTTGGTGGGAAGAAGGGGTTTTTATGGATGAACCAAGTTGGGTGATAGAATCAAAGAGTGTTCGTATGCTAAGTAGGGAAGTAGGGATATTTGTCCCCAGACTCAGGCTACTAGCGCACCAGCTCTACTAGGTAGCTCAGTTCCTCCTCAGGGCGCATCTTCTAGTACTGGTGACGGTTAGTGCCAGAATCAGTTCTATACATTACCATACCGACAGGATCATAAGAGTTCACCAGATATTGTTACTTGTATGCTTTGTGTCTCATATTTTGATGATTATGTGTTGTTAGACCCAGTATCATATCTTTCTTATGTGACTTCGTTAGTTGCGGTAAATTTTGGAATAGGTCCTGAAAAGCTCTCTAAGCCCTTCTTAGTTTCCAAGCCAGTGGGTAAGTCAGTTGTTTACAGACGGGTGTATAAGAAGTGTCCTATTACTGTACTCCATAAGATTACACTAGCAAACTAATAAAGTTAGAAATAGTAGATTTCGATATAGTTCTAGGTATGGATTGTCTCTATTCATGCTATGCATCAATAGATTTTCACACTCGTGTGGTGAAGTTTTAGTTTCCTAATGATCTAGTTTTTAAGTGGGAAGGTCATTCTGAATCTCCCAAGAGTCATTTCATATCCTATCTTAAGGCCAAAAAGTTGATATCCAAAGGGTGTATTTATCATTTAGTTTAAGTCAAAGATACTAATTCTGAAGCTCCAACAATTTAGTCAGTTCGTGTAGTCAATTAGTTTTCTGAGTTTTTTCCTAAGGATTTGCCAGGAGTACCTTCTGATAGAGAAATAAAATTCAAAATTGATCTTCTTCCTGATAACTCAATCTATCTCCATCCCTCTATATCGTATGGCTTCACTTATTATTCAGTTATTGCAGTAGGTACCTATCATGGGTTATGTAACACCTCGATTTACTAAATCAGAATACTACACGGTGCTCATGACCTCGAAGGACCTCAAGCTAACCCATGACTGATATCTGTACCTGTATACTTCATAAAATACTGAATAATGCGTAAACATGCACTGAAAGGCCATAAGGTTCAATACTGAACATAACATGAATGAGATAACATCTGTGGGGTAATACAATACCCAAAACAAAAGTGTAAACACTAAAGTCTGAAACACAATAGTCTATATCTAATCTGAAAGCCTCTACTGACTGAATAATCTGAATTAGGAGTTGATGGGATATATCCCCAACTAACTCTAACTAATAACTAATCAATGAAATAGTGGAGAAATAATCATATCCTCAAAGGATGAGGACTCACTTTTATTCTGACTGCTGAGACTGGAATCTACTGCTGATCTGGAACTCGTGTTTCTTAACCTATGGTGTAACATAAAAAGAAAGCACCATAGCGCAAATACATCAGTACAATGGAATGCACTGAGTATACATGTGAGGTAGGCTATATGCAAGGGTTAACATGCATGAATAATGCTAGCTGACTGTCTAACATGAACGCGAGAATGCATACACAAATATGTAACTGTAACTGACACTGTGATATCATGATTACTGAATATAAATACTAATGATATGACATACTAATAACTGATATAACTGATAGCATAAATAGTTGTATCTGAATGTAACTGATAACATGGGTGACTGTATCTTATAGTCCTAAATCTGATGGATCTATCTGAGTTCCTTACTATATTTGAGTTGACTATATCTGACAGTTTTAAATTTAAAGAACTATCTGAGTTCTTTTACTGAGACTGGTAGGGAAACTATGGGAGGTTGTATTTAACCAACATGCCCCTGATACGCCATTATGGCTAAGTTGGGGTCCAATCTGTAACCCCAATTGGAAAGGTGTCAATACCGCACCACTGGTAAGGACAAGCTGTGGGCGACCCTTATCTGATAGTGTCCCCAAAAGAGAATGGTGGGGCCCTTATCTGATAGTGCTTATCCACCTCATCAACCCTCATCAGGCAGTGTTAATGTCTCAATCTATGCTGGCTACATAGTTCTGGAATACAAGGATGACTTCTAAGGATCACACCCTGATCTGATAGTGTGTGTCCCCATCCTTGGGTTCACTCGGTGCTATTTTCTACTCCCATCTGAATGGATAATGAACATGATTTACTAAACTAAACATGAGCTGAGTTACTAAGTTTTGTTGACTGACGGAATACTACTGATATCTAATAACTGACTGAGTCATAAGATCATGGAGATTTTTCCTGAGTCATAAGACTATCTGAAGTCTAAGGATTCATAGCTTTACTGAGAGTATTACGAAAACATGACATGGCTCTAGGTACACAGCTAATGTTTCGGGTACAAGTACCCCCAGGACTCGATGGAAGAAAACTGACAAAGCATGACTTACTTGAATACATAATAATCATCATAATACAATTACTAAAGCATTTCATCAAACATGTGATAGGCATAAGCTTGTACGTACATGGGAATTTCATGATATCATGCTAATTAGACACTTTCCCTTCATCTAGGCATTCAACCAAAGACATAGTAGGCATAGAATGTGTAAACAACATCATACAACAATTAACTGTCGTGATTTAATTCCAATTTAATCATTCAAGGGTTTAGTCCTAGAGTTTCATGAATCTATACCGATACAAATTAACCCATATGGAATTTAGTACTCATTCATGGAATACAATTGAATTACTCATTATCAACATAAAAAAAAAGCAACCCAATCATGAAATTCATAAGAAAATCCATAACTTGAATTTAGAAAAGGGATTCTTGGGCTTCATGGACGAAAGGAGTCCATGAATGAACACTATGCATGCCTTAGTTCGTGATTTCAGGAAAATTGATGGTGAAACCTTCTTGAATTGAATCCCCAATAGAAACCCTAGCTTGTTCTTGAGAGAAACTTGAGAGAAAATAGTATATTTTGGGTGAAGAATGGCTAAATCACGTGTTATTAGGATTAAATAGGGATAGGAAAGTGACCATTTTAACCCTGGACGCGTCATTTAATTTCAGTAAATTTTTTCCAAACTGGGCCCCTGGTGAGACGCGGCATTATCGCGCCATGTCACTGGAAATTGACAATTGGAAAATTGAGGGATGGCGCGATGCGGAGCCATCACATTGCCCCTTTTTTCGTGACATGGAACTTTGGCGCAACGCGGGAGAAATCGTGCTGAGACACTGGAAAAAGGACAATTCTATGTTTTAGTGCTGGCGCGATGCGCCATAATTACGGACACCTAATGGAATTTCAAAATTTCATTTCCTCTTGTGGCACGGTGCACAGCTTACTAATCTGACGTTGTTTTACGACGGGAATTTGAAATAGTCATGACTTCTTACCCGATTATCGGATTTAAGCGAATCATATATCGATGGAAAGCTTATTGAATTTCTCATGTGATAAAAATTAAAAATCTTGAAAATTCCTCATGGAATAATTATCATTAACTTTTGTAGCTAATACTATGTATTCTTGGGATGAAATTTTTTAGAAAAGTTTGGGGTATTACAATATCTCCCCCTTGAGAACATTCGTCCTCGAATGAGAATGACTGAGAGGGGAAACAATAAGCTAAACATGAACTGAACATGAATAACTGGAACATGATCTCATGACTGACAATCTAAACATAACATACTGAACATGTATATCTGATACATGTGTAACTGATTCATGAATACATGATTGAATGTTTCGAAGAACTAAGTTTCACACAATGAGAATGCATTCCTGATGCATAATTATATAACTGAGCTGATACATAAATGCAAGACTGAATATGCAATGGTACTTGATACCAAGTTTATACTGGGAACATGAACATGAAACTGAATACCAAGTTCGTGATTAATACTGATCATGAAACTTACTAATCTTAAGGAGAATTGTTACCTTGAGCTTGTTCTGAGCTGGCGGAGAAGAGGTGAGGATACTTTGTATGCTTGTCTTCTTCTTCTTCCCAAGTATCTCCCTCGATGGACTAATTTTGCTAAAGAACTTTAACTAGAGGGACTTCTTTGTTCCTCAATCTACGAGTCTGATAGTCTAAGATTTCGACTGGAATCTCTTCATAAGAGAGACTGTTCTGAACATCAATGCTCTGAATAGGGACTACAAATGGTGGGTCACCTATATACTTCTTGAGAAAAGAGACACGGAAGACTAGTTGAACTGAGGCTAGATCTGAAGGAAATTCGAGCTCATAAGCTACCTTGCTGAAATGACTGAGAATTTTGAAGGGACCGGCATATCGGGGACTGGGCTTTCCCTTCTTGACGAATCTCTTCACTCCATTCATGGGAGAGATCTTTAGATATACATGATCACCAACCTCAAACTTGAGATATTTTCTACAAACATCTGCAGAAGACTTCTGTCAGATCTGAGCAGCCCAGAGTCTTTCTCTGATTAACTGAACTTTTTCTAAGGCATAGATTACTAAGTCAGAACCTATGACTGAGGCCTCACTAACTTTGAACCAACCAATTGGAGATCTACATCTCCTACCATAGAAAGCTTCGAATGGAGCCATCTGAATACTGGAATGATAGCTGTTGTTGTATGCAAACTCAATCAAAGGAAAGTGGCCATCCCAACTTCCCTTGAAATAAATTGCACACGGTCTTAGCATATCTTATAAAGTAAGAATGGTCCCTTTTTCTTGACCATCTGTCTGATGATGGAAGGTTGTACTGAGATGAACTTGGGTACCGAGACCCTTTTGAAATACTTTCCAGAAATAAGAGGTGAACTGGGTACATCTATCTGAGATAATTGACAACGGAACACCGTGCAATCTGACCAACTTTTGGATATAGAGTTTCTCGTAATCCTCAGCTAAATAAGAGGTATGAACTAGAAGGAAATGAGTTGATTTGGTTATTCTGTCTACAGTGACCTAGATTGAATTAAGCTGATGATGAGTTCGAGGCAAACCCATCACGAAGTCCATGTTCACAACTTCCCACTTCCAAGTAGGAATACTGAACTCCTGCATAGACCCACTAGGCTTCTGATGCTCTATCTTAACTTGCCGACATGTAGAGGACTTATCCATAAACTCTGAAATGTCTCTCTTCATCCCACTCCACCAATAGATTTCCTGTAAGTCGCGGCACATCTTTGTGGCCCCTGGAGGAATAGAGTAGCGTGCACCATGCATTTATGCAAGAATCCACTTCCTTAAGTCATCTACACCTGGAACACGGAGATGACCCTGACAACGCAAAAAATTATCTCCCCCTTGGGAGAAAACCTCTACTTTCTGATCCTGAACTGACTCTTTCAACTTGACAAGGCTGGGATCTCTATCTTGCTTCTGTTTCACCTCAAAAACTAAAGATGATTCTGAACTACTCAGAACACATACACTACTCTCTGAAGAATTGACTAAGCAAACACCTAGTCTAGAAAACTGATGGACTTATTGAGCTAACTTCTTCTTACTATCCTCCACATAAGAAACATTACCTATAGATATCCTACTGAAAGTGTCGGCCACTACGTTGGCCTTGCCCAGATGATAGAGAACATTCATGTCGTAGTCTTTCAAGAGCTCTAACCACCTTTTCTGATGAAGATTAAGATCTTTTTAAGAAAAGACATACTGAAGACTCTTGTGATCTGTGAAGACATCTACATGAACTCCGTAGAGATAATGCCTCAAAATTTTCAAGGCAAAGACTACGACTGCTAACTCAAGATCATGAGTAGGATAATTCCTCTCATGGAGTTTAAGCTGTCTGGAGGCGTAGGCTATGACCTTACCATGCATCATGAGGACGCAACCCAAACCTACTCTGGATGCATCACAATACACCATGAACCCATCTGAACCATTTGGAAGAGCTAAGACTGGGGCTGAGGTAAGTCGAGTCTTCAACTCCTAAAAACTCTTTTCTCAAGGGTCTAACCACTGAAACTTGACTTTCTTCTGAGTCAATATGGACATAGGGGATGCAATAGATAAAAATACTTTGACAAACCATCTGTAATAGCCAGCCAAACCTAAGAAATTTCTGATATTTGATGGATAGATAGGTCTTGGACATTTTTTTACTTCTTCGGTTTTTTGAGGATCAACTCTAATGCCATCACCGTAAATGATGTGACCAAGGAATGCTACTGACCTTAGACAAAATTCGCACTTACTGAATTTGGCGAATAGCTGATGATCTCTGAGAGTCTGAAGTACTGTTATGAGATGGTCTGTATGATCGCTCTTAGTGTGGGAATAGACTAGAATATCATCTATGAAGATTATGACGAACATGTCTAAGTACTGCTTGAACACGCGGTTCATCATGTCCATGAAAGCTGCTGGGGCATTGGTAATACCAAATGACGTGACTAAGAATTCAAAGTGACCATACCGAGTATGAAAAGTTGTTTTTAGAACGTCACTTTCTCTAACTCTGAGCTGATGATAGCCGGATCCGAGGTCTATCTTAGAGAAATAGCTGGCAAACTAAAGTTGGTCAAACAAGTCATCAATTTTGGGAAGAGGATACTTGTTCTTTACCATGACCTTATTGAGTTGACGGTAATCAATATATATTCTGAGAGAACTATCTTTCTTGCGTATGAATAAGACTGGTGTGCCTCACAGGGAAATACTGGGTTTGATTAATCCCTTATCTAAGAGATCCTTCAACTGTTCTTTCAATTCTCTAAGTTCTGATGGTGCCATTCTGTATGGAAGAATAGAGATAGGCTGAGTATATGAAGAAGATCAATGCTGAAGTCTATTTCACTTTTGGGAGGAATTCCTGGAAGATCTTCGAGAAAGACATCTAAATATTCATTCACTACTGGTACTGATTCAAGGCTAGGAGTTTCAGAACTAGTGTCCTTATCTCAAATAAAATGATAGACACATCCATTAGATATTATTTTCCTTTCCCGAAGGTAGGAAACAAGTTGACCCCTGAAAGTGGATACACTACTCTTTCACTCAAGGACGGGTTCATTTGGAAACTGAAATTAGACTACTCTATTTCTGTAGTCGACTGTGGCATAGCGTGAATGAAGCCAATCTATACTGAGAATGACATCAAAATCAGTCATCTCTAAATTGACTAAGTCTACTGAAGTGACTTTCTAAAATATCATAACTGCACAGTTCCAGTATACCCATTGGGCTATGATGGTTTTGCCCACTGGGGTAGAGACTGAGAAGGGCTTTGCTAGAATTTTAGGACTGATTCTAAAATCAACTGCAATATAAGGAGTAACGAAAGAAAAAGAAGCTCCTGGATCTAGAAAAGTGTAAACATGCACATGAAAGATCTGTAACGTACCAGTAACTACATCAGGAGAATTTTACTGATCTTGTCGGGTCTGAAGAGCATATAGTCTATTTGTGCGTTGCCCGCTAGTAGCACTAGTGGTGACACCCTGCTGAATCGGGCGATTGGGCTGAGCTGAGGAGCGGAGATGACTCTCATAACCTGACTGAGGGTAGTCTCTAACTCTGTGTCCTGGCTTAAACAATCAAAACAGACATCACTGCCAGCTCTGCAAGCACCCTTATGGTTCTTACCACAAGTCTGAGAGAGGGGATTAGTTCGGGCATTACTGATACTGCCCTGAGACTTAGAGCCTGGCACTCAATCTCTGAACTTAGGAATTGGAGCACTGGCTGAAGAAAGAGATGGAACTGATGACTTAGGAATAAACTGAGAACGGTTTCCTCCTTCTGATTTAGGCTGACTAAAATTGAAACTACCTGTCCTAGCTTTCTTATTCTGCCTTTCCATCTACTTAATCTTCTTCTCCTTTATCTGCTGAGCATGGGTCATAAGTCTGGCTAAAGTCATGTCACTATTTAGCATGGCGGATCTGTACTCATTAACCACGCTATCATTTACCACTGAAGTGAACTTACGCATCTTGGCTCTGCCATCTGCAACCACATAAGGGGTATATCTGGCTAATTAAGCAAACTTTAGAGAATACTCTTTCACCATCATATTGCCCTGCCTGAGGTTGATGAATTCTAGCACCTTAGCCTCTCAAAGATCTTGGGGAAAGAATTTGTCTAAGAATGCAGTGACAAACTCCTCCCACTCTATAGGACCTGCATCATCTAACCTTTCTGACTTCCATTGTTTAAACCAAGTATGAGCCACATACTGCAATTGGTATGTAGATAACTCATCACTCTCAACAGTAGTCACCCCATGATGTCTATCACTTTCTGAACTTGATCAATGAATTCCGTAGGGTCTTCATCTACTTTAGACCCATGGAAGGACGGAGGATTTATTCGGGTGAAGTCCCGAATCCTAGCTGCAGCTGAGTTGGCCACTGGGTTGGCCGGAATGACAGTTAGTCGCTCATTATGGGCAGCTACTAACTCAGTAAGTGTGGTAAATATGGTTCTGAACTCCTCATGAGAAACATGATCGCCCAAAGGTTCTTCGGGCTCAGGGGCTGACTGATTTCTACTCTTTGGAGGCATATTCTGAAATTAAGAGAAAAAATGGATTAGGCTGAGAGATTGACTTGTGATTATGCTTACTGGTATGACATAAATAGTCAAAGAAGGGAAATTATTCCTGAAAATCTCATAGCCTCTTGCACATAAATGTGGTACGTAACACACCCATATACAAGACTCTACTAGATGCGGCTTTCAGACTTCCTAGGACTCTATTGAAAACATGGCTCTGATACCAAGTTTGTAACACCCCGATTTGCTGAACCGGAATGCTACACGGTGCTCATGACCCCAAAGGATCACAAGCTAACCCATGAGTGATATATGTACCTGTATACTGCATAAAATACTAAATAATGCAGAAACATGCACTGAATGGCCATAAGGTTCAATACTAAACATAACATAGATGAGATAACATATGTGGGGTAATACAATACCCAAAACAAAACTGTAAACACTGAAGTATGAAACATAATAGTCTACATCTAGTCTGAAAGCCTCTATTGTCTGAATAATCTGAATAAAGAGTTGATGGGACATGTCCCCAACTAACTCCAACTAATAACTAATCAATGAAATAGTGGAGAAATAATCATTTCCTAGAAGGATGAGGACTCACTTCTATTATCACTGATGAGAATGGAATCTACTGCTGATCTAGAACTCGTGACTCAGAACCTATGATGTAACATAAAAAAAAGCACCATAGCGCAAATGCGTCAGTGCAATAGAATGTAATGAGTATATATGTGAGGTAGGCTATATGCAAGGGTTAACATGCATGAATAATGCTAGCTGACTGTCTAACATGAATGCGAGACTGCATACATAACTACGTAACTGTAACTGACACAGTGATGTTGTGATTACTGAATTTGAATACTGATGACATGACATACTAATAACTAATAGCATAATTAATTATATCTGAATGTAACTGATGGAACTATCTAAATTCCTTACTGTATCTGAGTCGACTGTATCTGACAGCCTTGAATCTAAAGAAATATCTGAGTTCTTTTCTAAGACTGGTATTGAAATTGTGGGCGGTAGTATTTAACCGACATACACCTGATACGCCATTATGGCTGAGTTGGGGTCCAATCTGTAACCCCAATTAGAAGAGTATTAATACCGCACCACAGGTAAGGACAAGCTGTGGGCGACCCTTATCTGATAGTGTCCCCAAAGAAGAATGGTCGGACCCTTATATGACAGTGCTTATCCACCTCATCAACCCTCATCGAATAGTGTTGAGGTCTTAACCTATGCTAGCTACATAGTTCTGGAATGCAAGGATAACTTCTAAGGATCACACCCTCATCTGATAGTGTGTGTCCCCATCCTTGGGTTCACTCGGTGCTACTTCCTACTCCCATCTGAATGGACATTGAACATGATTTACTGAACTGAACATGAGCTGAGTTACTAAGTTTCATTGACTAATGAAATACTACTGATATCTGACAACTGACTGAGTTATGAGATCATGGAGATTTTTCCTGAGTCATAAGATTATCTGAAGTCTAAGGATTCATAGCCTGACTGAGAGTATCGTGAAAAAATGACATGACTCTGGTACACAGCTAATGTTTCGGGTATAAGTACCCCCAGGACTCGATGGAAGGAAACTAACAAAGCATGACTTACTTGAATACATAATAATCATCATAATACATTTACGGAAGCATTTTAGCAAACATGTGATAGGCACAAGCTTGTACGTACATGAGGATTTCATGATATCATGCTAATTAGACACTTTTCCTTCATCTAGGCATTCAACCAAACACATAGTAGGCATAGAATGTGTAAACAACATCATACAATAATTAACTGTCGTGATTCAATTCCAATTTAATCATTCAAGGGTTTAGTCCTAGGGTTTCATGAATCTATAATTCATAATTAACATGAACAAAAGCAGCCCAATCATGAAATTCATAAGAAAATCCATAACTTGAATTTAGAAAAGGGATTCTTGGGCTTCATGGACGAAAAGAGTCCATGAATGAACACTATGCATACTTTAGTTCATGATTTCGTGAAGGTTGATCATGAAACCTTCTTGAATTTGAATCCCCAATAGAAACTCTAGCTTGTTATTGAGAGAAACTTGAGAGAAAATAGTATAATTTAGGTGCAGAATGGATAAATCACGTGTTATTAGGTTTAAATAGAGGTAAGAAATTGACTTTTTTAACCCTGGACGCGTCATTTAATTTTAGTAAAATTTTTCCAAACTGGGCCCCTGGTACGACGCGGCATTATCGCACCATGTCACTGGAAATTGACAATTGGAAAATTGAGGGATGGCGCGATGCGTAGCCATCGTGTTGCCCCTTTCTTCGTGACCTGGAACTTTGGTGCAACGCGGGGAAAATTTTGCTGAGACACTAGAAAAAGGACAATTCTATGTTTGAGTGCTGGCGCGACGCGCCATAATTACGGACACCAACTGGATATTACCAAATGTCATTTCCTCTTGTGGAGGGGCACACCACTGACTAATATGACGTTGTTTTACGATGGAAACTTGAAATAGTCATGACTTCTTACCCGGTTATCGGATTTAAGCGAATCATATATCGAAGGAAAGCTTATTGAATTTCCATATGACAAAAAGTAAAAATCTTGAAAATTCCTCATGGAATAATTATCATCACTTTTGTAGCTAATACTAGGTATTCTTGGGATGAAATTTTCTAGAAAACTTTAAGGTATTACAATATCTCTCCCTTGAGAACCTTCGTCCTCGAATGTGACTGACTATGAGATGAAACAATAAGCTAAACATGAACTAAACAAGAATAACTGGAACATGATCTCATGACTGACAAACTGAACATAACATACTGAACATGCATATGTGATGCATGTGTAACTGATTCATGAATGCATGACTGAATGTTTCGAAGAACTAAGTTTCTCATAATGAGAATGCATTTCTGATGCATAATTATATAACTGAGCTGATACATAAATGTATGAATGAATATGCAATGGTACTTGATACCAAGTTTATACTGGGAATATGAACATGAAACTGAATACTAAGTTCGTGATGAACATTGATCATGAAACTGAGTAAGCTTAAGGAGAACTGTTACCTTGAGATTGATCTAAGTTGGCGGAGAAGAGGTGAAGGTACTTGGTATGCATGCTTTATACTGCTTCCCAAGAAGCTCCCTCGACAGACTGATTTTTCCAAAGAACTTTAACTAGAGGGACTTCTTTGTTCCTCAATCTACGAGTCAGATAGTATAAAATTTTGATTGGAATCTCTTCATAAGAGAGACTGTTCTGAACATCAATGCTCTGAATAGGGACTACGACTGGTGGGTCTCCTATACACTTCTTGAGCAAAGATACATGGAAGATTGGATGAACTAAGGCTAGATCTGAAGGCAATTCGAGCTCATAAGCTACCTTGCCAAAACGACTGAGAATCTTGAAGGGACCGACATATCGGGGACTGAGCTTTCCCTTCTTGCCGAATCTCTTCACTCCCTTCATGGGAGATATCTTTAGATAGACATGATCACCAACTTCAAAGTTGAGATATTTTCTACGAACATCTGTAGAAGACATCTGTCGGCTCTGAGCAGCCCGGAGTCTTTCTCTGATTAACTGGACTTTTTCTAAGGCGTTGACTACTAAGTCAGGACCTATGACTGAGGCCTCACTAACTTCAAACCAACCAATTGGAGATCTACATCTCCTACCTTAGACAGCTTCGAATGGATCCATCTGAATACTGGAATGATAGTTGTTATATGCAAACTCAATCAAAGGCAATTGGTCATCCCAACTTTCCTTGAAATAAATTTCACACGCGCTTAGCATATCTTCTAAAGTCTAAATGATCCTTTCTGCTTGACCATCTGTCTGAGGATGGAAGGTTATACTGAGATGAACTTGGGTTCCGAGACCCTTTTGGAATGCTTTCCAAAAATGAGAGGTGAACTGGGTACCTCTGTCTGAGATAATGGAAAATGTAACATCGTGCAATCTGACCAACTTCTTGATATAGAGTTTGGCGTAATCCTCGACTGAATAAAAGGTATGAACTGGAAGAAAATGAGATGATTTGGTCATTCTGTCTACAATGACACAGACTGAATCATGCTGATGACGAGTTTGAGGCAAACCCATCACGAAGTCCATGTTCACAACTTCCTACTTCCAAGTATGAATACCAAACTCTTGCATGGACCCACTAGGCTTCTGATGCTCTATCTTAACTTGCTGACATGTAGAGCACTTTGCCATAAACTATGCAATGTCTCTCTTTATCCCACTCCGCTAATAGATTTCCTGCAAGTCGCGGTACATATTTGTGGACCCTGGATGAATAGAGTAGCGTGCACCATGCGCTTCTACAAGAATTGGCTGCCTTAAGTCGTCTATGCCTGGAATACAGAGACGACCCTGACAATGCAAAAAATCATCTCCTCCTTGAGAGAAAACCTCTACTTTCTGATCCTGAACTGACTCTTTCAACTTTTTCAACTTGACAAGGCTGGGATCCCTATCTTGCTTTTCTTTTACCTCAAAAACTAGAGATGATTCTGAACTACTCTAAACACATACACCACTCTCTGAAGAATCAACTAAGCGAATGCCTAGTCTGGCAAGCTGGTGGACTTCTTGAGCTAACTTCTTCTTACTATCCTCCACATGAGAAACACTACCCATGGATAGCCTACTGAGAGCGTCGGACACTATGTTGTCCTTTTCTGAATGATAGAGGACACTCATGTCGTAGTCTTTCAAGAGCTCTAACCACCTTTTCTGACAAAGATTGAGATCTTTTTGAGAAAGAACATACTGAAGACTCTAGTGATCTGTGAAAACATCTACATGAACTTCATAGAGATAATGCCTCCAAATCTTCAAGGCAAATACTACGGCTGCTAACTCAAGATCATGAGTAGGATAATTCCTCTCATGGGGTATAAGGTGTCTGGGGGCGTAGGCTAGGACCTTACCATGCTGCATGAGGACACAACCCAAACCTAATCTAGATGCATCACAATACACTACGAACCCATCTGAACCATCTGGAAGAGCTAAGGATGGATCTGAGGTGAGTCGAGTCTTTAATTCCTAAAAACTCTTCTCGTAAGGATCTGACCACTGGAACTTTACATTCTTCTGATTCAATCTGGACATAGGGGATGCAATGGATGAAAATCCTTTAACAAACCGTCTGTAATAGCCATCCAAACCCAAGAAATTGCTGATATCTAATGGAGAAATAGGGAGAGTCCAGTTTCTTACCTCTTCGATCTTTTGAGAATCTACCTTAATGCCACCATCGAAAATGATATGACCAAGGAATGCTACTGAACTTAGCCAAAATTTGCACTTACTGAATTTGGTGAATAACTGATTATCTCTGAGAGTCTGAAGTGCTATTCTGAGATGGTCTGTATGATCTCGTTCAGCGCAGGAATAGACCAGAAGATCATCTATGAAGACTATGACGAATATGTCCAAGTACTGCTTGAACACGCTGTTCATCAAGTCCATGAAAGTTGCTGGGGCATTGGTAATACCAAAGGACATAACTAAAAATTTAAAGTGACCATACCGAGTACGGAAAGCTATCTTCGGGATGTCACATTCTCTAACTCTAAGCTGATGATAGCCGTATCTGAGGTCTATCTTAGAGAAATAACTGGCACCTTGAAGTTGGTCAAACTAGTCATCAATTCTGGGAAGAGGATACTTGTTCTTGACCTTGAATTTATTGAGTTGATGGTAATCTATACACATTCTGAGTGAACCATCTTTCTTGCGCACGAATAAGACTGGTGCGTCCCACGGGGAAATACTGGGTCTGATGAATCCCTTATCTAAGAGATCCTTCAACTGATTTTTTAGTTCCTTGAGTTCTGCTGGTGACATTTTGTATGGCGGAATAGAGATAGGCTGAGTTTCTGAAAGAAGATCAATACCAAAGTCTATTCCTTTTCGGAAGGAATTCCTGGAAGATCTTCGTGAAAGACATCTGAATATTCATTCACTACTGGGACTGATTCAAACTGGGAGTTTCAGAACTAGTGTCCTTAACTCAAGACACATCCTTTAGATATCATTTTCCTTGCCCGAAGGTAGGAAATAAGCTGACCCCTGAAAGCGGATACACTACCCTTTCACTCAAGGACGAGTTTATTTGGAAACTGAAATTGGACTATTCTATTTCTGCAGTCGACTGTGGCATATCATGAATGAAGCCAATCCATTCCAAGAATGACATCAAAATCAGTCATCTCTAATTTGACTAAGTCTGCTGAAGTGACTTTCTGAAATATCATAATCGGGCAGTTCCTGTTTACCCACCGGGCTATGATGGTTTTGCTCACTGGGGTAGAGACTGAGAAGGGCTCTGCTCGAATTTCGGGACTGATTCCGAAATCAACTGCTATATAGGTAGTAACAAAAGACAAAGAATCTCCTGCATCTAGCAAAGCATAAACATGCACATGAAAGATCTGTAATGTCCAGTAACTACATCAGGAGAATTTTCCTGATCTTGTTGTGTCTGAAGAGCATATAGTCTATTTGGGCATTGCCCACTAGTAGCACTGGTGGTTGCACCCTCCTGATTCGGGCAACCAGACTGAGCTGAGGAGTGGAGATGACTCTAATAACCTGACTGAGGGCAGTATCTAACTCTGTGGCCTGGCTTGCTAGAACCGAAATAGACATCGTTGCCAGCTCTGCAAGCACCCTTGTGGTTCTTACCTTAAGTCTAACAAAGGGGATTAGTTCGGGCATTGCTGACACTACCCTGAGACTTAGAGCCTGGCACTCTATCTCTGAACTTAGGAGCTGGAGCACTGGCTAACGAAGGACATGGAACTGATGACTTTGGATGAAACTGCAAATGATTTCCTCCTTCTGATTTAGGCTGACTAAAATTGAAGCTACCTATCCTAGCTTTCTGATTCTGCTTTTCAATCTGCTTAATCTTCTGCTTCTCTATCTACTGAGCATGGTTCATAAGTCTGGCTAAAGTCATGTCACTATTTAGCATGGAGGATCTGCACTCATTAATTATGCAATCATTTACCCCTGAAGCAAACTTACTCATCTTGGCTCTGCCGTCTGCAACCACATGAGAGGCATATCTGGCTAATTAAGTAAACTTTAGAGAATACTCTTTCACCGTCATATTTCCCTACCTGAGGTTGATGAATTATAACACCTTAGCCTCTCTAAGCTCTTGGGAAAAGAATCTTTCTAAGAATGTAGTGACAAACTCCTCCCACTCTATAGGACCTGCATCATCTGACCTTTCTGACTTCCACTGTTTGAACCAAGTATGAGCCACATCCTGCAACTGGTATACGGCTAACTCAACACTTTCAACAGTAGTCACCCCCATGATGTCTATCATTTTTTGAACTTGATCAATGAATTTCTGAGGGTCTTCATCTACTTTAGACCCATGAAAGGACGGAGGATTCATTCGGGTGAAGTCCAGAATCCTAGCTGCAGCTGAGTTGGCCACTGGGTTGGCCGGAATGACAGTTGGTCGCTCATAATAGGCAGCTACTGACTGATAAAGAGTGGTAAATACGGTCCTAAACTCCGCATAAGAAACATGATCGTCCAAAGGTTCTTCGGGCTCAGGGGCTAACTGATTTCTTCTCTTAGGAGGCATATTCTGAAATAAATAAAAGAAGCGGATTAGACTGAGAGATTGACTTGTGATTACGCTCACTGGAACGACATGAATACTGAAAGAAGGGAAATTGTTCCTAAACATCTCATAGCCTCTTGCACATAAATGTGGCGCGCAACACACCCATGTACAAAACTCTACTAGATGCGGCTTTCAGACTTCCTAGGACTCTATTGAAAACCTGGCTCTGATACCAAGTTTGTAACACCCTGATTTACTGAATCAAAATGCTACACAGTGCTCATGACCCCGAAGGATCACAACCTAACCTATGAGTGATATTTGTACCTGTATACAACATAAAATACTAAATAATGCGGAAACATGCACTGAAAGGCCATAAGGTTCAATACTGAACATAACATGGATGAGATAACATTTGTGGGGTAATACAATACCCAAAACAAAACTATAAACACTGAAGTCTGAAACATAATAGTCTGCATCTAGTCTGAAAGCCTCTACTGTCTGAATAATCTGAATAAGGAGTTAATGGGATATGTCCCCAACTAACTCCAACTAATAACTAATCAATGAAATAGTGGAGAAATAATCATTTCCTCGAAGGATGAGGACTCACTTCTATTATCACTGATGAGACTGGAATCTACTGCTGATCTAGAACTCGTGACTCAGAAACTGTGGGAGGTAGTATTTAACCGACATGCCCCTGATATGCCATTATGGATGAGTTGGGGTCCAATCTGTAACCCCAATTGGAAGGGTGTCAATACCGTGCTGCTGGTAAGGACAAGCTATGAGTGACCCTTATCTGATAGTTTCCTAAAAAGAGAATGGTGGGGCCCTTATCTGACAGTGATTATCCACCTCATTAACCCTCATCGGACAGTGTTGATGTCTCAACCTATGCTGGCTACATAGTTCTGGAACACAAGGATGACTTCTAAGGATCACACCCTCATCTGATAGTGTGTGTCCCCATCCTTGGGTTCACTCGGTGTTAATTCCTACTCCCATCTGAATGGACACTGAACATGATTTACTAAACTGAACATGAGCTGAGTTACTAAATTCCGTTGACTGATGGAATACTACTGATATCTGACAACTGACTGAGTCATGAGATCATGGAGATTTTTCCTGAGTCATAAGACTATCTGAAGTCTAAGGATTCATAGCTTGACTGAGAGTATCGTGAAAACATGACATAGCTCTAGGTACACAACTAATGTTTTGGGTACAAGTACCCCCAGGACTCGATGGAAGGAAACTGACAAAGCATGACTTACGTGAATACATAATAATCATCATAATATATTTACTGAAGCATTTTATCAAATATGTGATAGGCATGAGCTTGTACGTACATGGGGATTTCATGATATCATGCTAATTAGACATTTTCCCTTCATCTAGGCATTCAACCAAACACATAGTAGGCATAGAATGTGTAAACAATATCATACAACAATTAACTGTAATGATTCAATTCCAATTTAATCATTCAAGGGTTTAGTCCTAGGTTTTCATGAATCTATACCGATATAAATCAACCCATATGGAATTTAACACTCATTCATGGAATATATTTCAATTAGTCATTATCATCATAAACAAAAACAGCCCAATCATGAAATTCTTAAGAAAATCCATAACTTGAATTTAGAAAAGGAATTCTTGGGCTTCATGGACGAAAAGAGTCCATGAATGAACACTATGCATACCTTAGTTCGTGATTTCGTGAAGATTGATGGTGAAACCTTCTTGAATTTGAATCCCTAATAGAAACCCTAGCTTGTTCTTGTAAGAAACTTGAGAGAAAATAGTATATTTTTGGCAAAGAATGGCTAAATCACGTGTTATTGGGTTTAAATAGGGGTAGAAAAGTGACCCTTTTAACCCTGGACGCGTCATTTAATTTTAGTAAAATTTTCCCTAACTGGACCCCTGGCACGACGCGGCGTTATCTCACCGTGTCACTGGAAATTGACAATTGGAAATTTGAGGGATGGCGCGACGCGGATCCATCACGTTGTCCCTTCCTTCGTGACCTGGAACTTTAGCGCGACGCGGGAAAATCGCGCTGAGACACTGGAAAAAGGACAATTCTGAATTTGAGTGCTGGAACGATGCGCCATAATTGCAGACACCTACTGGAAATTACCAAATACCATTTCCTCTTGTGGCGCGGCGCGCCACTGACTAATATGGCGCTGTTTTACGACGGGAACTTAATATAGTCATAACTTCTTACCCGGTTATCGGATTTAAGCGAATCATATGTCGATGGAAAGCTTATTGAATTTCCCACATGAAAAAAAAGTAAAAATCTTGAAAATTCCTCATTGAATAATTATCATTCACTTTAGAAGCTAATACTAGGCATTCTTGGGATAAAATTTGCTAGAAAACTTCGGGGTATTACAGGTTAGCTTGTGGTCCCTCAGGATTACGAGCACCATGTCGCGTACGGGGTACAAACTCAGGGTGTTACACTTTGCGCCAGAGTATTTCGAACCAGAGTGCTCAAGTAGAGCAAGAGTCTTCTTATGTGTTTCTGTCACGTTGCTTCCTCCTTCTGAAGCACTTGCATTGGACTTCGTTCCTTTTGAGGTTGAAGATCCAAAAACTGGAGTTGGCGCGGATGACATTGGATGTGTTTGTTGTCCCAACATGTTGTCCTTTCTCCTTGTGACATCTCCCAAGCTTTCGAAAGTAACACCAAGGATGCAATCTACTTCGGCAGAGAGCTTTGAATTAGAAGCCTTAGAAGCATTTAATTGAGAATTGATCTTCTTGGAAGTCATTTCAGGGTTCTTAATCTTCAAAGTTGGAAAAGTTGAGATGAGAGGTAAAGATCGTCCCACTGGGCGTGCCAGAATTTATTGGATAGTAAAATTCTCGTGAACGAAAATAATAATTGAGATAAGAAAAATACTGCAATAATTGATTTATTGATTTCAACGTGAGTGTTACAATCTCTATGAATCCTCTGATACGCCTTTATAAATGTAAATTCAAGGGCTTCGAGCTTGATCTTGAACTTGAACTTGATGGATTTGATCTTGACTTATGCTTAAATCCAAGGGCTTTGTAGCTTGTTCTTGAATCTTGTGGTCTTGATCTTGAACTTGAACTTGATTTGTGAATTTTGTGGATTTGATCTTGACTTGTGCTTGAATTCAAGGGCTTTGTAGCCTTTTCTCAAATCTTGCGGTCTTGATCTTGAATCTTGATTTGTGTATTTGATGAACTTGATCTCGACTTTTACTTGAATTCAAGCGCCTTTGAGCTTGTTCTTGAATCTTGTAGTATTGATCTTGAATCTTGATGAACTGATCTTGAATTCTTGAATTTGTAGAGGAATCTGCGACATTTAATCCACGAGCTCTCTCTTGCTTCTTGCTAGACTTGTTGGTCTCCTTTTCTGAATTATAAGACCCTTAGTTATAGCTATAGGGAGTAAAAAGTTATAATAAATATGAACTTTCTTTGACCAATCAGATTTAAGTGACATGGTCATGATAATTATGAACTTCCTTTGACCAATCAAATTTAAGTGTCATGGTACCTTTTATGGGCTTTTAATTCACTAGGTCTGTTGTATCATTTTGACATGTGACATTGTCCTATTGGCTCCTTTAATTGACTTGACATGACACGTCATTCAACACGTGGCACTTAATTGGGCCTCTAGGACATGTAATATCTTGGGCTTAGCAAAGTGGGCTAGTCATTTGTAGCCCAAATCAATAGGATAGTCCAATAAAGAAAAATTGAACTTTAATTAAATTCATGCATGTTTGGACTTAAATAATTAATTTAATTAGATTAATTCTTAATATTTATTTGGAACTAATATATTTTAAATTTAATATAATTCGAATTTTGTACGAATTTAATAACATTTCGTTGCTGACAATACTATAATAATCTATAGTTATTCCCTTCAAATGCCGAAAGGTTCAAAAAATAATTTGGAGGAGCAGCCATCCCTGTTCCTTTAGCCACTCCAACTCAAAGGCAAACTTTAAATCCACATATAATATATAATTGTCAGAAAATTGAAAAAGAAAAATATTATAAGAGGAAAGAAAAGTTATTGTAAGCTTAATATCCAATTTCTGGTAAAATGGGTATATCAAGTAAAAGATACACTTCAAGCAAAACATAATTTTTCTTCATATTTTTATAGTACTTCCTTAGTACCACTAAATAAATAGGAGAGAAAGTTAATTAGATTAGATTAATTTAATATATTAAAATTTGGATATTAACTATTTACTAAAAAAGCTAAAACTTGCAATTTTTCTCGTATTAATATAATTAAGAAATATATTTTAAATCGTTGATCAAAATTTATAAGATTTGCCTCTCGTAAAGAAAATTATGACAAGTAAAAAGGAATGAAAT
The DNA here is from genome assembly GCA_030864215.1 of Capsicum pubescens. NCBI lineage: Eukaryota > Viridiplantae > Streptophyta > Magnoliopsida > Solanales > Solanaceae > Capsicum > Capsicum pubescens. The sequence goes on along the minus strand of CM061549.1, from coordinate 96,550,013 downwards.
GAGTATATTAGTAAAAATAAGCAATCAATATAATGACTAACTGTAATTCTATTAAGAATGTTAAAATTCAACTCACTTTCATGAAAAAATTTACCGTTAAACAATCCTGAAATATGTACATATAAAATGATAGTGAGAACAACTTCACAAACTGGATTGTAGCAATTTTGAGATATAACATTGGTAGAGGACTGCTCAGTCATAAATTCCATGGACATTGGTAGAGGCAATATTGGTAGAGTAGAGGATGGAGGATCACTGGTGATTGATTGGATATTATTATCCCATAAATTATACAAATGAACGGTTTTGTCTAATAGAATCATGAATGTTATGTTGTAAGTTTTTTTTTCTTGTCAGTTTATATTAATTTGGGAGAGAATTAATATAATCAGGTGTGACCCTTTCCGAGTGGACGTGACTCATGAAACTTGCATCTATTCTTAGGATTTTTGTTTTAACTAGTTTAGGTGCACACACCTTGCGCGTGTACCTCACTTTAATTAGTTCAAATATTACATTAAATACAATATTTGTTTAAATAATAAAGATGAATATAATAATTAAATTTAATATCTTTTGAGTATGTAAAGATAGAGAATTTATTTATTAAACCTAATCTTTACCAAAAATATTTTTAAAAGTCGATCGACATTCGTCCACCATCTGTTAATTGCAACAAAATAATACAATGATAGAGAAATCAAAATAATATAATTAAATCTAATCTTTACACACAAAAATTTTCTCAAAGTCGTCCGATACTCATCAACCACCCGTAAATAATAACAAAATAATATGATAATAGAGATATCAAAATAATACAATTAAACCTAACCTTTATATAAAAAAAATTCTCAAAGCCGACCAACATTTATATATCACTTGTAAACTGCAATAAAATAATATGATAAAAGTGATATCAAAACAATACAATTAAACTTAAATTCTACACATAAATATTTCTCAAAACCGATCGAGATTCATCTACGAACTATAAACTACAACAAAATAACAAACTAATAGAGATATTACGATAATACAATTAAACCTAACCTTTACCTAAAAACAATTCAAAGCCGACTCACATTCATCTAGCATCTGTAAATTAAAATAAAATAATAAGATAATAAAGATATCAAAACAATACAATTAAACCTAACCTTTACACAAGAAATTCTTCAAAGCCAATCGACATTCATCTACGACCTGTAAACTATAAAAAAAATATAATAGTGTTCACAAAACTTCGATTTTGATCCAACTAATTCTTGTATGAGCAAAAATTTTGACCCTAAAAAATGATTTTGAATGAAAACAAAGAAAATATATATACACATGTTGAATTCTATTATGCTGACAAAAACAGTGGAGAAGTTGAGGGTTATAAAATCAAGCATCCGCCAATCTAAACATGCTTCTATTATGCTGACAAAAACAGTGAAGAAGTTGAGGATTAGAAAATCGAGCATCCATCAATCTACACATGCAATCGAATCAAGTTAGATGAGCATCAATCATATTCTCCCAATAGGCAAACTGGTTTATTCTCTAGTTTAACGTACATCTCAATATTTATAGAAGTATTTCCTTAATAGAGTCCTATTTTAGGTATATTTTTTTAATTGAACAGTAGAAAGGAAAAAATATTAATTAATTCTCCTACCATATATTTTAGGAGTTTCATATATTTTAGAAAGTCTAGTAGAAAGGAAAATATTAATTAGTTCTCCTACCATATATTTTAGGAGTCCCATATATTTTAGGAAGTCTAGTTAATATAATAAAAATAATTAAATAATAAATTAAAAAATAGTGAAAAGATAATTTTTTCTAAAGAAGAGTCTTTTAATGAAGGACAAAAAGTTCAAATCACTTTTTTAAGGGTCATCACACTTTTAATATATTATAGATTAAGTAAATTGAATAGTTTATTTTGGTAATCACTAAGAAGGGCATTTTAGTAATTTCATTTTAAATTTTTAGAGTTCATATTTTTAAGGTAACTAGTTTCTCGATACGTGCGTTGCACGCGTATATCAAGTTATGTATCATACGATTTGGTAAGGTAATAGAAAAATTAATTAAAAAAGCTTTAGATAAATAATTATATATGGAAGAAAAGAGTGTAAATTTCGTAAATGATCCACGTGGATCATTGTAAGTAGACTTGTTTGTTGAGGTCAAATGATTTGATATAAAAGGCACCTATAAGAATGAACCCTAAAATCTTAATTATATAGTGACGTTGCGATTTTGCCAAGAAAAAAATAAAATTATTGTATCGCTTATATATATATATATATATATATATATATATATATATATATCTTTCAGTCGGGTCCTCATCAACAAAGGAATTCCATGGTAAAAACAAAAGCTTAGTGCATCATACTTGGGCCATACTCAATCTTAGAAGTTGGTTAATGAGGAGGGATTATCCAAATACATATAAGCAGAACATCAAATCATTCGCCAATTATTGTGGTACTTCAATCCACTCCAAGACCCTTTTCATGTTCGGGTCCAACTGGAGCGTGAGCCAGAAATCAGATGGGAATGGGCCTAGACTGATATCAATTGTTGGTCTTAGTCAACCCAAATATACTCTTATATGGTGCGATATTGTCTGTTTTGCACTAAGCCAACACAATTTTTCTCATAAAACCTCACATCATTAAAAAATTCTATATCTTTCATGTAATTTACCAATACTTTCAACTACAAATATAAAGCTTTCGACTACAAATATGGGGCTTTCATCCGCACACCCAACAAACATAATAATTTTTATTTCTCAAAAATTTTGTTTATTGGGCACAAAAACTATCCATTCTAAAAGACATAATTTTTAATTTCTTGAATATATGTTTTAAACAACAAACCAATCTCATCTGTATAAAAGGAAGGCATAATACATAAATATGACCCTAGACTTGACACCAAATTATTACATTGACCTTAAACTTTGATAGTGCACAAATAGGACCTTTAACTATTCAAAACCTGAACAAATAAACACCCCAATCCTATGTGGCAAAATGCGTATTGTACACGCAAAACGATGTGCATCCGAGTTGGAATTAAAGGGTTTTTTTGTACAGTTTAATGTATAGTTAAAGGGTCTATTTGTGCACCGACAAAGTTAAAGGTCATACTTATAATGTGTTTTTTATTAGGTGGTGCCATATGAGTGGATTAGTAATCCACGTCAGAGCAAGTGAGGTATATGCGTGTAGTTGTAAAATTGGAGTGTCTTTTTGTTCAGGCTTTGTATAGTTAAAGGGCCTACTTGTGCACTATCAAAGTTTAAGTCAATGTTATAATTTAGTGTCAAGCTTAGGGTCATATTTATTGTATTATGCCAAAAAGGAATAACTAATATGACATTCTTGATCCTAATCATAACATACATGCAAGACACAATATTCATTATATGATCACAATCAATAAACCTATACCATAGAAATGATATTTCATTTATCACTGAAGATAAAGATACAACAAATAAATTATAATTAGACGATTACTAATTTGTTCCCGCCTCTTCAAATAATAGTTTGAGACAATGATATTCTTGTCAATGACACGTGATAACTTTTTTTAATAAAGTAGTACTATTTAAATGTTTTACAAAACCTCAATTTTACCCCTCGGAGTCGGGTAATTCGATCCATTAGTAGCCAACTTTGCAAAGGCTTTAAAGTTGTTGGATTCTCTTCTTTTATATTTAATGAAGTAATAACAAATTACAGTGAAAGTCTGTCAAAGCTATGGTCTTCAAATATCGTATGGAAGTGACTGATGACAAACCAGTAACCGTGGAAATTGAGTTTGAGGCATGTCTACAGTTGTTTGCATCATCATCTATAGATGAGGTGGTTACCTAAACCATTAACCACGGAAACTCGGACACGCTTCTCCTGTCGTATAACTAATTCAAGAAACCTTGCCCTTGTTTTAAAAGATGTCGCCAACTCCCGCGCCTTTTATATATGTAAGGTCCTTTCAAAGAAAATTTTCCTGCAACCTTTCTGTATATACCAGTAGCTGCTTCAAGGGCCACACCAATGGTTTTTTCATGCATTCCATTCAAAGAAAAGAGTTACATTCAGATCACCAACCGGTGTTTCATACATGCTAGGCACGTACATCAAGGGCAAACATATGTAGCATTAGCTTGGTAACGTAATCTCCTCCAGGATCGAAAACATCACCACCACTACCACCAACGCCACCAATATTCTCTGCATTAAAACCATGCATCAGTAAGGGATCTATATATGAATCTGCCACCAACCTCATATTTTAGTACTGCACCAGAACCCTTGTCCCATCTTCCAGTCTACAACAACTATAAAAGCCTTAAAATCACACTTCAAACTATTCCTCCACTATTGAAGCATTCAAAAACATATCTGGTGATATTGAACTCAAAATTATGAGTGACTGATCAGGCTGCCGCACCCTATAGGTAGCATCGATGTCAGAAAACAGTGGTGGAATTTGAAGATGAATTTTGATTTAACAGTTATATAAACCTTGACAGAAAGCCGAGTCAGATTGTGGTTTCCGAATCTAATTTCTGATGCTCTCCTTATCAGTATCCAAACCAGATTCGACAGTTCCCCAAACATACACAAAACACTATGAATAAAGAATATATATCCCGCACGTTAATTGTTTTATGGTGTCTAAACATGATTTGGCTCTTTGTAGTTATTCTCCACTAAATCATATTTTCCTCTAACTAAATGATAACTGATGAGGCAACAATATCCCTATTCTATGTACCTATTTGAACTACACAGTGAAGGTTGCATTCCTTCGTATAAAGTACAAATAGTAAATATTAGTACAAGATTTAATGAAATAAAAAATCGTACCAAATTTTGCTAAACAGTCTGAAATGATTTGCAAGGCTTGGTGACTCTTCTTCATCAATGTCATAGCAGTAGTTTCTAGTAATCTCCCGAAAAAATGGCTGACACATTAGAATGTATACACATTATAAGAAAATTAATCACCAGAAAAGAAGGAACAAACTTGATTGAAGCAGTACAAAACACATTCTTAAACTTTTGCCCCTTCTTTCTGTATTTGATCAGCAAGAAATTTAGAGTTTCATTAGTTTAAATGGTCAACAATCTGCTGTTGGTCATAATATCTTTTGAGAATCTGCAGGATATGATAGATAATATCATCAAAACTGAGCTTCATAAGATGCTAAATTATACATAAAGGACTCAAAAATCTACTCATAGATACATCTTAGCATCAAGTGGCCGGGATAGTTTTCTTTTCCTAGATTTATTCTTTAATAACATCAATTTTCTATCAACTACTCCTTTGTAAACAACGATGCAACTTTCTTCGGTGCAAATTACGGATGACCGGAACATCTTGTTTCTAGAAGTGTCAAGAGCAACTACGAACTCATTTAAACATTGGTTCTCGAAGAAGCTACTTAATACAGATTCCTCATAATGGCTCTAGTACAACACATGTTATTTCCCTGATACAGACATTACAATCCAAAAATAAAAAGCCTTATGCAAACTCATGTTATCCAAGTTTGATTTATGAGGCCAATTTCATCCATAGAACATGCAGGAAGGAACTACCTGTTCCATAAAGGAAAAAAGGGGCCAGGAAAGAAATATAAGAGCAAAATATAATTCTTCAGTTATTTTGCGATTTTTGCACCAATCTCCTGCAACTAAAACGTATTTTTGGCCTTCAAATCTCACTGGTTACATGTACCAAAATATGTTAGACTTCTAAACTTCATATTTTGCAAAATCGTAGAATAACCAAATTACATTTCATCGATAAGGTTCTATTTCAATTAAAGGTTTCAACAATTCACAACTCAGCCATTTTTTTGTCTTAATATTCTGTGACAGATACTCCCACACACGGGGCATTAGACATATAGAAAGCGCACGTTGTGATGGTACAATCATAGCTTCTTGGCTGCAACTGACAACTTCAACAAGAGCACTGCTAGCAATACTCTGTTCATTTTACAATTCACAAACTTTAAATAGTTAAAGAGAGAAATTAATTTTATGATCCCTTCGGCAAAGCAAAAATAAGTCCAAAGTGTTCTCAGATTGTTTTCAGAAAACAATGGTACTAAAATATTTCTTACATTAGCTTAGTTCTTAACATCATCATGTAGTCATATAGTTTGACTTGAGTACCAAAATTTCATCAGGACTTACCAAAATGATTTCCTCCAAAAGTTTTTTAATGTTGAGACCACTGGTTGCCACTTTTTCCTCTGAAGTCGAATTTCATTCAAGTTCAAGAAAATCTAATTTATAATTTTTTTTGAATAAAAATTAGCTTAAAACAACCAATTGGAAGTTATCACATGTCTTTCAGGAGTCGGCTATAATCCCAGACACATACGGACACGATCATTACAGAAATACACTAAAAAATTACAAAAAAAGAAACTAATTTTGATTAAAACCTATTACATGTTCTCTCCCAAGCAAACATAGAATTTCATGAACTTACCGATGGAGTCGAGTGTCAGTCCTTCTCATCTTGCTCACCTCGAGGTCCATCAGCCTTGTTGCCCCTACTAAGATCCGAATAGTAATTTTTTTATGGACAAGTAAAATCTTTAAAATTAGAACAAATTGCCTTGTCAAAAAGGGTAAGACTCAGTTAGTCAAATCCAATATCGAACATAAGTAACTTGAAACTTGAAAGGCAATCAAAATATTTGACACAACATGAATTCGTTACTATTTTTATTCACAGAGAATATCCCAATTCTTATGCATACCTAAAACGACTATGCAAGTGACACAAAATAGTTAATGAGTACATTAAAAAAAAGGGAGCCAAAGAACAGCAGCGACGGAGGACGAATAGGAGGAGTGAAAAACTCCTAGAATAATGCCCATCGCAAGCTGATTTGTAAAACCTCTCAAAAAACATCTGGATGAAACCAAGATATTTGGAAACATGAGTAGACTCAATTAAGAACAGAAGAAACAAGTAATAGCAATCAGAGAACTCCATAACTTGTAAAGCTATAAATGTAAAATATGACCAGTGAAATTGGAAGAGAATCGAGAAAATTCCCAACGCAGACAACATCATCGTATTGAATCTTTCACTGTAAATTGACGAAAATATCACTGCTTAATAGTCCGAGTACATAGTACATCTCTTCATATAGAAGCAAGCATGTCTGTTTGTAAACGATGTGTTTTTTGATAGGGGCGGGTGCTAAACGGTAGCTGTTTGGTCCTTTTTTTCTCCGTTTTTTAGGTCCTTGTAGGGGTTTGTCTTTTTATTTTTTGAAAAAAAATAAAAATATAGTGGATTTTAAGTTAGGGGTATTTACGTAATTTCACTTTAAGTTTTTGAAGTTGGTGCTTTTAAGATAGTAGAAGTATATAGATATATAGATATAGATATATAATCAGTTTAGGGTAGTTCGTTGCACGTGAGTTTTACATTTATTTAAAAAATCTATATTTATAATCTATATTTGTATCTATAATCTATAATCTATATCTTTAATCTATAATCTATAATCCTATATCTATATCTATATCTATATCTATAATATATTAAAAGTGTGAAGAGCCTTAGAAATGTTATTTGAACTTTTTTTCCTTCATTAAAAGTCTTTGTTTTAGATAAAATAGTCCTTTTTCCATTTTTTTAATATTTAAGAGTTAAAAATTAATTAAATATATTTATTATAAAATCTTTTCTTATTAGAAGTCATCTGAATTAATGACAACTAATAATATTTTCATTAGCTTAAGAATTCTAAATTAACTAAATTTGATTTTAAAAAGATTTGAAAAATCTAAAATTAAATATAAAAACGATATAAAAAGAAATTTTTGAGAAGTATTAAATTTTTAAAAGTTTTAAGTATGTAATAAGAATGTAATCAATAATTTTACAAAGATTTCACTTTAAAAATTAGAAAATATTTTTAATAGAAAAAAATAACCGTACCACAAATATAGTTCAAATTGACGCATCTTTCCTAGCATCTGACAGCAAGGGAAAGAGGTAGTAGCACGGCAAACATAAAAGTGATGAACCATCAACCACTTGAAACTTCTGGTGGTAAAATATATATGTGCTTGCACTAAAATATATGTTTATAGTTACACTATTATATTAAGGGTGAAGAATCTTTGAAAAGTGATTTAAACTTTTGCACTTTATTTAAAATTTTTGCAAAAGATAAAATGATTTAATTTTAAATAATGAAATGTTACACGTGTGAGGCAGTGTGAAGGGCCTTAGAAATATTGTTTGAATTTTTTTCCCTTCATTAAAAGTCTTTGTTTTAGATAAAATCATCTTTTCACTATTTTTTCCTAATATTTAAGAATTGAAAATTAATTAAATATATTTATGGTAAAACTTTTTCTTATTAGAAGTCATTAGAATTAATGACAATTAATACTTTTCCATTAGTTTAAGAATTCTAAATCAACTAAATTTGAATTTTAAGAAAATTTTAAAAAGTTAGAAATAAATATAAAAGCGTTAGAATAAAAAAATTTAAGAAGTACAAAATTTTTAAAAGTTTTAAGTACGTAATAAGAATGTAATCAATTATTTCGTAAGGATTTGACTTTAAAGACAAGAAAATATTTTAAATGTAGAAAAAGAAAAAAGAAAAATAACTGTACCACAAATTTCGTTCAAATTGATGTGTTTTTCTTAGTCTTTGATAGGCAGTGAATGAGGTACTGCATGACAAATGCAAAGGTGATGATCCATCAACCACTTGAAACTTCTGGTGGTAAAATATATACGTTCTTACTCTAAAATATATGTTTATGTTTACATTATTATATTAAAGTGTAAGATTTTTTTAAAAATGATTTAAACTTTTTCACTTCATTAAAAATCTCCGCAATAGATAAAATCTTTTAATTTTAAATAATCACACGTTACACGTGCAAGGCAAGTGCAGTTAAACTAGTATATGAAATAGAGTATAAGAATGATTTATGTGTACTATCAATTGACTTTGAGGAAAGAAACATTAATTCAATATTCTAACAACACAATAATTTTGCCACTAAATCAGTATCATAATGTCAATATTTTTTCATAATTTATTTTCATATAAGAAATGATTATTGTGTCAAAATATATCTAATAATGTTTGCACTTAAATTGTATAATCACGAAATTGACCTAGTCTGGTAATCAATTAACCCTGAACCAATGCCAATCTAGTCATACAATCCTCGAAAAGTTTGTCGAGTTGGTTGATCAATCCCTAAGATCTCACGTTGAATAAAACTTACATCTTCAACAATTCATCCTTACATATCATGATCGAAAATTGGCTTCTCATATCAATAAGTGAATTGATTTGGTGGTTAAACTTGATGTTGAAGTACTGAAAATTAAAAATCAAATCGATCAATACCCACCCCTACTCCTAAACCTAGAAGGCATGAGTCTTTAGTTGTAGTTTCTCTACTTTTACTTTTATTTAGTTTTCTTTTCTTCTTATAGTAACTTGATATAATTACAAAAAGTTAGTTGGATATAATTATATAATGAATAGTAAGGAATTCTTAAGGAAAAATTACAGGAAGTGACAAACTTAAGACCATAATTACAATAAATAGCAATATTTTTTTAAAATTATATTTTATAGAAAAAGTAGCAGTTTTTCCCATTAACTTTACACACGCGTTTTTCACTCTTTCTTTTCTATTTTCACTGTATTATTTTCTCTCTCCAATTAAATAGTATCTTATTTTTCTTTCCGATGTACCTCTTGAAAATCAATCAACCATAAATATATATTGCATGCATTTTGTAATTACCAATGCTCTTTTATACACAACCTAGCTACTGCTCTTTATAAGTATATATAGCAAACATATATCGTCAGTTTTTCGCAAGTTGGTCTAAATGTTTTCTCTTCTTTTTGCTGGTTCTTATTTTCTTTGTTCTCCTATTTTTTTTTTGGATTTTACTTCAAGAACTGAAACAAATAAAATAGGATTTAATAAAAGGGGTTGAAGTGGGTAGGAAGGAAAGTACAAAAAAATAAGAAACAACAACAAGAAAAGGAGAAAAAATAGATTCTTCTTTTGAAGGAAAAAGGAAAAATGAAGAGTAGTAAAGAAGATAAAGAGGTGCTATTTTGGGTAAATGGGTGGGGGCTAAAATGAGGCAATGCAAACGGATCTATGCAGGTTTCAATGGTGGTTTTGTTGCTTCACAATTATGACAATGTTCAAGGTTACGATGAAATTGTTGATTGACAGCAAAAGCAAAAAGTTCATGTTTGTCGAGGTTGGAAATGAGAGTATTAATTTCTTATTTTATATTCTTGCATTTTCAATAGACAGTGTCATTAGGCTTCTCTCCGTAAAAGGAATAGTTGGGTGCTTCGGAACCTATATGAGAGCCTTCAAAATCTTGATAATATATACATTCAACCAAATCAGAATAAGAATTCCCTCTTGAAATCAACGTCAATAGCCTGTGATACTTTAGTACCTCTATTATTGATCACCAACTCCCCCTGTTGATAGACAGTTTTTTACGTGCACTAACCATAATGGCTACATGACTGATGATCCTCAAATGTGTTGCCTAAGGCCGATGAATATGGTAGGATATGGTGGGTATGAACATGCAATTTGAAGTATTATTCTCTGTATTTGAAGTTTTTGAACTCCACATTGCATGTTCTTAGTTTAGTTTAAAGAAGTATTTGTATTTGTATTTTTATTAGCTTATAGGTCATGTGCAGTATATGTATTTTTTATACACATATGGTTATAGTTGTTACTATTATATGTATATGTATATAGTTATAGTTGTTACTGTTTAAGATATGCATTTATATTTATGGGTTATATGAGTCGCATTTGTATTTCGCAAATATATATGAAGATATATATTATAGTTATATTCATTAAGATTTAATATGAATCTGATATGTATTTCGTAAATACATGTCAGAGTCATATTTATATTTTTTGTGTGGTAATATACATATGGATTAAGCTTGTATTCTGTAAATACATATGCAGAGCTATATGTATTTTTTTGTAACGTAATATGTATTACGTAGAAGAAAACATAGAAAATATATGCATACTATGTATTTCGTATTTTTTTTGTGAAAGTATATGTAATATAGATTTATGTTATTATTTTGTTCTATAGGTGCCGTGTGATCATATATTCATGGCAAGAATACTTTCAAGATCTGAACCATATATAGGAGGTCACACAGTCAATAACATTGAAAAACGTATTAAGGTGATGTTATCAAAGGAGTAGTATAAGATTTTTTGTCATAAGAATATTTGTGGTGTCTACATGAAGAAGAAGAAGAAGAAGAAATGTGTAGTTCAAGCGCAATTAGATAGATGTATTATGTCACAAGTGTATTATGAATTTTTTTAGAGGCACGTTCATGTATTTGTATTTTATACATACAAATGCATATTCATATGTATTTTTGTACGGTGTTGAATTTGTCTTTAAATTGTTCTATGTTATTTTAGAGGAAAACATATGTACTCATTTGTCTTTTTTACCGTTTAAGATATGTACCATGTATTTTTTGATTACCTACACGTATATGTATATGGTAATTTTTCGTTATAGAGATTTTGTGTCCTATTTGTTTATATATACATATGAGTCAGATATGTATTTCTGTAAATACATATACAAATATATATGTATGTTTTGTACTATAAATACAAATGCAGATTTGTATGTCTATTTATTTTGTATATTTTTTGAATATGTATATGCGATATAGATATTTGCCTTTTAAAAATAAAAGATAGAAATAGAAAAGTAAGAAAAAAATAAGAACAAAAATAGAAAAAGACAAAAATGAAAAAGAAAAATTAAAAAAAAAAGAGAAATAAAAGCTAGAAATAGAAGTGTAAAAATAAAAGCAAAAGAAGAAATAAAAAATTAAAAATAGAAAAAAAGAAGAAGAAAATGAAAATAGGAAAAGAAAAAAATTTTTGAGAAAGGCAAAAAAAATAAGAAAATGAAAAAGAAAAAAAATAAAGAAAAAATGAAAAAGGAAAAAAAAAAAGAGAAGTAGAAGAGAGAAAATAAAGTGAAAAGAAAAAAATGAAAAAGAAAAAGAATTCAAAATAAAAAAAAATAAAATAATTAAAAAAAGGAAGATGAAAAAAACTAACATAAAAAAAGTTAAGAGATATAAGAAAGTGAAAGAGAGAAAAATTAGTAATGATACTTTATTTTGAAACTTTGAATAGTTAGCTTTATATTTGAGTTTGATTTGGAAAAGGAATCTACTAATTTAAATAAGAGTAGTTTATGGAAAAGGAATTTACTGTTTTAAATAAGAGTAATTTAGGAAAAAGAATTTATTGCTTTAAATACATGAGATAATTATTCCTTATTTAACTCAACTGATTTGAGTAAAAGAAGGACAATAAATTTTATTGTATATGTATTTTAGTAGCAATACTTTTATAAAATACAAAATATAAGTTGTTATTTCAGGTAATTATGAAACAGTTGCTATGAAACTCTTAATTATAAGCTTAAGTTTGCTATTTATGAAATTTTCCCAATTCTTAATCTAATATGGGTCTTGATGCACGGAAGTTTTCTATTTTGTTTTGATGGTGCTTTAAAAAACAATTTATGTTATGTAATTTAATGAGAAAGGATTTAATACTAAAAATCTGGTTAATTTTAAAATTCTAAATATTAGGATAGTGTTGAAATAACAATTATATTTTAGTTGATTTTAAAATCCTAACTATTAAATAGTAAAATGACAATTTTATTATTGTGAAATGTATTTTTATAAAGTTAAAAGAGCAAACAACATTTCGCTAAGGACCTTCGTGCCTTTAAAATTTCAAAACATACTTGATACATTGATCTATGGATTGCTTTTTCCATTTGTATCCTAAACCAATAACTCAAAGCTTTTAATTGTCGCTCTTTTCTTTTTCTTTTTTATATTCTAACAATAATTTTGGTAAAGAAATAAATTGTACCCAAAAAGTTTTCAATAATCAGTCAATACTTTAAACTAATGTTCCAAATTCGAAATTTCTAAATATGTATAAAAAGAATATATTATCCAACAATAAATCAAATGTTCTTCAACACATATCAATTTTAATGATTACTTTTTCTTTCAACAATATAATATACTATGATACATTATGAAACAATATGTAAAACCATCTAAACAAATTGTAACACTAAATTAAAAAACAGAAGAAGAGATTGCTTATTACCGAAGGTGAAATAAAAAAAGGAAAGTTTATCTATAATTTATTGTGATACATTTTCGTTTATGTGTTTTGGCTTTTAGTATTTTTTTAGTACTGTACAAGTAGAATTGATCTTGATATGTATATATTTCTCGAGGCAAAGTTCTTCTTTCCATGATGGGTAACTTGGATAGCCTTCTTTCTCTATTTGCTCAGACTCTTCTCTGGTTCAACATCATCTTCAGACTCGGCCTCTCCCTTGTCTTAAGGATCATGTTCATTTTCTAATTGATGATTAATATCTTCATGCTCATTCCTAATTTGATGATTACCGTCCTCCTTCACCAACTGAAGGACTCGAGTTGCTTGATTTTTTTAATGTCCTATTTATCTTCTTCATCGCCAGTTCCTTAATTATCAAAATCAGAATGCTTTTCAAGCTCTCCATTAGTCAACTTTCAAGCTCAGCTTGATTATTCTCATAAAATAGTCTTGTGTTTTGGTGTGGACATATGACCACCAGTCTCTCCAAGACTCAGTGAGAATATTTCTAATGAGGCGAAACAATGTAATTAAGACAAGGGTGGTGCAACTGTCTAGGAAATCAAATATTCCACTACTGATTCTTGAAAGTGCAACTCTCTTAACGACCTGCATGACAATCAAATTTCATCACATAATGGGGAATCATAGTAGCAACTACCTAAATTTTTACCTTTATGGTGAGGAGATTTCAATTTTCCACATTGCAATCTTCTCTAGCTTCATTTAAAAATAAAATAAAATTTCATAAAATAACTAAAAACAGGCACAGCTAGAAGGGATGTACCTAATCATAAAGGTTCAAATTATCAAATAATCATACAAAAAAAGTAAGCCTACCAACAATTGGAAACAATATGGCCGAGAAAGGATTTAACGATCCTCTCCATCGTTACGTATGAGTCCTACGTCTAAAATCTCACGTCCAAATTCTTTTCCATATAGAATTTACAAATTGTAGGCTAGACTAGTTTCAATCGATTACAGAGTGAGGTGTGACCTAAGAAATTCTAGGAATGATTTGAATCGGGATAGTGGTATTTGTCTTGACTTTTAGTTAGCTAAGACGATAAAAAATCCATAGGAATTTTGCAAAATTGAATTTGGGTAAGAAGAACTTTCGAAATTAATCTTAGCATAAAAGGCGTGTTTGTAATGTTTCATGTTTAAGGTGTATTGCAAAAAGTAAAATTTTTGAGAGAAGTTGGACATTCTATCCCGTCAATGCTGCTATAACGGTCGGCACACAACTATAGCAGAATAATTTTCCCTATAACGGTGGTCAAAAACACTCAACGACCGCTATAGCGTTCAGTATAGCGACACCATTATAGCGGTCAGATATCGCTATAACGGTGAAAACCGCAGATTTATTAAAATATTTTTTCAAAATAGTTTATTTTTTTAAAACTCATTTTGGAGTGAGAAAAAAGCGATTTAGGGCGAAACCCACCAGAAATTCTTTGTTTGACTTTCTTAAGGTAAAGAATTCATCCCCGTTAACTTGAATTTAATTGTTAAGCCTTAAAATTATTAATTCATGTAGTTTAGGGAGAATTTTAAGGCGGATTTTGGTTAATTGCTGGTGCAAAGGGGAAATTAAGGAACAAGTCAATGGGTTTTGATTGTTAACATTTAATTTACCCTTGTATTCCATTGATTCACTCATTTATTCACAAAATTGATAGTTTTAGATAAAATTCAATGGAAAAGCCCTAGAACAGGAAGGGAATAATCATGAATTTGACCTTAGGAATTGGGTGTGAGTTATAATACCAACATGATAGGTCATTTTATAATTATGTATTTATGTGCATATTATAGACCATGAGCAAGTAGAAATTACAAGAAAGGGAAAAACTCCGGCATAGAGGAGCAGTACAAACTTGGTTCGAGGTTGGTGATGGTATTGTAGTTTAATTCAATTTGTGATATATGAGCGTGTTAACTATTTTATAGTATGACTTGTCAATGCATATTGTTTGGTGGGTCTTTGCAAATGTTTTGTGATTGTTATATGATTTTTTTTACCTAGCTTACTTTCTAAATATGGAATGTTTGGTATTTAGAACATTCTCATAGTCTTGTGATGGAACAAGGTTGGCAGAAACTCGTGTCCAGGATTTAGTACATGAATGGCAATTGTTCTCTGCAGGTCATGTCTAGAGGGTGGTTGTACAATCCTTAGCTTGCATGTACGAGGGTCAGGTGAGTTTTACAATTCCATGACTGAACTAGAGAAATATATTTTTATACTTAATAAATTGTCCTGACTTATTTTTAACTTGCCTTGACGAAACTTGACTTGGTAATTATATGTTGACTTGCTGGTTGAATCCAAATTGTTCATTGTTACCTGTTATTCTAAGTGTATAGTTGCTAAGCATGGATTAACTTATTGTACTATAACTTAGTTATATGTTTATATTCTTATTGATTGTTCAAATGATCCTACGAGTACACTGTTGTTCTTGTGTGTTGATACTACATATGGATTTACTTTTATGAGGGCAACACATATTCCAGCAACTCCTACGAGACCTCATTTGTAATTCTAGCAATTCACTCTAGATTCAAGATTGAGTAGCCTGTTTTAGGGTATGATGAATCCTTCTTGGATGACAAAGTCTCTTTTGGACTTATATTTTTCATTCTAGTTTTGGGTTACATCCCCTTCTAGATAATCTTTAGTAGTTTTGGTTAGGACTTTCAATTCCTAGGAATGATTTTGGTTAAGTATAATGTTGCGCCTTAAGTTGTACTTACTTTTGTTTCTTTAGACTTGATGTCTTATTGATGGACTGGTTCTATTATTTCTTTTAAGTGTTGATTTTAACTTGATATTTTAAGGTAGATGGTTATTCCACCGGGTGAGTAATATGGGTGCCACATACGATAGACTTGGATCGTGACACAAGAGGTGATGTCAAAAGCAATTTGACAGCTAATCAAAACCAAGGACTTCAAAGAACGAAAAGATTGAGAAAGTAGGAGAAAACCTTTATTTGTAACTACCACCCTCTACAAACAAAGCCCCTCAAAATTCTTTACTGCAGTGGATACTACTGTCTCAATCCAAGGGTGGATAAATCCACCCCACTCGTGATGAAACATACTGGTACAACTAATACCATGGCAATGCCCAACTATGACCTTTCTTCTTCTTAATAGTTGGTTTCTCGTGTATAATGACATGGTTTATTTATACACTTATGAAGAAGTATAAATAATACTTGTGAAACCTAGTTTACCTCTTAGAAGACAACTCGTAAGATTTTATCTTTAGAGCTTCCAAAGAATCAGAACGACAAGTGCACTATCCTCTATCCTGCTTCAGAAAAATCCAACACTGACATTGATGTGTGTCATGCTGCCACATCTCTTTATGTTTCTGCCTCTCCTCATTCTGCTATCAATCCAATTTACAAATGGCTTAATGGAAGGATGTTGTTTTTTCTTTATTTTAAGAATGACAATTTTAACAAATTATACTGCAACTACTCTTTCAACGCTTGTAGTGGTCTAAAACCACTCTCGACAACAAGATTTCAGGTCCAAGTAATTCTCAATCTGACTATTCGAACGTTTTTACTGTCTAAACCTGTAAGTTGATTAGATGTACAGTGGAATATTGATATTTACAATAATAGTTTATGAGTCCATTAAGAGAAAAATATAATTTATAAAATATAAAATCAAGAAACATCTTGAATAATGTATTAAACTCATAATATTTGGGAATCATAATCAATTACAAAGTCATTAACTTATGGCAATCTTAATAGTACACAATTTTTTTTTTTATCAGAGACATTAAAACCCTCCGTTTAATTTTACTTTTTCTGTTCGCACAAATTCGTCATTTAGCTTTAGGAGTCACTTTTTGGGATTAGAATTTATTTATAATTTAACATTGTTTAGCTTATTTAATATTGTTTACCTTAGTTGTCTTCTCTTAATTAATTAGGTTTACACATATTTTCTCTATAATATAGGTCAGACCTTCCTATAGCGTCGTCTTGATATAACAAAATTTCACTATAGCAATCTAATTTTTACCCGAACTAATTTTTATATTATATTTTATTTCTATATAACAACATTCTACATATAAAAATAATGACATTTACTATAGTGGTATAAAATTACCTCTCTATAACAACATACTCAAATATTATGAAATGATATTTTGTAAGAAATATATTATGTACAAAATAAAATACCTAAATATTTATGGTAATCATCATTAATATCATGTTGTCACGATTCGTGACTATCCTCTAGTCATAACACGAATCTTAAGGCCATAAGTGACCCTAAGCTAACCAATGATCTGGTATCTTCTGTGAGCACTACATAAAGTAATAATAAAACATCATATGCGGAAGCTAAACTGATGAGAATTTCTATTAAATGTAATACTGAAACAATATCCAACATGTACGAAATGTTAATACAATTGAAAACAAGTCTGACTATCTAAAAACCTCGAAAACATGAGGAGTTGATGGGATAAACCCCTAACTAACTCCGACTGACCAAAGTAAAGAACGTACTGAAAATAACTGTAAATGACTTGTCCTCGATGGATGAGGACTTACCACAACTACTGCTGGGTGGCATTGAACTTACTAAGGATGATCGGGGAGCTGAGCGTCCGAACCTATATTGTGAAATCAATATAGCGCAAAAGAGAGTACGCGGTCAGTACTTGGAATGTAATGGTATGTGAGATGGAACTAACTAAATTACACATAAGCACTGAACATGAATGGATGAACATATAAAACAAAGGCCAAACCCATCGGTTGACCCCTTAAGTACGCACGATCTTTCACTTAGGCACCTCAAGTGAACGGATTACATTTTAAACACGTAAGTAGCCTAAAAGTGGGTCATTTTGGCACCTTTTGCCTAATTAAAACAAAACTCAGGCACATGTATTTCAATCCATACACGTGAATTTTACACGCCAATTAAAACATGCCACGTACCAGATCCTTTCCACGTCATCCACATCCACTAAAAGGGGAAAAATCAGAAAATCCCCATATCAATTTTCCATTTCCAAATCCGATTGAAACCCTATTCCTTTCCCCTTTGTACGTCTTGTTGATTTTTTCCATTTTTTCTTCAATTCTTCTTTTAATATTAGCAATTTGTAACTATTTATGGTGTATTTTGCAGGTACAATGCTTGCATGAAAGTGTTGATTCATTTTCAGTGACGAATTTGAAGAAATCTAGTTTATAGTTGAAGAAATTGAAGGTTGAACTAAAATTTTTCTTTTAAGTTTATATTTTTCCTTGCTATTTGGACTGTTTCCCGCTTGAAATTATAGTGCTGGATTGAATGCATGTTTTTAGAGTTTTTTTTGTGATTTCAGTTATAAAGTAGGATTTTTTTTGTCGGCTTTTTGGGAATTTCACAGATTTAGGATTTATTTTGGAGATTTCACTGATAATATAGGGTTATTTTGGTACTTTTAAATTTAAGGATATTTTGGGTATTTTTTTTGTGCAGAGTCTTTAGGGATTCGTTACAAAAATGAACAACTATATTTTGACCTGTTTTCACATGGGGGAACAATTGTATCCGACCCTAATCTTAGTTATAAAGGTGAGTTAGATATCTTTGTTGTTGCCATTGATAAACACCATTTCAGTCTTGTTGAATTTATTTCCTACACCAAAGATCTTGGGTACTCAAAAGTTAAGGGGTTCTATTGTCCACATATAGATGGTGGGGGTTTAGTTCAAATCACTTCTGATGGTCAATTGCTAGAGTTTGGGAAGGATTTAAAAGATGGTGATGAGCTTGATGTGTATGTGTTTCATGACATTGATGAAGATGTTGACGTTGTGGAAAATGTTGTGCCTCTTTTAGTAGGGCCACAGTCTAATGATGAAGTTGATATAGACAATGATGAGAATGAAAATAAAAGTCTTAATGAAGATTTGAATGGTGATGAAATAGATCTTCCCAGTAGTGAATCAGATTTGATTAGTGATGATATCCTGATGAGGATGATTCAGACATTGATGAAGAGTTGAGAGCCTTTAGGGCTGAAAATAGAAGCAAAAAAAAATCCAAGAAAAAAATCCAAATCAAGAGAAGAAATACCAGTAGGTGAAGCTGGTATTGATGAAGGTTTTTATTGGCAGGAGTAAGAACAATATATATGTGGGTAGATTAGGAGGTGATGAAGAGTATATTGATAGTTCAGACCGTGATAGTGTTGATAGCACTGATTTGTTAGATGAGGATGATGTTGTTAGTGTTGATTTTCCAAGAAGAAGAAGAAGTAATAAAATCAGATTTGATGATGATTGTGGTGTTATTGTTTTTGAACTTGGTATGATTTTTAATGGTCCTAAAGAATTTAGAAAATCTTTGGGGAGGTATGCAGTGGAAAATAGAGTTCAGATTGTCTTAAAACCTAATGAAGCTCATAGAGTGAGGGCTAAGTGAAAATTCAAGAAAAAATGCAACTGGTTGTGTTATGGTGCACTTGACAGAGACTCTGGTAATTTTTTGATTAAGAATTATAATCTAGTGCATAAGTGTACAACATCAAACAAGAATAAGATGTGTACAACTAAGTTTGTTGCTGACAGATTTAGGGATGAAATAAGTAAACAACCATCTTTGAAAATTTGGGAAATACAGAAATTATACAGAGAAAAATTAGGATTATATGTGGGTAAAACAATCTATTACAGGGCAAAGTTACAGATCCTAAGAGAGGCCATGGGGGACCGAAACTTGGAATTTGCAAGATTATATGATTATGCTGAGATGATCAAACAAACAAATCCTAGCAGTTCTGTTTGGATGAGAATGGACAGTGAAATTGTCCCAGGTAAAAATCTGTTTGTGTATTTCTATGTGTGTCTTGATGCATTGAAAAAATGGTGGATGGAAGGATGTAGAAGAATTATAGGGTTCGATGGATATTTCTTAAAGGGTGCTTGTAAGGGTGAACTTCTAGTTGCAGTTAGGAAGAATGGAAACAATCAAATGTTTCCTATTGCCTGGGATGTTGTGGACAAGGAAACCAAGCATAGTTGGAGTTTTTTTGTCAACTACTTGAAAGAGGATCTGCAGTTGGGTACTGGAGCAGGTCTTACTGTGATGGCTGATATGCAAAAGGTAATATTTGATATTTTTTAACTGGCAATTAATTAAAAAGTAGAATTTCTTTGTCAAGTACTTTAACTATTTTTTTGTATGTAGGGTTTTCATGCTATTGTTCTTGAGTTGTTACCAAATACTGAAATTAGAAGATGTGCTACACACATCTGGGCTAATTGGAGTTAAGAGTGGAATGGAGAAGAGAGAAAAAAATAGTTTTGGAAATGCTCAAATGCAAGTTTTGAAGTGAAGTTCAAAGAAGAACTTGATTACATGAAGTAACTTGGTAGGCAAGGTAATGATATCATTGGTGATTTACTGCATTATCCTAAGTAGTCATGGGTTAGGACATTCTTTAAAGACCATTGTAAGTGTGATGCTATTGAGAATAATATGTGTGAGACCTTTAATTCATGGATCTTAGTCCCTAGACATAAATCTATCATTACTATGTTGGAGGAAATTAGGAGAAAAATCATGACTAGAATTGTGGATATGATTAAGTTTGCCAATACTTGGATATGTGATATTTCACCTATGGCTAGACTTATTTTGGAGGAGAATAAGGAAAGGGCTAGGGCTTGCAAGGTGCTTTGGAATATTGATTTTGGATTTGAGGTTGGAGAAGGGGAGTATAGGCATATTATGAACTTGACTAATTGGTTATGTAGTTGTAGAACTTGGCAGTTGAGAGACATTCCTTGCCAACATGCCATTTGTGCTTTGTGTTATGTTGAAAAAGATCCTGAACCTTATGTGGAACATTGGTATAAGAAGGAAACCTTCATGAAGGCTTATAATCACTTTATCCAACCAATCTTCAATATGAAGATGTGGCCTGAGACAAACAATCCAAAGATTGAGCCCCCTGAGCCTAAAAAAAATGCCTGGCAGACCTGCAAAAAATAGAAAGAGAGGCGAAGGGGAACCAATAAAGAAATCTGGAAAGATTTCCAAAAATGGTGGGACAATAACATGCTCCAAGTGGAATCAACAAGGCCATAACAAAAGATTTTGCAAGGTAAAATAGTCATTTTTATTTGATTTTAGAAGTTTATTTTTTATGTTGATTTTATAACTTATTAACTGGTGTGCTATGATTTTATAGATTCCTGATCCCAATGCACAAGCACATAGCCAAGGATTTCAGTTTAGTGTTCAAACTTTACGAGGAAGCTTCCAGCCTTAATGCTCAAGCCAACCTGCACCTTCAACCTAAAAAAAATCAGCATCATGTAGCTCAAGTCAACCTGCACCTTCAACCTCAAAAAAATCAGCATCATGTAGCTCAAGTCAACCTGCATCTTTAACTACAATTTGTGGTGATACAAACAGAGTTAGAAGCTTGAAAGAAGCTACAAAATCTACCTTTTGTGGTGATACAAGAATTCCTGTTATAAAAGGAATCAAGAGTCAACTACCTCCTAGAAGTAGAGTAACCATTGGGCAGAAGAGGGAAAGAGTTGGAACCACAAAGGATGTTGATGAAGGTGGATCAAAAAGGTCAAAGAATGCTGGATTTGGGATCTACACTAGTGCAAGGGGAACCCAAATACTGAATGTAAGTTAACTCACATTATTTCTTTAAAAATAAAGGGCATATATATAATGTTTATTGATCCTTCTTTTTTCTTCAACAAATATCTGGGGACATCAAGTCAAAGGATCTTACAAAGTGATACAACTTACAAGGATGCAAGTTCTATAGGGGTTGATGTTGGTTATAAGCCTAGAGGCTTAAAATGGAAAACAAAGATACTGTCACCACTAATTAATTGCAGTAGATGGCTAACAAAAAGAAGAAGCATTTTAGTCTGATGGTGTATTGTGATTCTATTGTGTAATGTGCAGTACCAAACAATCAATTTAGTTTTTGAAGTAAACATTCTGGTTCTTTAGTTTTTGAAACCTGAAAATTCAGGTTCTTTAAGTAGTATCATGCAAACTGTGAGCTCCAATATGGAGCATGTTTTTTGGATTATTAATTAGTGTTAACTGAAGCTCAATATGGAGCATATTTATTAAATTTTTGTTGGTGTTTCTTTGAGATCAATATGGAACATATTTATGAACTTGTTAGTGTTTCTTTGAGCTCAATTTGGAGCGTATTGATGAAGTTGTTGCTGTTGCATTCAGCTCAATATGGAGTGTATAGATGAAGTTGTTGGTGGTGTTGTTTTCACCTCAATAGGAACATATAGTTAGTTGTTTTCGGTGTTGATACCAACTCAATATGGAGCATATAGTAAAACATTGTTGGTGTTATTGCTTTTCTATTTGGATACTTTATTTTACAAGACCAATATTGTCATTATTTAGAATCAAAACATTAACAGTATTTAGAATCAAAATAAATATTTGATTTCATCAAAATGTAACATTCTTAGAAGATCAACATTACATTAACAAACGAAACCTAACAAGGCTTAATACTAACCACAAAAATACACCTAAACTTCATGAAAACAAGAAGGAATTTAAGTCATTTTGCAACTTCAACACTTGAAGGCAATCATAACCTCAAGGCCATCAAAACTTCAAGGCCAAACTTCAGCAATTTGGCTTCAATGTCCATATTTCCCACAACAACAAACAAGTACCAATGACACCAACAATATTATATCTTCTAGCTCAATTTTCTTTATATTCAAAGGACTTAACTTTCTTCAACAAACCCCAAATTACCCTATTTTCTTGTGAAGAGTGTCGTTCTTCATATCAATCAAAGTAATCACACCCGTTCAATTTCTATAAAATTAATAACAAAAATAATTACAAAATCAATAATTAATCGACTTATTAAGTTAAGAAGTAAAAAATATTACCTTTGAATTTTTACACGTAAGAAATCTACGACCGGGATTTTGTTGAGTACAAGAAGTTTTTAGTAATGCTTCATTACCACATTAACAAGAGCGATAATATTTTTTGCAAAAAGACATGGACGACGAGCTCGACATTGTCCAATTCAATTTGAATAAAATAAGAAAAAGTTCAAACTTTTGAAAAATTTAAGAAGAAGATGAAGAAGAGACAAGTTTTTTTATAAAAAAAATTCCAAGAAGAGTGATAAATTAGGGTTAAGATTTGATTTGGGAATGAAGAATAAAATGAAATATGGGTATATTACCATTAGGGGTCATTTATATGCCATATCAGCAAAAAAATAGTCTTTCACGTGCCTTTGCGGAGTGTTTCGCACGCGTTTTGCCAACAAGGCAAAAGGTGCCAAAGTGACCCATTTTTAGGCTACTTTAGGTGTTTAAAATATAACCCGTTCACTTGAGGTGCCTAAGTGAAGGATCGTGCGTACTTAAGGGGTCTACCGATGGGTTTGACCTAAAACAAATGCAGGACCAAGTAAAACATATACTAAAATAATTTATAAAACTGAATCACTGAATAACTGAACACTTGGTCATGCAAACCTGAGCTGGTGTAGTCTGAATACTGAACTGAGTCTGTGGGAACTAACATTTAATCGACATGCCCCAATCTGAGCTAGTCGGGGACCAACCTGTAACCCAAGTTGGAAGGGTGTCGGTAACTTTCCACGGGTACCAACACTTGCTGTGTGAATCATCTAATCTGTTGTCCCGAAGGACAAGGTGTCAGGCCTAAAATGATGGGCGACCCCTGAGAGGAAGTCAAGTCTAAACCAATGGGTGAACCCTCATAACCTACAATGGCTATGTTGTTCTGGAAATTAGGGACTGCTACTAGTAACTCTGCCTAAAATAATGGGGGAGCCGCCATACCTGAGTTCTCTCGGTGCTAAGTATAACTCCCAACTGAATGACACTGGTATCCTTATTCATTTAACATGATCTGGTACTGATAAGAAGTTTAGCATGGTTCAAACTAATAAATGCTCAATATGATGATAATCTGAATATAATCATAAAACATGAACTAGTACTGATGAGTGCTCATTTTAACGTTATTCTGAAATTTGACGATACAAGCCAAATCTAAATGACTTGTAACCTGATAACCCTGATTTTCTAGGTATCATCTGTTCATAACCCACTAGCACAGAATAATACATTAGGCACAATAACATCATCATAATACTGTAAGGATATTCATGGTCCATAGACCCAAAACATAGTATAACTCACTAAACTGATGAAGTCCATGATTATGAGTATGGGAAGATATTAAACTTATGAGGACAATATGCTCATATGGTTAAATTCATAAATTGATAATCAATATGGTGTCAACTGAACATGATATGGGTGACTGAGTTTATAAAGCATGTAAGAACAAAATTCACATAGAGAAACACATTGCCATGGTTTGTATTCAAAATTGTTAAGAGAAAGTTGAATAAATTCATACTTGACATTGAAATTTCATCGAAAGAGGAAAAAGGTTTATACTTGAAAATTAAGGGATTTTTGGGACTTAATGGATGGAAGGAACCCATTGATGAATATTCCATATACCTAAATTCCTTGTCTTCTTGGGAAAAAACTTGAAATTAAGGCCTTGGAAGGGTGGATTCTTTGAAAAATCTTTTGATTTTTGTGCTCTTGAGAATGGGAGGAGGTTGAACGTTGTTAACCGATGATAAATGGGGAAAGTAATGCCCATCTTGGGTTTTAAGTCATGATTTGGGTGTTTTGGGGAGAGTAAGAAAACCAAAATGCCCCTCACCCCTTTAATGAAGGCTGCAGGATTTGTACTGCAGCGTGGCATAGTGGCTATCGCGGAGGCTAGGCCTCTGTGACACGCTACGTATTGCGGAGACTATCCTTTGTGAAACACGCTGCGTATTACGAAGACTATCCTTAGTGAAACACGCTGCATATCATGGAGACTATCCTCCGTGACACACCGCGTATCGTGGAGACTATTCTCCATGACACGCTGAAATCTCAGAGACTTACTGCCTCCGTGGTTCAAAAACACCCCGAACCTTTTCCAAAAATTTCAAAATTCTCCCGAATAACCCTTTTAACATCCCTAATCATATTCTAACTCATAAATCAATGTTTCAAACACAAAAAGACAAAAAATAAAATGTTTGAAATCTTGGGATGTTAAAGTGGTCATGTCATGTGCACTTAGTGAAATAACAACTTTGGGACCTTTAAACATGGGTTGAATAGCTGGAAATTCATCTAGAATTTTGTGGGGTATTAAAATATCTCCTTTTTAGGATCATTCATTCCTGAATAAAACTATCTAATCTGAGATACTAAGAAGACTGGAATCATGTACCAACTACTTATGAGCTAATTCATGACTAAATAACTGAATCTGAAACATGATGCATAGACTAAACTAAATTCATGAATACATGCTATGCCATGAGGATTGTTATATAGATGATATAGAAAATAAGAGAATCACTTAAGAAAAACCACTACCTCAAGCTGAATCTGAATTCGTAGAGAAAAGGTGGGGTTACTTGGCTCACCTATTTGCTTTTGTTTACCAAGTAGCTCCCTCAACAGGCTGACTTCTTTATAGGACTTTAAATAAGGTGACTTCCTTATTTCTCAACCTACGGATCTGACGGTCAAGGATTTCAACTGGGACTTCTTCATATGAAAGGCTATCTTTCATCCCGACATTATCTAAAGGTGCAACAAAAGTTGGGTCACCAATGTATTTCTTTAGCAAAAAGACATGAAACACCGGATGCACTGATGTCAATTCTGCAGGTAATTCCAATTCATATGCTACCTTCCCAAAACGACTTAAAATCCTATATGGGCGAACATAGTGGGGATTGAGTTTTCCTTTATTATCAAACCTCTTCAGCCCTTTCATGGTTGAAATTTTCAAATAAACCAAGTCACCAACATCAAACTCAAGATCTCTTCTCCTTATATCAACATAGGATTTCTATGAGCTCTGGGCTGTCTTCAACTTTTCTCGAATAAACTAAACTTTCTCCATCGCCTCGTACACTAAATATGGCCCTATTAAAGTAGTCTCACCTACTTTAAACTAACCAGTAGGAAATCTACACCTCTTTCTATAGAGGGATTCAAATGAAGTCATCTAAATACTGGAGTGATAGATATTGTTGTAGGCAAACTCAATCAAAGGTAAGTGGTCAACCCAACTACCCTTAAAGTCGATAACACAAGATCTCAACATATCCTCTATGGTATGAATAGCTTGCTCTGCCTGACCATCTGTTTGATGATGAAAAACTGTACTGAGATGGAATTGGGTACCAAGACCCTTCTAAAAAGCCTTCCAAAAGTAAAAGGTAAAATGTGTACCTCTATCTGAAATGATGGTCAATAAAACCCCATGCAACTTTACCAACTCGTTGAGATAAATGTCCAGAATAATCCTCGACTGAATATAAAGTATAAATTGGTAAGAAATAGGCTGACTTGGTCATTCTATTTACAATAATCCAAATCAAATCATTCTGACGACGCATACGAGGTAACCCTGTAACAAAATCCATGGTCACCACCTCCCATTTCCAGGTGGGGATGCTGAACTCCTGAAGTAAACCACTAAGTCTTTGGTGCTCAACTTTAACCTGATGACAATTCGAACATCTAGCCATGAATTTTGCAATATCTTTCTTCATACCATTTCACTAATAAATTTTTGGCAAATCATGGTACATCTTAGTGGCTTCTGGGTGAATAGAATATCACGCACCATATGCTTCTGCTAATATTTGCTGTCTCAAATCATCCACACTTGGAACATATAACCTTCCCCGACAATGAAGCACACTATCTCCCCCTTAGGAGAAAATCTCAACCTTTTGATCCTAAACTACTCCTTCAATTTGACCAAAATAGGATCTATGTCTTGCTTTTCTTTCACTTTGGCAACCAATAAAGATTCCGAACCATTCTGAACCCGTATACTACCTTCGTCCAAATCAACCAACCAAATACCTAATCTAGCAAACTGATGAAGCTCATGAACAAACTCTTTCTGATCCTACTCAACAAGCATAACACTTCCTATTAACAATATACTAATGGCATCGGCCACTATATTGGCCTTACCCGGGTGATACAACACACACATATCGTATGCTTTCAATAATTTAAGCCACCTTCTCATGCGAAGATTTAGATCCTTCTGAGTGAACACATACTGTAAACTCTTACGATCCATCAACACATCAACATGAACCCATAAAGGTAATGCCTCCAAATCTTTAAGGAAAAGACAACTGCTACCAACTCAAGATCATGGGTTGGGTAATTCTACTCATGGGGTTTAAGATGTCTAGAGGCATAGGCTATGACCTTACCTCACTACATCAATACATAACCAAGGCCAATCTAGAAGTATCACAATAATCTACAAACTAGAGCTGTCAATACGGGTTGGCCCAGCCCATCCGGGCTAACCCACATGGGCTTTGGCATTTGACGGGTCAGGCTGGGATAACTCATCAACATATGGGATAGAAAATAGAAAACCCAACCCATTACACTGTGGGTTGCATTCCTCTACGGGCCAACCCACTTTTTATAATGTATTATTTTTTATAATCTTAATTTAAATTTTAATTTGTTAATTACATAAATATTTACAACATAATATTACATGAAGTTACTACTTGTTAATCAAGTCTCAAATTTATAAAAAAACCTAATAATCTGTGAAATTAAATAACTTTGATACCAAATTTAAACCAAATAGAGATGTTGAAAAATAAATGAAACTGTTAATGAATAATAATTTAACTAGCTAAATCACACTATTAACCTAATTCTTTTTTAATTGATCACAATAAAATAGAAAGATTTAGTCCATTAAAAGTGAAAATGAACTCCTCAAAAAATACTTTCATCACTTAGGGCGTGTTCAACATTGCCACATCATCTTCATCAAACATATTTAATTACTTAAAAAATTTAGTATTTTATATTTTAATTATTTATATATTTTAAAAACATATTTAATAGTTAAATATCTATGATGGTTCAAATATACTTTGAGCTTGGACTCTATTTTTTTTATTCTTAGTACACTATTCTATTTTTTAATCTTTTCTTTTTTTGGCCCGCGGACCAGTCCAGCCCAGCCCAGCCCATATTGCTCAATCCTCATGGACCAACGAGGTTATATGGGCCGAGCTAAAAAGCCCCATTAAGTATGCTGCAAAAATTGCAGCCTAACCTTAACAATTTATGGGCTAGTCCAGGCCAGCCCCAATGGGCCTAACCCATATTGATAGCTCTACTACAAACCCATCTGAACCCTCTAGCCTAGTCAATACTGGAGCAAAAGTGAGTCAAGTTTTCAACTCCCGAAAACTCTTCTCATAGGGACCTAACCACTGGAATTTAAATTTTTTCAGAGTCAGTCGAGACATGGGAGAAACAATAGAAGAAAATCCTTCAACAAATCATCTGTAGTAATTGGCTAAATCCTAGAAATTCCTGATATCTAATGGAGAGATAAGCCTAGGCCAGTTTCTTACTGCTTTGGTCTTTTGAGGATCAACTCAAATGCCGTCATCGAAAATGATGTGGCCAACGAAAGCTACTGATCTCAGCCAAAATTATAATTTACTAAAATTATGAATAACTGGTGATCCTTAAGGGTCTTGCAATACAATCCACAAATGGTCTGGATGATCGCTCCAACTAAGGGAATAGACAAGGATGTCATCAATGGAGACTATGGCGAACATATCCAAGTACTTGTAACAACCCGATTTGCAGAACAAGAATGCTACACGGTGCTCATGACCCCGAAGGAACACAAGCTAACCCATGACTAATATCTGTACCTGTATACTGCATAAGATAACATAATAATGCGAAGATATGCACTGAAAGGCCATAAGGTTCGATCATGAACATAACTGAATAACGTAATATCTGTGTGGGGTAATAGAATACCCAAAAAAAATTAAAGTCTAAAACATGATAGTCTGTATCTAGTCTGCATCTACTCTGTATCTAGTCTATATCTAGTCTGCATCTAGTTTGCATCTAGTCTGCATTTAGTCTGAAAGCCTCTATTGTCTGAAGAATCTGAATAAGAAGTTGATGGGACATGTCCCCAACTAACTCCAACTAATAAGCTAATCAATGAGATAATATAAAATTGTTAGGTCCTCGAAGGAAGAGGACTCACTTCTACTCTGACTGCTGAATCTAGAATCTACTGCTGATCTGGAACTCGTGTCTCTGAACCTATGGTGTAACATAAAAATAAAGCACCATTGCGTGAATGCGTCGGTACATATAGACTAAGTATACATGTGAGGTAGGCTATATGCAAGGGTTTACATGCATGATCAATACTAACTGACTGTCTAACATGAACGTGAGAATGTATACATAAATATGCAACTGTAACTGACAACGTGATAATATGATACTGATACCGTGGTAGCATGTCTACTGAGTCTGGATACTGATAACATGGCCTAACTGATAACATGAATGACTGTATATGAATATAACTGATAACATGGGTAACTATATCTGAATGTAATTGATAACGTGGGTGACTGTATCTGAAAGTCCTTAATCTGATGGAACTATCTGAGTTCCATACTATATCTGAATTGACTGTATCTGACAATCTTAAAATCTGAAGAACTATCTGAGTTCTATTACTGAGACTGATTGACTGTATCTGACAGTCCTAATTCTGTAACATAAAACTGTGGGAAGTAGTATCTAACCGACATGCCCTAAAGGTGCTATAATAGCTGAGCTGGGGTCCATTCTATGCCTTGATTGAAAGGATATTAATACCGCGCCACTGGTAAGGACAACATATGAGTAATCCTCATATAACAGGTAACTCTAGTGAGAATGGTAGGAACCCTCACATAACAGGTTAAGCCACCTCATCTACCCTCATATAATAGGCTACGATGTCTCAACGTATGCTGGCTACATAGTTATTGAAATCAAGGATTGCTTCTAAGAATCACACCCTCATATAATAGGTGAGTCCCCATCCTTGGGTTCACTCGGTGCTAATTCCTACTCCCATCTGAATGGACACTGAACATGATTTACTGAACTGAACTGAGCATGGACTGAGTTACTAAATTTTCGAGGCTGACGAAATACTACTGATATCTAACAACTGACTAAGTCATGAGATCATGGAGATTTTTCCTGAGTCATAAAACTATATGAAGTCTAAAAGTTCATAGCTTGACTGAGAGTATCGTGAAAACATGATATGGCTCTAGGCACACAGTTAAATGTTCGGGCACAAATACCCCCAAAACTCGATGTGAAGAAACTGACATAGCATGGCTTACTTGAACACATGACCAACAACACAATTCATAATTCATATATTGAAGCACTTCATCAAATATGTAATATGCATAACTTGTACATACATGGGGATTTCATGATATCATACTTGTTGGGCATTATTCATAGAATGTGTAAACAACATTATATAACAATCAAACATCATGATTCATCTCTAATTTCATCATTCAAGGGTTTAAATCTTAGGGTTGCATGAATCTATAGCTATAGTAATTAAACCCACATAGAAACTATCAACAATCATGGATTAGAATCCAATTTCACATTTATCTACATAGAAGAGAACATACAAAGTATGAAAACATGAAGAAAATCCATAACTTGTAGTTAAAAAGGATTCTTGGACTTCATGGATGAAAGGAGTCCATGAATAAACACTATGCATACCTTAGATCTTGATTTCGTGAAGATTGATGGTGAAACCTTCTTGAAAATCCTAGCTTGATTTCTTGAGAGTATTTGAGAAAAACATCAATATTTTGGATGAATAAGGGCTAAATCCCATGTTTGGAAGCTTATATAGGGGGGGGGGGAATTTAACCTTTTAACCCTAAACACGTAATTTAATTTTTAGAAAAATTTCCCGAATAGGGCCCTTGGCGCGACGCGTCACTGGAAATTGACAATTGGGAAACTGGACGATGGCGCGACGTGGAGCTATCACGTTTCGATTTGGTATTTTGGCATGACGCGCCAGTATGGCGGAGCAATACTGGAATTTGACAATTTCCTTTTGAGATATCTCTGCGACGAGCTGAAGGCTCAGGTCAAACATTGTCTCACTAAAAAGGACCTAACTCTTCGCCCGAGTGTCGGATTTAGGCGAATTATATATTGATGGAAATCTTATTAAATTTCCCACGTGATAGGAAGTGAAAATTATGGAAATACCATGTGTATAAGAATGAATTATTATTTCAAATAAAGTTCTAACATTCTTAAGATGATTTTCGAGCTAAGAAAAAGTACGGGTATTACAATATCTCCTCTTGAGAACATTCGTCCTCGAATGAGACTGACTAAAAGGGGAAATAATAAGATGATCATGAATAACTGGAACATGATCTCATAACGAACATGACTGATAAGCTGAATATAACATACTGAACATGCATATCCGATGCATGCATAACTGATTCATAAATGCATAACTGAAAGATCTGAAGAACTAAGTTTTCTCATAATGACAATGCATATCAGATGCATAACTATATAAATGATCTGATACATGAATGCATGAATGAATATGCAGTGGTACTTGATACCAAGATTATCATAGGAACATGAGCATGAGACTGAATACTAAGTTAGTGATGCACACTAATCATGAAACTGAGTAATCTTAAGGAGAACTATTACCTTGAGTTTGATCTGAGTTGGCGGGAAGAGGTGAGGATACTTGGTACGCGTATTTACTTCTGTTTCCCAAGTAGATCCCTCGATGGATGGATTTCTCCAAAGAACTTTAACCAGAGGAACTTCTTTGTTCCTCAATCTACAAGTCTGATAGTCTAATATTTCAACTGGAATCTCTTCATAAAAGAGGTTGTTCAGAGCATCTATGCTCTAAAGAGGGACTACGACTGATGGGTCACCTATACACTTCTTGACCCAAGAGAAATTGAAGACCAGATGAACTGAGGCTAGATCTGAAGGCAATTTGAGCTCATAAGCTACCTTTTCGAATCGACTGAGAATCTTGAAGGGACCGACATATCGGGGACTGAGCTTTCCCTTTTTGCCGAATCTCTTCACTCCCTTCATAGGAGAGATCTTGAGGTAGACATAGTCACCAATCTCTAACTCGAGATCCTTTCTACGAACATTTGCATAAGACTTCTGTCAGCTCTGAGTAGCCCAAAGTCTTTCTCTAATTAACTGAACTTTCTCTAAGGCGCCGAATACCAAGTCAGTCCCTATGACTGAGGCCTCACTAACTTCGAACCAACCAATTGGAGATCTATATCTCCTATCATAGAGAGCTTTGAATGGAGCCATATGAATACTCGAATGATAGCTGTTGTTGTATGCAAACTCAATCAAAGGCAAGTGGTCATCCCAACTTCCCTTGAAATCAATTGCACATGCCCTTAGCATATCTTCTAACATCTGAATGGGTCTTTCTGCTTGACCATCCATCTGAGGATGAAAGGCTGTACTGAGTGAACTTGGGGTACCAAGACTCTTTTGGAATGCTTTCCAAAAATGAGAGGTGAACTGGGTGCCTCTATCTGAGATAATAGACAATAGAACACCGTTCAATCTGACCAGCTCCTTGATGTAGAGCTTCGCATAATCCTCGGCTAAATAAGAGGTATGAACCGGAAGGAAATAAGCTGATTTGTTCATCCAGTCTACAATGACCCAAACTAAATCATGCTGACGATGAGTTTGAGGCAAAACCATCATGAAGTCCATGTTTACAACTTCCCACTTCCAAGTAGGAATACTAAACTCCTGCATAGGACCATTAGGCTTCTAATGCTCTATCTTAACTTGCTGACATATAGAGCACTTAGCCATAAACTCTACAATAACTCTCTTTATCCCACTCCACCAATATATCTCCTGCAAGTCGCGGTACAACTTAGTGTCCCCTGGATGAATAGAGTAGGCGCGCCATGCACTTTTACAAGAATTTGCTGCCTTATGTCATCTACACCTAGAACACAAAGATGACCCTGACAATGAAAGCTGCCTTCTCCCCCTTGGGAGAAAACCTCTATTTTATAATTCTGAACTGACTCTTTCAACTTGACTAGGTTGGGATCTCTATCTTGCTTTTCTTTCACCTCAGAAACTAGAGATGATTCTGAACTACTCTGAACACATACACTACCCCCTGAAGAGTCGACTACGCGTTTACCTAGTCTAGCAAGATGGTGTACTTCTTGAGCTGACTTCTTCTTACTATCATTAACATGAGAAATACTACCCATGGATAGTCTACTGAGAGCATCGACCACTATATTAGCCTTGCCCAAATGATAGAGGATACTCATGTCATAATCTTTCAAGAGCTCTAACCACCTTCTATGACGAAGATTGAGATATTTTTGAGAAAATACATACTGAAGGCTCTTATGATCTGTGAAGACGTCTACATGAACTCCATAGAGATAATGCCTTGAAATCTGTAAGGCAAAGACTACGACTGCTAACTCAAGATCATAAGTAGGATAATTTCTCTCATAGAGTTTAAGCTGTCTGGAGGCATAGGCTAGGACCTTACTATGCTGCATGAGGACATAACCCAAACCTACTCTGGATGAATCACAATACACTACGAACCCATCTGAACTATTTGGAAGAGCTAAGAATGGAGCTGAGGTGAGTCGAGTCTTTAATTCCTGAAAACTCTTCTCGCAAGGATCTGACCACTGGAACTTGACTTTCTTCTATGTCAATATGGACATAAGGGATGCAATGGATGAAAATCCTCCAACAAACCATCTATAATAGCCAGCCAAACCCAAGAAACTCCTGATATCTAATGGAGAAATAGGGAGAGGCCAGTTTTTTACCGCTTCGTTCTTTTGAGGATCTACCCTAATGCCACCATCAAAAATGATATGACCAAGGAATGCTACTGCCTTAGCCAAAATTCGCACTTAGTGAATTTGGCGAATAACTAATTATCTCTGAGAGTCTGAAGTGCTATTCTGAGATGGTCTGCATGATCTCGCTCAGCGTGGGAATAGACTAGAATATCATCTATGAAGACTATGACAAACATGTCCAAGTACTGCTTGAACATGCGGTTTATCATGTCCTTGAAAGCTGCTGGGGCATTGGTAAGACCAAAGGACATAACTAAAAATTTGAAGTGACCATACCAAGTACGGAAAGCTATCTTCGGGATGCCACATTTTTCTAACTCTAAGCTGATGATAACCGGATCTGAGGTCTATCTTAAAGAAATAACTGGCACCCTAAAGTTTGTCAAACAAGTCATCGATTCTGGGAAGAGGATACTTGTTCTTGACCTTGACTTTATTGAGTTGATGGTAATCTATACACATTCTGAGTGAACCATCTTTCTTGCGTATGAATAAGACTGATGTGCCCCATGGGGAAATGCTGGGTCTGATAAATCCCTTATCTAAGATATCCTTTAACTAATCTTTCAGTTCTTTGAGTTCTGCTAGTGCCATTCTGTATGGCGGAATAGAGATAGGCTGAGTGTCTGAAAGAAGATCAATACTGAAGTCTATTCCTTTTCGGGAGAGATTCCTGGAAGATCTTTAGGAAAGACATCTGAATATTCATTCACTATTGGGACTGATTTAAGACTGGGAGCCTTGGAATTGGAATCTCTAACATGAACTAGATGATAAACACATCCCTTAGATATCATTTTCCTTGGCCGAAGGTAGGAAACAAGCTGACCTCTGAACACTGAAGTACTACCCCTCCACTAAAGGATGGGTTTATTCGGGAACTGAAACCAAACTATTCTATTTCTATAGTCAACTGTGGCATAGCAGGAATGAAGCCAATCCATGCCAAGAATGACATCAAAATCAGTCATCTCTAATTTGACTAAGTCTGCTGAAGTGACTTTCTGAAATATCATAACCGGGAGGTTCCTGTATACCCGCCGTGCTATGATGGTTTTATCCACTGGGGTGGAGACTGAGAAGGGCTCTGCTAGAATTTTGGGATTGATTCTGAAATCAACTGCTATATAAGGAGTAACAAAAGACAAGGAATCTCCTGGATCTAGAAAAGAGTAAACATGCACATGAAAGATCTGTAACGTACCAGTAACTACATCAGGAGAATTTTCCTGATCCTATCAGGTTTGAAGAGCATAAAGACGATTTGGACGTTGCCCGCTAGTAGCACTGGAAGTGAAAACCTGCTGATTTGGGCGAACGAACTGAGCTGAGGAGAGATTCTGCTAACCCTAAGGACCTGGATACAGATAGTCTCTAACTCTATGGCCTGGCTTTCCACAACCAAAAAAAATACCACTACCTGCTCTACATACACCCTGATGGTGCTTACCGCAAGTCTGGCAAAGAGGATAGGTGCGGGTACTACTAACACTGCCCAGGGTCTTAGAGCCTGGCGCTCTATCTTTGTTACCCTCTCTGAACTTAGGAACTGGAGCACTGGCTATAGAGGGAGATGGAACTGATGACTTAGGACAAAACTGGGAATAATTTCCTCCTTTTGACTTAGGTTGACTAAAATTAAAGCTACCTGTCCTAGCTTTCTTATTTTGTTTTTCCCTCTGCTTAATTTTTTTCTCTCCTATCTACTGAGCATGGGTCATAAGCTAGCTAAGGTTATGTCACTTTTCAGCATGGCGGATCTGCACTTATTAACCACGCTGTCATTCACCCCTGAAGCAAACTTACTCATCTTGGATCTACTGTCTGCAACCACATGAGGGACATACCTGGATAATTGAGTAAACTTAAAAGAATACTCTTTCACTGTCATATTTCCCTGCCTGAGGTTGATGAACTCTAACATCTTAGCTTCTCTAAGCTCTTGGGGAAAGAATCTGTCTAAGAATGTAGTGTCAAACCCCTCCCACTCTATAGGACCTGCATTATCTGATATTTCGGACTTCCACTGTTTGAACCAAGCTTGAGACACATCCTGCAATTGGTATGCCGCTAGCTCATCACTTTCAATAGTAGTCACCCTTATGGCGTCTGTCACTTTTTGAACTTGATCTAAGAATTCTTGAGGGTATTCATCTACCTTAGACCCGAGGAAGGTTGGAGGATTCATTCGGGTGAAGTCCTAAATTTTAGCTGCAGCTGAGTTGGCCACTGGATTGGCTGGAATGACTATTGGCCGTTCATTATGAGCAGCGACTGATTGAGCAAGAGTGGTAAATGCGGTCCTGAACTCTGCATGAGAAACATGATCGCCCAAAGGTTCTTTGGGCTGAGGGGCTGACTGATTTTTTCTCTTAGAAAGCATATTCTGAAATAAAGAAAAAAGTAGATTAGACTGAGAGACTGACTTGTGATTATGCTCACAGGCACGACATGAATACTGAAAGAAGGGAAACTGTTCTTAAAACATCTCATAGCCTCTTGCACATAAATATGGTGCGCAACCCACCCATGTACAAGACTCTACTAGATGCGGCTTTCAGACTTCCTAGGACTCTATTGAACCTTAGGCTCTAATACCAAGTTTGTAACTACCCGATTTGTTGAACTGGAACACTATATGGTGCTCATGACCCCGAAGAATGACAAGCTAATCCATGACTGATATCTGTACCTGTATACTACATAAGATGACATAATAATGCAGAAACATGCACTGAATGGCCATAAGGTTCGATTATGAACATAAATGAATAACGTAATATCTGTGTGGGGTAATAGAATACCCAAAACAAAACTGAAGTCTAAAATATGATATTCTGTATCTAGTCTACATCTAGTCTGTATCTAGTCTATATCTAGTCTATATCTAGTCTGCATCTAGTCTGAAAGCCTTTACTCTCTGAAGAATCTGAATAAGGAGTTGATGGGACATGTCCCCAACTAACTCCAACTAATAAGCTAATCAATGAGATAATAGAAAATCATTATGTCCTTGAAGGATGAGGACTCACTTCTACTCTGACTGCTTAATCTGGAATCTACTGCTGATCTGGAACTCGTGTATCTGAACCTATGGTGTAACATAAAAAGAAAGCACCATAGCGCGAATGCATCAGTACATATGTATCAAGTATACATATGAGGTAGGCTATATGCAAGGGTTTTCATGTATGATCAATACTAACTGACTGTCTAACATGAACGTGAGAATGCATACATAAATATGCAACTGTAACTGACAATGAGATAACATGATACTAATACAGTGTTAGCATAACTACTGAGTCTGGATACTGATAACATAACCTAACTGATAACATGAATGACTGTATTTGAATATAACTAATAACATGGGTGACTGTATTTGAATGTAACTGATAATGTGGGAGACTGTATCTGATATTCCTGAATCTGATGGAATGATCTGAGTTCCGTACTGTATTTGAGTTGACTGTATTTGATAGTCCTAAAATCTGAAGAACTATCTAAGTTCTATTACTAAGACTGATTGAATGTATCTGACAGTCCTGATTCTGTAACATGAAACTATGGGAAGTAGTATCTAACTGACACGCCCCAAAGGTGCTATAATAGCTGAGCTGGGGTCCAATCTATGCCCTGATTGGAAGGGTGTCAATACCGCGCCACTGGTAAGGACAACATATGAATAACCCTTATATAACAGGTAAATCTAGCAAGAACGGTGGGAACCCTCACATAACTGGTTAAGCCAACTCATCTACCCTCATATAACAGGCTACAATGTCTCAACCTATATTGGCTACATAGTTATGGAATGCAAGGATTACTTCTAAGAATCACACCCTCGTATAACAGGTGAGTCCCTATCTTTGGGTTCACTCGGTGCTAATTCCTACTCCCATATGAATGGACACTGAACATGATTTACTGAACTGAACTGAGCATGGACTGAGTTACTGAATTTCCATAGCTGATGGAATACTACTGATATCTAACAACTGACTAAGTCATGAGATCATGGAGATTTTTCCTGAGTCATAAGACTATCTGAAGTCTAAGTGTTCATAGCTTGACTGAGAGTATCGTGAAAACATGACATGGCTCTAGGCACAAAGCTAAATGTTCGGGTACAAGTACCCCTAGGACTTGATGAGAAGAAACTAGCATAGCATGGCTTACTTGAACACATGAACAACAACACAATTCATAATTCATTTATTGAAGCACTTCATCAAACATGTGATATGCATAGCTTGTACATACATGGGGATTTCATGATATCATATTTGTTGGGCCTTGTTCCTTCATCTAGGTATTTAATCATACATATAATAGGCATAGAATGTGTAAACAATATTATACAACAATCAAATATCATGATTCACCTCTAATTTCATCATTCAAGGGTTTAAATTTTAGGGTTGCATGAATTCTATAGCTATAGTAATTAAACCCACATAAAAACTATCAACAATCATGGAGTAGAATCGAATTTCATATTTATCAACATGAAAGAGAACATACAAAACATGAAAACATGAAGAAAATCCTTAACTTGTAGTTAAAAAGGATTCTTGGACTTCATGGATGAAAGGAGTCCATGAATGAACACTATGCATACCTTAGATCGTGATTTCATGAAGAATGATGGTGAAACCTTCTTGAAAGTGGACCTTCTATGAAAACCCTATCTTGAGTTCTTGAGAGTATTTGAGAAAAACATTAATATTTTGGATGAATACGGGCTAAATCCCGTGTTTGGAAGCTTATATAGGGGGCAAATTGACTCTTTTAACCCTGGACACGTAATTTAATTTTAGTAAAATTTCCTGAATTGGGCCCTTGGCGCGACGCGGTGTTATCGCACCGTGTCACTGGAAATTGACAATTGGGAAACTGCACGGTGGTGTGACATGGAGCTATCGCGTTGACACCTTGTATACGACATGGAAGTTTGGAGCGACGCTCCAGTACATGGAGTAACACTGGAATTTGACAATTGACATTTGAGCTATCTCTGCGGCGCGCTGAAGGATCAGGTAAAAAAATGTCTCACTAAAAAGGACCTAACTCTACCCTCGGGTGTCGTATTTGGGCGACTTATATATCGATAGAAATCATATTCAATTTTCCACATGATAGGAAGTTAAAATTATGGAAATACCACGTGTATAAGAATGAATTCTTATTTCAAAGCAAGTTCTAACATCCTTGACATGATTTTCGAGCTAAGAACAAGCACAGGTATTACAGTACTGCTTGAACACCCTATTTACCCAGGCCATAAAATCTATGGGAGCATTCGTTAGTCTAAAAGACATAACTATAAATTCGAAATGACCATACCAAGTTCTGAAGGTTGTCTTTAGGAGGTCACATTCTTTGACTCTAAGATGATGATAGCCAGATCTAAGGTCTATCTTAGAGAAATAGCTTGCACCCTGAAGTAGGTCGAATAAGTCATCAATTTTAGGGAGAGGATACTTCTCTTGATTATGACTTTGTTCAACTGATGGTAGTTGATGTACATTCGGAGGGAACCATTTTTCTTGAGCATGAAGAGAACTGGAGCACCCCACCGAGAAACACTAGGCATGATGAAACCTTTATCTAAGAGATTTTTCAATATTTTCTTTAATTTATTAAGCTCAGTTAGATCCATTATTAAGGTGGAGTTGAGATAGGCCGGGTATATGGGAGGATATCTATTCTGAAGTCAATTTTTCTCTCGATCGGAACTCTGGGAAGATCCTTAGGGAATATTTCTAGAAACATATTTACTACTGAAACTGATTCAATAGTTGGTGTTTCAAAATTTGAGTCCTTGAATCAGACGGGATAGTAAATACATCCCTTGGATATCATCTTTCTTGACTTAAGTGATGTGCGAGCCAATGCTAACATATTTGAAGCTTTTAACACTAAATAATTTCAAGGTCTTGAGCAACTTTAGTTGTTTTTAATTAGTTTACTTTGATTTTGCAGTAAATGTAGAGATAAAAGGGAATCACCAATAAAGGAAGTAAAAAGCCTGAAATCTAAAGCAAATAAAGGACTAAGTATGGCTGACAACATCCATGACACGTCGTCAGCCTGGTGATAAGCTGCCAAGGATACCGTCAGCCTTAAATAGAAAATGGAAGTTGAAGAAAGATTTGTGACGACATCTATGACACGTCGTCAAGATGGCGATAGGTCGTCATCATCATCGTCAGACTTAAGAAACAAGAGCCAAAACTGTAGAGGAGCTGACGACATCCGTGATAAGCCGTCAGACTCCTGATAAACCATCACTGATGTCGTTGTTTATTTCGAGAAAAAGTTAAAACTTCTATTTTGTTTCCTTATTTAGGGTTAACTATTTAAAGCCTTGTTTTAGGGTTTTCTAGAGATATACAAAAACTTATCAATCAACATACTTTGTGGGAGATGATTTTCTCTCTCTCTCTCTAGACCAATTTTTTGGGAGTTTTGTCTTGTGAATCAATTCAAGTTATACTTTTTGATCTTCATCATAGTTGTAAGTTAATCTTCTCAATTATGAATTCAATTTGTGTACTAGTTTCTTGCATGATGAGTGGCTAAACCTCATTAACCTGAATTATGGGATCTTGGGTTAGGTCATGAAGAGGTGCTAAATACTCAAGATTCAATAGGTGTCAGGATTTCTTGATAATTTTGAGATGTTAATTAATGTCTGTTGGTTGCAAACAGTAGGTATACCTACTTTGATTTGCTTGAGAAATAAATCATAAATA
The DNA here is from genome assembly GCA_030864215.1 of Capsicum pubescens. Lineage (NCBI taxonomy): Eukaryota > Viridiplantae > Streptophyta > Magnoliopsida > Solanales > Solanaceae > Capsicum > Capsicum pubescens. The sequence goes on along the minus strand of CM061549.1, from coordinate 96,508,992 downwards.
GTAGGAAGTGAATTATCAACAGGGACTCGGAAATACTTCATTTAATAATCAGCGCTGTAACAAGGTTGATTAACCTGAGGTAAAATCTGGGCAGTAATAGCGATTCCCTAAGTCTGAGAGGATTAGGAAATAAGATGCTTAAATAGGTTGAGAGATATTTGAGCATATCATCGATAAAGATAGCTTGTTATCCTAACCACCATGAGAATCTTGAGTCACCTTTGACATCTGTCATGTACCATAAGCCCTAGTGAACATAATTCTGATTATTTTATAAAATCTTGGTTATAAACATCAAAATCAAAGTGTCAAACAATTGTTTGTGAAACTTAAACCCCCATTTCAGGAAATGTTAAACTATCCGTGAATTAAACCGTAAACAACTTGAGTTCACATCATATTTCCTATGGGATTCGAACCCTACCTAGTTGGGTTTTACATTGACAATGATCGCTTACACCCATTCAAGAGTGTAGTTTAAGCGTTATCAAAAATGGCGCCGTTGCCGGGGAATACAGTTGTAAACTGAAAGTTTGTGTGTGCTAATTGACTGTTAGTTTAGTTTCCTAGATTTACGTTTATTTGTTGTTTCTATTTATCACAGGTTCTTTGTTGTTTATGCCAAAAACAAGAAGTTTCGGAGAACCGTTATTGCCAATTAATCCAGAACCTCAGCTGATCGAGAGAATGGCTAAACAACAGGAGGCGGAAAGATTAGCCTCTTTGGCCAGGGCTCAGGTGAACTTACAGAACCAGGGTTAACAAGTACGTCACCCGAACCATGATGATGAAGACTTGTGTGATGAGGAATTTCTTAATCCTCAAAACCTAAGGCTAGCTGAGAAAATTGCTGCACTAGTGCAGTAAAATTTTGACAGAAACCATCCAGTCAGAGGAAGGTATGGTCAATAGCCTATCCATTATGAGGTTGATGACGATGAAAAAAGAATGGATGGAGCCGGTGCAACGGGTGCTATCATTCCTCCACCGTTGGCACCTGGTGCAAAATTTAGCATAACAAGTACCATGATCCACCTCCTGAATCTAAATAGGTTTTTTGGAGGCTTGCCTGGTGATGATCCGAACATACACTTGGTGAACTTCATCACTATTTGAAAATATTTTGATAATCCAAGAGTGAGTCAGAATGTGATCCGATTGAGATTGTTTCCATTATCTCTGTCTGGGGAGGCAACAATATGGTTAAATGAGCTGGAGCCCGATTCTATAACCAACTGGAGACATTTGAAAGAGGCGTTCCTAGAACGGTTCTTTCCACCCTCAAGGAGGGTATAGTTGAGGGACGAAATTAGTAACTTCAAGCAGCTCCCAACTGAAGCTTTGCATGAAACATGGGAAAGATTCAAGAAGAAGCTGGCACAATGTCCAAACCATAACATGACAGACTTGCACTTGATGGTGACTTTGTACAGAGCTTTTAACTCTATGAAAAAGCCAATTGTAGACAATATTGCGGGTGGTTCGTTCATTAACCTCTCTTTTCTAGAGGCTTTAGACATGTTGAATAGAATGACCAAACAGAGTTGGGACAGGCATACCAGGGATTCTGTGGTAGCGAGCCCGATTGTTTCTATTGGTATGACCACGGAGCAGTGCAGAAGGGATGAGGAGCGAGACCAAGACATGTCCTATTTAAAGACACGGATGGACTTGATGACCAAGCACTTGCTGTCATGCAAGACTAAAAATGTTAAGGCTGTGGAGTCTCAGTGCACTATTGCTACTAATGAAGATGAGGAGGCAAGCTATGTGAGTAATCAGGGAGGTTTCCGAGAAAATAGCCAAGGAAATCAAGGTCAGAACTTTTATTACAAGCCTGATTATAAAGATAGGGAGCAAGGACACTGGAGAAGAAATAATGATAGGAGTGGTTTGTATGTTCCTCCTGGAAGTCGAGATACTGCACCAACTAGCTCTGGTAAGATGTCCATGGAGGACATGATAGAAAAATTGCTGAAAGGAGTTGAGGCTACCAACTCGAGGGTAACTATAATGAAGAGTGAATTCTCTACCCTGAGTCAGTTGGTTAGTTCACACTCCACTTCTATCAAGCTGTTGGAGTAGCAGATGAGCAAACTTTCCGCAACACTGAACCAAAGAAAAAATGGTACTTTACCTAGTGATACGGTTCAGAATCTGCAGAATAATGGATCATGTATGGCGATTACCACTAGGAGTGGTAAGATATTACCTGGACCTTTTGTGGGCAACTCTATTGATGATGAGGTGATTGTTGATGAATCTGAAAAAAGTAATCCAGTGGAGTCTGAGAAGATGGATAGTTCTATTGACTCTTCGGAGAAGAAAAAGGAGAAGGAAGAGGAAGTGGTGTTGAAAACTATCCCTATACCACCACCTCCCTTTCCTCAATGATTGAAGAAGAAGGCTGATGATGCAAAATTCAGCAAATTCTTGGCAATGCTCAAGCAATTGACAATTAATGTACCTTTGGTTGAGGCACTTAAGCAAATACCAGGCTACGCAAAGTTTATGAAAGACCTTGTAACCAAGAAATGGAAGGTTAGCCATGAGCCGGAGAACAATCTTCTCCATTGTAGTATTATCTTTACAAGGTCTTTGGTGCAGGAAAAGGCAAACCCGGGAGCATTTACCATCTCGTGTACTATTGGACGCCTGAAGTTCATAAAAGCACTATGCGATCTGGGAGCCAGTATAAATTTAATGCCACTGGCTGTGTATAAGAAATTGGGTTTGGGGGATCCTACCCCAACAAATATGCGGTTGGTAATGGCAGATAGGTCTGTAAAGGGGCCTGTGGACATACTTCACGATGTTTTGGTAAAGGTAGCCAATTTTGTTCTGCCTGCTGATTTTGTGGTCTTAGATTGCGAGGTGGATTTTAACGTTCCTATCATCTTGGGTAGGCCATTGCTAGCAACTGGGAGAGTGCTGTTAGACATAGAGTTGAACGAGCTAAAGTTTAGGTTCAATGACAAAGAAGCACACTTCAAAATACACCCATCCATGATTCAGCCAAAAGAGATGAGTATGTTCTCAATCATTGACGTCTTCTATGATGATGGTAAAGGGGCATCAGCTGGTTGTCTTGGCAATGCCTGAGTAGTCAAGATAACCAAGTCGTGCCGCGACAGTAAATCCGGCGCTATTGGGAGGTAACCCAAAGTTTTATGTTTAAGCAAGAGTTTTTATTTTTATAGTTAGGATTTAGTACAGAGAAGGTGAAAAATGAGTAGGTCAGCTGAAAGGCCATAACGACATTCATGATAAGCTGTCACAACTGTGATAAGCTATCACAATTGCCGTCAGCTAGGCCAAGCTTGAGGCATTCTATGTTAAGGATGACGACGATCGTGATAGTCTATCACACTTGTGATAAGCTGTCTCAAATCATCGTCAGCCCATAACCTTAAAAGCTGAATTCTGGGCCCATTTTAAAGAAGATCCGACTCGACCCGGCTGTGAAACCTTTTCAAATTTCCTCTAGTTTTATTTATTTTTCTTGAGTTTATTTCTTTCCTTAGTTATATTATTTCCTACTCTTTTCAAAACACTCCAAGAAAACAAGTTCCCTTGTGTGTGGGTTTGAACTTTACAATCAAGAAATTCTTCCTACTTCCTACTTCCTCTTGTGTGTGTAATCAGATTAAGAGCTCCCATATGGTATATTCTAACTTTAACTCTTCTCTTCTTGTGGTAAGTGTTAGATATATGATAACACAAGTCCCTAAGATGATTGAACCAAGTTCAACTTGGAAAGGAGCTAAAATTGCACCTAGGGTTTGCTGTGCAGTCCCAAGGTTTAAAAAGACAGCTCACAAATCGGAATTCAAGTGGATTTTGAGCAATAATGGGGACAAAAAATTGAGTCAAAATCAAAAGTGGGTTCTGATAAGAGATGACGACATCCATGATAGGCTATTATAATTGTGATGGCTTATCAGGAATGTCATCAAAGGCTGACAAGAATGAAGTGGTTTCTGTTTAGATATGACAACATCCGTGATAGGTTATCACAATTGTAATGGCTTATCAGGAATGTCATCACAAGTTGTAAAATTTTTTGAAGGTTCTATCTCAGGTTGACAACAATTGTGATAAGTTATCATAGTCGTGACGGCTTATCAAGAATTGTCATCACACCTAGAACCTGAAGCATGAATAATCTGAAATGATTAACATGTTTGTGTTTATGCTCTTATGGACTAACCAATGGTTTTTCTACTGATATAGGAACCTTATAATGGTACCAAAAAGAAAGATCCCCACAACACTAAAGAAAGAGACCAAAGAAAGTGTACGTCGTAAGCTCATCGATGAGGAATCTGATTACAAAAAGGAGGAACCCCTACTCAAGAAGCAAAAAAATAAGCAAAGTCCGAAGAAACCTTCACCATCTCCACCCATTGAAGTGGAGGATAGTGATGACAGTGAATCAATGATAGATTCTGAGTAGGAGGCATCTGAACATTGTGAACATGAACAACATGAGTCTGAACATGCTGAATCTAAAAATGAGGAACAACACGGGTCTGAGGAGTCTGAGTCTTAGGGAACAATATACGAATCCCCATCCACTGAACAACGAAATGATGAAGATCCTCCAGCTCGAGGAACACTTATCAAATGTAAGAACCCCAAAGTTTTAGATAATGCGAGGTGGCAAATTCCCAGGGCAGAGAGCATTTTCATCACTGGGCTCCGCAAAACTGATAGAAGGAGTGGTAAGAGGCCAATTCAGAAAGAAAATATAATTATCACCAGAGGGTTGAGTAGGTAACCTGAAGTGTAACAGAAGTTCCAAGAGTATGGCTTGGGACAGACCACAAAAGTAGGAGGTTTATTTTGCCCTGCACTGGTTTGGGAGTTCTACGCGAACTACTAGACTTGATTAGAAAATATGTGTAGGCCAGGTGAAAGAGTAGTAGACCGACCCCTATTGGATATAGTGCAGGTGAGGGGCGTAAGGGTTGATGTCTCAATCAGAACCATCAATAGGTTCTTGTATGGTCCCAACTTCACTCCTCAGGCCACCGCACCATCAGTCCATGCTCGGATTAGGAACAGGGAGAAACAACATCCGTGGTTGGCCAACTTTATAGCTGATGGAGATATAGCATGGGTAACAAACCCAAATGAAAGAATCTGCAAGTCCTCTTTGACTCAAGATGCAAAGTTTTGGTGGGGTATAGTGCGTGTCTGGCTGATGCCCACTGATGGAGACAATATTTTGGGTGATGATCAAGCTATTCTAGTGGCGAGCATGGTGAAGAACCTTCCCCTAAATTTTGGGGAAATCATTACGGATGAGAAGAAGATTAGGATGTTGAGAACCAACACTTCTTATCCTTTTCCTTATCTTATCACAGAGTTATGCCGAGCTGCTAATGTGCCAAAGATTGCAGGACTTGATGATGATGTTTCTGCCCAAAAGACTCACAACCCCATACGATTTGATGAGAATCAGCTGGGATTGAGACTTTATAGAGGTGCAGAGGTAGCAGTAGACCCTCCAGTTACAGATGCAGGAGCAGCTCCCAGGTGGAAGTGCAAGATTCGGAGATTGGGCAACCAAATTCCTCAGATCAGGCAGGTTCAGTGCCTGAAGGGGTGCCAAACCCCTCAATTCCTACAGCAGCAGCAGGGTTTGAATTTTATCCAGTTGATATCAGAAAAGTGGCTAAGTAAGCCAAGTGGTGTGAGGCACGGCTACATGCTTTTTCCAAATAGTTTGCTATTGTAGTGGACAAGAGAATCAAGGCTGCCCTTGATCCTTTTGTGACTTTTCCTGAGCGGGTTGCAGATTTGGAGAACCAATTTGATGCATGGGCAAGAGAAACGACAGGAGCTGATCTTGTTAAATTTAGAGAGGAATTAGATAAGGTAAAGATAGATACTGGGGTGTTGCAGCAGCACCAATTTATGATGCCAATAGGTACGACCATGCATGAATCTGAGGAATACATCCCAATGCTTGACCTCACTGAAGATTCCCCAAAGAAAAAGAAGAAAAAAGGGGGAAAGAATGGCAAAGATAAGAGAGAAAGGCCCGACAGTAATGAAGAGCAAAAAATAGAGAAGAGGGCAAGAAAGAAGAAGGAGAAGGAGGAGCTGAAAAGGTAGAAATTAAGTCCTTAGTTGATAACGAGAAATGGGAGGCAGCCATCCGAGCTAGGGCTGCAGGTGCCTCATCTAGCAGGGCTCCAGCTACTACAAAGCCAGATGCTCCCGATGGAGAGAAGACAACAGATGATGCAGTAGCAGGGTCAGAGACCCAGGATCCATGTTCTTGATTACCTTCAGGTATACCCTAACCCTTAGAACAGTTTATTTTTGATTTTAGGTTGAGGGTGTAGGGTAGGTTGTTGTTGTAGCATATTTTTTAGATAATTAGGAGTAATACAAGTACTTGAGGAAGTTAGCTTGTTTTGTGATTTTTGAGTACCTCTCTAGTGGTTTGATATATTGTATACTGTGTGAATTACATCCATTTATGACCACTGTGCATCTTTTTGTGGCATTAGTCTAGCAACTGAATAACCTTTGTTAAACAAGTACATGAACCGGATAGGTAGTGATATGCAAGATACTTGTGTGCCATGTGCGTGTAAGGTTTTAGTCAGTTCCCATAGTGTGTTGAATCTAGAACTTGCCCAGTTAGTCTTGCCATAGTCATAGGATAGGAGTTAGGAAAGGATCATAGGCCGTGTTTGATTTTAGCCCATTTTTGCCTAAATGACCTTCCTAATGTGAAGAATATATCTTGATACCATTTTGAGCCTAATTAGACTATTTCTTTCTTCGACACCTCTCACCTTCCCATTCATATCACAATAAACCTATTTTGGTCCTGGTCCTCTTTGGACACTGTGCACCTTGACTTAGGCAAACAACCTAAAAGTATCATAGGGGTGCATGATGCAAAATGAGTATGAAGAGAGGAAGAATAAGAGAAATGAATAAAAAATTTAGGTGCGGTGAAAAAGGAATAAGAAAAAGAGAAAGTGTGTAAAAGATGATAAAAAGATAATCGGATAAGTGAAAAGGCCGCATCCATCTTGAGCATGTGTGGTCAATAAAAGAGACGAAGAAAAGAAGGTTAATATTTGAAACCCCAAGAGTTTAGTGTAGTGTGAAGGAGGTATAGTCACTCTAAAATACCCATGAATATCATACCAGCCCCTGGCCTACATTACAATCTTAAGAAAAGCCCTATAGTGATCCTAACTGACCTGTCTGAAGACTTGGGTACTGAATATAAATAAAAGCCTATGGCATTTGACATGCAATGTTTGAAACTTCATTCTGAGAGTGAGTCTTGTGTTTATCCCTGTGTTTATACACGTGAATTCTGATATGAGTAAAAACGGGATTTCTTTGTTGTGATGGCACACTAGGTATGTTGCTAATCATTGACTTTCTCGAATAGTGTGATTTGGGTATAAGATTGGTTGTTATTGCTGAGTTTTTACCATATCTTGATCCTTGTGAGTTGCATGGTTATTTTCGATGATAGACACAGTTGCTCTTAATTTGATTGACCTTGGAGATGGTGAATGTAGTCTGAACTGATATGAGTAGTTAGTTGCTAAATTGTACTTTGTATACTCTTAGTTATGTTATGGTTGCTTGAGGACAAGCAATTGTTTAAGTTGAGGGTGTTGATGTGCGAGCCTATGCTAACACATTTGAAGATTTTAACTCTAAATAATTGCAAGGTCTTGAGCAACTTTAGTTGTTTTTGATTAGTTTACTTTGATTTTATAGTAAATGTAGAGATGAAGGGGAATCACCAATAAAGAAAGCAAAAATCCTGAAATATGAAGCAAATAAAGGACTAAGTATGGCTGGCGACATCCATGACATGTCGTCATCCTGGTGATAAGCTGTCAAGGATGTCATCAGCCTTAAAAAGAAGATGGAAGTTGAAGAAAGTTTTGTAACAACATCCATGACATGTCGTTAAGTTGGTGATAGGCCATCATCATCATCGTCATCCTTAAGTAGCAAGAGCCAAAAATATAGAGGAGCTGACAGCATCCGTGATAAGCCGTCAGACTCCTGATAAGCCGTCACTGACGTCGTCGTTTATTCCGAGAAAAAGCTGAAACTTCTATTTTGTTTCCTTATTTACGGTTAACTATTTAAATCCCTTTTTTAGGGTTTTCTAGAGATATACAAAAACTTGTCAATCAACATACTCTGTGGGAGACGATTTCTCTCTCTCTCTCTCTAGACCAATTTTTTGGGAGTTTTGTCTTGTGAATCAATTCAAGTTATACTTTTTGATCTTCATCATAGTTGTAAGTTAATCTTATCAATTATGAATTCAATTTGTGTACTTGTTTCTTACATCATGAGTGGCTAAACCTCATTAACTTGAATTATGGGATCTAGGGTTAGGTCATGAAGAGGTGCTAAATACTCAAGATTCAATAGGTGTCAGGATTTCTTGATAATTCTGAGATGTTAATTAATGTCTGTTGGTTGCAAGAAGTAGGCATACCTACTTTGATTTGCTTGAGAAAGAAATCATAAACAGTAGGAAGTGAATTATCAACAGGGACTCAAAAATACTTCGTTTAATAATCAACACTGTAACAAGGTTGATTAACCTGAGGTAAAATCTGGGCAGTAATAGAGATTCCCCAAGTCTGAGAGGATTAGAAAATTAGACGCTTAAATAGGTCGAGACAAATTTGAGCATATCATCGATAAATATTGGTGGTTATCCTAACCACCCTGAGAATCTTGAGTTACCTTTGGCATCTGTCATGTACCGTAAGCCCTAGTGAACATAATTCTAGTTATTTTATAAAATCTTGGTTACAAACATCAAAATCAAAGTGTCAAACAATTATTTGTGAAACTTAAACCCCCATTTCAGGAGACGTTAAACTATCAGTGAATTAAACCGTAAACAACTTGAGTTCACATCATATTCCCTGTGGGATTTGACCCCAACCTATTTGGGTTTTATATTGACAACGATCGCTTACACCCATTCAAGAGTGTAGTTTGAGCGTTATCATTAATATAGAAGAAAACTGACCTATAGGAACTGAGGTGCGACCCCTTCATTCTATGACAGACTCATTAGGAAACTGAAACTGGACAATTCTATTTCTACAATCAACTGAGGCATAGAAAGAGTAGCAAATCTATGCCAAGAATGACATCAAAATTAGTCATCTCTAACTCTACAAGGTCAATTGAAGTGACTTTCTAAGACACTGTGACCGGGCACTTTCTGTATACCTATCTAGCTATGATAGAACTACCCATTGGGGTATACACTGAGAAGGGCTCTGCTAATATGTTTGAACTGACACTAAAGTCTACTTCTACATAGGGAGTCATGAAAGAAAGTGAAGATCCAGGGTCTAACAATGCATAAACATAAATATAGAAGACTTGTAACATACCCATAACCATATCTGGAGAATTCTCCCGATCATGTTGAGTTTGGAGAGCATAGAGTTGGTTTTGACATTGTCCACTGGTGGCACTAAATCTCCCGATCTCTTTTTGCATACTATCCATAAACTCTTATGGATCCTCTTTCGACTTGGATCAAGAAAACAATAGAGGATTCATTCGAGTAAAGTCTTAGATCCTAGCTATTTCAATGCTCACTACCGAATTGGCTGGGGCAATAACCAGCTGGTTATTCTTAGCAGCCATAGTCTGGGATAAAATAGTGAATGTGTTCCTGAATTCGGTATGGGAAACATGTTCTTTCAGAGGGTCTTCCTAAATAGGTAGTGGTGTGGGCTGAACCCCATTCCTTCTTTCGTTATTTCTTTAGGGAGACATTTTTGTAAACAGATGAAGAACTAGTTAGAAAAAAGAATTCAATAGAGATTACACTCCTTCACATGATATGACTACTGAAAGAAGGGAAATTTTTCAAAAATGTCTCATAGCCTCTCGCCTATAAGTGTGGAACGCTTCATACCCATGCACAAGACTCTACTCAATGTGGCTTTCAGACACCTTAGGATAGTTTAAAACCTTCGACTCTGATACCAAGTGTGTCATGAACCGAGACTACCACCTAGTCGTAACACGGTGCTTAAGGCCACAAGTGACCTCAAGCTAACCCATGATCTGGTATGTGCTGTGAGTACTAAATAAAGTAATAATAAAACATCATATGCAAAATATAAACTGATGTGAAATCCTATTAAGATGTAATACAGAAATAATATCCAATATATATGAATTACTAATACAACTGAAAACAAGTCTGACTATCTAAAAGCCTCTAAAACATTAAGAGTTGATAGGACAAACCCCCAAATAACTCTAACTGACTTAAATAAAGGACATACTAAAAACAACTACAAATGATTTATCCTCGATGGATGAGGACTTACCACAACTGTTGCTGAGTGGCGCTGAACTGACTATGTCTAAACCTATATTGTCAAATGAATATAATGCAAAAGAGAGTATGCTGTTAGTACTTGGAATGTACTGGTATGTGTGATGGAACTAACTAAATTACACAAAAGCACTGAACATAAATGCATGAATATGTAAAATGAATGCAAAACCAAGTAAAGCATGGACTAAAATAATATATAAAAATAAATAACTGAATAACTGATAAATTAAACACTTGGTCATGCAAATCTGAGTTGATGTGGTCTGAATACTGAACTGAGATTGTGGGAGCTAACATTTAACTGACATGACCCAATTTGATCTAATCAGGATCCAATATATAACCCCAGTTAGAAGGGTGTCGGTACTTTTCCATAGGTACCAACACTGGATGTGTGGATCCACTAATCTTTGTCCCGAAGGACCAATGTGTCAAGCCTAAACTGACGGGTGACCCCTGAGACAAAGTAAAGACTAAACTAAATGGTGATCCCTCATAACTTATGCTGGCAACGTAGTTCTAAAACTCAGGGACTGCTACTAACAACTCTGCCTAAACTGACAGGGGAGCCGCCATCCCTGAGTTCACTCAATGCTAAGTATTACTACCAACTGAATGACACTGGTATCCTTACTCATTTAATATGATCTAGTACTGATAAAAAGTTTAGTATAACTGACAAATGTACAACATGATGATAATCTGAATATAATAATAAAACATGATCTAGTGCCGATGAGTGCTCATTTTGATGTTATTTTGAAATTTAACAATACAAGATAAATATGAATGACTTATAGCCTGATAACACTAATAAACATGATTTTACTAGGTATCATATGTTCATAACCCACCCATACTAAATAATACATTAAGTACAATAACATCATCATAATATGTAAGGATACTCATGATTCGTAGATCCAAAATATAGTATAACTCACTAAACTGATAAAATCCATGATTATGAGTATGGAAAGATGTTAAACTTATGAGGACAACATACTCACATGGTTAAGTTCATAAATTGATAATCAACATGGTGTCAACTGAACACGATATAGGTGACTGAGTTTATAAAGCAGGTAAGAACATAATTCACATGGAGAAACACATTGTCATGGTTTGTATTCAAAACTATTAAGAAAAAGATGAATAAATTCATACTTTACATTGAAATTTCATTGAAAGAGAAAAAGGGTATATACTTGAAAATTAAAGATTTTTGGGACTCAATGGGTGGAAGGAACCCATTGATGAATATCCCACATACCTGAATTCCTTGTCATCTTAGGAAAAAATTGAAATTAAGGTCTTGGAAGGGTGAATTCTTGGAAAAAGATTTTGATTTTTATGTTCTTGAGAATGAGAGGAGGTTGAACGTCATTAACAATGAATGAGGTAAATAACCCCCCTATGGATTTTAAGTTGTGATTTGGGTGTTGGGGAGAGAAAAAAAGACCAAAATGCCCCTTACTCCTTTAACAAAGGCTGCAGGATTTATACTGCAGTGAGATACGACGGCTATCACGGAGGCTAGGCCTCCGTGATACGCTGCGTATCACGTAGACTATCTTCCATTACACACCAGAGACTATCCTCCGTGACACGCTGAAATCGCGGAGGCTTACTGCCTCTGTTGCCCAAAAACACCCCGAACCTCTTTCGAAAATTCCAAAACTCTCTTGGATGACCCTTTTAACATTCTTACTCATATTCCAACTCATAAATCAATGTTTCGAATACGAAAAGGCCAAAAATAAAATGTTCAAAATCTTGGGATGCTAATGTGGCCATGTCACTTTCACTTAGTGTGAAATAATAGCTTTGAAATCTTTAAACATGGGACGAATAGCTGAAAACTCATCTAGAATCTTGTTTGGTATTACATATGCACAAAATAAATTTCTAAATGTAAAGTTTAATTTAAATAAAAAGATTTAGTTAATTTATAACTTCACAAGAAAAAGACTACTAACCTTGTCATTTTTATATTAATGATCTTTCTAATTTTGCATACTTTTATTTATAGTAGCTAAATGAGATAGGAACGTGAAATGTTTACATATAAAATATCACCTGTCTATAGAAACCATACAATTTTTGAACAAATACTGCCACTATTTACAAAAGTTTGACTATATTAGGTTTATATATATTCTAGTAAAAATATACATACTGAATGAGTGGGGGTTTGGGTGCGGGAGTTAAATTTTAGGGGTAAGGACAAAAATAACACCTAAAACCAAAAATTATTCCACGAAAATAGCACCTAAAACTAAAAACTCGGTAAATAGCCACTCTCATACGCTTAACTACATACAATCGAAAATGCGTTAAAATCAAAATATAACTTTACCTTCCTTTCTTTCCTTTTCATTCAAACTCCCAATTCTCTGTTCCATTACCTTTTCTGATACTCATCTTTACCTTATTCATTCCACAAAATTTTGTATAAATCTCTTAGAATCTACATTCAATTAGCTTCATATAGTTTTTCACTAATAAATAATAAATCATCATCAATAAATTCATAAACAGATAAAGGATCGTCTTTCACCACTTTCTTGCTTGCTTTTCCATTTGATGGATCCAATTTTTCCACCATTTTCAACAAATATCTCAAAACCAAATAGAGGATTTCGAAGCAAAGTAAGGATTTTTGGTAGGTTATATGGTAGAAAAGTGTAACGAAAGAAGATTCGTTGATATCAAACTATGGAGTAAAAATATACTTCCCATTTCTATTATTGTTTTAAATTGTTATTTGTCTTAGTTAGGCAGTTAATAGAAAATAGCTACTGTATATGCTTGCACACACTGTATCAATGTGCTATAAAAAGTGTATCAATCTAGTATAAAAACGTATCAATTGGATATATGGACACTGCGTATGCATGCATAGATTCTCCTTCTATCTTTTTATAAAAGTGTATCAATGTGGTATAAAAGAGTATCAATTGAGTATAGGATCCCCTCTTTCTTTTTTTTAAAAAGTGTATCAATGTAGTATAAAAGTGTATCAATATGGTATAAAGTGTATCAATTAGGTATAGAAACTGCATGTGGCCGACTAGGCTATTGGCTAAAAGAGAAAAATAAATTGGGCCGAATGATTACAGTTGTCCACATTTTCAAATTGTGGGACTTTTTTTAAAAATGTTCAGTCCATGTCCTTTCCCCTAAATTTTATCAATACGCCCACAAGGATACCAAAAAATCGCCTTACATAAATACTTAGGCAACAAATAAAAATTCCTTTAGTGTAGTTAATACATGAAAAACACAAAACTAATAGTTAAAACAAATATTATATGGTAAACCATATTCATGTAGATGTTAATACAATTATCTGTAAGAATTTTCTTTTATTGTTGGTGTGTCTCCCTCTTTATACATAGAGAGAGTCCTTAAATAAAGAAGGAATTAAAAGATAATATTACTTGATTTGAAAGTCCTAAATTATATAATTAAAATAAGGTAAAAACTAATGTCATTAATTCTGATGACTTCTAATAAGAAAAGGTTTTACTATAATTATTTAAACAATTTTCAATCATTAAATATTGAAAAATAGTGAAGAGACAATTTTGTTTAAAACAAAAACTTTAATGAAGGACAAAAAGTTCAAACAACATTCTAAATCCCTTCACACTTTTAATATATTAAAGACTAAAGATAAATATTTAGAGATTTATATATATATATGAGGAAATTGAATATATGCAACATCATATTCATGATTTATTTAAATGGCTAAAATATGTGTGTGTCTAATTTTAATATATATGTTGTACTTGTATATAATGTCAATTAATTAGCACCTCCCTTATAAACATAAAATACATGTCTCTAAACTTCATAAATAAATAAAAAATTATAAATTACATAGGTGAACAAATAATCTCAGAATATATTGAAAGAGAGCACCTAAACTTATGATGACAGAAAACTTAGACGAATCAATCTCCCTTGTATTTATATCGGCCTTAAATCAAAGAAGAAGTAATTGAGACATGATAAAGTAGTCAATACCTTCCGATTCATATAAATTATTATTCTAAATCAAAACATTCCTCAATTTTAAATTTTAAAAAAGAAGAAAAATAGGAGAGAATAATGCTCTTTGAAAATTTTTATTTCAGCCGAGTTTGCTTTTGATATACAATTTGCATGTGAATTTATACACATAAAATAAAGAATCTCCTTTCTACATTGGGCCAAGCAAAATAGCTATTATCAAGCGTATCTATAAAATAATATCTCTAAATATTGTAGTTGGATAGAAACATACTCACATCTAAACAATGCCAAGTGATGGTAAATAAGAGTTCAAATCGATGACTAATAAAAAGAACTAACAGCCAAAAACAGTACAATCTAATGACAAAATATATACAACATGAGAAAGCAGAATTATTGGGGCATAACTCAAAGCTTGAATACTGAAGACTCTAAATCATTTGAGGGTCATTGACATGCATAATTGCCTTGAGCATACGAGAAGTTACATATATACATACACGCATTGCGCACATATACGCATTGCACGTGTGTCTTGTCTCACTAAATATTTTTTTTTTAAAAAGTTATATAATATTATTTTAAAATTGAGTTTGAATTATAAAATATCTTCGATGAAATTTTAATGAAGATTGAAGTTTCAAATTATGTTCTTTTAAAAAACTATTTTTACTGACATTAATTCTCATAATATTTTATTATAGAAAAAAATAACCTAAAATTACTTACTTCTCTAAGGATCTTCACACTTATATATAATAATATAACACAACTATTTATAACTTGTTATATCATAAAATACTATAAAAAAAGTGTGATCGCATTTTTTTATGCCAAGGGAAAGATAGTGATTTGATTCTCATAGTAGGCTTCAAATTAAATTTTATAAATGTATTTCACAAAAAAATGACTTCTATCTCTCCCGAACTTATTATACACCCCCAAAAAATAAGCAACTTCTTCCTCTCCCAATTTTATGAATAATGTGTGACTTCTACCTCTAACAATAGAAAAACATCTTTACTCAAGAATCAAGCGACCAATTTCAAGAAATTATTTTACAACTAAAAGATGTCCCAAGCTAGTTTTGATTTAAGGATCTATTGTTGTTATGATAAAAGAAGACACCAACTTGTTTGATGTCGTGCTACATAACTTTAGCAACATGCTGCAACAAGCAATTGGAATAAACACCTTTTTTGAATCATACGCCTCAAAAAAATGAATTTTTATAACTTTGCCACTTTGACTGTCAATATTCTCAAACTACAAATAAGGTGCTAAGTTCATCAAAAAAGTAACGTGTAACGAAGCATAAAATATTTAAGAGCGCTACTTATGCATCTAATTCTATATGACTCCAAAAAGAATATTGCAACATTTTAGACCACCAAAATTCTAAAATTATTTTGGTATAGATCACAACATATATGCATAATAAAACAGAAAAAAGAGACATAGAAGCTTAATCACAGAGACTAATTAACCATTCAATTCCAATCCGACTAAAACATCAAACACAAATTCTATCCCGAATTTCAACACTAACACAACATCATAAAATTAACCCATCATATCAAGCTCCCTAAATCAACACCAAAAGAAACCTCAAATAACAACAAAATTCTAAGTCTGTTATAGTACCTTGTAAGGTCAATTTACTTGAAAAAAATTCAACTTCAATGCATCAAACTAAAAGCTTCTTCTTTGACTGCAAGGATTTAAAAGAGATGAACACCTCTAAAATTTAATTCCATTTTTAAAATATTTATTATATGTTTCATTTTTTTATCGATCATTAAGATACTTTTACAATCAATGCACCTAAAAGAAAATCAAATATAATAACAAAAGTATCCCCAAAATAATTGTAAGGAGTTGATTTGGTGAATTATTTATTTTTATGTGATTTGATTATTTTACTCCTCACCATGATTTCTACCTGACATTTTTGAGTTGTGGAGATGATTGGCATAGTTCCCAATACCTTTCAATACGATTGGTGTGAATTTATCGTTTATAGAGATTAAAAAGGACTTATAGTTGACTTTGATCAATATTTGTTGTTCTATGTATCGGATGAAAAAATATACTATGATCCGGAAGGTCGATTTTAGGTTGGTAGCATCGTTGGTGTGATTTTATGGCTTTTATATCTCATTTCGATCCTCGATTCGGGAAATTGTAAAATTGGATCTCGAGGGTTAATTTTGTGAAAACAACCTCATTTTCAAAATCTGATGTCGCCATTGAGTCTAAAATGTCAAATTGAGTGTAGTAGCATATCTTGTTTGCCTTCTCAGGATTCTGAGTGGATCTCGAGGGTCCCATTGTGAACTTGGAATAAAACTCCAAGTTTGTTGGTGCTACACTAGCTGATGCAGTCGCTTAAGAGATTCTATGGTCGCTTAAGCGATGGTCTCTTAAGTGGCTAGCTGATGTGGCTAAGTGTCTCTTAAGTGATGACCCATTGCTTAAGCGACCACCTGATCGCTTAAACAATCACATCTGGGCTCCCATATAAAAATCATTTTCCTTATTTTTCTTTTATTTCTGAGATGCTGAGCTTCGAGTTTAGAGTTTTGGATGGTTTCTTCCATTCTCAATCCTGTATAGTATCCAAATCACTATTTCAATTATTTTACTTTGATTCTTATCATCAAAAACCTATTAAAATGCAATTTCAAAAGTGAAATTTGGGAATTTTAGCTCGAAAGGATTAAAATGGATTTTCTTCAATTTAAACCTTGTTTTTAATCCAATTTCAGTTGGGTTTTCTTCCATGTCTTTCTTTAATGATGGGTAATGTGTTTATGAAATATAATTTTGGTTATCCCCTCTTTATGAAAATTCATTTTGGGGTCTGTTTTGATCCCAATTTAAAATTAGATAATATGGGTATTGTGGCTTTTTTTTGATGCTTAAATTTTATATTTGTATACTTTAGTTGATTTTGGGCTATTTGAGAAGGTAAAAAGCTCAGTGTGAAGGGCTTTTTAGCTCAGATTTTAGCATCATGAGGTAGGTTATGTCTTAACTTTTTTCAGACTGAGTTGGGTAGTTAATATCTTATATAAAAGTATGCTATGACTATGGGAATAAATTATGAAAATAGTGTCAATACTATTATGTGCCCATTGTGGGGGTTTATGTGTTTTTATTGGTGGGTTGAACAATAATTGCTATGTGTGGGCCGTGTGGGTGTCTTATCTGGTATTATTATCTTTGTGAATACATATGGTTATTTTCTTTCTGGCAGAATTGCTTAAGTTGGGTTTTATGTAAAATCAGTGATGTATTACTTGCATATTTCGCTCTAATGGTTCATGTCTTATATTGGATCATGGATGTTTGACCTATTGAGTGGATTTTAGCTCATATATATGTATATTGGTTATATTTGAGATTCTCAAACTAGTTTTGTTGTGAGTATTACATCCTTATATCATACATCCATACATTCATGAGACATTAGTACCATTGTGAAAATACTGGTTTTTCTGATAGAAATGTGACACCTTCAAAAACTCTCTATTGTAGTTCACGAGCCAAAGATGAGATATGGATATTAAGACTAGAATTGGTTATTGAGACTGTATATGGATTGTGAACCCCTCATGGGTCCTACCTTGAGAGCAGTGCTCGGTAGGTTTATATGGAAGTTATGCGATAACCTTAGACATATCACATCATCATCACCATTATCATTCTTATTACATTTCATACATTATACATCTTTTGTGTTTTACTTTCATGGTTAACTTGATGTCTATCTATTCTGTATATTTTTTATACTTGTGTCTAGTGTATGTGATATATATTTAGAACTATTAGTGGATATGCCGTGGGCTACCATTAGGGATATTTTCTAATTGCAGGTGACGTACCCATAGTGTGTATTTATATACTTTATTTTCTACTTTGCCCAGTCGACTTATGATACCTATAGAGTACAAGTGGATCGTACTCATACCTACTGTTCCCTTCAGTGCAAATCCAGGTACTACTACACCATACAGTAGCTTAGTTCAGGTGGTGATTTAATACATCCAAGGTAGTGACCGCTCTATGCTTCTAGAGTTGACCTTCTACCCCACCCTATCTAGTTTATGTATTATTTTATATTCAGAGAGAAACTTAATTTCCTTATATTTTTAGACTTTGAGATGCATTTAGATTGTTGTTACACTGTGACATCAGATTTTGGGATGGTTTGTGGTATTTTTATGACTTTAGACTTCCACTACTATCATGTATATACGATTTGACTTTGTTCTAGAAGTCTTGCCTTGGGATTTTGTATTTATTTTGTACTTCATATTTGTTTGGATGATTGACTTACTTATCACGATTGAGCCTTGATAAGTTCCATCATGACCATTAGTTTTTGGGTCATGACAAATTGGTATAACAGTAGATAGGTTCATTGGTCTCATTGGTGTAAGGACAAGGTATCTAGTAGAGTCCCACAGATTAGTATGTAGATGTTCGTATCATGCATGTTTTTCCATACCCTATATACTAAATTGAGTTTGACTTTTTTCTATGTAGATGGTGAGAACTAGATCTAATGAGACTAGGGATGCAGAGCTGACACCCGAGGAGAGGACCTAGCCTAGAGGACGAGGTAGGGGTCAAAGGTGGGCTCGAGGTAGAGTATGGGCACGAGAATCTGCCCCTTCCATAGGTAGTACTAAGGGGGATCTCCATTAAGCTCGAGGTTGAGCATGCTAGATATGTGGGTCATACTCTAGTTCCATAGAGTTCTTCTACCCCAGTCTTGGAGTGTCTATTAATACCTTTGCTGACTCATTTGGAGGGTATTCTAATGAGTCCAACTAGTATTTCTCCAACTCCGAGTATTGTAACTCTATCTATGCCAGAGTCTTCTTATGGTGTATCTTCAGTTCCAAGTATGGGTCCTTCATTAGTAATGACATTTACTTATGGTATTCTACAGGCTTTGAGTGTTGTTCCTTCTTCTATGCCAGTGTTTGAGCATGGTATTCCGAGCCTAGAGGTTCAACCTTCATCTATGTTTTCTCCTTAGGTAGGCTTGTATCCTATCAGATTCACTGTGTCTCTTATTTCTTCAGGTCCTATTGTGTCTTCTGAGGATTAGAAGAGGTTTTAGATATTTACTCGCTTGGTTCCCCCAAGTTTATTGGTGCAGAGAGGGAGGATTCCTATGTGTTTTTGATTGATTGCCTAGAGAAATTGTATAACCTTAGATCGCTTGAGTCGCATGGAGTTTCATACACTAACTACCACCTGAGGGATGTAGCCAGAGATTGGTGGAGGTCACTTCTTAGTTACAGAAATCTTGGTTTGCCAGAGTTGACATGTGATTTATTTGTTAAGGACTTTTTTGATGGGTTTGTGCTTTTAGGTTTGAAGGATCAACTGAGAAACAAGTTTGATCACTTGGAGAAGGGATCCATGACTATTGCTGAGCATGAGCCACACTATGCCTTGTCCATATATTATATTACTTGTATTTCCACTAAGTTTGTGAAGATTTAGATATTTCTGAAGGTATTGGATGTTTATCTTCAATTGGCTACTGCTTAGTTAGTAGTGTCAGGGAAACATTTCAGAGTATAGTTAATCATGCAAAGATGATAGAGTCTATTCTTTGATTATCTTAGGGAGGCATAAGAGGGTGCGCCTTTAGGGTAAGTTCATTGGTCACACTCCTTGAGGTAGAGATTCTAGAAGTTTAAATAGGTATCACGACAGACCAGTCCAAGCATTCTTGCAGGGTTCAGGTAGTGGGCCTTCTGGTTTAACATCTTTGGGTGGTCGAACGTTGATCCAGGGTGGACGTCCTAGCTCATCCGTAGCTCCCTCTATTAATTCGGGTCATAGAGTTTTCTATGTGTGTGATAATTTTAGCCATTCGTCCAAGGATTGTCCTCATTGTGTTTTCATACCTATTCCTATATCGACAGTGAGAAGTGAACCTCAGAGAGGTAGAACTACTACTAAAGATATGTAAAGTAGAGGTAGTGGTTCCTTTGGTGGTGGTCACGGGGCTACTCAGTCCGATGGTGGAATAGAAAATATATGTTATACTCACCATACCTGATGGAGTGGCTTTTGATGTTGTTATCACAAGTATCACCCCTATTTATTTTAGATTTGCATCTGTGATATCTGACCCAGGGTCAACTTTATTTTATGTGTCTGCATATTTTGCTTTAGGTTTTGATTCTAGTAGTGAGCCTCTTATCATGCCTATTCGTGTATCTACCCATGTAGGACACTCTTTAGTGGTGGATCAGGTGCACCGATCTTATGTTGTGACTTTTGTGGGTCGTGAGACTTTAGTAGATTTGGTTATTCTAGATATAGTAGATTTTAATGTTATCTTAGTTATGGATTAGTTAGCTTCCTATTATGTTTTCTAGACTATTATGCTAAGACTGTGACTTTAGCTTTGCTGGGTTTGCCAAGGATAGCTTCGAAAGGTACACTTCATTCGGTTCCAAAAGAGTTATATTTTTTTTTAGGCTTGTCACTTAGAAGAGAGAGGATGTTTTTCTTACTTAGACCATATTCATGATAATAGTGTTGATTCACTGTCTCCGTTAGATTCTATTTGTATTTTTCATGAGTTTATGGATGTTTCTCCTATAAATTTTCCTGATATGCCTTTGGATCGTGATATTAACTTTTCCATTGATATTGAGTTGGGCACCAAGCCTATCTCTATTCCTCTTTATAGGATGTCCCTAGTGTAGTTGAAGGAGTTGAGGGATTTACTGCAGAAGCTGTTGGATAAGGAATTTATTCGGCCTAGTGTATCACCTTGGGGTGCACCTGTCCTATTTGTGAAGCAAAAAGATGGGTCCATGTGTATGTGTATTGATTATCAGTAGTTGAACAAGCTGACAGTTAATAATAAATATTCTCTTCCTGGTATTGATTATTTATTTGATCAGCTTCAGGGTGCTTTGGTGTTTTTGAAGATTGACTTGAGGTCCAGGTATCACCAGTTCAGGATTAGAGCTTCCTATATTCTGAAGACAACTTTTCATACTCAGTATGATCATTATGAGTTCTTGGTCATGTCCTTCGAGTTGACCAATGACCCAGCCGCATTTGTGGAGTCGATAAATTGGGTGTTTTGATCATATCTAGACTTTTTTGTTATTTTATTTGTAGATGGCATCTTGGTTTATTCCAAGAGTGAGGCCAATCATGAGAAACATTTGCAAATTGTACTTCAAATATTGAGGGATAAGAAGTTCTCCAAGTGTGAGTTTTGGTTGGAGTTTATTTATTACTTAGAGAGTTTTTGTTGGAGTCTATTTATTTCTGGGGCCACGTTGTGACCTAGGATGGTATCGGGTTGATCTGACCAAGATTGCAGCAGTTTTTGATTAGGCTAGCCTAATTCTCCTATCAAGATTCAGAGTTTAGTTCATTTAGCAGGCTACTGTCGGTTCTTTATTGAGGATTTTTCATCTGTATCTGTGTTATTTGAGCTGGGGTCGACTTACTTCTATGTGTCTGCATATTTTACATTGGATTTTGATTCTACTAGTGAGCCTATTGCCATGCCTATCCATGTATCTACCCTTGTATGAGATCTTTAGTGGTGGATCGGGAACACCAATCTTGTGTTGATACATTTGTGGGTCGTAAGACTTCGGTAGATTTGGTAGTTCTAGATATGGTACATTTTGATGCAATATTGGGTAAGGATTGGTTATCTCCCTATCATGTTATTCTAGATTTTATGCTAAGACCTTGACTTTAGCTTTGCTGGGTATGCCAAGGACAACTTGGAAGGGTACACTTTATTTAGGTCCCAAGAGAGTTATATCTTTTCTTTAAGTTTGTCGCTTGATAGAGAGGGTATATTTATCTTACTTGACCCATATTCGTGATACTAGTGTTGTCTCACCACCTCTGTAAGATTTTATTCGTATTATCCATGAGTTCACAAATGTGTTTTCTATGATTTGCCTGATATGCCTCTGGATCGTGATATTGACATTTCCATTGATGTTGAGTCGGGCACCAAGACCATCTCTATTCCTTCTTATAGTATGTCCCCAACAGAATAGAAGAAATTAAATATTCAATTGTAGGGGTTGTTCGATAAGGTATTTATCTGACCTAGTGTATCACCTTGGGTTTCTCCTGAATTATTTGTGAAGAAGAATGATGGGTCTATGTGTGTGTGTATTAATTATAGACAATTGAACAAGGTGAAGATTAAGAATAAGTATTCTCTTTCTCGTATTGATGATTTGTTCAATCAGCTTCAAGGTGCTTTGGTGTTTACAAAGATCGATTTGAGATCCGAGTATCACCAGTTGAGGATTAGTGTTTTGGATATTCTGAAGATAGCTTTTTGTACTCGGTATGGTCATTATGAGTTCTTGGTCATGTCCTTTGGGTTGACCAATGCCTCAGCCGTGTTCATGGTGTTGATGAACTAGTTATTTCAACCGTATCTTGAATCTTTTGTCATTGTATTTATAGATTATATCTGGGTTTCACTCCAAGAGTAAGGCTGACCATGAGGATCATTTGCAGATTGTACTTTAAAAATTGAGGGATAGAAGTTGTATGCTAAGTTCTCTAATTGTGAATTTTGGTTGGGTTCTGTTTCTTTCTTGGGTCATATGATGACAAAAGATGGTATTATGGTCGATCTGACCAATATTGTAGTGGTTCGTGATTGGTCTAGGCCTACTTCTCCTACCAAGATTTGGAGTTTTATTTGTTTAGTAAGTTACTATTGACATTTTTTTGAGGGTTTGTCAACTATTGCGGTGCCATTGACCAGTGTCTATTACCTCACATAAGGGTTAGGTATTCACTTTTCACTTTTGGAAGGCATCTCAAGAGGATTTGGATACCCAAGTTGATCTTAGAAAAACCTTCCACCCCTAGACCGATAATCAGTGTTAGCAGACTATTTAGGTTTTGGAGGACATGCTCCACACTTTTGTTATAGATTTTGGAGGTCAGTGGGAGCAGTATTTAGCCTTGACAAAGTTTGCGTATAATAATAGTTACCATTCCTATATTGAGATGGCACCCTTCGAGGCCTTATATGGTTGGCGTTGTAACTCTCTAGTCGGTTGGTTTGAGGTTTTTTAGGTTAGACTTCGAGGTGCGAACTTGCTTAGTGAGTCTATGGATGGGGTTCAATCATTCAGGATAGTCTTCAAGTGGCTAAGAGTAGGTAAAAGTGTTATGCAGATCATAGAATTTATTCCTTGAGATTTAGTGCTGGCAATTGAGTCTTTCTTCGTCTTTCACCCATGATGATCGTGATGAGGTTTGGGAAGAAGGAGAATCTTAGCCCTAGGTATATTAGACCATTTGAGATTCTTTGAACTATTGGATATGTAGCTTATGAGTTAGCATTGCCCCTAGATTTATCAGTTGTTCATCCTGTTTTTATGTTTCCATTATACAACGTTATATTCTGGATGAGTCTCATGTTGTCTTTCACTGAGGAGCGAGTCACCATTTTAACCAGGGCCAGTAGACTGTAGTGTTCTATATATATTTTGATGTTTAAGGTCCATTGGAGACAATGTCCTATAGATGAGGCTACTTGGGAGGTCGAGTCCGACATGTGGAATAGCTATCCTCAACTTTTCATTGATTCAGGTATTTCCCTTGCCTTAAGTTCAAGAACGAACTAGATTCTTAGTGGAGGATATTGTAAGGACATGATTTTGTGAATTGTTCATTTTTATGTGATTTGATCATTTTACATCTACCCGTGGTTGGTACGTGATGTTTCTGGAGTGTGTGGATGGTTGGCATGAATTCTAATATCTTTTGGTGCGGTTTGTGCAATTTTGTGATTTTTAGAGGTTAAAAAGGGCTTATGGTTGACTTTGGTCAACTTTGTTGTTCTGTGTGTCGATGGAAAAACCGACTACACCAGTAGATCCAAAACATTAATTTTTGGGTTGGTAGTGTGGTTGGTGTAATTTTATTTCTTTTACATCTTATTTCGACCCTCAATTCGAGAAATTGTGAAATTGGGTCATGAGGGACAATTTTGTGAAAACAACCTCTTTTCAAAAATTTAATATTGTCATTGAGTCAAGACCATCGAATTTAATCTAGTAGCATATATCATTTGCCTTAGTGGGATTCCGAACAAATCCCGAGGGTCCCATCGCCAACTTAAAAAAAAATTCCCAAGTTTGCTGGTGCAACACCAGCCGAAGTAGTCACTTAAGCGACCAAGGGGCTGCTTAAGAGGCCACCGGACGTGGCTAAGTGCTGGATAAGTGATCACCCAATGCTTAAGAGGATGTCGCTTAAGTGATGGGAGGGTTGCTTAGTGTCACCACCCAAACCAGGGCCTAGTCGTAATAGGTATCTCAAGCATACCATGGACCGGATATCATCCCCGTAGCCCAAATTCAAGAGCATAACAATCATAAAAATAAAGCAGAATCCAATCAAACCAATGATGATAGTAATATGAATAGATGAATCAGATGACAGTTCAAATAGTTCAAATAACAATCCACCCACACTTGTCCACAAAAGCCTCTAAAACCAAAATAACATCTAGGTCGGGACATGCCCCCGACTATGACCAACAAGAATCCAAGAATTACTATAACAATAAAGAAAGAATAATGAAATGACAAGGCCTTCAGAAGGATGGAGGCTCACCACTTCACAACAACTCAACTAACGTGCTCAACCACCTAACACAACACAGGAGCAATAGAAAACCCTTCGAACCCTACATTATGAAATGATATAGCGTCCAGGGACGGTCAATGGGATAAGCACTGGCATCTAACTCAGGGAATAAGGATAAAATAATTCAATTTCTACAATCCAACCAAAAACCTTATGCACCATATTCATACACATATATATAGGATGCTAGGATAGGGACAAAGGTCATGAACATGAGAGTTTAAAGATTTAACCTGAACTGTGTAGCTCGATCCTTTCTAAAGGCACCCATAGGATATATGGGTTTATCCCCCCTACTTAAAGGAGCCTAGTATGTGTTAGCCACACGAAATGAGGAAAAACTAAAGCCACCAAGGTTAAAACTCAGGAAATAAGGATAAAATAATTCAATTTCTATAATCCAGTCATAAACCTTATGCACCATATTCATACACATATATATAGGATGCTAGGATAGGGACAAAGGTCACAAACATGAGAGTTTAAAGATTTAACCTAAACTGTGTAGCTCAATCCATTCTAAAGGCACCCATGGGCTATATGGGTTCAGCTCCCCCTGCTGAAAGGGACCTAGTATATGTTAGCCACACGAACTGAGGAAAAACTAAAGCCACCAAGGAAATAGCTGTCCCAAAATATATATTTATATACAACAAGTGTGCACCAAGAACATGGTCTTATAGACCCCCAGTGACGGCAAACATGGGTTTCAATGTCCGTTCCACCGGGACTTATACGTTCACGGTGAGCTACAAATTCCCCTTTAAGCCCAAATTAAAAGAATTTGGACAAAAATCAATAATTAACCCAGAGTCATTCATTAAGGCATTTACTACTTGGTATTATCATACCATTATTCTTGCAACCTAAATTAATCATGTCAAACCTAATCACATAACTAAATTGGACTCCCAAGTTCTATTTAAATCCAAAACTAAGGCCACCAAGGCCATCCAATATCATTTTCACTCATTTATTCTTTAATACAATGCATTGGGTTCAAAAAAAGTTAATCCATGCAATTTTCCATATTCGAAATCAAGTTTACAGAGTGGGTTCAGGTTAATGCACATTATCAAGCCAAAATTTCATCAACTTTGGGAAATCCATGTCCCTATTCCAACCATTTATACCATGCATCAATTCAGTCCAAAAAATATCACTGTAAAACATAAATAATCAATTTAGAACACGGGACAAGTAATTCAATTAGTATCAGCCAAAATCCCTCAACCCAATTTCAAAACCCACAATTTAAATCATATGAAAATCCATTCAATTAATGCCAAAATGTAAAATTCAAGTTTAAGGAAGAGAAACATGCCTAAAATATACAAGAAATTTAAATCAATTCAAAGTTCAAAGTATGAATGGTGAATCCCTTTATGAAACCCTTGGAGTTTCTTGGTTTAGGTGTTAAAGATAAAGAGAATGGTCTTTGATCCTTAAAACTGATGGAAAAAGGGTGTATTTTATTCTATAGGTCGTAAAAGGGGTAAAAGACCAAAACCCCTCATCCCAAGTGAAAAAAATAAAAATTGGAAGAATTTAAAACAGCAACGTGGCACACCGATATCGCATATGTTAGCCTCCATACAACGCCAATATCGCAGAGGTTAACCTCCGTGACACGGCCTTAACGTGCAGGCTTACTGCCTAGGGGTCCCAAAATGACCCTGAACTCCTTTAAAAAATCCAATTTTTTTCCAAAACACCCTTTTAACACCCCTAAACATAATTCCAGTAGAAAATTGATGTTACGCGTGTAGGAGGGTCAAATAAAATGATTGAAATTTTAAGGGGTGTTACATTATCCCCTCTTAGGATCATTCATCCCTAAATGATGAGTTAGGATACTTTTAGCATAATAATAGCAAGAATACATCAGAATCAACTGAAAAATTTAACTTGCGATAAGAGGGAAATAAGACTCATACCTTAAGCACTTTCTTACAACCCGGGGAACAAGAATGGATACGTGGCCTTCATATCTTACTTAGCTTCCCATGTAGCCTTTTCTACCTTTTGATTTCTCCAATGAACCTTCACCGAGTCTACATCCTTGGTACTCAACCACGAACTTGCCTATCCAATATTTCAAACGGATTTTTTCATAAGACAAGGAATCCATAACACTAACATCCTCAATAGGCACTATCAAGGAAGGATCACCCACACACTTTTTCAGCATGGACATATAAAACATGGGAAGAATCAAAGCTAAACTTGCAAGAAATTATAACTCATACGTGACATTCTAATTCTCCTTAAATTTGATGTGGACTAACGTAATGGGGACTGAGCTTCCCCTTCTTCCCAAACCTCATGACTCCTTTCATAGGATGTACCTTCAAGAATATCCAATCATTTACTTCAAACTCCAAATCTCCCCGCCTTACATCTGCATAAGAACTTTAGTGACTCAGAATAGTCTTATGTCTTTTCTAATAACCTTCACCTTCACTCTAGCTTGGTGAACCAAGTCAGGATGAAACAACCTAGTCTCACCAACCTCAAACAATCCAATAGGAGACCTACACCACATACCATATAGAGCCTCAAAGGGAGTCATTTGAATGCTAGAATGATAACTATTGTTGTATGCAAATTCAATAAAAGGCAAATTATCAATCCAACTACCCTTACAATCAATCACACAGGCCCTTAGCATATCCTACAAAGTCTGAATGGTGTGCTACGCTTACCCATCCATCTGAGGGTGAAAAGTGGTGGTACTGAGGTTCACCTGATTACCCAAACCTTTCTAAAACAAAGACCAAAATAGAGAAGAAATTAATTACCTCGGTAAAAAATAATGGACACTGGTGCTCCATGCAACTTAATTATCTCCAGTATGAACAACTTACCCTTGTCCTCTCTTGAATAGTTAGTCCTCACAGGAAAAAAATGAGAAGACTTAGTCATTCTATCCACAATGACCCAAATAGAATCATACTAATTGTGATACCGTGGATGAACTACAACAAAATCCATATTAATAATCTTCTACTTCCATATAGGCAACTCTATCTCTTGAGACATACTACCAGGCCTCAAGTGTTCAACCTTGACTTGCTGAAAAACCATATACTTAGCCACAAAGTTTGCCATATCTCTTTTCATATTGTTCAACCAGTAGATTTCCTTTAAGGCATGGTACATCTTAGATAAACCCAGATGAATTGTATATCTGGACTCATTAGCCTTAGTCAAAATCCTTTCCCGCATCCCTTCAACATCAGGAACACACAACCTACCTTGATACCTCAAGACACCATCTTCCCATATCTCAAAAGTCATAACTTTTCATGGACACACATTATCCTTAATCTGTATATGTATGGGGTCCAAAACCTACTTCTCCTTTACCTCAGCACCTAGAGATGACTTAACCACTTCCTGAACGATCACTCCCCATCTTCAAATTCAAAAAGATGAACTCCTAAGTTAGCCAACCTGTGAATGTCCTTCACCAACCCTTATTTCTCCACATAAACATAGGATAACCTCCCTATAGACAACTTGCTAAGAGCATTGGTAACAACATTAGCTTTACCTAGATGGTAGTGAAGGCACATGTCATAATCATTAAGTAGCTCGAGCCACTTCCTCTAACAAAGATTCAATTCTTTCTGCGTAAATACATACTGCAAGACCTTATGGTCTGAATAAATATCCACTTGCACTCTATACAGATAATGACAAAAAATTTTCAATACAAAAACCACAACCTCCAACTCTAGATCGTGAGTCGGGTAACTCCTCTAATGAACCTTAAGATGCATGGAAGCATAAGGCTAGTACCTTACTATTTTGCATCAACACATGACCCAAACCCATATGGGATGCATCACAATACATAACAAACCCCTCAGTACCCTCAGGTAAGGTAAAAAATGGCGCAAAAGTCAACTTGTCCTTCAATTTCTCAAAACTACCCTTAGAAGCATTGGACCATAGATACTTAACTTTATTTTGAGTTAAATTCATCAACGGAGTAACAATAGATGATAAACTCTCCATAAATCTCCTATAATACCCAGCCAAGCCCAAAAATCTCCTAATGTCGGTTGGAATCATGGGTCTCGTCCCTTTCTTAACTGCCTAAACTTTCTGTGGGTCCACATTGATCCCTTCACTAGAAACAACAAGACTAAGAAAGGTCATAACACTTAACCAAAATTTACACTTAAAAAATTTCGCATTTAATTTCTGGTACTTAAGAGTCTGCAATACATTTTGGAGGTGATTGGCATTATCCTTCCTACTTTTGTAGTACACCAAGATGTCATCAATGAAGACTATAACAAACAAATCTAGTAACTTCCTGAACACCAGATTCATAAGATCCATGAAAGCATTAGGAGCATTAGTCAACCCAAATAACATAACCAAAAACTTTAGTGACAGTACCAAGTTTGAAAAGCAGTCTTGGGAATATCAACCACCATAAGCTTCAACTTATGATAACCCAAACAAAGATCAATCTTTGAGAAACACCTAGCATCTTAAAACTGATCAAAAAGGTTATCAATCCTAGGTAGAGGGTACTTATTTTTCACAGTTGCCTTATTCAACTGACGATAGTCTATATACATCCGAAGAGATCTATCTTTCTTTCATATGAAAAGAACAGGAGCACTCCGCGGAGAAATACTAGGATGAATGAAACCCTTATTAAGAAGATCCTTTAATTATTTCTTTAGCTCCTTTAATTTAGCCAACACTATTCTATTAGGAGGAATGAAAATAGGATGAGTATTCGGTAGAAGATTGTAACGCCCCGAAATATCATCCCAAGACGCCACATGGTGCCCAAGGCTACACGTAGCCTCAAGCTAACCCTTTAAGCCAAAACACTACCCTTGAGTTCCAACACAACAACATACACGCTACGCTAAGGATATATATATAAGTACATATCATATCACATCGCACATTGCACGGAATATCGTTAGACTGTACATATATGGAATGTCTATACACAAACTAACCCAACAATACACTAGTCTGACATAGCCTCTATACATCAAAATCAATGATCCATTGGGACAAACCCCCAACTGACTCAATAGACCAAAGGGATCACAAAACAACAACACCAAAACTAGCAACTTGGTCCTCGAACCATGAGGACTCACCACTGAAGGAACGTAGATGCGACACTCGAATATCACTGTCGCAGCTGCGGCTGAGTACCTGAACCTAAATTATAGTAAGAATGTAGCCCATAGAGAAATATGTGGGTCAGCACAAGATACGTACTGAGTATGTGGGGGCGCATGCAAACTATAAATAATATCATAAATTTTGTAAAAACGTACATACAAACCATAATGACACACCTGGCTTGAGTGACATTGAATCATGCAACTCATAACATCTTGGATAGGAAATATAGGAGAAAAACCTCATAAATCATTATGGATCATCATAGGCAACTTGACTTATCACATCAAAACTCGGAGTGACTCGGTATTTCAATAAATATGACTCTTATGGACAGGGGAGTTTCCTATAACCGACAACCCCACGTGAGCTACTTGGAATACCAACGTTTGAAACTCCCATTGGCGGGAGCGTCATACTCTTTACCAGGGAGTATGACCTTAAAACTGCAATAATCACAATCGGGCTCTCTGGCCAATAATATCATCATCAAACAATCCTACGATAGCACATAGGTTTGGAAAAATACCAAATTTCCCTCTCGGTGCTAAGTAATACTCCCCTACAAGCTCAGAACGCGTTAGGAAATCCACCACAACATCATAAGAGTCTATCATAAAGACCAAATAATATCTCTTTCTAATTTATCAAATCATATCAATTTGTGGATTCCTAACTCAACACATTTTAGCTCAAAACATTTTAATCTTCCTCAACATCAACATGGTATCAATGCATTGAACCATAACCGACTCGACATTTGGACAAGGATATGAAGAATCAATACATAATATTTTCAACAATTTAACTCATCAAAACCATCCGGAAAATACCAAGACTCATTGCAACTTCAATATCAATATTTCTCAATTTGCCATCCAACTCTCATTTAAAGGTACTTGAGACATCAACCCATAGTAGGGATTTAGAATTTCCAATATCAATTATAAATTCATAATAAGGAAATAGTGGAATGATAGTATAAATCAAGACTTAACAAATTAAATCATCATACTCTCATAATCAAATACTTTTTGAATATAATTCCATCTCAACATCATACACATATCGGATGACATAATCCCATAGCTCATGGACAATAATATAAGAAATAAAACCATATTTCCAATTCATGGTAAAACATGTAAAATCTCATGTCAATGTAATTCAACAAAAATACCGGGCACAAGATCGAAAGGATAATCTTGTTCAAAGCTCCACATACCTAAAAATGGAAGATGAATATGAACTTCCGACTCCGGAACTTTATTCACAAAAATAAAGGATGCTTCTCAAACCTTAACATGATCAACTCGAATCCCAAATCAATTTGAAATTTCTACGGTTCAATCAAGAGACATAGAAGGATGAGATTTGGAGTAGTAGGGTTGGGGTTTGAGCCTTAGGAAATTTTGGAGAAAAATGAGCTATTGAATGCTCTTAATGGACTTAAATCCATGGTTTACCCGGATGGATTGGAGTGAGAATGACCAAAATACCCTTAAAAATCAAATAATGTCAAATCTGTTCTTTGGTGGACTATTTTGATAGGCTGAAGTAGATCGACCATAACTTCTTGCTCCAATGGACAAATTGGATGAAACCAACTTCATTGGAAAGAGGACTTTCAGAGCTTTCTTTTGATATGTAGTAGCTCACCCAGAACATTATGTACAAGGAGTTAAGATCGTTTGAAGTTGACCCTAAAATTCACCTGGCCTCAGTATTTTTTCCTGCATATTTACTGTTCACCACCATTCACGGTTAGATCGGAATGATCATAACTCATCGCTCGAGTGTCCGTTTTGGATGATCCACATATCGTTCGAAAGATTATTTGATGCTCTACGCGATGAAGGATTGCATATCCAGAAATTCCACACAGAAAAATTATTAATCACGATAAAGAATAGAATTCAACACATTTTCATCCGAGATCTTAACGAAATTTTTTTCTGGGACATCACATCATCTCCCCCTTGGAAACATTCATCCTCGAATGTTTATAGGTAGTTCAAGAATACTATGAAAATGAGTATATAAAGAAAAATCATCTTGCCCAAGCATATACTCCATTCTAGATTTTTTTTTTTGGATATCGTAGAAAACACACAAGCCAAGATAAACATATCAATAAGGATTAAATCAAAAGAGAACGATACCTTTGACATGCTCAGGATTCGTAGGAAAGAGGTGGGGATATTTGGTGCACATATCCGCTTCGGCTTCCCAAGTAGTACTCTCCACGGATTGATTTCGCCAAAGCACTTTAACAAAAGAAACTTTCTTATTTCTTAGCCTACGAACTTGAAAGTCAAAAAACTCAGCCTGAATCTCTTCATATGAAAGACTATGACTCAACCGGAATCTCTTCATATGAAAGACTATCTTGAATACCCGAGCTTTTGGAAAGATCAACCACAGCAGAATCACCAATAGACTTCTTAAGCATAGAAACATGGAAAACCGGATGGACGTTACATAACTCCGCAGGAAATTCAACCTTATATGCTACCTTCCCAGTGCGATCCATAATCTTATAGGTACCAATGTAACGGGGACTTAGTTTACCTTTCTTCCCAAATCTCTTCACCCCTTTCATGGGTGAAACTTTCAAGTACACTAAATCACCAACATCAAATTCAAGGTCTTTCCTCCTTACATCTGCGTATGATTTTTGACGACTTTGGGTAGTTTTAAACCTTTCTCGAATTAACTTAACCTTCTCCATGTCCTCGAACACCGCATCCGGTCCATTCGCGGCGGCCTCACCAACTTCAAACCAACCAATAAGTGATCTACACCTTCTACCGTACAAAGCTTCAAATGGGTCCATTCCAATAGTAGCATGAAAACTATTATTGTAAGCAAACTCGATTAATGCTAAGTGCTCATCCCAACTACCTTTAAAATCAAGCACACAAGCCCTCAACATATCTTCTAAATTCTGAATGGTCCGCTCGGCCTGACATATTTTCTTAACTAAGATTTCTATGTAGAAGGATCTATTTATTTCCTCACCACGGGTTCTCACATTATTTTCTTGGAAAGATATTATATCACCATGAGAGATTTTAAAATGAGTAATGTTAACCATTACATTATTCACACAAATCCTTTGATGACTTATTGCTTGCTTACTTATGGAATAGTTTCATAAAAATAGAGACAAACCTAGATAACGTCCAATCTTGTTTCTAGATTGAGTAGAAAAGGGATATATGAAGTTCATTCTATTTATCTGTGCATCTATGTGATGGGTAAATCTCCATAAAAAGGGACAAATTTTATGTAGTTTGTGATAGGATATAACTGTTAAGATTTTCTCTTGAATAAATCTTTCTCTTAATAGATCTCTCCTTATTCCTCAATCTTCGGACAATACAGTGTTGTATTATTTTAAGTTCTATATTCCAAACATTTCTTAAAAGTAGACAACACGTTTTAAATAATTCAGACATCGCTCTTTTCTTTGTCTGTCCCCCCTATTTTTCCCCATCACTAGTGGTTAGTACCGATCCGAAGCACTCTATTTCCATTCATAGAGAGATCCACAACATAATATTAGTCTTTTGGGGTTAATATTCTCAATGGTGAATCGATCATTCAATATTCTTTTCCTTTTACGATGGAATGGAAGAAAAGTAATGAAACCTGTGATAGCTACTTAATAGCCTCCTTTTACTTTATCAATAATAAAGCCTTTGACCTTTGTATTCGTGCACCAAATCTTGTTCAGTTCTATCCAAGCTCAGTTTTACTAAATATTTATGGAAGAAGAAGAAGCGTTTCACCAACCACTACATTTGTAGATCCCACCAAATCATTAGACCTGGTGGTTGCTCACTTTTTGATCAGTGTTTCATCGACCACTATATTGATGAAGAATCTCTCCAAAATTTGCTCTTTGATTAGTGATTCACCAGCCACTAGATCCATGTATCCCACCCTATTCTCAAACCTGGTAGCTCAGTTGATTGGCACTTCTGTAGGCTCATCTTGCATACAAATTCTTGGAGTCCCAAGTCCTGCTTCAACCAAGAAAGTTTCTTCCTTTAAGCATAAAACTTCAGATTGCAAGGCGTTCCCCATACATAAGGAAAAAATTGAATTTGATCTGGGAAATAATTGACTCAAATAGATGTTCACCATAACCTTTCCTCTAATCAAGCTCATCATAACCTTTTTTTATCTCCTTCTTCGTCATGTTCTATTGATCAAAAGCATCTACCAGTGCCTCACCGGTTTAGAATTCGAACACAAAATGACCAAATAATCAATTAGTAATATACCGTATATTGCCAAAAGACCTTATCTTCTTCTCTTGGAAAATAGATCCTCCATTATGAGTTTGACAAAGTGAAAGAATCGATCCAATCATTCAAGTTGAATAGCATTTATCTACACTAGGATCCAACTTATATGAACTTCTTTCTTATCTTATGATATTTCTATGAAGCAAAAAAATAGAAGCGACTACTTTACTTAAGCAATTACCAGATCAATCTTTGAAGGACATGATCTTTTTTGTGGTTGACACCTCTTGGAAACCAAACCAAAAAAATCAAATGATGAAGGTAGAATGACTCTTTGCACGAAGAGTGAGATGTGAAAAAGTTAGTCTACGTTCAAGCATTTTACTAGAACTTCCTCAGTTAATTTGGGTAATTCAATTTCTTGAATAAGAAAGGAGTAAATGCTATTAGTCTTTTCATAAACTTCTGCTAAGATCTAAAGTTACATGGATTTATCTCTTTTAGTATAGGGGCGTTAGAAAAAGGCCTAAGTGTTCTTAGATCTCTGGTCTTGCCGCCCTTGCCCCTTTTTTTTTTCTTCTTTTAGAAGTTATTTATAATTAGAACTTCTTTTGCTTTGAACGACGCCAGTCCTTTTGAATCTGTTAAATGGCTAGTCAAAGGTAAAGGAAATGACAAAAAAGTTACTTGGAATGAGAATATCAGAGTTGACATTACAAGGATACATGGGGTTAAAGGCAAAGACAAGGCTACTATTTAGCAAGATAGTAACCATTGAACTAGGCAATCAACAATCCAACTGCCATTCATCAAGAGAGAAGGACGTGGCATTAGGTGGTTCTCTGAACTGAGGCATATAAGCCCAAAGATGGATCCAACTGGAATAATTTCACTCTTTATAAAGGAAAATGTAGGACAAAAAGATAGAGTGCCCCTTATTTTATGTCTACTATCAGTTTATCCTACTGAACTGCAACCCATCCTTCATATAAATGTAAGCTAATGAGCTCAGAAATTAATGAACTCTAGAATTGAGTTATCTCTCAGAACAAGACTCTTACCGATCTATTAACAACAAATAAATCTACAAAGGCGGAATTAGTAATGTGTCAAGAGTAATTGGTGCAAGAAAACATGGATACAATTCTTAATAATGAAATCCATAGAAAACCAATGAGTTCATAACTCTCATGTGAGATCTTGTTATAAGTTATAGGAAGTGAAAGTTTCCAAAATCAATGTTCATAAGAAAATAAAAACATATGTTTATCATCAAACTGACTCTCATTTTAGTTTAATCCTTCTTCAATTGGAATAGGGAGCACTTGGAATCTAATGAATTCGGACAAAGAAAATGCAGAGTCACTAGTCCCACTAGAGTGATAATTTGGTTATATTAGGCTATCTCTAGTTATATTTGAGAAAACTTTCACATCTACATCATATCACCAAGATGGAATGTATGTAGAGATTGATTTTCATTTTTGGATTGCTGCTCAAATATAGGGGGAGTTCTCCCCTTGAAGTATAGTTGAGTATTGCAATAGGAGGTTATTTAGTGAATGGCAAATGCTCTGCATACCAACATAGAAAGCTTTGTAGCTATCCAGAACTAGAAGAGAGCCTTACTCTATGGAGACTAACGCTTTACTAATATAATATAATAAAAAAAGTAAAAGCTCTTCTTTGTTCTATGAATATTAATAATCTATTCTACTAACTATAATTAGACTAGGTCCTCTAGAGTGAACTAGTATAGCAGAGTAAGATATATTAAAGAATGAACTTAGCCTTCAACTATAGATGGGATCCTTTAGGAAGCCGATTGCCCATTTTCTTCCACTAACTTACGTCGTGAAAACCCATCAATGAAATAATGAAATAAAGAGAAGGTTTTTCCCTATCCTATGACCCTGCAAGTTCATGAGTCATTAGTTACTCGAAGGATTTTACTAACCAAAATATAGCGAAGAACGACAAAGTCTAGTATTCATCATATAGCTAAGAGAAGATGGGGTTGTCTCTGTTACAATAATTCACAGTCCTTATCCTGAAAGCTTAGTGAGGAAAATTTGTGATAGAGAGAAAGTTTTTCTTTTTCTTTCTTAATAAGAGTGACTTTTCAAAGAGACTTTGCCTTTTTAAAGGGATAGATCACTCTTCTTTAAATGTGTCTCTGCTGCGCTCTAAGGATGGAATATGATTAACTAGCACAAGAGAGAGTTTGCCATTTCCTCGCTTAATCTCATATCAATCATTCATCTTGCTATTGTCGAATAAGCTCTTAGGCAGCTATAGGGGAAAGTGAGTAGAGGATACCCTACTCTATTTTGTTACCCTTTAGGGGAAAGAATCATGGTCCCCCAGTGGAAGACTCACCAACAAAATCCATCATTTTGCCTGTCTCTTTCTGCAATGATTTTAGTACTGAGATTACCTACTCATCTATAAAATTTTACTATTCCATACTAAATTCATTGTTCACCAATTAATTGAAGGTCCAATTAGTTGTAGTAAAACCTACAACTGAAAAAGTAGCCCTAAAAAATATTCAACAGAGGAGGTTTAGTGTTGGTTCCGAAAAGGGATTGAAGAAAATGTAGTTCATTCAAGGCTCAGATAAAATTATTTAGAAGCACCTCTTTCTATTGATATTGGCTTGATGTGATGCTCTTTTATCTTACCTGTAAACCATAGGAAACATCCCAACAAACATCATAAAAAAGATGGTTAGAGTTTGGGCAGTTGGTCGGAAAGTACCTAGTTTAGTGACACCTATTGCCTTCATCTTATTCAAACATTCTTTGTAGAATGCCTTCAATCTAGTCTTGAAAAAAGGAACCAATCTTCATGCTTAAAATTCATGTTTTGTAGAACTTTTACCCCTTCCCTCTTTAAGTAGAATTAGGCTGAGCGATCTACTATGAAGATACAGCAGAAAGGAAGATACAAATATATAAGGGAGAGTCTTACATCCCAAGAGGAACACAAAATTCATGCTCAACACAACGTAATTGGTGAGCGGATGACCTCCTTAGTTATAAGCAGCCAAACCTACTTTATTATAGTTTTCCATTGTTTATACAAAGGAAAAAAGAGGTTCTCAAGTTAACTCACTTAAAAAAATTTAATATTTAGTTGTTTTTCCATAAGACCTATTCACTACCGGATGATAAAAGGAATGAATCTCATCATGGGCCCATCAATCCCATCTTTAAAAAAAGAAGAAAGATATGCAGCTTGCTTGTAGCTTTTAAGGGATATTCTACCTTCTCTACCTACTTCTCAATACCTCTGCTTCTAAGAAAAGAGCCCGAGGCACCTCTTTACTGATAAAAAGAATAGATGGAAAGAATGGGTTGTCTTAATACATTCTTTGAACCACTAGCATCTAATTTTGAACCATTCACCTCTACTCTTTATTCTAAAGCTCATTTCGTGATCCCTACATAAAATGAGTTTATTCTACGCTTTCAGGGTCAAAAGACTAAACCAAGACCAGTGAACTAATGATGTCTCCCTCATCTTCAGAAGAAAGTAAAATCTAAAATACATTGAGATCACCAATAAAGACACATAAAACTACGAGAAAGAAGCAACACCTATCTCGATAAATCTAAATCAGTAGATTTACAAGACTCGATCCTTCTTTCTTCTTTCTCAGTTTAAAGAAAGGAAAGTAAGGGATAAGCAAATGTTCTTTGATCATCTTATTATTGAGATATTCAATGAAAGTTGATATGGGTAAGTGTGAAGAGTCAACTATTTCCATATTTTCATTATCTCTTAGAAGAGTGGCCCCAGTATACTCCTAAAAAGATGATTCTTGCTCTACTAAATTGAAAGAATGAATCCTGCATTGGGAACAAATAAGTTTGACATAGAGAACAAAGAATACAAATTGGAGAGCAGGCATTTTTCCCTAGTGGAAGCCCTCTCAGTCTAATGGAAAATGCCTAGATTATTTAGAAAAAACAAGATGTCGTATCCTAATTGGTAAGCTTATGTAAGCCGTAGTTCCTTCCCTACTCTTAGTTTACTTTAAAGACACTATTTTTGAGAGTAAAAAGAACAGATAGTTAACAGAATGGATTATATCCTGCTGCTCCACAATCTGAGTTTCTTGGTTTGCCTTTCTAGGCTTGGCTCCAGTCTCTATGGGATTAATAACAACTTCTTAAGAAGGGAAACCAACTTGAGGTTGTTCCTGATGCTAGACTTCAGTAATGGTAGTACTACTTTTTCAGTTTGGGAATCCGCCTCTTTGTTGTTTGTTGTCTGGGCGGCAGATTTGTCCGAACCTATGGGCGTGACGTTTTGTCCATAGTTGTATTGCCAAATTGATTGGCGATTTTACTTACTGGCTTACTTTCAAGATTGAAATAATTTTCCCATTAGATAGCTATTGTGAATAAATGGATTGTTTTTATTGAACCTAGCCATACTAAATATCCTAAGGAAAAAGCCAGTTTATGCAAGTGTGCTTGAGAATGAGTCCACTCTCTTATTATTACATTAAGTTTTACAATTGAATTAGATCTTGATGCAATAGAATAGGATCTTTTGGTCTAAGAATAACCACAGTTGACTAAATATTCATTGAATTACAAGGAAGAAAAATGGTAGTATAGGGTAGAGTAGATTCGATGGTATGCCACAAGGTTATTCGAGTTCACAAGTGTCCTTTCTTTACCTTAATAGTTTGAGGGGAACAGAAATCCCTTGATATAGTAAAAATAAATAGTGAGGTAGTGGACAACTAAGAAAAATTATCTTTTCAAGGCTAGAAGTACTATAAAGGTAAGTAGGTAGAAAAAAGAGACTAGAACTATCTTGTTAGACCTGAATCAGTTTGAATCAATGCTAGCACTTGGATATTTCTTCCCAAATTCTTTATAAGATTCTAGTAAAGACCTGTTTGTATACCTCAAGATCCTGACATACTATTTCCTTTTCCTTACCCATATGTCACAGTATGTACCCTCAAAGCCATTGTTTTTTAAGTAGAGCACTATTTCAAGTCAGTCTTGTCCCACCTGTTCATTAGCATGTGCCTTGGGCCTGCCTTTTTTTTTTCAACAATCTCAGTTGAGATCTTTATTCCTCTTTTTTATGCAAGCTACTTTGTTCTAGCCTTTTTCTTTCTTTTCTGAAACACTATCAACTTGAACTCTACTCATTTGAGCTCGCAACCCTTCACGATATGTCTTTTCAGACTCATTCCCTTTCTCTTTTAAGACAATCTTAGTTCAAGAACTGGTCGATAGACTGATCTCCAACTAGACTTTCAAAATGCACTCCTAGACAGGGAATTATAGGTTTGAGCCCAACTCATAAAAAATCCTTTGCTATTAAAGGAAAATGAGCTTTCTCTATCTCCATAACTTTAATTGTAACATGATCTGGGGAAGTTGTTCAGTAGGGAAAGAACATATCCACATAGAGAAGCTAGGGCTAGAGCAACAATCTTATTACTTTCGGCTGACTGAAATGGAGAATAAGACTCTTTATTTTCCATAGATTGCGAAAGACACCCAGAAATACAAAGAAGAGTAAGAATACAATTTTTAACAAGTATAAATCTCTAGATTAAGTGAATTGAGTAAGAGAAGATTTCTTATCTAGAATTCATGTCTTCGGCTAGTGGAGAAATAGAATTATCCTTACGACTTCTTCCCTAGATTTATTCCTTTCTTAAGGGAATTTCTCATTTGAGGATTTGATAGGCTTATCATCCGGATCTTAATCAACAAAAGAAAGTGTACAAGAGGTCTCACCCAGTGGGTCAGTAAATATTTTACCTACGTGATAGTCAAATGAGCATTACACTGAAAATCTCTTTTTTTGAATTGAAAGAAGGCTCTATTAAATGGCATATTCTTGTCTATACATTGCTCTACATGATACCTATTATGTGGTTGCACATTTCATTTCTATTACTCAATTTCTATATGAGCAATTTTTACTTTCTTTGATGGATTCACTATTGGGTAGATAAGATCTTTTATGGGACATACCCTGAAACTTTAGGTCAAATCGATCTTTGATCACTTTTTGGGGGGTTAATATTACTTTCTTTCCTATGCATTTCTTAGGGCTTTTGGGTATGCCACATCTTATTCCAGATTATCCAGATGCTTACGCTAGATGGAATGCAATTTTGGCTCTTATATATTCGTAGTTGGGATTTGATGTTTCTTCATGGTCATAACAATCACTTCAAGTAGTGGAAAGAACAAAAAATGTTCTCCAAGTCCTTGGGTTGTTGAACAGAATCCAACCACACTGGAATGGATGGTACAATGTCCTCTAGCCTTTCATACACTTGGAAACTTCTAGCTATCAAGGAGATGAAATGCTATGTGAAGTAAAAGAAGAAATAGTTGTTGATTGCTACTAAGTACCTAACAAAACTTTTCCAAATAAGGAAAACCAACCACTATTATAGGCCGGGATTGAAAAAGCCCAAATAAGTGATTTTAGCCCTTATAAAAAGAAAATGGATTCTTGAACCCCTTTCATGTTCATGTAACATCGAGGTACTATAGAAAAAAGAGAAAAATTCAATCCAATTTATCATAATCAATTAGTTAACATGTTTTGGTAAACTGTATTATGAAATATGAAAGAAATCATTGGCTTATCTTTCTATCGAGCCGAGAAAAAGATTCAACAAAAGCCAAAAAGAAATACACTACCATGTTTATGTCAAGGAATACGTGCAGTAACTCCCATATAATAGTAAAAGTAAGATGTGTAGGTAGATTAACTCATAAAGCTTCCATTCAAATAGGATCCACACAAGGAAAAGCACTTACCTTTTGTTGGTTATTAGTGGTATCCCAAAAACGTCCGGGCTGAAATATGACTTTCAAATTGAGTTATAAATTAGTGCATTCTACCAAAGGGAGTGATGATGCCATACAAAAAGAAATAAGAGACTCATAGAATGGCAGATAAAAATAGAGCTTTTGTACATTTTCGTTAATCCATGAACAGGATCTACAAATCTCAATCGAAAAAGAATCAAGAGAAAAAGAAAGGATCAAAATTGATCTATAGATTTCTCAAAACAAATAAATAGGAAATGAAATATGAAACATAAATCATGGACCAACTAATCCCTCTTAGGGGATTTCTTAGAGAGGAACCTCATGTAAATAACATGGAATAATGTTTGATCCTATTCATGGAGATTCCATAACTATTATACAAATGCAAAGTTTGACACAATTGAGATTTTTTTTAATTTGAAGCAGTTACTAATTC
This sequence comes from Capsicum pubescens, assembly GCA_030864215.1. NCBI lineage: Eukaryota > Viridiplantae > Streptophyta > Magnoliopsida > Solanales > Solanaceae > Capsicum > Capsicum pubescens. Next base: position 96,467,184 of record CM061549.1, on the reverse strand, counting down.
ATGATTTGGCATGTACAAAATGAAAACTTTATTCTCGATTCTACATGAATTTTGATTAAAGCCTTTTATTTGCCTTTCTTCGATGGAAGTTTTATTTTCCTAGAATGTATCCTAATTTTTGGTCTAATTGTTTTTCTAATGATCGATTCAACCTTTGATCAAAGAGATGTACCTTTTTTATATTTCATCTCTTCAACAAGTTTAGTAATAAGCATAACAACCCTATTGTTCCGATGGAGTGAAGAACCTATGATTAGTTTTTTTAGGAAATTTCAAATTTCAATGAAATCTTTCAATTTATTATTTTGATATGTTCAGCTTTATATATTTCTTTATCTGTAGAGTACATTGAATGTACAGAAATAGCTATGATAGAGTTTTCTTATTCGTATTAACAGCTACTCTAGGGGGAATGTTTTGATCGATGCTAAAAATTTAATAACTATCTTTGTAGCCCCAATATATTTTAGTTTATGTTCCTACCTATAATAAGAAAGAAGTATGGTCTAATGAGGCTACAATGAAATCTTTGCTCATGGGTGGGGCAAGTTCTTTTATCTTGATTCATGGTTTCTCCTGGCTATATGGTTCATCCTGTGGAGAGATTGAGCTTTAAGAAATAGTAAATGGTCTTATCAATACACAAATGTATAAATCCCCAAGAATTTCAATTGCACTTATATTCATTACCATGGGAATTGGGTTCAAGCTTTTCCCAACCCTTTCTTATCAATGGACTCCTGACGTATACAAAGGCATGTTGTTCATTTGATAAATTCCTACCTCTCTATCTATCTCGAGATGTTTGGATTTTTGTAAAATCCATGGATATGCAGAAGAGAAATGCTATTCCAAGTCGGACCAAGATAGAACTTTTACTCATTCAGATAATAATTAAGGTGAATTAGGGTTAAGAACAAGGAATCTCTTTATGAAAAATAGATCTATTTTTCAAGATCATTATTACAAGTATTTTATAAAAAGGATTGGACTAATGATATTTACAATACTTGAATTTGATATGTAGATCTACACAGTTGGTTCTCATTATTCAAAGACTATGAGTGTAATAAGAGCATCCGTCAACAAAAACATCACCCTAAGATGAAAATCACATGGCTATTAAGAATGAATTAAATCAAATATTTCTATTTCTCAATCTTACTGACTTTCTCCTACAAAAATAACGTCGAAAAGATTGCAAAAATAAGTCATTCACAACCACTGATGAAGGATTCTTCAAAAAGTTAAGGATTAGTAATCCTTTTCAGAAATCAAATGGATTTGGTCTTACACATATGCGAGGAAGGTAAACAAAAAATAAAGAAAATGGGTTCTTCTTCTTTTATCACTTAGGATCTATGAGAGATGAAAATTTCATGCACGATTTTGAATGAGAGAAAGAAGTAAGGGATCTTTTTTTGACTCTGACTCTCCCGTTTTAGTCATTTCTTTTCTTTTTGTTACTTCAAAAGTAGCTGCTTTAGCTTCAGCTACTTGAATTTTCTATATTCCTTTTCATTTCTCATCAAACAAATAACATCTTCTTCTCTCTAAGAATAGCAATTAGTTCATACTACCTGTCCTCTAATAACCAAGTAAGCCAACTACCTTATCTCATTATCAAAGCTAGAGTACATAAGTAGATTGTTTTTCTTAGTTAGGGAATGGAATTGATAAAAACAATTCTATGGGATTTGCTGCTCTCCCTAGGAAAAATCAGAAGTGGATTTTCCCCGTGTGCTGTTCGCATTGCTCCTGTAGAAATTCCTTCTAATAAAGGAACTATTGAATAACATCATTTTGAATGAGATATCTTAGTTCGTATCCCGGATTCTCTTCTTGTGAAAAGGAAATTTCCTTATTTGAGAGGAATTCATTCAATTGAAAAAGCTAAGAATGGTCCCTCCCCTATGAGACCCAAGGTCCCATACAAACTACTACAAAGATGGGCATCTCCTGCAAGTGTATGCTACCGATCTCCTTAAGTAAGGACTAGACTCTGTGCAAGTATTAGATATCCCATAAATAGGGAAAGGTGTAATGTTAGCATACTACACCTAAATATATCACTATGTCCATCACTATATCTGCACGAATCCCAAGGAATATAAGAATAAATCTTAGTGGTCAAAAGACCTAAAAAACAGGTTTGAGGTCAAGAGTTTGGGGGTTATTTAGACATGACCTATAAGAAGATGGATGGTCTAAGTGAAAAAATACAACCTTGGAGATAAATCCATGGTTGATGGTAGAAGAAGAAGTACCAGTCGGTGAAGTCACATCTTAAGCTCAAAGGGAAATTAAAAGGCTCCTACAAGATAACCAAAAAGAAATGGTAGTGTTAGTGAACCAGTATAAGAAGAAAATAGAATTCCTAGAGGAAGTAATAGAAAAACTAAATTATTGAGGTGCCAACGATCGACTAATAGAAAAGAAAGAAAGAGAATTTTTTACACTAATAGCTAACTATAATCGTAGAGTGTCACCTCTCCTTAAATGATGAAGTGAACTCAAACAACAATTAGAACTAGTAGAAAGAGTGCCTAGTATGTTGTTGTGGTCATTCTTACTTGTAGCATCCATCATTGGTCTCATTCTTAACATCATCATTCTATAAATGTTGTTTCATTTTATAGTTTTGGCTTGTAACTTCATTTTCTCATAGTGAAGAAAGGCAGGCTAGCAAGACAAAAGCTAACATACCATAATTCGACTATCATTCCATATCTGAATTATATTTTTTATTAAATAAGTCTATTATGGCGAGAATGGATAGTTTTGCCAAGTGTAGAGTGGATAACTACTGAGAGCATCTAGGTAGAAGCCCACCCTAAGATGAGTGCTCTCCATCTCTAACTTTCCCAAAGCTTCCGATAGCACAACTAAGACAATGACGGGTTCTCTACCCCTGCAAGGATGGAGCAATAGAAGTTTTTTTGAGAATTCAAGAGAAGGTATCAGCGAGATATGTCATTTATCATTACAATAGGTGTCCAGTGGAAGTGCAGTGATGTATGCAGGTTTGGTATCCTTATAGACTGGTAGACTTGAACCCTGTTCCTACATGACCTGATCAATTCGATCAGGAACTCACCATCTATTTTCATTGTTCAAATCTTTGACAACATGAAAAAATGAAAAGCTCTATCTTCCCTCTTTATATCCAAGGTATGGAAGGGTAGAGGCCTTTGATGTATCCTCCAGTAAAGAATTGGGGCCTGACAATCACTAGCCAATGTGCTTTTCTCTCATGCCTTTCTTCATTCATGATTTGATATTCTGGTGTCCTAGGTATAGAGGAACCACACCAATCCATCCCAAACTTGGTGTTTATACTCTACAGTGATGACAATACAGTAGGAAGGTCCTGTGAAAAAAAAAGCTCAACGCCAGGGTGATAAAAATCTTAACACCTCTCATTCTTATTCAGTATGAAAATGAGAAAAAATGAAAAAAAAACCTATTTTATTCAAAACCCCAATTGCTACATCCTTTCTACCCCACTTCACACCCCGGTAAGCACCTTTCTTATAGAGAAAATGCGCTCTTACATATTTTTAACCCAAAATATATGGGGAGAGAAAGCCTTTCTTTTTAGGGTACTTCCAAGAATAGATCCAGTAGAGATTTGGGTGGGGCCTATAGCTCATAGTATTAGAGCACGTGGCTATGAAACATGATGCCAGGGGTTTGAATCCTTCCTCGCCCACAATTGGCCTAAAAGGGAAGTATATTTCCCTCTTGGGGTAGGAAAATCATGATCGGGATAGCAAACCAAAAGCTATGGAACTTGAGTATGGGTACTTTTCCAAAATGGAATGGCTTTTATTTTTCTCTTTTTATTTATCGCGAATGGGGGAATCATTACACATAGTATGCCCGATCGACATATTTTTTTGTTTTATGCCCCATAACTCTTCCTCAGTCAGGCTTCGGCAGAATAGCTGTCACGACCCGAACCAAGGCCTGGCCGTAATGGGTATCCCAAGTCCTACGTGGACTAAAGATCACCCTTTCACCTAGTCAAACCAAACACACCACACCCCAAGTTCGATTGAATTCCGAACATATAATAAGACGACGTACAATAGTCTAAGAAAGTTTTGAATGCATGTCAATAACCAACAGCCGACGACCGTCCAACCGACCGACTGACACCGTCCAATAACCACAACAGTCCAAACAAAGCCATCTAAACTATGGTCCAAAACTGAATATCAATAAGGTGTCGGGACATGCCCTCGACAATTGACAAAAACCAAATGCAAAGGGATGGTCAAAATGTAAAGGAAATCATAATCATGAAATAGTATCTTCCGAGGTATGGAAGCTCACCACTTATATTTGACTCTCTAGCTAACCCTGAATCCAAGTCACTGAGCAGACTGAGTAGTAGTATGACCAATTACTGCATTGCGTTAGGATACACCGTTCAAAGATGGTTAGCAGGGTGAACCCTAACATGCAACTCGGGGCTAAAGAAAACATTATGTTATGATCAACAATTTAAAATCATTCAAAAACCAATGCACATAATCAATTACATAAACATAAATAGATATATCACATGCTGGGACAAGGAACAAGGCTTAACATGTATTTCAAAACTTTAGCCTGGATTGTGTAGCTCAACCGTTATATGATAGTACCCATGGGCTATATGGACCCCAGCTCTCACCCCCTGGTTTGGCCCCAGTGTGTGTAGTCACACGAACTGGAGAATAATCTCATATATATGCACATGAGGGACTCAAACCTCCCAACATATACCAAGGTGACATAAGAACCCAATCATATAATGATTTACGGAGGACTCGAACCTCCCTAATTATGAAATAAAAATAATGGGGACTTGAACCTCCCTGGTCATATTGACCACCACATCGGGAAATGCGGTTTGTAGTATCGATCACTCAAACCTCCACTTTCATAACTCATCTACACAACCCTCATTAGAGCCTAATTAAAATATTTATCACACAATCCCATTAAATGAACCAAAAAACATATTTAGGCATACATTGTAACACATCATGCCCAAAACAATTTCCATCAACTTAGGGAGAACAACTCCACTTTGTTCATTAATACACGGTATAAGACATTGACTCCCTTTGTTCATTAAAATATACCATTGTATTTCAAATATCTCTTTATATCATGCAATAGTTCAAGATGGGCTAACTTTTAAAAATTCCCACAGTTCTCATAACTAGAACAAATTTCATATTATTGGGTTGAGGTCATAGCCACTTCAAATGTGACAAGTTTGGGACAATCACAATTCCCTAGTTCATTCACCATACCCACGTACCCACAAGTTCAAAACCATATTTAAAACATGGAAATCATATATAGACCATGAGAAACATTGTACAATTCATAAACATTCAAAACCCCCAAACCCTTGTTTCAAAACCATCACAACAATCTTATGAACAATACTTTAAATCACATGATTTTACAAGATTAACATTGAGGGAAGAGAAACATACCTTAAACACCACAAAATTTGGAGAGGAATCGACCCTTGATCCCTTAGATGACCAACTTGATGAAACTCTAACTTGACTTGCTTGAGGGAATTTAGAGAGACTTTTTGGGAGGGTTTAAGAGTTACTTAGATTGTTTCTGAGAGATAATGACACCCTAAAGAGGTTATAAGATGTGGGTTTCAATTTGGTTAAGAGGGGAAATGTATAGAATTCCCTTCACTTAAAATCTGAAAAAGTGCCTCATTTGATTACGAGTCAACCCCTTGACTCGTAACCTATCCTTATGACTCATCCCACGAGTTGTAACCAAGGTAAAACCACCAAGGCACCCTACACTGTTATCCTGATGATTCAATTGAACTAATCATAATGGGACCCTACAAATCGTAGGGTCCAGTTGTAATCAACACAGAACCCAATTTTGGACTTACACTGGACACTCTACGATTACACCTACCAACTCATAACATATCCTTACATCTCCTAGTGATTCACTTGTACTCAGAGCAGAATCAATCTACACACTTTTTGTCTTGGTTACAACTTGTCCCATTGACTTTTCAGGACACCCTACGACTCTAGGGGTCCGGTCATAACCATGGTAGTGAGCTCAAAGATCAAGGAGTTTTCAAGGGAAAAAATCCGAGGTGTTTCAATTCTCTCCAACTTGGATCATTCATTCTCGAATGATGGGATGAGGCAATTGGTAACTTGATTTGACTTCATATTTCTCTACTCTTACTTTAACAAACTCAAAAAAAATGATCCTAAGGAAATCACTCTTTCCTTTACCAAAAAGTCAGAAAACAAAGAATGGATACTTAGACTTCATGTCCTCTTTGGCTTCCCAAGTAGCCTCTTCAACTTTGTGGTTCCTCCATAGAACCTTTACTGAAGATATGTCCTTCATCCACAACCGGCGAATTGGCCGATCCAAAATTTCAATTGGGACATTCTCATATGATAAGGAATCCAAAATACCCACCTCCTCTATAGGAAGAACCATCGAAGGATCACCTACGCACTTTCTCAACATTGAAATAGGAAACACCAGATAAATGGAGCTCAAATTAGGAGGAAACTCCAACTCATATTCACCACTACCAACCCTCTTTAAGACCAAGTATGGGTCGACATACTGTGGTCTGAGCTTTTCCTTCTTCCCAAACCGCATTACTCTCTTCATGGAAGATACCTTAAAAAATACCCAATTGACAACCTTGAACTCTAACTCTCTATGCCTTACATCCGCATAGGAATTTTGGCGACCTTGGGAATCTTAAGGTCTATCCCGAATCACCTTCACCTTCTCCATCTCTTGGTGAACCAAATTCGGTCCAAGCATATTAGCCTCACCAACTTCGAACCATCCAATAGGAGATCTACTCCTCCTACCATAAAATGCCCAAATGGTGCCATCCCAATACTAGAGTGGTAGCTATTATTATACACAAACTCTATAAGTGGCAAATTATCAACCCAACTACTACCATTGTAAATCACGCAAGCCCAAAGCATATCTTCCAATGTCTAAATAGTTTTTTTTCTTGCCCATCCGACTGTGGGTGGAAAGTAGTACTAAGGCTCACCTTAGTTCCCAAACCTCTCGAAAATGAATAGCAAAAATACAATGAGAGATGAGTACCGCGATATGACATGATAAAAATAGGTGCCCCATTAAACTTCACAATTTATTGGAGGAACAACCTCGTATAATCCTCTGCTGAATAACTTGTCCTTACTGGAAAGAAGTGTGCAGACTTAGTCATCGTATACATGATAACCAAAATTGAATCAAGATATTTCTGAGACCATGGAAGAATAACAATGAAATCCATATAAATCACTTCCCACTTTCACACAGCCAGTTCAATCTCTTGAGTCAAGCCACCGAGCCTCAAGTGCTCAACCTTCACTTGTTGATACACTATGCATTTAGTCACAAAACTGGACACGTCTCACTTCTTATTGCTCCACTAATAAATCTCCTTAAGATCATGATACATCTTCATCAAATTGGGATGAATGACATAACGTGGCTTGTGAACCTCAGCCAAGATCCTCTGTCTCAACCTATCTAGCCTAGGAACACATAACCTGCCTTGGTACCTCAAGATACCATCACCATAAATCTCAAAAGATATAACCTTTTTCCACCCCACATCCTCCTTAATCTTAATTAAGACTGGATCCAGTACCTGTTTTTCCTTTATTTTAGCAATAAGGGATGACTTAGATACCTCTTGCACAAACACACCACCATCCTCAAAGTCCAAGAGATGAACTCCAAGGTTATACAAACGGTGAATATCATTCACCAATTCTCTCTTATCCTTGTCCACATGAGCTAGACTCCCTATGGATAACCTACTAAGAGCATCAACAACAACATTAGCTTTACTTGGATGATAATAAAGACTCATGTCATAGTCTTCAAGCAACTCAAGCCACCTCCCCTGCTTGTGATTCAACTCCTTCTAGGTGGACACATATTGTAGGCTCTTATGGTTAGAAAAAATATCCACATGGACTCCATACAAATAGTGACACCAAATCTTCAATGCGAACACCACAACCAATAACTCCAAGTCATGAGTCGAATAATTCTTCTCATGAACTTTAAAATGCCTAGAAGCATAGGTCGCTACCCTACTATGCTACATCAACAAAAAACTAAGTCCTACATGAGATGCATCACAATAGACAACAAAACCATCAGTATCCTTGGGTAAAGTCAGATGTGGGGCTGAAGTCAACTTATCTTTCAGCTTCTCAAAACTACCCTTACAAATGTCAGACCATAAAAACTCACCATCTTTTTGGTCAACTTAGTCAATGAGGCAGCTATAGTCGAGAAACTCTCCAAAAATATTCTATAGTAATCAGATAAACCCAAGAAGCTTCAAATATTGGTTGGAGTCATGGGCCTTGGTCACTTCTTAACAATTGCAACTTTCTGTGGATCCACCATAATCCCTTCGCCAGAAATGACATAACCCAGATAAGTAAAAACTTCCAGCCAGAACTTACACTTTAAAAACTTAGCATACAAATATTGATCTTTTAAGGTTTGCAACATAATACAGAGGTGATCGACATAATCCGCATCACTTTAGAAATACACCAGAATATCATCTATAAACACGATAACAAACAAATCTCGAAACTAATGGTTGACTCTATTTATTAAGTCCATGAATTTTACCAGGGCATTAGTCAAACCAAAAGACATGACTAAGAACTCATAATGACCATACTGGGTTTGGAAGGCAGTCCTCGGGATATCCACATCCCAAATCTTTAGCTGATGATAACCCAACCTAAGATCAATCTTAGGGAAATATCTAGCACCCTAACATTGGTTAAACAAATCATCCATTTGAGGAAAAAGGATACTTATTCTTCATGGTCACCTTATTTAACTGACGGTAATCAATGAATATTCAAACGAAACCATTCTTTTGATGCACGAACAAAATGGAAGCGCCCTATGAAGACACACTAAGATGGATAAAACCCTTGTTAAGAAGGTCTTTTAACTGCTCCTTAAGCTCATTTCAACTCAGCCAGAGCCATTTTATATGGAGGGATAGAGATAGAACGAGTGTCCGGAATAAGGTCAATCCCAAAATAAATATCTCTATTGAGAGGTACACTAGAAAGATCATCAGGAAAAACCTTGGAGAAATTTTTAACCATAGGAACGAATTGGAAGAAAGGACCCTTCGAGCTAGAATCTTTAACACAGACCTAATGATAAAGACATCCCTTGGAAATCAATTTTTGGGCTCTAAGATATGATATGAACCTTCCCTTAGGAACTAGAGAACCCCCAACCCACTCAATGACTGGCTCATTAGGGAATTTAAATATGACCTTATGGGTTCAACAATCTAAGGTGGCATAGCAAGAGTGCAATTAGTCTATCCTTAATGTGACATCAAAATCAATCATGTCGAACTCTACCAAATCTACTAAAGTTTCTCTACCACCAACAGATACCACACAACCACTATAGACTCTTTACCAACCACAGAGTTACCCACCTAGGTAGAAATAGAAAAGGGGTCAGGGTACACTCAAGACTGAAACCAAAATGCACAGCCATAAATAGGGTTACATAAAAAAGAGTAGACCTTGGATCAAGGAAGAAATACACACCATGAGAGAATCATAACATACCAATGACGACATGAGGGGATGCCTCAGAGTCTTGGCAGGTAGAAAGAGCATACAAACGATTTTGGCCAGTGCTAGTCTTAGAAGCAAAAGTAGCATACTTTGGTATAGGACCTGATGAAGTGGAAAAAGGAATCTTATTTTCCCCTGAAGCAACTTTAGATGGACAACCTCTACAAGTGACCAATCTGACCATATTTAAAATACCTTTTCTCCCCTTCTTTAAAAAACCCACGATGCACCTATCTGCAGGATCTACAAGATAGAAATGATGGAGAGGACTAAGCCTCACCAGTTTGAGATTATGCACTCTGTACCCTAAACCTACTATCATACTAAGAATGATGGCCACCCGACGATTTTGGATAAGGAACACTAGTCGTAGAGTAGGAACCAGAACTCCCTCACTTCTTCTTAGATGCTTTCCACTATCTCTACCACTCTACTATTGACCTTCATCCTGATTTGAATATCTAAACTTCTTATTTTGCCTTTCCCCTATCTTTGATTATTTCTACTTCTCTTTCTCAACCTGCCGCATACACAATCAATCTGGAGATGTCCATCTCCTATTTTAACAAGGCATCATTACTTTACAGAATAAAATCACAGGAAAACCAAAAAGTAAATTTTCTCATTCAGGCCCTCATGCTAGTCATTAACTTAGGAGCATATCGGGACAACTGATGGAATTTCATGGCATACTATTAAATCGTCATCCTACCTTGCTTCAGATTAACAAACTCTTTTGATTTCGCCTTCCTCATATCCTAAGAAAAGAAAAAGTCTAGAAAATCACTATAGAAATCATCCCACAATACAGATTCAACATCGTCTCCCTAGACCATTCCTATTCCTCATACTATTGGTATGCTACATCCTTCAACTAATAGGCTGTAAATCCCACACCATCTATATTAGTAGCATGCATAACCCTAAAGATCTTCTCCATCTCATCAATAAAACCTTAAGGATCTTTCTCAACCTTAACACCAATAAATGTTAGAGGATTCAACCTCATAAACTGGACAACCCTTATGTTCTCAAAAGATGGAGTAACAAAAGCTATAAACTCAGAATGAGAAGCTACCAACTGAGTCAACATAAGAATGGACTGACAAAATTTCACATTAGACACATCAACTTGAGGAGCTTAAGGAGGACTAGAAGGGACTGGTGAAACTCCACAAGGACAATCAGGAACTAGACTCCTAGACTGGGTCTGTACCTTATAAGTAGGGCGTGTTCCATCAATATTATCCTCAAGTGGGACATAGGAGTTTCCATGAGATTTATATCGTCTGGGAGGCATAATCTGAAAAGCAAAAAAATAGGAATTAGAGAGACTCAAGACCTTAGACTCTATAACTTGAAATAGAACAAGAAGAAATAAAAGCATTCCTAAATATTGCGTATCCTGTCCCTTATAAGTATGGTGCGCTACACACCCATAAACGAGACATTACTTGACACGTGTAATACCCCATAAAATCCATAGCTTAACTCAGTACTTTAAGCTTGTTAAGGGGTCCCAGACTTAGAAAATATTAGTTAAGTATTCATACTTAGTGTTATTTTAGCCTCCGTAAGTTAACAACTCTATTTTGCAACCTTTATGACCTTAAAATAATAATTTTTAGGTTGAAACAAGATCAGGAATGTTAGTGGGTGTTCCCATACAAGTTTTGGATTTTTGGACTTCGTTTGGATCATATTTGAAAGCTCAAACTAGTGGATCAACGCGATCTCGACACGCCGCGTCGCCCATCGTGTTGATGAATATTTTCCTCCAGCTCAAAGTGCAAATTCTAGTGAACCGATGCAGACTCAACATGGCACGTTGTCCATCGCTTCGATGCCAATGATGCGGCGCATTGGTTTGTGCGTCGCTTGGTCAGTGTTCAGTCATTAAAAAGCCACATCCTCAGGGGTAATTGAATTTTTTTTTGACGTCTATCAGTCCTAAAACAAAAAATTAAACCCTTCTAAGATAAAAAAAACTATGCATTCTTCACAAGTTTCTCTCAAGAACAAACCCTAGGAGATTTCAAATTCAATTCAAGGCTCAAGAACTTACCATCAATCCTTCAGAATTTGATTGTTAAGGTATGTGAAGTGTTCATCCAAGGGTTCCTTATACCCTTGGAGTCCAAGAAACTATTTTAAAAGTTCAAGTGTATTGATTTCATGAATTCCATGTTGGGTTTGATTATATTCGTGATGATAATGATTAATTGGGGTTCTAAATCTATGTTTCACTACAAGTTTCATATGGAGTTAATTGATATATGTGTAGTATCATGTGAATTCATGTTAAACCCTTGAATATGTGAAATTGGAATTGAAGTTGTGATGCCTACATGTTGTTTAGTATTATATGCATAGATTGTGTTCTCCAAGTGCTTGATAAATTGCTCATGTGAACTAAAAAGGGGGAAATCATGTCATGCTAGCTTATATGCAAGTTATATCATGCAAGTGTTTGATAAAATATCCCTATGAATGAGTTATGAATAAGTGCACATGGTTATGCTTTTCAAGTCTATGCTATGATTTACTTTTGATGCTATCAAGTCTTGAGGGTATTTGATATAATATCCAAAAACTTAGCTATTTATCTAGAGCTACAGTAGTTACAGAATAGCCTCAGTAGTTCCACAAATAGTAGTACTCAGAAATTAGTCATAGTTCTAGTACAGTATACAGTTCAGACCTTAGTAAACTCAGTCAGTTAATAGATTTTTATTGCATTCAGTCAGTTAATAGAATTCATTAGTACTCCATTAATTAATAAAACTCAGTGGAATCAGTTCAGTTCAGTTAGATAGTACAATAAGTAACAGCTTAGTCAAGCCAAGTACAGACTAGAAATTAGTTTAGTGTCTATTCAGTTGAGAATAAGATTCAGAACCGAGCGAACCCAAGGATGGGGACATTCCTGTTAGCATAGGGTTTGACCCTTAGTAATAGTCCCTGTATTACACAACTACATAGCTAGCGTAGGTTGAGATATCTTCTTGCCAGACTAGGGTTGATATATCTCATATGAGTTTTCCTGCCAGCGAGGGTTGATGAAAGAGCTTCCTATCTAAGAGGGTTAACTCACATCTTGTCTTTACCTATGGCATGGTATTTACACCCTTCCAACTAGGGTTATAGGTTGGACCCCAATCTATTTAGAGAAGGGTATGTTGGTTGGATAACTACCTCCCACAGTTTTAATTTCAGATTTCGTCTTAGTATAGAACTCAATTTAGTTCTACAGATTCAGGACTGGCAGACACAGTCACCCAACTCAGTATAGAACTCAGTTCAGTTCTACAAAATTAGAACTATCAGAAATAGTCACTCAGTTATCAGTAATACATTATTAGTAAACTCATATATCAGTAAATTAATATTCAGAACTTAGTATTTTGTGTTATCGTAATCTCAGTTACAGTTTATGTATTCATGCATGTAACCTCATTCAATTATGTTCATGTTACTCAGTCAGTATTTGTTCATGCATATGAACCCATGCATATCAGCGTACCTCACTTAGCATACCAGTACATCCAAAGTACTAACACATACTTTTCTTTTGGACTATGATGTTTTATATTGTAGGTTCAGATGCACGGGCTCCTGATCATACTTAGAAGTTCAAATTTCTAGTAGTCAGAGTTAGTGGTGAATCCTCATAGTTTGAGGACATGATTTTTATTTCAGTATCTCAGTTAATTTCAGTAGTCGAAGTTAGTTGGGGACTTGTCCCATAAACTCCATGTTCAGACAGTAGAGGTTTCTCAGATTAGAGTATTTTCAGAAAAATGTTCAGTTTCAGTATTTATTTTAGATTAGAACCTTATGGTAACTTTCCATATAATTTTTAGATAATTACAGTATTACTATTCAGTTATTGTAGCCAGTACTAGTCATGGGTTATCTTGTGGTCTTTTGGGATTATGAGCACCGTGTAGCATCCGGTGTACAGAATCGAGGCATTACAAACTTTGTATCAGAGACTAAGGTTTAAAAAAGACACAGAAAGTCTGAAAACCACGTCTAGTAGAGTCTTGTGCATGGGTGTATTATGCGCCACACTTATGAACAAGAAGTTATGAGGTGTTTTAGGAAAAGTTTCCCTTTCTTCAGTATTCATATCATGCGGGTGAGCATGAGCTCAAGTTAAAATCTCATTCTAGTTCATGTCTTCCTAATGCTTCTAGAACATGCCTTCCAGAGAAGCTAACAAGAGAAGTAATGAAAATTAGCCAGCCCCTCTGCCCATTTAGGTAGATCCCGTAAATGAGCATGTCTCCCACTCTAAATTTAGAGCTGCTTTCACTGCCTTAGCTTATTCAGTAGCTACTCAAAACAATTAGCTGGCTATTATCCTACCAAGGATTATGGCTCATACTCCATAGAGTGAGGATAAGAGGCATAGGAAAGAGAGGAGAAAGAATAAGAGGGCTAAAATATCTAGGCTAAGAAGTGGACGAATAAATCCTCTTTGCTAGAAGTACAAAAAAACCACAAGAGTATCTATAGAGCTAGTAGTGATGTGTGTTTCATAAGTGGCAAGCCAGGCCATAGATTCAGAGATTATCCTCAAGTGGTTTCGCAGAGTCAACATAATCACCCCCCTGTTCAGACCGATCGCCCGAATCAGCAGGGTGCCTCTTCTAGTGCAACCTATGGGTAATGACCAAACAGTATTTATGCACTTCAGTCCCAACAGGATCAGGAAAGTTCTCCTAATGTGGTCACTGGTACATTACAAGTTTACCATTTACATGTTCATGCTTTGCTAGATCTAAGAGCTTTTTTGTCCTTTGTAACCCAATATATAGCTGTTGATTTTGGAGTCAGTCCCAAAATCCTTATAGAGTCTTTCTCAGTCTCTACCCCAGTGGGTTAATCTATCATAGCCCGATGGGTATATAGGAACCGTCCGGTTATGGTATCTCAGAACATCACTTCATCAGACTTAGTTGAATTAGAGATGACCAATTTTGATGTCATTCTCAGCATGGATTGGCTTCATTCTTGCTATGCCTTAGTCGACTGCAAAAACAGAGTTGTCTAGTATTAGTTTTGAAATAAACCCTTCCTAGAGTGGAGGGGTAGTACTTCAGCACTTAGGGGTCATTTTCTTTCCGAGCTAAGGGCAAAAAAAATGATATCTAAGGGGTGTATCTACCATGTCGTTTGAGTCCAAGACTTTAATTTAGAAACTCCTAATCTTGAATCATTGTCTATAGCATGTGAATTCCCAGATGTGTTTCCCAAAGATCTTTTCGGAGTTCCTCCTAAAAGGGAAATCGACTTCGAAATAGGCCTTCTTCCAGATACTCAGCCCATATGTATTTTGCCATACAGAATGGCACCTGCAAAACTCAAACAATTAAAAAAATAGTTGAAGGATCTCCTGGATAAGGAATTCATCAGACCCAGTGTGTCCTCGTGGGGTGCACTAGTTTTATTCATGCATAATAAAGACGGTTCTCTCAGAATGTGTATTGACTATCATCAGTTGAATAAAGTCACAGTCAAGAATAATTATCCCCTTCCTAGAATTGATGACTTGTTTGACCAACTTTAGGGGGCTAGTTACTTTTCTAAGATAGACCTCAGATCAAGCTATCATTAGCTCAGAGTTAGAGACGGTGACATTCCAAAGATAGTTTTCAGAACTCGGTATGGTCACTTCAAATTCTTAGTCATTTCATTTGGTCTTACCAATTCCCCAAAAGCTTTCATGGACTTGATGAACCGCGTGTTCAAGCAGTACTTGGACATATTTGTCATAGCCATCATCAATGACATTCTTGCCTATTCCCGTAGCAAGAATGATCACGCATATCATCTCATAATCGTATTCTAGACTCTCAAAACCCATCAGTTATCATGATGTTTGTTCATATCTTACATGTCAGCTTTATGATCATAGCTCATACTCATGAACATAGCAATCATGCACGCTTACAGTTCCTAGTATAAATAGTTCAAGTTCCCTCAGTGTTACGAATCATGTTCAGTGAATACAAAAATTCCAGACTTAGGCCATGCAGCTCATGACTCATGTACTCATGTCATTCTTTACAATATTTTAGTTCTTATGACTCATTCTATACCCATAATGATCAACTAAATTTAAATTATGTCACGCATATCCTCAGTTTAGGTCTCTTGGCGAATCTATGATGTTGACATTCTCTTCTCCAGGCCTCAGTTAGGTGTCAAATTTTGTATAACTTTCACTCATGCTTCAGGTCCTCATGTTTTAACCCTTCAGTGAACTCTTCTTATGAAATAAAGTAGTGATGAGCGATTTCTTAGATGGGAGAGAATAAATATTTTATGTTAAGAAAAGATTTTTTCATACTTGTGATACACAATGCTATAGTCATGAAGATAGTCTTGAATGTTAGATTTGTGTGTAGGTAAATTACTAGCAAAAAGTTGTATTTAGTTACTGAATGAGGGGGGATCAGGATTTTTCATGAGATGAGAAGTTGAGAAAATGCAGAGTGTGAGTGTCTATTCAGACCCTTAATTTATATCAGTCTCTGTCGCATAGTTTTCAGAACCTAACATTCAGTTCCAGTATGAGTCTCAGTTACAGTCTCAGTTATAGCCTCAATTACCATCTTAGTTACAGTCTCAGTCATAGTCCCAGTCCAACAATCAGATCAGTAACTAAGTTAAGTTTTAGATTTGCTTGACCATAACATATATTTATTAGTTATTCAGTTATCAGTATTTCAGTACCTCAGTTTACAGACTATTTTGAAATCATGTTATATGCTTGGTCTTGCATTCTCAAATAATATAGTCTTCACGTATTCATGCTCAGTACCTCATGTTGCTCATCATCCCCTACCTCATACATAAAATACTCTACAGTTTTAGTCCAGACTAAGTACAATTCAATCTTACATGATAAGTATTCAACTATCAGTCATTCAGTTAATCAGACAAGTTAGTGTGTTTATGTATTCGAGCTCAACGCCTATGTGAATATTTACCGTAGTCTCAGGTGAAGTCTCATAATGGGGTGGAGAGTATAGTTGAGAGAGTATTCGAGGAATATGTCTAAGCTTGAAAATTTGTAGTTGCAGTGCATAAGGCTTAGTCACTCTATCTTAGATAATGATTCGTAGGCCTCACCTCATATTACAAAATTTTAGCTAGGATGTGATTTTTTATTCAGATGTTTTATTCAGCCCATGCCAAGATTCCTTGCTCCCTAAAGTCACTAGAACTCTATAGAAAGAGTGTAAATAAAATGCTCCAATCGAGTATTAGTTTTCAGCATGAGTTAGTCCGTAAGCTAATAATTTAATTTAGTAGCCAGGTAGATAAGTTTTTATGATTTGGTTTCCCATCTTTCCATCTAGTCGCACTATTCAAAGCCTTATGAATGTAACTATTCCAAGATGGAGCAACCAAGTAGTTGAGTGTTCAACTCAATTTATGTATCATGTCCCAATTTCAGATCCCACATATTCATTCACGACTCAGTTTGAAGGTGCCCTATACATCATCCCAACTTTTCCTTAGTATCTCAACCAAGTCAGCATTCTTCAAGGGACATAATCACCCAAGGGGGAGATGCACCATAACCCCTGAGCTTTCATGTCCTAAACCTCCCAGTTTTTCTTCACTTAACTAATCCAGTTTGGAATAATGGCTACTCATGAGTGGACCCTCAAGTTCCAATTTCATCCATAAGCCATGTATTCAAAGGGATCAGTTTAGTTCACAATATTCAGTTCATGTATCATATTTCAGGCTCAGTTATGTCTTATGTTCCCATTCATACGTGTTCAATAACCGATCTTGAGTTGAGATCGGTGATTTTGTGTTCGTGAAAATCTATCCCACGAAAGTAGTGAAGAGGTTCAGTAAGAAGGGAAAATATCAATCCTCGATATGTCGGTCCTTATCGAATTCTTATCCATTTCAGAAAGGTAGCTTACGATCTTGAGTTGCCTTCAAATCTAGGTTCATTCCATCCAATATTTTATGCCTCCTTGCTAAAAAAGTGCATAGGTGACCCAACAATTGTAGTCCCTATAGAGGGCATAGATATTCAGAACAGTCTCTCTTGCGAATAGGTTTGATTCAAAATCCTTGACTAATCAGATTTACAGACTGAGGAACAAAGAAGTCCCTCCAGTTAAAGTTCTTTGGCGGAATCAGTCCGTTGAGGGAGCTACTTTGGAAGCAAAAGCAGACATGCAGACCAAGTATCCTCATCTCTTCTCTGCAAATTCAGAATCAGCCCAAGGTAACAGTTTTCCCTTGAACTTACTCAGTTCCATACTCAGATTTCCCTTTGATAGATTCAGTATCAGTTACCATTGCATTTTTAGTTATGTATTCATGCATCAGATATGTATGTTTAGCATGAGAAACTCAACTTATCAGTAATTCCAGTCATGCATTCATGAATCATGTTCAGCCAAGTACTCATGCATCAGATATGCATGTTCAGTATGAAATTTTAGCATATCAATAGTGTCAGTCATGAAATCAAGTTGCAGTTATGCATGTCCAGTAAATAAGTTCAGTCAGTTAGTATTCCTAGCCTCGTTATTCCTATTCGAGGAAGAATGTTCCCAAGGGGGAGATATTGTAAGACCCCATAAAATCCTTAGCTTAACTCAGTCTTTTAAGCTTGTTAAGGGGTCCCAGACTTAGAAAATTTATGCTAAGTTTTCATACTTAGTGTTATTTTATCCTTCATAAGTTAGCAACTCTATTTTTGACCTTTATGACCTTAAAGTAATAATTTTTAGGTTGAATTATGATCATGAATGCCAGTGGGTGTTCTCGGATAAGTTTCAAATTTTTTGGACTTCGTTTGGATCACATTTGAAAGCTCAAACCAGTGGATCGACATAATCTCGATGCGCCGCATCGCCCATCGCGTTGATGAATATTTTTCTCCAGCTCCTAGTGCAAATTCCAGTGAACCAATACAGACTCGACGCGGAGCATTGGCCATCGCATCGATGCCAATGACACGTCACATCAATCTATGCGTTTCTAGGTAAGTTTTTAGTCATTAAAAATCCGCATCCTCAGGGGTAATTAGGTCTTTTTCCCATATCTATCAGACCCAAAACACAAAATTAAACCCTTCTAAGATCAAAAACTATTAATTCTTCACATGTTTCTCTCAAGAAAAAACCCTAGGAGATTTCAAATTCAATTCAAGGCTCAAGAATTTACCATCAATCTTTCAAAATTTAATTGTTAAGGTATGTGAAGTGTTGATCCAAGGATTCCTTCCACCCTGGAGTTGAATAAACTATTTTTAAACTTAAAGTGCATTGATCTCATGAATTCCATGTTGATTTTGATTATATTCGTGATGATAATGATTAATTGGGGTTCTAAATCCATGTTTCACTACAAGTTTCATGTGGAGTTAATTAATATATGTGTAGTATCATATGAATTCTTGTTAAACCCTTGAATGTGTTAAGTTGGAATTGAAGTTGTGATGCCTACATGTTATTTAGTATCATGTGCATAGATTGTGTTCTCCAAGTTCTTGATAAATTGTTCATGTGAACTAAAAAGGGGGAAATCATGTCATGCTAGATTATGTGCAAGTTATATCATGCAAATGTTTGATAAAATGTCCCTATGAATGAGTTATGAACAAGTGCACATGGTTATGCTTTTCAAGTCTATGCTATGATTTACTTTTCATGCTATCGAGTTCTGGGGGTATTCAATAGACAAAAACTTAGCTATTTATCTAGAGATACAATAGTTACGGAACAACCTCAGTAGTGTCACGAATAGTAGTACTTAGAAATCGGTCATAGTTCTAGTACAATATACAATTTAGACCGCAATAAACTCAGTCAGTTAATAGAATTCAGTAGTACTCTGTCAATTAACAGAACTTAGTGGACTCAGTTCAGTATAGTTAGACAGTACAATCAGTAACAGCTCAATCAAGCCTAGTACAGACTAGAAATCAGTTCAGTGTCTATTCAGTTGGGAGTAGGATGCATCACCGAGTGAACCCAGGGATGGGGGCATTCCTATCAGCATAGGGTTGACCCTTAGTCACATTCCCTGTGTTATAGCACTGCATATCCTACGTAGGTTGAGATATCTTCCTGCCAGACCAGGGTTAATATATCTTATATGAGTTTTCCTTCCAACGAGGGTTGATGAAAGATCTTCCTACCAAAGAGGGTTAACTCACAGTTTGTATTTACTCGGGGCACGATATTGACACCCTTCCAACTGGGGTTACAAGTTGAACCCTAATCCATTTGGAGAGGGGCATGTCTGTTAGATAACTACCTCCCCTAGTTTTATTTTCATATTCAGTCTCAGTATAGAACTCAGTTTAGTTCTACAGATTCAGGATTGCCAGACACAATCACCCATCTCAGTATAGAACTCATTTCAGTTCTACAGAATCAGGACTGTCCAAAGTAGTTACTCTGTTACTAGTAATGCAGTATCAGTAAACTCAGATATCAGTAAATCAGTATTCAGAACTCAGTATCCAGTGTTATCATGATCTCAGTTACAGTTTACGTATTCATGCATGTACCCTCATTCAATTATGTTCATGTTACTCAGTCAGTATTTGTTCATGTATATGAACCCATGTATATTAGCCTACCTCACTTAGCATACCAGTACATTCAAAGTACTGGCACATACTTTTTTTTGTGCTATGATGTTTTATATCATAGGTTCAGACGCACGGGCTCCCGATCATACTTAGCAGTTCAGATTTTCAGCAGTCAGAGTTAGTGGTGAGTCCTCATAGTTCGAGGACATGATTTTTATTTTAGTATCTCAATTTATTTCAATAGTTAGAGTTAGTTGGGGACTTGTCCCATCAACTCCGTGTTCATACAGTAGTGGCTTCTCAGACTAGAGTATTTTCAAATAGATGTTCAGTTTCAGTATTTATTTTAGATTTGAACCTTATGGCAAGTTTCCACCTAATTTTTGCATAATTACATATTACTATTCAGTTATTGCTGCAGGTATAAGTCATGGGTTAGCTTGTGGTCCTTCGGGATTATGAGCACCGTGTACTATCTGGGGTATAGACTCGGGGTGTTACAATATGGCTTTATTTGACACCTAATGAAACCAAACATAGGCTCTGATACAACCCTTATCATGACTCAAACTAGGGTCTGGCCATGAAGGGTATCTCAAGTCCCATGTGGACCGGAGATCACCCCCTGCACCTAACTAAACCAAACGCACCACACCCCAAGGTCCGCTGAATTCTAAATGTATAACAATATAGTGTACAGTATTCTAAAAAGGTTTTAAATGCATGTCCATAACCAACCATCAATAACCAGCCAATCGACCGACCGACACCACCCAATAACCACAGTAGTCCAAACAAAGTCTTCTAAACTATGATCCAAAACTGAATATCAATAAAGTGCTGGGATATGCCACCGATAATAGACAATAACCAAATCCAATGGGATAGTCAAAATGTAAGGGAAACCATAATCATGAAATGGTGTCTTCCGAGGTATGGAAGCTCATCACTTCTATCTGACTCGCTAGCTGATCCCGAATCCAAGTCACTGAGCAGGAGTAGTAGTAGAATGACTAATCCTACATCGCATGGGTATGCAACATCTAAAAACGATTAGTGGGGTGAACCCTAGCATGTAACTCATGGCTAAAGATAACATAATGATATGATCAATAGTTTAAAATTATTCAAAAACCAATGCACCTAATCAAATGCATAAACATATATATATACATCTATATCATATACTAGGATAGGTAACAAGGCTTAACATGTATTTTAAAACTTTAGCTTGGATTGTGTAGATCAACCATCATATGATAGTACCAATGGGATACATGGGCCCTAGCTAACACCCCTGGCTGGTCCCCAGTGAGTGTAGACACACGAACTAGAGAATAATCTCATATATATGCACATGGGGGACTCTAACCTCCTAATATATACAAAGGTGACTTAAGAACCCGAACATATAATGATTTATGAGGGACTCGAACCTCCCTAATCAAAAAATAAAAATAAGGCCTAAAACCTCCCTATTCATTTTGACACCCGCATCGACAAATACGATTTCCAGTATCGGTCACTTGGACCTCCACTTTTATGACTCAGCTACACAACCCTCATTAGAGACCAATTAAAACCTTTATCACACAATCCCATTCAATGAACCACAATACGCATTTAGGTATACATTGTTGGTATCATTATACCAACTACACTTGTAAGGTAACATATCCTTCCCAAAATAATTTCCATTAACTTGGGGAGAACAACTCTCTTTGTTCATTAATACACGGTAGGAGACACCAACTCTCTTTATTTATTAAATGATGCCATTGTATTTCAAATATCCCTTTATATCATGCAATAGTTCAAGACTAGTTAAATTTTGCAAATTCACACAGTTCTCATAATTAGAATCATTTTCATATTATGGGGTTGGGGTCATAACCACTTCAAAAGTTAAAAGTTTGGGATAATCATAATTCCCTAGTTCATTCATCATACCCATGCATCCACAAGTTCAAAACCATATTTAAAACATGAAAATCATATATAGACCATGAGAAACATTGTTCACTTTATAAACATTCGAAAACCCCAAGCCCTTATTTAAAAGCCATCACAACAATCTCATGAACAATACTTTAAATACCATTCTTCTACAAAGTTAACAATGAGGGAATAGTAACATGACTTAAACACCAAGAAATTTTTAGAAGAATCGACCCCTGAGCCCTTAGATGACCAACATGATGAAACCCTAGCTTGACTTGCTTGAGGGAATTTATAGAGACTTTTTGGGAGCGTTTGAGAGTTACTTAGATTATTTCTAAGAGATAAAAACACCTTAAATAGGTTATAAGTCATTGGTTTCTATTTGGTTAAGAGGGTAAATGTCCAAAATTCCCTCAACTTAAAAGCTAAAAAAGTTTTGCCTTTGATTATGAGTCAACCCCTTGACTTGTAACCTCTTTTATGGCTCGTCACCCCAAGCCTTAACCAAGGAAGTACCTCCAAGTCACCCTATGGTATTATACTTATGACTAAATGGCACCACTCGTAATGAGGCCCTACGACTCATAGGGTCCAATCATAGTCAACACAAAACCCAATTTGGGACTTACGCTGGACACCCTACTTTATACATAAAAACTCGTAACATATCTTTACGGATCTTAGTGAGACACTCATACTCAAGAAAAATCAAGCCATAAACTTAATGGTTTGGTTATGACTTATGCCAATGACTCATCAGGACACCCTACGACTTCAGGGGTCCAGTTGTAACTAAGGCAGTGAGCTCAATACTCAAGGAATTTTCAAAGGCCAAAAAATTTGGGGTGTTTCAATAGCAGAGAAGGTATTAGTAGAATAGTAAAAAATCCTTGCTCGTTATTAATATCGTTGCTCACGGAAATTGTGACCTCTTGGGAGAATCAATGACTACATCAAATATACAGTGCTAGTACATCTGAGACATCATAATTGGTTAGTTGTAAATAGCCCCACCCTAGGGATATGGAATAAGGGGTTATCTAAGATCCAAACTGAGGTATTAATGGTGATTTTCTAATATTATAGAACAAAATATGATAAGATGAGATATAATGCAATAGAAACAAAGACAGGGAACGGGTTACCTACTATTAATGGTCAAAGCAAATTCTTTTATTCTGAATTCTTTAATTCAGAATCAATCAAATCTCCCCAAGTTGGATTTAAACCTATGACCAATCGGTTAACAATCAACCACTCTACCACTGACCACTGAGAAACAACATAATATTTGATCTCATAAAGTTCAATTCCCATTCTCAACCCATGACCAATATGAGTGAAGCTTCCTTTATAACTCCCAAAACTTCTTCGTAGTGGCTCCCTTACATGCATCATTTTAGAGGAACCTCAAAGTGGCTCTAGTTCATTATATTGCATCCATATCCCAATTACATTAATTTTATATCCCTTTGGTCTCATTGGCATAACATATGTCATTTCTAGTCTATCAGTTTCTATTTCTTTTCTATACATGGGAATTAAAAAATCATCATATAATAATCCAGACATTGCAATAGAAAATAAATAAGGGAGGTTTGTGATGATTCTTTAATATTTTCTACTAGGTAAACTATTATCCTTATGCATGAAGATAATCAATTCGATCATTGTAGTCGGACTCTATTATGGATTTCTGACTACATTTTCCATAGGGACCTTTTATCTCTTCCTTTTTTGAGCTCTAGTTATGGATTTCTATACATGTGCCTCTGCATCTTGCATTGGGGTAAACCTTATACAATAACTATCCTAGCTCTACCATATCACTTATTTTTTTTAGAACAATCATAAATACTATTTTGATAATGGATCTACTACCATAAATTCAAGGCGTAATTTCAATATTCAATGTGTATTCCGGAATAATCTCATTTTTCAATTACTCAACCATTTCATTTTACCAAGTTCAATGATAGCTAGATTAGTCAACATTTATCTCTTTCGATGCAATAACAAGATCTAATTTGTATCAAGTGGTTTTGTTGGTTGGTTAATTGGACAAATTTTATTCATGAAATGGCTTGGATTGGTATTAGTCTAGATACAACAAAATCATTCCATTAGATCGAATAAGTACATTCGATCTAATATGTACCTTATATTAGAATTAAGAAATTCTATGGCTCAGATCTTTAGTATTCTATTATTTATTACTTCTATCTACTCTTTAGGCAAAATACCATCCCCCATTCTTACTAAGAAACTAAAAGAAGACTAAAAAATAGAAGAACGAGAGGAAAGTAAGTAAGAAAGAGATATAGAAACTACATCCAAAATGAAGGGGACTAAACAGGAACAAGAGGGATCCATTAAAGAAGATCCTTATCTTTTTTCCTTCCCTTTTTGGAAGAAATGTGGGTTATGGGAAAATCGATAAAACGGGAAAAAATTGAGTTAATGGAAAGGACAAAATAAAGGATAAACTCCACTCTCAACTTACAGACACAAGCTATAAAAATATTACTTCTAGTAATTGTGAAAGTTAAGCTAAAAAAGATTCTTATCTAAATTTGATCCAAAAAGTAAAAAAAAGTATGTAATAAACTATTAAAAGATGGAAACATAAGCTAAATACAAGGAAATATAATAAGAGATGAGTCTGCACCTATATATTTGATACCTTCTCCTACAATGAAACTAATAAATTCAACCTCGTTGGGGTCATCCTATCAATTATTCTTCGATTAGAAAAATGAGAAAATTCAGTTAAGCCACTTATCCACCAACTAAGAATCTTGTATAAAAGAAATCTATGTAAGCACGATTATATGACCAATCATATATGCCATTTAGAATTTTGTCCCAAAGAATTCTCTTAGGACCCTTTTTAACAAAAAAATTAATCAACTCCAAAATTTTTAAAGCAGAATAAATGGGTTTACATAAAAATGATGCTATAAATATTCTGAAATATGCTATACTGACTGAAAGAACCACATCTTTTTAAAAATTCATTCCAATACATCGAATTATTCAACTTTTGATGCAAGAGATGTATAGATAGAGCTAACCATTTTGATAATATATCCAAATTTACTCCCTCTTGGTTGAAAGGAATTCCTATTGATCCAGAAAACAAAGTAAAGATTCCTAATACAAATATTGAGAATAGCATAGTATTGTCCAATTTATAAGGATAGGAATAAACCGCTTTATGCCCAAAATGAGCAAGTCATAAAATGTCATGTCATAATTCTTTCATTTTTATCAATTGAATATTTAGGTTTTGAAAAATAAGTACTTTCATTATTATTCATTGTTAATAAACAAGAGTTTTTCTTAATTTCATTTTTATCCCATAGAGATATTGAATACAAAGGAGTTTTGTGTTTTCCACCATAATTTTGAAAATGAATGTTTAAATACCCTTTAAAAGTAAGTAAATAGACTTGAAACATATAAAATGCAGTTAATCTTATTGTGGCCCAAGCTATCATTGTGAAAATTGGCGAATATAACAAACTATCATTAAGAATTTCATATTTGGACCAAAAACAAGCAAATGGTGGAATACTACAAAAAGAATAATAAAAATGTGATTTTGGTAATTGATACATGTTTTCTTAAAACTCCCATAAGACCTATATCTTGGCTTTTAGCTGGAGACAATCTCACAATATTTTCCATTAAATGAATAATTGATCCAGATCCTAAAAATAATAATTCTTTGGAATAAGCATGAGCAATCACATGAAATAAAACACTTCGATAAGATCCCATACCTAGAGCTAGCATCATATAACCCAATTGAGACATTGTAGAAGAGGCTAAATCGCTCTATATCTATTTTTGAGCAAGAGCTAACGTAGCTCTTAATAATACTGTTATTATTTCTATAATCGAGAAAAAATACATTAAGTAAGGTATAAATCTGAAAAGAGGAAGAAGCCGAGCTACAAGAAAAATTCCTGTCACTACCATAGTAGTTACTTGTATAAGAGCCAAAATAGCAGTAGGCCCCTCCATGGAATCATGTAACCATACATGAAGGGGGAATTAGGCGAATTTAGCAACTACGCCGACAAATAAGAGAACATTGCATAAAGTAACAAACAAAAACTTGACCTTATTATTATAATCAAGTTATTGAATATTTTGAATATATTCCTAAATTCAAAACTCCCTGTTATCCTATAAAAACCTAAAATTTCTAATAATAAACAAAAATCCCCAACAAAATTAGTTAAGGCTTTTTGACAAGCATATACCAAAATAGGTCGTGTAAACCAAAATCTTATTAATAAATAAGAACACAGACCAACCAAATATAAAATTGTATCAAATTCGAACTAGTAACTAATCCAAACTGAAAGTACTAAAAAAACTCATATACACAAAAAATCTCAAATAGCCTTGATAAATGAGGAATATAATTATTACTATAAATAAGAACCATAATCCCTATAGTGATTAATATTGACATAATAGAAGTAAGTAGATTAATCAAGTATCCAAAGTCTAAAAAAATAATTATTGATAATCTAAGACCATACATATTGATAAAAAGAACTTATATTTATTTGTTGAATAGAAAGGCAGATTGTAAAAATCATGACAATGCTTAACAATAAAACACATTGAAAAGCCCACAAACAACGAAATCTTTTTGTTGACATTGGAAAAACAATAAGTTCTACTCCTATTAACATAGGGACTGTAAGTGGAATGAAAGGTATGATCCACACATATTCATATATATTTTCCATAAAAAAAGTTTTGAATTCTTAATTAATTGTTTATGATTCACTGGATCTTACCACTTTTGAAAGGAGTCAATAAAAAGTAAAAATATGGACTAACTTAAACAAAATTATTAAAGCAAAATTTTTATTCTTACTTATTCTAATTCGTTGCGAAATACTTGAACTATTGAAATCAAGATGTAATCTCACCCCAATTAAAGCACTGATAAAAACAATTTCTATGTTAGATTGCTCTCTGGTGGAGATGAATTCCAAATCTATTTCATGTAGCTTGGAAAGGAAATTTTGAGTCGTGGGTACAGGACCCTTTATATGTAAGACTTATTGCTCATGTTATTTTGATTCCTTATTTTGGTCAACCGATCTTGGAAGCATTTATTCGAAAGAGTGCTCTTGGCCCAGAGAATATCGCTTATTCTGGTGTTTATTACTGGTGGTAATCGGTTTATGCACTAATCAAGATCATTATACTAGTACTCTTTTTCTATTAATTCTTTCTTCCATATCATTAATAGCAGGTCAGATACACCTACAACCAAAATGGAAATCAAGGGTTTCCTGGTTAAAAAATGTCAAATCTCATCTAAATCAACATTTGTCAGGACTTTTTGGTGTAAGTTCCTTGAATTGGATAGGACATTTAGTCTATGTTGCTATTCCTTCATCTATAGGGGAGTATGTTCGGTGGAATATTTTTTAGATATATTACCATATCCCTAAGGTTTAGACCCACATTTTGCAGTTTAATGGAATCTTTATGCTCAAAATATCGATCAAGTATCCATTTATTTGGTACCACCCAAGGTATGGAACTATCATTCTAACTCTTCTTAAGGGATTCCATCTACAAATGCAAAGCTTATGGTTGACTGATATTTCCCATCACCATTTATATATTGCATTTATTTTTCCTATTTCCTGATACACATAAAACTAATTTTGAGATTAGGCATATTATAAAAGATCTTTTAGATGCACATATTCCTCTGGGGGTGATTGGGGCATGGACATAATGGTCTTTATGATAAAATCAACAATTCGCTTCATTTTCAATTAGGCCTTTCTCTGGCTTCTTTAGAGGATATTACTTCTTTGGTAAATCAACACATGTACTCTTTACCTACTTATGCATTCATAGCACAGGACTTCACTACTCAAGATGCATTATATACTCACCACTAATATATCGTAGGATTCATCATGATAGGAGCTTTCACTCATGGAGCTATATTCTTTATTAGAGATTATAATCTGAAGCAAAATAACTATAATGTATTGGTAAGAATGTTAGATTATAAATAAGCTATCATATCTCATTTAAGCTGGGCCATCCTCTTTCTAAAATACCATACCCTGGGACTTTATGTTCAAAATGATGTTATACATGCCTTGGGAACTCCAAAGAAGCAAATCTTGATTGAACCTATATTTTTTCAATGGATACACTCTGCTAATGGTAAAGCATCATATGGGTTTGATGTATTTTATCTTTAACGAGTGGACCAACATTCAATGCGGGTTAAAGTATCTGGTTTCTAGGTTGGTTAAATATTGTTAATGAAAATAGTAATTCATTATTCTTAACAATATTTCCTAGAGACATTTTACTTCATCATGCTATTGCCCTTGGTATACACACAACTACATTGATCTTCATAAAAGGTATTTTAGATGCAGTGGTTCCAAGTTAATGTTAGATAAA
The DNA here is from genome assembly GCA_030864215.1 of Capsicum pubescens. Lineage (NCBI taxonomy): Eukaryota > Viridiplantae > Streptophyta > Magnoliopsida > Solanales > Solanaceae > Capsicum > Capsicum pubescens. The sequence continues at coordinate 96,438,498 of CM061549.1, read as the reverse complement.
AAGGATTTTGCTTATATTTTTTCATGTAATAGCCCAGGAAGAGGTGGTACTTATCATATTTTGGAATAGGACACATTTCATTTGGCAGTGTTTTGGATGTTAAATTGAAACACCCTAGTTTTTGTACCTTAGAAAAATTCCTGGAATTTTGGTCTCTGGACTAAATATGACTCAAATACGAGACTTATGTTAGGGTATAGATGGTATGGTCCAGTTGTATGTTGACCAATGTCGGCAGGTGAGATAGATTTTAGTTACTAGAATGGATAAAACTTAGGGGTACAAGTCGTATTGGTGGTTAGAGATTGTTTGGTTTCTTAACTTAATATTAGACTTTGTTACTTAGGTTGGATTTGAGTACGATTGTATTACCATGAGCCGTAAGATAAGGTACTTGTCATAGCTAGGACTCAGATGGTGGATAGCATTAAAATCTTCCTTGGGTTTAAATCTGTCAGGGGTATTGGTAAAATATATGGGTCATGTACTTTGGATACGGCTCGATTGGATAAGTCATATTCTGGATAGTGTTGGATACAAAGGTTAAGATTGGGATACAAGTGGAGGGTACCACTCGTATTGGAAGGGTACGACTCGTGAGGGTCAGTTGTACCCCTGTGATGGGATTTCGGTGCAACTTAAGTGTGGGTATTCTGGATATTTCTCCACTTATCCTAATAAGGTCCCATAACTTCTAACCTACTTGTGAGGTTATATACCCTATTATTCCATTCATTAATACTTAGAAACTCTTCTAAACACTTTATAATTCTCTCAAAAGATTTTGGGCAGGGGAAGCTAGGGTTTCAACTAGAGGATTGACTTAGGGCTTGTCTTGGTGATTTCATTACTTCATCATCTTGGTTTAAGTCACGCTATCTTACCTCATTGTTAATTCTATCTAAAGGCATGGTTTTTATAAATGTTTTCATGATTTCATTGATTTTATGATTTTGGTTTTCAAATATGAATTGGGGGTTTTGATATTAAATGGTTGGTTATGGTTTTCCATATTTTAATTATGCTTTTAGATGCATTAATGGTGGTTTTGGATAATTGAATTGAATGGTAATGGTTTAATAGTAATTGAAATTGATTTTGGTTATATTATTCCCCCAATGTGTTTGACAAAATGCTTAGAAAGACATGTTCATTACATTGATTACTTTTAATGGAACTCTTTCTTATTTTAAAACTTGGTAAAGGAATTATGCATGGTTTAAATGGTTTGGAATGGTAAATGTCTAATGGTTATGCTTGTGTGGAACATGGAATCCCCCAAGTGGTTTAACATAGTAAAGATAAGGGCACTTGAATATCCCATTAAACCTCTATATGGTTGGCTATTAAAAATACTTACAACTAAGGATTGGTATGATGATACCAATAATAATGGCCTTGGTTAATAATTGGTTCATGGTTTGGTTATTTGAGAAATTTTATTAATTGGGAATTAATTGTGGGATGTGCATCAAGGACATGGAAGGTGGAGGTCCTGGGCATATTTGCCGATGTGAGGTTGGTCTTGGTGACTGTGTGCATAATGTCACACTATATTTTGGGAGATGTCCTAGGTTTTCTTCCTTGGTCGTGCGACTACATGTACTGGGGCCTTTTTATTAGGGAGAGCTGAACCCATATAGCCCGTTAGTGGTTTAGGATGGCAAAACTACACAACCCAAGTAAAGGTTTTAAATACATTCTAAACTCGGTCCCCTTTTCCTAGCATGGTTATATATATGTATGGTTGTGTTCATATATATGTTTTTACTTGATTTTATAAATGTCATTATTTTATCCTTATCTTGAGATCATGCTAGCGTTCACTCGCTAACCCGTCTACTAGTGGCTGTACACCTACGCTATGCAGGAACTGGCCATTCTACTTCTCCTACATAGTGATTAACTCGGGGACAACACTTGGACTGAAGTGGTTAGCTTCCATCCTTTTTGGAAGGCTCCACTTTATGTTATGCACATTTTTAGATATTTTAGTTTATATTTGGATATTGGTTTCAGCTATGGTTGGGGGTATGTCACAACTAGATTTTATTACTCTTTTGGTTAGAGGGTTTGTGGTATTTCTATGGGTTGGAATGGATGGGATCAATATTGGTTTTATCCTGGCACTATCAGACATAATTTCTCACTATTTTATCATATTTCATTTTGGAATTAATTATATTATATTTTTGAACTTATTTGGTTATGGACTTTGGTATGGTTTTGTATGGTTGGATTGTTGGTATGAGATGGTTAGACTCAGTTGGGTCGGTCACGATTGTGATCTTATCATAGAGTCTTCACATGAATTGTTGCACTATCTTACTATATGCTAGAAATTCAGCCAACTCAGGGCAAGTAGCTTAAGGCTGGGTTAGGTAATAAGGGTAGTCTCCGGTCCCAGTCAGACTTGGGATACCTATTACGATAAGGACCTCAGTTGGGTCGTATCAAGTTGGTATCAAAGCCCAGGTTCATGGTCAATTAAGAGTCCCAATGTCGTGTAGAGTAGAGTTTTCCTTAGGGGTGTGTAGCGTTCCATACTCATAAGGGAGATACTACAAAATATTTAGGAATCTTTCACTTTTTTGCTATTCTTTTTTCAAGCTTGGTGTCTCAGTTCTGGAATCTTCTCTAATCCTTGTTTGTTCGTTTTTTATTAGATCATGCCTTGTAGAATTGGAAAACAAGAAAAAATTTCTATCCTTGAGGGTAAAATTGAAGTGGTGCATCCGACTTCTGGGGTTCATCTTCAATCTCACAGTCCTATCCCTGATAATTCTAGAGTTTCACTGGTTTCTACTAGTCCTCCTTAAGGCAAGGTGACTAATGTAGAATTCTATCAGTCTATTCATATTATTGCTCAAATGGTTACTACTCAGGCTGAGCGGTGTACGACTGGTGCTTTAACTACTGAGGTAACAAGGGTTTTCCAATTTATGAAGATGGATCCTCCCATTTTTTAGGAGTAAAGATGGATAAGTATCCATAAGGCTTCTTAGATGAAATGGAAAAGATATTTTAGGTGATGCATAAAGGATAAACTTGGTAGCATATTAGCTCAAAGAGGTTGCATATAAGTGGTATGAAGAGTGGGACAAGGATAGGAGTGATATGAAAGAATCAATCCTATGGGATACTTTTTTTAAGGACTTCTAAGGTTGGTTCTTTACCCAAGAGTTGAGGGAAGTAAATATGGAGGAGTTTGTGAATCTCAAGCAAGGGAGGATATCTATCAAGGAATACGCCTTGAAGTTTCACCAATTGTCTAGGTATGCTCCTAATTTAGTGTCTAATATATGGGTAAGAATGAAGAAGTTCACTTCTAGGTTGAATTGGTATTTGATTTTGGATAGCAAGACTGCCTTATTGAGTAAAGATATGGACATCTCTAGGTTAACTGTTCATATGCAACAAGTGGAGGATGAAAAGAGAAAGCAGGCGGAGTTTGAAGATAGGCAGGATAAGAGGAGTAGGTTTTTTGACCAGGAAGGTGCTCAGTCTCAGGGTAGTTAAGATAGTGGCAAGTGGTAGAAAAAAAGTGGGGGAGTTATGGTTCCTACTCTTTTGCTAGTGCTTCTTACCAGTCGGGAGACAAGCGTCATCATGGTGGTGATAATTTCTAGGCACAGAATGCCCAATCTCAGGTAAGTGGAGGTCAGCAAATTTTTTTATGCCCTCTTTGTCAATTCTATGGTCGTCCTCATCAGTATTATTATGATGAAGGAAGGGACAAATACTTCAAGTGTGGCTAGGTAGGCCATCGGTTCAGGGATTTTTTTATTAATAAGATTTCTACGGAGGTGAATAAGATTCCTGTGGATTCATCTTCTACTCCAACACCTAGTGGTATTGCATCTACTTCTGTTACTGCTCCTAGTTCTAGTGTTGGTCAAAATAGGTTGTATGCTTTGGCATCCCGACCGAAATCTAATGTATCACCTGATGTCATTACTAGTATGTTACAGCTTTTCTCCCGTGACGTATATTGTTTGCTTGACTTGGGATCCACTCTCTCCTATGTGACTCTTTATGTGGCAGTATTTTTGTTTTGATTCGAAAGTTCTTTCAGATCTTTTTTCTATTTCTATCCTAGCAGGTGACTCTGGTATTGATAAGAGAGTCTATAGGGGTATGTGGTATCTGTTGGTGGCATGAGGACCTTAGTGGATCGGTTTGAGTTAGGTATGGTGGAGTTTGATGTTATTCTGGGGATGGATTGGTTAAATTCTTGTTACGCATCGTTTGATTGTCAAACCCAAAGGGTTATCATTAGGTTCCCTGGTGAGCCAATTATAGATTGGGAGGGTGGTTCTTTAGATCCTAGAGGGAGATTTATTTCTTATCATAGAGCTCGGAGTTTAATCTTTAAAGGTTGTCTTTATCACTTGGTTTGGGTTAAAGCTTCTAACTCGGAAGGTACTTTTTCTAGTTAGTTTCAGTGGTTAATGAGTTTCAAGAGGTCTTTCTAGATGATCTTCCTGGTGCTCCTCTGGATAAGGAAATAGAGTTTGTTATTGACTTGGTTTCGGACACTCATCTAATTTCTATTTCTCTGTATAGAATAACTTCAACAAAGTTGAGAAAAGTCAAGGAGCAACTTAAGTATCTTCTGGATAAGGCTTTTATTTGTCCTAGTGTATCCCCATGGGATGCACCAGTGTTGTTTGTGCGTAAGAAGGATGGTTTCCTTTAGATGTGCATTGACTATAGGTAGTTGAACAAGGTGATGGTCAAGAACAAGTATCCTCTTCCAAGGATAGATAATTTGTTTGACTAGTTGCAGGGTGTCAAGTTTTTTTCTAAGATAGATCTTCTCTCTGGGTACCATCAGCTAAAAGTTAAAGAGGAGGATATCCATAAGACAGTTTTTCATACTCGATATAGGCACTTCAAATTTTTAGTGATGTCATCTGGGTTGACTAATGCTCTGGCGGCATTTATAGATCTGATAAATAGGGTTTTCATCAGTATTTGGATATCTTTGTTATTGTGTTTATTGATGACATTCTAGTTTATTCGAAGAGTGAGATGGATCATGCTAATCACCTCTATATGGTGTTGCAAACCTTAATGGAACAATAGTTGTATGCCAAGTTCTCCAAGTGTGAGTTTTTTTTGAATGCTCTAACTTTCTTGGGTCATATTATTTCTAGTGAGGGGATCATGGTGGATCCGCAAAAGGTTGTTGTAGTGAAAATATGGCCTAGACCCACGGCTCCATCCGATATTTAGAGCTTCTTAGGTTTAGCCGGGTATTATAGGTGGTTTATGGAAACCTTTTGATCGATAGCTGCTCCTTTGACTGAGTTAACTCAGAAGAGGGTCAAGTTTCTTGGTCATATACTTGTGAAGGGATTTTTGAGAAGTTGAAGGATCAGTTAACTTGGACTCCAATTTTGACTTAGCCGGAAGGCAATGATGGGTTCATGGTTTATTGTGATGCATCTCGGGTAGGTCTTGGTTGTGTTTTGATGTAGCATAGAAAGGTGATTTCCTATGCTTCTAGGCAGTTGAAAGCTTATGAGAGGTATTATCCTACTCATGATTTGGAGCTGTTGGCGATTTGTGTTTGCTTTAAAAATATGGCGTCATTATTTGTATGGTGTGCACGTGGATATCTTTTCGGATCATAAGAGTCTACAGTATGTGTTCACCTAGAGAGAGCTTAATCTCAGGCAGAAGAGATAGCTTGAGATTCTCAAAGACTATGATATGAGTCTTCACTATCACCCAAGTAAGGCTAATATGGTAGCTGATGCTCCTAGCAGGTTATCCATGTAAAGTTTATGCCATGTGGAGAAAGGAAAGCGAGAATTGGTAAAGGATATTCACCGTTTGGATAATCTTGGAGTTTGCCTCTTGGACTTCAAGGATGGTGGGGTTATAGTGCAAGAAGTGGTTCGATCGTCTCTTGGTACAGTGTTTAAAGAAAAGCAAGTGCTAGATCCTATTTTTATAAACATCAAGAGTAAAGTTGGTAGGAAAAAAGGTAGTGGTGTTTGAGATCGGTGGTGATGGTACGTTACGATACCAAGGGAGACTGTGTGTTCTTGATGTCGATGGTTTGCGACAAAAGATTTTGGATGAGGTGTATGAGTCACGCTATGTTGTTCATCCCATATCAACTATGATGCATCATGATATCAAGGAGATCTATTGGTGGAATATAAGGAAGAGGGATGTGTCTAATTTTGTGGCCAAGTGCATAGTGTATCAACAGGTGAAGGTTGAGCACATGAGGCCGGAGGGTTGTATCAAGAAATTAATTTGTCCGAGTGGAAATAGGAAGTGATCAATATGGACTTCATTACTGATATTCCTTGGTCTCAAAATCAATATGATTTGAATTAGGTCATCATGGATAGAATGACTAAGTTTGGCCACTTTTTACCAGTGCGGACTACCTTATCGATGGAGGATTATATAAATATGTATCTTCAAAATCTTGTGAAGTTTCATGGGGCACCTGTTTTAATTATTTCTGATCATGGAATGCATTTTACGTCTCTCTTCTGGTGATCTTTCCAGAAAGGGTTGGGGACTAAGGTTAGTCTGAGTACTGCTTTTCACCCGTAGACGGATGGGCAAGTGGAGAGAACTATTCAGACATAAGAGGATATACTTTGGGCTCGTGTGATTGATTATGGTGGCAACTGGGTTGAGCATCTACCTTTGGTGGAGTTTGCTTACAACAATAGCTATCATTCTAGTATTGGTATGGCCCTTTTTGAGGCATTGTATGGTAGGAGGTGTAGATCTCCTATTGGTTGGTTTGAGCTAGGTGAGGTACACATGTTTGATCCCAACTTTGTTTACCAAGCTATAGAGAAGGTGAGGGTGATTTGGGAGAGGCTTAAGGCTGCCCAAAGTCACCAAAAGTCCTATGCTGATGTTAGGCGTAGAGACTTGGAGTTTGAGGTTGGGGATATGGTTTTTCTCAAGGCATCACTTATGAAGGGGTAGTTTAGTTTGGTAATAAGGGGGAAGCTGAGTCCCCGATATATGGGTCCTTATGAGGTTTTGCAGATATTTGGTAATGTTTCTTATGATTTGGAGTTACCTTCTAGCTTGAGCATAGTTTATTCGGCCTTTTAAGTTTCCATATTGAGGAAGTACATTGGTGATCCTTCTTCAGTTGTTCCTTTGGAAGGATTGGGTATTTCAGATTCTTTATCTTATGATGAAGTCCTGGTTGAGATCTTGGATAGGCAGGTTCATCAGTTGCAGACCAAGAATGTGGCTTCGGTTAAGGTTCTTTGGTGGAACCATAAGGTGGAAGAAGCAACATGAGAAGCGGAGGAGGACATGAAGTCCAAATATCCCTATTTATTTTTTGCTCCTGGGATTCGTGCGGAAGGTATGTGTCTTCAACATATCTTTATTTTTAGAGTCGGATAAAGGAGAGATTAATATACTTGCCTCTTTATTTTTAAACTTTGTTAAAGATTGGAAATATGTTTGATAATGCAAATGACTCATGCGTGTGGTTACCCCTACCTTATTCGTCATTCGGGGACCAATGTTCCTAGTAGGGGATACTGAAATACCCTGGTTTCTATACCTTAGAATATTTCCTGGAATTTTGGTCTCTGGATCTAATACAACTCGAGGGTACAAGCCGTATATTGGGGTATGGATGGTAAGGTCCAGTCGTATCTTGACCAGTGTTGGTAAGTGGGATAGATTTTGGTTACTGAAATGGATATGACTTAGGCATATGAGTTATATTGGGGGTACGTATCATTTGGTTCCTTAAATTAATCTCAAACTTGGTTAATTAGGTTGGTTCTAAGTACGAGTGTCTCACCATAAGCCGTAAGCCAAGGTACGAGTCATACCCGAGACTCGTATATTGGACAGTGTCAAAATCTTTCTTGGGTTTAAATCTGCCAGGGGTACGGGTGAAAGATACATATCGTATGCCTTGTATACGACTTGGTTGGATGAGTCATACACTGGATAATGTTAGATCTAAAGGTTGAGTCTAGGATACGAGCGGAGGGTATCGCTCGTATTGGAAGGGTATGACTTGTGAGGGTCAGTCGTACCCCTGTGATGGGATTTTGGTGCAACTTAAGTGGGGGTATTCTGGATATTTCCCCACTTATCCTAATAATGTTCTGCAACTTCTAACCTACGTGGGAGGTTATTTACCCTATTATTCCATTCATTGACACTTAGAAACTCTTCTGAACACTCTATGATTCCTCAAAAGTTCTTGGGCAGGAGAAACTAGGGTTTCAACTAGAGGATTGATTTGGGGCTTGTCTTAGTGATTTCTTTCCATCATCATCTTGGTTTAAGGCATGTTCTCTTCCATCATTGTTGATTCTATCTAAAGGCATGATTGTTATGAATGTTTTCATGATTTCATTGATAGTATAATTTTGGTTTTCATATATGAATTGGGGTTTTTGATATTAAATGGTTGGTTATGGTTTTCCATGGTTTTAATTATGCTTTTATATGCATTAATGATGGTTTTGGATAATTGGATTGCATGGGAATGGTTTAATGGTAATTGGAATTGGTTTTGGTCATATTATGCCCCCAATCTGTTTGACAAAATGCTTATAAAAGTATGTTCATTGGATTGACTACTTTTAATGGAACTCTTGCGTGTTTTAAAACTTGGTAAAGGAATTATGCATGGTTTAAATGGATTTTAATAGTAAATAGTTAATGGTTTTGCTTATGGGGAACATGTAATCCCCAAGTGGTTTAATATGGTAAAGAGAAGGGCACTTGAAAGTCCCCTTAAACCTCTATATGGTTGGCTATGGAGAATACTTGCAAGTAAGGATGGGTATGACGATACCAATAATAATAGCCTTGGTTAATAATTGGTTAATGTTTTGGTTATTTGGAAAATGCTTTTAATTGGGCATTAATGGTGGGATGTGTATCAAAGTTGTGGAAGGTGGAGGTCTCAAGGAGACAAAAATTAGAAACTCATATTTGCTGATGTGAGGTTGGTCTTGGTGACCATGTGCATGATGTCACACTATATTTTGGGGGATGTACTAGTCATCCCAGATTTTCTTCCCTCGTCATGCGGATATATGCTCTGGTGCCCTTTTAGCAGGGGGAGCAGAACCCATATAGCCTGTGGCTAGTTTAGGACGGCAAAGCTACACAGCCCAGGTAAAGGTTTTAAAGTCTTGATAAACCCAATTCCTTTATATATATATATATATATTTGTATGGTTGTGTGCATATAGATATTTTTACTTATTTTATAAATGACATTATTTTATCCTTATCCTGAGATCATGCTAGTGTTCACCCGCTAACCCGTGTATTGGCGACTGTATACCCACGCTATGAAGGAACCGATCATTCTACTCCTCCTACATAGTGATTGACTCAGGGATAATATTTGGACTGAAGTGGTGAGTTTCCATCCATTCGGAAGGACCCATTTCATGATATGGATACTTTTAGACATTTTGGTTTATTTTTGGATATTGGTTTTGGCTATGTTTGGGGGCATATCCTAATTAGATTTTATTACTCTTTTGGTTAGAGGCTTTGTGGTACTTCTATAGGTTGGAATGGGCGGGATCGGTATTGGTGTTATCCTTGGCATTGGAATAAGCTTGAAGGTTGGCACCACCAGACATAATTTCTCATTGTTTCATCATATTTCATTTTGGGATTAATTATATTATGTTTTGGAACTTATTTGGTTATGCCCTGGTTTATAACCTTTGGTATGGTTGGATTGTTGGTATGGGATGGTTAGATTTAGTTGGCTTGGTCACGGTGGTGATCTTATCCCAGAGTCTTCACGTGAACTGTTGCACTATCTTACTACATGCTCAAAATTCAGCCAACTCAAGGTAGTCGGCTGGAGGTTGGGTTGGGTAACGGGGGTGGTCTCCGGTCCCATTCGGACATGGGATGCCCATTATGACAAGGCCCCCGATCGGGTGGCGTCATAAATACTTTTTGATGGGTTACTTTTTATTAGGCATTGGAAGAACATCACATTATGGCAGGGTAATGTTTCACAGTTTAATGAATCTTTCACTTATTTGATGGGATGGTTAAGGAATTATTTATGGTTAAATTCTTCACAACTTATCAATGAATATAACCCTTTTCGTATGAATAGTTTATCGATTTGGGCATAGATGTTCTTATTTGGACATCTTGTTTAGTCTACTAAATTTATGTTCTTAATTTCTTGGAGTTGATATTGGCAAGGATTGATTGAAACTTTATCATGGCTTATGAATGCACACCTTTGGCCAATTTGATTCGATGAATAAATAAATCAGTGGCCCTTTCCATTGTGCAAGAAAGATTTATTAGATTAGCTCGCTTTCCTGTAGGTTATATATTCACTTATACGGCTTTCTTGATTGCATCTACATTGGGCAAATTTGGTTAATTATTGTGTATATCCACAATAATCTCATTTCTTTTTATGGAGAGGGGGTCCACTTTCTTCTATCTCTATTTCTAGGATTTGACTTTTATCATGGATACTAATAGGAATTCAACCATCATGGTAAGTAAAAGTTTGATTTAGAGAGAGAAGAAGAGGCAAAAATTGGAACAGAAATATCATTTGATTCATCAAACCTCAAAAAAAGAAATAAGCATGGTTCTGTTGTTGAATGACAAATGTGAAACTTATAAAAAGTTACAAACCCAAGCACGAAATAGTGCACCTATATGCCTTCATCAGCGTTGTTTTTTACCAGAAGTCTGAGAGCTAGATATCAAGATTTTGGACTATCCGAACACATACTTCATGAAATTGTTCATGCATGTTTATTTCCAGGAGAAACAATATCAAGTTGGTAAGGATTAATGATTCTTTTTTATTTCTATGGTCGATGATCATAAAAGCCCCGTTACCATTCTGTATAAATCGGCTTCTATGGTCGATAATCATAGAAGCCCTTACCATTATGAATAAATGGGTTATTCTATTTGTATAAATAGGATGGAGGGGCATATTTGATCCTTGTTTATTTATTAATTATCAGTTCTTATCTTTAGCGTGGGGTAGAGCAGTTTGATAGATCGAATCTATGACCATTGCATTATAAATGTGATGCTCTAACCTCTGAGCTAACCAGGCCCACATCACATAAATCTTATATGCATTGTAATTGTCTAAACTATTGGAATTGGAATTATTAACTATTTAATATTATATTGAATATTCTATATTCTAGAGTATAAGGATTACTATACCGATCTAAAGTTTTGATTTATCACAATTATAATAACAATTCTAATACTAATATCATTAAATAGTGATTGTAAATATTGCTAATATTCATTTTATTTTCATTTTTAATTTGAATGGTAAATATTTTTTTTCATTCCTCTTTTTGGTATTTGAAAACTTTTTTACTATAGTTCTATATTTGATTCTATATCATATATATATCTCATTCTATATTTATTTAAAATTCAAATTATTTAATGGAATAGTTAGTTATAGTTAATGAGAGATTCTTGTGCTTTCAGGAGAAAGTGAAGATAAAAATAAGAATCAATCATTCATCTATTCCAAATTGAATGACAAAATAAAAGGAAGAGAGACATATAGATGCGGTCCAGATCCATCTTAAAACACCTTGGGTTTTTGGAACCTCCCAAAATCTCTCGTATTTTTGGTTTCTGGACATCATATGACTAGGGGGTATTAGTCGTATGATTAGGTACGATTGGTATGGTCTTTGTCGTATGTTAAATAGTTTTGGTTGGTGGGTTGGATTGGTTTCTAGTGTGGGTATAAGTCGTGTGGTGGATGATAGTTCATATGGTTTGGTTTTTCCATCACTCAATCTGAAACTTGGTAACTTAACTTATATCTGAGTACGAATGGCTCACCATGAGCCATAAGATAGGGTACGAGTCGTACCATTCACTCGCATAGTGGATAGTGTCCAAATCCTCTTTGATTTCCATTCTGTGGTGGGTATGGATTGTATGATCGGATACGACTTGGGTTGGATGGTCGTATGTTGGGTAGTGTTGGGGTCCAAGGGGAGGCCTAAGGAACAAGTGATTGGTACCATTCGTACAGTGGGGCATGACTGGTATGGGGTGTCCATACCCTCCTGCAGGATTTTTTCATACATTTAAGTGGGGGTAATCTAGACATTTCCTCAGTTAACCTCTTAAGGACCCATGACTTATAGCTCTTTTGGGATATCATTTACCCTAATATTCTAATCTTAAGAACTTAGAAACACTCTCAAAATTATCTCTATAGCTCTTGGGTAAATGATGGTGTAATACCCTGATCGATCTTTAAGCCTAAATCCATCTTTTGAGTGGATATGTACTAATTCCATAGTTATTGATGTTTATATCATGTTTCAATTCTCTAATTTCTACTTTTTGTCATGTAGAGCATTGAATAAGCTTTCCATCGATACCAATTTCATCGAAATTCGACATCGGACGAGGGAGTTATGATCGTTTTACTAAACGTTATCGGAATCGCCCAGGCCTGTCGATGGACCTGATAAACCACCAAGTCCTTGGTGGACCGTCAATTGTCCCATCAATCCAAGGCAGTGAACCCTCTTTTTAGCCATTGTGTGACGGCCAAAGTGGTGGACCGTCAAAAAGTTGATGGACCGTCAAGGGGTCCGTCAGGTCGAGGCAGAATGTTCCATTTTTGACCCCCGAGTGACGGACGATCTGGTGGACCTTCAGATTCCTAACGGACCGTTACTTCGACCATCACTCCGAGGTAGAACATCCCAGTTTTGGCACTCGAGTGACGGACGACTCGGTGGACCGTCAATCCCTAAGACGGACCGTCAGGTCGACCGTCACAGGCCCCAATCAATAATTTTTGAATTTTTCAAAAGGGCATCTTGGTCATTTCCTCCCGTTATGGTCTTATATATATATCCAAGTAGAGAAGAGCCATCCATTTTTCTCTCTAATCTCTTCCATGAAGCATCTAGAGAATTAGGGTTTCTCTTTTCCAAATAAAAAAAAATCTTCTTCCAAGAAATTCAAGAATCTCCCATAGATTTCACCAAGTTGTTCAAGAAGCAAGATCCCCCAAGTTAAAGGCATCAAGAATCTTAGCTTAAAAGTGCGAGAAAGAAGTTCCAAACAAGTCTCTCATTCTCAAATTTATAATCCAAGGTATGTGGGGTTTGAACAAGAATACTTCTTTCGTTCTTGTGCCCAAAGATTTAATTTCTATTATTTAAATCCATGATCTTGCAAAGTGGGTTTACACCCAAATTACTTTATTAATGATTTATGATATTTGAGCTAATCAAGATTGATATACATGATTATTTTATCATTTTATTCCTTAAATTGAGAACTTAAACCATGAGTTGAATATTGTTATTATGAGTTGATGATTTTTGAGTGATTTGAGATAAGAGTGATGATTTAAGCTTTTCTACGAGAAGTTTGATTATTGAATAAACATATATATTGATATTTGAGCTTGAGAGTCAAGAATGAGTTCTATGATGTTTTCTTGAAGTTTTTGATACACGAGTATTTTTACAACTTCCAAATTATGACTTGATATTTAATATTGTGAATTTCATGTTTCTATCATGAGCTGGTATTTCAAGTTCTTTCAAAACAGGTGTCAAGCTTTAAGCATCCTTATGAAAAACTGGATTATCGAGTATATTGATTCATGAGATTGAGTTTTTATAATGAGTCTTGATATTTCCTCAAAGTTATTGATGTTACCATGACTTAATGAATTGATACATCCTAATGTTGAGAAAGATTGTTTGATTTTGAGTCGAGTTAGGAATCCACAGTTGTATATGATTTACGGACGAGATATATATATTTATGTTTTGGTCTCTATTGTATACCCATGAATTGATATTGATTAAGGTAGATTTCCTAACACGTTCTGAGCTGAGTTTGGGAGGAGTATTTAGCACCGAGCGGAAAATTTGGTATTTTCCCCAAAACTACGTGCCACCGTAGGATTGATGTTGATAATTGTGGGCCAAAGGCCGAGTATGGGATTGTGATTGTGAAATTGAGGTTGTACTCCCTGGAAAGAGTACGATGCCCCCACCAATATGGGGATCTCTCCTTAAGAGGGAAAAACATTGGACTCTATGCGGCTCACATGGTGTAGTTATGTCAGTTATAAGAAACTCCCAAGTCCATAAGAGTTCAAGTTGCATGAGTTATCGAGTCACTCTAAGTCATGATTTAAAGAGTTTGAGTTGAGTATAATGATTTATGAGAAATATAATGCTTGCATTACTAATGATAAGTTTCAAGGAATATATTTCAATTAATTCAAGCAAAGAAAGTTGTTATCGTCAGCATGTATGAGTTTCGTAATCATTTATGATATTATTTATAATGTTTCATTGCACCCCCATATACTCAGTACATTCTTTAAAGTACTGACCCCCATATATTTCTATATGCTACAGTGCCTTATAATGTAGGTACAAGTTATAGCGCAGATACTGCATTCAGTCAGTTTGCAGCTTCCAGTCAGCAGGTAATAAGTCATTTTGATTCGAGGGCTTAAGTCAGTTCTACAGTTTGAGGAGTATCATATTTTCTTACTTTAGTTGTATTAAGATTGGGTAGTTTGGAGTCATGACCTATCTATATGAAGTCAGTACCAGTAGAGGCTTCATAGACAGCCAGTAGAAGTTGATGTATTCAGTTTCAGTTTCATTTGTAAAAGTAAAGTTGTAACCTTGTAAAGTTCATAATTGTATTGATCAAGTTCAGATAAGTTCTATGTTTTCGCTGATCTCATGTAGACTTGAGCATTTTATTCAGTTGCTTATGATTTATGCCAGTAGAAGGGTTAGCTTAGGGTCACTTATTCCCCTAAGCACCGTATGACATCTTGGGACCCAATTTCGGGGCGTTACAGAAGGCTAGGGTTCATTCAGATGATCAATTTTGGGCTTGTACGGGTGATTTATCTCCATCATATTCGTAATCTAAGTCAAGATACTTCTCCCTCATTGTTAGTTCCAACTAAAGGCATATTTTATGAATTGTTTTCATGGCATAATTGTTGTATGGTTTTGAGTTTTCAATCATATGTTGGGGGTTTTGGTTATAAATGCTTGGTTATGGTTTTTCCATGTTTTAGTTATGGATTTACATGCTTTAATGGTGGTTTGGACAATTGGTTGCATGGGAATGATTAATTGTTAATTGGTTTTGGTTTTGGAAACACTATGCCACCATATGTTTGATAAAATGCCTATGAGAATACTTTTACTATATTATTGGACTTTTAATGGAACTATTTCATGGTATAAGTTGGTAATGGAACCCTAAATGGAATAAATAGTTTAAATGGTTTGGAATGGTTAAATGGTAAGGTCTTGGTGGTAATGGTTATGGTTAATTAAATATTCCTTGTGGGGTACAAGGGAATCCCCTAAGTGAACCAAATTATATAACAGTTATTGGGTACACGGGACTCCCCCAAATCAACTTGATAATGAAACGTTTGGGTACAAAAGAATCCCTTAATCTTTAGAAGGTTGGCTAAGGAAATTGCTTGCAAGCTATAGTCGGTATAACAATACCACTACTTATAGCCTTGGTTAATAACAAATGGAATGGTGGTATTGGTTATGTAGTAATGGTTTTAGTTAGGCAAGAATGGCAGGGTGTGATAGCTAACCATGAAGGTGTGAGTCCAATGGACGAACACTAGAAACTTATGTTTGCCGGCATTAGGATTTGGTCATGATGACTAGACTCTGGGATAGGTCTATAACCGTGACCAACCAAAACAAGTCCAACTACCCAATACCAACTAACAACTATAACCAAACCAATATAAAAACTGAGCTCCTGTCCATAACATAACATAAAAGGATGGAACAATCATAAATTCAGTCAAATGATATCAACCCATTACTAAGGCCGACACCAATACTGATACCACCCATTCCAATCCATAGTAGTTTCACAAAGCCTCTGACAATTGAAAAACAATATCCGGTTGGGACATGCCCCCAACCTTAGCCAAAACCAATATCCATAAAATGACCAAAGTATGTAAAGACATCCATGAGGTGAAATAGAGCCTTCTGGAATAAGGAAACTCACCACTTCAATCCAATAGCTGATCCTGAATCCGATCACTAAGCAAGAGGAGTAAAATGGTTGGTTCCTACATCACATGGGGATATAGCCGCCCGAAGACGGGTTAGCGGGTGCACGGTAGCATGTACTCAAGATAAGGATAAAATAATGTCAACCTTTAGAACTAATTAAACCAACCATATTCATTCACAACCATATATATATATATATATATGAGAAAATACATAAAGACCCCCCTGATCATGTCCGAGTTTTTAAAAAAGATACTTAAACTTTACTTTCAACCTATTACCCCATGAATCTTACTTAAATCGTTGCAAATTCACCATTCTGACCCTCTGCGTGTATACACGCACAACAAGCATGTGAAAAGGCTCAAAATTGACTTTTTCTACCAATTAAAAGTTGTCACATGTAAATATTTTGATATATAATTTATCTTTTTTTAAAAAAAATAAATCAATATTTATTTATTTTTTAAAATTATTTCATAACCCCTCCCACCCACATTGTCTTCTTCCCCATTGTCTCCTTTTTCATCACCATAACTCAACACGAACATAAATTATACCAATAACAACATCAATTAGAGCAATAACAACAACATCATCATCACCATAACTCTATTTCTCCTTAATTCTCTCAATCATCACCATCACTCTACTCATATTTTACCATCACCATGTTTACTTTCTTCAATTTCAAGTTCTTATTTCAGTTTTTTTACATTTTGAACAATTTTATAAAATCCAATATATATTCTCTTAAGAAGAACTATAAAACTCCATTTTAATAGAGTTTTGATCTCATCATTAGACAATCAACAAACACAGTTATTATTAAAAGGATATATTAATTTCTCCAATTTCGTGTTTATGGCAAATTGATATATTAATTTCTCTAATTTTTGGAGAAATTTTGGATATATTAATCTTCCCAATCAAAAAGTGCTTATTTTTGGCAAATTGAAGCTACTGGATAGGGGGATGAGGGAGGGTGATGTTGGATGGAAAGAGGGTGGGGTGGGGTAGGGTGATAAATAAAATAAAAAAGGAAAACTTTATTCAAAAATATAAATAAAACATGAAATTAAATTATTTAACACATGGCAAAATCTGATTGGTGCGTGCATTCACTCTCTTTCTTGTGACTGAAATTCAGTGAAAAATGGTGTATTTGCAATGATTTAATTAAGATTCATGGGGTAATAGGTCGAAAGTAAAGTTTAGGTGTCTTTTTGAAAAACTCGAACAAGATCAGAGGGGACTTTATGTATTTTCTCTCTTTCTCTCTCTCTCTCTATATATATAATCATGTTGGAAAGAGGGAACCGTGTTTAGCATGTATTTAAAACTATTAACCTGGGTATGTGTAGCTTAACCATCCAACTAGGATTGGGGACCACCCTAATTACCTAACCCAACTTCCAAATATGTATACCCTGAGTCACATGAATTTCAAACGTATAACACGACAGCGTTGATTGTAATACCAGACTCTTGGATAGGTCTATAACCGTGACCAACCCAAACAAGTTCAACCATCTAATACCAACCAACAACCATAACTAAACCAATATAAGAACCGAGTTCCTATCTATAACATAATATAAAGGATGGAACAAATATAAATTCAGTCAAATGGTTTAATCCCATGTGGGGTCTGGGAGGTTATGATGTACACAGACCTTAACTCTTACTTCATAAGATAGAAAGTTTTTTTTTTGATAAATCATCTGAGGTTGTACAACATCATACCTAGTGTAACCCCAAGTGAGGTTGTACATAATCCAATATACATATATATATTCGTACCAGCGTGGTACCTGATAACTTTTCCTCTAAATTCTAGCTTCCCTATTTTCTATTTCCTTTATTATCTATATTGAGATTCGGTTGTAAGAAAGTTTTGAGTAATAAGAACTACAGTTTAAACTTAGATCAATATAATGCTACCATCTATGGAGTTTGTGACCAGATAAACTTAATTAGAGGTGATAAAATTTCTATGAGAATTTATTGGTGTCAGTCTTAGTAATTGGGCTAATATTATTTGACTGAATTTATGATTGTTCCATCCTTTTATGTTATGTTATGGACAGGAACTCGGTTTTTATATTGGTTTAGTTATTGTTGTTGTTTGGTATTAGGTGGTTGGACTTGTTTGGGTTGGTCACAGTTATATACCTATCCTAGAGTCTGGAATTAAAATCAACGTTATCATGTTATACATTAAGAATTCATTCGACTCAAGGTATGCATATTTGGAAGTTGGGTTGGGTAATAGGGGTGGTCCTCGATCCTGGTTGGACTTGGGATGCCCATTACGACAAGTCCCTAGTTCATGTAGTGTCACTTCTATAATGAATTTTGAGTGAATCCCCACTCAAATTTCATATGTAATGTAAGTAAATCCTCTCTTTTAAAAGTGAATCCTTCTAAATGACTTTCTGAAGCAAAGACTAGAAAATTAAAGAAAAAAAAAGATTCAATCTAGCTAGAAACTGAATTTTATGCTTTCAAGCTTAATTCATTCATTCTCTCTACGATCACTGAACTATTTGAATGGAATTCCTTCCTACGCGTACTTAATGCAAAAGTATCCAACTAACTACCCACTTCCACTCAACCTTTCTTTGCTGTGTGAGTAAGGTCTTAGACTATATGGGTATTCTGGGTTGGGCCATAATGAGTTAGTCGAAGGTTTAGACTAATCATAATCCATCACCATATTTCCCGTCTTCAATTGATGATTGGCTATTATATAAGTGTTCCCGTGGTAAAAAACTTTCCTAAACTCAACTTATGCACTTAGAAAGATCCTAATGACTTGAGTCTTTCTCTTCCTAAATAGCTGATAAGCGTGGGATATAGATTCAAAATAGATATGTGTGTGGTCTTCATGTACATCCACCTACAGGATGGTTGTGCCGATCTTATTTATTTTTGTATCCCCATCCTACTAGGGTCTGCCTCTTATTCCATATTTCTATACTAATCTAATTTTGATAAAGCTTCCAAAATCTTTTAATATATCACAATTATAGCCTTTTTGAGCGAGCCTTGAGGATCTCCTATAAACCCTCATGATGTGGTAAAGGAAGGATATTAGTGGAAATAGTGAGTGGAGATTCCCCTATTAAGATTTGGATGATGGAAGACCCTTACGTACAGTTCTAAGGGAAGGGATATCCCAACCCTAATATCATTATGCCTTTACAATGTTACTTGGTTCAACTCTATTTGTGATCTTTTCTCATATGTGGGACTTTTTATCTTCTTGGGTAGATAATCAATCATCTTTTATTTGGATAGTGAGTAGTTCTTATAATAATAAGTCAAGTCAATAATAATAGAACTGGAGCAGTGAAAGCCACTTGACTGGTTGGAGAGGTGCAAAAAGTCAGATGGCTTGGTAAGTAAGCAATTTGTTATGTGGTACCAATCAATCATGGAAATGTTTGTTTCTTGCATATTTTTCACCTTATATGTATGAAAGAATATGTTAATACTAAAACATGGAAGAATTAAAATCTTAGATCAAAAAACTATGTGTGGATGGTATGAACTGCCTAAATAAGAATTCTTCAACATCAAATAGATAGCTCAGATATTCATGACCAAGAAGTACTGGATTCTCTTTTGGATAGGCCCTTAAAGGAGAAGGAAGGTTGAAATGCCAATAAGCATCTATTATATTAAATTTACCTAATAGTACCTATTTTGGGAATGTCCAGTGCCAAAGTCACTAAATGGGTAAGTTATCAATCTCTTGACTATGTAATGTACTTTATCTGGTGGATTATGGGCAGGAATTTTATCAGATGTTTCTAATCTACCCTTGTGTGATTACTGTTAAGTGTATACTCAGGCGAGTGGGTTCAAGGCGGACAATTTTAAACCAAACTCCTCATTCATTAGATTGAGAACTCTTTTAGAAATTGTTAAAGCTTTCATAAAAGCTAGACTAAGCAATAGCATACCTCATATCAAGAGAGGAGCAAAAAGTCATATGTCTTAGTAATTAAGCAATTTGTTATGTGGGACCAATCAATCGTGGAAATGCTTGTTCCTTCCATACTTTGGACCTTAGATCCATGAAAGAATATGTTAATACTTAAACATGAAAAAATATAAATCTTAGATCAAAAAACTATGTGTGGATGGTATGAAATACCTAAATAAGAATTCTTAAACAACAAATAGCTAGTTCAGATATTCACGACCAAAAAAGTATTGGATTCTCTTTTGGATAGGCCCTTAAAGGAGAAGGAAGGTTGAAATGCCAATAAGAATCTATTATATTAAATTTACCCAATAGTCCCCATTTTGGGAACGTCCAGTGCCAAATTCACTAAATGAGTAAGTCATCAATCTCTTGACTATGTAATGTACTTTATCTACTGGATTACGGGCAGGAATTTTATCCAATGTTTTTAATCTACCCTTGTATGATTCCTGTTGAAGAAAATACTCAGGTGGGTGGGTTCAAGGCGGATGATTTTAAAGCGGACTCCCCATTCATTAGATATAGAACTCTTTTAGAAATTATTAAAGATTCCATAAAAGTTAGACTAAGCGATAGTGTACCTCATATTTTCTCCTCTAAATCAGGCTGTCTCATGCTAACCACTATAACTTAACCTATAAAGGTCCCTTGGCCAACTACAAGTCCAATAGAACCAAGCCCTATGGGCAATCTAGTAGTAATAACGGAAGTGGCAGAAATTAGTGGATTCATGATAAGTTCCTTGTACCAAATAAAGAAATGGTTAATGATACAATCAACAAATAAATTATGACTTAATTATTCCCTTGCCAGGACTCATCCAGAAGAAGTAACCTAAGCCCAAGAGTTAAGGATAACAAGATTTTCATTACCCAAAATTAAATACCCGCTAAGAATAATAAAACAGACGAAATTTGTTGAGAAGTGCAAAATTATATGGATATAATTCTCATTTTGCTTCTTGATTAATTGGATCATTTCTTTATGGATTCCTATCCCAAACTCTTCAAGATGTGTTTTTGAGTATTCCTTGATCATTTCATCCAAGAAAAGGAGCTATTCAGGGGCGACATTTAGTGCTTTCAAGGTAGTGGTTGACTTTCATGTGTCCGAGTATATTCCACTACCTTTCTTATAGTCTATGTCTTTACTTTCATTTTTGAGATAGAGTTTCCCTTGTATTTGGATATCTTATATAATTCTTTTGGATTTGAGTTGTATATCTCCATTTGGATATTTTTTGGTTAAGAGGTTAGGTTTCTCATGGTAGAGATTTTAGAATTTCTCATGGATAGCAGGGTAGGATGGTGCAGGCGATTTACAGAGTTTGGTTGGTGGATCTTCAGGTTCAGCACTTTAGGTGTTTTTATGAGCCAAGTTGTTCCTTCACCTGTTGAGTCATATCGTAGAGGTTTCTTTGCGAGTGATGAGATTGGCCATGCGACTAAGAACTGCCCCCATCGTGTGATTAGAGCCACTTTTATTTCAGCTGTGAGGGGTAAAGGTGCTATCATAGGTGCGACAGTAAATGGTAGTAGAGATCATGGTGGTAGTCATGGGACCACTCAGACAGTTGATAGTCGTGGGTAGTTCTATGCTATACAAGCCAGACCTAAGTCTGAGTCTTCAAATGTTGTGATCACATGTATCATTCCTATTTATTTCAAACTAACATTTGTATTATTTGATCCTAGATCGACTTTCTCCTATGTGTTTGTGTATTTACCTTTAAGTTTTGATTCTATTAGAGAGCCTTTTTATATGCTTATTCATATATCTACCTCGATTGATGATTCTTTTATGGTGGATCAGGTATACCGATCTTGTGTTGTGAGTTTTGCTGGGGGTGAAACCTTTGTAGATTTGCTTATATTAGATATGGTTGATTTCTATGTTATTTTTGGTATAGATCTGCTGGCTCCTTATTATGTTGTCCTAGATTGTTTTATTAAGACCGTGGCTTTAGCTTTGCTAGAGGTGTCAAGGATAGCCTGGAAGGGTGTTCTTTATTCGGATCCTAAAAGGATCATATCTTTTGTTTAGGCTCATAGATTGGTTGAGAGAGGATGTTTACCTTATTTGGCTCATATTTGTGATACTAGTATTAGTCCATCTCTTTTCTTGGATTCTGTTATTATTGTCCATGATTTTGTGGACGTGCTCCCTACTAATTTTTTTGGTATGCTTTCGAATCATGATATTGATTTTGCTATTGAAGTTTAGCCGAGAAACAATCCCATCTCTATTCCTCCTTATACGATGGCCCCAGTTGAGTTAAAGAAATTAAAGGACAAGTTGCAGGAGTTGTTGGATAATGGATTAATCTGACCTAGTGTATTACCTTGGGGTACACCTATTTTGTTTGTGAAGAATAAGGATGGTTCAACACAGATACGTATTGATTATCGACAGTTAAACAAGGTGACAGTAAAGAATAAGTATCTTCTTCCTTGTATTAATGCTTTATTTGATTAGTTTTAGGGTGTTTTGGTGTTTTCAAAGATTGATTTGAGGTCTGGCTATCACCAGTTAAGAATTAGAGCTTCAAGCAGTCTGTCAATGGCTTTTTGGACTTGATATGGTTACTATGAGTTCTTGGTCATATTCTTTAGGTTGACTAATGCCCTTGTCACGTTCATGGAGTTGATGAATTAGGTGTTTTGACTGTATCTTGATTTCTTTATTATTATATTTATAAATGATATCTTGGTTTATTCCAAGAGTGATATAGAGCTTGAGGAGCATTTGCAGATTGTGTTTCCTAGATTGAGAGATAAGAGGTTGTATACCAAGTTCTCCAAGTGTGAATTTTGGTTGGAGGTTATTTCTTTCTCAGGTCATGTGGTAAATAAAGAGGGTATTATAGTTGATCCAGCCAAGACTTCAGCGGTTCGTGATTGGGCTAAACCTACTACACCTACTGAGATTTACAGTTTTGTTGGCTTGGCAGGTTATTATCAGCATTTTGTTGAGGAATTTTCATCTAATCCATCTCTTTTCACTAAGTTGACTTAAAAGATGATTTCTTTAGAGTGGTCTAATGTGTGTAAGGTGAGCTTTCAAAATCTTAAGGATTTGTTGACTTTAACTCCTATCTTGACTTTTCCCAAGGAGGGCCTGGGTTTTACCTTTTTTGTGATGCTTCGAGTGTTGGAATAGGTGTTGTATTGATACAGGAGGGCAAGGTGATTTCTTATTCATCGCGTCAGTTAAAGTCCTATGAGAGGAATTATCCTACCCATGATTTAGAGTTGTGTGTAGTTGTGTTTGCTTTAAAGTTGTGGGGGCCACTACTTGTATGGAGTCTGTTGTAAGATCTTCTCAGCTCATCATAGCCTTTAGTACTTCTTCACCCAGTGAGTTCTTAATATAATGCAGTACCGTTGGCATGAGTTTCTTAAAGATTATGACTTGACCTTTTTCTATCGTCCAAACAAGGCTAATGTGGTTTTTGATGCCTTTAGTTGGAATTTAACTAGCGTGGGAAGCTTGGTACATCTTTTGACCCAGAAGAGGCCTTTAGCCTTAGAGTTTCAGTCTTTAGCTAACCAGATAGTTTTGTTTGATATTTTTACACCTAGGTATGTTTTGGAATTTATAAAGGCTAGATCTTCTTTGATGGAGTAGATTTGAGCTTATCAATTTGATAGCGCGGTATTGAGATCGATTTGAGACAAGGTATTGTGTAGTGAGGTTAAGGGAGCCTCACTGGATTCAGATGGTGTTTGGAGAATTGGGTTCCAAGTTTGTATGTCGAGATAAGGTGACTGGATCAGGTTGATCTTTGAAGAGGCCTACCATTCCAACTATTCCATCCCCCCAGAAGTGACCAAGATATATTATGATTTGATGCAAGATTACTGGTTGGTGGTATGAGGGAGGATGTAGTGGATTTTTTAGCTCATTTCCTTTGTTGTCAGTAGTTGAAGGCCGAGCATTTGATACCTAGAGGATTGCTTCAGAGGTTACCCATTCTCAAGTAGAAATAGGAGTGGATTATCATGGAGTTCTTAACCGAATTTCTTCACATTTCCCATGGATCTAATAGTATTTGAGTCATCATACATCGATTGACCGAGTTTGCACATTCTCTTACTATACAAGTCTCTTATAGAACTAAGAGACTAGCTTGTATCTATGTTCACGAGACTGTGCGACTTCAAGGTATGTCGGTGTCTATCATTTCATATCGAGGTTCTGTGTTCACTTTGAACTTTTGGAAGAATTTTCAAGATGAGTTGAGTACTCAAGTCGATCTTAGCACAGAGTTTCACCCCCAAATTGATGGTCAGTCAGAGTGGACTATCCAAGTTTTAGAGGATATTCTTCGTACTTATGTGATGGATTTTTGTGGCCAGAGGGAGAAATATTTAGCCTTAGCAGAGTTTGCATATAATAACAGTTACCATTCCAGTATTGATATGGCTTATTTTGAGCCTTTATAGGGTAGGTGTTGTTGCTCTTCATTAGGTTGGTTTGATGTTTCAGTGGTGAGACCTCGAGGTACAGACTTGTTTTGTGAGTCATTGTACAGAGTACGGATCATTCAGGATAGACTTAGAACAACTCAGAGTAGGCAGAAGTTCTATGCAGATTGTAGGATTTGTGCCTTGAGATTTGTTGTTAGTGATTGTGTTTTCCTTTGAGTTTATCCCATGAATGGTGTGATGAGGTTTGGGAAGAGGGGTAAGCTTAGCCCCAGGTATATTGTTCCATTTGAGATTCTTTGAACTATTGGTGATATGGCTCATGAGTTAGAATTGCCTCAAAATTTATCAATTGTTCATCCAGTTTTTCATGTTTCTATACTTTGTCATTATATTTTGGATGAGTCTCATGTAATTCTTTGGGAGTCAGTTCTACTTCACTGTTATATTTTGGATGAGTCTCATTCCATTCATTGAGAGTCAATTTAGTTAGATTAGTAGTTGTCTATTATTGAGGAGTCGTCTCCATTTTGGCAAGGGATGTTAGACGGTTATGTTCTTGAGCTATCCCTATTGGTAAGGTTCAATGGCAACATCTAACTATAGATGTGGGTACTTGTGAGGTCGATTTTTGATATGCGTAGTTCTTATCCCTAACTCTCTGTGGATTCCGGTATTTCTTTTTCCTTTTTTTGAGGACGAACTAGATTTTTAGAGGTGGATAATGTAACGACCTAAAATTTGATAAAATATGCAAAAAAAAATATTTTGTATGATCTAACTATTTTGCCCCTCCCCATAGTTGCATTGTGGTATTTCTTGAATGTCGGGTGATTGGCATGGTTTCCTATGTATTTTGGTATCAGTTTATGTGATATTGTTGTTTTTGGTGACTTGGAGAACTTTATTTTTGACTTTTGTGGTTATCTTTTGATCCATGTGATGGATGGCTGAACGGACTGTGTCAGCAGATTCGGAACATTGATGTTAGGGAGGTAACATGGTTGATGTGGTTTTATGGCTTTTAAATCTCATTTTAACCCTCGGTTTGGAAAAAATATGATTTTGTATCATGGGGATTGATTTTGTGAAAATGATATTTTTTTCAAAATTATGATATCGGTTATTGAGTTCGGAGCATCGAATTTAGTGTGGTTACATAGTTTATTTACGTATATCAAATTTAGAACAAAAATCGGGCACTCCGTTGAAGTCTATTTTGGACTTAGAAAATATGGTGCACCATGTTATTGGTGCAACCTGGATCACAAAGGGTAAAACTCATTTTAGGAATGTTTTTTATTCCTTATACACCTGGTAACCTGGTATGAGTATAAATAGACCCTTTTTTCTTGATTTTTTCTCATTTTTCATCGTGCCTCTTGAGACCTAAACCCTAAAATAGTGTGAGAGCTTGAAAGTGAAGCTTGTGGGTGCTTGGGAAGCTAGATTAACATCTATTTCATGATTCTCTAATAGATTTAAGGTGAAATTTCACCCTTTTCTTTATCAAATTTTGTGATGAATTTTTCAAAAAAAAACAACAACAAAACCTTAGTTCTTGATTTATCCCCAAATTCTAAACCTTTTCACTTGAATAGTGTTCTTAGTCCTATAATTACTAGTTTTTCCTCAATTTTATCTTCAAAACAACTTTGATTCTTGATTTTAAAATGGATATAAAAAAATTTACCCAGTAAAGCTCAAAAATGATTTTTTTCGATTTGAACCTTATTTTTTACTCTATTTGACTTGAGTTTTCAGCAATAGATTCCTAAAGGTATGGGGAACACGTTTTTAAAGTAAATTAACGATTTTTCCCTTCTTTTTTAAAAACCCATTTCGGGAATTTATCTTGACCTAAAACCAAAAGTAGGCAATACAGACATTGTTAGCCTTGTTTTGACGCATAGATTTTATATTTCTTGTTTTAGTTGATTTCAGGACCGTTCATGAGAAGTAGAGCTTTGTGGTTGAAGTGTTGCAGGTCGATTTCGGTCGTCGAGGTAGGTTATGGATTAACTCTTTCAGACTAGGCTGGTTAGTAAATATTGGTACAAAATACATGTGAAGGGTGCGAAGTAATCATGATAAATGACTATCTATATATTGTGCCCATGTTGGGGCCTAAATGTGATGTAATTGTTGAAATTGAGATATTATATGCAATATATAACCGTGTGGGGTCCTATATGTTGTTGATAGCCTAAAATACATGTGAGTAATTGTATTGTATTATTGAAAATGCCTTTTTGTGGTACTATTGGAGTATTGTAGTATATTCATACTTTTTGGCATATAAAAGGGGAAATTTATGGATAGGCAAAAATAATAAGTGGATATTGGCTCACGTGGTTATAGAAATATAACATTATGATTGATAGTGGAAATATATCATTATGGTTGGTTTTGGAAATACTCATTATGACTGGTTGTGAGCGTTATATCCTTATATCATACTCATTCATGAAGCATTGGTACCATCATGGAAACATCTGAGAAACACTGGCAACACCTTTTATAAAACCCTCCCAGAGAAATATGTTGGGAGGAGATATTGTGACACCTTATGAAAACCTCACGAGGGATGTGTCAAGAAAGAGATATGGATATATGGATCGTATATTGTTTGACGAACCACTCATGGGTTCCACATCGAGAGGCTTGCCTTCGTGGGTGTATGCGGAGGTTGTTTAGAGACATTGTGCATTATCATCATCATCAATGTTATCATCATCATCTTATACATTGAACTTACCTTATTGTGTTTATGTGGTCTTTGAATTTCCATATTGACTTATTATATCTTATTTGTGATATCTTTCATTAGTTGTACTTGATAATTTTCTATGTACATATTCTTCTTTGTCCTTACTTGTATGTGATATAATGTATACTTGTGCTCTACTTGGTTGTATTATTGCAATATGTGAGATATGTATATTAGAATTATTAGTGCAAGTGATATGGGTTACTGCTGTGGGATATTTTCTGATTGCATGTGACGTGCCTTTAGTATGTATTTTGTATAATTTATTTTTTTCTTTGCTCGGTCGGCCTATGATACCTACTGAGTACAAGTGGATCATACATATGCCTATGGTTCCCCTTTGATGAAAGTCCTAGTTCTAGTGCACCTCAACTTGGTTGATTCGGGTGACATTTGGTGCTTTCAAGGTAGTGGTTGACTTTCAGGTTCCCGGGTGTATTCTACTACCTTTCTTATAGACTCTGTCTTTAGTTTCATTTTTGAGATAGAGTTTCACTTGTGTTTGGATATCTTATGTAATTCTTTTGGATTTGAGTTGTACTAGATACTTTCTTTGATTGTTGACATCAGGTTTTGGAAATTATGGTTGTATTATTGATATTGTACTCTTCTACATTTATCATACATATATAGTAATGCTTCATCCTAGAAGCCTTACCTTGGAGGTATTTCTGTCTTTTTCCCTTGTGTATCAATTTGGGTGATATTCTTACTTGTCAAGGTTTATTGCAAGAGTGCTATCATGACCCTTGGATTTTAGGTCAGGAAAAATTGGTATTAGAGCAGCCAGATTTCTTTGGGCTCATTAGTATAAGAACAAGATGTCTAATTGAGTATTGTGGATCGGTACGTAGATGTACATATCTTTCTTTGAGATGCTATAGGATGTCTTTAGGAAACTTTACTCATTTATTCCTTATCATGCAAAGTTCTTTCATACCTTATGTTCTAAGTTGTGTTTCACTCCTTCGTAAAAAATGTTGATTAGATCTTGTGAGGTCAGGGATGTGGAGCTTGATTTTGGAGAGAGAATTTAGT
The DNA here is from genome assembly GCA_030864215.1 of Capsicum pubescens. Lineage (NCBI taxonomy): Eukaryota > Viridiplantae > Streptophyta > Magnoliopsida > Solanales > Solanaceae > Capsicum > Capsicum pubescens. The sequence goes on along the minus strand of CM061549.1, from coordinate 96,410,175 downwards.
CAAGAGTACAGGACTTGAGTTGTGGATGGACTTAAGGAAGTAGAAGGTCTTGTGGATCATCCCATTCCAGGAAGAGTGCTAGGGACTCTCCCCTGAGTCTTGTGTTGAGTAGGCTAAAGATGCGGGTTCTACTTCAATTTCTCAGAGTTCGTCTACCCTACTTTTATAGGGGTTGTTGGTGCATTTGCTGACCTACTTGGAGGGTTCTGCTTTAGCTATGTTGGATGCTCCTCCAGTTCTGAGTGTGGATACTCTTATTGCACGTGCTTCTATTTTGGGTACTCCTTACACCCTGAGTCCTATTCCTATTTCAGCGCTAATATTTGAGTATATTATTTTGAGTTTTGGAGTTCAGCCTTCATTTATGTTACCTCCTTAGATGGGATCGCAGCCTGCCAGATTTTGTATGCCTCTTCTTGTTATGAGTGTCATTATTTCTTTTTAGGATCAGAAGAGTTTTGAGAGGTTTACTCATTTGAGTCCTCCTAGATTTAGTGGTGGTGTGTATGAGGATGCCTATGAGTTCCTGATTGATTGCTAAGAGAAGTTACATAATTTGGGATCGCTTAAGTAACATGGGTTTTCGTATACTACCTATCAGCTGAGAGATGCTACTAGAGATTAGTGCATGTCACTGGTTAGTTTCAAACCTCTTGATTCTCTCAATATGACTTGGTATTAGTTTGCCGATGCATTTTTGGAGAGTTTTGCAGTTTTAAGGATCGGATGTGTAATGAGTTTGACCGCCTAAAGTAGGGCTCTATGACTATAGCAGAGTATAAGGCACGCTTTCATGCCTTGTCTAGATATTTTTATACTAGTATTTCCATCGATTCTGAGAAGATTCAAAAGTTATTAAAGGGTTTGGATGTCTCTCTTCAGTTGGTTACGTCTTAGATTGTTGTATTTGGAGTATCTTTTTGGAATATAGTGGATCATGCTAAGATGACTGAGGGTATTCTTTGGGCATCTCAGGGAGGCACCAAGAAAGTGCGCTGTTTTGGTGGGTTTTGAGGTCAGCTTTTTTGCGGTATAGATTTTAGAGGTTCTCATGGATGTCAGGGTAGGCTAGTGCAGGCGACTTGCAAAGTTTGGGTGGTGGATCTTCTGGTTCAGCAGTTCAAGGTGTTCATTCTAGTCCAGTGTACCTTTTTTCTATTGAGTCAGGACATAGAGGTTGCTTTTTGTAAGATGTGATTGACCATGTGGCCAAGGACTGCCCTCGCCGTGTGATTAGAGACACTTTTACTCTAGCTGTTAGGGGTAAGGCTGCTACATGAGGTGTGAGGGGCATAGGTAGTCGAACTCGTGGTGGTGGCCATTGTCCATTCAGGCAGTTGGTGTCCGTGGGAAATGCTATGCTATACCTACCAGACCTAAGGCAGAGGCTTCAAATACTGTGATCAACAGTATTGTCCCCATTTGGTTTAGACCTCTATCTATATTATTTTATCCCACATCAACTTTCTCCTATGTGTTTGTGTATTTTTTTGTTTTGAGTTTTAATTTTATTAGTGAGCCTCTTGCCATGCCTATACGTGTAACTACCCTGGTAGGTAATTATTTAGTGGTTGATCGGTGTTCCAATGTTGTGTTGTGACTTTGGCTGAATGTGAGACCTTGATAGATTTACTTGCATTAGATATGATTGATTTTGATGTTATTTTTTGTAAGGATTGGTTGGCTCTTTATCCTGTTGCCCTAGATTGCTTTGCTAGGATCGTGACTTTAGTTTCATTGGCTGTGTCGAGGATAGCATAGAAGGGTGCACTTTATTCGGGTTCTAAGAGGATCATACCTTATGTTCAGCTCATAGATTGGTGGAAAAGGGATGTTTATCTTGTTTGGCTCATATTCGCGATACTAGTATTGTTTCAATTTCTTCCTTGGATTCTATTCATGTAGTCTGTGAGTTTGTGGACGTGTTCCCTACTAATTTTCCTAGTATACCTCCGAGTTGTGATATTGATTTAGCCAATGATGTTGACCCGGGCACCAAGCCCATCTTTTTTCCTTCTAATTTGATGGCCCTAGCTGAGTTGAAGGAATTGAAGGACCAGTTGATGGAGTTGTTGAAAAAGGGATTTATCCAACCTAGTGTTTCACCTTAGGGTGTGCTTGTTTTGTTTGTGAAGAAGAAGGATGGGTCTATGTGGATGAGTATTGATTATCGGCAGTTGAACAAGGTGACAGTTAAGAATAAGTATCTTTTTCCTTGTATTAATGATTTATTTGATCAGCTTTAGGGTTTTGCGATATTTTTGAAGATTTACTTAAGGTCCAGTTATCACCAGTTGTGGATTAGAGCTTCAGACATTCTGAAGATGGCTTTTCGGACTTGATATAGTCACTATAAGTTCTTGGTCATGTGCTTTGGGTTGACTAATGCCCTTGCCGTATTTATGGAGTTGATAAACCAGGTGTTTTGACCGTATCTTGACTCTTTTATTATTGTATTTTTAGATGATATCTTGGTATATTCAAAGAGTGAAGTTGAGCATGAGGAGCATTTATAATTGTGCTTCAGAGATTGAGAGATGAGAGGATCATCTATATCCTTGGGTTATGTGGTGACTAAGGATTGTATTATGGTTTATCCAACCAAAATTGAAACCGTTTGTGATTGGGCTAGATCTACTACACCCACCGAGATTCAGAGTTTTATTGGCTTGGCAGGTTATTATCGGTGTTTTGTTAAGGGATTTTCATCCATTACAACTCCTTTGAATAAGTTCACTTAGAAGAAGATTTATTTTCTATTGTCTGATGCATGTGAGGCGATCTTTCAAAAGCTCAAGGATTTATTGCTTCAGCTCCAATATTTACTTTCCCTAAGGATGGCATGGGTTTCACCATATTTTTTTATGCTTTGGGTGTTGGATTGGGTGCTATGTTGATGCAGAAGGGCAAGGTGATCTCTTATGCATCTCATTAGTTGAAGCCCCATAAGAGGAATTATCCCACCCATAATTTGGAGTTATGCCTAGTTGTGATTGCTTTGAAGTTGTGGAGGCACTACTTGTATGGAGTCTGTCGTGATATATTCTCAGATCATCATAGTCTTCAGTAGTTCTTCACCCAGTGAGATATTAATATGAGGCAGCACCATTGGCTTGAGTTGCTTAAGGATTATGACTTGACCATTCTTTATCATCCGGGCATTTATAATAGATTGTGAATGCCTTGAGACGGAAGTCGACTAACATGGATATCTTGGAGCATCTTTTGACCCATAAGAGGCCTTTAACCTTAGAGGTTTAGTCTCTAGCTAACTAGATGGTTAGGCTTGATATTTTGAAACCTAGGCAAGTTTTGGAATTTATGAAGGCTAGGTTTTCTTTGATGGAGTAGATTTGAGATCATCAGTTTGATAGTGTGGGATTGAGATCGATTTAAGACAAGGTGTTGTGTGGTGAGTCTAAGGGAGCCTCACTTAATTCAGATGGCATTTGGAGAATTAGGTGCAAAGTTTGTATGTCGAGAGTGGGTGACTAGATCAGGTTGATCTTGGAAGAGGTCGATTGTTCTAGATATTCCATCCACCCAGGAGTGACCATGATATATCATAATTTGATGCAACATTACTGGTGGATGGTATGAGGGACGATATAGAACATTTTTTAGCTCGTTTCCTTTGCTATCAGTAGGTGAAAGATGAGCATTTGGGACCTGGAGGATTGCTTCAGATGTTACCCATTCTCGAGTAGAAATAGTAGCAATTTCCATGGATTTTGTGACCAGATTGCCTCACACTTCCCATGGATCTGATAGTGTTTGGGTCATCGTATATCGATTAACCAAGTCCACACATTTCCTTTCAATGTAAGTCTCTTACAGTAATGAGACGTTGACCCATATCTATATTCGCGAGAATTAGGAAACTTCATGGTGTGCCGGTGTCTATCATTTCAGATTGGGGTTCTGTGATCACTTCACACTTTTGAAAGACTTTTTAAGATGAGTTGGGTACTTGGGTTGATCTTAGCACATCATTTTATACCCAGATTGATGGTTAGAGCGGACTATCAGGGATTTAGAGAATATTCTCTGCACTTATGTGATGGATTTTGGTGGCCAGTGGGAGCAGTATGGCGTTAGAAGAGTTTGCATATAATAACAACTACTATTCTAGTATCGATATAGCTCTTTTTAAGGCTTTGTATGTAGGTATTCTCTCTCCAGTAGATTGGTTTGATGTTTAGAGGCGAGACCTCAAGATACAGACTTGCTACATTAGTGTTTGGACAGAGTTTGGATCATTCAAGATAGACTTAGAACAGTTCAGAGTAGACAGAAGTGCTATACAGATCATAGGCTATGTACCTTGAGATTTGATGTTGGTGATTATGTTTTCCTTCAAGTTTTACCCATGAAGGGTGTGATGAGGTTTGCAAAGAGGAGCAAGCTTAGCTTCAAGTACATTTTTTCATTAGATATTCTTTGGACTATTAGTGATATGTCTTATGAGTTATCTTTGCCTCTAAATTTATCAGCTATTCATCAAATTTTTCATGTTTCTATGCTTCGTCATTATATTTCAAATGAGTCTGATATCATTCATTGGGAATCAATTTAATTAGATAAGTGATTGTCTTTTGTTTAGGAGCTGGTCACTATTTTGTCTAGGGATATTAGGCGGTTGTGTTCTAGAGTTATCCCTATTGTTAAGGTTCAGTGGCAACATCGACCTGCAGATATGGCTACTTAGGAGGTCGAGTCTAATATGTATAGTTCTTATCCCCAGTTCTTTGTGGATACAGGTATTTCTTTTTCCTTTAGTTTGAGGAAGAACTTGATTTTTAGTGGTGGATGATGTAACGACCTAAAATTTGATGAAATATACAAAATTTGTGATTTTGTGTGATTTAACTATTTTACTCCTCCTTATAATTGCATTATGGTATTTCTGGGGTGTGGGGGTGATTGACACAGTTCCATATGCATTTTGATACCATTTTATGTGATATTGTGGTTTTGGTGGCTTTGAGAGCCTCATTTTTTATTTTTATGACTATTTTTTGATCCGTGTGACGGATGGCTGAACAAACTGATCCAACAGATCCAGAACGTCGATTTTAGGGTGGGAACATGGTCGGTGTGGTTTTATGGCTTTTAAATCTCATTCGACCCTTGGTTCAAAAAAATTGTGATTTTGGGTTTTAGGGGTTGACTTTATGAATGTGATATTTTTTCAAAATTCTTATATCGTCATTGAGTCTGGAGCATTGAATTTTTCAGGTTACAAGTTCATTTGCGTATATCGTATTTCGAATGAAACTCAAGCACCCCGTCGAAGTCCATTTTAGACTTAGAAAATCTGATGCACTAGGTTGCAGGTTTCAACATAGATTAGAAAGGGTAAAACTCATTTGAAGAATGCGTTTTATACCTTATGCACCTGCTAACTTTGTATGAGTACAAATAGCCCCTTTTTGCTCAATTTTTGCTCATTTTTCATCTTGCCTCTTGAGAGCTAAATCCTAAAATATTGTGAGAGCTTCAAAGTGAAGCTTGTGGGTGCTTGGGAAGCTAGATTAACATCTATTTCGTGATTCTCTTACGAATTTAAGGTGAGAATTCAACCTTTTCCTTATCAAATTTCTTGATTAATTATTCAAGAAAAACCCAAAACCTTCGTACTGGATTTAGCCCCAAATTCTAAACCTTTTCAGATGAATATTGTTCTTAATCCTATAATTTCTAGTTATTCCCCAATTTCATTTTCAAAACAACTTCGATTCTTGATTTTAAAATGAATTTCAAAGATTTTACCTTATAAAGCTCAAAAATAGTTTTTCTTCGATTTGAACTCATTTTTTACTCGATTTAACTTGGGTTTTCAGATGTAGATTCCTAAAGATATATGGAACACATTTTTTGTAGTAAAGTTATAATTTCTCCCTTCTTTTTTGAAAAATCATTTTGGGGGTCCACTTTGACCCCGAACTAAAAGTAAGCAATATAGGTATCATTAGCCTTTTTTGACATATAGATTCTATACTTATTGGTTTTAGTTGATTTTTGAACGATTTATGAGAAGTAGGGTTTTGTGGTTGAAGTGTTGTGAACCAGTTTCAATCTTCAAGGTAGGTTGTGGATTAAATCTTTCAGACTGGGCTGGGTTGTAAATATTGGTACAAAATACATGTTAAGGGTGGGAAGTAATCATGGAAAATGACTATCTATGTGTTTTGCCCGTGTGGGGGCCTATATGTTATGTAATTTTTTAAATTAAGATATTATACGATATGTATGACCGTGTGGGGTCCAATGTGTTGTTTATAGCCTAAAATACATGCGAGTAATTGTATTGTATTGTTGAAAATGCCTTTTTGTGTTACGGTTGGCGTATTGTGATATATTCATACTTGTTGACATATGAAACATGTGGAAATTCATGGATGGACGAAAATAATGGGTGGCTATTGGCTCATGTGGTTGTGGAAATATAACATTGTGATCGTTTATGGAAATATCAATGTGGTTGGTTTTGAAAATACTCATTGTGTCTGATTGTGAGCATTACATCCTCATATTATACTCATTCTTGAAACATTGGTACCACCGTGGCAATATTTGAGAAACACTGGCAACACCTTTTTATAAAACTCTCCTTGAGGGATGTGTTAGGGAAGAGATATGGATGTATGGATTATATATGGGTTGATGAATCCCTCATGGGTCCCATGTCAGGAGGCTTTCCTCCGTGGGTACATATGGAGGTTGTGCGATGACCTTGTGCATTATCATCATCATTATCATCTTATACATTCCAGTTACCTTATTGGTTTTATGTTGTGTTTGAATTGCCTTATTGACTTATCATATCTTATTTGTGCTATCTTCCTTTAGTTGTACTTGTTAATCTTGTATGTATATGTTCTTCCTTATCCTTTCTTGTATGTGATATAATGTATACTTGTTCTCTACTTGGTTGTGTTGTTGCAATATATAAGACATGTATATTAGAACTATTAGTGCAAGCGGCGTGGGCTACTATTGTGGGACATTTTCTGATTGTAGGTGACGTGCCCTTAGTATGTATTTTGTATGCTTTATTTTCTACTTTGCACGGTCGGCCTATGATGCCTACTGAGTACAATTGGATCGTACGCATGCCAACTATGCCCTTTTGGTGCAAGTCCTAGTTCGAGTGTGCCCCATCTTGGTTTATTCAAGTGGCATTTGGTGTTTTCAAGGTACTGGTTGACTTTCAGGTGTCCGGATGTATTTTACTGCCTTTCTTATAGACTATGTCCTTACTTTTATTTTTGAGATAGTGTTTCTCTTGTATTTCGATATCTTATGTAATTCTTTTGGATTCGAGTTGTACTAGATATGTTCTTATACTGTTGACATCAGGTTTTGGGAATTTTGGTTGTATTGTTGATTTTGTACTCTTCCACATTTATTATACTTATGTGGTTTGGCTTTTTCCTTGAAGCCTTACCTTTGGGTTATTTCTGTCTTTTTCCCTTGTGTATCAGTTTGGGTGATAGGCTTACTTATCAAGGTTCGTTGTGACGAGTGTCATCATGACCTTGGATTTATCCTACCTGGGCACCAAGCAATTTCAACAAATAAGCTATACCAGGGATGATCCTCCTACTTTTTCATGTTTTTCTGGCTAATTATCTAACAAACAACAAGTATTAGAGTAATTAATAAACTACTCTTCAAACAAATACCTTGGAAATTCAAACCCACTAATTTTATCCTTATTCATGCCCTACAAATTTATCCAAGGGTCGCTTAATTATAAACTTAGTTATATCAAGCTCAACTCCATTAATGAATTTGTAAATCTAAAGGTCTCACCTTTATTAAATTCAAGGGTCTTAACTATCAGGTTTCATATTTTGAACCATAATGGCATACTTGGAAGAGTTAATTCACAAACTAAAATTAAATTTAGGATAAACTATCCAGAAAGATAGTGCAAGCATAAATAACATGTAAAGTAGGAATAGAAAGTCCAGAAAACTATCCAGGAAGCTAGACACAATAAGTCTAGTGAGAACATAAGGATAAACTATCCTATCATACTAGTAATTCGGGTCTAAAGTACAACATCGTATATCACTAGCCAATATACTAATAAAGAGTAAAAAATGATATATGGTAGTATACAAGGCCAGGGAATACGTATACAATATGAATGATCAAGAAAGAGAGGGATATACGATAATACCACACACACACACACGCACACACACATACACATATAACACTAACTTAAAGGCACAACCTAAGGTAGTTAACCTAACCTCTGCATAGGATCCTAACCAAGTAGGAAGCTAATGCTAGCATAATCAGGGTTTCTAATCATAATTTCTAACCATGATCTGACAATCCATAATGTAATTTATCATAAAAATGAAAGTGATAAAAATCATACTTCCAAACTCAGTATCAATCCATAACCATCCTAAGGTAAACTAACCATAATAATAGCAATGAAGTATCCGACTAGTTCGGATAAACAATACCTCACCAGGGCCTATAAACTCAGAAGGTTTAATCAACACTCAAAAAATAGAAATAATAGCCTATACCTATAAAATCCCCATATGGCTGATAGATATAAGTACAAAATAATATACTAGTGATAGGTAATTGAAATGAACGAATGAATGCAAAGTAAATTTAAAGTACCATAACTGATTGTGTCATAATATACTAGGTGTATACACCTCCTTCACCTCAATAGCTTACAAAGGCAGGACCTACGATGACCTCTCTTTTTGACACGACACCTCACGTGCGAACGGGTCCCTTGGGGATTCTGAATATCTGTATACACTTACCTAGTCTCGTTCCATGATTTCCAATAATCATCATCATCAATCTACTCTTTGCAGTACTAGAGAGATGTATATATATAATATGTTCATGAACTTGAATTGTGAATAAATAGTGTAAGTCTATAAATCCATTATCCAAGATCAACTTTAGGACTAAATAATTATCATTAAGTAGAATAAGTCAAAATCTCTCTCGACCGAAGTAAATAGTAGTGGTAAAAGAGTGGGTAAACCATAGATCAGAATCAATCTCGATCTAATTTATAAAACATCATTTTTAGTTATAAAAGCTCATAAATCATTAAGTAAGGTGGTATGATTTTCTTAATAAAAGAATCTGCTTTAAAGTGAAAAGTCAAATAAATCCTTTTTTAGAAAATAGTAGTAAATAATGGTTTTGGTCAGAATTGTACCATTAAGTGGGCATGAATGTACTATAACTTATGGATACCATCGCCAGTATCCAAATAATATAATCATAAATATCTAGGTGGAGATAGACTAAGGCCACATTCCTTATAAGGATAGAATGATTACCAGGAGTTCGACTAGTATCGTAACCATAGACTCAGGCTCAATAGTACATGACTAGCATAATAGCAACATCGTAATTTGAGAAACTATGATCCCTCAGTCAAATAGTAACTAAATTGTCATGACTTAAGCCATGATAGCTCCTACTATAACCCACCAATAGGCAAGCCAAACCCGTAGTCCGAAATGGCCAGTAATAGACTATCAAATGAAATAAGGAAAGAATGCGGAATAAATGTAACAAAAGATCAAATACATAGAAAAGTCCCAAAACATGGTAGTATCAGTACAAGAGCCTTTAATATAATGAGAATATAGAAGTAAAGTACAAATGAATATACTGATACAACTTATCTCTAAATATAACATGAGGAAAAATCTAATATATTAGAAGAGATAAGTAATACTCCGAACATCAGGACCTCACTCTATGTCTCCGAACCATGGCTTCTCGGCACGACACATACATCAACAGTGACAACCTATACTTTGATCTGGAAGCAGCGGAAGTGTATATGAGTACCATTCGACCTGTACTTTGATCTATAGGTAGCAAAAGTGTAGTATGAGTACCAAATAAATGGTACTCAGTAGGAAACTTCCAACTGAACTCCAAAGATAAACCAGATATATATACAACATATAAATAGAATGGAAAACTACACCTAATAAGATAATAAGGATAAACTATACTATTCATGTCCAAAGGACTATTATGTTAAGGCTAAAGAGTAATAAGAAGTCAACATCCTAATTCCATCCATGCTTAGGAATCTTAACATTATGCTATATATCCCTGGCCAGTATACAAAGTAAATGCTGAAGATATATGTATGCATATATATATATATATATATCAGTATACAAAGCCAACAAATGAATATATAATCTGAATTAATGAAAGAAAGGGATATACGATAACACCATAGATACATATAGCTAGGTATGCATATGTATACAAGTATATAACCAAGATCTACTAAAAGTACAGCCTAAGTCATCAGACTACTAGCAATTTAAGACCTCATAATCATAGCAGGAGCTAGTTCTAGGATACTCAGGGTTCTAATCTATATACCAAGTCATCAGATGGTCATTCATAGTACTATAATCACAAGATAGAAGAGGTCAGAATCATACCTCAAGTCTCGATACCGGATCAATGACCAATCTATCATAAACTAGCCATAACAATGACCATAAAACTGATAATAATAATGAGAATAATAATGTCAATAACAACGCAAGTAACCATCTATTTTGGACAACCAAATACCTAAACGATCCTATGAGTACGCCTACCTCCCCAAGCTCGAAAGGTTCAATCAACATACGACAACACAAGGCATAGTCATCACCCATATCAATGCAAATGTCCCATACTGACAGATAGACATAGGTGCATATTGGTGATAGGTGATGCACATGAAAGAATAAATGCAAGGAAAATAATTAATATCATTATCCCTGACCTTTTCGGGTATCAATATCATCATCAAATCATTCTCCGGCCTTGCCGAGAATTATCATGTCATCATAATATCATCCGTCCTTGCCTGACATCATCACATCATCATAATATCCTCCAGCCTTTACGGGCATCATCATATCATCATAATATAAAAACAATATAAATAATTGAGAGTGATCCCCACGAGGGATAAAGTAAAGTGCAAGCCCCACGAGGGCTAAAGTAAAGAACAATCCCCACGAGGGCTAAAGTAAATAATCATGAAAAGAGAAGCAAGGCAATTTATATTTCCTTAATTCATCTGTCATCACCAATATCATATTATCCATAAGCATATATATAATAGGTGTATGGAATCAAGTCGTGGCTAAAAGAGTGTAAATTCGTTAGTCTGTTGCCCGGAGTAATCCTTGGGATTAAATCATTATAAAGTGTAGATAGGTTCAGAATATCTCACGACCAGAGTAAGTAGTAGTGTCAAATCATGGACCAGAATCTTTCTCGATCAAATCTTTAAAACATCATTATTAGCCTCTTTTATGTATATAAATTATCCACTTTGTTAGGCAGTTATTATTGTAAAGAAATTTATTTTTAAGATAAAAAATGGGTTTCAATCTCTTATTTAGGAAGAAAAGTCATAAGATCATAGTTTAACTAGAATCACATCATTTACAGATATAATGATCATGAATATACCGAATCTATGCATGTCATCAACAATATTCAAACATTGGAATCATAAAATTATACCGCATCTTCCTATATCCCATACCAGAGAGATAGGTATACAAATATATATATATATATATATACATATATATATTCTGAAGTTGTGACTATATCCTTTAAAAGGATAATTACTTCTTGAATAACCAACTCATTTGCCCAATAATATGTCCAGAGTAATCATAAAGTCATAATCATAGCATTAGGCCCACATACGTATCCAGATCTCATATACATAATCATATATATATAAATCACCTCATAACTATAGACTAAAGCATATTCACATGGCATAACATCTACATAAGATATGAAGCATATCTACGACCATCTCACATATAGGAGGCATCTCACTTCTACAAGGCATAGTGCATTAATAAGAAAAACTCATAACTATGAGGCATATAACATCTATGAGGAATCTCCTATCTATAGTTCATGTATCATGACTATGGGGAATATCATATCTATAGGCCAATTATTATTTCTAAGAGGAATAATATCTCTAATGGTCAAGTATCGCATCTAAGAGGAATTAACATCTCTGAAGGCCCAATATCATTTCTATAAGGAATATCTTGGCCATAAGCCATTAGTCATTGTTCGGGGAAAATACCATAACTATTCATCAAACCACCATATAACCTTACACTAAGGTTTACTAGTCTCAACTATGCCTAACATCTGTAAATAAGTCCATAAAGGCTAACACAAGTTTTTTCCTAAGGTGGGCCGAACGATCCAATTTCTAATCCTCGATTTCCATATTTAGGCAACTTATACCCCAAAATAGGATAAGGTATCTAGTTCGAATTCTCCATGTCTAGTAAGAAATAACCAATCCTAAATATAGGAACTTCATCTACAAACATGGGCATTGATGAGAATTCTACCCAAATTATGATTTCAAGATCACTCGACTAGCCCAACTAAGGTTAATCATAATAACCATGATTCCAACACATAAACCACATCCTAAACCTAAAATTATATTATACCCATGCTATAATTTAGTCCAATATAGGGAGAAGGCAATAGGATTCTAAAAGGGTCAGAAACATACCACCTTACGGGTCTAAAACCCTCATCTAATCCACAAGCATTAATAATCAAGGCTAACTTATTCTACTCATAATCAAGCCTATTATTCATATTCACATGCCATATATAACACAAATCATATTTAAAGAAGAGTAGGTAAAAGCCTGCCTTAGAGCCGAATCGCAAAAATTTACATCAATCCCCATATGTCCATCTTCAATTCAAAATCCCCAAAATGCCATCACGCTATCATAATCTACTCATTAACACGAGAATAATGATACTCATATTTCATATTTGTGCTTGTGTCAAAAAATGACACAAAAACCCCAATTGAGTCCTACTTACAAAAATGCATTTTTGAGGTCAACCCAACGTTCATACATGAACAAGGAATCATAACCCTCAAGAATTAGGTGAAAAAAGCTAATTTTTGAATAAAACCAAACCCTAAGATATTTTAGGGTTTTGGATTAAGAACCAAGAAATTCACCAAGAAATTGATGAAATTTTACCTTAGTTCAGATAATAATCGTGATAAAAGATCTTAAACAAGTTCCCATGTCACCCACAAGACTCAATTTTGAGTTATCATACTTATTTAGATTTTGTTTGCGCTCATGGGGGAAGAGAAAATTCCTGAATTTGCAACATTGGGCTCTCTTTATAGACCTCCCAGGCAAGGAGATGTCGAGATCACCATTAATGGGCTGCGATCGCCATAGGGCTTACTGATAACACTTAACTCACTCCCATGTTTGAGGGGTAAGGCAGTATAAATTTCAAATCCTATGGGTGTTCTAATTACTCAAACTTTACCTGTAATGCTAGCAAACACAATATTTAAAATAAAATGGGGAGGTTGGTTTTGAAATTGTTTGTAACAATCTTTAGTTAACAACTCACTAGATAGCACTTTTGATTTACAAATAAGTTTGGAGGAAATCTTGGGATTATGTCTACCTAAAAGTAAGAGCATGTGGGTTGATAATAGTTTAACATGAGCTTTAGTTTTCAACTATGGGATAGGCTAGGTCGAAGATCGTGGTAGTTAATCTTTCAATAAAACTACAACGATTTAACCCATTGGCTCTTTTAAGCACCTAACAAGTGTATCATTCTTAGTCACCCATAACCTCAATCGGTCACCCCTATTTCTAGGATGGTACCCTTGACATGATTTACACTCCAATCACACGTATGTCTAAGATTGAAAAAGGTAGTAAATCATAGGCTTGATTGTCCACCATTGCCTTATCACCCTATAGCCCTCTTTCAAGGATGTTGTGGGTTGCCATAACTTTACCTTCATCCCTCTTTCAAGGATGATGAAGGGTTTCTAGAGTTTGGAGTTTTCACACATCAAACCTATTTGGAGATTTGGGGTTTTCACCCACAAATTCCAACTAATAAGTTCAAGCAATGGTGGAATCCATAATCAACAACTAAAAATCATGCAAACACGTCAACACCCACACATAAATACACTTTAGTTCAACATAATCCAAAGACTAAATTACTTAGCTACTCATGAAGAAAGTAAAGAATGATATACCATAAGGATTATCCAAAGCATTCATTCCTCACAAAAATACTAAGAAATCAACCCTTCAAAATTAGTTACATACTTGCCCAATTAGGGTTTCTTGCTTACAATTCAAATTTATCCATCAGGTAAGTGATACCCAAAGAAGAAAGGGTTTTTGTCTATATAAGGTTTGGGATTCGTCTAGGTAATTTTAAAAAACTACCCTAGTCATATTCCCGCTAAACTGCGATCGCGCAGGTTCGACCGTGACTGCAACTACGTGACTGTGGTTGCGCTCTACGATTGCACTATCCTAACCATCTTGACTGATCGCGGCCGCGGTTGCGATAATTGAGGCTGAACTGCTCTAGTCCTCCAGCTGTACTCTTTTTGCTTCCATTTGATCCTTTTTGAGCTTCAATCTGTATCTTTTCACCATCTTAACTATATACTTGCCAAATGTGGACATTAGTGCATTTAAATCATGATGATGACTTATTTTCTTATACTAAACATGGTAGTGTACACAAATGTTTGGAGCAAATAAGTCATAAAATCACCACTCATCACTCATCACAATCGCGTTATCCTCTTTCATCACAGATGACAGCTGAAACTTAGAATTTTCCATGTTTTGGCCAATGCCTCGGGACTCATTTGGAATCCAAATTTTTAAAATAAACTATGTAACCATATTAAATTTGACGTTCTGGATGCATTGGTGAAGTTGGATTTTTCATCCGAGGTTGTTTCGACCAAATATGGGTCCTACACCCATACTTACCAATTTTTAACTTTTTGAACAATAGGCTGAAAAGATTTTGGGTGCATTGCGACCCGAACCAAAGGTCTACCTAGCCTAAAATCGATATTTTAGAGCTTTTGGTGCAGTTGGAATTTGCATCTAAGATCATTTTATTAAAGATTTTTCCTGTGGCCATTTGGAACTAGTGAAGACTTCTAAACAGGGAACTGGTTCTAAAAAGCAAACTAACTGCTCGGTAATCGAATCGTCAATCCCAACAAGTCATAAATGACTTGGGGTAGCTATGGAGAAGACCTAATAGATAAGATAAGTGGAAATATGAAAAATGACCTGAAGGGTCATTACAATATCCACTACTAAAAGGACTTTCGTCACCAAAAGTCAGCAGATAGAAAGAATCTCAAAAGCTCGAAAGGATAAGGTACTGGGCCTGCATACTCCGAGCATGACTTCCTAGATAACCTCCACAAAAACAGAAAATTTTCAAGAGATTTCTCCACGAGTATCCCTTTTTCAACCATCACCCTTACTTCTAAATAATCAAAACTCAATCTCAACCACCAGTTGTCCTTCAACTGAATCGAAAAGGCTAATGCATGCAAATCCAAACCCTGATAAACTGATACCATCTCGACACCCGCATAAATCATCAAATGCTTATCCAAGATAAACCAACCCAAGGCATGAGTCCTACAATCGATTCTAATTCCAAATATATCCTTTTCTCACCAATCCATACTTGTTATCTACTCAAACTAGGAGAAAAATCACCTTAGCCCTATTCGTGCAACCTCATTACAAAGGACTAGATAAATTGAAACTGATCCACTAAGAGTCCATACGAAAATCATGAGACTAAGCCCATAAAGCACCATCTCAGCACGCAAAATAAGATAATCAAGGAAGGCAATCTATGCCGATGCTACAACTAGTTTGGGTGATAATCAAACTAAACTCCAAAAGATCAAGGCGTAACTACTCATCACTAAATAGTTCACTCCAATATATCCCATCAACCAAGAATGAAGCCATACTGAATACAACTCAAGTATATTACTCCTACTGAATATCTCATCCAAAATTTTCAAAGAAGACTAATGACTCGAGGTTAAAGCTAAAAGAGCCAATACTGGTTCCATGGGCTATCATCTAAACACTTATTAATATAATCCATTCAAAGTCGAGAAGACTGAATAGGTAACCAATGTTTAGGCTCAACCCGCCTATAAATAAAATTCTACCAATTTGAATCTGAAAATGAAAGCGGCACTCAGCTCCGCAACTCCAAGCTGAAATATCAACATCAAGGCTGAAATCGCTCGATCTTAACTACCCAAAACAAACCTAAAGATTTGTAGACATTCATACTCCAAATTTACCATAACTTC
This sequence comes from Capsicum pubescens, assembly GCA_030864215.1. Classification (NCBI taxonomy): domain Eukaryota; kingdom Viridiplantae; phylum Streptophyta; class Magnoliopsida; order Solanales; family Solanaceae; genus Capsicum; species Capsicum pubescens. Next base: position 96,393,914 of record CM061549.1, on the reverse strand, counting down.
CAAATCACCATTCCAGGGCGTCAATTCAAAACTAAGCTAACACTCCTTACCCAAGGTCAAATACTCATATCAACCATACTGTTTGTATCAGACATATCTGTACCAGATCATGCCAAGCCAAAATCAAAACATAGAGAAAGAACAAAATCGCAACAGAGGATAAATCACTCACTAAAACACAAGAAATCCAGTTTATATTTTCTAGAGGGCACTAATCACCAAAACATACTCAAGAACTCATAAAGGCCACAAATCACACTAGCGATGGGAAAAACTCTAGAAACTCAAAGAAATGCATCTCAAGCCAAAAACTAACTAATCCTACACTCCATCTCAATAAAGAATAACCGTGGGCAAATATCATTCAGGAGCAACTCTCCACCAAGCCTCATTAGACCCAACGAACTCTGAAATGGGGATTTACTGATACACCCAAGAATCACATTATGGTGAGAACAGATCATCCAATATCCATAATAATAACAAGGGCAACCCATCACAAAGGAATGAACCCAAAAAATCTAAGAGAAGAATCAATGACATCTCAATTCGAATACTAAAACCACTATTGGGCGATGAAATGGCCAAAAATAGATAATGGACCCTAAACTGGTCAAGCTCAAGCATAGATTATATAAATAAGGATAGCTAACACAAAAACCTTTGTAACCCAGGAAGCAAGTCTAAGAATTCCCAACTCGAGATCGGGTAATACAACTAAATTATCGACACTAGAATCATAACAGAATCACAAAAGATCATCTTACCTTTGATACTGCAGTACATTCCCAAATCAATCTAACACAGCTAACTAAGAGGGAAACAACCAACCTCACCACACTATAGGGGAGAAATCATTATTTTTGGCTATATCTACTCAAGCCACCGAATAAGAATCACAAGAAAATGAAATTCTAGCTAGATAACACTAGTCTATACAGCCAGCCCACGAGGATCAATTACCTCAAGTAATAATATCAATAATATCAATAACCTCAGGAAATGATACAAATACCAATAGAATTATCAATATCAATATAATGAATAGATGGTACTAAAATAAACATCATATCATGTACCACTCAAGGGCCACAGTAAGTCCAATATACCAAGATAAATGGGATTCAAACCCAAAAGCTACACCCATAGGAGAAAATATCTATACAGATCTACTCCATCCAATACTTAAAGAAATAAACCATAAAGTAGTCATAACATCATAAATTTAATAACAAGGCACAAAATAACCAGTATGGACACATCAAGGCATATAATCATCAATGGGTATGAAATCCTAATACACATAATAAAAAATAAATGCTGAAAATAAAACACACCTATCACGGTGAAATCTATAATCACATGCCTGACGGGCATAGTGAGAATAAATTTTATCGAGTCCAAACTCAAACTGACTGACTAAACCATCAACTAAGGCACGATATGCACTATCTCTAACTAAAGATGCCACAACATCATGGGGCTAATCTGAATGAGCTGAAGTGACTAGAAATCCCATGCTGGGGACACTTTCTAGACCAATAGTTGATCTCTCTGCGATCATAACAAACTCTTAAAGATCTAATCCTGGAGAACACCATAAACTAAGCCCAAATAGATGGCCCACTGACACTGAGAGAAACTCTATAATAATATACATCCTTCCTTCAATCATAGACTTACTCTAAAACTCAAGGATGACAGAGAATACATGCTAACTCTATCTAATCGACTAGCTCATATCTGGGGCAATTTCTGAACCAATGTATTATCACAACCCAGCCACCAAAATCCTAGAATACTTTGATATACTGCCCTTCATAATCTAGAATAGTCGTCCTGGCCTGAAGACCCATACTAAAACTTTATAAGTTTGATGAGTACTCTGCCTACTATGACCATTATGGCTACTTTGCAAACCACACATAGTCTGAAACACTACCTACATAAAGCCAATACGCTACGGTAAAGCTGAACTCTACCAAAAGGGTTATCACTCTTAGATAAAATACCAATAGCACTATACAGATGGCAAAACCCCATCCCTCTATTTCCATAATTCTACATATATGCTCTTTATAGTCCTCTCCTAATCGACATCCCAAGGGAAGAAAGACTCAGTTCCTATTATATGCACCGACTCCAAGCGAAGTAACAATACTAGTCCTCTAAAATATCAAGCATAAATATCTATCTCAAAAGGATAAATGTCTGGCCTACTCAAGAAATCCAACCTCGCTCTTAGAAAATGGAAAAGAATCCTAATGAACACCAATAAACCCAAATCTAGTATGATAATTGCTCAATGAATCAAATGTCATCCATGGAAGGAAGGGATCTGCAACATGGCTCAGATCCCCAATGCTGAACCTCAAAGGGCTAATGTATCCACAATCTCAATTGGAGCCTAAACTGGCCCTAAATCCTTTTAGCTGATGCTGAAGATCTTTGATATCCATCTTTGACTCTCTAGTCTGACGTAGTGCAGAAGCTCTAGAAACATGGGTCAAAGCCTGATCCGCATCTATCAACAATGTTGACTCATCCTTCGGGGATAAAATAGAGTCATAGAATTTGTTTGAGGTTCATAGCAATGCGGACATGATAAGGAGTCAAGAAGTTCATTTCCTAAAATTTCCTTGAAGCCTCTCGAAGATAGGTTATGGACGTCTTCATACCGATTTACAAGACTCTACTAACACTTTGCCTTGTACTAATACACTGGTGAAGCCTAGATCTGATACAAATTTATCACGACTCAATTTTACAAGCCATAATAGTGACTACTATAACCCACTAATAGGCAAGCCAAACCCATAGTCTGGAATGGCTAGCAACGGACTACCAAATAAAATAAGGAAAAATACAAAATAAATATAACAAAAGATCAAATACATAAATAAATCCCCAAACCTAGTGTTATCAATACAAGAGCCTATAATATAATGAGAGTACAGAAGTGAAGTGAAAATGTATATATTGATATAACTTATCTCTGAATACAATATGGAGAATAGTCTAATACATAAGAGAGAGACATGTAATACTCCAAATGTCAGGATCTCACTCTATATCTCTAAACCATAGCTTCTCCACATGACACACACATCAAAGATGATAACCCGTACTATGATCTGCAGGCTGCAAAAGTGTAGTATGAGTTCCAAATAAATGGTATTCGGTAGGAAACTATCAACTTGGATCCAAAGATAAAGCAAATATATATATAACATATAAATAGAATGAAAAACTACACCCAATGTCCATCAACAATATAAGACAACTAATGAGATAATAAGAATAAACTATCCTATTCTTGTCTGAGGGACTATTATATTAAGAATAAAGAGTAATAAGAAGGCACTATCCTAATTCCAGATGTTCTTAGGAATCTGAACATTATTCCATATACCTCAGGCCAATGTACAAGGAAAAGGCGGGAGAAAGATATATATATATATATATATATGTATGTATGTATGTTTATATATTAAAAGTAAAGGAATAAATATATAATCTGAATTAATGAGAGGAAGTAATATACAATAACACCATAGCTACATATAGCTAGGTATGCAAATGAATATAAGTATATAACCAAGGTCTACTCGAAGTAGAGCCTAAGTCATTAGACTAGCTATTTAAGACCTCATAATCATAGCAAGAGCTAGTGCCAGAATACTTAGGGTTCTAATCCATATACCAAGTCATCATATGGTCATGCATAACACTATAATCACAAGATAGAAGAGGTTAGAATCATACCTCAAGTTTTTTTACTGAATCAATGACCAGTCTATCATAAACTAGCCATAACAATGATCATAACAACAATAATAACAATGAGAATAATAATGTCAATAACAACGTGAGTAACTGACTGTTCTGGACAACTAAATACCTAGAGTAACCTATGCATACCCCCACCATATCAGGCTTAGAAGGTTCAATCAATATACAATAACACAAGGCATAGTCATCACCCATATCTATGCAACCATCCCATACTGGTTGATAGGCATAGGTGCTTACTGGTGATAGGTGATGCACATGCAAGAATGAATGCAAGGTACAAAATTAATTTCATTATTCTCCAGCCTTTACAGGTATCATTATCATCATTTGGACCTGCAGGGTATTTTCACATCATGATAATATCCTCCAGTGTTGTTGGGCATCATCACATCATCATATTATCCTCCAGCATTGACTGTAATCATCACCTATTCATAATATATAAATCAATATCAATAATAGAGAGCGGGCCTCATTAGGGCTAAATAATAAGCAAGCCCCACAAGGGCTAAAATTAAGAACAAACCCCACAAGTCCTAAAGTTAATAATCATCAAAAGTGAAGCAAGGTAATTTATATTTCCATAATTCATTGCTCATCATCACTATCACAATATCCATAAGTATATATATAATAGGTGAACGGACTCAAGTCGTGGCTAAAAGAGTGTAAATCTATAAGTTTGTTTCCCAGATTGATCCTCAAGACTAAATCATTATAAAGTGTAGAAACGGTCAAAATATCACGTTTGGAGAAAGTAGTAGTGTCAAATCATGGACCATAATTTTTTTTTATCAGATCTTTAAAACATCATTATTAACCTCATTTATGTATATAAATTATCCACTTTGTTAGGCAGTTATTATTGTAAAGAAATTTATTTTAAATATGAAAAATGGTTTTCAGTCTTTTATTTAGGAAGAAAAGTCATAATATCATATTTTAATTAGAATCACATCATTTATAGATATAATGATTATAAATTTACCGAATCTATGCATGCTATCATTGGTATTCAAATATTGGAATCATAAATATCATACCACATCTTCCTTCGTCCTATACCGAAGAGATGGGTATACAAATATACATACATATATATATACATACATATATATTCTTAAGCTATGACCATATCCTTTATAAGGATAATTACTTCTTGGATATCCAACTCATATCACAATACAGCCTTTGACCCAATAATGTATCTAAAGTAATAATAACATCATAATCACAACCGTTGGCCACCATAAATATCTGGATATTATATAAATAATCATAGATATATAAATCACCTTATAACTATAGGCCATAGTGTATTTAAAAGGAATAATATCTATATAATCTATGAAGAACATCTACAATAATCTCACATATAGGAGGCCTCTCACTTCAAGAACACATAGTGCATCAATAAGCATGACTCAAAACTATGAGGCATATCATATCTATGAGGCATATCGTATTTATAGGCCAGGTATTATGACTATGGGGAATATCATCTCTATAGTCCAATTATCATATTTAAGAGGAATAACACCTATAATGTCCCAATATAGCATCTAAGAGGAATTAACATCTCTAAAGGCCCAATATCATTTCTATAAGGAATATCATGGCCATAAGCCATTAGTCATTATCCAAAGAAAAATACCATCACTATTCATCAAACCACCAAGTAAACTTACACTAAGGTTTACTAGTCTCAACTATGCCTAACATCCATAAATAAGTCCACAAAGTCTAACACAAGTCTTGTCCTAGGGCGGGCCGAACGATCCCACTTCTAATCCTCAATTTCCATTTTTAGGAAACTTATACCCCAATCTAGGATAAGGTATCTAGTTCAACTTCTAGATGTTAAGTAATTTATACCTAATACTAAAGATAGGAACTTCATCTAGAAACATAGGCATTGATGAAAATTCTTCCCAGATTACGATTTCAAGATCATTCGACTAGCCCAATCAAGATTAATCATACTAACCATGATACCGACATATAAACCATATCCTAAACCTAGCATTATATCATACATATGCTAGAATTTAGTCCAATCTAGGGAGAAGGCAATAGATTCTAAAAGGGGTCATAAACATACCACTTTATGGGTCTAAAACCCTTATCTAATCAACAAACATCAATGATCAAGGATAATTTATTCTACTCATAATGATGCCAATCATTCAAATTCACATGCCATATATAACAAACATCATCTTTGAAGAAGAGTAGTTAGAAGCCTACCTCAAAGATAAACTGCAAAATATTACATCAATCACCACACGTCCATCTTCACTTCACAATCCCCAAAATGCCATCACACTATCAAAATAATAATTTACTCATTAATATGAAAATAATGATACCCATGTTACATATTTATGCTTCGGGTCCAAAATCAACACCAAAATCCCCAAGTGGATCCCACTTATGGAAAACATTTCTGAGGTCAACCCAACATTCATACATGAACAGGGAATCATAACCCTAAAGAATTGCGGGGAAACAAAGCTAATTTTTGGCTAAAACCAAGCCCTAAGGTATTTTGGGGTTTTGGGTCAAGAACTAAGAAATTCACCAAGAAATTGATGAAATTTTACCTTAATTCAGATGATAATCATGATAAAATATGTTAAACTAGCTCCTATTTCACCCACAAGACTCAATTTTGAATTGTCATACCCATTTAGGGTTTTTGGATCTCATGGGTGAAGAGAAAATATCCAAATTTACGTCATTGGAGTCTTTTTATAGACCCCCAGGAAAAGGGATACTAAGATCACCATCAATGGGTTGTTATCGTGCAAGGTCAATCACCATAGGGATAACCGCAATTGTGCTATCCTCTATCATCACAGATGCTAATAGAAACTTGGAATTTTTTCAAGTTTCGGACAATGCCTCAGGACTCATTCGGAATTTGATTTTTTCAAATGAACTATGTAACCACTCTAAGTTAAAAGTTTTAGAGGCATTGGCAAGGATAGATTTTCCATCCAAGTCATTTCAACCAAATGTGGGTTCCACACCTATACTTATCGATTTTCAACTTTCCGACCAATAGGTCAAAAATGAGGTCGGGTACATTAAGATGCAAATCAAAGGTATACGTGACCTAAAATCAATTTTTTAGAGCAGTTGGCATAGTTAAAATTGGCATCCGAGATCATTTTACTAAAGTTTTTTCCTGGTGGCCATTTGAAACCAACAAAGACTTCTAAATAGGAAATTGATTTGAAAAAACAAACGAACAACCCGATAATCAAACCGTCAGTTCCAAAAAGTCATAAATGACTTAAGAAAGATATGGTGAAGCCCTGACGGTAAAGATAAGCAAAAAATTAGAAAAATAACCTAAAGGGTCATTACATAAATGGTCCTTAGCATTAACTATAATCAGATACTTATAGTCTAGGGTTATAGGATTCTATAACTATAGCAAGTATTTTATTGTAAGCGTTGCTTCACACTTCTATCCCCAAACTCAATAATTAGGATAAATTATGAGGTACTATTCATGATCATAGCCTACAATCCTTATCTATCATGCAATCTACACATACACCATCTAGTAGAGAAAAGTAGACCAAAGCTTACCTCATTGCCAAACCATAATTTTTGAATCATCCACAAAATGTAGATCTTTTCTCCACAATCTAAAAATGTCACCAGTCTACAAAAATAATAAACTACACATCAATAGGAGTAAAATGAGACCTATATTGCCATATAAAAGGTTAGATCAGAATTTGAGTCAAGAATAGGCCTGCGAGGCCTATAAATAAAATCCAAAATTAAATTTATCATGTGGTCCCTCAAAAGATAAGGAATGTCTACAAAATTTGAGGACAAATGATGCATACATCAAGGCTTAATTTGCCCCTAAGGTATAGGGATTTAAAGACCTACTTTCTAAGAATTTACAATAAAATGGGATGGAAATTGACAAGAAAAAAATGAAAATTGACCAAATAGGCCCAATAATCCCCAAGTGCCGCTAAAGCGGCCACTTGTCTGCTTAAGCACCTACCGCTTAAGCAACAGAAGTCTGCTAAAGTGGTCAGATGCCAGAGATGTAGGCATTGCTAAAGCAAACTCCTAGCCGTTAAAGTGATGTCTGCTTAAGCGGTCCTTGACGGCTAAAATAAATCCCATCCAAATTATAATGATCTTTCAGGTTAATTTTTGCATTTCTGCTCATTTTAGCCATTTAGAGATTTTCTATAGATACCCCAAGTCATTTACGACTTTTAAGAGCTGACAGTTTAGTTACCAGGAAATTCATTTGGTTTTTAGTATCAATTCTCTATTTTGAACTCTTTGTTGGTAAAAATTGGATATCAGGCAAAACATTTAGTCTAACGACCTCTTATGCAATTCTGATAGCTCCATAACATTAAATTTAGGATAGTAGGACCATTGGTTAGGGTCTTAAGGCTTTCAAACTCATTCTTAGCTATTGGCAGAAAAAGGATAAAAATTGCACTTGGGTGAGGAGCCTATTTTTCTTTAAAATGACCTTAGATGGAAATGTCAACAGTGTCATTGAGTCTGAAATGTCAAATTTCATAGGGTAGCATAGTTTGTTTCCATTCATGGGATTTTGAATGAATTTTGAGGGGTCAGTGGAGACTTGGATTTTTGTAAGTTCCCAGTTGGTGCATCCGCTTAAGTACCACTTCGGTCTCTTAAAAGGAGGTTGCTTAAGCGTCCAGGCTGCCAGTTTGTGGGAAACTACAACACACCCCATTCCACTTAAGCGGAGCGTACAGAGATGGCGGGTACTGCTTAAGCGGTACCTGGCTACTTAAGTGGTCTAATGTCTGCTTAAGAGGCACTTGGGTGGCATTAAATGCCCTTTTAGCGCAATTTTATCCTTATGTTTCCATAAGTTCAAGAGATTGGAGTCTTAAAGAGTGTGGAAAATTGGAGAAACATTTTTTAAGATATTTTCAGGTGTTTGTGAGCTTGGATTACTCATTTCTTCCTCAAATTCTTGGTATGTTTTCATTAAATTCATGGTTATTTTATCCATTATTTCTCAAAATCCTTAGATTATTGTTGGGTTAATTTTAGAACCATTTTCGATCATAATATATCCATTCTTGAGTGTAGATGTTCCTTGAGCATATAGGGACATGATGATGGTTTTAAAAATGCAATTCAACAAATAGGTCCCACGTGGATTTTTTCTTATAATTTTAGACCCGAAGCATAGAAATTCAATATAGGTACCATTGTTCTCTTATTTATGAGTGGATTATAATTTTGATAGTGTGGAATCATGCGAAAGCTTTTCGTATGGGGGAATCACTGATTTGGCATATTTCACTAGGCTTTCTGCGGCGTCCAGGAAGGCTAGGTTTCCCTTTCTTTTAGATTAGGCTAAATTGTAGTATATTTATGATAATGTGCAGGATATGGGATGTAAATTAAGTCTTGGAGGTGTATTTAATATAAATAGAATTATTTAGCTTATTAAGGAGCCGTAAATTAGATATAATTAATAGAAAATACTGAAAGTCTGTAAATAAACTCGTGGTCCAACAAGCCTCTACTACTAAGAAACTAGAAAGCCATTGGGATAGACCCCCAACTGACTCGGACTAAACTAAAAAAGATAACTAAATTACAATGAAAGCTGGAAATCAGAAGAAGTAGGCCCTCTAATCATGAGGACTCACCAACTGTGGGAGCATAGATTGAGATACTTGAACTACTCACACTACTGATATTGAGCACTTGAACCTACATTATAAGACAATGCAGTACATAGACATATATGTGGATCAGTACTTTAAGGATGTACTGAGTATATGGGGGTGTAATGCATAAGTAAGACATCATCGTAATTAGAAAGTAAATGCATTGTGGATGTATATAACTCACACAAGCTTGATTATCTAAAATACCAAAATATAAAATCATGTTTAACAAATCATACTTGTAAATCTAGTGAGTCATAACACTTAGTCTTACTAAAGCTTTTCTATCATTCTTTTCTTTCAAAACTTAGGAACTTTGGGAGATTTGTAAATCTTGGAACTTTGGGACTTAGGGAGTTTCTTCTAACCGACATAAACCATGTGAGCTGACATGGAGTCCAACGTCTTGCCCAGGTTGGGGAAAGTTGTTCTACCCTTGCCATCGGAATAGAACCTTAGCTTAACTTATCACTATCTTAGCCCACTATGGGTGTTTAAAACCTACGGTGGCTTGTAGTTCTGGGGAATGAGACCTTGGAATCATACCCAACTCGGTGCTAAATACAACTCCCATACTTATTGCTCAGAACTTTTAGGAAATCCACCTTAAATTAGCACAAGGGTCTATAATGAAAAATAATTATGTTTCTTTTTGCTTTAAAATCATAAACCGTATGAATAATGTGGATTCTTATCTTAGCTTAGGATTAAAATATCAATCTTTGCTTTTGAAAGCACTAATCAAAACTTGTAAATAGAACTTGAGATCATAATATCCTTGTAAAATCATCAATAGTACTTAGGACTCAAAGTATAAAGCTTTAATGCATCAATAATTACATCAATAATCAGATTTAAACTTCATGCTCAATAATCATCCTAAAAGCGTTCAATAATATCAGTCAAGATAATGGTATAGAACTCATAATACGAATCTTATAATAGCAAACATGAATATATGTAAATTTGTTGAAATTGGAGCTTTGAATATCATAATAATGTCATAAACTAAAATAATGAGGATTTAGGTGTCAACCCTAACTTAAATTTCATGGGAAATCATAGAATATTCAGTAAAATTGAAACCATAATTAAGTTTTGGGTACAAAGATGAAAGGTTGACCCTTGTTCAAAACCGCACATACCTTGGATGATGAACTAGATGAACAAGTTTGCTTTTGAGATTCTATAAGTGCTCTTGAATGATAATTCTTGGACTTCTAGAATTGGGAACTTTGAATCTTGGTCTAATTTGGAAAAAGAATGAGGAATCTAGGGGATTCTTAAGGCTGATTGAAGTTTAGGGTTTTGGCTGATAGAAATTTTGAGGAATGTATCATAAGATGCTTGTAATAGACTTAAATCTTGTGTTTGGACGGTTTTGGGGGCTGGGAAAAGTCTAAAATACCCTTTTTAACTTCTAAATAAAACTGGAAAAATGAACTGGGTCTCGATTTAATGGGCCACTGTGAAGAGCCACTATTGCGGTGGCTCATTAAAATTTGACGACTGGGAAATTGGGGGTCTCCACGACGCGGAGCTATCACGTTGTCCCACTGGATTTTGATAATTGGGACCTGGAACTTTAATGCAACGCTCCACCATTGTGGTACCCCATATAGATGCCATTTTGGCCTTCAGCACGATGTGCCACAATAGCATTGGACTACTGGAAATTGACAAATGGGAAAATAGACCTCTCAGTGAAGTGCCAATATCGCGGAGGTCCACTGGAAATTGACAAATGGAAATTTGGACCTGGATGCAATGTGCCAACATCGCGGTGGTCCACTAGAAAATGAAAATTATGAAATTGTCTTTCACCGCGATGCGGTGACTGCCCAGTTGGCACACTGTCAATTTAAAAATGCTCTAACTTCTTCACCAAATGTCGGATTTGGGAGAATTTGGTATCGATGGAAAGATTTTTCAATTTCCCACACAATGAAAAGTCAAAATCTAGAGAATTATATATGAAACAAGTATTACTCATTTTGGAAGACATCCCTTAACATTCTAGGAACGAATTTAAGCTAGAAAAAGTTTAGGGTATTACAATATCTCTCTCTTGGGAACATTCATCCTCGAATGCGGCTAGCAAAACTGAGATGGTGAAAATTGAGGCCATAGCTAGCATATACAACTAAAAGCATGCCTAAACTGATTTCAATAGAATGAACCATCGAAGGAATGTCTATATAAAGCTGAAACTTAGACTGAAAAGAGATGATCTGAGGAAACTTGTTACCTTAAACTAAATCTGAATCTGCAGTGAAAAGATGAGGGTACTTGATCCGCATATTTTCTTCTTCTTCCCAAGTGGATCCCTCAATGGATTGATTTCACCCAAGAACTTTGACTAATGGGACTTCTTTGTTCCTTAGTCTACGAGTCTGATGGTCAAGGATCTCAACTGGAATTTCTTCATAAGAGAGGCTATCATGAACCTCTGTTCTTTCTAAAGGTACTACAAACGTTGGATCACTAATACACTTCTTCAACAAAGACACATGGAATGCAGGATGCATGGACAATAAATCTGTAGGCAACTTAAGCTCATATGCCACCATTCCAACACGACTCAAAATTTGGAAGGGACCTACATAACGGGGACTAAGTTTCCCTTTCTTGCCAAATATCTTTACCCCCTTCATGGGTGAAATTTTCAAATGGTAAATCATTAACTACAAACTCAAGATCTCTTCTTGTTACATCCGCATACGATTTCTGACGACTCTAAGCTATTTTCAACCTTTCTCGAATCAACTGTACTTTCCCCATAGCTTCTAATACCATATCTGGCCCTAACCACACGACTTTACCCACTTCAAACCATCTGATAGGTGATTTACATCTCCTCTCATAAAGTGCCTCAAACGGAGCCATCTGAATGCTAGCATGATAACTTTTGTTGTAGGAAAACTCAATCAACGGTAAATGCTCATCCCAACTACCCCTAAAATCAAGCACACATGCTCTCAACATATCTTTTAGAGTTTGAATAGTCCTCTCTGCCTGACCATCAGTCTAAGGATGGAAAGCTGAACTAAGATGAACTTGGGTACCAAGACCCTTCTGAAAAGCTTTTCAAAACTGAGAGGTGAACTGAGTACCCTTATCTGAGATAATGGACAAGGGCGCTCCATGTAATCTGACTAACTCTCAGATATGCAACTTAGCATAATCCTCAGTTGTATAAGATATGTGAACTGGAAAGAAATGGACTGACTTAGTCAATCTTTCCATAATAACCCAAATCGAATCATGATGATGATGCGAATAGGGTAACCCTGTTACAAAATCCATATTAACCTCTTCCCGCTTTTAAGTAGGAATAATGAACTATTGTAAATCACCACCAGGACTTTGGTGCTCTACCTTAACCTATTGACACATTGCACACTTAGCTACAAACTCCGCTATATCTCTCTTCATACCACTAAACTAATAGATTTACCATAAGTTTTGATACATCTTAGTAGCACCAGGGTGAATGGAGCTACGCGCACTATGCGCTTTACCCATAATCCTCCACCTTAAATCATCAACACATGGTACACACAATCTACTCTGGTATCTCATCACACCACCTCCCCCTTGGGAGAAAAACTTTACCTTTTGGTCTTTAACCGACTCCTTCAACGTAACTAAGATGGGATCCTGATATTGTTTCTCCTTCACCTCAGAAACTAAGGAAGATTTTGCACTACTCTGCACCCAAATGCTACCCTCAGATGAATCAACCAATCTAACACCTAACCTATCCAAACGGTGCACTTCCCAAGATAACTCTTTCTTATCATTCTCCTCATGAGCAACACTGCCCATGGATAATCTACTAAGGGCGTCTTCCACTACATTGACCTTGCTCGGATGATACAAGACACTCATTTCATTATCTTTCAGTAGTTCTAACTACCTTCTCTGAAGGAGATTTAACTCTCTCTGAGTAAACACATATTGCAAGCTTTTGTAGTCCGTGAACATATCAACATGCACACCATACAGGTAGTGTCTCTAGATTTTCAAAGCAAACACCACAATAGCTAATTCAAGATCATGGGTTGGGTAAATCTTTTCATGAAACTTAAGTTGTCTAGAGGCATAGGTTATGACCTTACCTCTCTGTATCAAAACACCACCCAAAACAACTCTAGAGGCATCACAATATACAACAAAACCATCAGTACCATCAGGTAATTCTAAGACTGGGGCTGAAGTAAGTCAAGTCTTCAACTCCTGAAAACTCTTCTTGCAGGAATCTGATCACTAGAACTTAACTTTATTTTGGGTCAAGCTAGACATAGAGGATGCAATAGATGAAAAAAATTCAATGAAACCTCTGTAATAACCAGCTAGACCCAAGAAACTTCTAATGTCTGACGAAGAGATAGGTCTAGGCCAATTTCTTACGGCTTCTATCTTTTGGGGATCTACTCTAATGCCATCAGCGGAAATAATATGACCGAGAAAGGCTACTGATGTTAGCCAAAATTCACACTTATTGAATTTGGCAAACCATTAATGATCTCTAAGAGTTTGCAAAACAATTCTAAGATGATCTACATGGTCGTCCTCATACAAGGATATCATCTATGAATAATATGACAAATATGTCTAGATAATATTTGAACACTCGATTCATAAGGTCCATGAAAGCTGCTGGAGCATTGGTTAACCCAAAACACATAACTAGAAACTCAAAATGACCATAACGAGTTCTAAAGTCCATCTTTGGAATGTCACACTCCCTTACTTTAAACAGATAATAGCCATATCTAAGGTCTATCTTTGAGAAATAACTTGCACCTTAGAGTTAATCAAACAAGTCATCAATTCTAGGAAGAGGATATTTGTTCTTGACTGTGACTTTATTCAACTGATGATAGTCAATGCACATACGCAAAGAAATATCTTTTTTTGGACGAATAAGACAGGAGCGCCCCATGAAGAAACACTAGGTCTGATGAAACCTTTGTCTAGAAGATCTTTGAGCTGCTCTTTCAACTCCTTAAGTTTAGCAGGAGCCATACGATATAGAGGAATAGAAATAGGTTGAGTATCAGGAAGAAGATCAATTACAAATTCTATTTCCCTATCGGGAGGTACACCTGGAAGATCTTCGGGAAAAATATCTGGAAACTTACTAATTATGCTAAATGACTGAACTATTGGAGTCTTAGATTTAGTGTCTTTGACTAGAATTAGATGATAGATTCACCCTTTGGAGATTAACTTTCTGGTTTTAAGATAAGATATGAAATGACTCTTGGGAGACACTGAATTACCTGACCACTCAAGGGCTGGCTCATCGGGAAACTGAAACTTCACCACTCAGGTGTAATAATCTATGGATGCATAGCAAGAATGGAGACAATCCATACCAAGAATAAGGTCAAATTCAACCATGTCTAATTTTATCAAATCTGCTAACATGATTTTATGAAGGACATTAATGGGACACTTTTTATAAATCCTTTTGGCAACAACTGATTCCCCTACTTGTGTAGAAACTAAGAAAGGCTTAGGGATCTTTTAAGAACTCATCTTAAAATTAACTGCAACTAGAGAGGTCATATAAAAGAAACTCGACCTAGGGTCTAACAGTACGTAAACATCAAAATGGAAGACACGAAGCGTACCAATGACAATATCTGGAGAGATCTCCTACTCCTGGCGGAATGGTAAAGAATAGAACCAATTCTGGAACTAACCGCTACTGGTACTAGATGATGCGCCCTGAGGAGGGGCTGGGCAAGCTGCACGAGCTGGTGCACTGGTAGCCCCTATCTGAGGACGAACATCTCTGTTTCCCTACTTAGAATACGAGTACACTCTAATTCCATGACCTAAATTTCCATAACCAAAGCAACCCTTTTGACCAGCCAAGCCCTTACCAGGACGAGTTCTACCACACTTAGTGCATGGAGGATAATTGGGCCAACCACTCATACTTTTCTGGGATCTAGACATAAAAGACTTACCCCATTACTCCTGTCTACCTCTGGGAGCAGGAGCACTAAATAAAGATGATGCTGGCAATGGCGGATGACTCTGAAACTGCATGTAATTTCCCCAGTAGACTTTGATTGACATACTCAAACTGCCCAGTTCTAGCCTTCTTATTCCCTCTCTCTTTTCTTTAACTTTTCTGCATCGATTTGTTAGGCATGAGTCATCAATCTAGGAAGATCCATATCCCCGATAAGCATGGTAATCCTACACTCCTTGAGTACCAATCCTGATGCTCCAGTAACGAACTTACTCATACTAGATCTGGTGTCAGCTATCAACTCGAGAGCATACTTAGACAACTGGTTGAACTTAAGGCAATACACTTTTACTATCATTGAGCCTTGTCTAAGGTTTATGAACTCTTCTATCTTAGCTTCCTTCATCTCATGTGGGAATAACCTATCTAGAAAATCACCATGGAATATTTGTCAACTTATGGGGGGGCTGCATTCTCACCCCTACCTTTCTTCCACATGATAACCCAATCATAAGCAACATCTTTCAACCTATAAGAAGCCAATTCTATGTTCTCCTCTTCAGTAACATACATAACTTGGGTGATCTTTTTCACCTCATCAATATACAACTGTGGGTCCTCGCCTACCTTTGACCCAAAGAATTTGGGTGGGTTCATTCTCATAAAGTCATGAAGTCTGGCTGCAGCTAAATCACCCCCTTGTTAACGCGGAACTGCATCCTGATTATTAGCTTGAACATTAGCAATCATAGCTTAGGCTAACACCTAAAAGGTAGCCAAAGATTCGGCATGCGACACATTCTCATTCAAGGGATCAACGAGCTGGGGTGGCTGGTTATCATTCCTATGGGCATTACGTCTGTGATGAGGCATATTATTTCATGGAAGTGCATGAGTTAATAGCAGATAGAGATAGTCGTAAGCATGATGGATTATGAAAGAAAAGAAGGATTTTCCTAAAATGCTCCATAGCCTATTGTTCATAGATGTGGCGCACTTCGCACCCATGATAAAGACTCTACGTAACACGGCTTGTCTGACTCTCTAGGACTCTTTAAACCTTAGGCTCTGATATCAACTTTTTAATGCCCCAAAATCTGATCCCGAAATGTCACACGGTGCTCAAGGATACAAGTAGCCCCAAGCTAACCCTTTAAGCCTACTACTAGGTCTGAACCTTACTTCACGATAAACTAGTCAAGAAATAATGTTGTATCATACCAAAACTGAACTGAAGAAACTAAAGATACTTTCTGAATAGCAAATACTAAAAGTCTGGAAATAAACTCGTAGTCCGACAAACATCTACTACTAAGGAACTAGAGATACATTAGGACATACTCCTAACTAACTTGGACTAAACTAAAAATGATAACTCAATTACTATGAAAGCTGGAAATCTGAAGAAGTAGGCCCTCAAATCATGAGGACTCACCAACTGTGGAAGCGTAGATAGAGATGGTCGAACTACCCATGCTACTGATGCTGAGCACCTGAACCTATATTATAAGACAATGTAGCACATATAAATATATGTGGATCAGTACTTTGAGGATGTACTGAGTATATAGTGGTGTAATGCATAAGTAAGACATCATCGTAATTAGAAAGTAAATGCATGATGGATGTATATGACTAACATAATATTAATTATCTAAAATACCAAAATATAAAATCATGTATAACAAATCATACTAGTAAATTTAGTGAGTCACAACACTTAGTCTTATTAAAGCGTTTCTATCATTCTTTTCTTTCAAAACTTAGGAACTTTGGGAGATTTGAAAATCTTGGAACTTTGGGACTTAGGGAGTTTCTTCTAACCGACATAAACCATGTGAGATGACATGGAGTCCAACATCTTGCCCAGGTTGGGGAGAGTTGTTCTACCCTTTCCATCGGAATAGAACCTTAACTTAACTGATCACTATCTTAGCCCACTATAGGTGTTTAAAACCTACGGTGGCTCGTAGTTCTAGGGAATGAGACCTTGGAATCATACCCAACTAGGTGCTAAATACAACTCCCATACTTATTGCTCAGAACTTTTAGGAAATCCACCTTAAATTAGCACAAGGGTCTTTAATGAAAATCAATTATGCTTATTTTTGCTTTAAAATCATAAACCGTATGAATAATGTGGATTCCTATCTTAGCTTAGGATCAAAATATCAATCTTTGCCTTTGAAAGCACTAATCAAAACTTTTCAATAGAACTTGAGATCATAATCCCCTTGTAAAATCATCAATAGTACTTAGGACTCAAAGTATAAAGCTTTAATGCATCAATAATTACATCATTAATCAGATTTAAACTTCATGCTCAATAATCATCTTAAAAGCTTTTGAAAATCTCAGTCAAGATAATGGTATATAACTCATAATATGAATCTTATAATAGCAAACATGAATATATGTAATTTTTTTGCAATTAGAGCCTTAAATATCATAACAATGTCATAAACTAAAATAATGAGGATTTGGGTATCAACCCTAACTTAAATTTCATGGGAAATTATAGAATATTCAGTAAAATTGAAACCATAATTAAGTTTTGGGCACAAGTATGAAAGGATTACCCTTGTTCAAAACTGCACATACCTTGGATGATGAACTAGATGAACAATCTTGCTTTTGAGATTCTATTCGTGCTCTTGAATGATGATTCTTGAAATTCTTTTACTGTGTACTTTGAATCTTGGGCTAATTTGGAAAAAGAATGAGGAATCTTGGGGATTCTTGAGGTTGATTAAAGTTTAGGGTTTTGGTTGAGAGAAATTTTAAGGAATGTATCATAAGATGTTTGTAATAGACATAAATCTTTTGTTTGGATGGTTTTAGGGGCTGTGAAAATGTTTTAAATACCCTTTTTAACTTCTAAAAAAGACTGGAAAAATAAACTGGAGTCCTGATTTAATGGGCAACAGTGAATTGCCACTATAGTGGATGCTCACTTCTTCGTGGTGGCTCACTGGAAGTTGACGACTGGGAAATTAGGGGTTTCTGCGATACAGAGCTATCGCGTTGTCCCACTAGATTTTGATAATTGGGACCTAGAACTTCATCGCGATGCGCCACCATCATGGTGCCCTATAGAGATGCCTTTTTTTCCCTTCGGCACGATGTGCCACTATAGCGTTGGACTACTGGAACTTGACAAATGGGAAAATTGACCTCTCCGCGACGCGCCAATATCGTGGAGGTCCACTGGAAATTGGAAAATGGGAATTTTGACCTCATCGCGATGAGTGAACATCACGGCGGTCCACTGGAAAGTGGCAATTATGAAATTGTCCTTCATCGCGATGTGGTGACTGCCAGTTTGCACACTGTCAACTTAAAAATACTCTAACTTCTTCACCGAGTGTTGGATTTGGGCGAATTTAGTATCGATGGAAAGCTTATTCAATTTTCCACACAATGAAAAGTAGAAATCTATAGAATTCTATATGAAAAAAATATTACTCATTCTAGAAGACATTTCTTAACATCGTAGGAATGAATTTAAGCTAGAAAAAGTTTGGGGTATCACATCCTCCCTTTTTGCTGCTACTTCTACTTCTTTAAAATTAGACACTTTTCTTCAGAGCTCTCACAATTATTTTTTCCAAATTGGTTGCTTCAGTGTCTTCTTCATTAGAGTATGATTTTAGTGTCCTCAGTGTCATAGATTTTTTTTTCTTCTCTTGTTATTGTTGCTTCTTGAGTTCATGAGTCTTTTAATTTCCAATAACCTCATCCATAGTGAGAGTTTTTAGGTTCCTTGCCTTAGTACTAACATCTATTTTTATTTCCCAGGGATTTGGTATAACCCTAAGAATCTTCCTCACTTGCTAATCTTGTGGAATCACTTCTCCTAGGCATTATAGCTAATTTGTGATGGAAGTGAATCTTGTATGCATTTTTTGTATTTTCTCCCTTATTTAATGGTGAAGCTTTTATACTGGACAGTCAGCATGTCATCTTTGGAATCCTTTGCATCTGTAGTTCCCTCATGTGTTATTTTTAAGTAGTCCTAAATATTGTTTAGCATTATCTCAAGATGAAATCCTGTTGTATTCATCTGGTCCTATGCCATATATAAGTAGTTTCTTTGCCTTGTAGTTCTTCTCAATTATTTTCCTGTCTTCATCATTTAATTCCCTCATGCTTTTGATAACCGTTGTTGTAACATATCTTCTTTTACAGGTATATAATGATCATAAAGAATTATATCCATCATTTCACTATCCTCAGCCATGATGAAGTCAAATATTCTTGTCTTTCACCACACATAGTACTATCCACTAAATCTAGGTGGTCTAGCAATAGGTTTCCTTTCTTCTAGGTTTGGTGGAGTAGCCGTAATAACCAAAATACTCTAGGTGTGAACCTACTTTGATACCAATTTTGGGAACCCTTGAGGTTGCACCACATAATGAGGGACCAAGTATCTTAAAGTCAATCACAGGTAATCAAACACTAAAGTGTAGGAAAACTAAAGGTTGTACATAAAAATAATAATGCACAAGAGTTAACGTGAAAACCCCTTTTCTCAAGAGAGGAAAAAGCATGGATTTCCCTAACAAGCACTAATGAAATCCACTACAATCAACCTCTTGATCACATGCTTAATTTTAGCCTAACTCTAGGCTCCTTTCGCTTGTAATAACTCTACTACAAGCTCATCTTGGAAACTCTACCAAGGAACCTCAAAAAATGGTTAACTCTAACCAGCAACAAGATTAGGAAACTCTACCTAAGCACTCTCTACTCAAAGTGAAAAGTTCATTATTCTTATAATATGAGTAGTTCGATTACAAATCAACACACAAGAACATTCACTCACTGTTTAAGCATGCTACAAAGATAAGAACATGAGCAATGCTTGAGAATTCTTGAAATGGAGTTTTTGTTGTCTCTCTTCACTCTTTCGATTTGTACAAAAACTATTTGATGAATAAGCCTTGTTTTCCTTTATATCTTGGTGATGATTAGGGATAAAATCTTATTAGACAAGGTGTCCTATTCAGTACAAGCAGCACCTGCAAATTTGTTACACAAGAGGAAAAAATTATGCAAACACGTGTGCCAACTGTACTGTACCATGCGCATCCAAGGACCTAGTCCTTAGAAGTTAGCTACTCATCATCAAAACAACATATAGGAATTTTTCCCCTTTTTGATGATGACAAACCAGCCATGCAACTTTCATAACATCCATCACATTTAATCGATGAGATTACCACTCTGAAGATGAATGTTCCCCCTATCATCATGCTTCCATTATCTTGCAACATAGGGATCTGATCCCTTGTTGTCATTTGTAGCAAAAAACCTAGATCTCTTTCCCCTATCATCATACACATTTATTTAGTGCATTTGAATAATTCCCCCGGTCAACATGACTTTCTTCATTCATATATTTAGCACACCACTTAATTTCCCCTATTAGCATGCCATTCAAATCTGCATCACTTACACCAGGTACCTGGTCCCTACTACAGGAACTCAATATTTTTTTTGGCATCATTGAAAAGTGAGTACAGTAAACCAAGAGTAAAATAAGCAAAAATTAGTTAACTCATGGCCACTGGGAAACACTAACACGACGAAACTTTGCAATTTAAAGGGAACAAATGTAGCATACAAAGCAAAGATTCATTCATAAGTAGAGGATAAGTATTATTGCAGTGCATAAATTTAATATTCTTAGGGGAAAAGCCAAAGGAATCAAGAAGGATTAGCTGGTGAAGGACTAGGAAAAAGATTTTGAAACAGTAGGGTCATATTGTTGTTGAGATGACTTATCTTTGTATTCAGTCTAAGGACCTCATCATTTAATATTGGCACCCTCTTCTTTAGTTCAGCATTCTCTGTTCTAAACATTTCAGAATCACGTGGGCTTATTTTGGAGAAATATTGAATTATAACCTAGAGCTTGCTAATTTCTTCATCCTTATTATCTAGGTTGAACTTCAGTTCCTCTATTTCCTTATTGAGATTCTTTTTATAAATGCTAACTGATTTGACATATTCAGTCTTGACCAGTGTTTTCATTCCAAGCATTTGAACCACAGATCCTTGGGTTCCAGAATAATAGACAATGTCATAATGATCAAGTATTTTTTACAACCAATATCCAAAAGGCATGCCATACTTTCTATTTTTCCTAAGAACCACTTTGTGAATGTGTTCTACCATCAATGCAGGTAAATTAATGAACTCAAAGCAACTAAGGCATTCCATCAGATATAAGTCAGTGGCTGAGGCAATGTTTCTCTTTTGTGACCTAGGCAAAATTTCCTTATTAAAAAAGTCAAAAATCAATTGAAACTCACTCTTGAATGGATTCCTATTCCATGAAACCACAGATTTCCCTTTGACGTTGGATGTATTTGCTAAGAATTCTATCTAAGGCAGCTACTCATCTATGCTCCATCTTGGCCCTGATCAGTAATTTTAATTTCTCCATAATCTATATCCTGTATATCTTTTATGAACCATCTCTGAATCTCCGGAGATACTAGTATAATGGAGGTGTATGGGGACTCCTATACGTCTATAGCAGAGGCTGATGCAGTGGTATCATCATCACCCTTTAAAGACTATGCTCTCTCATCAAATTGGGGAGAATTTATTGCTCTGACATAACTACCTAACTCAGACTCTACCTTTTTTTAGACTGAGAAATGACTATCTCTCCACACTGCTACTAGAACAAGATACATTATCTCTTTCATCAAACTGAAGAAGGGTAGGGGAGTGTGGTGGTGACCTCTATACATTTTTCATTTGGGGCTTGGCTCAGGCAACAGGAGTTGGTAAGACCTGGGGTCTTAGTTGAGATGCTGGTGCTATCTAAAAAGCTGGCTGATATATCGGTTGTATGGCAGCTCTGGTTATGACATTTTTCTATGTCTGGCTTTGATTCTAGCATTGTACAATTAGTGCACTATCAATTAGGTACTCCTCTATGGACCCACTCTGCTCAAGATACTCATCTCTTATTTTGGACTGTGCGCCCTTTTTCTTGTTCTTTTGGTATATGGTACCTATATTGAGAAAAATTAGTACTCAAACCATATCATTCGACAATAATTGAAAATTAAGTAAACTTACAGGTCCTATCCACAGGTTTGGTCCATAACTCATATACTAAGTTCACGATAAGTGGAATGGGATAGTGAGATGAGAATTTAGTCTACGGGCTTATTCCACAACTCATGGGATCAATCCATGAGTTATGACTTTACTCATGGAAGTCAGACCATAATTCTGAGTTTCAAAATTATGGGTCTGATTCCCACGAATCCAATCAATGATTCATAAATGTAATTCATGAATCATGGGTTGGGCTCATGAGTTCAAACTTGATACTGAACTCTAATTCCTCAGATTTTCAATGCTAATTTGCATAAAATTTCACACATTAAGTTTGAATTTGATCAAGAATTTCACTTGGCCTTGTTAAATTCACACAGATCCATTATTTAGGAGCCAAGTACTCGTGATATTTTTCCCTAATTTGGGAAAGGAAACAACTACCTCTAAAAATTAGAAAAAAAATAAAAGTGGAGGGAGCATACCATAGCAATGCTAACAGTTGGAATAAAGGTAAAGGTGAGATCATAAATTCTAGGCTCTTTTGTGTATAGTAACTGGGTGTTGGATGATTTACGTACAGGGATGGTGAAGGAGAGTTTAATTTGTGTTGTTAATGAGGGAAATATGGAATATTAGTATGTGAGTTTGAGTTTAAATGGGAGTTGGAGTGTGAGGAAAATTGGGTTTAGGGTTTTTTTATGGTTTGGAATACAATGAATCAGCTTTGGTCATATGGTCCATATTTTCATTTAAAATTATGACTTAACTAGGCCCATGAATGAGCCACAATTCATGAGTCTGACTAATTCTCCATAGATTTTATTGTGTGTCCTGATCTTAGACCATATGATCCTCTAATATCTATGACTCGACTCACAAATCGTGGGTCCAACTTACGACTAGTGGGTTGGTCCTATGAGTCAAGTTAAGAAAGTCATCTGTTACTTTTGACTTCCATCACTCGACCCACATGTCATGGATATAACTCACGACCCATGGTTGGGCTCGTGAGTTAAGTTCAAGAGCATGATATCTCCTCCCATTATCATGAGTCTATTCCATGAGTTGTAGACTTGAGTCACGACCTGTAGACTACACTCGCGAATAAACTTACCTAGACTTGTTTGAATTTTCCAATTTTATCTTAAGCCAGTGATTTCCACATTCTTCCTTCCCTAGAAACAAAATAAACTTATCACTAAAACCTTGGGTTTTCTCCAAAGCAACACTTTATTGGATATTGCTACACAACATGGCTAGTTGGGTACTCAGACTTCACCAAAAAGCCCATGGTTATCTCCCAAGAAGCACTTGATTTAATGGCGCAGCATAACTCAACTCTCTTGACTACTCAAACTTTGTCAAGGCCCTCATTCTCACACACTTTAATCTCCTTCGTGTTACCCATATAATGCTTGACATAGTGTGCATTCACGTTTAAAGAGATGTCACTATCTCGTTGTATCTAAATTACACCATGTGGAAATACTCTTACCACGATGAATGGTCCAGACCTCTAGACTTCAATTTTCCAAGATACAAGCAAAGTCTCGAATTATACAACAAATCCAAATCACCTAGTTGAAATTCTCTCCGTTCAATCCTCCTACCATGATGCAATTTCATCTTTTCCTTATACAAGGCGGAACTCTCATAGGCACAAAGGAAAAACTCATCCATCTCATTCATCTTCTCCAGTCTCAAGTGTACAACATCATCCCACTCAAAATTCAGATTTTTCAACACCCATAGTGCCTTATGCTTAAGTTCAAACAACAAGTGGCAGGCCTTTCCATACACAAGTTGATAAGGGGATGCACCAATATGAGTCTTGTATGTTGTCAGGTAGGCGTTTAATGTATCATCGACCTTTCTCGACCAATCAGTCCTATTGGCATTCATAGTCTTCATCAAAATAAACTTTATCTCCTGATTGGAGATCTCAACTTGACCACTTTTCTGTGGATGATAAGGTGTTGCCACCTTATACTTCACACTATATTTCTTAAGTAAGTACTTAAAAATACAATCGCAAAAGTGAGATGCACCATTACTAATGATAGTTCGTGGGGTACCAAATCTAGAGAAAATATTTTTCTTTAAAAAAGTTGTGACACTCTTACCTTTATTGTTGGGAAGCCAATTTCTTCCACCCACTAAACACGTAGTCGACTGCTTCCAATATATACTTCATCCTATGGAACTTCAAATAGGCCCATAAAATTGATAGCCCACACATCAAGCAACTCGATCTTAAGGTTGGAAGGCATAGGAAGCTTATGCATTCACAAAATATTGCCTTGCTCTTGGCATTGTTCATAGACCTAAGCATAATCATGTTCATCCTTACAGATAGTCAGTCAATAGTAACCATATTGCAAGATTTTATGGTCAGTGGAAGTACCTCCATGAAGACCCGTAACTGGAGACGAATAATAGGCCTTCAAAATACTCATCATCTAAACCTTGGGAATGCACCTCCAAACTACACCACCAGTACACCTCCGAATTACATAATCAACACACATCCAGAATAAGTATGGCTCATCCCAAAGTAACTTCCTCACCTTATGCATAAATCACTTGCATTGTTGAAATGACAAATCTTTTGGGATGAGATCACTTGTCAAACTAACAAAGTCATCAAACAAAAGATTAAGTCTCCTGATGTTACTAAGACGTTCTCATATGGAAAAGTATCAGAATCTTAAGATCATCCCCTAGATTTAGCATCGCCCCTTCTCTAGGTGGGTAAAATGGTCTGCAACTTGATTTTTAATGTCATTCCAATCCTTAACCTTAAAATCAATTTGCAATAGCATAAATACCCATCGAATCAATCTCGACTTAGAATATTTATTCACCATAAAGTACCTAAGAACAACATGATCAGGGTACATAATGACTTTGGTACCAATCAAGTGGAATTTTTTAAAAGCAAACACCACCATAGGAAATTCCTGTTCAATCACCTTATAATTCTTCTATGTGGGATTTAGTGCCTTACTAGCATAGTAGATAGGATGAAGTATCTTTTCATACCTTCATACTCGGTCTACTCCTAGGGCCACACTACTGGCGTCACACATCACTTTGAAAGGTAAGGTCCAATCACGGGACATAATAATAGAAGCTAAAATCAACCTCTCTTTCAGGCACTCAAAAGCCTTAGTAAAGCATCATCAAACATAAAATTTGTGTCCTTATCTAACAATTTTCACAATGGATTTACAATTTTAGAGAAGTTTGTAAAGAATCGTCTATAAAAACCTTCATGACCCATGAAACTCCAAATTCCCTTCACAGAATTGATGGAGGTAATTTCTTAATCACCTCAATTTTAGCCTTATCGACCTTTATCCCTTTTTTCAAAATTTTGTTCCAAAGCACTATCCTTTCCTTAACCATGAAGTGGTACTTTCCCCTATTTAGAACAAAATTGCACTCTTCAGATCTTTGCAAGGCGTTGGATAAGTGAGCTATGAAATAATCAATTGAATGACCCACAACTGAGAAATCATCCATGAAAACCTTGATAGTATCCTCCACCATGTTAGAAAAGATGGACAATATGCAATGCTGAAAGGTTGAAGGAGCATTACAATGACTGAAGGGCATCCTTTTAAATGCAAAAGTCTCATATGAACAAGTGAAAGTGGTTTTCTCTTGGTCCTCGGGAGAAATAGAAATTCTGAATATACCCCAAATAACTATCTAGAAGATAATACCATTCTCTACACTCAAAATGGTCTAACATCTGGTCCATGAATGGCATAGAAAAGTGATCCTTATAGGTTCAAGTATTTATCTTCTTGTAATCCATAAGAACTCGCCATCCCGTGGCTAGTCACATAGGAACTAACTCACTCTTCTTATTAAGAACCACAATGATCCCAATAGTGTATGAAATGTGTAGTCTAATAATAAAATATCAAAGGAGTATTTATAGATACAAAATAAATCCTATCCTAAGCTATGTAAGAAAAGCAGGTTAGTGATAACCCATGATTCGTGGGTTAGGTTGTGGATCAGACCCACGAGTCTTGGCTTCAATCGTGGGAATCAGAGCTATTCATCAACTTTCAGAACTTCAACTCACATCTGCAACGCACGTGGTATGGATTGCATTCATGTCCCATAGGTTGAATTCGTGGAACTTATACTTTGTAATCATCTTCAAAACTCAGCCCACGGGCCAACCTATGGGACATGAATACTTTGCATTCATGTCCCATAGGTTGAATTCGTGGAACTTATACTTTGTAATCATCTTCAAAACTCAGCCCACGGGCCAAACTCACGAGGCATAGGCTAACCCACAAGTCATGGGTGGTCTCTAAGAACTTAGACTCCACTTTTATCTTTAGAACTTCAAGTCATGGCACACTCATAGGCCATATGTCCTACCCACGAGTCATGGGTTGACTAGTGGGTCACCTATTCAACAACTCTTAATCCTTCTTTTTCTATTTTTACACCAAAATCTACTTTTCTGCAAAATCAACACAAACTAACATCATATCCAATAAGAATAACTAAGTTCCTACATGATTTTCTTGTTTTAAGCATCGAAAGTGCCATAAACCATAACACATCAAGGGTCAAAATAGGGAAAAATACAACATTTCCACAACATTGCATATGCTGCTATAGCGACATGCATGTTGCTATAGCGGAATCACTATAGAGGAGAAAATCCCGATATAGAGGCATAGACAATGATCACCTATATTTTGCCATAGTCAACACATTTCTTTTCCGAACCCCTGTAATACTAGTAAAGCAATTTTAGTCACATTTATGCCTTTATAATTACCCAAAAATTGAGTTCAGCCACTTTATAACAAACTATTAACACCACTTTATTACACATAAAGAAAACATAATTACAATAGAAATTCCATTTTTGACCACTCCAGCTATTGCAGATTCTAACCTTGCTTTTCATGATAGGTAAATTTTAGCCTTGTCAACAATAAATATAACCACACAAATTCTATGAGTTTGACTAGGCTTAGCATAGATTCTCAGTATTCCAGCAACAAATTGCACCTTTTCACAATTATTCAAATAAGTATGATTTCACATGAGTACTCAACACCCTTAGACTTAGGCACCTGTTTAAACCTTTAGATTACCATCAACTAACAGTACAGTCATAGTCAAAATTTTACCAAACACCACACAATATATGGCAACTTATAACATTTACATAGCATAGATTCACACAAATCAAGCAACTACACTACAATGTATGAAATCAAGGAAAAATTAAATTAATGATTATTTCTTCATGCCTCATTAAGAACTTCAAATTCCCCCATGGTGACCCCAAGTGGGTCATCGAGTATGCCTTACATAGCCCTTATAGCCAGATACTAATTGGAACCTTCCCAACTTTTAATTTACGCTAATCATATCCCTCTAAGCAGAGTCAAGTGACATCCACTTGCAGGGATGATATACCAATAGGAATCAAGAGATACCAATTGGTCTCAACTTATACGTCAACCACAAAACCGTACAAGAGGAAAGAAAGAAGTGGAACTATTTTCCTCAAATTCCACATAGCTTGGCAAAGATTATGTGTGGATGTCAACATGTAAATCCACAGGCATCTACTCGACACTTGCTCTTGTACTAGAAGACCGGTAACCTAGTCTCTGATACCAAATTACCATGACTTAAATTACTGGATCGTGAGTGCACATACTATAATCTACCTAGATAAGATAACCACTTACCATACCTTTAACAAATCAAGCAAAAGTCTATAATCAGTTGACAAAACAATCATTATTATAGAAAAATCCTTGTAAAACAATAAGTATACTACCCTAGGATATAGGCTAAATAGGTAAAAAGCTATTAATAGAGATAAGGACCGGAAACATCTTCTAACATGAGAAAGAAGAGTGGGAGATGTTAAAAATAACTACCATAACAACTAACAAAACAACATTGATCCTTGCAAAAGACTATACCCCAAAAGAGGTATAGAAATTTTAGCATTAGTACAAATCACACATTATGGTGAGCCACATCGTAATGGTAAGCCTCATCGTAATGGTAAGCCTCATCGATCGACCTAAATTGGATTACACAAATAACATATAAATAATCAAAGTAAAACATAGATTCTTTTAACTTAATTCTCAACCCTCAAATATTCTCTTATACCCTTTTTCTATCTTTCTGTTATGATTTTTAGGGACACCCTCTTCCTTTTATGAATCAACCACCCTGGTTCACTAAGTATGGAGTCATACCAAGAGTCAACATATCTTCTAAAGATAACTACAATCAAGTAAGCCCTAGACTGAGGTCAAGAAGCTAATCAGTTACCCAGCATACCTGGAGAAGCCTCATTTGGACATATAACCCATTCACCTAGTTCCCAAATATTAGCTCATATTTAGCCTAAAAATTACACCCCTCCTTTTGCATATCCTATTAGAGTAGAAATATTGAATAAAACTTAACCCCTTTGTCATTTCCCTCACTTGAGGTAATATAACAAATTAGGTCATGATAAGAAATACTATCAAGTGATAAGCAGTCAGGCCATATTTGGAATATAGTACCACAATTAATAATCAATACACTAAGCATAATAAGTATCAAGTAAGTAATTTAAGATACTTGGAGAAAAAGTAAACATATTACCATCCAATCAAGTTCAGCCAAGCTAAGTCAGGATAAGTCAAAAGATAACAAATTGAGTCAACCAAGACCGAGTCAACAACCCTGACTATAACAATATCCACGTCAATCAATCATTACTTTAATACAAGGTCTCAAAACATATGACCAATAATAAGACCACATATGAATCCCAATGTATCAAGCACTAACATATAATCCCCAGTTAACTTATGAAACCAACAAATTAACTTGACCCTCGTACATACACACTATAGGTGATGCATCTATGATCTAGACATGACCTATAGGGGATAATTTGTGTCTATGTACTAAATCTCAGACATAATTGTCTACCAATGTTATTTCATCAATAACCTAAAAGAACATTTTAAATACCAAAATATACCACATTTAGCAATGAGGTAGGTTAACATCATACAATAACATAAAAAATTATTTGCATTGACCACACCAAAATAACATGCACTAATAAGCCTCACTACAAAGTAGTTAACATACACATATAGCACAAATTAGATTAAC
Source organism: Capsicum pubescens (assembly GCA_030864215.1). Classification (NCBI taxonomy): domain Eukaryota; kingdom Viridiplantae; phylum Streptophyta; class Magnoliopsida; order Solanales; family Solanaceae; genus Capsicum; species Capsicum pubescens. The sequence continues at coordinate 96,364,145 of CM061549.1, read as the reverse complement.
CAATAATACCATCACCTACACTACTAGTTAGAGACTTAATCACAATCACCTCCATAACACTATGTTTCAAAAACTACACTAAGCATTACCACCCAAGATCATCTGAAAGCTTACCCCCACTTTTACATGATACTACCCCTTCCTTAAGGATTAACTTATAACCTATAATTTACATTTCCCACTACTTTAACTATGTACGACACATAGCCATTCATATTAATACTTAAGTACAGAAAAACATGAATATATATATATATATATAAATGACCCATAATTGTATGCTAATTGAGACCAAATAAATTTTATCCCTCCTAAATCCATACCCGAAGGACTAAACATGGAGTCTCTTGTCCATCTATGTTACAATTAATCTCTCTAATCGGGTCTATTCCATAATTAACCTTAGCTTACATAGATATCAACCAGCTGTATAAAGGATAAATGAAAATGAAATCCAACCTTGCCAAGATTACTGACATGTTAATACTTGAATATCCATGGGTTTGCACCCATCTATACCCTTTTTTTCTCTTTTTCGTGGTTCTAAGATATGAAAAACAATGCTAAGGCTTTTTGGAACCTACCATATTATTTATTTCAACCATATAACAAAAGAAATAAAAACCCCTTAAGGGATATTTTGGTCTATCTCCTCCCACTATAGCAACGTGAACATATCTGTAGAGACACCGCTATAGAGGAATAATCCTTCCATAGTGGGCTGATGTTACCCCAACCCAACTCTTTTATGTTTGGAAATTTTAACACACATGGCCCCATATAATCTTACTAATGAAATCTCAATAATATACACACCCCATACTAATATCAAAGAGTTTTCTAGAAACGGTAGATTAGGTTGTTACAAAACTGCTATTGCATTTCTATAGTAACATGTATGTTGCTATAGTGACCTGAACCCACTATGGGGCCCTTAGCTTTTTTACGTGAACATTCTTAAGTAAAATAGCCATAAAATTTTACTTATGAAGTGGATTAATGAATGGTCAATTGAATTGGAAAGAAGACTCACAGGTCCTTAATTTGGTGCGTATTGAGCCCTTGAAATCTTTATATTCTTGGAGAAATTCTTATTTAAAGCAAACCATATTTCAAACTTAGCCCAAAACTAAATCGGTAAAAACACTTTAAACTAAACTTTATGTTAGGGGTATTGTATGACCTTAGTACATATCAAATGCACTCCCAAACTAAAGAATTGATCCTAACACATATGACAATTGAGATTCATATACCTTTATTGCATATATTTTTAGTAACAATGGAATCGATCGTTACAATAGATACTAATTTACCATCCGTTCATCCAAGAATTAGCTTGGGTGAATAGAAGCACGAGGCTGGAATTAGAAGGAAAGCACTTTTGGAGTTTCTAATGCTGCACCCCACTTACTCACTTTCCACATTATCAACCAAACCTTATTTATATTCAGACTTTCTATCAATTCTCTTAAAGACCAGAAGATGAGGGGACAAATATTTATGCATGAATTAGTTATTTCTTCATCGGTCTAAGAATGAAAGCTTTAGACTTTATGATAAGGTAACTTCTTAACTTACATAAAACCGAATAATTACTATATCGATCCTGCTATAGCGGTCAATCCTTCTATAGCGGCATCGCTATAGTGGGAACTATTCCGCTATAACGATATCACTATAGAGGGAATTATTCTGCTATAACAACATTACTATAGTGACATACACATCTCTATAAAGGAATAGATGATTCAAAAACATGTCAATCTTACTAATTTTTCCTTTTTCACCACCAAATACTCAGATTTTTGACATCCCAAACTAACCTCTTTACATTAAATACTATACCCAGAATTCTACTAAATTGAACTCCATTCTAATAGTTTCTAAGGGATACTATGTCCCTCATATATAATGATGTTACCTTAATTTCATCAACCACTACACCTCAAGACACCAAATATCTCTAAACCATAAAACACTAGAATTTTGTTGGAACCCACCTACCTCGAGACTTTATCAACATTTATCCTAGGAAAAACTTTATCATGGCAATTACACTGTAAACAATACTATAATGAATATAATCATCAAACACTACACCATGTTCTTCTCTTAGGACATCTATTTTTCCCTTGGGGCATCTATCTTATAACCTTTTTCACCCTTTCATAATAAAAGCTTAAGAATTACCATCTAGAGTACAACCATTAGCCAACTCACCACTATTGGATTTATTGACATATAGATTCTCCACCACAGTTTACATTAGTCTATTCGACCCCTACAATTAATCATTTAAAAATAATCAGCTTCTTAGTTATCACCTGAGGATAAGCTATACTTATTTAGCCTAATAATTAGCCTTCAACTAGTCAAATTCCAAACCTAACATGCCTCAACCATTCAAGAAGAAACACTAATTAAGTATATCATGCAACCATGAAAGGTATATGACTTATGCATAAACACATCTAATACCAAGTCAATAATATTACTTAATTCATTTCCATTAGTATCAACATATCAAACTAGTATAATTCAATACAAAAATACACTAGGGACACATACTAACCAATAAAAACAACTAAAACTAGGTAAGTATATATTATGATAGATAATTCATAAAGTGAAGAATACAACTAACAACCATAAGTTCCACTTTGCCTCAATTATTTCATTAATAGGCACAAATAAAATTTTTACCTTCAAGCTATGTCAATATCCTAGACCACTCAGGGATCCAATTAACACCAATAAAAATAACCATGTAAAATAAAGTCTAAAATTTAATATGTAAGTCAACTTAAATAGACAACAACGACCACATCAGATATTTAACTTATCAATATATCATATTATAATCACCCTCCAGGTTATTTTTTGCATTTCCAAATTGTTTTGGAATCTAAAGCTTTTCCACCACTTCATCAAGTCACTTATGACTTACGAGAGATGACAGTTTGGTTACCTGGCAATCCATTTGATTTCTAGAGTCATTGCCCTATTTTAAAATCTTTATTATTTAGAATTGGGTATTCAACCTAAACTGCAAGAAAAAAACCTTCTATGTCACTTTTGATAGTTCCATTAGATATAGAATATTACATTGATTTTAGACTAGAGAGAGGCTTTCAAACTCATTTTGGGCTATTGGTGGATTTTGGTTAAAACGACAATTTGTGTGTGGGATTGATATTTCAATAAAACAATCCTAAATGAAAATTTTTAAGGTGCCATTTATTCCAAAATATTGAATTTTGTAGGGTAGCATAGTTCGTTAATATTCATGGGATTTCAAATAAATCTTGAGTTGCTGATCAGAAACATAGAAAATCTGCTAAGTTGTTGGTGCCTGGACTCAGTTGGTGCAGCCTCTTAAGTGGACCTTTGCTCTCTTAAGTGGAGGTTTCTTCATCAACCAAAGTACCACTTTCGTGACCAACAATGGTCCTGTCTGATTGCTTTGGCAGAGGCTTCGTCGCTTTAGCAGAATGTTGCTTTAGAGACACTCGTTCGCTTTAGTGAAGGCTAACCATTGGGCTTCGCTATTTAAGAGATTAATTTGCCTCTCCTTTCCAAATATTAGCTTATTTACTCCAAGTACCAAGTCCATAAAACTTTTGAAGACATAGATAACTATGGAGCTTGATCCTTTAGTACTCAGGGTGCGTTGGAGAGTTCATTGGGGGCATTTTTGCATCAAGATTTTCTTAAGTATCCTTTAATTCTTAATTAATTCTCTAATTTAAATTCAAATCCCTATATTCTTTGTGGTATAATTTTAAGGAGTATTTTTTCTCATATTATCCCATTGGTAAATGATCCTTAGATTTATAAGGAAGTTTTGATAGTTTTAATTTGTGATTCCGCAAGTAGGTCCCAGATGGAATTTTCTTTTCAATTTTGTACCTGGTTCATTTATATGCAATATGGGTATCTTTATTCTCGTAATAATATGTAGATCATGATTTTGATGGCATGGCATTATATGGAGACTTTGTGAAAGGGTAAAGCTCTAGTTTAGTGGACTTTCTCAGGCTCCATCAATGTCCAGGTAGACTAGACTTAATTTCTTCCTAGATTGAGCTTAATTATGGTATGAGTATAGTATTATTCTAATTTTAGGTTGGAACTTATGGATCGGTTGCATGTTTAGTAAAATTGGAATATTTAGCCGATTAAAGAGTCGTTTGTAGGTAGAATTGAACCATTCATCATTTCCTTGAGTTAAATTATCATGTTACGACTTAATTAAACTTATTAAACATCTTTTAGTAGCACTACAAAGACCTAGACTACTTTTTTGGTATAACCTGCCTTAGTACAGACTCTTAGGGTCAATAGCGGGCCCCGACAGCTCTCTTTTTAGACAAATATCCTAATTAGCTCCTTGTACACCTAGGAGTCCATTTTCCATTGACTTACATATATACATGATACTTATGATGATTTATACATCTTCCCTAAATCTAAAATTATTACTTTCTAATTACTTTGAAGATCGGTTCGAGTCTGGCTTTTACTAATCATTTATGATACTCACTTTCTAGTTTGAGTTAGACATATATGATACTAGTGTAATATTCAAGGCTGGCATTTATTATTCACTTATGATGTTGGGGATACGGTTTAATTTTAATGATTAGGGTATGCATGGGAATCATAGAAAGGGTTTTGTGGTTAGTTACTTCATAATAATTATTATTATCGGTGGGTCTCTTTTGATGGTATCCAACAAGCTTATGGGGGTCCAATTGGGTTTTTTTCTCTTATTTACATCTTCAAGGATTATGAGGGATTCTCTGGGCTATAGTTATCTTGTATTCCTTCGACTTTACTTATCTCATTATTTATTATCTATCAGCTAGAGCTTTTATTCCAAGTTTTCCCTTTTTCTTTGACTTTAGCTTAATTTTCACATCTTATTATTCTTTTGTGATTTAGCTCAGTTGGATGATGATTCCTACTGAGTAGACACTATATAGGTATTTATGCAACGCTTTTGCATTATTTTTAATGTAGATCTGAGTACTAACTATCATCGTTGATGTTCTATCTAGCTTATTTATATGGTTTAGAGGTACGATGAGCTATCATAGCCAGAATTGATTCTTTCTCCTTCTTTTTTGGATAGTATTTAGTTATTGATGCTACCTGTATATTAGATACTACTATTACTCTTATTCTTTTGGATTTAGTGACTCTGATACCGACCTTACTAGGCAGTGGGATATATTTTTTCATTCTTTCTCCCTCTTTCTCTTTCTCTCTCTCTCTTTCTCTCTTTATATATATATATATATATGCTTATATTTTATCACTTAAAATCCTATTGTATGCTTGATTTTAATATTTATTACACCTTCCACCGATTAGCCCATTACTCACTATTCTGGGCTACGGTTTGGTTTACCTACTTATGGTTAAAGTAGATGTCATCATGACTCATGAAATTGGGTTGTGATAAATTGGTTTAGAGTAAGGTATACTAGTATTGTTAGTACAATAACAATTGTCTAGCAGAGTATAGCAGATCAAAACTATGTCATATATTTATCATCTTCGAGAGGCTATAAGGCATTTTTTGGAGAACTTCACTTTATTTATTTATTTTGGGCATCGAGTCTGTGTTGGTTTCTATTTCACTCATTTGTAGACATTTAGGATGCAAGATATGAAGATTGGATATGAGGCCTCTAAGTTTGCGACTAGGGCTCTTGTTAGAGGTCGAAGCAGACCTAGGGGCAGAAGTCAGGTGAGATCTACAGGCCCAGATAGTGTTTCGGATAGGGAGCCTTCACTAGATCCTACCATTTCTCTTGATCTGAAGATACCTCCACCCATGCAATTAATGGGCCAGAGGGCAGCCCAAACTACACTAGGGTTAATTTTGTCTTTATTGCTTATAGATGCTTTGGTTCAATTATTGGGTTTGGTTGGTAGTGCCCTATCTATCGATTCTTAGTCTATAGATTAGAGTGTTACATATGCAAATCCACAATCTATAGTTATTACTCCTAGAGTTGAGGTCCTTCCAGTGCCGGTAGTTTCTCAGGCAGTTGCTACCCAAAAAGCTATATCTATTGATGAGCAGATGATGTTGGTTCAATTTTTTAGATTGAATCTACCTATGTTTGCGAAGGATCTGAATAAAGATGAACTTGAGTTCTTGATTACTTGTGAGGATAGGCTTTATAACTTTGGACATATTGAGACTCATGGGTTAACTATACTAATTTACAGTTAGACACTAGTGAAGGTTATCTTGATTCCAAAGTAGCAGAATATCCTTATTTGTCATGGACTTAATTCTCTAAGGTTTTCTTAGAGAATTATATGACTCAAAGCCTTTGAAAGTGTCTAATATATCAGTTCTCAATATTTGTAACGCCCTGAAATCGGGTCCCAAGACGGCATACGGTGCTTAGGGTCACAAGTGACCCCAAGCTAACCCTTCTACTAGCATAACTCATAAGCAACTAAATAAAAGTATAAATCTATAAAAATTTGCGGAAAAATAACTCTTTTCTGAATCTGATCGATAAAAAACTGAATTTTTCAAGATTACAATTCTACTTTTACAACCAAAACTGAAATTGAATACATCAACTTCTACTGACTGTATATGAAGCCTCTACTAGTACTGACTCAAGGTAGCCGGGTCATGACTCCCAACTATCCTTACTCAATACTACTGAATAAGAAAAAGACAACATTATTAATTCTGCATAACTGACTTGAGCCCTTGAATCAAAAGGACTCATCACCTATTGACTAGATATCGTAAACTGACTGGATCTGAAGGTGCATGCTATACCTTGTACCTACATTCCAAGAAAATGTATCCCACATACGGGTGTGTGTGTGCATCAGTACCATGGAAATGTACCGAGCATATGGTGGTATATGCAATAAGTAAAACAATATCTCATAGTCATCATTTATAAATCATGCATACTAAATATAAATGACTCACAAAGCTCGAGTAAAATCTGAAATCTGAAGATATAAATCATGAATAGTAAAGCATAAAATCTAGATCTTGTGAGCCATTACACTTAGTTCTAAAATCTGTGTCCTGTTTCTGTTCTCAAAACTCATAGGCTAAATGAAGTCTGAAACTCATTATGCATAGTAAATATTTTATCTTAAAACTTTAAATTTGTAAACTGTTTTAAGAGTGGGAGACATCTATTTGGGAGGTTCTTTTAACCAACATGTAACCAAGTGAGCATCCATAATGTCCCACGACTTTCCCCCGTAAGGTTAGGGACGTTCTACCTTTGCCATCAGAATAGAACAATCTCATCTCAGTGATCACTATCTCAGTCATCGACGTATAGTGGGAATAAATATCTCAACCTAAAGTGGCACGTAGTTCTGGGGTATGAAACCGTAGTAACGTACCCAACTCGGTGCTAAATACTACTCCCAATACTATGCTCAAAATCTCAAGAAAATCCACTTTAAAGGTAATCTCATATCTCATAAGGAAATCAATGATAAAGCTTGTAATCTCGTTTCATAAAGTGGATTTCAACTCTATTGTGAACAAAAGGTCAAATCTTTCTAAATTGCTTCAAAATAGTCTAAACGTGGGTGCATGTAGCACATAAATTCTCAAAAACATCAATCTCAAAGAGGGTTAATGACTCATATATCAATACTTTGACAAAACATTACAAAGTTCATGCTTTACATCATAAACATGCATAATTCATTTAGAAATCTTGAAATTTCAGCTTTAAGCATAATAACAACATCAAACTCAAGGAATTTATCTTCTAGACATTTAGAAATATCATAATCTCTTGAACAACAACATGGTATAAAAAATAATATTTCAAATTCATAGTAAAATCATGTATCTTTCGTAATTACATATATACTTTGGGAACAAGAATGAAAGGGTGTTCTTGTTCATAACCCCACATACCTTGAAATTGAAGCTTTGAATGAACTCTTAACTTCGGATTGCTATTCTTGAGATTAATGGATGCTTCTTGTAGCCCTCGGAATGGGGAATTCAAATGTTAAAGAATTATTGAACAACTACGGTTAAATCTTGAGATATCTTGATCTTTAGGTTGAAACCCTTAAGAGTGTTCTTGACCAATTTTTAATGAAAGTGAAAGGATTTTGGATAATTGGGATTAAATCCCGTGTTATAGACATATATAGGGGTGTTTTTGGAACTTGGAAGTGAGGTATGCGGCGCATAACGCATGGAAGACCTTAAGGTGTGCGTTGCACACCTTATAGAAGACCTGTAAGTGTGCCTCGCACTCCCAATCGCACACATTTGATTGGGCGGCGCATTGCCCATCGCACATTCTTACTGCCCCTCACAAAAATGGGCATAGCTTTTCGCTCGGGTATTGGATTAAGGCAAAATTGGTATCGTTGGAAAGCTAATTTAATTATCTACAATTTGATAGGTATTGGGATAAAAAATTACATATATATTAAGAGATATACAAGTTTGAAGTAGACCCTTGTAGAATCGAATGTCAAACTTTGGACGAATCAATTGATCTTAGCTCAACTTGGCTCTAAATGATTTATATGAACATTGTTGACCTCAAGAGCACTTCACATACTAGGGTAAATATCATGAAATCTATATTCACGTGGGAATCACTTGTATTAGAGATTAGACGCGTATGAATGACGGTTAGAATTCTAGTATGAAAATATGGGGTATTACATTATCTCCCCCTTGGGAACATTCGTCCTCGAATGTGGATAATTAACCTGAAAAATAGAGGAATCTTTGTAATTAAGCTATCATGTGCAACTGATAGAAACTGAATCACCGAATCTCAAGAATAATGAGCTACTGAACTGATCTGCAAGTGCATGAATTCTCATGCAAATAACTATATGGCTAAGATAGAAACGAGAGTGTCAACTTATGAGTAACCATTACTTTGCGCTGGATCTGATCTCATGAGAAAAGATGATAGGTTTATGGAATGAAAACTCAGGTTATTACAACATCCCCTTCTTGGGATCGTTCGTCCCCGAATGATAATAATTTTGTGAAAATACTAGGAAGAGACTGTGACACTACACAGGATTTTTACGAACTGAATCATGACTTAATATCTGAAACTGAAACTGATGCATGAACTGGGCTGAATCATTCAAACTTCTATCATGAAACTGAATTCTGAGCTGACTCTACTTTACTTGCTTCAAGGAACTGATACATGTTGAGAGTCGAGGATTCACTTAAACTATTTATTATCCATTAATACATATCGAACTGAGAAGTGATAACTTATGCAAGTGTGAATCATGAGACAACAAGACTTAGATCATACGAGGGGCATTACACTATCTAGGCCAAACACTTGGAAAATTGAGATTATGCGCTAAACACTTATGAAATGAGTCATGATTAAATTGCCAATCTGAAGCATGATGCTTGGATTGAACGGAATTATCTCATGGAATAGAAATACTCATGAAACTTTAGATAGTAATACTAGATGAGAAGTTGGAACTCTATAAGAGTTATTGGCTTGCTTGTTAACTAGAGTGCAGGCTATATGGACCAGATCATACTGACTGCCCATATTCAAATGGAATATTTTATAAGCATTTTTCTACAAAATTCTATTAACATTACGGAGCAATGAATTTGGGCTTGATCTGAACAAAACATCTAACTAAGGAACCACCACATTGATATAAATCCATAGCATAGAATAAAAATATATAACTCATAAACTAGGATAGGATTGCTAGGCCACAGGCAATGCAACATCTTACTTTCAAGCTTAGCATCACTTCTCAAATTCTCTCTAAACTATACTATTCCCCTTAAATACCATACTCAGTTGATTCAACTTATAATTCTTACATGGGCATTGTAAATCTTTCTACAAGGTCTAAAGTAAACTAAGTCCTCTCGCCAAGGTCAAGACTAACTCAAAAATCATAAGATACAACATGCCACTCCACAATACTAGTCTAAACCACACGATTCAATAATCTATATCTTCTTAGAGCTCACACCCTAAGCATAACATGTCTTACCACTTCAATGACTAATTCAAAACTCTTGATATGGATTCACTAGCACATATTGCATTCATCCTCTTACACTCAACATGACATTCAAGCCTATCATTAAAATCACATATAACTTTAAGGCAAATGCCCCTAAAGGCATACTCCGCATATCTCTAAACCTTTAACAATAACAATTTTCTTGCACTATTCTTAGAAACATACACACGATCTCTAACTAACCTTAACATGTATCAAAGACTTGGCCTCAATCTTACTTCACACTTTAGCCTTAGATAGAAAAGCATAAATAATCTTTCTTAATGAGGGTCATCAACTCTCTCACATCTAAACCATTGCTTATCCACTATCATCTCCACTATCTTAACATAGGAAGAGGTCACCGAAGGGCTAACACATAAGAACCTGAAGCACGAAAACTACAATACATAACATTAACACTTATCTTAGACCTGAGGAATAAAACATCAAATGCATGGATTTATCTAAGAGATCTAAGCTGAGGACATACATGATATAATACGCTTCACTAGTATCATGAGTTTAAAAACTGGTCATACTTTGAAACATGAATTCATACTTATCATGAGCTATTCAACATAAGACTGGAGTTCATAGATTCATGAGAGATAACTCGTATCACAGAGTGAAGCTGTTACATGCTTGCTAGAAGCTGAGAATGGGCTTGAGCATACATGATGGGTATAAGCATAGGCTTGTGGCATGGATTTATCACGCAAGTGATGGATTTGGTGTTGTAATGACTGAAATTCAAGGAATACTATAGAGTAAGAAGGGATCATTATCTCATCATAACTCATTATTGACATATATCACAATCTAATTCTCAAAACTTAGTTTGGTTCTTCACTAACAATCTCCTCCTTAGGTCAAAGCTAGTATTCTAAGCATGTTGGTCTACTCCATATCCTCGAGATTAAGCCATAATTTCATCATTCTAATATCTATACATAAATTCTAAACTCACAAGAGTAAACTAATTTTGAACTTACCGACTTCATTCTTGAATAACCCATCCATATGCCATCCTTAACTTTCTAGCTTTAATAATCATCATCAAAGACTTACACTCTCATTTGCAACCATACCTATATCTCTAATCACATAATCATAGCCTACCAAGATCACACTTCTATACTTATATTTTTTCCAAACCATGAGAATAATAATCATACTTAAAAGGCTCAACATCTTCAATCATAACTCATTAACTTAGCTTTCAAGAACATCATAAATTATCTAACTAGCCTTTCTCCACCTAGAAACTCAACATTACTACTAACCACATAATATGCAATAATTATTGAAAAATAATGCAGCCCCATAACACCTTGGGCATACCTCTACATCATACTTAATTACGAACACATGATCTTACACTCTTGCATACACTGTTCAGGCCTACTAGATCACCTCCATATCACTAACATCAACAATCGAACCATCAACTGTTCAAACTTAATGTCTAAAGCTAAACATGATTTACAACCCAATCTCACACACAATTCTCCCTTCAAAACTATAGAACACAACATTAAGAAAGGCTAGTACACAATGACAATCGATCATAATCATATGGCCTATCTTATTCATAATCCGTTAACACATCCTCCTTCTTCCCATCATTACTATTTACACATCTTCACGCCTAAATTACTTCCATAGCTCTATAAATTTTAACTAAACTTCCTCTTTCAATCTCAGGAAAGACTAAATTAACAATACTCAACCACTAAGTACTTCTATCAAAACCTATACTTTCCTAGCACAACAAATTCCATCAATAACTCTTTTCTTACCTCAAGAAAATAACAATTCACCTTTTCTAAAATCTCCTTCTCTAACTTCACTAAACTAACAAACAAAGGTATATCACTTCATTAATAATTCAAGTATAAGCAACAAAATTCAGCTATACATATTCAATAAATCGCCCTTACCACCTTTCTTGTCACTACACTTCTAAACCCAAACTTCCAACCAACACAAGAATAACAAGATAAACAACAAGTTGCTAGTGAATCAAAATAGGCCTCACACGGCTTCACTAGACTTTGGTTTTGTGTTTTGAACAAGAAAATTAGATAAATAACAAAGCAACTATGCTAGTGAATCGAAATAGTCCCCACACGGCTTTACTAGACTTTGATTTTTCACAAACACAATGATAACAAAATTACATAATACTAGAGATAGAAACTTGAGACACAACATTCAATGATCTAAGAATACACCTTACTCTATCTTAATTGAATAACTCATAAGAACGAGGACATAACTTTAAATTTGAGAGACTTATAACATACTAGAAGGCTCTTCTCAAGCTGCTTTGTGTAACTTCTAAAACTTCTACTAGCAAATATAAGAGCATTATCTGGGGAGGAACTGGAACTTGTCGATCGTACTATCTCAAGAATACAACATAGATAGGGAAGTATAGATTTACATTATGGATTCTGGGGATGAATCTGAAAACACAACTGACTTGGGTTTAGTGCACGATTTTTACAAACATGATAAAGAAATTCAATCTTCAGAACTTAAAAGCACTGACGGGATACTATCTAGCTGTCTTACAATCCCATAAATATCTATGGAGACTTAAGCTTAACTATTTTTGATACCTTGACAATGAGGCAGAGTTGGCCAGAATAGAGTAAGAAGAGAATTTATATAAGTTTCTTGGAGAACCTTTTTATAGAACGATCTTAAACTTGAAAGAAGAAAAATATTTCCTAAATGCCCTATAGCCTCTCGAAGAAAAGTACAGACGTATTCGTACCGTTCCGCAAGACTCTACTAGACACGGCTTCATAGACACCCTAGGACACTTGAACTCTGTGCTCTAATACCAAGTTTGTAACGCCTCGAAATCGGGTCCCGAGACGTCACACGGTGCTTAGGGTCACAAGTGACCCCAAGCTAACCCTTCTACTAGCATAACTCATAAACAACTAAATAAAAAGTATAAATCAATACAAATTTGTGGAAAAATAACTCTTTTCTGAATTTGATCGATACAAAACTGAATTATTCAAGATTACAATTCTGCCTTTACAACCAAAACCGAAAATGAATACATCAACTTCTACTGACTGTCTATGAAGCCTCTACTTGTACTGACTCAAGGTAGCCGGGTCATGACTCCCGACTATCCTTACTCAATAAGAGTGAATAAGAAAAATACAACATTATTAATTCTGCATAACTGACTCGAGCCCTTGAATTAAAAGGACTCATCACCTGCTGACTGGATGCCACAAACTGACTGGATCTGAAGGTGCATCTATACCTTGTACCTATATTCCGAGAAAATATAGCCCACACACGGGTGTATGTGTGCATCAGTACCATGGAAATGTACCGAGCATACGGGGGTGTATGCAATAAGTAAAATAATATCTCATAGTCATCATTTATAAATCATGCATACTAAATATAAATGACTCACAAAGCTCAAGTAAAATCTGAAATCTGAAGATATAAATCATGAATAGTAAAGCACAAAATCTAGATCTTGTGAGCCATTACACTTAGTTCTAAAATCTGTGTCCTTTTTCTATTCTCAAAACTCATAGGCTAAATGAAGTCTGAAAATCATTATACATAGTAAATACTTTATCTTAAAGCTTTAAATTAGTAAACTGTTTTAAGAGTGGGGGTCATCTATTTGGGAGGTTCTTCTAACCGACATGTACACCATGTGAGTATCCATGATGTCCCACGACTTGCCCCTATAAGGTTAGAGTCGTTCTACCCCTGCTATCGGAATAGAACAATCTCATCTCAGTGATCACTATCTCAATCATCCACGTATAGAAGAAATAAATATCTCAACATGTGGTGGCACGTAGTTCTGGGGTATGAAACCGTAGTAATGTACCCAACTCGGTGTTAAATACTACTCCCAATACTATGTTCAAAATCTCAAGAAAATCCACTTTAAAGGTAATCTCATATCTCATAAGGAAATCAATGATAAGGTTTGTAATCTCGTTTCATAGAGTGGATTTCAACTCTATTGTGACCAAAAGATCAAATCTTTCTAAATTGCTTCAAAATAGTCTAAACGTGGGTGCATGTAGCACATAAATTCTTAAAAACATCAATCTCAAAGAGGGTTAATGACCCATATATCAATACTTTGACAAAACATTACAAAGTTCATGCTTTATATCATAAACATGCATAATTCATTTAGAAATTTTGAAACTTCAGATTTAAGCATAATAACAACATCAAACTCATGGAATTTATCTTCTAGACATTTAGAAATATCATAATCTCTTGAACAACAATATGGTATAACAAATAATATTTCAAATTCATAGTAAAACATGTAAAATCATGTATCTTTCATAATTACATATATACTTTGGGCACAAGAACGAAAGGTTGTTCTTCTTCATAACCCCACATACCTTGAAATTGAAGCTTTGAATGAACTCTTAACTTTGGATTGCTATTCTTGAGATTAATGGATTTTTCTTGTAGCCCTCATAATGGGGAATTCAAATCTTAAAGAATTATTGAACAACTACGGTTAAATCTTGAGATATCTTGATCTTTAGGTTGAAATCCTTAAGAGTCTTCTTGACCAATTTTTGATGAAAGTAAAAGGATATTGGATAATTGGGGTTAAATCTCGTGTTATAGACATATATAGGGGTGTTTTTGGCACTTGGAAGTGAGGTATGCGGTGCACAGCCCATGGAATACCTTATGATGTGTGTCATACATCTTATATCATACCTGTAAGTGTGCCTCGCACTCCCAATCGCACACATTTAATTGGGTGGCGTATTGCCCATCGCACACCCTTACTGCCTGTCACGAAAATAGGCATAACTTTTTGCTCGGGTATTGGATTAAGGCAAAATTGTTATAGTTGGAAATATAATTTAATTATCTAAAATTTAATAGGTCTTGGGATGAAAAAATCCATGTATATTAAGAGATATACACGTTTGAAGTATACTCTTGTAGAATCGAATGTCAAACTTTGGACGAATCAATTGATCTTAGCTCAACTTGGATCAAAATAATTTATATAAATATTGTTGACCTCAAGATCACTTTAAATACTATGGTAAATATCATTAAATCTATATTCACGTGGGAATCATTTGGATTAGAGCTTAGACGCGTAGAAATGACGGTTAGAATTCTAATATGAAAATACGGCGTATTACAATATTAGAGTAGGGTTTTATGTCCATTATAGAGTATGAGCCATGGTCCCATGATTTGTCTATACATATTATTGGTATTTCACCAATCGAGTATAAGAGGTTATGGTGCTTTGTTTAAGGGGTAAGACTCTCTTTTTGTATGGCTACTCAGAGTTTTGTTACAACTGCAGGTCCTTTATTGAGGTTTCTAATTATGCCCAGACTATGAAGAAGATACATCATAAGGTCCAAATGGTAATTAATAAGAGACCATGTCACCAGGGTAGTTTCAGTGGGAACTAGAGTAGCTCATAGTTTAGAGGCTAAGGTTCTCAAAGTAGGTACCCTCTTTGTTAGTCTTATCAGCACCAGGGTCAGCTTAGTAGGCCCATTTATGTCATACATTATATTACTAATGGAGGATGACACAGCTATAGTGGTTACCCTAGTCAGAGAAGTGTTTTGTCTTTAAAAGGTACATATTTTAGGTTTCTAGATGAGATGGCTATTTTGTCAGTCGAATCTTCTAGTAATATTGGGGTACATGGGGAACTCTATGATTATGGGGTCGTCATCTATTATTCTAGGGAGTGTCCCCAATAAGAGATAGTTGTGCTTGCAGCGAAAGGTATTTTTTCAGTTAAGGCAATGTCACCCCCAATATAGGTGGTATGCAGGGTCGTAGGGATGGTACTCAGGAAGGTAGGATAGGTGGTCGATCAAGTGAGTAGAAGGTGGAAGGCAAGGTTATTTTTTTGTTGTACCAATTATATTAGAGTTAGAGTCTTTAGATATTGCTATTATAGGTACAATTTAAGTGTGCCATCAGTCATCTATTGCTCTATTTGATTTGGGATACACTTATTCATATATGTATACTTATTATGCACTATAGTTAAAGTTTTATTTGGAGTCTCTATCTATTCCATTGTATGTATCTACTCTCATAGGTGATTCTTTAGTAGTGGATTAGGTATATAGATCATGTTTTATGACTTTTTGAGTGTTTGATACATAGGTTGATATTATTGTGATAGATATGGTGTACTTAATGTGATTTTAGGTATGGACTGATTATCTCCATATTTTGTAGTCTTGGATTTTTTTGCCAAGACTGTTACCTTAGCAATATATGGCATACACTCAGCTATGTGGTGGGGTTCTTTTAGTCCTACACTAACGGGAATTATTTCATACATCGGGCAAGGAGATTGATATCAAAATATTAAGAATCTTATCTTTCTTATATTTGTGATGTTAGTATGAAGAGTCTTTCACTTGATTCTGTTCCTATAGTTTGTGAGTTTCCTAATATTTTTCCTATTAATCTACCTAGACTTCCTTTTGAACGTGATATTGAGTTCGTTATTGATCTTGATCTAGGCACCCAATGTATTTTTATGGCACCTTATTACATGGATTTCATCAAGCTTAAGAACCTGAAGTCTTAGCTTCAGGATCTTCTGGATAAGGATGTTATTAGATTGTGTATGTTACCTTGGGGTGCTCCAGTTATGTTAGTGAAGAAGAAAGATGGTTTTATGCATGTGTATTGACTACACTGAGCTGAATAAGGTGACAGT
Organism: Capsicum pubescens; assembly: GCA_030864215.1. Classification (NCBI taxonomy): domain Eukaryota; kingdom Viridiplantae; phylum Streptophyta; class Magnoliopsida; order Solanales; family Solanaceae; genus Capsicum; species Capsicum pubescens. The sequence continues at coordinate 96,347,329 of CM061549.1, read as the reverse complement.
AAGGAATAAGTATCATGTGTCTCATATTATTTATTTTTTCACAGCGTCAGGGAACAGCAGTGTTCTCTAAGATTGACTTGAAATTTGGTTGCCATCAATTGAGGATCCGTGTTGAGGACATCCCTAATACAACCTTCAGGACTCTTTGTGGCCATTATGAGTTCCCAGTGATGTCTTTAGGGTTGACTAATGCCTCAGCCATGTTTACGAATCTGATTAACCAAGTATCAAGCCTAATTTATACTCATTCATGATTACTTTTACTGAATATATCCTCATGTATTCTAGTAGGAAGGAGCATAAGAACCACTTGAGGATTGTACTCCAAACATTAAGATATCATAGGCTTTATTCCAAATAAATAAAGTGCATATTTTGTCTTAAGTCTATAATATTTCTAGTATATATGGTGTCTAAGAATTAGATTATGGTGGATCTAGTGAAGATCGTTGCTATTTCTGATTGGGCCAAACCTATATATCCGATTGAGGTCCGTAGCTTCATTGGTTTGGTACGTTATTATGGGCGGTTCATTGTGGGTTACTATTGTAGCATCAATGACTAGGTTGACCAGAAAGGTGGTTCCTTTTCAGTAGTCCAAGGAGTGTGACTTGATTTTTTTAAAGCTCAATGGCTTGCTCACTTTAGCTCCTAGTTTGACTCTTTCTATTGAGGGTCGGGGAAGAATCGTATATTGTGATGATTCTAGTGTTGTATTAGATTGTGTTTAATGCATTATGGTCAAGTTATTGCTTATAAGTCGATGTAGTTAAAGGTCCACAAGTACAATTATTCCTATGATTTGGAGTTAGTAATAGTATTTGCACTTAAGATTTGGAGGCATTACCTGTATGGTGTTTGTTATGAGATATATGTCGACCACCATAGTCTTCAGCATATAATGACTCAAAAGGAGCTTAATTGACATAGTACAGATGGATTGAGTTATTGAAGGACTATGATATCTCTATTCTTTAACATCCTGATAAGGTGAATATGGTAGCAAACTCCTTGAGCCAGAAGGCGATGAGTATTGGTAGCTTAGCTTTTATTTCATTTTTGAGTTATCATTGGTGCAGACATCTAGTCCTTAGCTAATTTGATGGTTTGACTTTGTATTTCAGTCTCTAAAAGAATTTTTGCTAATGTTAAGGCTAGGTCTACCTTATTTGAGCAGATTTGGAGTAGCCAGCATAAGGATAGTAGACTTTGTGGCATTCGTGATCAGGTTCTGAGAGATGAGTCTAGGAGGGACACCTTGTAATTAGAGGGTATTCTGAGATATGATATCTATATTTTTATATGGGTTAAAAATTTGTTTCAATCGCAGGAGGACCACAGCTCCAGATATTTTATTCACCTTAGCACAGCTAAAAACTATAGAGATTTGAGGCAACATTACTGGTGGAGTGTCATTAAGATATATATGGTGGATTTTGTAGCTCGTTGCCTATGTTTTTAGAAGGTAAAACTACGCATTAGAGATTAGGTTTCCTTATTTAGATATTACCTATTCTCAAGTAAAATTGGGATCGAATCACTATGGACTTAGTGATTTGCCTCACACTCCCTATGGTTTTGATGGTATTTGGTTCATTATGAATTGGTTGACCAAATCGACCTACTTCCTCCGAATTCAAATTTCTTTAATGTCGAGAGGCTTGACCATATAATGTTCATGATATAGTTTTCTTACATGCTATTAAACCAGATAGAAGCTCAGTGTTCTCTTCTAACTTAAAGAGGACTTTTCTGGAGAAGTTGGGTACTCAGTTTGACCTCAGCACCATTTTTCACCCTCAAACTGATGGGCAGTCAAAGCGAACTATTTAGATTCTTAAGGATATACTCCGCACATGTGTCATTGTAACACTCCACATTTTTGGGCTATTCTTTGAACCATCGTTTCCACGTGTATAATCTATAATCCAAATGACTCTCATGCGAATATAAGCTTCATGATCCTTATTCTCATGTTTGATTTGCTTTTGAGGAGAAAAAAGTTCATAAGAATTACTTAGAGTAAAGTTGAGCTAAGAGCATTTGATTCGTCCAATGTTTGGTATTCAATTCTATGAGGGTCTAATTTGAACATGTATACCTTTTTGTATACATAGAATTTTGCAGCTCAAGACCCACAAAATTATAGATAATTGAATCAGCTTTCCAACGATACCAATTTCTCCTAAATCCAATACCCGAGTGAAAAGTTATAGCATTTTTGGTGTGAAACAGTAGGTCACCATGATTACACTGCTCGGCGGTTCCTATAGTGGTGGAAGAAATACCGCTCAACGGTAAGCCTAAAAATTAGGATTGTCCAAAATAGTAGGTCACCACTATTACCCCGCTCGGTGGTGCCTATAGAGGTGGAACCAATACCGATCGGCGGTAAGCCTAAAAATTGGGATTCTGCTGAAACTTTTAATTTCTCAGGGATAGTTTGGTCTTTTCCAATGGCCCCAATCCATGAAAAACACGAAATTAAAGACCCCAAAAGCACATTCAGTCATTTTTTATTCAAATTCTCACAATTTAAAACCATTCTTTCTCAAAACATACCCTCGCCCTTCAAAGATTCAAGCTCAAGTTCATGAAAACCACCAAGAACCTTCAATAATTCTTTAATTAAGGTATGTTAGATGTTCATTCATGGGTTACTTTCACCCATGGAATCTAAGAACAAAAATTTAAGTTTAAAAGAATGAGTTTCACATATTATCATGAATTTTAACCATGAATTCCCTATGAAATTTCAATTTTATATTATGTTTATACATGATTTGTTGTTGAAGTTAAGAACTACACGTTTGAATGATGCTTCCTCATTGGTTTGTACACTATATTGGGATTTAGTATCGAAATCATGATATTACTACATGTTTAAAAACTATTCATATGTTTAAACCATGAACTCGAAGTGTTTAATAAAATGCCAAAAGGAATGAGTTTTGAATAATGGTTACTTATCATGTCCTTAAGGTTTTGTACAGTCTTGTTGTTATTACTATCGAGTCCTAGGAGTTTTGAATACCCAAAATCTAGCAGCTTATCTAGTCTTCAGTAACTATAGAATTGGTTTAGGATAGTTATGAGCATTTTCAGTTCTGTCAGTCACCATAAACAGCAAAACTTAGTTCAGTCCAGTATTCAATGTCTTTCAGTTGAGAGTAGAATTTAGCACCGAGTGAAGGCATGAATGATGGCTTCCTGTAAGTTAGACAGACTCGTTAGTAGCAGATCGTGTATTCCAGAACTACGTAGCCAGCATAGGATATGAGGAGTCACCTGTCAGTTTAGGCTTGACTACCGCTCAGAGGTTACCCATCAGTTTAGGCTTGACACCCTGGTTCCTTCAGGACATCAATTAGTGGATCCACCCAGCCATTGTTAGTACCCATAGAACGATACTAAATCCCTTCCAACTGGGGTTACAGGTTGAACCCTGATAGTACATTGGGGCATATCGATTAGAGTTAGCTCCCACAGTCTTAGTTTAGTATTTAGTACAGTGTACTGTTTTATATTTGGTTGACCATAGCATACATTTATCCACTATTTAGTATTAATATTTCAATACTTTAATTTATAGATTATTTCAGTATCATGTTATATGCTTGGTTATGCATCCTCAGATTTTACAGCTTTCACGTATACTATTGTATCAGTCGTCTTATGTTATTTATTGAGTCATGTATTATTTATGTTCATGAACCCATGCATATCAGCCTAACCTCATTTAGCATACCAGTATATTCAAAGTACTAAACGCATACTCGTTTTTTGTGCTATGATGTCTCATATCATAGGTTCAGATACTCAGGTTCCAGACCACACTTAGCCATCCCAATACATCATCAGCAGTAGCAGTGGTGAGTCCTCATACTTCGAGGACCAATGATTTTTATGTCAGCATTTCTTCTCAGTTCAGTAGTCATCTGGAGTTAGTTGGGGACTTGTCCCATCAACTACACAGTCAATTTATTTAGAGGCTAGCAGATTAGTACAGACAGATAGTTAGTTTTCAGTCGTAATATCAGTTGCTTTATTAGTATTTATAGTATGTTTCAGATGTATCAAACTATGATTCAGTATTGATTTTTAGTTGTTAAATACCTTATGGCATTTCCAGTTAAAGTTCCGCACATGTCTTTGTTATTTTATTCAGTGCTCACAATAGGTACCAGCTCATGGATTAGAATATGGTCCTTTAGGGCTGTAAGAATTGTGTGGCATCCAGGGTGTACTCTCGGGCATTAAAAACCTAGTATGAGAGCCTAAGGTTTTATGGTGTCCTAGGGAGTCTGCAAGCTGTGTTGAGTAGAGTCTTGTGCATGTGTGCGAAGTGCACCACACTTATGGACAGGAGGCTACGACACATTTTAGAAAATATTTCCCTTCTTACAGTGTTCATGTAATGCAAAAGAGCATGAGCTCTAATTAAACTCTCTTCCTAACTCATCCATCCTTCTGTGTACAAAAAATTCCACCCAGAAAGAACAACGGAAGACGAAATAGTAATCAGCCTGCACCTCCACCTATTCAGGAAGATCCCCTGAATGAGCATGTCTCTCACACTGAATTTAGAGCTGCTTACACAACCTTAGCTTAATTAATAGTTTCTTAGAACCATCTATAGTTTGTTGTTCTATCTAAGCTTTTAATTCATGCTCAGTAGAGTGAGAGAGAGGAGCGTACGAAGAAAGAGAGAAAGAATAAGAGGGCCAGAACAAGTAGTTTTAAGCCAAGATTAGGGGATAGTAATTGCTCCCAATTCCATCAAAAATTCTCAGCCCAAGTTCCACCTTTGGCCAGTGCGCAAGCGCCTAAGTTTAAGAATGACGGTCTAAATAGAGCCCAAGGCTCTAAGTCACAAGGTAGTGGGAAGGGTGTTCGTACTAATCCACTTTGTGGAGAATGTGGTAAGAATCATAATAGAGTGTGTAGAGATGCTAGTGATATGGTTTTTAGGTCTATCAAGCCAGGACATAGAGTCAGAGACTGCCCAATGAGTGGTCAGTAGGGAAAGTCCAATCGTCCTTCAATTCCACCCGGTCTCCCGACTCAGTAGGGCACCACTTCCAGGTCCACGGTGGCCAATGTCAAAACAGACTTTATGCATTCCACTCCTGACATGATCAGGAAAGTTCTCCTGATGCAGTTACGGGTACATTAAAGGCCTTTTATATTCTTATGTATGTTTTACTAGACCCCGGAGCTTCACTTTCTCTTGGAACCCCCTTATATAGCTATCAACTTTGGTGTCAGACCCGAAACATTAGCCAAGCCCTTGTCAATGTCTACCTTATTGGGTAAATTCATCATTACCAGGTGGGTATATAGAAATTTTATGCTTACAATATCCCAGCAAACCATTTTAGTTGATTTCAGAAATAGAGTCATTTAGTTTCAGTTTCTCGATAAACCAGTAATTGAATGAAGGGGTAGTACCTCAGTGCTTAGGAGTCATACATGTTTTCATATTCCTTCTTAGAATCCTATGATAACATATGATCTAGAATTTGAAGCATAAAACCAGGAGTTTAGCAACAATAGTAGAGTTGGGATGGTGTTATCTAAATTTGGGCAGATTATATTTTATAGGGCTAGTCGTATGAAAGATGAATCAGTAGGGTAGAAGCAGTGTATGTAAAAAGGTTAAGTTTATTGATTCAAAACATATGTTGTGGATATGATAATGGTAAGCTATGATGAAAGTAGTATGGTTATTAAATATTTGGGAATATCCATGTTATGTGTTAGAATCTAAGTTTGAATCTTTGAAGGTTGAGATAATAGAAAGATGAGTGAAAAATTCTAAGTTAGTCAATTTTAAGTTGTTACATGATGATTGTTGGGTCTATAAAGGGCTAAGAGTTGTATCTCAAAAGCTGTGGGTTTTACATTATCAGGTATAGTCTTTCAGGGTAAGTATAGTGTTTATGTGCATTATTCTACACCAGACTCTAGAGTAAAGTGGTGACAGTTCAGTTTAGAGTTGTTGATTAAGTGGTTCACATACTTAGAATGATGACTTTAAAATAAGGGGGATATGGTAGAACAAGTAACCAAGTCAGGCTCTCAAATCCTAGTAGTAATGCAGTATGTGTAGAAAAATAGTAGGAGAGGATGATGCCCAACCCATCCTTATCTTAGTGCAAGGTTTCTTTTTCAATCATCACGATATCTACTCATACGTTACATGTTAGTTCCATGATCATAGTTCATGTTTGTGAACATCATATAGAATTATGTACGCTTTCAGTTCTTAGTATGAGGAGTTCCAGTTCACCCAGCTGTCTGAATCATATTCCATGAATTTACGAACTCCTAACTAAGGTCATGCAGCCCATGACTCATGTATTCATGTTATATAGTATTCTTAGTTCCCATGACTCATGCTACACCCCTAATGATCAGTGATATTCAGATTATGTCATGTATATCAGCAGTTTAGGTCTCTTGATGAATCCATGATGTTGATACTCTAATTCTCGTGCCTCAATTATGTGTCCAAGTTATGCATAGTATTGTTTCATGTTTCAGATCCTTATGTTCTAACCTTTCAGTGACCTTTCCTTATGTCAAGATAGGGATAATGAATAGTTATTTAGATGGGAGAGTGTAAATGTTTCATATTAGGAGGAATTGTTGTATGCTTGTTGGATCTAAGATAATAAGTATTAAGTAAGATCGAGGACAAGTTTATGAAATATGTCATGGTTAGTTTAAATTTTGTGTGTGTGATTTCCTTAAGAATAGTGCATGAAAGTTGATAATGATAGAGGTTTGGAGGATATGAGAAAGATGATTTTATGAGTGTTTGTTTAGAAGTGCATAGATAGGCTTGAATGTCATGTTGTATATATGTGGATGAATGCATTGTGCATTAGTGAATTTCAAGTAAGGGTTGAATGTAGTGGTTGAGGTGGTAATAAGAATTATTCATGAGATGAGAAGTTGTGAAAATGTAGGGTGTAGTGAATTCATGGTTCATACTAGTATCACGGTGTTATGTGTGCACTTTGTAGATTCGTGTAGACTTGAACATAGTGAGAAAATTCAGTTCATCTCAGACTTCAGTAGGTAGAGTTATCAGTGCCCTTGTGAATATTTTCAATAGCCTCAAGGGGATTGTTGTTTTAAAGTGGAAGGTATAGTTGAGTATAGGCTTTCAGTACAATTCAGTCCGTATAGCCAGTAATTCAGTTTAGCACAAGTTCCAATGGTTTTTCATCTTTCCTATTCATGAGGTAATCCATTCACGATTATGAAAGTATTAAATTTAGTTCAGTTCATGCATCATGTATCATCAGATTCTAGGTATTCAATCATGATTCAATCTGTAAGTGTCCCATGCATAAATTACTCTAAGAAGTCATTGTCCAATAAATTGATCATCTTTTATGCATTTAATTCTCTTATTTCCTGATTTTAGCTCATTTACTCTAAGTCCCAAGAAAAAACTTATAGAATTTTGAAGCTTGATCCTTTGGGTACTCGGGGTATAATGGAGCGTTCATAGGGGGAATTTTCTCATCAGGATTTCCATAGGTCTCATTTAATTTCTTAATTAATTCTCTAATTTAAGACCAAATATTTAGATACTTGTGGGCTGATTTGAGGGTGTATTTATACTCAGATTTCACCCATTTTTAGGGTAAAGGATCCTTGAGCTTAGAGAGACATTTTAATGGTTTCAAAGTTGTGACTCTACAAGCGGTCCTCACATGGAATTTTTATCTTGATTTTGGATCCAAAGCATTTATATGCAATGTGGGTATTTTTATTCTCATAATAATGTGTAGATAATGATTTTTATAACATGGCATTGTGAGATGGCTCTGCAAAAAGGAAAAGCTCCAATTTAGTGAACTTTCTCAGTCTCCATCAGCCTCTATGTAGGCTACGCTTAATTCTTCCTAGATTGAGATTTATTATGGTATGAGTATAGTATTATTCTAATTTTGGGTTTGAAATTATGGCTTGATTGTATGTTTAGTGCAATTTAGAATATTTAGATGATTAAAGAGCCATTTTAGGTAGAATTGACTCATTCCTCATTTCCTTGAGTTAAATTGTCACCTTAGGACTTAGTAAGACTTATTTAACATCTTATAGCATAAATAAGAATCCATAGACTAGGTTTTAGGTAGAATCTATCTTAGTATGGACTTTCAAGGTTAATAGCGGGCCCCATTGGCCCTTTTTTAGGACAAATATCCTAATTAGCTCCTTGTAGACCTAGGAGGCCCTTTTTCATCACCTTACATATTTTCTTGAAGCCTTGGGATGATTTTGACATCTTCTCCAAACTCTTGACTAGACTTATTACCTTGTAATTGCTTTAAAGACTACTAGAGTCTGGTTTGAGTCTGACATTTATTGTTCACTTATGATGTTGAGGATCCGGTTTGAGTATAGTGATTACGGTACTCAAGTGACTCATAGATTGGGTTCGGTGGTCAGTTACTTCATAATAATTATTATTTTTTATAGTTCTATCTTAATGGTATCCATCGGGCTTATGGTAGCCCAATTGCATTATTTTTATCTTATTTGTTTCTTCTAGTCTTATAGGAGCCCAGCTAGGCTATAGTACCTTGTATTTATTTTAATTTACTTATCTCGTTATTTATTATCTGCTAGTCGTAGCCTTATTCCAGGTTTTCCCCTTTTCCCTAGCTTTAGCTAATATTCTCACATCTTATTATGCTTTTATTATGATTTAGCATAGTTGGTCGAGGAGGCCTACTGATTACCCATTCTCTTGGCAATTATGTTACACTTTTGCTTCTTTTTCTAATGCAGATTCGAGTACTATCTACCATAGCTAATGTCTATCCAACTTATTCTCAGGGTTCGAAGATAGGGTGAGCTTTTCGAGCTGGGACTGATTCTTTCTCCTTCAATTTCTTTTGGATAGTCTTTAGTTGTCGAGACTAACTGTATATTGGACAATTACTCTTATTTTTTGGATTTAGTGGCTCTTGTACCAACCTTACTAGGTCATGGGATATCCTTCTTTCTCTCTCTCTCTTTATTTTATCTCTTACAATCATATTATATGCTTGATTTTGGTATTTATTACACCTTGCACCAATTAGCCCATTACTCACAATTTTGGGCTATGATTTGTCTTACCTACTAGTGGGTTAAAGTAGGTATCATCATGGATCGAAAAATTGGTTCTCCACACTTATCTTATAAACCACATTAAAATATCAAGACCGATCCCATCAATTTATAAAACAACAACTCATTACTTTAAATTAGTTATGAATCACAGCTAGAAAATTTCACAATAATAATGTTAGCCCCATATTCTCATAATATGTTTTAATTACGACAAACTAATAACCAAATATCTTGCAGGATATACTGAAGATTTAGCCACATCAAAAAGAATCCCTAAGGAATCAGTCTAAGATCTTCAAGAATATCTTGCAAAGGAAAAAAGCATCAACTCACAAAAGGGTCGGCACTTAACTTGGAATAGCATCAATCATCGATCTCATCAGATTCCCAAACATAAGGCAAATAACTGATGAATCAATCAGTACAAAGTATAAAAGGAAAGAAGAAGAAGACTGATGAATCAATCACTACAAAGCAAAAACAAAAGAAGATCACGCCCTTTACATAGACATATCTGATATGGATATGTAAGGCTGTGAAAAGAAGGTTGCACCATGTATGGACATATCTGATATGGACATACCATATGGTGCAATCCCTCAATCAAGTAATCAATTCAAATCCTTTATTAAGAATAAATACCTTGGGTTTCCCTATAAAGAAAAGAAGTTAAGCAGATGAAGGGTATAAAAAAAGACTGGAGGTAGAATCACTTACGCAACTTCAAAGGAAATTCTTAGTGTGTCTCAATTGTAGTCCTTATAAAGCTCTGTACTTCTTAGTTTACAATATTTACCCAAGAATACGATTGAGTCAACTTAGTAATACCGATTGAGGTTGTGCCACAAGATCTAAAAAACAAAATAAGTTTCAGAACTTGTTCACTACCATTGTACTTCGACTCCACTTTGAAAAGATCTAAGGAAACTTTGAAACCCAAGGGGACTGGAAGTAGGCACCATAGTGGGATTCCGAACCAGGATAAATCTTTATGTATTTATTTCAAATTACTTATTTATTTGCTTATTCATTTAAATCTAATATATTCTATTAAATATATTGATCTACAGGTGAGTTAACTGTGAAGACTTATCATTCGACTCAAAGCAATTTTTCAATTAACCCCTTCCCCCTCTTGAATTTTAATTGGTATCATAGAGGGTCTTACCAATAGTGTTTCTAAACTATACATGAATAAAGATCCAATGGACAACTATCAAATTCTAGGAGATCTCCTTTAAGATGGTCACTTTTCCACAAAACCACCATACTTCAATGGACAGCTTTACTCCTATTGGAAGAACAGATTCAGAATCTTTGTTCAATCAAATAACTTTCAAGCTTGGGTCATCACTGAGAAAGGGCCAAAGAAAAATAGAAGGACAAGGAATCAAGTAGTACTAATGTGGAGGACCTGGAATATTTGGAAGTCACCAAAGAACAACAAGAGGTAATTCAAACTAATGCACGAACGATAAGTTTACTCCTTTGTGCAGTGAGACGAAAAGAATACAGCAAATATAAACCTGTGAAACTGCAAAAGAAATGTGGGACAAATTAGAAGTAACTCATGAAGGGACCACCAAAGTTAAAAGGGAAAAAATAAGTTCTCTGGTCAATGAGTATGAGCTATTCAAAATGGAAGAAAATGAAAACGTTGAATCAATGATTATTAGATTCAGTAAAATTATATGTGAGCTATAATCATTAGGGATGATCTATCCACACAGCCTGCAAGTCCTGAAGTTTGTTAGAAGTTTTCCCAAAGTATGGGAAACCAAAGCCACTATTTTAGAAGATAGGGACCTTCTAAACATGAGATACGATGAATTACGGGGTAATCTCATTTCTTTTGAGCTAAATTATATCAACAAGTACAACAAGGAAGAAAAGAAGAAACCAGTGGCCTTCAATACTGTAATAGCTGGAGAAGAAGAATTCTTAGAAGAATCCAATAATAAAGGAATGGCTCTTATAAATCGAGGAGTAAGGCAGATCTTGAAATAAAGACAGAAGAGACCCCAATAAGTCAAAAACAATAAAGGCACTATGAATAATTATCGTTGCAGTTACTGTTAAAAGCTAGGTTACTTTAAACAAAACTGTCCAGAATTGAAAAGAAGATCATCTAGAAAAAACAAAAACATTGGGGCATGGAGTGATGAAGGTGAAACTGACGAAGAAATAGAAGTAGCCAAGATGCACTCCATGACAAAAGGTGAATCAAGCGAGGTAAGACCCTACAATTGTCATAACTGTAACATTCTTAAATCAAATCTCGATATGATTACTGATGAGCTTTAAACATTTATTGTTGAATACAATAAACTTTCTTAAGGAAAAAAACTGGGAAGTTTGGTTGAAATAGAAACTTGAGGAGCAACGAAGGAACTAGCAAGTTGAACTTGAAGTATGTCAGATCAAAATTGACTTACTTCAAGAAACACTTGATGATGTCAAAATACAATTAAACAGCATTAGAAAATCACCAAGTCACAGTACCATAAGATTAAATTCTTTAAAAATAAACTCAAGTTCCTCATCAAGATCACTTGAATAAGCCAAAACTTTTTTGTCTTTTCAAGGATCGGTCTGCTATACCTGTGGAAAGAAAGGGCACAAATAATACAGTTGTAGACAAAGTTCTATAGGTGTGGGGGTTTGGAGACCTAAAAGAAGTACCTCTAACCTTCAAGGGCCCAAGACCACTTAGGTACCTAAACAAAATTAATATTTTTATTTTGCAAGAATGCATACACAAAAGCTATAGAAAAGAAATGTGGGTCATCGATAGTAGATGCTCAAGACATATGACCAAAAACAAAAAAGTTCTTGTTCTCTAAGGAAAATAGAAGAAGGATCAGTCATATTTGGTGACAACGATAAAGGTTATTCCATTGGAGTCATCTCAGTAAATCTCAACTCCTCATGCAAACTCATTGAAGTGTATCTCATAGACGAATTCTATCACAGCCTACTCGGTATCTATCAACTGTGTGATGTAGGATATGGAGTCTCATTCAAAGCCAAAAGTTGCTCCATCAAACATAAAAAGAGATATTTCTCTTATCGGTGAGCATATTGATAATATTTATATTCTAAATAATCCTGATATTACTACTCTAACTTGTCTCACCATGCAAAACAGTGACACTTGGTTGTGGTATAGAAAACTTGGGCATGCCAGTATGCATTTCATTGAAAACTCTCTAAACTTGAACTGGTGAAAGGTCTATCAAAACTCAAGTTTAAAAAGGATCACATCTTACAGCGCCCAAACACACACGCAAGTGTACGTGGTCTTATCAAGTAATATAGTGGCTTCAAGGAAGACCAAGTATCGATCTCTCAGGGACTTGCATTCGTCGCTTATCTAATTCTAATTTAACTAATTGAGAAAAAGTAAACAAAGAGAGAGTTTGTAATTTTGTAAATTAAAAATAAAATAAATAATGCGTAAAAAAAAATACTCAGGATAATCAATGGAAGAAAACCCAGGGTTGAGGCGTTTCGAACAATCATACTAATCTCTATTCCTATCGCAGTTTAGTTGGTTATCGTATTGTTGATTTGCAAGGTTTATGCTACGAATTTATTCTCCCAACCTCAAATCTTCTATCTAGTAAACATTGTACCTACAACTCCCGCAGAGATACAAAAATTCTTCTAGATTCATGAAGTTGTCTTTTTGCAAGTGAACCAAGCAAGGCTTCTAGGTATATCCCTATCCTAGATGCTAATTCAAATCCCTTATTTTATAAAAGAATGAGAACCTTGCTCCCTAATTTCTTCGTTTTATCCTACGATTCTCCTCCCGGATTCACATAGAAATATAGATTTATTCTAATGGTAGCTAATCATTAAAATAGTAGGCTCAAGAAATTAAGAACAACCCAATTGATAATCCAAAATTAAACTACAATAAAGAATATTAAAAAGTATTCATGTTCTTGGCCTCAACCTCGGAAAGAGGGTATTAGCCTTTAATGGAAATATTCATCATCCAATCCCTTGGAATGATGATACAAAACATAAAAAAAAACTAAATTAAAGAATGACAAAACCTAAAATTAAGTTGCGGTATCCTCTAATGACGTTCCAAGTTTATCTAGGGTTTCCAAGAGGAACCAAGATGATCAAAACAGAGTTTGGGACATTATATTTATAGTATACAAGTCATAAACCGACTTGGTGGTCTTCCATGCTATTTTACTTCATCTGGTTAGAATTATCCCGATTTTGGGCATCGGTGCGACGCGGAGACATGCAAATTCACAATTGTCAAAAATCTGTCAAATTCCAGTAGTTGTTCGCGATTTCAACGCGTCGCGGGGCCTCATTAAACTCCAAATTAATCTACACGCGCCATAGTTCCATAAACTTGGGCCTCTTATAAATCTAGTGGTATTTTTAAATCCTCAATTGGCCACCTATAAAGTCTACACTCGCCCAATACTTTTCAGGCATCCAACTTGCATCCAACTTGCATCTTATGCTTTTGTTGAGCATTCCGGGCCTTATTGAGTTGTTTCCACTAGATTTGAAGCTTGAATATCCTTAATATATCATCATACTCCATGAAAAAAGTATCCTAAATCATTAAATACATCAATTAAGAGCTCAAAGCAACACAACATCCTCACCGATGAACTAGAAACACGAGCTAAGCATAGGTTAAATTCATATTAAGCTTTAACTCATTGTTTTCACTCTTTTCTTGATCCAATTGACCCTTGAACATGATAACTAAGTTTTTTCACATATAAACACATAATAAAAACCTTAGTAACTCATTAAAACACATTACAACAAAGCACAAATAGACTAGAAAAACACCTAGCTCAAGCTAGTCACACTAGTTTTCTCGGTTGAACTCTAAATGGTCGAATTGAATCAAAACTTGTGTGGAAACACCATTAAACATTGTAAACACATACTTGGACACATAGTTACTCATTTATATCATTATTAACACATATATCATAATAATCATCCTCAAAACAAGGCTAAATAAGTTAGAATAGTAGCGCTAGAATGCATAAATTCACTCAACATCACCACCCCACACTTAAAGCCTTGTTCGTCCTCAAACAATTATTAACAATAAACCCCATGAGCTGAAGAGACTCCAAACTTATACTACAGGCAAGACACTCAATCTAGCACTACAATGACTACACGAATGCAAGTTTACAACACTAAGCATGTTATACACAATTGAAAGCTCAAGAATCCTACTTCCAAAACATCCTAGCCTCAAGAATGGACTCCACAAGTAGAAAACTCATGCACATAATTCAGTTAAATACATCTTACAAATCTCCCATATTCATCAAACATGTTCCCCTCACAACAAGAGAGTTACTCGTAATCACTCAAAATAATGCAATTTATAGTGTAATGGGTACAAGAATCAAATTACGCTCACTCTCACAAAGAATTCACAAGTTACAGATAATGAACCATAGGCTTTCCCTTAGTGTAGTGTTCCACTAATATTCGAATGTAAAGCATAGGATCAATTAGGACTTTTCTGGGTTGTAATGTAGGCTAACGGCAAGTAGGAACTATTTTGGCCAAGAATAGTGACTGGCCTCTCTAAGCGCTTTAATACACTACATTATACATTTAAAACCAATCTCCAAAAAACAAATTATACCACTTTTTTCTACCCATCTCTTTTAAGCATTTTCACAAATACTTGGTGGACACATAGTTTACTACCACAAGAATCAATTTTTCTCTTTTTTCACAATCATGACAATATTTTTAGCATAAATTATATCACAACCATCCACCACACATCAATTATACACCAATAACTATTACCTTGGGGCATCAATTTCACTTTTTTCTTCTTCAATTTCTCAAACTCCTTTCTCAAATTCAATTTTTTAAAATTAAAGCACTTAGGAGATTTTTGGATCAAATTATGGTCTATCAAAGAAGGGATTAAGCTACTATGTGGTTACCAAAGAAAATAAGCTAAAGGCCAATGGGGGGTTAACTAGGATAATTCACAAAGGTAGGTAAAAAGAAGGTATAAAACAAGTCTAGCAGAGAAATGCCTAAATCATCTCCTAAACCCACATTCTTTATTTCGCTTCACACACACACTGGGAAAGTTCTAGACATCACATGCAACAAGAAATATACAAAATATCTCACACGCACATGGCACATGCTCAACTCAATAGGATTATCATAGACTCTTAACCAAACAATAACATAAATTCAAAATTAAGCCATAAAACTAGAGTCACAAACTTTAACCTAAGAGTCTCAAAAATAGTAATTCACACAATCAACATGATTTTACCAAACAAAACACTTGCACTATGTAATCAAAAAATAGAACCCACAAGAATATCTCACTTATTCCTAACCTAAATTTTTTAAAAATTGAGTCAAAATTTGGGAATTTTCCCACCCCACACTTAAAAATCTACTTTGTTCCCAAAGTGAATTTTAAAAGTAAGAAATAGAAATACTCCCTGAGGCCTCTAGGCCTAGCTAGTAGCATCTTCACTTCAAGAGGATGGAACCCCACACTCCATCTTTGCCATGCTTCAAGCTCAAGTTTACAGTACTCAGACTTCCCATTAACCGGTGACTCAACCAAAAACAAAAAACTACGTGAAATAAAAACAAAAAACTAAAAATAAAACCTACTTACCTTGGGTTGCCTCCCAAGAAGCGACTAATTTAGTGTCGCGGCATGACCCAATCAACTTTTTCCTTCACCTTGAGGATATGAATTTCACCCCCAACATCGCATCCATCTTTTTGCCTCGATCATGTGGAGGTGGTATAGATATTAATGAACTGAGTATTGGATGATGCATGATAAACCACTCGTCCTTGAGGTGAGGTGTATTTTTATATAGCTTATCCGGTGTAAAATCAAGAATATAAGATTCTTATTCCTCATCTTCACACTCTTCCACTATTTTTAATGATTCCACAGACAAGATATCATCTAAACATAATGTAGAAAAGTGTTTGGAGTGCGGCCCATCAAAACCTACTTCAAATTTATACTATCCTCAACACTCTCACTCTTATTCATCTTCTCAATTTTAGTCTCAAGATCAAGATGACAATCGAGTGGCTGTGATTCTTATGTTTGTTCCACAAGTTGGCTAATGTCCTTCTCATAGTCTTCTTTCCTTAGCCTCTGTATATATGGTGGCAGTGGTAACTCCTTAAGATATTCAATAATTTCAGTTTTCGAGTACTCTGGCTTTCTCAAATTATCAATAACTTTTTCTACAACAGATTGGATATACTCTTGATCTACAGCTTCCCAATGGTTATTCAAATCTACCAACAACTGTGTTTGAGACACTAGAAATTGTTTAAACATCTCTTCCAAATGGCTCATTTGAGTTGTGGCCTGCATGTTTAGTTGTTGTTGCTGAAACTGTTGTTGGTTGGTCTGTGATTGAATTTTTGACTGAGTCAACCCCGTTCGATTGCAGTAGTTTTTATAATTCTGCAATTGATCATAGCCCACAAACATTACTGGATCGGGATTTCTAGCACATATATCTTCTAAATGATCACTTTGACCACAAGACAAACACTAACTTGTATTTGGACAATAAGCCTCATGATGTGGTTCCCAATAAAAACAACAAGAATTCGCATCACTCGAAAAAACATCTATCCCTGGCTGACATCTCAAGATGAATGTGAGAAAAAAATTAGAAATAAAGTATAATAAAAAGAAACTAAACAAAAACTATGTACAACTCAATATAGAAAAACTAAAAATAAGATAAGTTGCCTAATAACAAGTCCCCGGCAACGGCGCCAAAAACATGACAGCGCACACGTAAGTATACGTGGTCTTACCAAGTAATATAGTGTCTTCAAGGAAGCCCAAGTATTGATCTCTCAGGGACTTGCGTTCGTCACCTATCTAATTCTAGTTTAACTAATTGAGAAAAAGTAAACAAGGAGAGAGTTTGTAATTTTACAAATTAAAAATAAAATAAATAATGCGTAAAAATAAAATACTCGGGACAATCAATGGGAGAAAACCCAGGGTTGAGGCATTTCGAACAATCGTACAAATCTCTATTCCTATCGCAGTTTAGTTGGTTATCGGATTGTTGATTCGCAAGGTTTATGCTACGATTTTAGTCTCCCGATCTCAAATATTCTATCTAGTAAACATTGTACCTACAACTCCCGCAGATATACAAAAATTCTTCTAGATTCATGAAGTTGTCTTCTTGCAAGTGAACCAAGCAAGGCTTCTAGGTATATCCCTATCCTAGATGCTAATTTAAATCCCTTATTTTATAAAAGAATAAGAACCTTGCTCCCTAATTTCTTTGTTCTGTCCTATGATTCTCCTCCTGGATTCACATAGAAATATAGATTTATTCTAATGGTAGCTAATCATTAAAATAGTAGTCTCAAGAAATTAAGAACAATCCAATTGGTAATCAAAAATTAAACTATAATAAAGAATATTAAAAAGTATTCATGTTCTTAGCCTCAACCCCGGAAAGAGGGTTTTAGCCTTTAATGGAAGTATTCATCATCCAATCCCTCGGAATGATAATACAAACCATAAAAAAATTAAATTAAAGAATGACAAAACCTAAAAATAAGTTGTGGTATCCTCCAATGATGTTCCAAGTTGATCTAGGGTTTCCAAGAGGTCCCAAGATGATCAAAATGGAGTTTGGGACATTATATTTATAGTATACAAGTCAAAAACCTACTTGGATTGGGTTTCCATGCGATTTTACTTCATCTGGGAGGAATTATCCCGATTTTGGGCATCGGAGCGACGCAGAGACATGCAAATTCACAATTGTCAAAAATCTGTCAAATTCCAGTAGCTGTTCGTGATTTCAACGCATCGCGGGGCCTCCTTAAACTACAAATTAAGCTACACGCGCCATAGTTCCATAAACTTGGGCGTCTTAAAAATCCAGTGGTATTTTGAAATACTCGATTTTCCACCTATATAGTATACACTAGCCCAATACTTTTCAGGGGTCTAACTTGCATCCAACTTGCGTCTTATGCTTTTGTTGAGCATTCCGAGCCTTATAGAGTTGTTTCCACTTGATTTGAAGCTTGTATATCCTTACTATATCATCATAATCCATGCACCAAGCATCCAAAATCATTAAATACATCAATTAGGAGCTCAAAACAACACAACATCCTCACCGATGAACTAGAAACACGAGCTAAGCATAGGCTAAATTCATAATGAGCTTTAACTCGTTGTTTTCACTCTTTTCTTGATCCAATTGACCCTTAAAAATTATAACTAAGTTGTTTCACATATAAACACATACGAACAACCTTAGTAACTCATTAAAACACATTAGAACTCAACACAAATAGACTCGAAAAACACCTAGCTCAAGCTAGTCACACTAGTTTTCTCGGTTGAACTCTAAATGGTTGAATTGAATCAAAACTTGTGTAGAAACACCTTTAAACATTGTAAACACATACTTGTACACATATTTACTCATTTATATCATTATTAACACATATATCATAATAATCATCCTCAAAACAAGGCTAAATAAGCTAGAATAGTAGTGCTAGAATGCATAAATTCACCCAACATCACCACCCTACACTTAAAGCCTTGTTCGTCCTCGAACAATTATTAACTATAAACCCCATAAGATGAAGTGACTCCAAACTTATACTACATGCAAGACACTCAAGCTAGCACTACAATGACTACACGAATGCAAGTTTACAACACTAAGCATGTTATACACAATTGAAAGCTCAAGAATCCTACTTCCAAAACATCCTAGCCTTAAGAATGGACTCCACGAGTAGCAAACTCATGCACATAATTCAGTTAAAGACATCTTACAAATTTCCCATATTCATCAAACATGTGTTCCTCACAACAAGAGAGTTACCCACAATCACTCAAAATAATGCAATTTATAATGTAATAGGTACAAGAATCAAATTACGCTCACTCTCCTAAAGAATTCACAAGTTACACATAATGAACCATAGGCTTTACCTTAGTGTAGTGTTCCACTAATATTCGAATGTAAAGCTTAGGATCAATTAGGACTTTTTCGGGTTGTAATGTAGGCTGAGGGCAAGTAGGAACTATTTTGTCCAAGAATCTTTAAGCGCTTTAATAAACTACATTATACATTTAAAGCCAATCTCCAAAAACCAAATTATACCACTTTTGTCCACCCATCTCTTTTATTTTTTCCTCATCTCTTTTAAGCATTTTCACAAACACTTGGTGGACACATAGTTTACTACCACAAGAATCAATTTTTCTCTTTTATCACAATCATGATAATATTTTTAGCATAAATTATATCACAACCATCCACCACACATCAATTATACACCAATAACTATTACCTTGGGGCATTAATTTCACCTTTTTCTTCTTTAATTTCTCAAAATCCTTTCTCAAATTCAATTTTTTTCAATTAAAGCACTTAGGAGATTTTTGGATCAAATTATGATCTATCAAAAAAGGGATTAGGCTACTTATGTGGTTACCAAAGAAAATAAGCTAAAGTCTCAATGGGGGGTTAACTAGGATAATGCACAAAGGTAGGTAAAAAGAAGGTATAAAACAAGGCTATCAAAGAAATGCCTAAATCATCTCCTAAACCCACATTCTTTATTTCGCTTCACACACACACCGGGAAAGTTCTAGACATCACATACAACAAGGAATATACAAAATATCTCACACGCACATGGAACATGCTCAACTCAATAGGATCATCATAGACTCTTAACTAAATAATAACATAAATTCAAAATTAATCCACAAAACTGGAGTCACAAGCTTTAACCTAAGAGTCTCAAAAATAGTAATTCACATAATCAACATGCTTTGACCAAACAAAACACTTGCACCATGTAATCAAAAAATAGAACTAACAAAAATATCTCACTTATTCCTATCCTAAATTTTTTTCAAATTGAGTCAAAATTTGGGAATTTTCCCACCCCACACTTAAAAATCTACTTTATCCCCAAAGTAAATTTATAAAGTAAGAAATAGAAATACTTCCTGAGGCCTCTAGGCCTAGCTAGTAGCATCTTAACATAAAAAGGGGATCCATGGAACCCCACACTCCATATTTGCCATGTTTCAAGCTCAAGTTTACGGTACTCAGAATTCCCATTAACCTGTGACTCAACCAAAAACAAAAAACTACGTGAAATAAAAATAAAAAACTAAAAATAAAACCTACTTACCTTGGGTTTCCTCCCAAGAAGCGCCTAATTTAGTGTCGCGGCATGACCCAATCAACATTTTCCTCCACCTTGAGGATATGAATTTCACCCCCAACATCGCATCCATCTTTTTGCCTCGATCATATGGAGGTGGTATAGATATTAATGAACCGAGTATTGGATGATACATGATAAACCACTCGGCCTTAAGGTGAGGTGTATTTTTATATTGCTTATCCGGTGTAAAATCAAGAATATAAGATTCTTATTCCTCATCTTCACACTCTTCCACTATTTTTAATGATTCCACAGAAAAGATATCATCTAAACAAAATGTAGAAAAGTGCTTGGAGTGCGGCCCAACAAATCCTACTTTAAAATTTATACTATCCTCAATTCTCTCACTTTTATTCACCTTCTAAATTTTAGTCTCAAGATCAAGATGACAATCGAGTGGTTGTGATTCTTCTGTTTGTTCCACAAGTTGGCTAATGTCCTTCTCATAGTCTTCTTTCCTTAGCCACTGTATACATGGTGGCAGTGGTAACTCCTTAAGACATTCAATAATTTCAGTTTTTGAGTACTCTGACTTTCTCGAATTATCAACAACATTCTCTACAACTGATTGGATATACTCTTGATCTACAGCTTCCCAATGGTTATTTTATGTTAGGCGTATTTACACGCCTAAAGCACGTTAATGTACGCATATTTTAGCTAAGTTTTGAGGACAAAATATATAATTCCTACACTTTTAGTCCTTTTTCCTATAAGTGAGCTAACTAACGTGATTAGCAAGTTTTCAGGTATAAATGATGAAGATTTCAGCATTTTATGGACTGTTGGACGCCAAAGGAAACTTCACGTAAGAAGGAAGGAAGCTTCTGGAAGCTTGTGGACTGAAAGTGATGCATGGAGAACTTGTCCCGGGCAAAAACAGCATTTCTAAAGACTTGGGGGATCAGCAGTAACATAGTAGGATTAGGACAAGGATGCAGTAACCCAGTAGGACTAGGACAAGGATAAAAACTCTATTTCAGTAGGACTAGGACAAGGATGTTATAAAAACCCTATTTGCTGAATTTTTCAGCAAGCTTTTATTATTCACTCATTCATTAATTCAAGTCTTATTCATTTGATATTTTAGGACTATTCATGTTACAATTTCTGTAAGTCTAACACAGAGATCTCGGCTCTCTTGAGTAGAACGGCTAGGGCAAAATATTTGAGAGTTTTTGACGCCATATCACTTCTATCGCCAAGATTATTCTAGGTTGTGGTATGAAGATTATATCTATTGTGATTTCCGTTGCACTCATGAGTAGCTAAACTTCTCTGTTAGGGTTATGGAAGCCTTATGATATACTATCTATTGTTATGAGTTTGTGAATTCTTGATACGTATGCTGCTTATATCATTACTCTCTTCATCTTAATTGAATTATTGTGGTTGCAAACATATAGAATGCGCCAGTATAGCATTAACTTGTTCGAAAGAAAAGTTACATGTCTGGAAAAGAGAGAAAGAGTTAAAAGTTAGTGCCGTAACTGGATTAACCTCTTCGAGAATTCGTACCATTAGTATACGCTTTAAGCTCGAAAGAGTTAAAGTGATATAATCCTTGATGGTCGAAAGACACTAGGATTTACCATAGAATACGAATCTCTATAAGCGCATGCATGTCTGAATTCCGCATAACTCATAGCCAATACATACATAAAACTCATAAGGTGGACATAACCCTAACTTACAATTCTCATTGATTAAAATCTTACTAAACATTCCGTTTTTACTTTGCTATTTTGATAATTTTACTTCACGCATAAAATCCCCTCTTTATCCGCAGAACTTTCATCAAACGTCTACTAATTGTTGCATACTTAGTGACTGAGTATTCCCTGTGGGATTAGACACCCAACCCAGTTGGGTTCTATATTTGACGACGACCGCTTACACTCTTACGAGAGCTGTAGTTTTAGCGTTATCAAATTTTGGCACCGCTGCCGGGGAATACGGTTGTCAACTAAGTTTGTGATAGTTACTAGCCCCTTTGGTCAAAGATTCTCATATTTTACTTTTAGTTGTTGTTTTTGTTTTATTCAGGTTTGCTTGAGTGCATGCCAAACACTCGAAGTTTAGGTCAACCGTTATTACCTATCAATCCTGAACCTCAACTTATTGGCAGAATGGATGCAAAGTGTGACATCGACAGAAGGGCGGCTCAACAGGAGCAGGCTAGATTAGTTGCACTGGCAGCTGCTCAAGTACATCAACAGAATATTGATAACCCAGGGCGAGCAACAAATCCTAATGATGAGGACCTGGGTGATGATGAGTTATTGAATCCCAGGTATACTGATGAGGTGGCAGCACCTATGCACAGGATAGATCGTCAAGCTAGAATGAGACCTGAACGCCGAGCTGTGCAGGCTCCTTTTGATGATAATGATGATGATCTGGATGGAGCTGGTGCCACAGGGGCTATTATTCCTCCACCTTTGGCACCCGGAGCTAAGTTCAATATCACTAGCACCATGATTCATTTATTGCAGCTCAAGGGGTTATTTGGTGGACTCGCAGGCGATGATCCGAATATGCATCTGATCAACTTTATTTCAACATGCAAGTCGTTTGACAATCCAGGAGTTGGGCAGAATGCAATTCAGCTGCGCTTATTTCCATTGTCTCTGTCTGGGGAGGCAACTCTATGGTT
Source organism: Capsicum pubescens (assembly GCA_030864215.1). Classification (NCBI taxonomy): domain Eukaryota; kingdom Viridiplantae; phylum Streptophyta; class Magnoliopsida; order Solanales; family Solanaceae; genus Capsicum; species Capsicum pubescens. Next base: position 96,324,255 of record CM061549.1, on the reverse strand, counting down.
GAACGGGCTAACTCCTGATTCTATTACTAATTGGAGGCAACTGAAAGACGCTTTCCTTGAAAGATTCTTTCCACCATCCAAGAGAGCCCAATTACGGAATGAGATCAGCAATTTTCGACAGCTTCCAACTGAAGCTCTCCACGAAACATGGGAGAGGTTCAAGAAGAAGCTTATGCGGTGCCCAAACCATCAGATGACGAATATCCACTTGATGGAAATATTATATAGGGCTTTGAACTCGGTGACAAAGCCAGTGGTTGATAATGCTGCAGGTGGGTCATTCATGGACCTTACTTTTCTTGAGGCAAGTGATATGCTAGATCGTATGACAAAGCAGAGTAGATCTTGGCATACCAGGGATTCTGAGGTAGCAAGCTCTACCACATCTATTGGCTTGACTGCAGAGAAGAGGCGTAGATAAGAGGAACGTGACCAAGATATGGCTCACATGAAAACGCAAATGGACCTTCTTACCAAGCACTTATTATCAGGGAAGACCGAAAAAGTTAAGGCCGTTGTATCACAGGGAAGAGATGAATCCGACTATGAGGAAGAAGCGAACTACTTGAATAATCAGGGGGGTTTTCGAGGCAATGCCCAAGGAAACCAAGGTCGGAACTATTATGATAAATCTGGATACAAGGACCGCGATCAAGGTGGTTGGAAGAATAAGACTGACAGGAGTGGTTTGCATGTTCCTCCTGGAAACCGTGAGGTTGTGGCGTCTGGCTCTGGAAAGATATCCATGGATGATATAATGGCTAAGCTGTTGAAAGGGGTGGAGGCAACCAATATAGGCGTTACTGAGGTAAAGAATGATTTGTCTTCAATAAACTAATTGGTTGACTCGCATTCTACTGCAATAAAATAGCTGGAGCAACAATTGAGTCAACTATCAGCGGCGTTCAACCAAAGAAAGGCTGGAACGTTACCTAGCGACACTGTGCAAAACTCAAGGAACGACGGATCATGTATGGCTATTACTACCCGGAGTGGTAAAGTGTTGGAAAATCCATCCAAAGGCAAGTAGGTGGTTGATGATATAGCAGAGAATGTTGATGAAGCAGAGTTTAAAGATGCCGTAGAAGCTGAAGTGAGTGCTCATGAAGTTATACCTAGACGTCACCAGCCTGAAAAGAGTGATAATCGAAAGCAAGATAAAAAGGAAGTGGTGGAGAAAACAATTCCTCTTCCACCACCACCTTTTTATCAGAGACTGAAGAAGAAGGCTGATGACACTCCTGTAAAGGTTGATAATCGAAAGCAAGATAAAGAAGAAGTGGTGGAGAAAATGATTCCCCTTCCACCACCACCTTTTCCGCAGAGACTAAAGAAGAAAGCTGATGATACCAGGTTCAGTAAATTCATGACCATGTTGAAGCAGCTGACTATTAATGTTCCATTGGTGGAGGCGCTGGAACAGATGCCTGGGTATGCTAAATTCATGAAGGACCTTTTGACAAAGAAGCGGGCAGTAAGATATGAGCTGGCAGATAATGTTCATCATTGCAGTGCAATTTCCATGAGGTCTTTAGTACAGAAGAAGGCAGATCCTGGTGCTTTCACTATTCCTTGCACGATTGGATCATTGGATTTCGCTAAGGCGTTGTGCGATCTAGGGGCTAGCATCAATTTGATGTCTTTATCCATTTATAGAAAGTTGGGGTTGGACGATCCTACATCAACCAATATGCGGCTCATGATAGCATATAGGTCGGTAAAACGGCCTGTTAGTATCTTATATGATGTGTTGGTGAAGGTTTCCACCTTCATCTTTCCTGCAGACTTTGTTATTTTGGATTGCGAGGTGGATTCTGAAGTTCCCATAATCTTGGGGCGTCCTTTCCTCACAACTGGAAGTGTGCTGATTGATTTAAGAGCTAATGAGCTTTTATTTCGGCTGAATGACGAAGTAGTCCGTTTTGATGTATGCAAATCGATGAAGCAGCCTAGAGATATGGATGTGTTCTCTGTAGCTGATGTTTATTATGAGGATAAGAAAGAATTATCTGTAGAGAAGTAGCTTACTGTTGAGCCATTGTCTGTTGTGTTGTTAAATTTTGAGCATGAGGATGTTGAAGAATATGAAGAAACTATTTGTTTTCTAACAGGAATAAAGTCCTATTCCCATGCTACTAAGAAGCTGGACCTTGATCTTAGGAATCGATCTTCACCAATAGCAAAGACTTCCATTGATGAGCCACCAGTGCTAGAACCGAAAGAGCTCCCCTGTCACCTAAGGTATGCATTTTTGGGAAGTGGAAATACACTTCCGGTGAGTGTTGCGGCTGATTTAGGTGAACAGCACGTAGAGGCTCTCATCTCTGCTCTGAAGAGGTATAAGAGAGCCATTGGTTGGTCTATTGATGATATAATTGGTATCCCACCTGGGATATGTATGCACAAGATGCATCTCGAAGAAGATTGCAAGCCCACAATTAAGCATCAGCGTCATCTGAATCCATTCAGAAAATGATGCACCAAATATCTCGATGAAATCTAAGTAATCGAGATAACTATGTCGTGCCGCGACAATAAATCAAGCGCTTGGTGGGAGGCAACCCATCATTTTTAATTGTTTTGTTGTTTTTGTTTTCCTAGGATTTTGTCGAGCCACGACCAAAACTAAGGCGCTTGATGGGAGGAAACCCATCTTTCTAATCATTTTTGTTGTTTTTGAATAAGTGTAGGTGCAAGAGGTGTAAAGGAGGAGATTGTTTTCAAATTTTGATTTGGAAGTATTGCATGTTGAAGGTGGTAAGTTGGGAATGAAGAAGCAAAAGGCTATGAGTTAGGCATTGCTTATGAAAATCTAGGCAACGAACAAGGCAAGGCCTATGCTATGGCCTAATCTCTCTGAATCTAGAATGCCATGGCATAGGCGCCGCCTATGCCTAACAATGTCATAGCATAGGTGCCGCCTATGCAAAAGCCTTTTGTCTCTGAATCTAGAATGATATGGCATAGGCGCCGCCTATGCAAAAGCCTTTTGTCTCTGAATCTAGAATGCCATGGCATAGGCGTCACCTATGCCTAACAATACCATAGCATAGGCGCCGCCTATGCCTAACAATGCCATAGCATAGGCGCCGCCTATGCAAAAGCCTTTTGTCTCTGAATCTATAATGCCATGGCATAGGCGCCGCCTATGCCTAACAATGCCATATCATAGGCGCCGCCTATGCTCACTTTTTGGTCTCCTAATCCGATTCCAAATGGGTCAAAACCCGACCCAAGTTTGTCCTATAAATAGAACCTTAGTCATAGAACAAAATTTCATTGAAAACTCAACCTAAGCGCCGCCTACCTCTCCAAAATCTCTCAAAAAAATTCCTTTTGCTCTATTAACTTTGCAAGAACATCTTCCGAGGCCATCAACCAAGTAAGTACTTCTTTGCTCTTCTTTTATATTCCGTAAAGTACTACACTACTACGCCTATAATAAATTGTTAAATCTTGAAGTAGTGTTGGTGATTTGAATATGGTTGATTTGTTGTGATACAACTAAGTGAGTGAAAGAATACGTAAGGATGCTCTTGACTTGTTTCCAACTTGTATTTGATTTTGATACACTGTCATACTTTTGCGGAATCGATATGGTTAAGATAATTTCATAATCTTGTAACTCGAAAGCTTGTATGTTTGAATGACTTGTCCATCGAGATGAAAATCATGGTTAACTACAAACATGAGATGTTGTGATTATTTCTAAGCCATAAATTGATACGATATCTATGTAGTAGTCTTGCTCAAAAGGTACATCAATCCAAACATAAAAGTATTGCCAAGATTTCATGAAATAGAATCAAAAAAAGATAGTTAAGATGACAAGAAAAGTATGACTGCACTGATTATATTGTTGGAACATAACACCTAAACGTATATCGATGAAGTCTGAGTGATCGACATCGTTCACTTCACTAGTTTGTGCCAACAAATTAAGTGTGGGGTGGTGCCTCTACTACTTGTTTGTTGATTGTATCTACCGAGATGAAGCTAACATGACTATTATTTTAATCTCAGGAACAATGGCACCAAAAAGTCGACCCGGAAAAGAAAAATCATCTACCTCACAGAAAGGCCAGAAAAGGGGATGAAAAGAGCAAGCTGAATCCTCCTTGTTGCAAATACCTCGACGCATGTACGGGATGAAATGGGTCCTAGAGGAGGAAGAAAAGGAGTGGTACAGGAACAATAAAGTGAAAAAATATGTTCACATGGAATTGATACAAAAGGAGAGCCTAGCAAAGAAAGAACCTCGCATCTTGGCCCAAATCATGGCGCTACATCTTGATTTCATATTCCGAGATATGGGAGAGTGCAATCTCAATCTAATGCGAGAATTCTATGCCAACTGGTCATCGAAAACTACAGGGAGTGAAGTAAAGATTCGGGGCCAAGTCCTGCAACTAAATGCGGAGTTCTTCAACTCTTTTCTGGGTTTGCCATCTGTTGATCCATCACCACTCAAGATGTTTTATAACAGACCTCCGTACAGGGAAATCAGACACACACTGTGCGGAATAAAGTCAATGGCACGTTGGAGTCGTCACAAGGATACCGATCGGCACAATACCTTCCCATATGCTTCTTTGAACAGAGAAGCTCGGATATGGTTGCGGATAGTCAATTTTTGCCTGATTCCAGGGTCATAGTACACAAAGATCACACGTGATAGAGTGTGCTTGGTGTACTCTTTGATGACGAACATCCCCATCAACATTGGGGCGATTATTCGATCTTCAATGCGTAAGGTCAGGCTGCACAAGAGGTTCCACTTCAGCTTTGGCAATCTGTTGACTGCGATATTGAGAAAGGAGGACATCAAAGAGGAACCTGCAGATCATAAGCTTCCACACAACCCAAAGAAAGTTGACCTAACAAAGGTTAAAGATGTTGAATCCATGCATGACGTCAACCTAACCACTGCAGAAAGACATGCTCACGACGAAAGCTTCTTCCGCTATTTATATGGCATGACGAGGTTCACCATGATGAGAGGGGGTCGTGTTACAACTGCTGCAGAGCTCCAACAATTGGATTATGACTACCCAATGAATGAGCATGCGAGGGCTATGTGTGGAGTAGGTGTATATTTTGAGGAACCTCTTGATGACGACATGCCAACCGATGATGATCGACGAATGCCAGACTCTGATGTGGAGGAGAAATCTGATGACGACGACTCTGATGATGATTCCGATGGAGGGGGTATGACCCCAGACATAGAAGAGGAGTCTGACTAACCAGGTTCTTCTTATTTATTTTCCACTGAGGGCAGTGTGTCCCGTCTAAGTGTGGGGTGCTGGTATTTGTATGCTATACTTCTTTATCTTCATTTGCATTTATTCTAGTTCTTGTTTGTTTTAATTAGTCGTAATTAGTTAGTTTAATTTTAAATTTTTTAGATTTTGCATGAAATTGTTTTGATAGACGGCATGGTAGTATAACAAGAGTTTGTGCTAAATCATTACTATTGAGATATTTAGGCTCTACATGTGACTCACTGTGTGATAATTGTGTGGTTTAATTCATTCATCTGTTGGGTCAAGAGTATATACTACTCCCAATAAAGTTGACCATGTGCCTTGTGTGTGTGAGGATATAGTATATTCTGTGTTGTGACTGATGCTAGAACTTGCCTGGTGTGTGTGTAAAGCAAAATAAAGAGTGTGAGTTTAGGAGACGATTTAGGCATTTCTTTGGTAGCCTGTGATTGTTTACCTTCTTTTTACCTACCCGTGGACATTATCCTAGTTAACCCCCTTTGAGCCTTTAGCTATTTTCTTTGACAGCCTCATATGTAAGCCTAATCCATTTTTTTTTCAAGACCATAATTTGATCCAAATTCCTAAGTGCTTTAAAGTGTAAAATCATGTGACAAAATAAAAGGAAATTGGGTGAGAGTGATGCCTTAAAGTAAATTGGTACTTTAATTTGTTATGAAAAAGAGTGGCTATCATAGAGGTGTGTTATAAAAAAAAAAAAAGAAATAGAAAAACAAAAAGATAAATTGTATTTATGATTAAATGAAAAGATAGTTATGCTTGAATGGCAAAATAGGTGAAAAGGGGTGATAGATGAAAGAAAGGTAGCAGGGTTGATTAAAAGAGAGTGTTAATGGCATAATGTGATGTATTAAAGCGCTTAGGAACATAGTCACTATTTCTGGCCAAAATAGTCCTACCCGTCCCTTAGCTTACATTACAACCTGTAAAAGACTTATTTGATCATAAGCTTAGCATTCTGATATTAGTAGAGCATTACACTAAGGGCAAGCCTATCGTCATCAGTTGCAACATATGAATTCTTTGTGAGAGTGAGAGCAAGGATAATCTTATACCCATGTTTTGAAAAATGAAATACTTGTGAGTAATTATGGGTGATATATTGTGAGACACACATGGTTGATGAGTTTTGGGTAGTCTTGTTTGATTCTTTGTGCCTTAACTTTTGAATACGAATTAACCATCATCACGAGTCTATGTTGGAGGTTGAATTGTTTCTAGAAGTGATTAGAAAACTACTCTTTGTTAATAATTGTTGTGCCTGTCTTGATGAATATTTTGTGTTGTTACTGTGAAACCCTAAGTAGATGTTTATATGGACATGATATTTTGTTCGAGGATGAACAAAGCTTTAAGTGTGGGGTGTTGATGTTAGGCGTATTTACACGCCTAAAGCACGTTAATGTACCCATATTTTAGCTAAGTTTTGAGGACAAAATATATAATTCCTACACTTTTAGTCCTTTTTCCTGTAAGTGAGCTAACCAACGTGATTAACAAGTTTTCAGGTATAAATGATGAAGATTTCAGCATTTTATGAACTGTTGGACGCCAAAGGAAACTTCACGTAAGAAGGAAGGCAGCTTCTGGAAGCTTGTGGACTGAAAATGATGCATGGAGAACTTGTACCGGGCAAAAACAGCATTTCTAAAGACTTGGGGGATCAGCAGTAACTTAGTAGGATTAGGACAAGGATGCAGTAACCCAGTAGGACTAGGACAAGGATAAAAACCCTATTTCAGTAGGACTAGGACAAGGATGTTATAAAAACCCTATTTGCTGAATTTTTCAGCAAGCTTTTATTATTCACTCATTCATTAATTCAAGTCTTATTCATTCGATATTTTAGGACTATTCACGTTACAATTTCTGTAAGTCTAACACAGAGATCTCGGCTCTCTTGAGATGAACGGCTAGGGAAAAACGTTTGAGAGCTTTTGACACCATATCACTTCTATCGCCAAGATTATTCTAGGTTGTGGTATGATGATTATATCTATTGTGATTTCCGTTGCACTCATGAGTAGCTAAACTTCTCTGTTAGGGTTATGGAAGCCTTATGATATACTATCTATTGTTATGAGTTTGTGAATTCTTGATACGTATGCTGCTTATATCATTACTCTCTTCATCTTAATTGAATTCTTGTGGTTGCAAACATATAGAATACGCCAGTATAGCATTAACTCTTTCGAAAGAAAAGTTACATGTCTGGAAAAGAGAGAATGACAAGGAAATAGGGCTACCAACCCCTGTTTAAAAGTTAGTGTCGTAACTGGATTAACCTCTTGGAGAATTCGTACCATTAGTATACGCTTTAAGCTCGAAAGAGTTAAAGTGATATAATCCTTGATGGTCGAAAGACACTAGGATTTACCATAGAATATGAATCTCTATAAGCGCATGCATGTCTGAATTCCGCATAACTCATAGACAATAGATACATAAAACTCATAAGGTGGACATAACCCTAACTTACAATTCTCATTGATTAAAATCTTACTAAACATTCCGGTTTTACTTTGCTATTTTGATAATTTTACTTCACGCATAAAATCCCCCCTTTATCCACAGAACTTTCACCAAACGTCTACTAATCGTTGCATACTTAGTGACCGAGTATTCCCTGTGGGATTCGACACCCAACCCAGTTGGGTTCTATATTTGACGACGACCGCTTACACTCTTACGAGAGCTGTAGTTTGAGCATTATAATTATTCAGATATTCCAACAACTGTGTTTGAGACACTAAAAATTCTTTAAACATCTCTTCCAAAAGGCTCGTTTGAGCTGTGGCCTGCATATTTAGTTGTTGTTGCTGAAACTGCTGTTAGTTGGTCTGTGATTGAATTTGTGACTAAGTCAACCCCGTTTGATTGCAATAGTTTTTATAATTCTACAATTGATAATAGCCCACAAACATTACTGAATTGGGATTTCTAGCACATATATCTTCTAAATGATCACTTTGACCACAAGACAAACACCAACTTGCATTTGGACAATAAGACTCATGATGTGGTTCCCCACAAAGACAACAAGAATTTGCATCACTCGAAAACCATCTATCCCTGGCTGACATCTCAAGAAGAATATGAGAAAAAAATTAGAAATAAAGTATAATTAAAAGAAACTAAACAAAACCTATGTACAACTCAATATAGAAAAACTAAAAATAAGATAAGTTGCCTAATAACAAGTCCCCGGCAACGGCGCCAAAAACATGACAGCGCACACGCAAGTATACGTGGTCTTACCAAGTAATATAGTGGCTTCAAGGAAGCCCAAGTATCGATCTCTCAGGGACTTGCGTCCGTCGCCTATTTAATTCTAGTTTAATTAATTGAGAAAAAGTAAACAAGGAGAGAGTTTGTAATTTTACAAATTAAAAATAAAATAAATAATGCGTAAAAATAAAATACCCGGGACAATCAATGGGAGAAAACCCAGGGTTGAGGCATTTCGAACAATCGTACAAATCTCTATTCCTATCGCAGTTTAGTTGGTTATCGGATTGTTGATTCGTAAGGTTTATGCTACGATTTTAGTCTCCCGATCTCAAATATTCTATCTAGTAAACATTGTACCTACAACTCCCGCAGAGATACAAAAATTCTTCTAGATTCATGAAGTTGTCTTCTTGCAAGTGAACCAAGCAAGGCTTCTAGGTATATCCCTATCCTAGATGCTAATTTAAATCCCTTATTTTATAAAAGAATAAGAACCTTGCTCCCTAATTTCTTCGTTCTATCCTATGATTCTCCTCCCGGATTCACATAGAAATATAGATTTATTCTAATGGTAGCTAATCATTAAAATAGTAGGCTCAAGAAACTAAGAACAACCCAATTGATAATCCAAAATTAAACTACAATAAAGAATATTAAAAAGTATTCTTGTTCTTGGCCTCAACCCCGAAAAGAGGGTTTTAGCCTTTAATGGAAGTATTCATCGTCCAATCCCTCGGAATGATGATACAAACCATAAAAAAACTAAATTAAAGAATGAGAAAACCTAAAAATAAGTTGTGGTATCCTCCAATGGTATTCCAAGTTGATCTAGGGTTTCCAAGAGGTCCCAAGATGATCAAAATGGAGTTTGGGACATTATATTTATAATATACAAGTCATAAACCGACTTGGATTGGGTTTCCATGATATTTTACTTCATCTGGGCAGCATTATCCCGATTTTGGGCATCGGCGTGATGCGGAGACATGTAAATTCACAATTGTCAAAAAAAATTCAAATTCCAGTAGTTGTTTGTGATTTCAATGCTTCGCGGGGCCTCCTTAAACTCAAAATTAAGCTACACGCATCGTAGTTCCATAAACTTGGGCGTCTTAAAAATCCAGTGGTATTTTAAAATCCTCGATTGTCCACCTATAATGTCTACACTCGCCCAATACTTTTCAGGGGTCTAACTTGCATCCAACTTGCGTCTTGTGCTTTTGTTGAGCATTTTGAGCCTTATAGAGTTGTTTTCACTTGATTTGAGGCTTGTATATCCTTACTATATCATCATAATCCATGAACCAAGCATCCTAAATCATTAAATACATCAATTAAGAGCTCAAAGCAACACAACATCCTCACCGATGAACTAGAAACACGAGTTAAGCATAGGCTAAATTCATATTTAGCTTTAACTCATTGTTTTCACTCTTTTCTTGATCCAATTGACCCTTGAACAATATAACTAAGTTGTTTCACATATAAACACATAATAAAAACCTTAGTAACTCATTAAAACACATTAGAACTCAACACAAATAGACTAGAAAAACACCTAGCTCAAGCTAGTCACACTTGTTTTTTCGGTTGAACTCTAAATGGTCGAATTGAATCAAAACTTGTGTGGAAACACCATTAAACATTGTAAACACATGATTGTACACATAATTTCTCATTTATATCATTATTAACACATATAGCATAATAATCATCCTCAAAACAAGGCTAAATAAGCTAGAATAGTAGCGCTAGAATGCATAAATTCACCCAACATCAACATCTATGATGCTTGCCAATTGGGTAAGCAGACTTAGACATCATTCAAATTCAAAGACATTGTCACCACTACCAAACCCCTTAAAATAATCCATATAGATCTATTTGGTCCCACAAGACCTCAAGTATTGGTGATAAAAGATATCTTTTTATTAATGTTGATGACTATTTTTGTTTTCCTGGGTAATATTTCTTGCACATAAACATGAGTATTTCACAAATTTTGAGATATTTTGTAGAAAATTACAAAGAGAAGCAAAACACTTCATAACCTATGCTCATAGTGATCATGAAGGAGAATTTAAAAATAAAGCTTTTGAGAAATAATGTGCTTAGAATGGGTACTCCCAAAATTGCCCATCACCTCAGTCTTCTCAATAAAACAGTATGGTGGAGCAAAGGAATCGATCTCTTTAAGAAACTGTTAGAACCATGCTACTACAACACAACCTACCATATCAGTTTTTGGTAGATGCAGTAAGCACAACATGTCACGTCATTAGTAGATATCTCATTAGACCAATTCTAAAAAAGACTACTTATGAGTCGTGGAGAGGGAAAAAGCCTGATATTAGTTACTTCCATCCTTTTGGATGCAAGTCTTTCATCCACAACAATGGTAAGAGTAACTTAGGGAAATTCAACAAATGAAGTAACAAAGGTATTTCTCTTGGGTACTCTCCCACCAGGCGTACCTACAGAGCCTATAATTAAAGGACTTTATTTATTGAAAAATCTATGCATTTTGTATTTGATGAAGCTAACCACTCCTCTCTGAGTTTGAGTATTGATGAAAAGTAGGTAAATGACCTACAATCAAGAGCCGAAATAAGCATAACTCCTGAGTCACCAAACGATGAGTCGACTATAACCCTTCTAGAGTCAGATTCGGCTGATGAAACTACTAAAATAAATGTTCCAAGAGAATAAATACGCAATGCCAGCTTTCCAAATGAATTCATCATCATAAACCCAGATGATAAAGATGTAGACAAGAGCCTCATTGACAAAGAAAGCATTTATTTCTCTTGTGTCTCAAATCGAGACTAAAAATATTGATGAATCCCTCCAAGACAAAATCTTGGGTTGAGGATATGAAGGAAGAATTAGATCAATTTGAACGAAATCAAGTCTAGAATCTAGCTGAAAGACCTAAGAACTGTACAGTAGTCGGAACCCGATGGATCTATAGAAATAAATTGAATAAAGAAGGTAAGGTTATCAGATAAAAGGCCAAACTTGTAGCTCAAGCCTACTCTCAACAAGTTGGTATTGATTATGCTGAAACCTTTGCTCCTATAGCAAGGTCAGAGTCAATTCAAACTTTGTTATCTTTTGCTACCTTCATATGCTTTAAACTATATCAAATGGACGTCAAAAGTGCCTTTTTAAATGGGTTTATTCATGAAGAAGTTTTTTGTAAAAAAAAACACTTGTTTTTTAAAAAACATGTTATCCAAACCATGTTTTTAAACTATCAAAAGCACTCAATGGTCTCAAACAGGCTCTAAAAGCTTGGCATGAGAGGTTTAGTACTTTCTTGTTAAATAATAATTTCCAAAGAGGCAAAATTAATACAAATCCTTTCACCAAAAACATGACTCTAATTTACTCATTGTGAAAATTTATATTGATGATATTATCTTTGGTAGTCCTAACATTTCCCTGTGTGAGAATTTTGCAAATTTGATAAAAGGAGAGTTTGAAATGAGTCTCATGAGAGAGTTCACATTTTTCTTGGGATTACAAATCAAGAAAACTCCTAAAGGCATTTTCATTAGTCAAGCCAAGTATACAAAGGAACTTATCAAAAAGTTTGGTATGCAAAAAGAAAAGGCATATGAAACTCCAGTGAGTCCCTCCATGAATCTTGATTCAGATTCATCTAAAAAGATGTGATGAAAATACATATAGAGGAATGATTGGATTACTCCTCTAGTTGACCTCCAATCGACTGGATATCATGTTCAACGTGTGTAAGTGTGCAAGGTTCCAGTCAGCTCCCAAAGAGTCTCATCTGACTGTCGTCAAAAGAATTATTTGATATCTCATTAGAACAAAAGATATTAGACTATGGTACCTTCGTTCATATTATTTTGACTTAATTGGATATTCAGATGCTAACTTTGCAGGTGATAAGAATAACAAAAAAAGCACTAGTGGAACATGTAGAAAGAAGAAAACTTCAGTGCTCTATCAACCACTGAAGTTGAATACATAGCCGTTGGAAGTTATGGTACTCAAATTTTGTGGACTATGCATCACTAAATTGATTTTAATTTGTCATAAGAATATGTGCCTATAATGTGTGACAACACTAGTGCTATTAGTTTATCTAAATATACTGTGCATCATTCTAGAGCTAAGCACATTAACATTAAATATTATTTTATTCGAGATTATGTAAAAAATGGAAATTAACATTTGTTGATTCTGAAAATTAGTTAGCAAACATTTTTACTAAACCCTTGTTAGAAGAAAATTTTTGTTTCTTATGAAAAAGACTTGGTATTACTAGTATCAATGACTTATAATTTGTATTTTTGGTAAATTTCTTTTTTTAACAGCTTCATTATTCGTGCATCTTAATGACTCATAATTTTTAATTTCAATAAACCTTTATTTTAAATCAGTGTCATCATTATTTTCAACTTTTTCCATGCCATTTTTTCTCTCTCCTCAATTACTGCCTCTTTACCCTTTTACCTTCCCAACACACTTTGTCTTCCTTTCACTTTAGCAGACGCCTCTATTCACTTCATATCTTTTCATATTCCCCTCGGTTCACTTCATACCACTTCATCCATCCACCTATTCATCTCCATCTCCACCCTTTTAAAACCATTATCCAATTTTTGTCTCTCTCAAATGACCAAAACTCGTTCCATGGCTGATCTCACAAAAATCCTTCCTGACTGCCACTTCGGTATTCATGATCATGTCCTTATCTTTGGTTTTTCTGATAAATCCTCTTCACATTCTCGGTACTCAACTATTACTAAAAAAGCTCTACCCCAAGCCCCAATTCATCCGTCAGGAAACCTCATTCAACTCCTCTAGATCCTCTCCCACCAGAGGACATGCATAAATTTTGGACTTGTTCGCATAAAGACAAGTTTACTGATTTTAAAAATTGCTCAGTTATGTCTGGTCGAATAGTAAATCTCTGCCAATTAAAGGAAGCACATTGCAATGTAAGTTCCTTTTTTCAAATTTCAAGACTTATCTCTGGTTATTAGTCTCTATCGACTTAAAATGTATGAGGACCCTGTTTGCATGTTCTATGAAAATCTCCACCTCTCTCCCGATAGTTGTGAACTGGAAACTCTTGTGCTTGCCACAAGAATCATACTCAATGACTTCCTATTTGAAAAAGTCTTCGATATAAAATTCGCTGGGGTAATTCCCTTTATGAATGGCTCATGTCCTGTAGATTTTAAAGTCATCTTCGAAGAAGAAAAAATAGTTGTGTCTTACCCAAACGTAATGTCACACAACTTTGGTTTCTTGTCTCTCTACTTTAAGTACCATATCATGGCTCATATCAATGTCACCATACTAATTCCTAGAAAAGGATCTCTTAGCAATGTAACCTGTCATGATGTGTTTGTCTTATACTACATGGTGAAAAATTACAAAATAAATTGGGTTGGTTGGTTTTGAGAATATATGCTTAAAAGTGTTGTCAATGTTCATGCCTCTGCTAGCCTGCCTTATGTAATGCTGATTACCAGAATCCTCATATATTATTCCATTAATCTATCTGCATACCCAATCGTGGAAGTCTCTGCCTCTTATGATTCCAAGACCTTTGCCAGCATGGGATACATCTTGGTGGACAATGAATGATGCAAAAAGGACTCTGCAAAAGCAAAATCAGATCTCCTTAAGATAAGTAAGTCAGTTTCTAACCCCATGCTTCCTGTGTTAAAGAAATTTGGGGAGTTCAAGGATCGCATTAAGATAATTGAGAAAGGGTTGCTAATACTTTAAGAGTCGACTTCCAAGCTGCTATAGATGGGGAAAGATACAAGCACTGATGTAGGCAAGGTGCAGATAACTATTGACGGGTTCAGGAAGGAAGGTGTCAAGCTATTTAATAAGTTATTTGCTCGCATCGAATCCATCAAGTCTGAAACCAACTCCTCAAATAATGACCTTGCAATATTAGTCCAGAATTCATATTCCTCCTTTTCAAATAATGTCGAGAAATCATATGAGCGGTTGTGTCACAACATGCACAATACTCTCACCTACTTTCTTGCCAAGCGTTAAAATCATAATTGTGATTCAAAAGGGGGTCTTGTCCCTTTTTTTCTTGGGTTGTAAAATGATTTTTCAAAAACTGTCTGGCACACTTTTTTTTGTTAATTACCTTGACTGTTTATCTGCTATATGCCTATCTGTTTGTATGTTTTGTTGCTCTTTTTTATTATGTCAAAAAGAGGAGAACATGGAAACACCAGTGGCTTTTGAGTTAGGGGGAGCAAGTCAACTAAAAAAGCAGGGGAGTCAATTGATGCTCAAGACAAAAGAACCAGCAAGAAAGGGAGAGAAAATCGACAACAGGAATAGGGAATTTAACTGATGTTTATTGTTTGGCATTATTAAAAAGGGGGAGATTGTTAACCTTATATTCTCATAAAACGTTTTAATAACGACAAACTAATATACAAATATCTTGTAGGATACACTGAAGATTGAGCCGCATAAAAAAGAATCCCTAAGGAATCAGTCTAGGATCTTCTAGGATCCCTAAAATTATCTTGCAAAGAAATAAGCATCTACTCACAAAAGGGTTGGCGCTGAACTTGGAAATAGCATCAATCATGGATCTCATCAGATCCCCAAACATAAGGCATATGACTGACCAATCAATCACTCAAAAGCTAAAAGAAAAGAAGAAGATGACTCATGAATAAATCACTACAAAACAAAAAAGGGAAAGAAGACCACGCCCTCTAAATAGACATATCTGCTATGGACATGTATGATTGTGAAAAAAAAAGTCGCACCACATATGGACATTTCTGATATGGATATATCATATGGTGCAATCCCTCAATCAAGAAATCAATTCAAATCCCTAATTGAGAACAAATCCCCTGGGTTTCCTTATTAATAAAAGAAGCCAAAGTAGCTGAAGGGAATAAAGAAAAGACTGGAGGTAGAAGCACTTACGTGACCACAAAGTAAATTCTTAGTGTGTCTCAATCTTAGTATTTATAAAGATCTATAGTTATTAGTTTACAATAGTTACATAAGAATACGATCGAGTCAATTTAGTCATACCGATTGAGACTATGTCACAAGATCTAAAAAACAAAATAAGTTTAAGAACTTGTTCACTACTATTGTACTCCGACTCCACTTTGAAAAGATCTAAGAAAACTTTGAAATCCAAGGGGAGTGGAAGTAGGCACTACTTTGATGTTCTAAACTAGGATAAATCTTTGTGTCTTTATTTCAAATTACTTATTTTTTTCATTCGTTTAAATCTAATCAATTCTGTTAAGTATATTGATTTGTAGGTGAGTCTACTGCGAAGACTTATCAGTCGACTTAAAGAAAATTTTCAATTCACCCCTCCCCCTCTTGAATTTCAAATAAGTCCCGCTATTATACAACAATAGTCCTTTTCCCCATGGTCCTTAATTAAAATCCAATTGTACCAAAACAAGAGTTGCCCACATATATAAACCATGTTTTCTTTATCCTGTTTTTTTACCAATGACAAGTATTTAGAATACAAGTTTCTATTTGAATCACATACAATAATTCCTTTAACCATTAACACATAACCAAGTTATGAACTTTTGCAATTTAAAGCATTTACAATAATTCGACCAACTACAATTCACATAAGTATCAAACACTATTAAACTTTATGATACTACCAATAGAACAAGCAACAGACCTACTCAAATTCCTTCATGCACCAAATGAACAACAACTTGCAATTCTAAGTTATCACAGTTCAAATGAAACTATACAACTTTAAATAATAATTACATGTTATATTACACCAAACAAGTTAAAACCAATCAATTTCATGATAATTTATACAATAATCAAAAGTTTCAACTCTCATAGATAGATACCAATTGAAAATAACTAGGTTTCAATTGCAAACTCCTCAAGATAAAAATTGGAAACGACTAGATTTTAATTATGATTGGTAGAGATATCAATTGGAATTGAGAGATACCAATTGAATTCAACTCATACAAGCAATTATACAAACCATAGAAGGAAGTGAAATAATTTCACCTGATATCTTATAACTTTTCAAAGATTAGATATGGACACCAACAAACCAATTCGCAAGACTTTACTTGAATTTGATTTTGTACTTGAAGACTGATAACCTAGCTCTAATATTAAATTATCACAATTTAAAATTTTGGATCGTGAGAGCTCTTACTCTAATTCACCTAGATAAGATAACACCTTACCACCCTTTCAACAAGACATGCAGAAGTCTAAAAATATGTAACAAAACACCCAAGTCCTTAGTACGACAGATTTTACAACATATATAAATACAAAATGAACTAGTAGAGGACCTACTCTAAATCTGTACAAGTGCTTCTAAATTAAGAAAGATAATATTGGGCACAACTTCCATCATGAATGAGGGGATTAGAAGTTTTTAGATATCACAATCCAATTCGCCTAAGGAACATCAATTGATCTTGCAATCAAATTATATCTCAAAAGGGGTGAAACAAGAGTACTATCAGTATAGACAACACGTACTAATAGGTATCATCAACTAACCAGGGTTAGATCATGTAAATAAAATATAGAAATCACAAAAAGGAAATAATGACAACTTATATACAATTCAATCATCAACACTTTTATCCACTTGTGATACTTAAGAGTACATCATTCTTATTCTTGCTGACTTAGTTATACCTAATATGTTGCTAATAGTCAATATATATAATGATATTCTCCTTATACATTTCACACATAATCTTACTAATCTTAAATCACCCTTCACATTAAATCTCATCCAACATAACTCTTACTTGTTTAATCCTAGCATTTATTATAAAAATAATCGGTTCTGATTAACCTTAAAAATAGATAAACACGACAACCATAACCTTGTAAAAATTACAATGACAAACACTAAAAATATCCAAGTCAATAATCCATGACTCTAACAATATTCATACCTCAATTAAAATGTGGGAACAAAAACAACAAATATGCTAAGTATTAGTTAATTTAACCCAGATTAACTCATGGATCCATGAATAACAATAATGAAAATCAACATATATTTTAAATTTACACGAGAAACCACCTTTACCAATTAAGCATAAAGTCCCAGTTTACTCATGGAACCAATATAAAGAGCAACAACAATAGTAATTATAAACTTGATTCACTCGGGAACCATCACACTCATAAATATCTTGTACACATATGTTATGGGTCTTATGATTACTCACTAGCCATAACCTGTAAGGAATGAGCTCTTATTCATCTACTGCACATGTATGCTCCCTAAACCAACTAATAAATCATAATATCAATCAATCCTGTAAAGATCTTCAAATAATGTCACACAATAATAACAGATATCACAATAATTACAACTACAATAAGAATAATCAACTATACTTGTACAATCAACATGTCTTTAATATAACCTCATGATGTGTGATTAACAATTAGTTATCATTTAACTTTTCTACCTTAAGCATGCATTACAACAATCGAAAACCACTCAAACACTTGGTCAACCCAAGCTAATCATTTCACGCAAAAAAATCATTCTTTAACACATTAAATCACAAGTAGATATAATTCATTGGTTTCAGAAATTATAGCATGTCCAAAGACCAATCCACAACTTATTTAAGTAAATACTATCAAGTCATATTCATCAAATTCAAGTATTCCTTTTTAGGGCACACATTCAACCTAAGAGAGTATAAACTCTAGTCCAACATTCATAAATTCATTTATTAATCCAGTCCTCCTCATCAATACTGAGACTCAGAATTCCAATATTATCTAGCGACCCTTACATGCAAGTCATTACTAGATTTAAGACCTACTCTATTAGCCAATCAATTAACTCTATTCAACTTACTTTCTTATTTCAGTTATACACCTTTATACCTTTTACTTCCTAAGCCTTAGCCTAACTCAACCTTAGGCCCTTATGTTATCTCAGCGCCTCATTTTGCATCAGTAACTTTAAGCAAGATTATTCCATATCCCAACACACATAAAATCAAATTCATTATTTTTATGATAATTAGGCTAGATCACTATATTATAAGAAAACACAATCTCTTTATTACCTATATTCACAAAATTCACATTACATCCACCATGGAGTCATACAAACACAAACTCCCATCAAATCTATAATATGGACACGATTAGTAACCACAGTCTACTACTCATAAATCATAACCAACTTGAGCGTCAAGCTACTGCAACAAATAAACTATATCATAGATGATCCCCCTTCTTCTTCACATTTTTTATGGCTAATCATCTAACAAATAATAATTATAAGAGTAATTAATAAATTACTCTTCGAACAAATACCTTGAAAATTCAAACCCACTAATTTTATACTTATTCACGGCCTATAAACTTATCCAAGGGTAAATTAATTATCAACTTTGTTATATCAAGCTCTACCCAACTCCATTAATGAAGTTTTGAAGCTAAACTTCTACGTTTATTGAATTCAATATCTCCTACTATCAACCTTCATATTTTTGAACTATAATTTCACACTAAAAAGAGTTAATTCACAAACAAAAATCAATTCTAGGTAAAAAAAAAAACATATATTCATGGGTTTTTCCACAATTTCATGAACCTAGAGTTCTAAACAACTAGAATTTCACCATAGATTCCCTATTCTAGTGATTCTAGAAGATAAACGAATTAATCAATACAAAAAAGAAGTAAAATTTTTACCTTAATAAAGGATTTTCACCCAAATCAAGAGAAAATCGCCTCTCTAGTGCTGAGGAATAAAATTTTAGTATTTGGGGGCTGAAACCCATCAAAACAAGGTTATAAATTGTTGTTGGGTCGTTATTGCAACGTGCATGTCACTATAGTGATATGAACCCGTTACGCCGCCCTCAGCTTTTCAGCACGAACAGTCTTCAGTAAAACGATCATAACTTTTTACTTAAGAAGCGAATTAACGAACGATAGGTTCCATTGAAAAGAAGACTAAGAGATCTTTAATTTGGTGGGTAATAGCCGCCCTAACTCTTTAGATTCTAGGAGAAATGCTTGTTTGAAATTGATCTTATTTCAAACATAGCCCAAAACTAAATCTCTAAGCATACTTTCAACTTAACTTTGTGCTAGGAGTATTGTATGACCTTAGCACTCCCATACTAAACAATTAATTCTAACACAATGAGATTTGTATACCTTTACTGCAGATACGTTTATGAAATCATTCATTACATCAAGAAGGACCAACTAAAATTAAACGAAGAAAATATTAAATTATTTTACCTTGTCTATATCAATGAAATTTTCGAAAAGGAACATTTGGGTCAATTAACTATTATTTAAATATAAATATTACCCCAAGAAGGGTCAATTAATTATAGGCACAAAGTTTTAAGAAAAAAAATAAATTAAATTTTGTGATCTTAGATTAAAGTTATATTGAACGTATAAAAATATTATTTTAATTTTATATTAATAAATATATTACGTGAAAAGTTAAAATTGAGATACGGCTAAAAACACGAAAAAAATACTTCAGTTCAAATGTAGTAGGGCCAGCAGTCCTATATAAGGATAAAGAGAGACATAATAATTAGCCATAATTACGACCACCAAACATTTCTTTAGCCATCATATTCTTTCCTGTTGAACGGCAAGATCTCACTATCTTACTATGAGAGGACATCTATAAGTATCTAGTTTACGTGGCACTATTTTTTTTTATTATTTAATTTGGTAGGAAAATAGTTATGGGATGATACCTCTTCCATTCTAGATTCACTTGTTGTTTGACTAGATATAAAATTTATTTGAAAATGAAAGAAAGATTTTGAAATTTATGTTTTATTGTTTTGTAATAATTATAGATATTTGTGCTATTATAAATTATTTTATTATGAGTAAAATAATGTGATGTTTAAAATTCAATTGTTATTATTAATAAATATAAAAATGTATTATTCCTTTTTATATATTGAAAATAAAAAATTATGCTAAATTAAGACAAAAAGAACATTTATATTTTAGATCAATTTAACTTTAAGGTTTTCAAAAAATTCTTTTCTTAATGGAATATTCATAGTCACAAAATAGCATGATATATAAAAAATTACAGTTTTAAATTTTTTTTTTTTTATCCAATCAGATAATTATACTCTCTCTCTATATATATATATAAAGGAGAGAGTACTCTTTTTATGGAAAACAACATGTTTGTGAGACATTCGTTTATTCTTAGGGGCTGTTTGGTTTGAAAATAAGTTATACCGGGATTAGTTATGTTGGGATAAGTTATGATGGGATAAGTTATACTGAGATTAGTTATGCTGAGATTATTTTTTATTGAATGTTTGGTTTGTTGTATTCAAAGTAATATGTATGGTATAATTTCTAGGAATAAATTGATTGATTACCAATTAGGAGTATAACTTATTTCGGGACTAATTATTAATCTCGGGATAAGTTATCCCAAATATTTACAATCAAATGACGGATAAAAATTTTTATCCCGGAATTATTTGCAATCCAAACGGCCCCTTATAGTTTTTGTCTTGTTAACTGGAGAGTAGCTCCCATGGCCTAACGGATAAGGTGCTTGACTTCTAATTAAGCGATTGTAGGTTCGAGTCCCGCTGGGCGTGAGGTATTATAATTTTTCAGTCTTATCTTTTCATTTTTAAAAATTATTTGTCTTATTTTTCATTTTAATTCATTTGAAAAAGAATTCTTTTTCCTTTTCAAACAAAATATATTGTGCTATATTCTACACATTTTTAATTTTAAATTGTAAAATTTTATAACTTCGGTCTATTTTTGATTAAAACATAGTTATTTTGTTCATTATATATAATCTTTTCAAGGAACCGTTTGGCAGGATTATTAGCTAAAATAATACATGTATTAGTAATGATGTCATTTAATTCTTTATTTGACAGAATTTTCAGCTTATGTGTAACTTGTGTAACTGATACATGCTTAAATTATACACCTTAATTCAATATAATAGGATGTGCAATTAAGAGATAACAAATCATAATATTATCAATAAAATGATTATTATTATCTTCAATACAACAAATCAAACTGTGGATAAGAAATCCAGCACAACTAATTACTCAGTATTATTCTTAATTTCTTATACACTCTACTAAACGGCCCCCTTAAGGAAATATTTGGTAGCTAGTAAAAAAGCAACTTATAGTTATTCATCTATCAGATCATATATAAGTTATACAATGTTAAGTATCTAGTGAGGAAATTAGTAATTCATTCATAAAATTAAAACGACGTGTTGGTTGCAATTTAGAAATCCACATAACTAATACATGTGTAACGGTATAAGTAATGATGGAATTTATATACTCCCCCAGTTTCATTTTATGTGTCATCATTTCCTTTTTTGTTTGTCTCAAAAAGAATGTCACATTTCCTTATTTAGTAATTATTTAAAGACACAATTACACTTTTACCCTTATTGATCCCACTTATAAGGTTCCACTTAATTAAAAATAATAATAATACATTGATTTAATGAAGGACAATTTGATAAAAAAATATCAAATTTTTACTTATTTCTTAAACTCCGAGCCCGGTCAAATGACGACACATAAAATGAGACAGAAAAAGTATTATTTTATATGTTGTAAAAGATAGAATAACCAATACTTGCTTAATTGATATAGACAGTATCGGCGTATGCAAAAATTCTAACATCTATCAAACGATCACTAAATGTTTTCCTTTGTTCTACTTTATGTGATAGAACTACTCCTATTTCCTTTATTAGAAAGTATTTTAACTTTAAATTTTAATTTTACTCAGTGTTTTTTTAAAAAAAAAAATAAAAAAATTTACGATCATAGTCCATTTTAAATTTCACCAATTATATATATATCATCCATCGTATCCCTAATTTTGTTTGTACTTTGTAGCACGTTGTCTTTGGAAGCTACAAATCAACGTGAGGGCTGAGGTACTCCTCTAACGATTTAAGCTTATATGATGACCGCATATGGTAGAGACTATAACGATATCAGGTTCATTTCATTTGAATTCAGTACTAAATTGATTATTTTATAAGTATAATTGTTCGCAACAAATTTTCGTTTACGCTGAAAATTAACTGTAAGCAAAAATAAAATAAACAAAAAGAATAATTTTATATAAATGAATTTTGCGGGTACAATTCTGTTATTCTCTCGATTCTTCTCTCCTAAGTTTTTTCGTGATTCGAGGGCCTTTACAGCGTGATTCTCGAATGTAGGATGATTTGAGCCTCCTAGAAATGTGTTTGGATCTCCAGAAATTGTCTGACAGCACTTCGTCTTGTCGAGTTGATCTTCGAGCAGAACTTCGTTAGTCAATTAGTTGAAGAGCTATGTAGTCAATGTAGAAGCTTCCTCCAATGCTTGCGGAATGTCCTCCCTTTTCTTTTTTTCCGCCTAAAATGATATGTTACTCCTCTATTTAGGGGGTAGGCTTAGTTGCTTGTGATTGGCCGAAATATGTCACTTTGCCACTTGGCGCCTTTTGACTGGTTGTTGAATTTGAATGAGTTTCCACATCATTTGTACATGTGGCGGCGTCTCATTGGCCTTGGATTTGATTGGGATGCCACGTCACTTATTGAATTTGGGCTTCAAGGTGAGATGAACCTTGATGAGGAATACAATAGGCTTATTATTTTTTTAAGCCCAAAATAAGTTTAAACCCAATAAAATGTGGATCAAATTTTATATGAATTTGATCCAATAAATTTTATGTGTCTACAGATGCCCCCTACTCATGAATGTGTTTTCATTCTCGTGATTTCAAAGGTATTTGTTTCTCTCAATGTTGATCATGTCAAATTGAAGCATCGTGCGTTTGGTATCAAAACTTATCGCCAGATTGAAGTTTTACGTAGTTGGCATCAATCCATATAGAACCGAGAAGCTTTATCCAATCAACACTGTAGAAGTGTTACATCTTCATCTTTTTGTGCAGGTTTATGCAAATGGTCTTCATGTCAGACCAAAAAAGTCGACATGATTGATGTTGAACCATTTAGTGCACTACTTCCTTACTGCTTGATAAGAAAGTGACTTGGAATGATCTGATTTTATCCTTGACGACGCTGAAAGTTTTCCATTTTAGATTCAGTGAGCATGTACTTGGTGTCATTCTTGCGACCTTGTGATGATGAAGTTTTGAGTGTCTGCAGTCCATCGTTGCAAAGAAAGCATGTGGTGCATCTCATCCGTGGGGCTCGGCGATAAAGAGGCTTCGAGTGAGAGCATCCCATTCTTTTCAAGGAGCACGTACGTGGTGCCATCCAGCTTGATAATATTGACACAGAGAGTAGCCTTTTCTGACTTTGGTGAGCAAGTACTAGGCACACGTCCACAAAAATATTTATTCTCCGATGGGAGAACAAAAATATGAGTGTTTGATTAAAAAAAATGGAATTCAATGTCCTATTTTATCAGTTTTGTGCAGCGTCACGATAAATTCCGTATTTTGATGAAGGAGTATTGAAATCAGGAGCCATTTTTTTTGCGTTAGAAACTAGACTTGTAGAGCTACGTCTTACGCGGGAATCGCAATCAGATTGCCTCCAAATCGTCCCAGATATTGTTCCAAAAACAACCTTCTAATCTTGGTTCGCTAGTTATTTCAGCTTTGCGCAGCGTCACGATAAATTCCATATCTTGACGTAGAAGTATCGAAATCAGATTCCATTTTTTGCATTGGAAAGTAGATTTGCAGATCTACGTCTCACGTGGAAATCACAATTAGATTGCATCCGAATCAACTCGGATATTGTTCCAAAAACAGCCTTCTAATCTTGGTTTGCTGGTTATTTCAGCTTTGCGCAGCGTCACGATAAATTCCATATCTTGATGTGGAAGTATCGAAATTAGGTTCTATTTTTTCGCAGTGGAAAGTAGACTCGCAGATATACGTCTCACATGAAAACCACAATTAGGTTGCATCCAAATCGTCCCATATATTGCTTCAAAAATAGCCTTCTAATCTTGGTTCGCTGGTTATTTCAGCTTTGCGCACCGTCACGATAAATTTCATATCTTGATGTGAAAGTATCGGAATCAGGTTCTATTTTTTGTATTGGAAAGTAGACTCACAGATCTACGTTAAACGTGAAATCCATCATCATATAACCTTTATATTTTCTCAGGTACTTTTCCAAAGTTGTATCCTAAATCTTGTGATATTTTATTTCTCCTCAGATTTTGAATACTTCATGAATTTCATCATCTACTTCAAGTTTTGGGATGCATCACTTCCGTAATATGTTGAAGGCCAGACTAGAGCAATATTTAAAAAACCACAAATCTTTTTCTTATCGAGAAGACTTTATTGCTTGAGAGATAATGAAGAATTCTTTTGCTTCAAGACGACATCTTCAAAGGACTCCAAATATGCATTCAAGCTTCATACTTTTTCTTTCTTTTTTTAGAGCCGTTCACAGTTTAGATTCATGCAGGCCAGGAGTGACATACAGTTTAAGCTCATGCCTTAAGGAGCGTTTTGACTTGCAGTTTAGGCTCGTGCGTCGAGGAATGTCTTGACTTACAGTTTAGGCTCGTGCATCGAGGAGCATTTTGTCTTGCAGTTTAGGCTCGTGCATCGAGGAGCATTTTGGCTTGCACTTTAGGCTCGTGCATCAAGAAACATTTTGACTTGCAGTTTAGGCTCATGCATCGAGGAACATCATGCAGTTTATGCTCGTGCCTTAAGGAGCATTTTGACTTGCAATTTAGGCTCATGCATCAAGGAGCATTTTGACTTACAGTTTAAGCTCATGCAGCAAGGAGCATTTTTGACTTGTAGTTTAAGCTCGTGCGGCAAGGAGCATTTTGGGGAAAAATTCTTGTAATGTAACTTTCCTTCCAATCCCTTGTAATGGAGTATGGTTGCACTTCAGTTTGGTATTTATTGCCCCCATTGGTTGAAACATATTTGCACTTGATCTTGTGTCGACTTTTGAAAGTTGGAGTTTAGAAGCCTTTTGCTATTTTTTTCTTTTGCGAGCGATCAATGTCCAAGTATCACCCTTCTTGCTATTGGAGAAGTCAGTTTGCATGGATTTGCTCATTGTTTTCTTCAAGGCTGGAACCCTAATTGGGTCAAAGCTCTCAAATTGTATAATGATGATTTTTTCAACTTTTGGTGATTCCACAGAGCGCATGGCTTGTAGAGCTTTTGAAATTGAACCTTTCATATGGTGCAGTTTGGCGCTAAAATGATTTGCGTCAACTATATCGCCATCATCAATGATGATCTTTCCCTCTTGCATTAATGTCATGATTTTTTCCTTCAGGATGAAGCATTTTGTGGTGTGATGACCAATAATGCGGTGAATTTTGCAGTATTTAGGATCATCGACTTTTTTTGATTCTTCAGGTCGCTTTGACTTAGGAAGTTCAATGACTTCTTTTGGTAACAACTCGTCAAGAATTTCAGGAACATCAGAGTTGGGAAAAGGATATACCCTTGCTCGTAACTCTTTCAAGGTTGATTGATTTTTCACCTCTCGCATTTATTGCTTTGGAGCTTCCTCTTTTAAATTTTGTCTTGTAGGGGACTTCGTACAACTCACAGTTGTCGTCATAGATTCCCCAATTTGGTCTTCAGATAAGTCTTCAAATTTCGTGACTTCCTTCCTAAGATCAAAAATAGGTGACTCCATTCTATGACTTGCAATACTTAGCTCCATGTCATGAGCGTGCGTAGCTAATTCTTCAAAAGTTCAAGGCTTAACTCCTTGAAGGATATACACAAGGCCCCAATGCATCCCTTGAATGCAAACTTCAATCGCGCAAGTTTCAGAAAGTTGATCCTTGCAGTTGAAGCTCAATGTTCGTCAGCGATTTATGTAGTCCACTATAGGCTCATTTTTACTTGGTTTTGTGTTTGTCAGCTTCATCATGCTGACCGTACGATGGGTGCTGTAGAAATAATTTAGGAACTGACTTTCTAGTTGCTCCCAACAATCAATTTATTCAGACTCTAAGTCCGTGTACCAATAAAAAATGTTGCCTTTCAAAGAGCGAACAAACTGCTTGACAAGAAGATCACCATGTGTACCAGCATTGCTACAAGTCTCAACAAAATGAGAGATATGTTACTTTTAATTTTCCTTGTCATCAAATTGTTGAAACTTTGGCGGTTGATATCCAATTGGCATCGGTAAGCCCTCGATTCGCTTAGAATACGGCTTTGAGTATCCTACGAAACTTTGTAACAGACCGCCATATTTTGTCTTGATAGTGTTTGCAAACATATCTTGCAGATGTTGAACTGTTAGAGTAGTCACTGAAGCAGATCGATCATCGTAGTAATTGTTACTTGTCTTGATGAGAGATTCACCATCAACTTTTTATCGCGGTGTTAGATTATAATTTGACTCTCCAAGATTTTAGAGATCTAACTTGCTCATAAGTTGGGCGATTTGATAATCTTTCTCATCAACGGACTTCTTCAAGGCTTCAATGGTTTGCTCCATCATTGCAAACTTCTCGTCCAAGTCAATTGCATCAACCATGAACGTGTTGACTTTTGTTGAAGTTGGAGAATTCATTAAGTTTTCAGATTCTCCAATGTTGCAGCCAGTTTCAGACAGTTCTTCTGATAACATAAATGCAAAGTTGCCCCCAGGGGTTGTAGTTACTGCCAAAATTTAAGATTTTCTCCTTTTTGTCATCTCCAAAAAGGTAAAGTATTGGGATCCATCCAAAGCACAAGCGTTGAGATTTCGTCGATTGATGGGGCCAACAAATTTAATCTCAGTAGACGTGGCAGTAGTAGACTTCTTGCACGAAATTTCATTGATTTTTCTGAAGTCCATTGTAGTAGTTGAATTTGTGTTTTTTTGACTTGTGGGAGGAAGAGATGAAGAGCATAACTGGTCCCACTGGGCGTGCCAATTTGTTTGCAACAAATTTTCGTTAATGCTGAAAATTAACTACAAGCAAAAATAAAATAAACAAAAAGAATAATTTTATATAAATGAATTTTGCGGGAACAATTTCGTTATTCTCTTGATTCTTCTCTTCTAAGTTTTTTCGTGATTCGAGGGCCTTTTGCAACGTGATTCTCGAATGTAGGATGATTTGAGCCTCCTAGAAATGTGTTTGGATCTCCAGGAATTGTCTGACAGCACTTCGTCTTGTCGAGTTGATCTCCGGGCAGAACTCCGTTAGTCAATTCGTTGAAGAGTTGTGTAGTCAATGCAGAAGCTTCCTCTAATGCTTGCAGAATGTCCTCCTTTTTCTTTTTTTTCCGCCTAGAATGTTATGTTACTCCCCTATTTATAGTTGTAGGGGGTAAGCCTAGTTGCTTGTGATTGACCGAAACATGTCACTTTGTCACTTGACGCCTTTTGACTGGTTGTAGAATTTGAATGAGATTTCCACATCATTTGTACATGTGGCGGTGTCTCATTGGTCTCAGATTTGACTGGGATGCCACGTCACTTGATGGATTTGGATTTCAAGGTGAGATGGACCTTGACGAGGAATACAATAGACTTATTATTTTTTTTAAGCTCAAAATAAGTTTAAACCCAATAAAATGTGGATCAAATTTATATGAATTTGATCAAATAAATTTTATGTGTCTACAATAATAAATTCAACACTAAAAATTAAACCCCTAAATCTTAAATCCCTAATCGCTTTGACATAAGTAATTGAAATGGCCTAACACAAAAACAATGCAAGAGAATGAAGGCACATATCTGAATTTCTCCATTAATAATACATCCCAAGATCGTATATTGCTGAGCAAACAATTTCTCCATTCTGTATAGGGAAAGTACCACTATACAGAATTACACATCTTACTTACACTTCTAGCTTAGTGATCCTCTAAAAGGATCAAAAACCAAAAGCTCACTCCTTCAGAATTCACATTACAAAAAGATAATTCAAATATTAAAAAATTTAAATGCTAGTATTTAAAAAACTCGAAGAAAATTCAGTAACCAAAGTGAGATATTTGGCCAAAGAGCAATGACCTTTTTAATCATGATTTTAATTACCTCTTGGAACTTAGACTTCTTGATAATGGTTCATTGATTCCACCAACAATCCAATTCTCCTTTGCTATATCAGATGAAAATTTGAATAAATCACTCCCATATCTCATCACTACTAAGCTTTTCTTCTTATTATTCTTTTTAGTACTCTCCAATTCTTCAGTTCTTGATTTTTCATTCTCTTGTTCTTTGTCATCATCATCATTGTTGCCGTCTTTGTGTTTCTGCCCCAGCAAGCTTTTTGCTGGAGCAGAACGACAACGCATGAGCAAAAGTGCGTTGGGTGGTGGTGCACATGAAGAACCATCATAATCATCATGACCAAAAACAGAGTACTGTGTTTTCTCTGTTTTTTGGCTTTCTTGTAAAACCATAAACCACTTAGAGAACACAGTTCTTGATGCTTCTAGATCATCTTCTTCATCTTCTAGATCATCATCAGAAGTGATAAAATCTGTTTCATCCGTATGAAATGAACCAAAACATCGAAAATCAAACCTTATATTTCGCAAATATGACAAGAACTGCATAGCATCCTTCTTGAGCCCAACTACTTCCATCCAAACAGGTTTTTTCTTTTTGTGTTTTTTGACATGTAGCTTCTCAATCTCTTCCATTACTGATTGCCAATTCTTGATCTGGCAAGATTTTGGCTTGTGCCTCACTTTGATTTGGCCAGCACAAGTGACTTTTGGTGATGTGGGCTCTGAAATCTCACTTGTCTTCCATAACATAGGGCTAGCTTGTCCAGCAGGACCAATACCTCTTGTATTAGATCTCCTTAAATGGTGAGTAGCTGGACTAGGCATAAGGGTTAAATGAGCTCTAGAAGGAAAACAGACTAATAGATCTGTTGATGGAGCTTCTTTACACTTTCTACCTTTCATGGTATTATTTTCTTGAGCTTCTTGTTGAATGTTCTTTGAATTACTTTAAATTTAGATCTTGAGATTTGATGAACCTCAAGAATGATGATGAATATGTTTGGTGTCCTTTTTGTTTGAAATTGTGTTTGGAAGAGAAGTTTTTAAAAAGAAAAGTATAGTAAGAGGGGAGGCAAAAGGCAGTGGACAGCTAGCTTTCTTTTCTTACTCTTTTGTTTATTGCTTGTCTTTACCATCTGTTATAAGGGTGCATTTGTTTTTGGTTTCTCGGACAGGTCTGACTAAATTTGAATTTATGTTGAAAAATCTCATATTAGAGGTAAAACACTCACTAACACTGGGAGGAAAATCATTAGGATTTCATGTATGACCGCTGTTGCAACAAAGTCCATATCCAAGAGTCGCCTATCAAGGCAAAAAGTAAAGAAGGAAAACTCACATCATACTCGGATTCCAATTCAAAACGATTAAAAATATAGGAGTACTTACAACTCTATCATATGTATATTATGCATTTTTTTCGTTTCAATTAAATTGTATGTCCATGGACCAATTTTAGTATATGATGCATTTTCAATAACCCTCATTTTGCTTTATTTTGAAATGGGGTCACGAAGTGTGAACTTTTTTTTCTTTTTCTTTCTTGGAGTTTACCTTTCCCCAAACCCTTGCCAAACAAAATAATTCAAATATTAGATAGATCCAATAAAAAAAAAGAGCAAAAGAATAATAATGTAATAGAGAGATAAAGATGGAAAAATTTGAATTCACCAGCTTTGTTTCATGATCTAATCATAACTTACAACTTAATTAATTGTTAGACCCTGCCTGCCAAGTTAAGTAACGTTCATTCCATACAGCTTGGGCCAACAAATTGTCCTAACCAAACTGCCAAACATATTGCTTAAAATAAGTCTATCACCTATTTCTTGAAGGGATATGATACGGGCTATATAATGCTAGGTGATTTTGATTAAAGCATAACCCTTTGCTCTACGCATTTTTCTTCTCACTTTTTAAAGAAAAATTTGTGGGTTTCACCTGTAGGGGCAATCTAAAGGGAGGCAGGTGATTTTAATTGTATTGCCTTCGCCGAAATATTGTACAGCGCAAATAGAGAGAAACTATTTTTTCTTTTATTTTTGTTATATATGGACAGTTAAATTTCTTATTATAAAGAACGATTTCAGTGAAGTGAAAAGGAGGTTAAAAGATATACTTTAAGTCATATATTCAAACTCAAAATGTGATGCTCTTATTATATTTTTGAATCTCCTTTTCATGAATTTCTGTTGAACACCTCGTAGGGAAATGGAAAGGGAAAGATGGACAACGAAAATCAAGAGAATAATAGGACGTATGAAGTGGAGAACATGCTATTATGAAATTGAGTGAATGGTGAAAAACACATGACGCAGAAAGTTGTAAGATTTTGAGAGTTTCATATCTGAACTATCAGGTGTGCGAGTAATCTATATAAATTATCACCAAATGATTATCAACACACATCTCGACGATAAGTAGATCAAGTGTTTGCATACAATCGCTTCTAAGCATGTCACAACTACATTTGGCTATAAAACTTCGTCCACAGGGTGTCCACATGACATGAGTAACGACTATATAAGCTTACTCATAATTTTTTTAATTAATCTCTTAAAAAAATCCTGAGGTTCTCCCTTCTTCTTATCATTTCTCAACTATTTTTCATCATTTTCCGAATGAGAATAGAATTATAATAGATGAAAATAATCCAATCGACGACCCCTTTACCCCAACTAATTTCGGGCACTAACATACGAATCACTACCAATCAATCATAAATAGGGCATTATCTGATTACTGAGCTAAATTACCAAATATATATTTTATTATTATTTATAACAGGTAACTTATGCAGTACTTATGCAAGAAGGGTCGGTAGAGAGCCTTTATTCTGAGTTTAATTAAGATGGAGCAAAAACGTGGGGCCAAACAAATAGAAGGTATTCTAAAGTGTATGGAGAAAATAGGGTTAGCAAATACGAGCCATCTCGGAATAGGTAAAATTGGAAACAACTGGTGATTGCGTTGTGCCGAGGCCGATACCGAGATGGGAAATTGCCCTCCCGGTATAGGTGGAAATAGCAAGAGGATATCAACGATAGCAACCGCGTATGAAAGGACAGACATGGACCAATGTGTCATAGCTATCAAGCAAGCGGATGATCCTCACAGGTCTTTGCTAGGCATGCAATATTTGGCTTGCACCTCACAATGGTTCTTTGACAAGTGGCCTATGATTATTGGCCACAGTATTATAGGATTTGGATGGCACTCTCTCATTGGTGCAAACCAACCTTGTATACTATAAATAGATGCTCCCTCCCCATTGTAGAGAGAATCATCTGATTTCTCATCTCTGCCCATAATAAGCAATAAAATTCTTTAGTTTTGTCTCCAAGTTTTCTCTATTGTTTTTGTTTAGTTTTACTCATTCCTTAGCCTAATCTATTATTCTGGCCAAAGACGGCTCATAGCTAGTGAACTTTGACCATACGCGCCGAACCATATTCCACATTTGTTCTCAAACTTTACTTCGCTTGTGGATTATATTATATTTGATATTTACTTATTATTTTGCAAACTTTCGCTATTAACTTGAAGCTAATCCGTAATGCGTTCTCTTAATTCACCTACAAATTCAACTATTCTAAATCAATTGTAAATAGTTTGGCATCCACTATAGGGCCAGGGCAACTATGTGGATTTAGCATCTTTACTCTAATGCTCTTTCACTCTTTTCTCTCATTCTAATATGAGATTCACTTAAGATAACGACTCGTATTTTGATGACTTATGTGAATTGTATGTTTCTGTGTGATTTGACCATTTTATCCCTCTCTGTGGTTGTGTTGTGGTATTTCTGGGGCATGAGATTGATTGGCACGGTTTTCGATGTATTTTGGCGTATTTTATGTGATATTGTGATTTTTGGTGGCTTTAAAAGCCTTATAGTTGACTTTAGTCAACATCTTTTGATCTGTGCATCGGATGACAAAACGAACTGTGACAGTAGATCCGAAACGTCGATCTTAGGGTGGTAATATGGTTTGTATTGTTTTATGAATTTTAAATCTCATTTCGACCCTCGGTTTCGAAAGTTGTGATTTTGGATTTCAGGGGTCAACATTATGAAAACGATATTTTTCAAAAATTTGATATCTCTATTGAGTCTGAAGAATCAAATTTGATAAGGTTGCATAGTTTGTTTGCGTTCATGGAATTTCGAATGAATCTCGAGGAGTTCGCAAAGACTTGGAAAGCACCAAGTCCCTAGCTGGTGCACGACTCAGCTGGTGTACCCGCGATTGTAAAGCTAGTGTCACGATCGCGATTGGGTATACAGGTCAAGTGTCACAATCGCAACACCTTTTCCACAATCACGACACCCTTGTCAGCCAGGTACCGCGATCGCGACCCTAGTCCACGATCGCGATGCCGGGGGTTATATAAATACCCAGGTTTCATCATTTTTTTTTATCATTTTTAAGACTTGGAGCTTAGAGTTTCGTAATTTTGTGAAACTTTCTCCATTTCTAAGCTAGGATAAGCTCCATAACACTTATTTCAATAATTTTCTTCAATCTTTATCATCTATTTTTGTTTTAAACTTTGATCAAAGTATGAAATTTGAGGATTTTGACCCGTAAGGCCTAAAAATGATATTTCTTCAATTTAAGCCCCAATTTCTACTCGTTTTCACTTGGGTGAGTTTCTAATCCTATAATTATTAGTTTTTTCTCAATTTACCTTAAAAAAACTTCAATTCTCAATTTTTAAATGGAATTCAGGGATTTTTACTCGATAAACTTGAAAATAATTTTTCTTTGATTTAGACCTTATTTTTAACCTCGCTTTGCTTGGGTTTTCAGCGCTAGACTCCTAAAAAAATAAGGAACACATTTTGGGAATAAAGTTACGATTTTGCCCTTCTTTTTTAAAAATCTGTTTCAGGGGTCCATTTTGACTCGACTTGAAACTAGGCAAAATGGGCATTCTTGGCTTTCTTTTGATGTGTAGATTCTATATTTCCATGTTTTAGTTGATTCCTGGACCGTTCTTGAGGAGTGAGGCTTTGGGATTGAAGGTTTTTGTTTTGATTTTTGGCTTTTGAGGTGGGTTATGGCTTAACTTCTTTCAGACTAGGCTGGGTATTTAATTTTTATACAAAAGTATGTTAAGGGTGTGGGAATTAATCATGAAAAATGGCTATCTTATCATATTTGTACCGTGTGAGGGTCTATATGTGATGTATTTGGTAGTTTTGGGATATTATGTGCTATCTGTGGCCATGTGGGGTCCTATATATGATGTTGATAGTCTATCTATATGAAAATAATTGTATCTTATTTGATGAAAATCCTATTATGGTACTAATTGTATATTGTAATATGTTCATACTTTATTGGCATATGAATCATGTTGGTTTTCATAGATAGTTGAAAATATTCAGTGGATATTTGGCTCACTTGGTTGGTATATTGTTTAGATATGGAAATACTCATTGTGGTTGGTTATGAGGATTACATCCTCATATTATGTAAATTCATAAAACATTGGTACCGCCATAGAAATACTAAAAATACTGAGAAACACTTATTTTTTCTAACAGAAAATATGATATCTTATAAAACCCTCCCCGAGAGATGTGCCGAGGAATTTATATGTGTTGACGAACCCCTCATGGGTCCTATGTAGGAAAGCTTTAGCTCTGTAGGTGTATACAGAGGTTGTGCGATAGTCTCGGAGATTGTGCAACAACCTTGTGCATTACATCATCATCATCATCATTTTCATTTTATTTATTGTATTATGCTTATGATATGATTATGTTTTTGTATTGACTTATTACCTATCCATTTGTTATATCTATCTTTTCTTGTACTTGATGTTCTTGTATATGTTGTCTTTTTGTGCTTTACTTATATATGATATAATGTACACTTGCAGTCCTTTCTGGTGTTTGTTGTAATATATGTGAGTATTATAAAACTGTTAGTGCAAGCGATGTAGGCTACCATTGTAGGTCAATTTTTATTGCAGGTAATGTGCCCTTATTGTGTATTTTGTATGCTTTATTATCTACTTTGCTCTGTCAGCCTATGATACCTATTGAGTACGAGTAGACCGTACTCACTCCTGTTGTGCCCTTTTGGTGCAGATCCTGGTTCGGGTATGCCCCATGTTGGTTTATTTGAGCGATATTTGAATCTTTAAGAGGTAGCAATGGATTTTATGTGTTTGGATCCTACTACTACCCCTTCTCATTAGACTATGTCTTTATTTCTATTCGAAGACAGAGTTATTCCTATGTATTATGTTTTCTAGAGTTGTACTAGTAGTTCTTACACTGTGACACCAGGTTTTGGGAGTTATGTCATTATTGTTTATGGATCTTTCTATTTTTATTATATTGATTATGTTTTGGCTTTATTCTAGGAGCCTTTCCTTAAGTTTTGAATGTTAATTTCTCTTTCGTATAAATTTGTGTGATGGGCTTACTTGTTAAGGTTCGTCGAGACAAGTGCCATCACGACCCTTGGATTTTTGGGTCGTGAAAAATTTGTATCAGAGCAGTCAGGTTCATTGGTCTCAACTGTTTAAGAATGGGATGTCTAATAGAGTTCGTGAATCGATACTTAAACATTTGTATCTGTCTTTTAGAGGCTATAGGATGTCTTTTGAAATTCCACCTATGTTGTTCCTTATCGTACAAATTTTGTTCATACCTTGTGTTTTATGTCATATTTCACTTTTTTTTGTGATTATGATGACTAGGTCTCGTGAGGTTAGAGATATATAACCTTCATGCCAGGAGATAGCCTAGTCTATAGGGTGAGTTATGAGTCATGGATGAACTCGAGATAGTGGACATGTACATGGATCTACCCCGTCTAGGAGTAGTGCAAGGGGACTTTCCCTTGATCCTCATGTTGAGCATGTTAGAGGTGTGCGTCTTACTTCAGTTCAGTCAGGTTCTTCTACCCCTATATTGTATGGGTTGTTGGTTCGCTTGTTGACCCATTTGGGTGGTGCTTCTTTGAGTGCGCTTAGTGTTCCTCCAGTCTCGAGTGTGGATCCTCCTGTTGCAGCTACTTCTACTCTTGGTACTCCTCAGACCCCGAGTGTTACTCCTCTTTCAACACAGATATCTGAGTATGGTATTTCGAGATCAGAAGTTTAGACTTCATCTATGTTACCTCCTCAGATGGGATCTCATATTTCCAGATTTACCATGCCTCATCTTGTTACGAGTATAGTTATGTAATTTAAGGATCATAACAAGTTTGAGAGATTTACCCATTTAGGTTCTCCTAGATTTAGTGGTGTTGTGGGAGAGGATGTCTATAAGTTCTTGATGGATTATCGAGAGAAGTTGCAAAATTTGGATTCTCTTAAGTCGCATGGGGTTACTTATACTACTTATCAGTTGAGAAGTATTTCTAGAAATTGATGGAGATCGCTTTTTCACTGTAGACCTCTTAATTCTTTCGAGATGACATGGGATCGGTGTGTCGAGGCCTTTTTAGAGAGATTTATGCCTTACAGTCTGAGGGATCAAATGAGAGATGAGTTTGATTGCTTGGAGCAGGGGCTCCATAACTATTGCAGATTTTGAGGATGCTTCTATGCCTTATATAGATATTCTTATGCCATCATTGCCACTGAGTAAGAGAAGATTTGAAAGTTCATGAAGGGGTTGGATATTTCTCTTCAGTTGGCTAGATCTTAGATGGTTGTATTTAAAGCATCTTTTCAGTGTATAGTGGATCATGCTAAGATGACTGAGGGTATTATTCGAGCATCTTAGGGAGGCATCGATGTAACGCCCCGAGAGTACTCCTTGGTCACCACACGGTGCTTATAATCTTGAGGGTCCACAAGATAACCTATGAGCTGGTACCTGTTGTGAGCACTGAATAATATGCTGATGATAGAAGTCATATGTGGAAAATAATAGATATAATGCCATAAGGTTTTAAATCATAATTCTGATAATGTCTATAAAACAATACTGACAATACTGATAAAATATCTGACAATGACAACTGAAAACTGAAGACTGACTAACTGTCTGTACTAGTTTAAAAAGCCTCTACTGACTGACTGTGGAGTTGATGGGATAAACCCCCAACTAAATCCGACTGAATGGAAAAAAATACTGAACTAATAAAGTAATCTGAGGTAAATAAACCATATCCTCAAAATATGAGGACTCACCACTACTACCACTGATAATCTGGTATGTCTATGAGCGATCCGGGAACTGAGTGTCCGAACCTATGATATTAAACATCATAGCGCAAGAAACGAGTATGCTATCAGTACTTTGAATGTACTAGTATGCTAAATGAGGTAGGTTGATATGCATGATTTTATGTGAAGGAGTAATAACTGTCTGAATGAATAACATAAAGTGTTGAATAGAATGCACGAAATATGTAAAGACTA
The DNA here is from genome assembly GCA_030864215.1 of Capsicum pubescens. Taxonomy (NCBI): domain Eukaryota; kingdom Viridiplantae; phylum Streptophyta; class Magnoliopsida; order Solanales; family Solanaceae; genus Capsicum; species Capsicum pubescens. Next base: position 96,287,302 of record CM061549.1, on the reverse strand, counting down.
AAAATGCATGACCAAGCATAAAACATATTCTAAATAGAGTCTGTAAACTGAAATACTGAAATTTGATAACTGAATAACTGATAATCTATATGCTATGGTCAAGCAAAACTGAAACAGAATTACTACGTTGATTTCTGGACTGAGACTGTTGGAGCTATCATCTAACCGACATGCCCCAATTGAGAAAATTGTGATCCAAACTATGACCCCAGTATGAAGGGTGTCAGTACCGTTCCACGAGTACTAACATTGGTTGTGTGCATCCACTAATATGTTGCCCCGAAGGACTAAGAGTGTTAAGCCTAAACTGACGGGTGACACTTGAGAGGTAGTCAAGGCTGAACTGACGGGTGACTCCTCATATCCTACACTGGATACGTAGTTCTGGAGTACAGGGGCTGCTACTAACGACTCTACCTAACTGGCGGGGGAGCTGTCATCCCTACACTCGCTCGGTGCTAAATCCTACTCCCAACTGAACAGACTAAGGCTACTGAACTGTTCTAAGTTTAACTGATTATGATAACTGACTGAACTGATAATGTTCATAACGTGTCTGAAACCATCCTGAAGATACTGAGAGTAAGTAAACAGCTAAGTTTTCGGGTACTTATAACCCCAGGACTCGATAGCAATAATAGCAAAATAGTACTAAAACTTGAAGGGCATAATGTGAAAGCATTTATTCAAAATTTATTCTTGTAGGCATTTCATCAAACACTTGATATTCATAGTTTAAGCAAGAGAGAAGTATCAATTACCCCCCTGAACTTGTCACATTTTATTCATGGTACACCTGAACTTTTACCAGTCCTAAGTACCCCCCCCTCCCCCCGAACTTGTTCTTTTAGTAAGTCGCGCCACCTTTTATTTTCCCACCGTCCACTGCGTGTAATACATACGTGGACATGTGGATAAAAATGCTGATGTAGCTGTCCACGTGGATAATACCATTTACTTCCCTTATACTTATCCTATATTAAAAAATAACCCATTTTTACCCTTAATTATTCTATTTCTCTCTAAAAAAAATTATATTTTTCAATTTTCCTCTACTCCAAAATAGTGAAAGGTATAATTTTCGTCGATCAAGTAAGCTATTATTTAAAAATTTACATTTTTTTTGTGTGTTAAAAATATGAAATTATTTTTTTCCGATTAGTGTTTCATAATATGAAATTATATTTTTCCGGTTAGTGTTTCATAGTAGTTTTCGATTAGCATTTCGATTAGGATTTTGAGGAGAGTCACATGCACAAATACGTTTCTTATTATAATTAATGGATTAAGAAATTATAATTTAAGTTAGGGGTGTACAAAAATCGAACCGATAAAAATGTTATTGATTTATCGTTATTGGGTTAACGATTTTTTAATGATTTTGTAAAAAAAAATTATTGGGTTATTGATTCAATTTTGATTTTTTATTAAGTTATTGGGTAAACCGATAACCCAATAAGATTATATTAAATTATTATTTTATATATATATATATATATATATATATATATATAAGTAGGATTTTTGTAGCAACTAAGATTCGATTTCTTTTCATGTTAGTTACTACTTTTTCTATTTTATGAGTATTTTCTTATCGGTTAAATCGAAAATCAAATCGTTAGGGATTAAAAACCGATAACTAATATAACTATATTTATTATAAGTATGTGTCTTAGTTTCTTTAGTATTTTTTTTGTTAATATTGTTTAAAATATCTTCTTCGATATTTAGTACATTTTTTTTGTTACAATAACTCATATGATATATATAATTAAGATTACAAAATTGAAAGAGTTTCATAGGAATGAAAACTGAAGTTTTAGATTGAATTAATAAACAGATGATTTTTTTTTAGATTAATAAACGAAATTTTTACAAAATTAATAAACAGATGAAATTTTTATTTTATAAACTAATTAATAAACTGATGTTTTACAAAATTAATAAACGAATGAATTTTTTTTTAGATTGGAAGTAATGGAGGAAGAGGGATAATAAATAGGGAGAGGGATAATTGAATTTTTTGAAAAAATTAAAGGAAAATAGATTTTTTTTTTATCGTTAAAAATGCTGATTTGGCATAAAAATACCTCCATCACGCATGTGACGGAGGTTGAACTCAAAAATTTTGCCACATCAGCGTAAAAGGGGCACACAACATACTAAAAGAACAAGTTCGGGGGGGGGGGGGTACTTAGGATTAGTCAAAGTTCAGGGGTACCATGAATAAAACGTGACAAGTTCAGAGGAGTAATCGATACTTCTCTCTTTAAGCTAAGCATGGGAATATTTTAAAGCTTGTAGTAATGGCATGATTTCAACATCAACATCATTAATTATGATTTAAATCAATAAACAACATTATTCAAACTTGTGGAGTTTAATAACAACAATAATTTCATGTAATCATGGTATAGAATCAAAATTCATGGGGATTCATGGTTAAAAATCACAATAACTTGTAAAGATCATAACTTTGAATTTGAAATTAGATTCTTGAACTCCATGGGTGAAAGGAACCTATGGATGGACATTTATCATACCTTAGTTGGTGAAATTGAGAAAGTTCTTGATGAATTCTTGAAGCTTGATCTTGAATGTTGAATGAGTTAGGTTTTGTTCTTGAAAGAGAGCTACTTTAGTTTGAGAGAATTGTAAAATAATGAGTAAATAATGCTCTCTTGGGACTTAAATTCCGTGTTTAGACTGAATGGGATGAAGAAAAAGGACTTAAATGCCCTTGGAAATTAAAACTCAGAACTAGAACTGGAAATCTCGATTTTGACCTACGGCGCGACGCGGTGCTATCACATTGCGTCACTGGAAACAGACGATCCCGAATTGGCACCTTAGTGCAACGGGACTCTATCTCAGTGCCCCACTGGAAAAGGATGAACATGAAATTGCCCCTTGGTATGACACGGCGCCATCGCGGTGCTCCACTAGAAAAAGGACGAACGTGAAATTGGCCATCACCGCGACGCGACATGATGTATTGAGTCACTGTCTCTCACTAAAAGTGTCATAACTTCTCAGCTGTGTATCGGATTTAAGTGAAATTGGTATCGCTGGAAAGCTAATTCAATTTTATACAGTTTGGTGGCTATTTGATATGAAAAATTTCAGTAGAAAAAAAGATATTCTTGGTTGAAGTTGACTATAGCAACATTCTTCTAAAAAAAGCTTAATCGGTTAGGAATATTTTGATCCGTCTAGTAACTTGGAGTTATTTAAGGCCTGAATATACATCAAACTCACTCATAAAACTACCAAATAACTATAATCTATTTTGTATTATCTTGAAACATGGCTCTAACATTGATTTGGATTTTTGGGGTATTACAATATCTCCCCCTGAGAATATTCGTCCTCGAATGAGATTGGTTAAGCTGAAAACACTGAGGAATTTTGGTTTCATATTGAATATACGTGATGAAAATGTGATTACATGTCTGAGTCTTAAACATGACACATGACTGAATTGGTTCTGTAATTGCATGACTGACAAGAGAATGATATGCAGTTGAAACTGAGCATGGAAAAGAGAAATTCTTGGAAAAATTGTTACCTTAGGCTGAGTTAGAGTTTGCATAGAAAAGATGAGGGTACTTGGTCCGCATATCTGCTTCTGCTTCCCAAGTGGCTCCCTCAACGGATTGATTCTGCCAAAGAACCTTGACTAGGGGAACTTGTTTGTTCCTTAGTCTACGAATCTGGCGATCAAGGATCTCAACTGGAATTTCTTCGTAAGAAAGGTTGTTTTGAACATTTATGAGCTCTAAGGGAACAACTACAGATGGGTCACCAATAAATTTTTTCAACAAAGAGATATGAAATACTGGGTGCACTGATGCTAAGTCTGTAGGCAACTCAAGCTCATAAGCTACCTTTCTAAAATGACTAAGAATTTTGTGAGGGAAAACATGTCGGGGACTAAGCTTCCTCTTCCTACCAAACCTCTTTACCCCTTTCATGGAAGAGATTTTTAAATATATAAAATCACCAACCTCGAACTCAAGTTCCTTTATCCTCACACCTGCATAAGATTTCTGTTGGCTTTTGGCTACTTTAAGCCTCTTCTAGATCAGCTGAACTTTCTCTAAAGCATCAAACACCAAATCAATCCCTATCAAAGTGGTTTCACCTATCTCAAACCAACTAATCGTAGATCTATATCTCCTCCCATATATAGCCTCAAACGGAGCCACCTAAATACTGGAATGATAGATATTATTATACGCAAATTCAATCAAAGGCAAGTGGTCATCCCAACTGCCCTTTAAGTCAATGACACATGCTCTCAACATGTCTTCAAGGGTTTGAATGGTTCTCTCTGTCTGAGGGTGGAAGGCTGTACTGAGGTGAACTTGGGTACCAAGACCCTTCTGAAAAGATTTTCAAAAGTGAGAGGTAAACTGAGTACCTCTATCTGAAATGATGGACAACGAAACACCGTGCAACCTAACTAACTCTTTAATATAGAGATTGGAATATTCCTCGGCCAAATAAAAAGTATAGACTGGTAAGAAATGGGATGATTTAGTCATCCTGTCCATAATGACCCAAATTGAATCATGATGTCGACGAGTACAAGGCAAACCTATTACAAAATCCATGTTCACTTCCCCCCACTTCCAAGTGGGAATACTAAACTCCTGCATAGACACACTGGGATTTTGATGTTCAATCTTAACCTGCTGACAAGTGGAGAACTTAGCTACGAACTCTGCAATATCCCTCTTCATCCCACTCCACTAATAGATTTCCCACAAATCATGGTACATTTTTGTGTCCCCTGGATAAATCGAGTCACACCTACCATGCGCTTTTACAAGAATTCACTGTCTCAACTCATTGACATATGGAACACACAGACTACCCTGGCAATACAACACACAATCTCCTCTCCCTTGGGAGAACACCTCAATTTTTTATTCTTTGAATGACTCCTTAAACTTTACTAGACTAGGATCCTAATCTTGCTTTTCTTTTACTTCGACAGCCAAAGAAGATTTCGAGCTGTTCTGAACCCAAACACTAGCCTCAGCTGAATCAATCAAATGAACACATAATCTAGCAAGTTGATGAACTTTCCTAACCAACTTGTTCATACCATTCTCAACATGAGAAATACTAACCATAGACAATCTACTTAGGGCATCTACCACTATATTGTCCTTGCCCAGATGATACAAAACACTCATATCATAATCGTTCAACAATTCTAACCATCTCCTTTGATGCAGATTTAAATCCTTTTGCAAAAACACATGTTGAATGCTCTTGTGATCCGTGAACACATTAACATGCACCCCATACAAATAGTACCTCCAAATCTTAAAGGTAAGCACAACAACTGCAAGTTCAAAATCATGGGTAGGGTAGTTATTTATATGGCGCTTAAGCTGTCTAGAGGCATAGGATACAACCTTACCCTTTTGCATTAAAACACACCCCAAACCAACTATGGAAGCATCACAGTACATAACAAACCTATCTGAACCATCTGGTAACATCAAAACTGGGGTTGTGGTGAGTCGAGTCTTCAACTCCTAAAAACTCTGCTCACAGGAATATGACCACTGAAACTTAACTTTCTTTTGAGTCAATCTGGACATGGGGAACGTAATACAAGAAACCCCTTCAATAAACCGTTGGTAATAGCTAGCCAATCCTAAGAAACTCCTGATATCTAATGGAGAGATGGGTCTAGGCCAGTTTCTTATCACTTTGGTCTTTTGAGAGTCAACTCTAATGCCATCACCGAAAATAATATGGACAAGGAAAGCTACTGATCTTAGCCAAAATTCGCACTTACTGAATTTAGCAAACAACTTATGGGCTTTAAGAGTCTGCATTACTATTTTGAGGTGGTTTGTTTGATCATTTTCATTACGGGAGTAGACAAGGATGTCATCAATGAAGACTATGACGAACATGTCCAAGTAATACTTGAACACTCAGTTCATCAAGTCCATAAAGGCTGTTAGGGAATTTGTAAGACCAAAGGACATGACTACAAACTCAAAGTGATCATACCAAGTTCTAAAAGTTGTTTTTGGAATGTCACATTCTATGACTCGGAGCTAATAATATCCAGATCTGAGGTCTATCTTAGAAAAATAACTGGCACCCTAAAGTTTGTCAAATTAGTCATCGATCCTGAGAAGTGAGTATTTGTTCTTGATCGTGACTTTGTTCAACTGACGGTAGTCGATACACATTGTAAGAGAACCATTTTTATTACACACGAATAGGACTAGTGTGCCCCACGAGAAAATATTGGGCCTGATGAATCTCTTATCTAGGAGATCTTTCAACTGTTCTTTTAACTTTTTAGATTTGGATGGAGCCATTCTATATGGCAGAATAGAGATAGGTTAGGTATCTGGAAGAAGGTCTATTTCGAAGTTAATTTCTCTTTCAGGAGGAACTCCGAGAAGATCCTCAGGGAATACATCTGGAAATTCCCTCACTACTGAAACTGAATCAAGATTAGGAGTCTCAGAATTAGAGTCTTTGACTTGAACAAAATCATAAATACACCCCTTGGCTATCATCTTTCTCACTCTAAGGTACGAAACAAGATAAACCCTAAGTGCTGTGGTACTACGCTTCTATTCAAGAACTGGTTCATTTGGAAATTGAAAATAAACTACTCTATTTCTGCAATCCATAAAATCATAACTTGAATAAAGCCAATCCATGTAGAGAATGACACCAAAATCCATTATCTCTAACTCTACAAGGTCTACTAAAGTAACTTTCTGAGACAATGTAATCGGGCAGTTCCTGTATACCCGCTGGGGTATGTAGACTTACCTACTGGGATAGACACTGAGAAAAAATCTACTAAAATTTTGGGACTGACTTCGAAGTTGACGGCTATATAAGGGGTTACAAAAGAAAGAGATGTTCCAGGATCTAGTACAGAATAAACATGTAAATGAAAGACTTACAATGTACCAGTAACCATATCAGGAGAACTTTCCTGATCCTATTGAGACTGAAATGCATAAAGCCTATTCTAACGCTAACCACTAGTAGCATTGGAAGCGGCTCCCTGCTGAGTCGGGTGGCCGGATGGAGCCGATGACTGATGGGACTGGCCCTGTTGCCGCAAATCTCTACATTTCTAAGCAACTACCCGACACTCTCAGATCCGATGGCCTCGCTTGTCATACCCAAAGCATACATCACTGCCAGCTCTACACTTACCCTGGTGGTTTCTACCATATTTTTGGTAAAAAAGATTTGTGCAACTACTGTTTACACTACCTAGGAATGTAGATCCTGGTGCCCTATCCCGATTATCATTTCTGAACTTTGGCACAGGGGCACTAGCTAAGGATGGAGCAGGAGCTGAAGATTTTTGACAAAATTGAGAATGGTTTCCACCCTCTGACTTAGGTTGAGTGAAATTAAAACTACGTGTTCTTTCCTTCTTATTCTATCTCTCTTTATTCTTAAGCTTTTGTTCCTCGATCTATTGGCCATAAGACTAGCTATGTCCATATCCTTAATTAATATCGCAATCCTACACTCCTTAACCACACTATCAGATATGCAGACATGAACTTGCTCATCCTATACCTGTTATCAGCCGCCACATAAGGAGCATACCTATCTAACCGAGTAAACTTGAGGGAATACTCCTTCACACTCATGTTGCCCTGTCTCAAGTTGATAAACTCTAGCACCTTGGCTTCCCTCATCTCCAATTGGAAGAATCCTTCTAAAAAGGCTGTAGCAAACTCCTCCCACTCTATAAGCCCTGTGTCTGTACCTCTATCCCCTTTCCACTGCTTAAACCAGGTATGGGCAACATCCTACAGCTAGTAAGCATTCAATTCAACACTCTCACTAAAAGTCACCCCCATAATGTTTGTTACCTTCTGGACTATGTCTAGGAATTTCTGCGGATCCTCTTCAGATTTGGATCCTTAAAATAGAGGAGCGTTCATTCAGGTAAAGTCCCGAATCCTATCTGCGGTAGCATTGGCCACTGGGTTATCCGGAACAGTGGATGGATGAACATCCTAAGCCACTACAGAGTGATCTACAGTAGTGAATGCAGCTCTGAACTCTACATGAGAAACAATCTCATTCAGGGGATCTTCCTGAACGGGAGGATGTGCTGGCTGGTTTACATTTTTTCTTCCATTTGTCTTTTTAGGAGTCGTGGTCTATAAACAGATAGAAGAATAGATTAGATGGAGAGTTTAACATGAGCTCATGCTCTTTCACACGACATGAACACTGAAAGAAAGGAAACTTTTCTTAAAACACCTCGTAGCCTCTTGTCTATAAGTGTGGTGTGCTTCACACACATACACAAGACTCTACTTGATGGGGCATTAATACTTCCTAGGACACTTTAAAACCTTAGACTCTGATAACAAGTTTGTAATGCCCCGAGACTACACCCTATGTGCCATAAGGTGCTTACAGCCCCGAGGGACCATAAGTTAACCCATGAGCTGGTACCTGATGTGAGCACTGAATAATATGCTGATGATAAAAGTCATATTTAGAAAATAATAAATATGATGCCATAAGGTTTTAAATGATAATTTTGATAATATTTATAAAATAATACTGACAATACTAATAAAATGTCTGATAATGATAACTAAAAACTAAAGACAGACTAACTGTCTATACTAGTCTGAAAAGCCTCTATTGACTGACTGTGGAGCTTATGGGATAAACCCCCAACTAACTTTGACTGAATGGAAAAAAATACTAAACTGATAAAGTAATCTAAGGTAAATAAAGCATGTCCTCAAAATATAAGGACTCACCACTGCTACCGATGATAATCTGGTATGTCTATACACAATTCGGGAACTGAGCGTCCGAACCTATGATAGCAAACAACATAGCGTAAGAAACAAGTATACGATTAGTTCTTTGAATGTAATGGTATGCTAAATGAGGTACGCTGATATGCATGGTTTCATGCACAGGAGTAATAACTGACTAAATGAATAACATGAAGTACTGAATAGAATACAAAAAATCTATAAATACTGATAATGCATGACAAAGCATAAAACATATTTTGAATATAGTTTGTAAACTAAAATAATGAAATCTAATAACTCATAATTTGTATGCTATGGTCAAACAAAATTGAAACTGAATTACTGAGATAATTTCTGTACTGAGACTATAGGAGCTATCATCAAACCTACATGTCCCAATTGAGAAAATTGGGGTCCAACCTGTGACCTCAGTTGGAAGGGTGTAAGTACCATGCCATAGGTACTAAGACTGGCTGTGTGGATCTACTAATATATTTCCCCAAAGGACTAAGAGTGTCAAGCCTAACCTGACGGGTGACCCCTGAGAGGTAGTTAAGCTTGAACTGATGGGTGACTCTTCATATCCTACGTTGGCTACTTAGTTCTAGAGTACAGGGACTGCTACTAACGACTCTTCCTAACTAACGGGTAAGCCTCCATCCCTGCACTCGCTCAGTGCTAATTCCTACTCCCAATTGAACTTACTTGAGATACTGAACTATTCTAAGTTTAACTGATTATGATAACTGATTGAACTAATAATGCCCATAATGTGTCTGAAACTATTCTGAAAATACTGAGACTAAGTAAACAACTAAGTTTTTGGGTATTCATAACCCCCAGGACTCGATAGCAATATAGTAAAATAGTACTAAAATTGTAAGGGCATAATGTGAAAGAATTTATTCAAAATTCATTCTTGTAGGCATTTCATCAAACACTTGATATTCATAGTTTAAGCTAAGCATGAGAATATTTTAAAGCTTATAGTAATGACATGATTTCTATATCAACATCATTAATTATGATTTAAATCAGCGAACAATATTATTCAAACCTATGAGGTTTAATAAAAACAACAATTTCATGTAGTCATGGTATAGAATCAAAATTCATGGGGATTCATGGTTAAAATCACAATAACTTGTAAAAATCATAACTTTGAATTTGAAAGTAGATTCTTGGACTCCATAGGTGAAAGAGACCCATGGATAAATATTTGACATACCTTAGTTAGTGAAATTGAGAAAGTTCTTGATGAATTCTTAAAGCTTGATCTTGAATGTTTGATGAGTTAGGGTTTGTTCTTGAAATAAGGCTACTTTAATTTGAGAGAATTATGAAATAATGAGCAAATAATGCTCTCTTGAGACTTAAATCCCGTGTTTGGACTGAATGGGGCTGAAGGTAAAGCACTTAAATACCCTTAGAAATTAAAACTCAAAACTGGAACTGGAAATCCCAATTTTGACCGACGGCGCGACATGGTGCTATCGCGTTTCGTCACTAGAAACAGACGATCCCGAACTGGTACCTTGGCGCGACAAGGTGCCATAACGGTGCCCCACTGGAAAAAGCAGAACGTGTAATTTCCTATTGGTGCGATACGGTTACATCACGGTGCTCCACTGGAAAAAGGACGAATGTGAAATTGGCCATCACCGCAATGCGGCATGACTTGTTGAGCCACTTTCTCTCACTAAAAGTGCCATAACTTCTCGCCCGTATATCAGATTTAAACAAAATTAGTATCGCTAGAGAGCTAATTCAATTTTCTATAATTTGGTAGGTCTTGAGTTGAAAAATTCTCAGTAGAACAAAAGATATGCTTATTTGAATTTGAATATAACAATATTCTTCTAAAAAAACTTAATTTATAAGGAATATTTTGATTCATCTAGTAACTTGGAATTATTTGAGGCCTGAATATTCATCAAACTTACTCATAAAACTACCAAAGAACTATAATCTATTTTGCATGATCTTGAAACATGGCTCTAACATTGGTTTGGATTTTTGGGGTATTACAGCCAAAAAGGTCTGCCATTTTGGTGAGTTCAGAGGTCATAATTTTTAGGCAAAGATTTTATAGGTTCTCATGTGTATCATGGTAGGCCAGTGTAGGCAGCTAGTACAGGGTTCAGGTAGATGATCTTATGGTTCAACAGTTTATAGTGGTCTCCCGGTCCTAGTGGTACCTTTTCCTATTGAGTCAGGTCGTAGAGGTTGCTTGGTATGTGATGAGATTAGCCATCTAGCGAAGGACTGTCCCTACTATGTGATCAAAGCTACTTCTATTTTGGATATGAGCGGTAGGGATTCTACCAGAGGTTTGAGAGGCAGAGGTAGTGGAGCCCATGATGGTCGTCGCGGGGGCGACTCAGCTAGTTAGTTGTCGTAAACAGTGCAATACTATACCCTCCAGACCAAAAGTAGAGTTTCTGATTCTGTGATCATAGGTATCATCCTTGTTTGTTTTAGATCTGTATTTGTGTTATTTGATCCGGGATCAACTTTCTCCTATGTATCTGTTAGTGAGCCTTTTGTTTTCTATTCATATATCTACCTAGTAGGAGATTCTTTAGTGGTGGATTGGGTGTACTGATCCTGTTCTTTGACTTTTTCTAGGCGTGAGACCTGGGTAAATTTGCTTGTATTAGATATGGTTAATTTCGATATCATCCTAGGTATGGATTGGTTGTCTCCTTACCATGCTATTCTAGATTGTTATGCTAAGATCGTGACTTTAGCTTCACCGGGTGTGCCAAGGATATCTTGGAAGGGTGTACTTCATTCGGGTTCTAAGAGGGTTATATCATATGTTCAGGCTCGTCAATGGGTTGAGAGAGAATATTTCTCATACTTGGTTCATATTCATGATATTAGGGTTGTCTTACCTCCCTATTTGGATTTGTTTGTGTCCATGAGTTTATGGATGTGTTCTCTATAGATTTGCCTATTTTGCTTCCGAATCATGATGTTAATTTTTCTATTGATGTTGAGTCGGGAACCAAGCCCATTTCTATTCCTCCTTGTAGTATGGCCTCAACCAAGTTAAAGGAATTGAAGGATTAGTTGCAGGATTTGTTGGGGAAGGGATTTATTTGACCTAGTATATCACCATGGGGTGCACCTGTATTGTCTGTGAAGAAGAAAGATGGATCAATGCGGATGTGTATCGATTATCGATAGTTGAACAAGGTGATGGTTAAGAATAAGTCTCTTCTTCCTCACATTGATGATTTTTTTGATCAGCTTTAGGATGTTGTCATGATTTTGAAGATTAATTTGAGATCTGGGTATCACCAGTTGGGGATTAGAGCTTCGGATATTCCAAAGATAACTTTTCAAACTCTATATAGTCATTATGAGTTCTTGGTCATGTCTTTTGGGTTGACCAATGCCCCAGCCGCATTCATGGAGTTGATAAATCGGGTATTTCAACCTATCTCAACTCCTTTATTATTGTATTTATAGATGATATCTTGGTTTATTCCAAGAGTGAGGCCGATCATGAGGAGCATTTACGTATTGTTCTTCAGAGATTGAGGGATATGAACTTGTATGCCAAGTTCTCCTAGTGTGAGCTTTGGTTAGAGTATATTTCTTTCTCGGTTCATATGGTGACTAAGGAGGGTATTATGGTTGATCCATCCATGATAGCGACCGTTCATGATTGCGTAGGCCTACTTTGCCCATCGAGATTTAGAGTTTTATTGGCTTGGAAGGTTATTATCAGTATTTTGTTGAGGGTTTTTATCTGTTACAGCTTTATTGACCAAGTTGACTCACAAGAAGATTTCTTTCAGTAATCTAATGCTGGTGAGGTGAGCTTCTAAAAGCTTAAGAATTTGTTGACTTCATCTCCTATCATGACTTTGCCCAAAGAGGACGTGGGTTTCACTGTCTTTTGTAATACTTCAGGTGTTGGGTTAGGTGCTGTGTTGATGCAGTAGAATAAGGTGATTGTGTATGCTTCTCATCAGTTAAACCCCTATGACAAAAATTACCCTACCCACGATTTGGAGTTGTGCACGATTGTTTTTGGTTTAAAGTTGTGGAGGCACAACTTGTATGGAGTCTATTGTGAGATTTTCTTAAATCATCATAGCCTTCAGTACTTTTTTACCTAGCAGGATATTAATATAAGACAACACCATTGGCTTGAGTTGCTTAAGGATTATGACTTCATTATTCTCTACCATTTGGATAAGTCTAATGTGATTGCAGATGCCTTGAGCCAAAATTCGACTAGCACGGGTAGCTTGGTATATCTTTTGACCTAGGAAAAACTTTTAGCCTTAGAGGTTCAGTCTTTAGCTAACCTGATGGTTAGGCTTGATCTTTCGACACTTGGGCATATTTTGGCATTTGTAGAGGCTAGGTCTTCTTTGATGGAGCAGTTTGTAGAGGCACCATGATGGAGCAGTAATGTTGAGTGTGATAAAGTGTTGAGTGTGAGGCTAAGGAAGCCTCACTTGATTCAGATGGCTTTTGAGGATTGGATACCAAGTTTGTATGTTGAGAGTGGGTGACTGGATCAAATTGATTTTGGAAGAGGCTCATTGTTCCAGGTATTCCATCCATTTAGGAGTGACTAAGATGTATCGTGACTTGAGACAACATTACTGGTGGGGTGATATGAGGAAGGATGTAGAAGACTTTGTAGCTCATTGCCTATGTTGCCAGCAGGTGAAAATAGAGCATTTGAGATGTGGTGTATTGTTTTAGAGGTTACCCATTACCAAGTGGAAATGGGAACAGATCACTATGGACTTCATGATCGGATTACCTCACACTTCGCATGGTTTCGATAATGTTTGGATCATCGTGAATCGATTGACCAAGTCTGCTTATTTCATTCCATCAGTGCTGAGAGGCTGGCCCGTATCTACATTCTTGAGATTATGTGTTGCGCTCAAGCGCACATACAAGTGTATGTGGTCTTACCAAGTAATATAGTGGCCTTATGCAAAGCCGAATATTGATCCCTCAGTGACTTATGTTATCAAATATCCCAGACTAGTCAAACTATTAAGATTAACTCATTACTATTGTAACCAAAAGAAATTTTTGGCAAAAACTAAGAATAACTAAACAATGCGGTAAAGCAGAGGGTTGAACAATCAATGGGGAAAGCCCAGTGTTAAAGCACTGTGAACAATCATACTACATTATAGAAATTTATTAGTTAGGTTAGTTATTTTGGTTGTTGGTTCACGAGGTTTATATTATGACTATGGCCTTCCGAATCTCTAATCAATAATCCAACTTAGCCCCAACAACTACATCATTGAATGGGGATACAAAAAATAAGTTGAATGGTTTCACATTCATCCCGTACTTAAACCAAATAGGGCACTTAGGTATAGTCCTATCCTAAATGCAAATTATAACTTCATTTAATTAGAAAATTATAATCCTATCCCATTCATCCCAGGTTCTACTCTACCATTCATTCTTTCAAATTTACAATAGATTTATTGCATTTATTCTAAGGGTCATGACTCTTTAAAATAGCAATAACAAGGATAAATAAACAACCATAACCAAACAATTCAAAACAATAGTACTCATGTTCTTGGCCTTAGCCGCTCATAGACGCAACAAGAATCACAAGAGTATAATACATGTTAAACTCCATAAACAAACTAAATTAAGGAGATAAAAACCCTAATTGAAGTGTTATCGGGCCTACCTTCAAGTACCAAGGTCGTCAAAGGTGTCTAACATAACAACTAAGTGTCCTATTTATACTAGGACAAAAATTGTCGATTTCAATCTAAGGGTGTGTCACGCTAATATTGCACTATGTAAGCAGTTTGGCATGCAAAAAATGCAGAGGAACACTACAAATTAACATCCACAATGTTTCCAATGGCGTTCCACGGCCTTATCGTGGAACCTAGGCAGCATGGCACACCAAGCACATCAAAACGTCCAACTTTGATCAAGCATTGTCCGTTGTTTTTGTCCTTTAAGTACAAGATTTGTGGTGTTGTTCCCATGTGATTTAAAGCTTGTTTAACATCCATTTATCAATATTATAACTCCCAAGCTTCCTACAAAATCAAACATCATACATTAGATCCCAAAATCACATACAATTCAAGACAACGAACTAGTAAAGGCTATAGTTCAAGCTATGAGTACTAGCTTTTGTCCCCTGATTCTTAACTTGGTGTTTTGACTCCAAATTCACTAAGAACAGAATTTGAACATTATATTTACATAACACAAAACTTAGATGCTTATTTCAACCAATAATTGCACATTAATCACAAGAGAAGTCCTCTAAACTAATTTAAATAAGCTAGGATAACAACACTGTGGTGCATAACTTCACCTCAGATCATTGTGCGTCTTTATGGTGTGCTAATTTCTATCATTTTAGATCGATGTTATGTGTTATCATATTAATTTTAGAAGACTTTTCAAGATGATTTGGGTACTCGGGTTGATCGTAGTACCGCATTTTACCCCTAGAATGATGGTCAGCCAGAGCGGACTATCCTGGTTTTGAAGGATATGCTACGCGCTTGTTTGATGGAATTCGGTAGTCATTGGGAGCAATATTTAGCCTTGGCATAGTTTAGGTATAATAATAAATACCACTTCAGTATCAATATGGCTCCTTTTTTAGGCTTTGTATGGTAGGTATTGTCGCTCTCTAGTGGGTTGGTTTGAGCTTTCTAAGGTTATACCTCGAGGTATGGACATTCTTTGTGAGTATTTGGATAGAGTCTAGATCATTTATGATAGACTTTGAGCGGCTCAGAGTAGTAAGAAGTGTTATGCAAACCATAAACTACGTGCCTTGCAATTTGGTGTTGGTGATCGTGTTTTTCTTTGAGTTTCACTCATGAAGGGTGTGATGAGGTTTGGGAAGATGGGAAATCTTAGAACCAGGTATATTGGCCCATTTGAGATTATTCAAACTATTGGTGATGTGGCTTATGAGTTAGTTTTTTCCCCAGACTTATCAGTTGTTCATCTAGTTTTATATGTTTTCATGATTTGACATTACATTTCAAGTAAGCCTCATGTAATTCATTGGGAGTCGGTTCAGTTAAATGAGAGGTTGTCTTTTGTTGAAGAACCAATCTTCATAATGGCCAGAGATGTTAGACGATTGGGCTCTAGAGTTATTCCTATAGTTAAGGTCCAGTGGAGGCATCCACCTATAGATGAGGCTACTTGGGAGGTCGAGTCTAATATGCGTAGTCTTATCCCCAAATTTTTGCTGATTCAGGTATTTCTCTTGCCTTTAGTTCAAGGAAGAACTAGAATTTTAGAGGTGGATGATGTAACGACTTGAATTTTGATGCATGTGAAATGTGTATTTCTGTGTGATTTGACAATTTTACCTCTTTTGTGGTTGTGTTGTGGAGTTTCTGGGGTGTGAGGATGATTGACACAATTTCCTATGCATTTTGGCATGTTTTATGCTATATTATGATTTTTGGTGGCTTCAAGAGCCTTATAGTTGACTTCAGTCAACATCTTTTGATCTATGTATCGGATGTAAAAATAGACTGCACCAGCAGATTTGGAATGTTGAGTTTAGGGTGGTAACTTGGTTAGTATAGTTTTATGGCTTTTAAATCTTATTTCGACCCTTAATTCGGAAAGTTGTAATTTTAGATTTTGGGGGTCAACTTTGTGAAAGTGATATTTTTTTTCAAAAACATCATTACGCCATTGAGTTCAGAGCTTCAAATTTATTAAGGTTTCTTAGTTCGTTTGCGTTCACAGGATTCTGGATGAACCTCGAGGGGCCCATAGAGACTTGAAATGCACTAAGCCCCCAACTGGTTCACCACTTGCTGGTGTACCCGTGATTGCGTAGCTAGTGTCGCGATTGTAATTGGACATGCAGGTCAAGTATCGTAATCATGACGCCCAGTGTTTGCTCAGATGGCATACTACTTTACTAAAAATGCCATAACTTCTCAACCGAGTATCGGATTTGGGCAAAATTGGTATTGATGGAAAGTTTATTCAATTATGTACACAATGAAGGATCTAAATCTGGAAAATTTCACATGTAAAAATTGTTATTCATTTTTAAAGGTAACTCTTGATATTCTAGGAGAGAAATTAAGCTAGGAAAAAGTATGAGGTATTACAATATCTCCTCCTTGGGAGCATTTGTCCTCGAATGTGGCTAGTAAATCTAAAAATACTGAAGATTCTGAGGCTAAAAGCAATCATGCACAACTTAAATATACTGCATGTCTAAATCTAAAACATATTGAGCTACTGAACTGATCTGCGAGTGCATGAATTTATATGAGAACAGCTATATGGATGAATCTGAGACTGGAAAAGAACTGAATGAAGGAAGGCTATTACCTTCGGCTGAATTTGAGTTTGTGGAGAAGAGATGAGGATACTTGGTACGCATGTCTTCTTCTGCTTCCTAAGTAGCACCCTCAACGGCTTGGTTTCTCCACAGAACTTTGACCAAGGGAACTTCTTTGTTCCTCAGTCTACAAACCTAACGACCAAGAATCTCTATTGGAAATTCTTCATATCAGAGACTATTATGAATATCTATACTTTCTAGAGGAACTATAACGGATGAATCATCCTTGTAATTCTTCAACAAGGACACATGAAACACTGGATGAACTAAGGACAAGTCTGCGGGTAGCTCAAGCTCATACGCTACCTTTCGAACATGACTCAAAATCCAGTAGGGACCTTCATATCGGGGACTAAGCTTCCCCTTTTTGCCAAACCTCTTCACCCCCTTCATGGATGAAACTTTCAAATGCACAAGGTAACCAACCTCAAACGCAAGATCTCTTTTTCTTACGTCTACATACGATTTCTGATGACTCTGGGCTACTTTCAATCTTTCTCTAATCAACTGAACTTTCTCCATGGCTTCAAACACCATGTCCGACCCAATCAAAGCGGCCTCCCCTACTTCAAACCAACCAACTGGCGATGTACATCTCCGCCCATAAAGAGCTTCAAATGGAGTTATTTGAATACTAGCATGGTAACTATTATAATAGGTGAATTCAATTAATGACAAATGGTCATCCCAACTACATTTGAAATCAAGAACGCAAGACCTCAACATATCTTCTAGAGTCTAAATGGTCCTTTCTGCCTGACCATCTGTCTATGGATTAAAAGATAAACTAAGATGAACTTGGGTACAAAGACCCTTCTGAAAGGCTTTCCAAAAATGAGAGGTGAACTGAGTACCCCTATCCAAGATAATTGATAGAGGAGCTCCATGCAATCTGACTAACTCTCTGATATACAACCTAGCATAATCTTCGGCTGTGTAGGACGCGTGAACTGATAAAAAATATGCTGACTTAGTCAATTTGTCTACTATCACCCAAATTGAATCATGCTGACGACACGAATGGGGTAATCTAGTCACAAAGTCCATATTCACCTCTTCCCACTTCCAAGTGGGGATACTAAACTCCTGCAAAGCGCTACCAGGTCTTTGGTGCTCTTCCTTAACCTGTTGACAAGTCACATACTTGGCTACAAACTCTGCTATATCTTTCTTCATACCACTCCACCAATAGATTTTCCGCAAGTCGCGACATATCTTGGTAGCTCCTGGATGAATGGAATAACGTGCACCATGTGCTTCCGCTATAATCCACTGCCTCAAATTATAAACACATGGCACACACAATTTTCTCTAGTACCTCAACAGGCCATCTCCCCCTTGGGAGAAAACCTCTATCTTTTGGTCTTTAACTGACTCCTTCAGTTTGACCAAACTAGAATCCTTATCCTGTTTCTCTTTCACTTTTGAAACTAGGGAAGATTCAAAACTGCTCTGAACCCAAACATTCCCTTCAGCTGAATCAACCAATCTCACAGCCAATCTAGCTAACCGATGAACTTCCCAAACTAACTCTCTCTTACCATTCTCCACATGAGTAACACTGCACATTGACAATCTACTAAGGGCACCTGCCACTACATTGGCCTTGCCCGGATGATACAACACACTCATGTCATAATCTTTCAATAATTCCAACCACCTTCTCTGATGAAGATTTAACTCCCTCCAAGTAAACACGTACTGTAAGCTTTTGTGATCCGTGAACACATCAATATGTACCCCATAAATATAGTGTCTTCAGATTTTCAAAGAAAACACAACAACAGCTAACTCAAGATCATGGGTAGGGTAATTCTTTTTGTGAGGCTTAAACTGTCTAGAGGCATAGGCTATAACCCTACCTCTTTGCATTAACACACAACCCATACCGACTCTAGAATCATCATAATACACCACAAAACTATCTGTACTATCAGGTAACGCTAAAATTAGGGCTGAAGTAAGTCGAGTCTTCAACTCTCAAAAAATCTTCTCGCAGGAATCTGACCACTGAAAACTAACTTTCTTCTGGGTCAATCTAGAAATAGAGGATGAAATAGATAAGAAACTCTCAATAGAACATCGGTAATAGCCAGCTAAACCCAAGAAACTTCTGATGTCTAATAGAGAGATAAGTCTTGGCCAATTTCTTACTGCTTCTGTCTTTTGGGGATCAACTCTAATACCATCACTGGAAACAGTATGACCAAGGAGAGATACTGACCTTAGTCAAAATTCACACTTGTTAAATTTGGCAAACAACTGGTGATCTCTAAGAGTTAGCAATACAATTCTAAGATAGTCTACATGATCACCCTCACTACAAGAGTAGACAAGAATATCATCGATAAAGGCTATGATAAACATGTCTAAATACTGTTTGAACACTCTGTTCATCAAGTTCATAAAAGTTACTGAGGCATTTGTTAGCCTAAAGGACATGACTAGAAACTCAAAATAACCATAATGAGTTCTGAAAGCTGTCTTCAGAATATCATATTCCCCTACTTTAAGCTGATGATAGCCAGATCTAAGGTCTATCTTGGAGAAATAACTTGCACCTTGGAGCTAGTCGAATAAGTCATCAATTCTAGGAAGAGGATATTTGTTTTTGACTATAACTTTATTTAACTGACAATAGTCAATTTACATTTGCAAAGAACCATCTTTCTTTCAAACGAATAGGACGGGAGTGCCCCATGGAGAAACAATAGGCCTTATGAAACCTTTATCTAAGAGATCTTTAATCTGCTCTTTTAACTCTTTAAGCTTGGCTGGAGCCATATGATATGGATGAATAGAGATAGGCTGAGTATCTGGGAGAAGGTCAATACAAAATTCTATTTCCCTATCAGGAGGTACCCCTGGAATATCTTTGGGAAATACATCAGGAAACTCATTGACTACACTGACTGATTGAACTGTTGGAGTCTCAAACTTAGTGTCTTTAACTCGAACTAGATAATAGATACACCCTTTGGAGATTAAATTTCTGGCCTTAAGATAGGATATGAAATGACTCTTGGGAGATACTGAATTACCTTCCCACTCAAAGACTAGCTTATTTGGAAACTAAAATTTCACTTCTCGGGTGCGACAATCTATAGATGCATAACAGGAATGGAACCAATCCATGCCAAGAATAAGATCAAAGTCAACCATATCTAACTCTATTAGGTCTGCTAACATGACTTTATAAAGGACAGTAATAGGACACTTTCTATAGATCCGTTTGGCAACAACTGACTCACCCACTGTGGTAGAAACCAAGAAGGGCTCAGAGATCTTTTCAGGACTTATTTCAAAATTCACTACAACTATTGGGGTCACATAAGAGAAACTCGACCCGAGGTCGAACAACACATAAACATCAAGATAAAAGACACGAAGCATACCAGTAACAAAATCTGGTGAATCCTCCTGCTCCAGACGGGATGGTAAAGCATAAAACTAATTCTGGCACTGACCGCCACTGGTACTGGATAATGTGCTCTGAGAAAGAACTGGGCGACCTAGAGGAGCTGGTGCACTAGTAGCCGGAGTATGGGGACAAATATCTCTGTCTCCCTGCTTAGCATACATACACTTTTTGATTCTATAACCCAACTTACCACATCCATAACAACCTTTTTTTCCCAACAAGCACTCACCAGGATGATTCTTACCACACTTAGCACATGGAGGATAACTGGGCCTTTCACCCACACTATTCTGAGATGTGGACATAGAAAACTTACCCCACTGCTCCTGCCTAGCTCTAGGAGTGATAGCACTAGATGAAGATGGTGCTGGCATAGATGAACAATTCTAAAACTATGAATGGTTCCCCCTTGAGACCTAGCCTAGCCATACTTAAACTGACCTATTCTAGCCTTCTTATTTCCCTTTTCTCTTCCCTTTAACTTTTCTACCTCAATCTGTTGAGCATGAATCATCAATATAGCAAGAACTATATCCCCAATAAGCATGGAATTACTACACTCCTTGACTACCAGGCTAGATACGCCAGTAACAAACTTACTCATACTTTCCCTAGCATCAACCATCGTATTAGGGGCATACTTAGACAACTGATTGAACTTAAGAAAGTATTCCTTCGCTGTCATTGAGCCCTACCTCAGGTTCACAAACTTATCTATCTTAGCTTTTCTCATTTCACATGGAAAGAACCTATCTAGAAATGTATTCTAAAACACTTTCCAACTCATAGGAGATGTATTCTCACCTCTACCATTCCTCTACATGACTACCCAATCATACAGTACATTCTTCAACTTATAAGATGCCAACTCTACACTCTCCTCCTTAGAAACATGCATAATCTGGGTGATCTTCTTTACCTAATCTAAGTAAAGCTGTGTGTCCTTACCCACTTTTGAACCAAAGAACTCTGGCTAATTCATTCTCATAAAGTCTTTGATTTTGGATGCTGCTAAGTCACCATTCTACTGAAGTAGAACTGCAGCCTGATGGTTGCCTTGAACATTAGCAGTCACTTCCTGGGCTAACTCCTGAAAGGCAGCTCAAAACTCAACATGGGATACATTCTCATTCAGATGATCGGTGGGCTGGGGTGGCTGGTTATTATTTCTGCGGGCATTAGCTCAACGAGGAGGCAAATTTATTTGTCATGTAATATCATGAGTTAAAATCAGATAGAGATACTGTAAGCATGATAGATCATGAAAAAAGAGATGATTTCCTAAGAACACCCCGTAGCCTCTTGCTCATAAATATGGCACGCTTTACACCCATGATCAAGACTCTATGTAACATGGCTTGTGTGAATCCCTAGGACTCTTAAAAATCTTAGGCTCTGATACCAAGTTTGTAACATCCAAAACCTTGTCCCAGGACATCACACGGTGCTCAAGACTACGAGTAGCCTTAAGCTAACCCTGTATGCCTTCTACTAAATCTGAATCTCATAATAAGGTAAATATAGACATAAAAGTCATGCTAAATGCAGAAAATTATCTGAGTTAACTAAGAATAATCTGAATATAATGTCTAAAAAACTAATACTATAAGTCTAAATTGTATCTAGCAGTCCGACAAGCCTCTACTACTAATAACTAGAGAGCCACTGGGACAAACCCCATGCTGACCCGAACTATCTGAAAAGAATACCGAATCATCTAAGTTAAAAATCTGAATAAATAGTCCCCAAACTATGAGGATCCACCAACTTTTGGGATGTAGATGGAGATTCTTGAATTACTCACGTTGCTGGAACTGAGCACCTGAACCTACATTATGAGATAATGTAGCACATAGACGTATATGTAGATCAGTACTTTGAGGATGTACTGAGTATATGGGGGTGAATGCATAAGTAAAATATTATCTCAATATTTATATCAATTTGTAAAAGAATGCATGCTAAATATAAATGACTCACATAAGTTGAAATATCTGAAAGTTGAGAATCATAATCATGAGTAGTAAATCACACTTTATAAATCTAGTGAGCCATAACATTTAGTTCTAAAATATGTACTTGTGTTTTGTATTTAATACGTACTGTCTAAGTGTAGAAAGGACTCTCTCATATCTGAAATCTAAAAGATAAAATCTTTAGCTAATATCTTTCTGTAAAGCATAATCTGAATAAAGTTGTGAGCCTTTACACTTTGTTTTCTAAAAGTTTTTCTATTATTCTTTCCTGTTGTGCTGTAAGCTTAAAACTGTAGGGAAAAAACTTTATCTGAAGGGAGGTTCTTCTAGCCAACATAAACCATGTGAGCTATCATGGAGTTCAATTCCTTGTTTCCCTAAAGGGAAAACCTCATGATTGGGAGAGGTGTCATATTCTTGCCAAGGAGTATAACATAATCTAAGTGATCACATCTATAACTGTCATCCATATAGAAATAGGATTAATTATAATCTGTACTTACTTTGGCTCGTAGTTTTGTGGAAGTAGGATATGCTAAACTCACACTTCTCGCTCGGTTTTAAATACTACTCTCTTTAATATGTACTCTTATTCTGTTGGAAATCCACTTTTAAAAGCTAGAATAAGGGTTTATTATGAAACTAGATATACATTTATCTGATTTAAATTTGTAAGTAAAGATAATCTATTTTATGTAAATTATAATAAATTTGTAAAGTGGATTCCAAATCTTATCTGAGGATCAAGGGTCAAATCTTTATTGAAAATCTGGAATTAAGCTGATCATTTTATGCTAAAAGCAAAATCTTTCTTGAAATAATAATGTTCAATCTAGGAATGATAACCCATTCATCAATCTCATGTCAAAACATCATAATAAACATGCTTGGTAATATAATTAATGATAATTCATCTAAAAATCTGAAATTTACTGCAATAGGCATGTAAATATGAAAATAGTCATGCAATTCAACTTCTAAAACACTTGAAATCTTGAAATCTCATAATCTTGCAATTAGAAATAATGGGTATGAACCCTCATTTAAATCTCATGTAATTTCATAGAAAATCATTTAAATTTGTAGTTAAAATCTAGTTTTGGGCACAAGGATGGAAGAGAATCCTTTTTCATAAACCTCACATACTTTAATTGATGAAATTTCTAAGAAAGCTTGAACTTGAATCTCTATTTGCGCTTTTGAAGATGAACTCTTGGTTATTTTGATTTGGGAATCCTCAATTTTGAGTTTTCTTGTCGAAATAATGGAGGAATTTGATTTCTTAGACAGTAAGCTTTGAGCTCTAGGGTTTTTCTTTGAGAGAGAATGGATGAAAATAAGCATAAAGTGCATAGGATATGCTTAATCCCTTATTTTGGACTTATTGGGGGCTTGAGAATTGACCAAAGTGCCCCTTTTAAAATTTAATTGGAACTCGAATCAAGAGAAATTTTCTGAACTTGCATGCCACTGTGATGCGCCACTATCGCGGTGGCTCACTGAAATTCGACAATTGGGAACTGGACATTCTACGCGACGCAGAGCTATTGCAGTGAACTACTAAAATGCCATTTTAGCCATCACCGCAATGCGCCACTATCGCGGTGAGCCAGTGGAAATTGATAATTAGGAAATTGAACCTCACCGCGATGCAAACTTATCGCAGTGGCCCACTGGAATTTGACGAATGGGAATTTAACCCTCACTACGGCGCAGTGTTTGCCCAGATGGCATACTGCTTTACTAAAAACGCCATAACTTGTCAACCGAGTATTGGATTTGGGAGAAATTTGTATCGATGGAAAGCTTATTCAATTATCTACACAATGGAGATTCTAAATCTTGAAAATTTCATATGTAACAATTGTTATTCATTTTTAAAGCTAACCCTTGACATTCTAGGAGTGAAATTAAGCTAGAAAAAAATACGGGGTATTACAATCACATTACAATCTCAAATATATCAAGCAACATCATAATCTGATTCACTCAAGGAACCCACCACAACAACCATAATATAACTTGGTCTACTCATGGATCAATATAAACAACAATAATAAGATTAATCATAAACTCGATCCACTAAAGAAACTGTCAAACTCACCTAAATCTTGTACATCCACGCTAAGGTTATTATAACCACCCTCTAGTCATGGCTTGTAAGTCACGAGCTCTATCCATGTATCAAATTCCTGACATCAAGTGTCTTCCAATCTTATTCCACCAAATATCATAAAGATTTTCAAATACCGGTACATCCACAATAAAAGTATAAATCTTGTAAAGATATATAAATACCGGTACATCCCACAATAAGCAATAGATATCATAACAATCGTAATCACGATGAGAATAAATAACTACACTTACATAATCAACAAACTTTTAATATAACCTTATTACATGTGATTAACACTTAGAATATCATTCAATAATTTACTTTGTTGATCATGATTTTAAAAAGTAGATAAATTGTCACAACCCAAGACTACCCTTCGTCATAACATGGTGCTTAGACAAGTGATCCTAAGCTAAGTCATAGTACTGGCATAATGCATGAATAACTAATTAATATATATAATAGATAAACTGATCAAGCAAACACATAATCATGAAATAAACTGGTTCAATACATTTACTAGTGGAAAGTTTATTTATAACATCTTTAATCCAATAAGAAAGGAAAACAAATTACGATAACTTTGACTAACTATCTTGAAAGCCTCTACTAATATTGACTATAGGTAGCTAGGACATGATTCTCACCTATCCATAATAAAAATATATAAATAAAAAAATGAAATATTGGATTGACTACTGACTTGAGTCCTCGAAGTATGAGAACACATCACCTCCTACTTTGATGTTGTGATCTTTCTGAACTCGGGCTTGATAATAACCACCCAAATCTAAATCACATTAAAAATTTAAGCAAAAGAGATATATTATCAGTTCTTTGAAATGTACTAAGTATGTGAGATATGCACTAGTAATAAAAACCCCTAAAACATGCTTTGAAACTGAGGTCATAAGCCATTTGCTGAAATATGCATTTAAAACATGTCTGTATATAAAAGTAGTAAGGTGTAGTGAAATCTCTAAATCATGATCTAAAATATTTCTGTAAACTAAGAAGCGGTAGAATCATAACTATTATATTTAATCTAAAGTTAATGCAGAATATGCTATAAGACTGTACTATATGCTAACTGAAAATAAGGAGATAAACTTGAGTGCACTGAATGCATGAAGCTGAACTATAGAACAACGACTCTATATAAAATAAATATATACAGATATGCAGTGATAGTCTAAAAAGACATAGTATAAAAATAAGTAAAACTATACCGAGGGTCATAAATAAATATGATATAAAACTATGGGATATTAAGTGATGCGATGACCAAGTAAATAAAATTGTAACTGATCAATACTATATTAAATATACTGATTACAAGGTCATGCAATAGCTGAGTTTGAAATGTGGGAGATACTATAAACTGACATATAATCATGTGAGCTAAATATAAAAATTGATGTATAATCCCAATCAAAAAAGGCCAAATATACCTTTTAAGAGTATAAATGTTGTTCTTACATGGTATCACTATACTAATGTCTAAAAAAACTAAGATGTTAAACCTAATCTGACGGGTGATCCTTTAGAACCTATGGTGGCGCCGTAGTTCTGGGACATAGGGACTTCTACAAAAGGTCTCAACCTAATTAAAGAGTGAGCCTTCTTTCCTCCGTCAGCTCGGTGCTAAGTATTACTCCAAATTGAATATAAGTTGATATATTGAATAGCTCAATAATTCTGAATTTCTGAGACTAAAGTATAAGTGTTTTATCTGAAGTATTTTAAATCATGAAAATAAAAGGATTGAATATCATAAATACATGCATAAAATCTTAGGTCATCGGGTATTCATAATTTGCCATCTCTGGAGAATGCAACTAATTATGATAATTCAATAATCTAAAGAAAAAAAAATAGAATTTCACAACACAAGTCTAAATATCAATATACCGAGGAGTCATAAAATGACATGTCTGTAAATATGATGAATTTCATGGGAAAACATGTCATATTAAACTAATGTAGACTGGAATTTATCAAATCATTAAAAATAATGTTTAATTATATTAAAAACTAATACATCTTATATAGCTAGATCATATGCTTGAAATCTTAACTAATATCATGTAAATAGCGCATGGACATAAGAATAATGTGAATGCTACAATACAGGTCTAAGAAATCATAAATAATCATAAAACATGCTCATGAATGAAAAATATATCATGGAGAACTAAATTTAAGCTTGGAGCCATAATTGGGTAAGAACTCTAGTTTATGGGAATCATTGAATTCATGAATGAAAAATCATAATTTGGGCATGAGGATGAAAGGATATAATCATTGAATACCCACATACCTGATTACTTTCGATTCTTAAACTAAAGTTTGGAGGATTTGAGCTTGAAGATGAAGAACCCTAATATTTTGCTTTGGAGAAGACAAAATCACATATTTCTCTAAGTTATTTTATGTGTTGTGAAGTGAATGAGGGATTAAGAGTAGTTTAGAATATATATTCAGCCTTAGTATATCTTTAAGGACGAAGTTCCGGAGGTTAAAAGGTGGAAAAAAATGGAAATACCACTCAAAAAATATTGAAGAAAAATCTAATTTTGGATGACAAATGAAAACTCCCACGATTGCGGGACTGAATCTAGGGCCCCTTTTCAGGTCTCTAAAGTTGATTAGATGAGCACATTCCTTGATTGTGAAATCTAAAAATGATCATCGGATCCTGGTCGTGGTATGGGTCATCCAAATCTGACAGCTTGATAGTGCTTTAGGAAAATGGTCATAACTTTTTACTGTAATATTAGATTAAGGAAATTGGAAAGAAAATTCAAATATATAATTTGGTGGGTCATGAGCTCAAAAATAACTCACAATCAAGGAGTAATGCTTGTTTGAAGTTGACTATAGCAAGATTCTTCTCAAGAAATCAATTGGTAAGAGAGGTTTTAACTTGGCCATGTACTAGGAGTTACTTGTTGCCTTAGTACATGTATAAATTGATTCCCATACAACCAAAATATGATATTTTATTATATATTTACTTGAATTAGGGTTCTAATATTATCTTGAATTTTTTGGGTGTTACAATATCTCTCCCTTGGGATATTGATAACGCTCAAACTACAACTCTCGTAAGAGTGTAAGCGGTCGTTGTCAAATATATAACCCAACTGGGTTGGGTATCGATCCCACAGAGAATAGCCGGTCACTAAGTAAGCAAAGATTATTAGACTTTTGGTGCAAGTCTCGTAAAAGAGGGGATTTTGTAGCGTGCAATAATGTAACAAAATAGTAGAGTAAAAACGGAAAATAGCAAAGTAAAAAGGAAAGAATGTTTAGTAAGATGTTTAACCAATGAGAATTGAGAGTTGGGGTTATGTCCACCTTATGAGTTATACGTCTCTATTGGCTATGAGTTATGCGGAATTCAGACATGCATGTGCTTATAGAGAGTTGTATTCTATGGTAAATCCAGGCGTCTTTCGACCATCAAGGATTATTTCACTTTAAATCTTTCGAGCTTAAAGCATGTCTAACGGTACGAACTCTCCAAGAGGTTAATCCAGTTACGACACTAACTTTTTAACAGGGGTTGGTGCCTTATTAACTTGACATTATCTCTTTTCCAGGCATATAACTTTTCTTTTGAACAAGTTAATGCTATACTGGCGTATTCTATGCATTTGCAACCACAAGAATTTGAATTAAGATAAAGAGAATAATGATATAAGCAGCATACGTGTCATGAATTGACAAACTCATAGCAATAGATAGTATCTCATAAGGCTTCCATAACCCCAACAGAGAAGTTTAGCTACTCATGATTGCAACGGAGATCACAATAAACATCATGATCTCACGTTGGTCACAAGGGCCGTGCTTTCTCTATCAGAAAGTAACGTGAATAGTACTAAATGTCGAAGAAAGTAGAATTGAATAGAAAATAGGATGAATGAGTTAAATTGTAAGGGTTGAATGAATTAATGAGTGAATGAATAAAAAGTTCAGCACAATAGGGTATTTATAACACCCATATCCTATTCCTACTAGGCTACTGTGTACTTATCCTAATCCTACTAAGATACTGCGTACTTATCCTAATCCTAATAGGTTACTGCTGATCCCCAAAGTCTTTAGAATTGCTGTTTTTGCCCGGAACAGGTTTTCCATGCGTCACTTTTAGTCCCTAGGCGTCCAAGCTCTCCTTTCCTTCTTTCGTGAAGCTTCCTTGGGCGTCAAGTTATCCATAAAATGCTGAAATCTTCATCATTTATACATGAAAATTTTCTAATCACTTTTGTTAGCTCACTTACAGGAAAAAGGACTAAAACTGCATGAATTATATATTTTGTCCTCAAAACTTAGCTAAAATATGGGTAAATTATAGTACTTTAGGCGTGTAAATACGCCTATCATCAACACCCCAAACTTAAAGCTTTGTTCGTCCTCAAACAAAATATCATGCCATCTAAATATCTACTTAGGGTTTCACAGCAACAACACAAAATATTCGTCAAGACAGGCACAACAATCATTAACAAAGAGTAGTTTTCTAATCACTTCTAGAAACAATTCAGCCTCCAACATAGACTCGTGATGATGGTTAATTCGTATCCAAAAGTTAAGGCACAAAGAATCATACAAGACTACCCAAAACTCATCAACCATGTGTGTCTCACATAAGATATTACCCATAATCACTCACAAGTATTGCATTTTTCAGAACATGGGTATAAGATTATCCTTGCTCTCACTCTCACAAAGAATTCATATGTTGCAACTGATGACCATAGGCTTGCCCTTAGTGTAATGCTCCACTAAATATCAGAATGCTAAGCTTAGGATCAAATAGGTCTTCTATAGGTTGTAAAGTAGGCTAAGGGACGGGTAGGACTATTTTGGCCAAAAATAGTGACTAAGTTCCTAAGCGCTTTAATACATCACATTATGCCATTAACACTCTCTTTTAATCAGCCCTGCTACCTTTTTTTCATCTATCACCCCTTTTCACCTATTTTGCCATTCAAGCATAATTATCTTTTTATTTAATTATAAACACAATTTATCTTTTTGTTTTTCTATTTCTTTTTCTTTTCTCTTTTTTTTTATAACACACCTCCATGATAGCCACTCTTTTTCATAACAAATTCAAGTACCAATACACTCTAAGGCATCACTCTCACCCAATTTCCTCTTATTTTGTCACATGAATTCACAATTTAAAGCACTTAGGAATTTGGATCAAATTATGGTCTTGAAAAAAAATGGATTAGGCTTACATATGAGGCTGTCAAAGAAAATGGCTTAAAGGCTCAAAGGGGTTGACTAGGATAATGTCCACGGGTAGGTAAAACGAAGGTAAACAAGTATCGGTTGCCAAAGAAATGCCTAAATCATCTCCTAAACTCACACTCTTTATTTCGCTTTACACACACACCAAGCAAGTTCTAGCATCAGTCACAAACATAGAATATACTATCAGCTCACACACACACGGCACATGGTCAACTTTATTGGGAGTATTATAGACTCTTGATCCTAACAGATGAATGAATTAAACCACATAATTATCACACAGTGAGTCACACTTAGAGCCTAAATGTCTCAATAGTAATTCTTCTAGCACAAACTCTTGTCATAACACCATGCCGCCTATCAGAACAATTTCATGCATCAAAATCTAAAAAAAATACGACTAATTAAAACAAATAAAAAAAATATGACAATAAATGTAGGCAAAGAAGTACAACAAACGAATACCAGAACCCCACACTTAGACGGGACACACTGCCCTCAGTGGAAAATAAATACGTAAAACCTGATTAGTCGGACTCCTCTTTTATGTCTGGGGTCATACCCCCTGTGTCGGAATCATCATCAGAGTCGTCATCCTCAGAGTTTCCTCAAATTGTACCCCACTTGATCCAAAAGTGCGTTGAGGTATTTGTAGCGAGGAGGATTCATCTTGCTCTTTTCTTCCCCTTTTCTGGCCTTTCTGTGAGGTGGTTGCTTTGTCTTTTCCTTGGCGTGCTTTTGGTGCCATTGTACTTGGTTGATGGCCTCGAAAGATTTTTGAGAGATTTTGGAGAGATAGGTGGCACTTAGGTTGAATTTGCAATGCATTTTTGTTCTAAGACTAAGGTTCTTTCTATAGGACAAGCTTGGGTCGGGTTTTGACCCATTTAAAATTGGATTTGGAGACCAAAAGTGACCATAGGCGGTGCCTTTTTCTTTGCCTATGCTTGGCATAGGAGACGCCTTTTGCAAAGCATTGTTGAGCATAGGCAGCGCCTATGCCATGGCATTGTTGGGCATAGGCGGCGCCTATGCCATGGCATATGAGATTCAGAGACAAAAGGCATTGGCATAGGCGACGCCTATGCTATGGCATTCTTAGGCATGGGCGGCGCCTATGCTATGGCACACTAGATTCCGAGAGCTTAGGCCATAGTATAGGCCTTGCCTTGTTCGTGGCCTAGATTTACATAGCCCTTGCCTTGTTCTTTGCCTATATTTTCATAGGCAATGCCCAACCCTTAGCCTTTTGCTTCTTCAATCCTAACTTACCACCTTCAACATGCAATACTTCCAAACCAAAATTTGAAACCAATCTCTTCCTTTATACCTCTTGCACCTATACTTGCTCAAAAACAACAAAAATAATTAGAACGATGGATTGCATCCCATCAAGCGCCTTAGTTTTGGCCGTGGCTCGACAAAATCCTAAGAAAACAAAAACAACAAAAACAATTAAAAACGATGGGTTGCCTCCCACCAAGTTCTTGATTTATTGTCGCGGCACGACATAACTATCTCGATTACTTAGACTTCATCGAGATAGATGGGGCATCATTTTCTGAATGGATTCAGACGATGCTGATGCTTCATTGTGGGCACGCAATCTTCTTCGAGATGCATCTTGTGCATACATATCCCAGGTGGGATACCAATTATATCATCAATAGACCAACCAATAGCTCTCTTGTACCTCTTTAGAGCAGAGATGAGAGCCTCTACGTGCTATTCACTTAAATTATCCGTCACACTCACCGGAAGTGTATTTCTACTTCCCAAGCATGCATACCTTAGATAATTGGGGAGCTCTTTCGATTCTAGCACTGGGGACTCTTCAATGGAAGTCTTCGCTGTTGGTGACGGTTGATTCTTAAGTTCAAGGTCCGGCTGCTTAGGAGTATGAGAATAGGACCCTATTTCTGTTAGAGCACACATAGTTTCTTCATAATCTTCATCATCCTCATGCTCAACATTCAGCAGCGCAGTCGACAATGGCTCAACATTAAGTTGTTTCTCTACAAATAATGCTTTCTTATCCTCATAATGAACATCAGCTACAGAGAACACATTCATATCGCTGGGATGCTTCATTGCTTTGCATATATCAAAGAGGACCACTTCATCATTCAACCGAAATAAAATTTCATTAGCTCTCATGTCAATAAGCACACTTCCTGTTGCAAGGAAAGGACGTCCCAAGATTATGAAAACTTCAGAATCCACCTCGCAATCCAAAATCACAAAGTCTGCAGGAAAAATGAAGGTAGACACCTTCACCAACACATCATTCAAGATACCCACAGGTCGTTTTACTGACCTATCTGCCATCACGAGCCGCATATTGGTTGGTGTAGGGTCGACCAACCCCAACTTTTTGTAGACGGATAGTGGCATCAAATTGATGCTAGCTCCCAAATCGCACAATGCCTTAGCAAAATTCATAGATCCAACCGTGCAAGGAATAGTGAAAGCACCAGGGTCTGCCTTCTTCTGTACTAAGGACCTTGTGGCAATTTCACTGCAATGATGAATATTATCTGCCGGCTCATAGCTTACTGCCCGCTTCTTTGTTAAAAGGTCCTTAATGAATTCCACCAAAGGAACATTAATAGTCAGCTGCTTCAACATAGTCATGAATTTACTGAACTTGGTATCATTATCTTTCTTCTTCAGTCTCTGAGGAAAAGGTGGTGGTGGAAGGGGAATAGTTTTCTCCACCACTTTCTTTTTACCTTGCTTTCAACTATCAATCTTTTCAGGCTGCAGACGTCTAGGGGTGACGTCATGAACACTCTCTTCAGCTTCTTCGGCCTCTTCACATTCTGCATCAATAACATTATCCACTATATCATCAACCACCTGCTTGTCCTTGGATGGATTTTCCAATACTTTACCACTCCGGGTAGTAATAGCCATGCTTGATCCATCGTTCCTTGGGTTTTGCACCGTATCGCTGGGTAGTGTTCCAGCCTTTCTTTGGTTGAATGCCGCAGATAATTGACTCAATTGTTGCTCCAGCTGTTTTATTGAAGTGGAATGCGAGTCAACCAAATGCTTCATTGAGGACAGATCATTTATTACCTTAGTTACTCCTGTGCTGGTTGCCTCTACTCCTTTTAGCAGCTTAGCCATCATATCTTCCATGGACATATTTCCAGAACCAGATGCAGCGGCGTCACGTCTTCCAGGAGGAACATACAAACCACTCCTGTTGGTATTGTTTTTCCAACTACCTTGATCGTGGTCCTTGTATCCAGATTTATCATAATAGATCCGACCTTGGTTTCCTTGGTCATTGCCTCGAAAACCCCCCTGATTATTCAAGTAGTTGGCTTCTTCCTCGGAATCAGATTTGTCTCTTCTTTTTGACGCAACTGCTTTGACTTTTTCGGTTTTCCCTGATAATAAATGCTTGGTAAGAAGATCCATTTGTGTTTTCATGTGCGCCATATCTTGATCACGTTTTTCTTCTCTTCGCCTCTGTTCTGCAATCATGCCAATCGATACAGTAGAGCTTGCTACCTCAGAATCCCTGGTATGCCAAGCTCTACTTTGCTTTATCATACGATCTAACATATCACTTGCCTGAATAAAAGTGAGGTCCATGAATGACCCACCTGCTGCATTATCAACCACTGGCTTAGTCACCGAATTCAAAGATCTGTATAATATCTCCATCAAGTGGACATTGGTCATATGATGGTTTGGGCACCGCATAAGCTTGGTCTTGAACCTCTCCCATGTTTCGTGGAGAGCTTCAGTTGGAAGCTGTCGAAAATTGCTTATCTCATCTCTTAATTGGGCTCTTTTGGATGGCGGAAAGAATCTTTCTAGGAAAACGTCTTTTAATTGCCTCCAATTTGTAATAGAACCAGGAGTTAGCCCGTTCAGCCATAGAGTTTCCTCCCCAGACAGAGACAATGGAAATAAGAGCAGCCGAATTGCATTCTGCCCAACTCCTGGATTGTCGAATGACTTGCATGTAGAGATGAAGTTGATCAGGTACATATTCGGATCATCGCCTGCGAGTCCACCAAATAAACCTTTGAGCTGCAATAGCTGAATCATGGTGCTAGTGATATTGAACTTTGATCCAGGTGCCAAGGGTGGAGGAATAATAGCTCCTGTAGCACCAGCTCCATCCAGATCGTCATCATCATCATCAAAAGAAGCCTGCATAGCTCGGCGGTCAGGTCTCATTCTAGCTTGATGATCTCTCCTATGCATAGGTGCCGCCACTTCATCAGTACGCCTAGGATTCAGTAGCTCCTCATCATCAGGATTTGTTGCACGACCTGGGTTATCAATATTCTGTTGATGCACTTAAGCAGCTGCCAATACAGCTAGTCTAGCCTGCTCCTGTTGAGCCGCCCTTCTGTCAATGTCACGTTGTGCATCCATTTTGCCAATAAGTTGCAGTTCAGGGTTTATGGGTAATAATGGTTGACCAGAAGTTCGAGTATTTGTCATGCACTGAACAAAACCTGCAGAAAACAAAAACAACAACTAAAAGTAAAGTACGAGAATCTTTGACCAAAGGGTATAGTAACTATCACAAACTTAGTTGACAACCGTATTCCCCGGCAACGACGCCAATTTTTGATAACGCTCAAACTACAGCTCTCATAAGAGTGTAAGCGGTCGTTGTCAAATATATAACCCAACTAGGTTGGGTATCGATCCCACAGAGAATAGCCGGTCACTAAGTAAGCAAAGATTATTAGACTTTTGGTGCAAGTCTCGTAAAAGGGGGTATTTTGTAGCGTGCAATAATGTAACAAAATAGTAGAGTAAAAACGGAAAATAGCAAAGTAAAAAGGAAAGAATGTTTAGTAAGATGTTTAACCAATGAGAATTGAGAGTTGGGGTTATGTCCACCTTATGAGTTATACGTCTCTATTGGCTATGAGTTATGCGGAATTCAAACATGCATGTGCTTATAGAGAGTTGTATTCTATGGTAAATCCAGGTGTCTTTCGACCATCAAGGATTATTTCACTTTAACTCTTTTGAGCTTAAAGCGTGTCTAACGGTACGAACTCTCCAAGAGGTTAATCCAGTTACGACACTAACTTTTTAACAGGGGTTGGTGCCCTATTACCTTGACATTATCTCTTTTCCAGGCATATAACTTTTCTTTCGAACAAGTTAATGCTATACTGGCGTATTCTATGCATTTGCAACCACAAGAATTTGCATTAAGATGAAGAGAATAATGATATAAGCAGCATACGTGTCATGAATTCACAAACTCATAGCAATAGATAGTATCTCATAAGGCTTCCATAACCCCAACAGAGAAGTTTAGCTACTCATGATTGCAACGGAGATCACAATAAACATCATGATCTCACGTTGGTCACAAGGGCCGTGCTTTCTCTGTCAGAAAGTAACGTGAATAGTACTAAATGTCGAAGAAAATAGAATTGAATAGAAAATAGGATGAATGAGTTGAATTGTAAGGGTTGAATGAATTAATGAGTGAATGAATAAAAAGTTCAGCACAATAAGGTATTTATAACACCCATATCCTATTCCTACTAGGCTACTGTGTACTTATCCTAATCCTACTAGGATACTGCGTACTTATCCTAATCCTAATAGGTTACTGCTGATCCCCAAAGTCTTTAGAATTGCTGTTTTTGCCTGGGACAGGTTTTCCATGCGTCACTTTTAGTCCCTAGGCGTCCAAGCTCTCCTTTTCTTCTTTCGTGAAGCTTCCTTGGGCGTCAAGTTATCCATAAAATGCTGAAATCTTCATCATTTATACCTGATAACTTGCTAATCACGTTTGTTAGCTCACTTACAGGAAAAAGGACTAAAAGTGCATGAATTATATATTTTGTCCTCAAAACTTAGCTAAAATATGGGTAAATTATAGTACTTTAGGCGTGTAAATATGCCTATCATCAGATATTCATCCTCAAATGAAGACTAACTAAGCTAAAAGGGTAGTGTCATAACCCAAGCCGAGGCTCTAGCCACGATGGACATCCCAAACTATGAAAGTCGAGAGGCCCCTTAGCATACTATTATAAGCACAATTCATTCAAAGAAATGAAGAATAACTCTTTAAGGTTCTAAAAAATCTATTACACAAGCTTTGAAACTTTAAGTCATAACATAATATGAACCAAGATCTAGTTTACGAAGCCTCTACTACGGAGTATCTATTTAGGTTGAGACAAGCCCCCCGAGCAGACCATAAAGCAAAAAGAATGATAAACATAAATGTAAATTCCTATCGGAGTGTGGTGGGCTCACCAACTCTGAATCTATGTAGATTATGATTGCTGTGCTGCACCACAAGACTAAAATTTAGAAGCTATATTATGAGAGAATGCAACCGCTCGAGGAAAAACAATACTTGAAATGTATTGGTATGGAGAATGATTATAGTAAAAAACTTTTAAAACAACAACATAATAGTGAAAACATTGTACGAATAATAATATGGTGTCACATAATATCAAATAAATATAAAAACGTAGATTCTAATTCAAAACTGCTTTCTGAAACTACATCATGATGTTATTTAGTTCTGAGCTAGACGGTATACCCGACATGGTTTGAAACACCCCATGAGCTATACAGAGTCTAACATTATATCATTGATCAAGCCCCTAATCCGAGTTTTCCACAAGGATTGGAGTGTATGGTCTGGTATACCAAAGCATATAACAAGTATACAATGATTATCTATATTTCAAAATACAATTAATCTTGCATCGGTAAAACACGGTTTTTGGGATATGAGTTATCTGAACTAGTTCCTTCTCAGTTAGATACCTAACTCTCTTTAAGTCTATATTTTAGCTACTTAAAACATGCCGTTTTCTTAAAACATGGTTTGTAGTCTGAAATGGCATTTATCTTATTTGGTATCATCATACCAAGACTTGGAAGTCCCATGAGCCATATTACATGTTATGTTTCATCTCTTTCATGTGATTAATCATTGGCCATCATAAAATATACCACTTGTAAGACCTTTCAAATCAATGCGTTGGCTTAGGCAAAGACATTTCATAATCATAATTCTTGTAAAACTTAGGAGAACTCACACTTTAAGTTGTACTAAAATAGAAACCACACTTAGAAGTGCAATTTACAGCACAAGTCATGTCCTTCAAAATCATATGCATAAGAGTCGATAAATCAATTGAAAATAACATTTAAAACTCCATTCATTTCATCAATCACAATACTATGTGTAAGTTTAACAACAATTTATAATCTGACACATGAGTACCAATTTGAAACTTGCTTTCATAGTTAAACAAAATTTCGTGAATTCATTCACCAAAAGAATTTAAGAAAATATAATTTAAAAGACCATAGATTTTAGGTCATTCTACGCACCTCTAATGGAGAGAAATTAACTCAAAAGTTAACCTTGTGCTCTCTTACTCCCTTTTTCTTAATTCTTTACTTAGATCGGACATGAGGATGTTCTGATATTGATTTAGGGTTAGTCTCACTTAGAGAGAACATAATAGAATATTAGGATCAATTTTTAGGTGTATAAGGACCAAAATACCTTTTAGAAATACTCAAGATAATGCAAAAACCATTGGGTATCAGGAGTGGGGTGTGGCATGATAACACTCAACTTACACATCAATTTAAGTGCAAGATGGTAGTTATCAATATAATAACCTAACAAGAGTAGGGGTCAAATCCACGAGGAACAATTTGAGTGGCTAATAGGTAAGTTTGAGATGAAAGTACTTACTAAATTCAAATTTAAGATACAAAGACTTGGGGTTTTTAAAAATTTTCAAATATATAATTAATTTTGGGCTTCTAAACGACTAATTCAAGACTAAGAATAATTAGAGTATAATCAATTAAGCACAGATTGTGGGATTATTCCTTCCTAAGGGCAAGTTATGCATGGGAACATGATGATTCGGTGCAAATTCTAATCGTTAATGATGTGGTAGGATAGGTTGAAAGACCTTAAGGCTAGTTTGTCAACAAAGTCTCAAAGATATGACTCATTGACCATTTCGAGTACCTAATGAGTGTGTCAATTAAAGCCACCCAACACCTCAATTGGGTATCCCTATTTCTAGGATAATACCTATAATTTAGTCAACATTGTAATCACCATTATGTCTAAGATAGTGAGAATTAGCAAACTATGACCATAAATTGTCTACTATTGCCTTGGTTCCCACATCCCTTTTTCAAGGATGATGTGGGTTCTAAAAGTTCACTCAAACCCCTCTTTGAAGGATGATTTGAGCTTTTAAAGGCTTGGAATTTTCATCCATCAAACCCATTTGAGTATTTAGGGATTTCACCCATCAATCCCAACTAATTTAATCAAGCAATAGTCAAACCCATCATAAAAAAACTAGAATCTACACAAATACATCACAACCCACACATAAATGCACCCTAATCAAGAACAAACCCAAGAGGTAGATCTAGCACATCATAGGGATAATGACAACAAATATACCAAGATGTCCATCAAAGTTATTCACAAGAAAAATAAAGAGAGGAAAAACCACACTTTAGACTCAAATGAATCTTCAATAAACAAAACCAAATCTACACTTTAGAATTCCTCTAATTAAATCTTGCCTCAAATTAGTGTAAATTTATGCTCCAAGCTCCAAGAAATTACCAAAACCCCAAACTAAGGATGAGTGACAGACTTGTGGAATGATGGTGATTCCCCAAAATGAATGAGTTTTGAGCCTTAAATGGGATTTGGGGTCGACCGGCCGAAATAACATAATTTCCCTTGGGAATTATCCCTAAAGTTTGCAATCGCAACAACTTGTGAGCGATAGCGTCAACTGCAAACTCGTTAAGATTACTGTGATTCCAGTTCTTTGATCTATATTGACTAGCCACGGTCATGTTCTGAGGATCGCGATCGTGGTTACTGAGACCGTGTTCTGCTCCAGGTCTACTAGCTACACTATTTCTATCCTATTTGATCCTTTCCAGCTTGTATCCATATCTTTTCTTCTCATAACCTATATCCCTACAAAATGTGGATATTAGTGCATTTAATCACAGGTATGTCTCACTTATTCATTCAAAACATAGTAATGTGCATGAATGTTGAGTGAAAATGAATGGTAAATTCTCTACTCATCACGACGCGAACCTCTAATGCACAAAAGCAGCCTAACGGTGAGACCCTTATCACACAGAGGAGGCCTCGCGGTGTGACTCCCATCATACATGGCATCTCTCATAGTACGGGGCCTTCTAGGAGGTTGAGTCAGTAGCCCTGATCAATGCCCAAACTACACTTCCAACTTAATGATAAGGCATTCACTGTCAAGTAAAGTAACCCAACTAGGTTGGGATCAAACCTACTGGAAATACATGGATTTGTATCACTAGCTTGATGAACTCAACGGGCAGAACTGGAAGTAAATGAGGGATTTTTAGTAATAATCTCGAACAAGTAAGAAAACTCAACTTTGGTTGTAATCAGTCAGAGACGAACACTAGGATTATGCTCCCCATGGCTTCTCAACTCAATAGGCTTATTGTGTTTTATTGAAACAACCCATTACCTTGTATGCAGAATCTGATAAGTTTTGTACCATCAACTGTCTTGTTGATTCATTAACAAATTTCATCCTTTACCTTTTAAGTCTCAGGACGTCTCTTACAAACCCTTATCCTAGATTCCATTTAACTATTATCTTTTGAGTCTCAAGTTATTAGATGATAGATAATCATCTTACATAAATGATATTGATTAGCCTAGATCGATAATTAATATTCAAATTACTGTTGTGATTATCTTTTCCTGGTCACTACTCTTCTTATGGAGTAAGTATTGATATTCCAGGTAGAATCTTACTATTTTAAACTGCTAAGACATCTATAAAGATGAAGATTATACAATACATGCAAGAATAATGGTTTAGAACAACTTACCGCTTCTCCTACTTTGTCAATATGCTAGGGTTATTAAAACCGTAGTTAAGGGATTTAGCCATTCATGCTTGTGAAACTATCAATAAAATTCATAATGAAAAGCATTAAACAATATCACAATGATCAACAAGTAAACCCTAAAGTTAACAACCAAATTATTAACAAAATCAAGAACAAAGTAATTCCAAGATAAAAATCAAATTTTGGAATAAAATATCTGTTTGTTGGTATTAAGAGAGCGTAAACTAACTAAAAACGTCAAAATGGTGTTTATAGGACACAAGGAAACCCGAAAAATAAAACCCAAATGAAAAAGGAAATTTGAGGTCGGTGGAAACTTACTTAGGCCACCTATGGACCGTAGGTGGTCCTTGGTAAGTGACAGACCTCCTATACAACTCCTTAAAGTCTCTAGACTTGGCCCTCTGTCACTTACTAAGATTATCTATGGACAGTAGGTGGCACCTTCGAATAGTAGGTGCCCTTGGTAAGTGACAAAGTCTTCTTTTCTTGCTTCTGAGCTTCTAGCCTTCAAGTTTCGACACCTACATTTGTCACCTCCACCCGATAAGTGGCACTTATGCCCAGAAATGCCTCGGTAGTAGCCCAAACTATAACTTTCATCTTTTTCTTCATTTTTAGCTTCCAAACCTAGTTTCCTAAAAAACATACCCAAAACACATCATATCATACAAAACAACCTAAGAAACTTGCATATTTCATTATTTTAAGCATCGAAAGTGCTATAAATCTATAGCACATTAATAGCCTCAACTTAGAATGTTTACAAGTCCTTAGGCAACTCAATAAAACAAAAAAAATACACGATGCTTAACCAGGAGAATCTAAGCTATCCAAGGCAGTCAATCATTACTTTTAAGCTCAAACATATTACCCCCTTCTATATAAACAATTTAAAACCAATTGTGTACATACATGAAGCACAACAACGTGACACATAGGAATAAAGGTATCGAAATTTTATTAGCAATAGACAACCTGAATATATACAAGTTACACTACCCAAACAAGTAAACAGCTAGCAATACAACCCATATGCCCTCACAACAAAGAAGTCCCACTCCCTCGTATGAAATAATGCATGTCAATGCGTGGACGGTCAAGAGACACTCACACTCAAAAGAGAAGTTCCACCAATGTGCATCAAATACCATAAGCTTTCCCTTATTTTCTTTACCTTAGTTTTCAGACAGTCAAGTTAAGATCACTATAACACTTTATTCGGCTTGTAATGTAGGCTTCAGGGATGGTATGGTATATATGGATCTGTCAAGTGACTAAGCCTCCTTCAGACTTGACATGACCCAAACCAGGGCCTAGTCGTGTCGAGTATCTCAAGTCAGACCAGGACCAAAAACCACCCCTAATACACTACCATTAACTGCTCTAGACCCCATGTCGGATAAATTCTGAACATATAACAAGATAAAATAATAATGATCTAAAGACAGTAAAGCAAGTTTATAACCATAACAATAAATCAATGCCAAAGGTCTAACCAATACCCATCCCAATGCCAATACCAGTACTAACACTAATACCGGCAATGCCCATGCCCATAGTAGTCCGATAAAGATTCTAACCAAAATCAAAGAATATCTGATCAGGCCATTCCCCCGACCATAGCCAAAACCAAAACCAAAGAAATAACACTAATGAAAAGAAGTCCATAGCATGAAATTGGGTCTTTCGGATTATGGAAGCTCGCCACTTCAATCTAACCCAAAGTTGTCTCCAAATCCAAGTCACTGAGTAAAAGAAATAGTAGTATGGCCGATTCCTACATCGTATAGGGGTACAACACCGGAAGAAGGTTAGAAGAGTGAACGCTAGCATGTAACTCAGGGATAAAGATAAAATAA
This sequence comes from Capsicum pubescens, assembly GCA_030864215.1. Classification (NCBI taxonomy): domain Eukaryota; kingdom Viridiplantae; phylum Streptophyta; class Magnoliopsida; order Solanales; family Solanaceae; genus Capsicum; species Capsicum pubescens. Next base: position 96,245,539 of record CM061549.1, on the reverse strand, counting down.
TTCCATCATTCAAAACCAAATAAAATTACCATATGCAATCATATATATATATATACACATATATACACACACACACACACACACCGTGCCTAGATAGGGAATAAGGTTTATCATGCATTTAAGATCTTAACTAGGATTGTGTAGCTTAACCGTCATAAAATCCACCCACGGGCTATATGGGTTCAGCTCCCCCAGCTGAAAGTGCCTCGATGCGTGTTAACCGCAGGAACCAAGGGTATCAACGAAGACCAGGGAATGCCTCAAACCCATGTCAAAACTACGATAAAATCATATCAATAGTGTGACCAATACACACAGTCCATAAATACCAACCCTCATGACCACAATCACGAGTTTCTAGTGTCTGTCCTTCGGACCCACACCTTCATGACTAGATATCGCAACCCCCATTATTACCCAATTAAAACATTTAGCATATAACCAAACCACCAATTTTAGGAGTTAATTATTAAGGCATTATAAAGTGGTATCATCATACTGACTATAGATTGCAAGCAATGTCACCATCCAACACTTATGGGAGTCCTTCGTACACCGCAGACTCCATTATTAAAAATTACTTGGGGGATTCTTTCATACCCCTCAAGGTTTTCAAAACTAGCCTTAACTATTTAACCATTTTGTTCCATGCATTAGTTTCAACAAATATTCAAACCAAACACTTTGGGGATTCCATGGTACCCCTAGTTCAAATTCCCACCTTTCTCATAACTACTAACCAGTTTTACAAAACAAGGTTGGGGTTAAAACCACTTAAAGAGTAACAAGTTTAAAGAAATTTATCATTATCAAGTTCAACCACCATACCCATGCAACCATATGTTCAAAACCATAATTAAAATAAGAAAAACCATAATTAAACCATGAGAAGCAATATTCATCCCTGAACAACCAAAACCCCCAACCTTCATTTCAAAACCATAACAATACCATGAAAAATCATACATTGATACATGAGATTCTTATAAAATAACAATAAGGGAGGAGTAACATGCCTTAGAAACTAAAAAGCATGGGGTGAAATCGCCCTTGAAAGCCTTAATTGATTAGCTTGATGAAACCCTAGCTTTTGCTTGAACGGAGAGTCTAAGTGAGAATTTGAGAGTGTTTTATTGGGAATGATGTGTTAATAAAGTCCCTAAGGATGTTTTAAGTCATGGTATTAAAGGGATTTAAAGTGGGAAATGTCCAGAATGCCCCCAACTTAAAACTATAGAATGGCCGCATGTGGTTACGAGTTAACCCCTTAACTTGTGACCACAACATATGACTCATACCCTTGAGTCGTCACCAAGATAGGGAGTTGGAAACCCATACACTATCCACCGTACAACTCTATGATCTCACTCGTGACTTGACTATATCACTCGTGACTTGACTATATCACTCGTATGGTTTAGTCGCATCCAACACAGAACCTAAAGGATTGGACATTAGACAACATACGACTCAACCCTACTATTTGTAACCTATCCTCACGACTCTTAGTGAGCCACTCGTACTTAGAGCCAAGACAATACACTAAGTTACAGATTTCATTAAGTCACTAAGGATCATCTTAAAGACTCATCATCACCCATAACAACTCGTACGACCAAGTCATTACAATGACCGAAAACCCAACCACCACCCACTGGACACCTACCTACTAGGGTCACCTGACCCATACCCACACTATATGACTCATATGATGAGTCGTTACTAGGAAAGTCAGCCATAACCTAAAGAATTTTCCAATGGCCAAAATCCAGAGTGTTTCAGTTCTCCCCCACTTGGATCATTTATCCTCGAATGATGGGACAAGGTAGTTATTAGAATGATTAAACCCCCAAACATCTCTACTCTTACCTATAAGACAACAATCAAATTACCAAGGAATTCACAATCTACCTTTAACAAACTCAAAATAAATATGTTAAGAACAACACATACCTCAAGCTCAATTTTTTAGAATGGGAAATAGGAATGGATACTTGGACTTCTTGTCCTCTTCAACTTCCTAAGTAGCTTCTTCGACTATGTGGTTCCTCCATAAAACCTTTACCAAAGCTACATCCTTCGTCCGTAATTGATGAACTTGCCAATCTAAGATTTCAATATAGACCTTCTCATAATACAAGGAATCCAAAATACCAATATCCTTGATAGGCATAATTTGCGGCGGATCACCCACACATTTCCTCAACATCAAAACATGAAACACTGAGTGAATAGAGCTTAAACTAGAAAGCAACTCCAAATCGTACCCAACATTGCCAACCCTTCTCAAAACTAAGTATGGACCAACATATCAGGGATTGAGCTTTCCTTTCTTACCAAACTGCATCACTCCCTTCACGGGAGACACTTTTAAGAACACCCTATCCCCAACCTCAAACTCTAAGTTCTTATGCCTCACATCCACATAGGACTTTTGGAGACTTTATATATCTTTAAGCCTATCCCAAATCACCTTCACCTTCTCCATGACTTGGTGAACCAAATCCGAATGAACTATCTCCGCCTTACCAACCTCGAACCACCTAATATGAGATCTATACCTCCTACAGTACAGGTCCTCAAACAGAGCCATCTCAATGCTAGGGTGGTAGCTATTATTATATGCAAACTCTATAAGAGGCAAATTCTCAAACCAACTACCACCATAATCAATCACGCAAGATCAAAACTTATCTTCCAATGTCTGAATAGTCCTTTCCGTTTGCCCATCTGACTGCGGGTGGAAAGCAATACTAAGACTCACTTTAGTCCTAAAACCTTTCTAAAATAACTGCCAAAAGTGCAAAGAAAACTGCGTACCATGATAAGAAATAATAGAAATAGGTACCCGATGCAACTTTCCAATCTTTTGGAGGTATAAACTTGCATAAACCTCTACCGAAATATTGGTCCTCACAGGCATAAAGTGAGCAGACTCAGTCATCCTATCCATGATGACTGAAAATGAATCAAACTGATTTCGAGATCAGGGATGATTGATAATGAAATCCATTTTGATTACTTTCGACTTCCACACAAGAAACAGAATTTCTTGATATAATCCTCCGAGCCTCATGTGCTTAACTTTCACTTGTTGGCACACCATGCACTTAGCCACAAAACTAGCCATATCCCGCTTCATATTGTTCCACCAATATATCTCCTTAAGGTCATGATATATTTTTATCGAACCAAGATAAATAGCATAGTGTGACTTATGCGCTTCAGCCAAGATCCTCTCTCGTAATCCATCCATACCTGGAATGCACAATCTTCTTTGGTAATGCAAGATACCATCACCACTAATCTCAAAGGCCATCACTTTCTGCCCACCTATATCACCTTTAATCTTCATCAATATAAGATCCAATACCTATTTTTCCTTTATTTCAGCACCAAGAGATAACTGTGCCACCTTCTACACAAACACACCACCATCCTCAGAGTCTAAGAGACAAACTCTAAGGTTAGCCAAACAGCGAATATCTTTCACCAACCCTTGCTTTCCTTCATCTACATGAGCTAAACTTCTAATGGATAACCTTGTAAAATCATCAACAACTACGCTAGCTTTACCTGGATGGTAGTGAAGACTCATGTCATAATCCTAGAGCAACTCAAGCCATTCCTTTGCTTGAGGTTAAGATTTTTCTAGGTAAAAACATATTACAGGCTCTTATGATCTGAAAAGATATCCACATGCACTCTATACAGGTAGTGACACTAGATTTAAAATGCGAACACCACGAATAATAACTCTAAGTCATGAGTTGAATATTTTTTCTCATACATCTCCAGTTTTCTAGAGGCATAAACTATCACCTTGCCATGATGGATCAAAATGCACCCATTCCATACATGGGATGTATCACAATAAACTATAAATCCATTGGTGCTTTCAGGCAAAGTCAAAATTGGAGCTAAAGTCAGCTTATCCTTTAGCTTTTCAAAGCTACCCTCACAAGCATCGGACCATAAGAACTTTACCTTCTTTTGAGTTAACTTAGTTAATGGGGCAACTATAGTCGAGAAATATTTCACAAACCTCCTGTAGTAACCAGCTAAATCCAAGACGCTCCGAATATTGATTAGAGTCGTGGGTCTTGGCCACTTTTTAGCCACCACAACTTTTTGTGGATCCACTATGATCCCTTCACTCAAAATGATATGGACAAGAAAAAGGATAGCATTCAACCAGAATTCATATTTCAAAAATTTGGCATACAACTGCTGATCCTTCAGGGTCTATAATAAAATATGGAGGTGATCAATATAATCCACCTCACTCTTCGAGTGCACTAAAATATTATTTATGAACACAATGACGGACAAATCTAGAAATCGACAAAAGACTCTATTTATCAAATCCATGAATGCCGCTGGGCACTGGTCAATCCAAATGACATAACCAAAAACTCAAAATTCCCATACCGGGTACAGAAGGTAGTCTAAGGGATATCCACCTCCTTAATCTTTAGCTGATGATACCCAGACCGAAGATTAATCTTGGAGAAATACTTAGCACCCTGAAGCTGATCAAACAAATCATCTATCCTTGGAAGAGTGTACTTATTCTTTCCCATCACCTTATTTAGTTGACAATAATGAATACACATATGAAGGGAACCATCCTTCTTACATACAAAAAACACTAGTGCATCCCATGGAGACACACTAGGAGATAAAACCCTTGTCTAAAATATCATTTAATTTCTCCTTAAGCTCCTTTAAATTTTCCAGAGCCATTCTATGTGGGGGAATAGAAATAGGACCAGTGTTCAGAACAAGATCAATCCCAAAATCAATCTCTCTATCGGGAGAGACACGAGGAAGGTCATAAGGAAATACCTCAGGGAATTCATTCACCAATGGGACAGAATGTAAAGAAGGACCCTCTGAGTTAAAATCCTTAACCCGTTGCAGATGATAGAGATACCACTTGGAGATTAATCTCCGGGCTCTAACATAAGATATGAACCTCCCTTTAAGAGCTAGGGAACCACCCTTCCATTCAATAATTGATTCATTAGGTAATTTAAAGATGACCTTACGGGTTTGATAGTCTAGAGAAGTATAGCACGAGTGCAACTAATCCATCCCCAATTTGACATCGAAATCAACTATGTCTAACTAAAAAAGATCCACCAATGTCTCCTGATCACTCATAAATACCACATAACCCCTACAGACTCTTCTATCTACCACAGAGTTACCCACTGGGATAGAAATAAAAAAGGGGCCAAAATACACTCGGAACCAAAACCAAAATACATATCCACAAATGAGGTCACATATAAAAGAGTAGACCCCAAATCAAGTAAATAATACACTTCACCAGAAAAGAATTCAAACATACTAGTAATGACATTAGGTGACACCTTAAACTCCTGACAGGAAGTAAGAACATAGAGATAGTTCCGACCAGTGCAAGAGCCAGATAGTGCACCCTTTGGTGCTGGAGTTGATGATGAGGAAACTGAAACCTTATTTTCCCCTGAAGAAACCTTAGCCACTGGACATTTTCTAAGTATGTTCCTTAGCTGACTACAGTTGAAGTAATTGTCCTTTTCTTCATCACAGTAACCCCAATGCAATCGACCATAAAATCTGTAGAGAGCATAGGATGGAGTTTATTGGGCCCACTAGCTTGAGATTAGGTACCTTGTGCCTTTTAATTATCGCCACCATGAAAATACCTATCACCCGATGGCTTTGGGTAGGGAGACTAGCCCTCGAGTAAGACCCAAAATTGCCCCATTTCTTCTTAGACAACTTTCCACCATCTCTGCCACTCTCTTGTTGGCCACCACCCTGCTTAAAAAATTTAAACTTCTTGCTTTGGCTATACCCCATCTACGCCCACTTTTTATTCTTTTCCTCAACCTACTGCATGTACACAACCAACCTAGATATATACATATCCTTGTTCAACAAGGTAGCCTTATTCCCCAAAATCAAGTCTCAGGATAACCTTAAAGAGAACTTCCTTATTCTATCCCTCATGCTAGAAACTAACTCTGGAGCATACCAAGACAACTTGTGAAACTTTAAGGCATACTCCTTGACTGATATCTCGCCTTGCTTCAGGTTAACAAACATTTCTGCCTTTGCCTCCCTCAACCCTTGAGGAAAGAAGAGGTCTAGGAAAGCATTAAAGAAATCATCACACAGGGCTGACTCAACATCATCACCCCTTAATTGGTCCCATTCTTTGTACCACTAAAAGGCTATATCTTTTAACTGGTAGGCAACAAACTCCATGCCCTCCACATTAGTGGAATAAATAACATGGATGATATTTTCCATCTCATCCAGGAAACCTTGAGGATACTCCTAGACCATAATTCCAGTAAAGGTTGGAGAATTCAACATCATAAACTGTCCAACCCTTATGGCCTCAGAAGATGAAGTAACAGAAGAGCCACACTCGGTCTGAGAAGATACCAACTGTACCAACATATGAAAAGACTGACGAAACTCAGCATTTGTCACATTATCATGAGGAGCTCGAGAGGGACTGTAGGGGACTGGTGGAACTCTAGAAAAGCGATCAGTAACTAGAACCCTAAATCGAGTCTAGACCCCATTAGTAGGTAACATCCTATCAATATTTTCCTCGAGTAAGACAATGGAGTTTTCATGAATTTCAGATCATTTGGGAGGCATGATCTGAGAAGTAAACAAATGGGAATTAGTGAAGATCTCAAGACCTTCAAATTTACAGCCAAAAATAGAATAAAAGAAAGAGAAATATTCCTAAATGCCTTCTATACTCTCTCTTATGATTATGGCACACTACACACCTTTAAAATAGGCTCTACGCGACATGTCTTTGTGGACTCCTAATTGACCATGAACTGCGCTATGATACAAATTATAGACAACCTGAACTATTTCCTAGTTGTGTTGGGTATCTTAAGTCCAACCAGGGTCGGAGACCACCCCCAATACCTAATTGTTAACAACCCTACACCCCATCTCAGATGAATTTCAAACATATAATAAGATAATACAATAATGATCTAAAGACAATAAAGCAAGTCTATAACCATAACCAATAAATTACAACCAAGGGTCTAACAAATCCCAATCCCAATGCTAATACTAATACCAATGCTAACACTAATACCGACACCTCCCATGCCCATAGTAGTTTGATAAAACTTCTAAGCAGAATCAAAGAATATCCAATCGGGAAATGCCCCCGACCATAGTCAAAACAAAAACCATAGAAATATCAATAATAAAAAGAAGTCCATAGCATGAAATGGGGTCTTCCAGAGTATGGAAGCTCACTACTTTAATTTGACCCAAAGATGTCCCCAAATTTAAGTCATTGAGTAGGAGGAATGGTAGTATGGTCGGTTTCATCATTGCGTGGGTATACAATGCCTAAAGATGGTTAGTAGAGTGAACTCTAACATGTAACTCAAGGATACAGATAAAATAATGCCATCATTTAAAACTAAATCAAATAACCATATATAATCACATATATACATATATATATATACCATGCCGGGATATGGAACAAGGTTTAGCATGCATTTAAAATCTTAACTTGGATTAGGTAGCTTAACCATTATAAAATCTACCCATGGGCGATATAGTTTCAGCTGCCCCACTGAAAGGGCCCCAGTGCCTGTTAGCCACATGTATTAGGGGTATCAAGGAGGAAAAGGAAATGCCCATACCCCACGTCAATCCAAGATACACTTATACCAATAATGTGAACCATGCACACATTTTATCAAGACCAAACCTCATGACCAACAATCATGAGTTTCCAATATCCATCCTTCGGAGCCACACCTTCACGACAAGCTATCACAACCCTCATTATTACCCAATTAAAAGTTTTAGCATATGACAAATCACCAATTCCCGAAGTTAATTATTATGGAATTATAAAGTGGTATCATCATACCGACTATAGCTTGCAAACAATGTCACTGGCCAACACTTAGAGGAGCCTTCGTACCCCGCAAACTCCATCATTAAAAATCACTTGGGGGATTCCTTCATACCCCATAAGGTTTTTAAAAACTACCCTTAGCCATTTAAACATTTTTCTCCATGCATTAGTTTTAAGAAATAGTCAAACCAAACACTTTGGGGATTCCATGGTACCCCTAGTTTAAATTCCCACCTTTCTCATAACTACTAACCAGTTTTACAAAACAAGGTTAGGGTTATAACCACTTGAAGAGTCAATAGTTTAAAGAAATTTACCATTTTCAAGTTCAACCACCATATCCATGCAACAACATGTTCAAAACCATAATTAAAACAAGGAAAACCATAATTAAACCATGAGAAGCAATTTTCATCCCTGGACAACCAAAACCTCCAACCTTTATTTCAAAACCATAACAATACCATGAAAAATTATATATTGAAACATGAGATTTTTATAAAATAACAATTTGGGAGGAGTAACATTCTTTAGACACCAAGAAACACATAGAGAAATCGCCCTAGAAAGCCTTAATTGATTAGCTTGATGTAACCCTATCTTTTGCTTGAACAGAAAGTTTGAGAGAGAATTTGAGAGCATTTTATTGGGAATGATGTGTTAATAAAGTCCTAAATAATGTTTTAAGTTGTGGTATCAAAGGGACTTAAAGTGGGAAATGTACAGAATACCCCCACCTTAAAACTATAAAAAGGCAATATGTGGTTACGAGTTGACCCCTTGACTCATGACCACAACATACGACTCGTACCCTTTAGTCGTCACCAAGATAGGGAGTTGGAAACCCATACACTATCCACCATATGAATCCATGATCCCACTTATGACCTGAACATACGACTCATATGATCTAGTCGCATCCAAGACAAAACCTAATATATTAGACATTGGACATCATACGACTCAACCCTACTATTCTTAGCCTATCCTCACGACTTTAGTGAGCCACTCATATTCAGAGACAAGTCAAGCCACTAAGTTACTGATTTGATTAAGGATCATCCTAACGACTCATCTCCATGCCTAACCACTTATACCACCAAGTCATTACCAAGATTGAAAATCCAATCACCACCCACTAGATACCTAATGACTAGGTCGCCTGTCCCGTACCTATACCATACGACTCATATGATGAGTAGTTTCTAAGACAGTGAGCCCAAAGCTTAAGAATTTTCCAAGGGCCAAAATCCATGGTGTTTTAGCTCTATACTAACTCTAAGGCCCATACTTTTAACCCATTTTCTTTCATTCCACCCTTATTTCTCCCTTTTTATTTTTTATTACACATTCAAGTTGGGTGTGGTTTCTTTTATTCATTTTATTCTTTTTTTTTCTACCACACCCAGCACTACTATCACTTTTCTCTTATTTAATCGTTCATCATACCCACTTTACATTACAAATCCCTATGATAGCCACCCTCAACTTAGGATATTTTCTTATGTTGAGATGCACAATGTCCAAGGAGGACCATTGCCAAAACAAGTTCATTGCAACACAAATGGTAAGGTGAAAGGTGTAACACAAAAAATAGTCTATAAGGATAAAAAATTGGGATCAACGGATACTTATCCACACATGGAAGGTCATTTACGCTAAAAATAGACTAATATAGAAAAGGACCTATGATACTTTCCTAACCGACTATCCTACATCCTAGGCAAGACTAGCCGAGTAAGTTGTGGATTTAACACACAAAGAGAACTAAGTAGCATCTCATACACACCTGGCTCATAGTCATATCACAAGATACTACCTATTCGGTTTATGTACAAGTCAGCATAATTATCATGTCCCTAATCTAATGCCATAGCAAGATCCATAATGGTCATACATATATACATTCATACAGTTCTAAATTTTTTTTCGAGGGGCATCATTTTTCTCAAAAATCAACAAAAAATATGTCAAAAACTCTAGATACCAAAAAATCTCCTAATTACACAAAAGTAACACAATTTGAAGGAAAATATAATACGACATAGATTTTAACCTAGACATGCCGATTCTACAATCATACCTCATCCAATAGGAAAAAAGTACAATAATAAAAACTTATGGCGCTATGGTATACCCCACCCCCAACTAAGAGATTGTGCACTAACCGTAGTGCATGTAAATAATACAAAGCAAGGGAATATAGACATACCTGGGATACATTACACATTCGTGTCATGATTATAAGTGAGAATATCTAGACTGGTAGAGACGGTGGTGATGGCGGTACACTACTGGAAGATGCACCTGTTGCTATCTCGATTTACCTCCGCCTATCAATCACTCCAATCTCCTATGGATCAACTGTAGCCTTTTTCAGGGCCTAATGAAATAGAATACCAGGATCCTGCAGGTCCCTCTCTCGACCTTTCTGGGTCCCATCTGCACAAACTGATCCATCATATTTTGCAAATAAATCAAAGTTTATGGGCCCAGGCAAAGGTTTCAGCTAAACAAATGGGGGGCACAACTGGAGAGATAGATGACATGTGGCTCTTAGTGAGAGATTGTACCTTTGCTATAAGTACATCTACCTTCTCCCTAATATCTCCTAGATCTGGCATCTCAATGCTGCTGAACTAAGCTAATATTTGACCTTCAAAAGTATCTGTCAGTGTATGCAACTCAGTCCATAGGTTTGGCATCGTAGCTCAATGTGCAGACTCTAATATAGCCTCAGTCACTGCTATTGTAACCCAAACCCACGGCTAGATCTGTCCATAAATTGTCATCACCTCAGCCTCAACCTTCTGTAGTCGAGTATTGGTGATGTTTTGACTGTCCATCAAGCTTTGGAAAAACTCACATGAAACCAATATCATACCTAAAGTAGCATCCAAAGTGGATGGACGAGTGGGCACAAAAGATTCATCCAACAACTTTAAAGTAGAAGCCGGGGATGATGTAGATGTATCTAAGGTCCCCTTACCCTGTGTATTTAACTCAGGGAACTCTCTCTGCTCCCTCATCTCAAACTCTATACTTACTCCCATGTCACCTTCTTGTGTATTACTAGGCACCATTGGGAATAATAGGCCCTCAGATTGGGTCAGAGGCACTGTAATGGGTGCACAGGGTATTATGGGAAGGACCAAATTTGTCAGATCCTTTATCATCTTAGTCTGTGCCACGACTATTTTCTCTACTCTATCATTAATACATGGTACCTCTGGCATACGACCTCATCACATATTCTCTAGACTAGACATGGGAAGGACATAGACAATATCTTACCAAAAGCTCTCTTATGAAGCTTGTGCTGAATAATAACTGCAAAGTCAATATCATACCCAACAATCATGTTCGCAGTTAGTATAACTCTATCCCAAGTCAATAAATTGTCTTTAATAGTAAGAAATAATCTATATCAAACAAGAAGCCACCAAAACTTTATGACATAAGTTAGTGCTTTCTTCTTAATCATACCCTACCTCTCGATCTAAGGGGTATCATAACCTGGAGGTGAAATATAACTGGCAGTTCATCTGGCCATCTCAATTCTCTTTCCTATGCTCAATATCATACATAATACGCCTATCTTGTGTAATTCTTAATCTATAATCACACTATGATGGATGCTAGAGCAACATAATTTGGCCCGAAGAGAACTCACCGGATTTCCACTACTAAAATATCAACCATAACCTCTCTCATAAGAATCTTCTCTAGTTAGGGCTGCTCAAGATATCTCGGAAGACCTGTACCACCAGTTGTAGTAATAAACATAAAGGAGTGGTATGGGATATTGAATTCCCACACCAATGCCAGGATGTATGAACCTAGGTGTCGAGTTATCCGCCTCAACTTATACCTATCAAATACAACCTGTAATAATGGTGCTTCAGCTAACTTGGAAAAGTTGATCTATCTCTTCTCGTGATTATCCCTCTTGGGATAGCTGTTTTTTATCACAAAATTTTTTCTCTAATACAATAGCTAAAGCCCCTCTACACCATCTCAGGTTTACCTTATCAAGATGTTTCATCAAGACATGTGTGGGATTGATTATCTAATCATGCTGAGCTGGTGCCTCTGAATCTGGAGCTGGCACCTAGTGTGAAGACTGGTCTTTACCCTCCTCAGACTGGGGTTTAACTTATGGCTCCTTGTTACTTACAGTACCCTTATCAGAATGGGGTACTATTGGTGACTTCTCCTGAACTATAGCCTCATCCTCATCCTTATCTTGTGACCTTTCCTCAGATTAAGGGTCTTGTGCATCTACCTCTAGTGCTGGCTCTGAATCTTGCTCCTCCCCGTCATCATCATCACTAACCTCAATAGGTTAGGGAGATTATAGTGGTGATCTCCTATCTATCTTTATCCTTGTCCTGGATATAAACTAGATAGCCTCAGTCTAGATCCTAGGCCAAGAAAAAGAAGACCGTCTGCACCACTGTTATTTCTCAGCAAGTGGTACGCCAAAGTTTTCCATAATAATAGCCTCATATTCAGTATGCTTGTAGCCTCTAGTCACTGGAAGTGTCACTCTAGTTGAGGATGATCTAGTTCGGGTAAGTGGGCACTCATCCTTTGAGCTACTACTTTGAAAGAGTCATCCCGTCGCCTAAAAGGTTCAAACTTCTTCTTTGAGGCCTTTGGGGACATGTGTACTTATAAAATCAAGTGTTATTGTTTGAAAGATAGTGAAATACTATCAGATTTTAAGAAAAACACAAAATTCAAAAACTTCAAACTTTTCCTCAATTTTTACATCCTTATGACTTATACCCAGTCCCCATAAGTCCAATATGCACACATTCAACTAGAATCAAATTTTCAACACATACTAGCATTTAAAACTGTTGTTATTCCTCTACCTTGTAAAATTCAACTTCCGTTTAGGGCATGATCTTAAGGTTTAATTAGAGAACAATGCCCCACATTGAGATTTTTAGGCTAAATCAAGGATCCTATATACAAGCATGATGGTTTCTACATATTTGTCATGAGAATTGACATACCAACTTACTTATTTCATGTTTAGAATAATATACTACTATTAGTAGCCAAGAATATTACCCTTTGTTCAAAGAGTCAGAAGTGAACTATGAAAAAGTGAAGTAAAATCAAATCTTGAACTCGTACTTAGTGGTTTTGGATAAGTTGGTACCATGAACAAGTAACCTTTTAGCCTTTTCTCAAGTATGAGAAAGTGGGGAGTTTTAATTTTAAGAGGGAAGAGGGAATGTTGAAGATTTATATGTTTAAAATATGGTAAAGATGCTTAAATACCCATGGCGGGTTGGTTTAGGGTTAATATAAGGCAAGGTGGGTCTAAAATTTTAAACAAAAAATGGTCCCAAAGCTTGGCCACTTATGGGCCGTATGTGTCCACCATAGGTGGCACTACTAGAAATTAGTATTTTTTCGACAGTTGTTGTAGTCAGAATGTAGTCGAAAAATAAGGTATTTTCGACAGCCTTCTGACTGTTTCCAATAATATTCGTACTGTTGTTGTCGCAAATAGTATCAGAGAAATATTTTGTAAAAACTAAAAATAAAAACTAATTTTTTCGATTGAAGTAGTCGAAAACTTTATGACTGATTCTTTTCAGTCGGAAATTTAAGTAAAAAAATATAAATTTTTAGTAGTGTGGGCCCAAATTTTTGCCTTTATTCCCTGCTTTGGACTTTGTATTCTGATACTTACCTTAATAATTACGAGGTTGTAAGTGGTATTTACAATCCTATAAGTAAGTTCATAGGTTAAAGTCCAGAAATTCCCTAAAGCATCCTCAAAATTCTATCTTTTCAATCAATGCATCACTTACCTGGCCTACGTGGGAGTTATGACCTTGCTGAATTGGTCAAAACACCCCCTTAGTTGGAATATTCTAAATTAAAGAACTGGTCAAAACACCCCCTTAGTTGGAATATTCAGGTCACTTTGCATGCAATTAATACTATAAAAAATAAAAAACAAATGTGAACAGTAAAATAGTGGGTTGCCTCCCACCCAACACTTGATTTAACATCGCGGCACGACATGGCTAAGTTGGTTACTCAGATTTCACCAACTAGCCCATGGGTTGCCTCCCATGTATCTCTTGATTTAACATCGCGGCATGACGCGGGTACCTTGATTACTTAGAATTCATTAAGGTTCCCACAGGAATAACTTCCATGATCATCAATAAAATGGATAATTAACACCACCCTCATATCAGTAGGTTGCTTCATAGTTCTTCATATGTTAAAGGTGATTTCTTCATTATTAACTCTAAACTTGATCTCCCCCTTTTCCATATCAACCATCGCTTTACCCATGGCCATGAATGGTCTTCCTAATATGATGGGCATCTTAAAGTCATCAACTTCATAATCCAAAATGATAGTCATCAAGAAAAATAAGGTTATAAACTTTCACCAACACATCAAACAAAATACCCATGGGTTCCTTTACTGTGCGATCTGCCATCAATAACTGCATCATAGTTAGCTCTAGAGGGTTTAATTCTCTTTGCTTAATATAGACAATGGCATCTAATTTAAGCTGGCTCCCAAGTCATACAATACTTTGGAAAATATGGATGTCCCTCTAGTACATGGGATCGTGAATGCATCGAGATCACCCTTCTGGTCTAGAGACTTAGAAGTGATTACACTATAATTACGCAATCCACCAACATCCTCAAAACTAGCTACTCTCTTCTTTGTCACAAATTATTTCATAATCCTGGCATACCTAGGCATCCATTCCAATGCCTCAAGGAGAGGAATGTTCAAACTTATATTTTTATCATCTCAATGAAACTCTTGAACTTCCCTTCCCCTTTCTTCCATTTGAATCTTTGAGGAAAATATGGGGACAGTAGTGAAATTTGATTCACTAAGGGTTCATCGACCTTGACCTTACCTTTATCCTCACTAATACTAGCATCAATACTTGTTACCTTATATGACACCATGAAAGGTGTACCATCAACCATAATACTATCTTTATTCGGCACATCCTAGGTAGGCAACATGGGGATCAATAGTATTCTTACTACTCCTAGTGGTAATAGTGAGTCAATGACCATCATTCTTTTTATTCTATACCATGTTGCTCGAAAGAGTAGCCGATTGACTCTAATTTAAAGTTATATACATCTTCTCAAACTGCGTCTCTAACTACTTGATTACAGTTGCATGAGAGTCAACCTTTTGTGTCAGACCCGAGATATTATTCTTAATCTTCTTAAGGCATGTTTCCTAATTTTCTTGACCCTTCCCCAGATTAGACAACAACGCCTCCATTCTGGATTCATAATCATGTCTGCCCAGTGGAATATACTTGTCTCTATTCTCTTTGTAGTAATTTTTTCTCCTCTAGTCACCATCATGCTCCCTATCGTAATCTCTGTATCTATCTCCATAATAGTTTTGACCTTGGTTTCCTTTCCCTATGGATAAAAAACCCACTAATTCACAATTAAGATACTTTATTTCCTTCTCAAGTCATACTCATAATATCTAAAGGTCGAAACCTATGCACCTACTGCATTTACCTTCTCAGAATTCACTGTTATGAATTGATAAACTGATTAGTAAGAAACCCAATATCAGTCCTTAGCTCCGCACTCTTGTTCCATAGAATAATCCACTGCTCTATGATTGCTGGAATCCCCAATGGCGTTAGTGCCAACACCCCTGTTAGCCTACCAAGTATGCCACCCTCAGTTAGTGAGAGAAATCTGGTCTAAAACCTCAGAAGCTATTTCCCTATGTAATCTCATGAATGCTCCTCCAGTGATTATGTCTTCCATGGGTTAAGAATTGATGTTCAGGGCTCTATAGAATATCTCCAGTAAGCTCATCCAAAAAAAAATGATAATTGGGTACCATACTCAACTTCTTCTTAAATCAGAACCAAGCCTCATACATTGACTCAGAATGTAGCTGCCTGGAGTTGTATATCTCATCCTATAACTGCAACATTATATCCAGACAAAATAAATGGTTTAAGAATTTACTGTGAAACTCATTCCAAGTGGGAATAGATCATATCAAAAGTTTCCCAACCATAAAAAAGCTTCTCCAGAAAAAAAAAGGGAACAACCTCAATATGAGTGTCTCTTGGTCTACCCCCAAAATAGTATAAGAAGTGCAGATCCCAAAAAAATTAGCAAGATGCATATTTGAGTTGTCTGTATTCCAGATAAAAATTCACTTTTGAAATTCAAGAGCTAGATCGTAGAATTAGTTATGTCAAATCTTACATTGGGGGATACAGAGTAGGAGGAATGATTGCTCCTATTTCTGCCGACTCAACGTATCCCATATTCTTCTCCTCATCATATGATAGAAAGTACTAGAATGCTGGAATCACTTGAGCTTGAACACCTTAAACACTATCTCGATTACCATCAAGTGGTGCTCGACAATCAACTATCGATCTTAGCTAAGATAGCTTTGCCTGCAGAGCTAATCGGGCCTCCTCATCCCTTCTCTAGTTAACAATATCTTCCAAACAACTTCTCCATTTACCGATTAGTAATATTCTAAGGATCACCTATAGAAGGGGGAGGTACTGAATTAGAGTCATCCTGAACCCTTCTAAATTGCCTGCACATACTAGTTCCTTTATCATATGATTTGGCTATAAGATTCTCACTCAGTTAAGATTCAGTGGGAGTAAGGGATTTCATTGAATTTTGATGTTAGTCATACATCGATGTATATCAGACTAAGAACAGAAAAATAAAGACCTAAAAACTCCAACAAACTTCAATCAATGGTGATATCATCTTCCTTGGAAATAGAGCTAAAATTTTAATCAATGCCCAAACTACATCTCCAACTGAAGGATAAAGTGGTCGCTGTCCTATAGGGAAGATGTGGATTTGTATCTCTAGCTTAGTGAACTCAATAGGTAGAACGGAAAATAAATGAAGGGTTTGCAGTAAAAATCTCAAACAAGTAAAAGAACTCATCTTTGGTTGTAATTAGTCAGAGAAAAACACTAGGATTGTGTTCTCCCTGGCTTCTCAACTCAGTAGGCTTATCATCTTTATTGAACCAACCCAGTACTTTACATGTAGAATCATATAAGTTATGTACCATCAACTGTCATGACCCCCTCCTTTTTATTAAAAAAAGAGAAAAATATAATCTATCAGACTCCAATGGGTAAATAATTAAATTTCCATCCTTTCTTTTAGAGGAGTTAAAAAAAATACTATGATGGCTCCGTTGCTTTATATTTTTCATTTTTTTTTGTGATTTAGCAATCCCAAAGTTTCTTTTTAATCCGATCAAATAAGGAAAAAATCTTCATCCTTTACCTTTTGAGTCTCAGGATGTCAACATTACCAACCCTTAACCTAGATCCAGTTAACTATTACCTTTTGAGTCTCAAATTTTTAGATGATAGATAACCATCTTACATTGATGATTCTGATTAGGCTAGATCAATATTCATCTTCAAATTACTATTGTGATTATCTTTTCCTAGTCACTACTCCTCTTGTAGAGTAAGTAGTTATATTTTAGGTGAGATCTTAGTGTTTGTAACCGTTAAGACATCTACTTAACTTAAGATAATACAATACATACAAGAATACTAGTTTAGAACAACTTAGCACGTCCCCTACTTCGTCAATACGCAACGGTTCCCACAACCCTAGCTAAGGGATTTAGCCACTCATGCTTGTGAAATAGTAAATGGATTTCATAACAAAAGGCATTAAATAATATCACAATGATTAATAAGAAAAATATAAAGTCAACAACTGAATTATCAACTAAAATCATGAACAAAGTAATTCTGAGATCAAAATCCAATCCTGGAATCAAATATATATATTTGAGAGTGCATAAAATAACTAAAAGACATCAAAAGGGTATTTAATGTATCCATGGAAACCCTAAAGATAAAAACCCAAATAAAAAAGAAAATTTGAGGTCGGTGGCCACTTACTTAGGCCACCTATGGACCATAGGTACTACCAACGGACTGTAGGTACTACCTATGAGCCATAGGTGGTCCTTGGTAAGTAACAAACCTCTTGAACAACACCTGATAATATATAGACTTGGCCCTCTGTCACTTACTATAGTCACCTATGGACTGTAAGTGACACCTACACATCTCGCATGCATAATATCAAGAGATCTGATTTAAAAGCTTGAATGTCCTAATATTATCTCTCTAGGCATTAAGTGTGTACCGTGATTACTTGGAATTAAGCATACTACAAGACATAAGTGAATGAATCATGAGCTGTATGACATAAGACTTGAATTCATAGGGTCATGAGGTATGGTTCGTACTATTAAATGAACTATTACTTCTTATACTAGGAATTGGGAATGGACGTGATTCTTGTATGAGCTATATGAAAATGAATTATAATTATGGCGCTGATATGTTAGGTGATGTGTGAGCAAAACCTAACACATTTAATACTTTTTAGTTCAAAATAATTGTGAATTCTGAAGCAACTCTTGTTGTTTTGATGTGTTTGCTCATGATATTGCAGAAAAAAGATGAATAAATGAGAATAAACAATAATGGAGCAAAAGAGTTAAAAATCTGAGCAAAATAGAAGAAAACATGGTTGACGACCTCTGTGATAAGTCGTCAGCCTTGTGATAGCCTATCAACATTGGCATCAGCCTTAACCAGGGAATTGCAGTTTGAGAAGAAGTTCTGACGACACCGGTGATGTGGCATCAAAGTTATGATAAGGCGTCAAGAATGGCGTCAGCCTTGAGTAGAGAGTTAGCATGGGAAGAAGATATCTGACGACGTTAGTGATACGCTGTCAGATCCCTGATGTGGCGTCAGCCACATCGTTAGCCTAAGACAGAACCTGAAGGCAACTGAAGCCTCTCTAACTCCATCCGTGATAGAGCGTCAACTTCTTGATGCGGCGTCAGCCTGGGCGTCACCTATTCTGAACAATTTTATTAATTTAGTTATTTTATTTCCTTAATTAGGCTTTTGTATAAATAACATCTTTTAGGGTTTTTGATTCATTCATAATTCATCTATCTGAACAATTTTACTGGGGGCGAAAAAGGAGAGAAACCTCTCATTGAGAGTTCCTAACATTCTTGTAAACATCTTTCATTTGAAGATTGATTGTGGGTTTGATTTATTACTTATTCTTGATTATGAATTCAATACATATTGTTAATCTTTGTATCATGAATAGCTAATTTTCTTTACTTGAGTTATGGAAACCTTGATGTGAATACAAATTTGGGTTGTGAATCTAATGTATGTCCATAAGAAATTGATGTTGTATAAATCTTTATTTATTTTAATGATCTTTCTTGGCTGCAACTTAATAGAGTCAGCATTACAAACATCACTTATCTGAGAGGAAAGTGTTTGTTAGGTTACTTCAATGAAACAATCACTTGTCCGAGAGAAAAGTTCTTGTCATGAAATGTAACGATCTCTCTTAGTTGCAATTTGAAAGGTGAGCCCAAGAACACCACTTGTCAAAGAGAAAAGTATATGTGGGAAAAGAAAGAGTTTACATGGACTCAAAAGATTTTAATCTTTAGTTTAATGGAAAATGCCTTAACCGGATTTGCCTACATAAGAACATAGTTGAATAGCAAACACATCCTTTAAGTTTGAGAGAATTAACGGATACACTACCTACTGAGGTCGAGAGACGAAAGAGTAAATAATAGGATTTAACTCTTCTTGCAATTGAAGTGTCAATTGGAACTCTAAAGTGATTTGCAACCCAACCTATGTAAGCATCTTGGTAACTATAACTCTAGTGTCCCATAACATTGTTAAATCAAAGTGTTTATCAACTTTTGTTTAACCATTTAAAACCCCCAAATTTTATATTTTTCTATCATTTGTTTAAATTCAACTTGTAGCTGTAGTTTGAAATTAGTTTGATCGCCAGTCACATTATTCCTCGTGGATTTGACCCCATCTCTAATGTTGGGTAAATATATTGACGACGACCGCCTTTCACTTATTTGAGGTGTAAGTTGAGCATTATCATAAGGCATGAGTAAAGTGTAGTAATGATTAATGTATAAGAAATATATTAAAATAAGAATGGGTTGGGTATCTACCTCCCCTAGTGCTGTTTTAGAACTCACTAGCATCTGGAATTGCAAAACCTGAATTAGTTCTTTGTTACATTAAATCCCCCTTATATTTAAGCCGTTATTCTAAGTCTGTGGACCTCTTTATTAAGTCTTAAGATAAACTGTAATCACTTGACTCTAGTGGTTGAGGTATGGATATACTCATAGTTACTAAACTCCCCTGATATACTATTTTTGATAGTGTGAAACTCACTTCTAGTACCTCTGCAACACCCTGGATTCTTAGTCTTTGAATTATTTTTGGAATTTTCCTCACTGTCCAGAATACAACTCCCTTTATGAGTCGTAGAGAGTGTTGACGGGTCTTAGGACCCTAATCGTAGCCTGACTAATGTGTGTCTAAGTTTCCTGTCCTAATTATGAGTGGCTTCTAATGAGTCATAAAGACTCCATAAGAATCACATAATACAAATTATAGGGTGACCAGTGTGAGGCACAAATAGTTCTCTCTTGGATATAACTTATACCCTATAAGTCGTAGGGTCACGATACGAGTCGTATTATGTGAGTTGAAGGGTCAATAATATGTGTTCCTAATAATACTAGCTTAACTACAAATCGTGGTAACAAGTCGTAAGGTGTCTTAACGAGCCGTCATGTAACCCGTAGTGACTGGGCAATAATTTTTAGTCTTTTTATTAAGGCATTCTGGTCAATTCTCCTTTTTCCCTTACTAAGACCCACATCCATATACCACTCAAGGGAGTTATTTCTTATACATAACACAATCAAACCACACTCTCTTCTCTCTAAAATCTCCAAGGTCAAGATACTTAGGGATTCTAAGAATTTTGTCATTCAAGGGATCAAGAGTTGATTTCTCCCCTTAAATCTTGGTGTGTCAGGCGTGTTGCTTTTCCCCAATTATTACTTTATGAAAAACATGTATTTAAATAGTTTAATTAGATGGTTTTGAATTTGGGTTTTTGATGTGCGTGAGGGTTTTGATATGGTTGATTCTTAAATTATTTTCCCATGATGTATTATTCCTTGTTTATTCTTTATTAATGTTTTTGAACCTGTGGGGTGCATGGGTATGGTGAAAAAACTAAAGGTCCATGGTCTTTCCCCAAAATTGATGTTTCAAAATTAGAATTGGTTAGAATAATTGTGTTCCCTCAACCCACTAGTGTAAATGCCTTTGAAATATGGAATTGCCACCTGGTTTGACTTACTCACCTATGATATTACATTACATAAAAAGTTAAACAATGAACATGGATTTTGAAGGCCTTGTTGGCTATGTTTTTATTTAATGAACAAAGGGGTCAAGGCATTCCCCCAAGTTAATGTGATTCTTACGGCATAGAGATGAGCTTGTAAGTGTATGGGTATGACGATACCTATTGCGTGCCTAAACAGTTGGTTCATTGGTTAATAAATTAGTTATGGTAAAACTTACACTAAAGTGGGCTTAATAGGGATTTGTAGCAAAGACGTGAAGGTGTGGGTATTGGATGACTTATACTGGAAACTCATGTTTGCCGATGTGTGGTTTAGTCTTGTTGACCTGCGTTCATGGTTCACACTATTGATATATCTGTATATGGGACTGACGTGGGGTCGGGGCATTCCCTGTTTTTTCTTAATACCTCTGGTTCATACGGCTAACACACACTAGGCCCTTTGAGCAGGGGGAGCTAAACCTATATAGTTCGTGGGTGCTTTTTATGATAGTTAAGCTATATTGTCCAGGATAATGTTTTACTTCATTATAAGCCTTGTACCCTATCCCGGCATATTATCTATGTATGTATATGATGGTGTTCACATGGTTTTAAAATGGATTTGACTTGGCATTATTTTATCCCCTATCCCTGAGATACATGTTAGTGCTCAATCCACTAACCATCTCTGGATGCTCTATCCCCATGCAATGCAGGCACTAGAGATATTTCTACTTTTTTTTGTAATTTTAGGTAGGTCAATTTGGTTCGTTGGTCTTTGTGGTGAAGTAGTAAGTTTCTATCCTTTGGAAGACTTGGTCATTTCATCAGTTTCCTTTTTATAGAATAAAATTAAATTGTTCAAATTATCATTAACATTATCATTGTCATTGTCATTGTCAGGGTTGGGGGCATATCCCTATATAGGTTAATTCTTTAGAGGCTTTGTGGATGTTGCCGTGGTTGGGTATTATTGGCTAACATTTCATAGACTTTAATTTTTATTCACTCTATCTTGTTATATGTTTGGATTTCAGCTGCTGCTAGGTGTGCTATGTCTGGTGTGGTTAGTCAAAGTGGCGGTCCTTGGTGGTCGTTGGACTTGAGATGCCCAACATGGCCAGACCCTGGTTTAAATCATGACAAAGTTGGTATCAAAGCCTAGGTTTGGTGTCATTGGGTGTCCATAAGTTTATTTCAAGTAAAGTCTCTTTTATGGTGTGTAGCGTTCCACACTTATGAGGGAGAGACTACGAGACATTTAGGAATGTGTCTCTTTCTTGTTATCTACTTTTGGGCTGTAGAGTCTAAGGTGCTGAAATCTCCTCTAATTCCCATTTGTTTGCTTTTCAGATCATGCCTCCCAAAAGATCTAATGTTTGTGGAAACTCCTCTATCCTGCTTGAGGAAAATGTGGACGGAGCTAGTCCTACTCAAGGAGTTCAGACCCAATCTAGGATCGCTGCTTTTGATTACCCTAGTGGAGTTCCACTGGTCCCCATTAATACTTCTCCCGCTAGTAACACTTTTGCTCGGTCACCTCTAGGAGATATTACCAATTCCGAGTTTTGCCATTCCATTCATCTATTGACCTAATTGGTGTTATCTCAGTCATGTCAGTTGGGTTCTGCTGGTGCTGCTGTGAGTTTTTTTGAGTCCATTAGAGTTGGCCAGTTTATGAGGTTGAATCCTCTGACCTTTGATGGCTCTAAGGTTGAGGAACATCCTTAAGGGTTCATATGAGATGGAGAAGATTCTTCCTGTGATTCATGCTTCTGATTCTGAGGGTGTGGAGTTTGCTATATACCAGCTAAAGAATATGGCGTATTAGTGGTATGGGGAGTGGGACAATTGTAGGGGATATGATGTGGAGTTGGCTTTATGGGAGGATTTCTCAAGTGCTTTTCTTGACCGCTTCTTTCCTCAGGAGTTGAGGGAGATTGGTGACATCCAAACAACACCTCTTATCAGATGATAATATGGTCATTGTCAAAAAATAGTAACCCAAAAGAGGTTGGGGTCGAATCCCAAGGAAATACGTGGACTTGTGGATTTCAGATGCTGTAATCGACGAGAAAGAACTGGAAAGAAAATGGGAGGTTTTGAATGGAAATAATCAAGGATCAACTATTTTTTTTTTGTGATAAGTATTGGTGAACACTAGGATTGTGTTCCCCCTGGCTTCTCAACTCTATAGGTTTATGTGATATGTTGAACCAACCCGATACCTTCCATGTATAATCGATAGGTTATGTACCTTTTGCAGTCTTTTGGACGAGCAAAAGGATTTCACCCTTTACTTTTTAAGTCTCAAGATGTCGCCTTACTAACCCTTATCTTGATCCCAGTTAAATATTACCTTTTGAGTTTGTAGTAATTAGATGATAGATAATGATCTTACTTAGATAATACCTAGTAGCGTGGATCGACCTTTAAACTCCAAACTACAGTTGTCATTATCTTTACCTAGTCGCTACCCCTATTTTGGAGTAAGTATCTATAATCTAGGCAGGATCTTAACATTGGCCATTGCTAAGAAATCTATTATAATGAACATAATGCAATGCATGCCATGGGTATCTGTTCAATTCAACAATCAGACTTCCCCTTCTTCATCAATCCGCCAGGGTTTCCACAACTCTTTCTATGGGTTTTAGCTGCTAATACTTATGAAGAAATCAAATCACTCATAGTTGAAATCATATAAGATTTACCAAAATAAAGAAAGCATATAATAAATCACAATGATAAGAATTGTAAAAACCCACAACCGTTACTGAATTAATGAACCAAAGTCAATACAAGAAAATCCCAAGAACAAAATCGGATCTTGGAATCAAGATATGTTTGTAAATATCAGAAGTGTGTAACTCCTACTAAAAAACACATAAAGGGTATTTGTAGTACATAAGTAAACCCTAAATCCAAAGCCTAAATGAAATAGGAGAAAACCAGTTCGGTAGGCATATGTGGTCCGGACCTTTGGTCTGGCACCGGGCACAGGTAGTACCAGAAATCATGGCCCTGGATGCAGGTAAAAACCATAGGTACAAGTATAAAAAATTCCTGGAAGTTCAACTATCGGAATTTCAGACTTTTGGTACTTGTTTTGCCTTCATGCGGTCTGTAGGTCCTACATGCCACCACATGTTGACTTAGTAGGTGTCGAGATTCATATTTTCAGATCTTCTTCTATTCCCGAACATGCTTTGTTCATGAACAAGCTGGGAAACAACCTGGATATCCATAATTTCTCCAAAAATAGGCAAAAACACCTTTTTTCACCTTTTTCACAAACTCATCATCTAAAACATGATTTCCTGCAAAACATACCCAAAGAGCATCATATCTAATAAAATAGCATCAAAAACTTACATCTTTTCCTTGTTCTAAGCATCGAAAGTTCTATATTTCTATAGAACATCAACACCCTCAACTTAGAATATTTGCATGTCCTCAGGAAACAAAACACAATATAAACAAAAACGATGCTTAACTAGGAGAAACTAAGCTATTTAAGCTAAGCCAGCCAGTCAATCACTTAAACTCAAAACACAACATTACCCTCCAATGTTATTTTTTAAAACCAACTGTGTATGAATATTAAGCACAACAATTTGATACAATGGGATAAAGGTATGGAAATTACATTAGCAACAGACAACCACTAATATATACAAGTTACACTACCCAAAATAAGAAAATAGCTAGCAATATGACTCAAATGCCCTCATAACAAGGATGTCCCACTCACTCATATAAAATCATGCATGTCAACAGAAGGACAGTCAAGAGAGACATTCACACTCTAAAAGAAGTTCCAATCAATGCATGCAAATACCATAGGCTTGCCCTTATTTTCTTTACCTTAGCATTCAGAGAGTTAAGTTAGGATCACTATAGGACTTTTCTCAGCTTGTAATGTAGGCTTGGGGCTGGTATGATACGTATAGAATTTTAAAGTGACTAAGTGTCCTTTGCACTACACTAACCTTGGGGTCTCACTTATTAACTAGTTTCCTTTTAGTCTACCCTTATTTCTCCCTTTTATTCCTTTATGCACATTCAGGCAGGCTGTGGTCTTTTATTCTTTATGCATATTCAGGATGGTTGTGGTCTTTTATTCTTTTTTTTCACAATTTTTTTTTCTTTTCTTTTCTTTTCTTTTCTTTTGTTTTTCTCTTTTGGTACCACACCCAACCTTACTAACGTTATCTCTTAGTTTACCCTTCTTCATACCCATTTTACACTACACGCCTCTATGATAGCCACCCTCAACTAAGTATTTTGTCTGAGTTGAGGTGCATAATGTCCAAAGAGGAACAAGGCCAAAACAAGTTCATTGTAATATAAATGGGAAGGTGAAAATATACCAAGAAAAATAGTCATTCAGGCTTAAAGTTGGGATCAAGGGCTACTATTTCACAATGGGAAGGTCATTTAGGCTAAAAGTGGACTAATATAAAAAATGCCTTGTGATCCTTTCCTAACCAACTATCCTTCAACCTAGGCAAGACTAACCAGGTAAGTTCTGAATTCAACATACAAAGGGAAATAGGTATTATCTCACTCATGCATAACACAAAATCAATATTACCAACTACTATCTATCCGGTTCATCCAATTGTTAAAAAATAATTATCATATCCCTAATCCTAATGCCATAACAAGATCCGCAAAGTTCACACATATATACGTTCATACAACTCTAAATTTTTTTTTTTTTGGAATGGTATGAAAAATAATCAAAACATGACTATTTCCCTAAATAATTAAAATCTCCTAATTAAACAAAAACATAACACAAAATGCCGACTATACTAGGAACAAGAATCTGGAGAAAAGAGGCACGAAAACAAAAATCCCCTAAATGACATCAGGACCCACAAGTAGCTCCCCTAACTTAAGATCATGCATTGTCCCTAATGCATGAAATCTCTACAAAACAAAAGAGTTAGGAACATACCTGTGGTACCATAGGAGCAGAGATCTGACGTCAATAACAAACACAAATACAACAACAAAATACCTTAGGTTGCCTCCCAAGAAGATCTTGATTTACTATCGCGGCACGACTCAGTTCCCTTGGCTACTTAGAGTTTTTCAAGGTCCATTTTGGCACAAACTCTGATTTTTTCCAAGTTTCCCATGTATTGTTTAACTCATTGCCTGTTCACTTTAAATGGTACATCACCATCACTCTTTATCTCACTAGCACCATTTGGGAACACCTTAACCACAGTAAATAGTCCAGTCCTTCTTGATTTGATCTTGCATGAAAACAAGCATAGTTTTGAATTATATAACAAGACAAGATCATCGAGTTTGAATATTGTTTTCTCGACCTTCTTGTCATGGTAAAACTTTATTATTTCATTGTATATGGCTGAGCTCTCATAATCCAGGAGTAGGATTCATCTAACTCATTTACCTTGCTCAACCTCATGTTTGCTATATCACACCATTCAAAATTTAGCCTTTTCGACGCCCATAGTTCCTTATGCTAAAGCTCACTCAAAATTTAGCCTTTTTGACACCCGTAGTTACTTATGATAAAGCTCAAATAAAAAGTGGAATGCTTTTCCATACATAAAATTATATGGAGAGGTACTTATGGGGGTCTTATAGGCTGTACGGTAGGCCCACAATGCATCTTCTTGCTTTTTAGACTAGTTAGTCTTATTGGCATTTATAGTGTTCGCCAATATGGACTTTATCTCTCTATTGCAGACTTGCACTTGCCTACTCATCTGAGGTTGGTAAGGTTTTACTACTTTATGCCTCAAAACATATCTATCAAGTAGTGATTTGAACAAGTGGATGCAGAAGTGTGACCCACCATCAGTGTTAATAGCGCGTGGAGTGCCAAATCTAGAAAATATGTTCCTGTTCAAAAAGATAGTGAGACCCCTACCTTCATCGTCTAGAAGTGAAAATTCCTCCATCTACTTTGATACAAAGTCAGATACTATAAAAATGTACCTCATGCCATAGAAGCTCACAAACAGGCACAGGAAATCAATCCCCCATACATCAAATAACTCCTACTCCAGAATGGGTGTCATGGGGAGTTCCTGGCACTGTAAAATATTTCCTTGATGCTAACACTAGTCATAGGCCTTTGCAAAATCATAAGCATCCTTATAAATTTATGGCCAGTAAAACCCACACTGTATGATTTTTTGGGTTGTCCGTATACCATTGTGGTGACACCCAACTGGTGAAAAATGACAAGCTTCCAGAATGCTCATCATCTATATCTCTAGAATGCATCTCCAAATCATACCATCAGCTCAAACCTAGAATAAATACAACTCATCCCAAAAGTACTTCCTTACCTCATACATAAATATCCATCACTGTTGAAAGTATAGTTCTTCTGGGATAAGATCACTTGCAAAAAAGATGGTAAAATCAGCAAACTAGGGAATCAAATTATGATATGTTGCCAACACTCGCTCATCAGGAAAAAGCATCATCTAACTCAAGAATATCCCCTAGTTTCTATATGTTCTCCTCTTCAAGTCAGGATAAATGGTCTGCAACTTGATTTTATTTACCTTTTTGGTCCTTGACTTCAAAATCAAATTTTTGCAGCAAAAGAACCCAATAGATCAATCTGGGTTTGGCATCCATCCTTCTTCGACGTGAAGTACCTCAAGGCTACATGGTCAGTGTGTACTATGACCTTAGCATTCGCTCATCAGGAAAAAACATCATCTAACTTAAGAATATCCCCTAGTTTCTATATGTTCGCCTCTTCAAGTCAGGATAAATGGTCTGCAACTTGATTTTATTTACCTTTTTGGTCCTTGACTTCAAAATCAAACTTTTGCAGCAAAAGAACCCAAAAGATCAATCTGGGTTTGGAATCCTTCTTCAATGTGAAGTACCTCAAGGCTACATGGTCAGTGTGTACTATGACCTTAGCCCCAATCAAATAAGACCAAAATTTTTCAAAAGCAAAAACACCGCAAGTAGCTCCTGCTTTGTAACTATGTAATTTTTTTATTTGGGGTTTAAAGCTTTGCTGGCATAGTAGATGGGATGTAGTATCTATAATCTTCTTTTGCCAATAACTTCTCCCAAGGACACTCCACTTACATCACACATTACCTCAAAATATGCAAACCAATCAGGAGACATAATGATGGGCATTAAAATCAACCACTCTTTTATTCATTTGAAACCTTAAGACAATCATAATTGAATAAAAATTTCACCTTCTTCTATAAAAGCTTGCATAAAGGACTTGAAATTTTAAATAAGTTCTTGATGAATTTTTTATTAAAGCCTGCATGACCCAAAAAACTCTGTATGCCTCTAACTGACAGTAGCGGCGGCATCTTCTCAATCACCTCAATCTTTGCCTTGTCCACCTCAGTACCATGTATAGAGATCTTGTGCCTTCAAATGACACCTTTTTTTTTTACCATAAAGTGATATTTTTCCCAATTGAGTACCAAGTTGCACTCTTAACATCTTTGAAGTACTCTAGCTAAATAGGCTAAGTAATTATCGAATGAGTCCCCAACCACTGAAAAGTCATCCATGAATACTTCAATAGTGTATTCCACCATGTTGGAGAATATGGACATCATATGTCTCTAAAAAGTGACAAGCGCATTACACAACTCGAATGACATTCGCTTGAATGCAAAGGTCCCATAGGTGCAAGTAAAAGTAGTCTTTTCTTGGTCTTCAGGAGCAATCATGATTTTATTGTAACCCAAATGCCTGTCACAAAAATAGTACCAACCCTTGTGGTAATCTGTCCAATATCTGATCCATGAATGGCATAGGGAAGTTGTCTTTTTGTGTCCACTTTTTCAGCTTTCTGTAGTCCATACATACCTCCACCCAATCACTGGCCTCATTGGTACTAATTGATTCTTCTCATTTGGAACCACTGCGATTCCTCTTTTTTTGGCATGTACTTAATCGAGATCACCCTATTGCTATTCGTAATGGGAAAAATCACCCCAATATATAACCACTTGATTATCTCTTTTTTCATTAGCTCTTGTATATGAGGATTCAGTTGTCTTTGATGCTCAATACTGGGAATGCTGTCTGACTTAAGCTGTATCTTATGTGTGCATATACTTTGTGGAACCCCTATAATGTCTGTAATGGTCCACCCAATATCTCTCTTACACTTATGTAACAGGATATCAAAGCTTCCACCTGCACTCCTACTAGATCTTCTGCAATAATTATTAGTAAGGTATTATTGTCCCCCAAGAACGCACACTGAAAATGAGGTGGGAGTGACTTCAATTCCTTTACCGATGGTTCTTCAATTGATGTTCTTGCAAGAAGTGTTGTTCTATTCTTCAAGTCAAGATCCAGCTTCTTAAGGGCATATTTGTAAGAACCTATGCCATTAATGTACTAACCATCTCATCATAGTCTTCTATCCCATCACTCTTGAAGTTCATAATCACTATTGCTAATACTTCTACCCCTAGTATCTCCTCAATAGGCACTTTGTGGCAACCACATCATCCTCTACTGCATCAATAACTGCTACCGCTCCTACATCATCAGGCTGCTAAACTGTCATGCATATGTTCAATACCATTTTCTTATGATTCTATTTGAAAGTGATCTCCTCTAAGTACATAGCAATCATCACTCGTCATGTGGATAAAAAAGGTCTACCCAAGATAATCGGCAAATGAGAATCTACTTCACAGTCTAAAATTATAAAATCTTTTAGATATGTGAGCGATGCCACCTTCACTTTTATATTTCGCACAATACCCACCGGCTCCTTTATAGATGAATCCACCATCAATAATATTATAGATGTAGGCTTGAGCTTGCCTATCCCCAATACTTTATATATAACCAATGGAATTATATTTATTCCTTCTCTCGTATCACATAGGGCCTAATTAATCTCATAAGACCCAATAGAACATGGGATGTTGACTGAACTTGGATCTCCCTTCTTCTCTTCTAAATGTGCATGAAAATTTACGCTAAACTGCTGCACTATATCTTAGAGCTCTCCTGCGACCAGTGTCAATTTGGGCTAAACTACTGTACCATATCTTAGAGCTCTCCTACTACCAATGTCATCTTCATCACTATAAGCCATCTTCTCAAATTCATCTTGAGGTGGGTCATCTACAACAATATTTTCCTTCTTTGGCTCATCAGTAGCGGGTAAAAAGTGCTCATCGGGTACGGAATCACTCATCGTGTTAATAGCTAGATAATGAACCAGTGTTGTTGGATTTAACACATTGTCTCTAGAAAGTGCTCCTAACTGTCTCTCATCAAAAGTAATAGAGATTTGCCAATACTGCTACTCCAACTGCTTTATAGCAGTTGTATGTGAGTCAATCTTCTGGGCTAATAGTGAAACATCAGCCTTGAGGTTTTTAAGACAAGATTTTTGACTCTCTTGACCCTTCATTAGCTTAGCCAATATCTCTTATATTCTCTATTCCATATCTCATCTTCCAGATGAAATGTATTTATCTCTATCTTCATAGTTTCAACTTTGATTCCCTTTTTCTTGGGCTTGAAAATCCACCAACTGATGATCCACATACTTTGCATCCTTTGCTAACTCAAACTCACGCACCCTAGAAGTTATACTCCATACCTCTACAGCACTAACCTTTTAAAAATTTATTATTGTGAACTGCTTATCCAACTCACCAACGTCTATCCTTAATAGTGAAATCTCATAAGCTATAGCATCCTCAACTACTTTTTGCTCACCAGAAGCTCCAATGGCATAAATGTTAGAACCTCTTGAGTTTGACACCTTCAGTTAGTTAATGAGATATGATCCATAATACTTAAATCCATATCCTATTGTAATCTTCGAAAGCTCCTCCAGAGATAGTGTCTTCCATTGCTCTAGAACTAATAGTCAGGGCTCTATAGAATATCTTCAACAAGCTTGTCCCTGAAATCTAGTGGTTGGGAACTATGCTATTATTTTTTCTTAAACCAGAACCATACCTCATACATAGATTCTGATTGTAGCTGCCTAAAGTTATAAATCTCATCGTTGAGTTGAAATACCCTGGATGGAGGAAAGAACCTATTCAAGAATTGTCTACGTAACTTGATCCATATAGTGATAGACCCTCTTGGAAGTTTCCCTAGCTATAAAGATGCTTCTCCAGTAATCGAATAGGGAAACAACCTCAGTCTCAATGCCTCTTTACCCACCCATACTATGGTATATGAAGTATATATCCTAATAAAATTTCCAAGATGCATGTTTACATCATCCTTAAGCAACCTTGAAAACATGTCCTTCACGTATAAGAGCAGAATCATCACACTAGAAAATTAAACTTGACATTAGGGTGCAATATAGGAGGAATGATAGCTCCAGTATGTACAAACACAACTTATCCTAGATCCTCCATGTCATCTTCATTCGGATGAACATACTATACTGGGATCACTTGAGGTTGGCCTTCTCTATTTCTATTCTGGTTTCCACAGAGTACTACTTGACTGTCTGCTACCTATCTCTACTCAACTGACTTTACTTATTGAGCTATACATTAAGATTTCTCTAATACTCTTCTCTCATTCTTAGCTTGAGTTAAAGGCTCACCAGTCTGTCGATCAACAATATCATGAAGTCCTTCAGGAGGAGAGGGAGGTACAACATCACAAATCCCTTTAGGAAGTTCATATCTTTTTTGCTCAGACATCCTACTCCGTATGGGATTGTAGAATCCTCTCTAGAATTATTTCTAGATTCAGATTCAATGGCAGTAAGGGATTGCCTCTAATCCATGTGCTAGGCATATACCTATGTATCCCCAACTTAGGAAAAAAGAAAAACCCATAGATTTCAACAACCTTAGTTCACAAATCAACACTGTAATCCCCAACAATGACACCAAAATTTTGGTGACATCCAAAAAACACCTTCTATCAGATGATGATACGGTCGCTTTCAAAATATAGTAACCCAACGGGGATTATGGATTTAAGATGTTGTAATTGAAGGGTAAGAACTAGAAAGAAAATAGGCATTTTGATTAGAAATATCGAACAAATATCAACTATTAACTTTGGTTGTGATCAGTATTGGTGAATACTAGGATTGCGTTCCCCCTAGCTTCTTAACTCTATACATTTATCGTGCTATGTTGAACCAACCCAATACCTTGCATGCAGAATCCCAAGAACAAAATCAGATCTTGGAATCAAAATATGTTTATAAATATCAAAAGTGTGTAGCTCCTACTAAAAAAATGCATAAAGGATATTTATAGTACATGAGGAAACTCTAAAACCAAAGCCCAAACAAAATAGTAGAAAACTGGGTCAGTGGCCACGTATGATCCATACTCATGGTCTGGCACCGGGCACAGGTAGTACCTGCGGTCCTAGCCTTGAGAGTAGGCACAAACCACAGGTACCGAGATAAATTATTTTTACAAGTTTAGCTATTGGGATTTTGGACTTCTGGTACTTGCTTTGGCTACATACGATCCGTAGGTTCTACATGCGGCCACATATTGACTTAGTAGGTGCCGAGAGTCATCTTTTCAGCTATTCTTTAATTTCAAAACATGCTTTGATCATGACCAAGCTAGAAAACATCCCGAATATTCATAATTTCTCTAAAAATATCCAACAATACCTTTTTTCACCTTTTCCATGAACTTATCATCCAAAATAGAATTTCCTACAAAATATACCAAAAGTGCATCATATCTTAAAAACAACTTAAAAAACTTGCATTCTTTTCTCATTTTAAGCCTTGAAAGTTCTATATTCTTATAGCACATCAGAGGCAAAGGTTGAGGAGTTCATGAATTTGAAACAAGGCAAGATGACTGTGAAATAGTATGCTTTGATGTTTTATCAGCTATCTCATTATGCTTCTGACCTAGTATTAATATGAGGTCTACAATGATGAAGTTCACTTTGCGTTTGCCTCGAGACTTAATATTAGAGTGTAAGGCCACCTTATTGAATATTTACATAGATATCTCTAGGCTTGTGGTGTATATACAAAAGGTGAAAGATGGAAAGAAAAAATAAGTTTAACTAGGGGAGAGGCAAAGCAAGCGATCCTAATTTTTTCAGAAGGGTGGTGGCCTACATAATTGACAAGGATGGTAGGTAGTGGTCTAAGAAGAAGCGGGGGACTTCAGGTTCATATTCTACAACTAGTGCTCCATATCCTAATCTGTCTGGTGATAACTGTTTTCAAAGAAATAATGGATTTGAGGAGCAAGGTTCTGAATCTTAGGCCAGTGAGGCCCAGTCAGCATCATCATATCTTTCTTATAGATTTTGTGGGTTTGTTGCACAATGGCTTTCATGATGAGGGGAGAAATAAGTGTTTCAGATGTGGTTAGCCTGGACATATTTAGAGGAACTGTCATTCAGGCGATGTTTCTATGGGTGCTAATAAGGTCCCAGTTGCAGCTTCTTCAACTCCTGCACTAAAGGGTGATGCTTCTAGCTTTGGCACGATTCAAAACCTTCTATATGTTTTTTCCACCTTTAGGATTTTAAGGCTCCTCCTGATGTTGTTACTAGTATGCTAAAATTTTTCTCAATTGATGCATATTATCTACTCAATCCCTAATCTACACACTCTTATGTGACCCCATATTTTGTTGTTCATTTTGGTTTTGATGCCGAGTGTATTCCGGATCCTTTTTCTGTGTCTACCCTAGTGGGTGACTCTATTATAGCTAAAAAAGTCTAAAGGATTGTGTGGTATCTATTGTGGTAGGGAGACTTTAGTGGACCTGATTGAATTAGATATGTTAGACTTTGATATAATTTTGGGGTTGGATTGGTTGCACTCGTGCTATGTGTCTCTACATTGTCAGACCCAAAGGTTCAGTTTCTAATTCTTGAATGGGCCAGTAGTTGAGTGGGAATGTAGTAGCCTAGTTCCCAAGGGAGTGTTTATTTCTTATCTTAGAGCCCAGAATTAGTGTCTAAGGGGTGTCTCTACCATTTAGTGCATATTAAGGATTCTAGGTCCGAAGGTCTTTCTTTGCAATTGGTCTCTATGGTTTGTGAGTTTCATGAGGTATTCCTGATGATCTTCCTAGTGTTCCTCCTGATAGTTAAATTGATTTTGGGATTAATCTTCTTTTAAACACTTATTCTATCTCCATCCCTTCCTACAGAATGGCTCCGTCTATGTTGAAAGAACTTAAAGAGTAGTTGAAAGATTTTCTAGATAAGGGTTTTATTTGCCTTAGTGTTTCTACATGGGGTGCTCTGGTTCTCTTCGTGCGTATGAATGATGGGTCCCTTTGGATGTATATAGATTACCGCCAGCTGAATAAGGTTACTATGGAGAATAAGTATCTTCTTTTGAGAATTGATTATCTCTTTGATCACTTTTTGGGTGCTAAATATTTTTCTAAGGTTGATCTTTGTTGGATACTATTAGTTAAAGATTAGGGAGGTGGATATCCCTAAGACTGCCTTTCAAACCCAACATGGTCATTTTGAGTTTTTTGGTGATATCCTTTGGTTTGACTAATGCCTCAATGACATTCATGGATCTAATAAACCAGGTATTTCGTTAGTTCATGGATTTTTTCATAATTATGTTTATTGATGATATTTTGTTGTATTCCATGAGTAAGGTAAATCATTCTGATAACCACCACTTGGTGTTTCAAACCTTAAAAGGTTAGCAGTTGTAAGAAAATTTCTCTAAATGTGAGTTCTAGTTGAATGGTCAGACATATCTGGGTTATGTTGTTTAGAGTAAAGAGATCATGGTGGATCCACAATAAGTTGTGGTGGTTAAGAAGTGGCCTAGATCCATGACTCCAACTGATATTCAGAGCTTCATGAGTTTCGCTGGTTAGTTTAGGAGGTTCATCAAAAGTTTATCTTCCATTGTGGCCCTATAACCAAGATGACTTAGAAAAAGGTAAAGTTTATATATTCTGATACTTGTGAGGGTAGTTTTGAGAAGTTGAAAGATAAGTTGACTTTAGCTATAATTTTGACTCTACCCAAAGGTACTAATGGCTTTGTTTTTTATTGTGATTCATCCCGTATGGGAATAGGTTATGTTTTAATGCAACATGGCAAGGTGGTTGTGTATTCTTCTAGGCAGTTAAAGGTGCATGAGAAGAACTAGCAGACTTATGATTTGGAATTGTCGGCGGTGGTCTTTTCTTTAAGGATTTGACATCACTATTTATATGGGGTTCATGCTGCCATCTTCTCAATTTATAAGAGCTTGCAGTATGTGTTCACCTAGAAGGAGTTGAATCTCAGGCAAAGGATATGTCTTGAGTTATTAAAGGACTATGATATGAGTCTTCACTATCACCTAGGTAAGGATAACGTAGTTACTGATGCTCTTAGATAATAGCCCATGGGAAGCTTATCTCATGTGGATGAGAAGAAATGAGGTTTGGTAAAGTATATTCACCATTTAGATATTCTTGGAGTTTATTTCTTTGACTTTAAGGATGGTGGTGTGATTGTGTAAGAGGTGGTGAAGTCATCTCTTGGTGCTGAGGTGAAGGAGAAACAAATCTTAGACCCTATCTTGATGTAAATCAAGGATGATGTGGGTCACCAGAAGGTGATGGCTTTTGAGATTGGTGGTGATGGTATCTTGAGGTACTATGGTAGATTATGTATTCCAAATGTTGATAGGCTGCGAAAGAGGATCTTGGCTGAAGCGTATGAGTTGAGGTACGCCGTTCATCCTGGTTCTACAAAGATGTATCATGACTTAAGAGAAATTTATTTATGGAATAACATAAAGAGGGATGTGGCCAATTTTGTTTCTAAGTTCTTGGTGTGCCTACAAGTGAAGGTTGTGTACTTGAGGCCAGATGGTTTATCTAAAGAGATTGAATTACCTGTATGGAAATGAGAAGTGATTAATACGGATTTAGTTACTGGTCTTTCGCGGTCTTGTAATCTGTTTGATTCTATTTGGGTCATCATGGGTAGGCTGACTAAGTCTGCTCACTTCATGCCAGTGACGAATAATTATTTAGTGGAGGATTATGCTAAGCTTTTCATTTAGGAGATCATGAAGTTGCATGGTGCTCCAGTTTCCATCATATCTGATCAAGGTACTCAGTTCTCATCTCACTTTTGGCATTCCTTTCAAAGAGGTTTGGGGACTAAAGTAAACCTTAGCACCACTTTCCACCCTCATATAGATGGACAAGTAGAAAGGACGATACAGACTTTAGAAGATATTCTAAGGTCTTATGTGATGAATTTTTGTGGTAGTTGGGTTGACCATTTACCTCTCATCAAGTTTGCGTAAAGTTATAGTTTTCATTCTAGTATTGGGATTGGTCTATTTAAGTCTTTATATGGAAGGAGATGTAGGTCTCTTATTGGGTGGTTGGAGGTTGTAAGAATAGGTTGTATGGTCCTGAATTTGTACACCAATCTATGGAGAAGGTGAAGGTGATACATTATTTGTTTACTGCTTCCCAAAGTCGCCAAAAGTCCAACATGGATGTAAGGAGAAGAGACTTGGAGGTTGATGTAGATGATATGGAGTTCTTAAAGGTGTTTCCCATGAAGAAAGTGATGCGGTTTTGAAAGAATGGGAAGATCAGTCCTCATTATGTTGGTCAATACCGTATTATGAGGCTAGTACGTAATGTGGTTTATGAGTTGGAATTGCCTTCGAGTTTGGGATCTATCCATCAGCTCTTTCATATTTCTATGTTGAAGAAGTGTGTGGGTGATCCTTCCTTTGTTGTTACTTTGAAGAGCATAGGTGTCTCAAATTCTTTATCATACAGGGAGGTCCCGATTGAGATTTTAGACCCGCAAGTCCGTTGGTTGCGAGCAAAGGACATGGCTTTGGTAAGGGTTCTATAGAGGAACCAAAAGTGTGAAGATGATACTTGGGAAGCCGAGGAGGACATAAAGTCCAAACACCCATTTTTGTTTCTCGCTATGGATAATCGTGCATGAGGTATGTGTAAACCCTAACATCTTTGTTTTCTATCTTTGTTAAAGGTAAGTGTGGTTGTGTTGGGATTCAAATCATGCTTGTAAATACCTTGTTCAATTATTCGAGGATGAATTATCCTAAAGGGGAGGGGAGTATGCAACACCCCAGATTCTTGGTCCTTAAAAAATTTCTAAAATTTCGTCCTAACTCTTCAGACTACGACTCCCCTTATGAGTCATAGGGAGTCTTGACGAGTCTTAGGACCCTAATCGTAGATTGACCAGTGTGTATATCTAAGTTTCCTTTCCTTATTACGAGTGGATTCCAACAAGTCATAAAGACTCCATACGAATCACATAGTACAAATCGTAAAGTGACCAGTGTGAGGCCCAAATTATTCGGTCTTTGATACAACTTGGACCCTATGAGTTATTGGGTCATACTACGAGACGTATGATGTGAGTTGTAGGGTTAATAATATATGTGCCTAATAACATTGTCTTGACTACGACTTATGGTAACAGGTTGTAAGGTGTCTCAATGAGTCATCATGATACACGTAGCAACTGGGCAAAAATTTTGAGTCTTTTAATTAAGGGCTTTTTGGTCAATTTCCCTTTTTCCATTACTCAAACCTCACATCCATAAAGCACTCAAGGGGATTATTTATCCTACATAACACAATAAAAAATTACCCTCTTCTCTCTAAAATCCCCAAGGTCCAGATACTTACGGTTTCCAAGAAGTTGGTCATCCTAGAGATCAATCATTGATTTATCTCCTTAAATATTTATGTTACATGCATGTTACTCTTCCTCAATTATTACTTTATTAAAAGCATGTATTTAAATGGTTTAATTGGATGGTTTTAAATGTGGGTTTTGACGTGGTTGAGGGTTTTGATATAGGTTCTTCTTAAATTGTTTTTCCATGATGCATTATGCCTTGTTTATTCTTTATTAATAGTTTTGAACATGTGGGGGTGCATAGGTATGGTGAATAAACTAAGGGGCCATGGGTTTTCCCCCAAATTGATGTTTTGAAATTGGAATTGGTTTGAACAATTATGTTCCCTAAACCCACTTGTGTAAATGGCTTTGAATTGTGGAATTCTCACTTGGTTTTACTTACTAACCTATTTTATTACATTGCATAAAAATTTAAACAATGAACATAGATTTTGAAGTCCTTGTTGGCTATGTTTAGATTTAATGAACAAAAGGGGTCGAGGCATTCCCCCAAGTTAATGTGATTGTTACGACATAGAGATGAGCTTCAAGTGTAAAGGTATGACAATACCCATTGTGTGCCTTAACGGTTGTTTCATTGGTTAATAAATGGGTTATGTGAAACTTTTTTTAAATTAGGATTAATGGGAATTATGTAGCAAAGCCGTGAATGTGTGGGTCTTGGATGACTTATACAGGAAACTCATGTTTGCCAATGTGAGGTTTGGTCTTGATGACCTTTGTGCATGGTTCACACTATTGATATATCTATATCTAGGAATGATGTAGGGCCGGGGTATTCCCTTGTATTCCTTGATACCTCTAGTTTGTGCAGCTAACATGCACTGGGGCCCTTTTAGTAGGGGGAGTTAAACTCATATATCCCATGGATGTCTTTTATGACGGTTAAGTTACATAGTCCAGGATAATGTTTTACTTCATGCTAATCTTTTCTCCCTATCCTGGCATATTATGTATGTATGTAAATGATGATGTTCACCTGGTTTTGAATTGGATTTGACTTGGAATTATTTTATCCTTTATCCATGAGTTACATGCTAGTGATCAATCCACTAACCGTCTTCGGATGCTATATCCCCATACGATGTAGGCACCAAAGTTACTTCTATTTTTCCTGCGCAATGTTAGATGGATCAATTTGGTTCATTGGTCGTTGTGGTGAAGTGGTGAGCTTCCATCCTCTAGAAGACTTGGTCATTTCATCAGTTTTCTTTTCATATACTAGAATTGAAGAGTTCACATTATCATTAACATTATCATTGTCATTGTTATTTTCATGGTCGGGGGCATGTCCTGACTTAGGTTGGTTTTCGGTTTTGTTAGAGGCTTTGTGGATATTGTTGTGGTTGGGTATTATTGGCTTAAATTTCATATAATTTTGAGTTTTTATTCACTCCATCTTTTTATATATTCGTATTTCAGCCGCTACTAGGTGTGTTATGTCTGGTGAGGTTAGGCAAAGAGGGTGGTCTTCGGTCCTCGATGGACTTGAGATGCCCGTCACGGCCAGACCATAGTTCGGGTTGTGACAACTTCCTTCTAAGATATAACTGTTAATTTTATCTAGACTCTATAGTCATCATACTATAACTTAAAATCTTACTTATTTAGAATCTTCTGAAGTGTCACAATGCCCTGGGCATACCTTTCTTTCTTAATTTAAAACTCTTCTCTCGATTAGCTTGATCATCTACAATCAAAACTTAGATCGTAATACTTAACATAGATATCCCCATAACTTTTTATGCACTACACTAACTTACTACTACTGGATAGAGATTATAACACAAGTCCTCTCAATATACTTTATTA
This sequence comes from Capsicum pubescens, assembly GCA_030864215.1. NCBI lineage: Eukaryota > Viridiplantae > Streptophyta > Magnoliopsida > Solanales > Solanaceae > Capsicum > Capsicum pubescens. The sequence continues at coordinate 96,205,843 of CM061549.1, read as the reverse complement.
ACATACTCAACCTTAAAAAGCTTCGCTATCTTTCTAGTCACTACCTAGACTTGATCCTTACTAAAGAATGGACATACTCAAAGTCCCTTTAATCAGTAAATATCTCTCTAATTTCTATCATAACGTATAACAAAACCCTGTTGACTCAATAGATACATAACTTAATCTACTACATCCAGATAAAAACTATCCCGACTCTACTGCAACTGCATTTCTAAGCTCATGCTCCTAACTCCAGGTCATTCTTCCATAGGATTTTGAGAAGGGATCTGAGAGCACATCTGACTTTGGCTCACCTCTAAATTTTTATATAAAAAAGTAAATTCTTTCAAATCACTAAACTTATCACTAATAGGCTTATCTTTAGCCTTTGTGCAATCTCATAACTGGCAACAGGGATAGTGTGACAAACTTTTAACAGTAGAAATTTAAGCTTGACAGTTTCATTTATCTTGAAAGTTGAGTCAAAATTAGTGGAAATAGTGTAATGCATGGTTATTTATAAATTTCATAGAGAACAAATCTACTGCATGATTTGAGATATTAAAGAAGGGAAACATTTCCGAAATGCCCTATATCCTTTCAAAGAAAAGTATCAATGTCTCCATACCGTTTTGCAAAACTCAACTAGATACGAATTCGTAGACACCCTAGGACACTTCAACTCTGATCCGATGCCAACTTTGTCATGAACCGAGACTTAGAGACTACCCCCTAGCTGTAACATGGTGCTTAGAAACACAAGTAATCCTAAGGTAACCCATTGTACTTGCATAATGCATGAGCAACTGATTAAACCATGTATAAGATCTAAACTGATTGAACGGAAACATAATCATTGAATAAATTGATTCAATACATTTATTATTGGAAAGTTTATTTACAACATCATTAATCTTAAAAAAAGAGAAACTAATTACGACAACTTTGATCGACTATCTATGAAGCCTCTACTAATACTGACTATACATAGTTGGGACATGACCTCAGCTATCCTTAAGCAATACATAAGAATAAAAAAAGAAATATTGGATATACAACTGACTTAAGTCCTTGAAGCAAGTAAACTCCTCACCTCCTAGCTGGATGCCGTGTCTGCCTGAATATGATCCTAATAATAACTACCTAAATCTACATCATATTAAAAATGTAGGCAAAAAAGGTAAGCAATCAGTATTTTGGAATGTACTGAGTATGTGAGATATGCACTAGTAATGGTGTGATGCCTCGTAGTTTTCTCAACTTGATATCACATCATAGTATTCGTGGAAGGGTCAATCTTCTGAAATTTTTTTCCAAGTGTCAAAAGGACTCAGTCATATTTTGAACCCCTAGCCTTTGATGATTTTATTTTCAACCTTCCCGGCCTCGGAGAGTTAATTTTTAAGTTATTTCATGTTTCGGAGAGTAAAAGGGATGTGTCGGGGATGTATTAGATTTTCTGAATGATGTCAGAAGTGTTTTGGGATGTTGTAATCAGTGAATCAATGCGAAGTTGACATATCGCATCGATGGTTGCGCCGATGAAGCAGTGAACCGATGCAAAATTGACGCATCGCATCGGTGCCCAGTTTGCATCATTTTAAATAATAATGGACTTTGGGAAGGACATATCAGTCTCTTTCCTCATCCTATTTTTTCCATAACACAAAATTATTAAGTATTGAGGGCTCATATCATCAGACACTACTTAGAATATCTCAATTCAAAACCCTAGTCCCTTCATCTAAGAGCAGGAGTTCATTATTTCAAGTCAAAAATTCCTAGAACTAAGGTGTGATTCGGATTCTACTCTTCCTCATAAGGGATATAAGGTACGTGGGGTTTTCCTAAAACTACATGGGATGGTTAAACACTTTGAATACGATTTAAAGTTTAGAATTCATGAATTTACAAAAGAGTTTTGAAATTTACATTTCGATTGTGCATTATGGACTCTTAAATGGAATTATTGTTTTGGTCTTGAGTCCTTTCCCCCAAATTGATTTGTAATCTTATATATGTATGTATGAAATTAAGTTGAATATTTAATTGAGAGCAGGACTATTTACGCCCCTCTCATGTTGCAACAGTTTTTGATTTTAGAATGTTATGAGTTGAAGAATATTATTTAGAAGCACGGTATCAATGTTCTTAACTATTTTTGAATAATTTAAGATAAATTTTAAAATTGATGAGAGGAAGGTTTTGCATGTTGATAAATGTTGAATATATATAATGAAAGAATTACATGATTTGCTAAAATTACATGACCATCAAATATTTGTTGAAATGATTGAAAGGAATGATCTTTGCATAATTTGATAAAAGCATTGAAAAAAGAATCCTCTTGAATTATTTATAGTATGGTGGTTTGAACTTTATGTTTTGAAAGAGAAAACTGTGATATGATTTTATGGCTCAGAACATGACTTGCAAGTCTAGGTATGATGATACCATTATCGAAAATGCCATAGTAATTCAGAATAAAACAGAATGTAGATTATCATTCAGATTTTCAGATTTTGAATGTAGAATGATTCATGTTTAGAAAAGGCTAAAATTGAGATGAAAAAGATATAGGTGGTTACCCAAAGAAGACACGAGTTTATATAACTCATCGCCCAAAACTGTGTTTTTACAATAAGTGTTATTATGTCCCTTAGAGGGATTATATGCTGGCCTAGTTCCCTGTGACATGTCAGAATCAGAAACATCAACCCTTGCGGCAAACTTGGGTTTGGGGCTTGGCTGCCAAGTTAAGGGTGTATTCCATATAACTCGTGGACTGTTAGACTTGTAGGGTGGACCACCTAACTCAGAAGTAATACAATTATCAAAATTGCATTGATCAGAATGTTTTATGATTTTCAAAGAATTACCCATGTATTTTTGACCTACATCATGCGTGATGTTTCATGATCTTCTCTCATTTATTTTATATATATATAAATTTATTATTTTGGACTTGCTCTGCATACTAGTATAGTTGTACTGACCCCCTATATTTCAGGGTCTGAGGCTCAGTCTTAAGGTTCTGCTAAGCCATAAATTTCTCAGACAGAAGTAAAAAGTGTAGTTGGTGAGCCTTCTCTTTTCCGAAAGACCTAATACTTTTCAGTTGGTTGTTATTTATTTTGGTTTGGGTCCATTGGGGGCCTTGTCCCAGATTTAGATAGTTTGTTTATGGCGTATGTAATAGATATTTCACAGACTGAAAGAGATTATGTTTAGATGTTGAAAACTTGGGTTGGGGGCTTGGCTTCCGAGTTAAGGGTGGATTCCATATGGCCCATAGACTGTTAGACTTGTAGGGTGGAACACCTAACTCAGAAGTAATACAATTATCACAATTGCTTTGATCAGAATGTTTTATGATTTTCCAAAAATTGCCCATGGCTTTTTGACCTACATCATGCATGATGTCTTATGATCTGCTCTCATCTATTTTATATATATATAAATTCATTATGTTGGATTTGCTCTGCGCACTAGTAAAATTGTATTAACCCCCTATATTTCAGGGTATGAGGTTCAGTCTAAAGGTTCTGCTATGCCATAGATTTCTCAAATTGAAGTAAAAAGTGCAGTTAGTGAGCCTTCTTTTTTACGGAAGGCCTAATACTTTTTAGTTGGTTGTTATTTATTTTGGTTTGGGTCCACTGGGGCCTTGTCCCAGATTCTGACAGTTTGTTTTTGTCATATGTAATAGAGATTTCACGGACTGAAAGAGATGATGTTTAGCTATTGAAAAATTATTTTCTGTATTGTCGAAAATATTTTAGAATTATGGCCCTGACTCTATTTATTATAGTTCCGGATCTTTTATTTATTATTCAAGCATTGTGCCCAGTGGCGTATCAGAATCAGAAACTCCAACCCTTGGGCAAACTTGGGTTTGGGGCTTGGCTGCCGATTTAAGGGCGGATTCCATATAGCCCGTAGACTGTTATACATGTAGGATAGACCACCTAACTAAAAGTAATACAATTAGCAGAATTGCATTGATCAAAATGTTTTATGATTTTTAAAAAATTGCCCATGTGTTTTTAACCTACATCATGCATGATGTCTCATGATCTGCTCTCATCTATATTATATATATAGAAATTTATTATGTTGGATTTGCTCTACATACCAGTACAATTGTATTGACCCTCTGTATTTTAGGGTCTGAGGCTCAGTCTAGAGGTTCTGCTAAGCCATAGATTTCTCAGACAGAAGTAAAAAGTGCAATTGGTGAGCCTTCTCTTTTCTAGAAAGCCTAATACTTTTTAGTTGGTTGTTATTTATTTTGGTTTGGGTCCACTGGGGGCCTTGTCCTAGATTAACACAATTTGTTTATGTCGTATGTAATAGAGATTTCGCAGACTGAAAGAGATGATTTTTTTGATGTTGAAAACTTATTTTCTGTATTGTCGAACAAATTTTAGATTTATGACCATGACTCTATTTATTATAATTCCGCATCTTTTATTTATTATTTGAGTAATGTGCATGATTAACAGATGTAGAAGTGCGCTTGGGCCTCCATGGTTTGGGATGCTCGTCACGTCCTGGGCCCCAGCTCGGGTTGTGACAAACTTGGTATCAAAGCACGATTCATGGTCCTAGGGTGTCTGAGAAATCGCGTCAAGTAGGTTTTTTTTTATGGGTGTGTAGCGCACCATACTTATAAGCAGGAGGCTACTAGGCGTCTAGGAATGTTTCCCTTTTTTGTTATTTAGTTTGTGCTGTAGAGTCTGAATGTTCTCTATTCAATGGTCTCATGTATTTCAGAAAAGCTATCATGCCTCCACGCCGCTCTAATGATCAGAATGCCCATACAAAAGATGTCCTTCCTACTCACAGGATGAGGACACGTAACCGAGCTCACTTTTTTGATTTTGTTTCTGCTCCGGGACTCCCTTCTATTCAGACCAGTTTTCCCAGAGCACCTAGGGCTCCCCGATCTGGGACTAATCACACCCAACATCCCCAGAGAGAGATATCAAATGCTGAGTTCAGGTAGTTGATGCATATGATTGCACAGTTGGTAGCTTCACAGGCTCAACGATCAGAGGATGTTGGGTCTGCATCTTTGACATTTGAGGCTACACGGGTGGATAAGAATCCACAAGAGTTCATTGACAAGATGGAGAAAATCTTTTGAGTGATGCATGTGGATGAAGTAGAAGGGGTGGAACTAACAGCTTATCAATTGAAAGAGGTAGAAAATTAGTGGTACATTGAGTGGAAAGATTCGAGGGGTAAGAATATTGAGCCTTCTGTGTGGGGCGAATTTGTTGAATCCTTCCTGGACCGATTCTTTCCCCAAGAGTTAAGGGAGTAAAAGGCTGAAGAGTTCACAAACTTAAAACAAGGGAAGATGAGCGTTAAGGAGTACACCTTAAAATTCAATTATGCTTTGGAATTAGCCAAAAATATGAGGGATCGTATGAGAAAGTTTGCATCTGACCTTTTGGATGATTTGGTTTTGGAGTGCAAGCGGGCGATGTTGAAAAGAGACATGGATTTTTCTAGATTATCTATTCATATGAAGTAGGTTGAGGAGCATAAAAAGAGGGTTGATAAAGAAAGGGAGAAGGTCAGGCATACTAAGAGGGCCAGAACAATAGACCAAAACCACAGTTAGCCGTAGAATGGTAATAGGGGCAATAGGTGGCAGAAGAAGAAGTTTTGAAGCAATGCTCAGTCTGTAGCAAGTGCTCTAGCGCCTAGACCTCCAGTCGACCGACGATCTCAGAATTTTCAGACAAATCATGCATCTGGAGCATAGAGTACCCAGTCCTAGGGCATTGCGGCTTAGTCATGTCAGTTCTTCCCGCAATGTCAAAATTGTAACAAGAACCACCTAGGAAAGTGCCAGTGGGGGCAGACTGGTGTGTTATACTTATGGTTAGATGGGTCATTTCCAGAGATAGTTTCCTTCGACTAGATGGAACTTTGATGGGTCTAAGTCCCAAGTCAACTCCTCCACACCACCACCACCTCCCAAAGGCACTACTTCAGCTATCAGAAGTGAACGCAACCGGTTGTATGCCTTGTCCAATCGCCAGGAGACAGAGGCCTCACCAGATGTAGTCATGGGTACGTTACAAATCTTCTCTCATAATGTATATGTGTTACTTGATCCCGAGTCTACCTTGTCTTATGTGACCCCATATGTGACAGTCGGTTTTGCGTTTAAACCCGAAGTTATTGCAGAAACTTTCTCTGTTTTTACTCCTATAGGCGATTCTATTATGGCTAGAAGGGTATATAAAAATTATGTTGTATCTTTTTGTAGCCGTGATACAGTGGTAGAACTCATAGAGCTTGATATGGTTGATTTTGATGCTATCTTAGGAATGGACTGGTTTCATTCATGTTATGCCACACTAGATTGTAGAACCTGAAAGATTACTTTCTCTTTTCCGAATGAACCAGTGATAGAATGGGAGGGTCATTCTTTAGCACCTAGAAGGAAATTTATATCTTACCTTAGAGCCCGTAAGCTTATTTCCAAAGGTTGTTTGTATCATCTGATTCGAGTAAAAGATTCTAATATTGAAAGTTCTTCTCTTCAGTCTGTCCCTGTGGTTAATGGGTTTCTAGAAGTCTTCTCGATGATCTCCTAGGATTACCACTTGATAGGGAAATAGATTTTGGTATTGATTTATTACCAAACACCCATCCCATTTCTATTCTGCCATATAGAATGGTTCTTGCTGAGCAGAAAGAGTTGAAATGGCAACTAGCAGATCTTCTTGACAAAGGCTTTATCCGTCCTAGTGTTTCTCGCTGGGGTGCACTGGTACTCTTTGTATCTAAGAAAGATGGTTCCCTCCGTATGTGTATAGACTATCGCCAGCTAAATAAGGTTACTATTAAGAATAAGTATCCCCTTCCTAGGATTGATGATCTCTTTGACCAACTTCAGGGTGCTAAGTATTTTTCAAAGATAGAACTTCATTCGGGGTACCATCAGTTAAAGGTTAGGGAGGCTGATATTCCCAAAATAGCTTTCCGAACCCGATACGGTCATTATGAATTCTTTGTTATGTCCTTTGGTTTGACTAACGCTCCTGCATCCTTCATGGACTTAATGAATAGGGTGTTTCATCCGTTTCTAGATCTGTTTGTTATAGTTTTCATTAAGGACATTTTGATTTATTCTAAGAGTGAGGAGGATTATGCCAATCACCTTCGAATCATCCTTCAAACCATCAAGGATCATAAATTATATGCAAAATTTTCCAAGAGTGAATTATAGCTTAATGCTATTGCTTTCTTGGGGCATATTATTTCTTGTAATGGAATTAAAGTTAATCCCCAAAAGATTGAGGCTGTGAGAAAATGGCCCATACCTATGACTCCAACCGACATTCGGAGCTTCTTGGGTTTGGCAGGATATTACAGAAGGTTCGTAGAGAGTTTTTCTTCAACAGCTTCTCCACTTACCAGGTTGACACAGAAAAAGGTAAAGTTTGTATCGTCTGGCTCCTGTGAAAGTAGTTTTGAGAAGTTGAAAGACAAGTTAACTAATTCACCTATTTTGACTCTTTCAAATGGTACAGAGGGTTTTGTTGTATATTGCGATTCATCCTGGATGGGACTTGGGTGTGTACTTATGCAGCATGGTAAGGTTGTAGTTTATGCATCTAGGCTGTTGAAGGTGAACGAGCAAAACTACCCCACCTATGACTTAGAATTAGCATTATGGTGTTCACACTTAAAATATGGTGGCATTATCTTTATGGGGTACATGTTGATATTTTTACTGAACATAAAAGTTTACAGTATATTTTATTGCAGAAAGAATTAAATCTAAGGCAAAGGCGTTGGTTGGAACTGTTGAAGGATTATGACATGAGCCTACACTATCATCCGGGAAAGGAGAATATGGTGGTCGATTCCCTCATCATAATATCTATGGGTAGTCTTTCTAATGTGGAGGAAGGAAAAAGGGAGATGGTGAAAGATATTCATCGACTAGCCAATCTAGGGGTGCGACTTCTGGACTCTGAAGATGGAGGAGTAGTGGTGCATGAAATAGCTAAATCCTCTCTTTGTGAAAAAGTTAAGGAGAAGCAGATAGAGGATCCCATCTTGATGCAAATCAAGAAAGATGTGGGTCAACAAAAAGTGATGTCTTTTGAAATTGGAGGTGATAGTGTTGTGAGATATCAAGGTAGGCTACGTGTTTCGAATGTAGATGGGTTGTGAGAAAGGATTCTTGATGAGGCTCACACTTTGAGGTATGTTGTTCACCTAGGCTCTACTAAAATGTACCATGATCTTAAATCTATATATTTGTGTAATAATATGAAACACGATGTGGCTAATTTTGTTTCCAAGTGTTTGAATTGCCAACAAGTTAAAGTGGAGCATTTGAGACCAGGTGGAACTTCCCAGGAGATAGCTTTGCCCATGTGAAAGTGGGAGATAGTCAATATGGACTTCATCACAGGTTTTTCAAGGTCCCAAAACTAATATGATTCCATTTGGGTAATTATGTACTAACTGACCAAGTCAGCCCACTTTTTGTCTGTGAGGACTAACTATTCGGGAGATAATTATGCCAAGATGTACATTGAGGAAATAGTTAGTTTGCATGGGGCACCAGTATCCATTATATCCGATCTATGTACGCAATTCTCTTCGCAGTTCTAGAGATCTTTTCAAGGGGTTTAGGTACCCAAGTGAACCTGAGTACTGCATTCCACCCCCAAACGGATGGGAAAGATGAACACACCATTCGGACCCTTGAGGATATGTTGAGGTCTTGTGTAATTGATTTCAAAGGTATTTGGGTAGACCATTTTCCATAGATAGAGTTTTCCTACAATAATATCTACCATGCCAGCATTAAGATGGCTCATTTTGAGGCACTATATAGAAGGAGATGTAGATCACCGATTGGGTATTATACAATTGGTGAGATGCAACTGTTTAGGCCTGATCTTGTTAATTAGGCAACAGAGAAAGTGAAAGTCATTAGAGGATGACTCAAGAAAGCCTAGAGTAGCTAAAAATTCTATGCTGATGTTAGAAGAACGAAGATGGAATTTGAGGTTGGTGATTAGGTGTTTCTAAAAGTCTCCCCTATGAAGGGAGTCATGCGATTTGGGAAGAAAGGAAAATAGAGTCCTCTCTTTATAGGACCATATCAGATTGTGAGAAGAATAGGTGGGGTTGCTTATGAGTTAGAGTTGCCTGCAAATATGGCTTCTGTCCATCCTGTATTCCATATGTCCATGTTGAAGAAGTGTATTGGAGATAATTCCCTAGTGTTGCCTGTAGAGGAGATCAAGGCGACAGATTCCTTGTCGTATTAAGAAGAGCCCATTGCAATCTTGGATCGCCAAGTTTGAAAGTTGAGGAGTAAGGAGATAACTTCAGTCAAGGTGTTGTGGAAGAATCAAAAGGAGGAGGATTCTACTTGGGAGTCAAAAGATGACATACAAACTAGATACCCAGACCTCGTTGAGATAGTGAGTAATGACATAAAAGGTATCACTCATTTACTCTCTCTCTGTACTCTTTCTTCTTCTTTGGTATGTTAGAAATTATGTTTGTCTGTGCTCTAAGCCATCATTCGGGGATGGATTATCCCAAGGGGGGATAATGTGATGCCCTGTAGTTTTCTCGACTTGATATAACATCGTAGTATTCATGGAAGGGTCAATCTTCTAAAAAAAATTTCTAAGTGTCAAAAGGACTTAGTCACATTTTGAACCCCTAGCCTTTGATGATTTTATTTTTGACCTTCCCGGCCTCGTAGAGTTAATTTTTAAGTTGTTTCATGTTCAAAGAAGTAAAAGGGATGTGTTAGGGAACTTCTGAATGTTGGAATCAGTGAATCGATGCAAAGTCAATGCGTCACGTCGATGGTTGCATTGCATCGATAGTCACGTTGATGAGGCTGTGAACCGATGCGATATCGATGTATCGCGTCGGTGCCCAGTTTGTGTCATTTTAAATAATAACCAGCTTTGGGAAGGACATATTAATTTTCCTCGTCCTATTTCTGACATAACACAAAATTATTAAGTATTGAGGGCTCATATCATCAGAAACTACTTAGAATCTCTCAAATCAAAACCCTAGTCCCTTCATCTAAGAGCAGGAGTTCATCATTTCAAGTCAAAAATTCCTAAAACTAAGGTATGATACGTATTCTACTCTTCCTCATAAGGGATATAAGGTATGTGGGATTTTCCTAAAACTACATGGGATGGTTAAACACTTTGAATATGATTTAAAGTTTAGAATTCATGAATTTACAAAAGGGTTTTGAAATTTACATTTTGATTGTGCATTATGGACACTTAAATGGAATTATTGTTTTGGTATTAAGGCCTTTCCCCCAAATTTATTTGTAATCTTATATATGTATGTATGAAATTGAGTTGAATATTTAATTGAGAGCATGACTATTTACGCTCCCTCTCATGTTGCAACACTTCTTGATTTTAGAATGTTATGAGTTGAAGAATGTTATTTAGAAGCATGGTATCAATGTTCTTAACTATTGTTGAATTATTTAAGATTTATTTTCAAATTGATGAGATGGAGGTTTTGCATGTTGATAAATATTGAATATATATAATGAAAGAATTGCATTATTTGCTAAAATTACATGACCACCAAATGTTTGTTGAAATGATTGAAAGGAATGATCTTTGCTTAATTTGATAAATGCATTGAAGAATGAATCTTCTTGAATTATTTGAAGTATAGTGGTTTGAACTTTATGTTTTGAAAGAGAAAACTGTCATATGATTTTATGGCCCAGAACGTGACTTGCAAGTCTTGGTATGACGATACCAATATAGAAAATGCCATAGTAATTCAGAATAGAATAGAATGCAGATTATCATTCAGATTTTTAGATTTTGAACGTAGAATGATTCATGTTTAGAAAAGGCTAAATTTGGTCTTAAATAGAGATAGGTGGTTATCCGAAAAAGGAACAAGTTTAGATAACTCATTGCCCAAAATCATGTTTTGCCGATACGGGTTATTATGTCCCCTAGAGGGATTATACAATGGCCTAGTGCCCTGTGGTGTATCAGAATTAGAAAATCCAACCCTTGCGACAAACTTGGGTTGGGGGCTTGGCTGCCAAGTTAAGGGCGGATTCTATATAGACCATGGACTGTTAGATTTGTAGGGTGGACCATCTAACTCAGAGTAATACAATTATCAGAATTGCATTGATCAGAATATTTTATGATTTTCAAAGAATTGCCTATGTGTTTTTGACCTACATCATGCATGATGTCTCATGATATGCTATCATCTATTTTATATATATAAATTCATTATTTTGGATTTGCTATGTGTACCAGTACAATTTTATTGACCCCCTATATTTCAGGGTTTGAGGCTCAGTCTAGAGGTTTTGCTAAACCATAGATTTCTCAGACAGAAGTAAAGAGTGCAGTTGGGGAGCCTTCTCTTTTTCGAAAGGCCTAATACTTTTCAGTTGGTTGTTATTTATTTTGGTTTGGGTCCACTGAGGGACTTGTCTCAGATTCAGACAGTTTGTTTATGTTGTATGTAATAGATATTTCGCAGACTGAAAGAGACAATGTTTAGATGTTGAAAACTTATTTTTCGTATTGTCGAACAAATTTCAAATTTATGACCATGACTCTGTTTATTATAATTCTACATATTTTATTTATTTTTCAAGTATTTTGAATGATTACCAGATGTAGAAGGGCGCTCGGGTCTCCATGATTTGGGAGCTCATCACGGCCAGGGCCCCGGCTCGGGTCATGGCAAATGGAAACCCTTAAAACATGCTTTGAAACTGAGGACACAATATATTTACTAAAATATACATTTAAAACATATTTGTACATAAAAGTTGTGAGGCATAAGGAAATCTCTAAATAATGGGCTTAAACATTTTTTTAATGGGAAAGTGGTAGAAGCATAACTATTATATTTAATCAACAGTAAATTCTATTTGTACATAAAAGTTGTTAGGCAAAAGGAAATCTCTACATCATGGGGTTAAACATTTCTTTAAATAGGAAAGTGGTAGAAGCATAACTATTATATTTAATCAAAAGTAAATGCCATTTGTACATAGAAGTTGTGAGGCATAAATCTCTAAATCATGGTCTTAAATATTTCTTTAAACAGGAAAGCAGTAGAAGCATAACTATTATATTTAATCAAAAGTAAATGCTGAGTATTCTATAAAACATATTGAATGCCAACTGAAAATAAAGAGATAAACTTGAGTGAAAACTGAATTCATGGCGCTAAACTGTAGTACAACGACCCTATATAAAATATATATATACTGATATGCAGTGATAGTTTGAAAAGTTATAGTAAGAAAACCAGTAAAACTAAAATGAGGGTCATGTATAAATACTTGGTATGAAATTATGGGATGTGAATTGAGGCGATGACTAAGTAAATAAACACGCAATGAATAAATATTATACAAAATAAACTAATTCCAAGGTCATGCAAAAACTGAATTTGAAATTTGGAAGATACTATTAACCAACATATAATTATGTGTGCTAAACATGGAGTTCGATGTATAGTCTCCATTGAAAAGGGACCAATATACCTTGCCAGGGTATAAAGACTGATCTGACGTGGTACTAGTATACTGATGTCTAAAAAAACTAATGTGTCAAGACTAATCTGATGGGTGAATCTTTAGAGACTACGTTGGCACCATAGTTCTAGAACTTAGGGACTTCTACTAAGGGTCTCATCCTAACTGACAGGTGAGTGTTCATCCCTGCATCTGCTCGGTGCTAAGTACTACTCCCAACTGAATTTAAGTTGATATACTGAATATCTTAATAATACCGAAGTTCTAAGATTAAAGTATAAGTGCTTTATTTGAAAGTATTCTAAATCATGAAAATCAAAGGATTGAATATTCATAAATGCATGCATGAAATCCTAGGTTATCGGGTATTCATAACACGTCATCGCAGAAGAATGCAACTAATAAGGATAATTCAACAATAGGATGAAAAATGAGAATTTCATAGCACAAGTCTAAATACCAATATACTAAGTAGCCATAAAATGACATTTCTATAAAAATAACGAATTTCATAGGAAAACATGTCATGTTACATTAATATAGAGTGAAATCCATAAAATCATGATAAATAATGCTTAATAATCTTGAAAACTGATATATCTTATATAGCTTAATCCAATGCTTGAAACCTTAACTAATATCATGTATATCATGCATGGTTATGCGAATAATGTGAATGCTATAATATAGGTATAATAAATCATAAATAACATGAAAACATGCTCATGAATGATAAATATATCTTGGAGAACTGAATTTATGCTTGGGGTCATAATTGGGTAAGAACCCTAGTTTTGGAAATCACAGAAATCATGAATGAAAAGTAATAATTTGAGCACGATGATTAAAAGAGATCCTCATTGTATGCCCACATACCTGATTAATTTTGATTATTTTACTAAAGTTTGGAGGATTTGATCTTGAATATGAAGAACCCTAATTTCTTTCTTTGGAGAAGAGGAAATCATATGTTTCTTTAAGTAATTTCATGTGTTGTTAAGTGAATGAGGAATTAGGAGTAGTTTAGGCTTTTTATTCAGCCTTAGGATAGATTAAAAAATATATTTAGGAGGTTAAAAGGTGAAAAAAAGACTAGAATACCACTCTAAAAATGTTGTAGCCAAATTTAATTTTGGATGCTAAACGAACCTTTCAACGATTGTGGGAGCCAACCACGATGTCATGAACCAAAACCAGTCCTGGCCGTGATGGGTGACAGCTCATAAGCGCACATGCAAGTGTACGTGGTCTACCAAGTTATATAGTGGCCTTCAAGAAAGCCGAGCTATCGATCCCACAGAGACTTGATTTGGCAACGATTTGATTTCAGTTCAAAATTTTGATTCAATTGATGTGAGAGTAACAAAAATAGAGTTTGAAGTTTGTAAATTGCAAGTAAATTAAAAAAAGTGTAAATAAAAAATCTTGAGACAATTAATGAGAGAAAATCCAGGGTTAAAGCACACAGAACAATCATATTATGCTATTGGATTTCATTCGTTAACTTGCTTATATTGGTTGTTAATTCGTATTGTTAATTGGATGATTATGGTTTTCCAACCTCTAATCCTTTATCTAAGTTGAACCTTACAACTACATCGTTGAGCGGAAATGTAATAGTTCACTTAAATTCTTTACAAATATCATCCAACATGTGAATCAAGTTTGGTATATAAGTACATCCCTATCCTAGATACTAATTTTAATTCCTTATTTCATAAAGAAATACAAACCATACTTTGCTTATTCCCATGTTCTATCTCCTTATTCCTTCTCCCGAGTTCACAAGGTCAAAAATATATGTATTCTAAGGGTGATAAATCCTCAAAATAATTAAAACAAGAATAAAAAAATAACTAATAGTGATAAGCTAAGAAAAAAAACTTAATCCATAGCAATAATACTCATGTTCTTGGCTTCAACCCCGGAAAAAGGGCATTTAGCCACGCATAGTCATAATCGTAAAATTAATAAGAACCTCATTATGAAGTTGTAGTAGTCCCTTGATCACCAAAATATGTCAAAACATATCTAAAAACGTGATACAACATGTATATATAGCATAAGGGTAAGCCAAGTCAGTGTAGGAGTCAAATTAGCTTGAAATGCCTAGGTGTGGAGTGGAGAGTTCATCACACCCTCTATTAATATGGAGTGGAGAGTGCATCTCACCCTCTATTACATAGGAACAAATCATGCTGCACATGCTAATCGCACACCATCTCTGGAATTTGTCCTCCGAGTTTTGGTTAAGTATTGGTCCTTCCTCCTTCCATCCCTTGTCTTGTGGTGTCTTTCCAATGATTTTCAAGACTCTATATCATCCATATATCATAATATTAAGCTCATAAAGGATCCTATAAGAACATACCACACGAATTAGAAGTATAAACAACACTATTCCCATAGCGATGAATAAAAAACAAGAGCTTAGACTAGGCAAATTTCCATGATCTTTCCTTTCAAGTTTCAACTCTCTCCTTGACTCATTTGAACTTTGTACACTCCTAAAACTTTGTTCCACATACAATAAAACATTTAAAAACATTTGGAACACATAGAACCTAATAGAATCCAACAAGATAGACTAGATAAGCCACTAGCTCAAGCTAGAAAGACTAGTTTTCTCTATTGAACTCTAATTGACTCTTTGAAGTACCAACTTACTTGGAACCTTATAAACACATTATTTAACACTTTGATACACATTTATCTCATTATCAACCCTTATAACATAGAATCATCCTCAAAACAAGGCTAAAAATAATATAATAGTGGCACTAGAATGCATAAATACACCCAATATCAATGGGCCAACCCATCATAGGGCCGGAGACAACCACTTTAGCCTCACCTCAAGACCACATCGATGTAAACAGTGGAAGAAAACATTTCTATAAAAGATAAATGAATCCAAAAGAAAAATAAGAGTCAAACAATACATCCATGTCATCCCAAAACTATCCACAAAAGCCTCTATACCAGAAATACCATCTAAGTCAGTACATTTCCCCGACTATGACAAAAAGGATCAAAAAGTACTAAGACAATAAGGAAAAAATAATGAAATTACAAGGCCTTATAAAGGATGAATAATCATCACTTCACAACTGATTAATAGAAGTACAAAACCACCTAACGCTACACAAGAGTAATAAAAAAGCCCTCCGAGCCTACATTATAAAATAATGCAGCGTCCGAAGATGGTTAGTGGGGTGACAACTGGCATGTAACATAAGGTATATGTATAAAATATGCCATTGCAAAAATAAAAGTCAAAAACCACATGCACAAAATTTATATATATACATATATAGGATGCCGGGATAGGAAAAAGGATCATGAACATAAGAGTTTAAACCATTAGCCTAATCTTTGTAGCTCGCTCCGTCCTAAAGGCACCCACGAGATAAATGGGTCCATCTCTACCTGCTGGTAGGCCGCATCGCATGTTAGCCGCACAAATTGAGGAAAGGATAAAGACACCGAGGAAGTAGCCATCAAATATACTATTTATCCGAACATATGGTCATTTACACCACCACGCTAGGAAATGTGTTTTCCAGTGTTGGTCGCCCCAGGACTACACCTTTGTGATGAGCTAAACAACTCCCTTTAAGATCAAATTTAAAATAGTTTGCACATAAACTCAACCATTAACTTAGGAGTATTTATTAAGTCATTTTCCAACATGGTATCATCACACCAATAAGCTTTCAAGATATCTCAATTATGTCAAACCAGTCCATAAAACCATCAGGCTCCCAAGTTCTATTTAATACTCAAAATCATGGACACTAAGGGCATTCCAAAATCATTTTATCCACTTATCCATTAATGAAATGCAGTGTTCTCAAAGATAAGTTAAATTATGAAAAAATCCATATTTCAAAATCATGTTTGCAAGGTGGGTGGAGGTTAAAGTCATTACCAAGTCAAAAATCCTTCAATTTGGGGAAACCCATGTCACTAATTCTAATAATTATAACAATGCACCAATTCAATCCCAAAAACTATCAGTTAAAGCATGAATAATCCATTTTAAACATGGGAAAAATAATTCAAGTAATAAGAATTATAATCTCTCAACCCAATTTCAAACCCAACAAATTAAAATACATGAATATTTATTTAATAATGTCATAATGTAAAAGTCAAGTTAAGGAATGAGAAACATCCCTAAAATATAGAAGAAATTGAAGTTTGGATCTTGAATGATGGATTCTTTGTAAAATCCTTGAGCTTTCTTGGGTTGGGAGTTAAAGAATAAAAGAATGAAGTTTGATCATTTAAAACTAAATGAAAAGGGTTAATTTGATTTTTATAAGTTGTTTAAGTGGTAAAAGGACCAAGATCCCCTTACCCGAAGTAAAAAAAAATAAAAAATGTATGAAAAATAAATAGAGCCATGGAAAGCGGTAATCGCAAAGGTTAGCACTCGTGCTACACCTTTATTGATGAGGCTAAGTGGCATGGCATGCCACTATCGCGGGGGCTTACTGCCTTGGAGTTTCAAAATGGCTTCGAACCCCTTCTGAAAATTCATTTAACTTTCCCAAAGCACCTTTTAACATCCTTTAATCATAATTCAATTCAAAAATTGACATTACTCATGCGGGATGGTCGAAAATAAATTCATCAAAATTTTGCGGGTTCTTACATTATCCCTCCCTTTGGATCACTCCTTCTCGAATGAAGAGTTAGGATATTTTTAGCATGATAATGGAAATAACAAAATAGAATTCAAGGACAAACTCAAAATGCGATAAGAGGGACAATTAAATTTATACCTTAAGCATTTTCATCCAAAGTGGTAAACAAGAACGAATATTTGGCCTTCATATCTTCTGCAGCTTCCTATGTAGCTTCTTCCACCTTTTGATTTCTCCAAAGAACCTTCATCGAAGCTACATCCTTTGTCCTCAACCTACAAATATGCCTATCCAATATCTCAACTGGAACTTCCTCATAAGATAGAGAATCCGAAACACCAACATACTAAACTGGAAGTATCAAAGAAGGATAATCTACACACATTTTTAGCATAGGATAAATCGAAGCCAAACTCCATGATAAATCTAACTCATAAGTGACATTCCCAATTCTACATAAAATCTGATATAGAGTAAAGTAATCGGGAATGATCTTCCCTTTCTTTCCAAACTTCATGACTCCTTTAATAGGAGAAACCTTCAAGAACACCCAATCACTAACCTCAAACTCAGAAACCTTTTTCCTCACATCTGCATAGAACTTTTGGCGAGTCTAAGCAGTCTTAGTCCTTATCTAATCACTTTCACCTTCTCCATGTATTGGTGAACCAAGTTAGGGTGATACTACCCAGTATCACCTACCTCAAACCACCCAATAGGAGACTTACACCTTCTATCATAAAGAGCCTTGAAATGAGCCATTTGAATGCTAGAATGATAACTGTTGTTATAAGCAAACTCAATAAGAGGCAAATAGTCAAACCAAATACCCTTAAAGTCAATTTCATATGCCCTTAGCATATCCTTCAAGGTCTAAATAGTCTGTTCCACTTATCCATATATTTGAGGATGGAAAGCGGTGTTAAGGTTCACCTACCCAAATCTTTTTGAAATGAATGACCAAAGTAAAAAGAAAACTACATGTATCAGTCTGAAATGATAGACACTGGCACTCCCTGCAACTTAATTATCTCCTGAATGAATAACTTGGCATAGTCCTCTCCTGAGTAATTAGTCCTCACAGGCAAGAAGTGAGGAGACTTAGTCATTCTATCCGCAATGACCCAAATAGAATCATACAGATTAATCATATTTATCATCTCCCACTTCCACATGGGAAATTCTATCTCTTAAGACATTCCTTCAGGCCTCAAATGTTCTACCTTAACTTACTGACAAACCATATACAACCACAAATTTCACCACATCTCTCTTCATATTATTCTTCTAGTAGATTTTCTTCAAGTCATGGTACATTTTATTCAAACTCAGATGAACTGTATATCTAGATTCATGAAACTCAACCAAGATTTTTCCCATAGCCTATCAACATCAGAAACACACAACTTTTCTTGATACATCAAGATGCCATCTCTCCCAATCTCGAAATCTATATAACTTTTTGCTGAACCACATCATCCTTAATCTACATAAGTATAGGATCCAAAGCCAACTTTTCCTTCACCTCAGCACCAAGAGATGATTTAACCACTTTCTGATCAATCACTTCTCCATCCTCAAAGTCCAAGAGATGAACTCCCAAGTTAGCTAGCATGTGAATATCTTTCACCAACCCTCTTGTCTCCTCATCAACATCAGATAAGATCCCCATAGACAACCTACTAAGAGCATCAACAACAACGTTAGCTTTTCCTGTATAGCAGTAAATGCTCATGAAGTAATACTTAAGTAGCTCGAGCCATCGCCTCTGCCTGAGGTTCTATTCCTTTTGTGTAAACATATACTGAAGGCTCTTATGGTTTGAATAAATATCCACATACACCCCATATAGATAATGGCACCAAATCTTCAAGGAAAAAACCACAACCACTAACTCAAGATCATGAATTGGATAATTCCTCTGGTGAAGCTTAAGCTGCCTTGAAGCATAGATCACAACCTTACACTACTGTATCAACACATAACCTAGCCCCACATGAGATGCATCACAATACAAAAAAACCCATTAGTACCCTCAAACAAGGTCATAATTGGTGCATAAGACAACTTATCCTTCTACTTCTTAAAACTGCCCTCACAGGTATCGAACTATAAAAAGTTAACCTTTTTGTGAGTTAGCTTCATCAATGGAGCAGCAATAGATGGGAAACTCTTCATAAACGTCCTATAATAACCAACCAAGCTCAAGAAGATTCAAATGTTAGTTGGAGTCATGGGTCTAGGATACTTCTTAATTGCCTCAACTTTCTTTGGATCTACCTTGATCCCCTCATTAGAAACAACATACCAAAGAAAGGTCACAACACTTAACCAATATTCATACTTTGAAAATTTTGCATCTATCTTTTGGTCGTTAAGAATCAGCAACACAGTTCAGAGGTGATTGACATGATCCTTCTTACTTTTAGAGTACACCAAGATGTCATTAATTAAGACTATAACAAAAAATCTAAAAACTGTCTGAACACCCAATTCATAAGATTTATGAAAGCAGCCAGAGCGCTGGTCAATCCAAATGACATAACCAAAAATCATAAAGGTTGTACCAGGTTTGGAAACCAGTCTTACGAATATCAACCTTTCTAATTTTCAACTGGTGATAGCCCAAATAGAGATCAATCTAAGAGAAACATTTAGCACCCTAAAACTGATTGAAGAGGTCATCAATTATAAGGAGATGATACTTTTTTTCTATAACCTTGTTTAACTGAAGATAATTTATACACATCTGAAAAGACCCATCTTTCTTTGGCATGAAAAACATAGGAGCACCCCATGAAAAAACACTAGGATGGATGAAACCCTTATAAAAAAGATCCTTTAACTAGTTTTTTAGCTCTTTTATTTCAGCAGGAGCCATTCTATAAGGAGGAATAGAATTGGGATAGGTATCCGGTAGAAGATCAACCCCAAAATCTATTTCCCAATTGGGAGGAATTCCAGGAAGATCATCAGGAAAAAACTTTAGGAAATTCATTAACGATAGGGGAAAATTGGAAAGAGGGACCCTCAAAATTAGAATCCTTGATCCGAACTAGATGATATAAACACCTTTTGGATATCATTTACTGAGATCTAAGACAAGAAATAAACTTCCCTTTGGTCACTAAGAAAGTCCCTCCCAATTCAATCACCGGATTATTATGAAAAGGAAAACTGACCTTTTGAGTCCTACAATATAAAGAAGCATGGCACGAATGAAGCTAATCCATCCCAAAGATTATGTCAAAATTCACTATAGAATGTTCTATCGAATCCACTAATGTCTCCCTATGAAAGATGGACACCACACAACCCCTATTGATTTTTCTAGCAATAATAAAATCACCCACCGGTGTAGACAATGGAAAGGGGTCAAAAATATTTTCAAGACCAAAACCAAAGTATACAACCATATAATAGGTCACATAAGATAGGTTAGAACCCGGATCAAGAAAATAATAAACATCATGAAAAAAGAGCTATAACATACCCGTGAGAAAGTCTTGTGATACCATAAATTCCTGACTTGTAGCAAGTGCATAGAGATAATTTCAGCCACTGTCGGTACCTAAAGTGGTGCCCATAGGTGTAAGAGCCAAAGAAGTGGTAACTGGAACCTTTTTAGCTCCAGTGGCAAATTTATCTATAGGTTAATTTCTCCACAACTGACCATGCTGACCATAATTAACACAAGTTCCTTCTCTCCATACAATATCCATGATAAAGATACCTATAAAATCAACATGAAGGGTAAGGTGGAGTTAAATGACCTCCACTAGCCTGAGATTGGGAACCTTGTGCCTTAGGACCACTATTACCTAAAAACAACAATCACCTGAAGGCTGGGGATAAGGAGCACTAGCTGTCGAATAAGAATATCCCTAATTCTTCTTCTTAGTCCACTGCCTACCACCCCTGCCATTATTCTGCTAATTTGCACCCTGCTCTGAATATCTAAATTTTTTAATCTTCCTTTCTCCCATCTCTACCTGCTTTTTTTCTCATTCTCCAACTATTGCATATAAACTACAAGCCTGGGTATGTCTATATCATTATTCATCAAAGGAGACTTACATTCTAACATCAAATTGTAGGACAAACCAGAAGCAAACTTCCTTATTTTGGATCTTATATTAGGCACCAACTCTAGAGCATAGCGGGACAATTGCTAGAATTTCAAGGAATACTTCTTAACACTCATCTTACCCTACTTGAAGTTCACAAACTCCCCAGTCTTAGCCTTCCTCAACTCCTAATGAAAGAAGTGATCTAGAAAAGTACATAAAAACTCATCCCTCACTATCAGCTTAGTATCATCATCCCTCATCGCTTCCCACTTCTCATACCACTGGTAATCTACATCTTTTAATAGATCGACAACAAACTCCATACCTATTAAATTAGTAGCATGCATAACCTTAAAAATTTTCTCTATCTCATTAATAAACCCCTGAGGATCCTCCTCAACCTTAGAGCCAGTAAAGGTTGGGGGATTCAACCTCATAATCTGGATGACCCAAGTTACCTCGGATAAACTACCAATATAACCAATATGATCAGACTGATGAGATTGTAATGCAACCAGTTGGGTAAGCATATGAATAGACTGAAGAAAATCCACATTAGAGATATCTCCCTGAGGTGACTAAGCATGAGTATCACCTACCTAAGAATCTTGAGGAGGACTAGTAGGGGCCGGTGGAACACCATATTGAGTGGTATAGTTAGGAGTAAGGACCCAAGACCAGGTTTGAACTCCATAAATAGGGCTTGTTCCCTCCACATTTTCCTCAAGTAAAACAGAGTTTTCAATAGAATTTCTACAACCGTTAGATATTAGGGGAGGCATGATCTAAAATATGAGTAAGCCAGGAATTATCGAAGTTTCATGATAACTAGACTCTATAGTCTGATATTAAACACATCAAAGGGAAAGATTCCTTAATGCCACGTAGCCTCCTCTTTATAAGTGTGGTGTGCTATACACCAATAAAAGGAACTATACTTACACGGCTTTATGGAGACCCAATAAACCTAAACTGTTCTTTGATACTAAGCTTGCCATAACCCAAACTCGGGCCTAGCCGTCATGAGCAATCACAAACCCACCATAGGGATGGGGACAACTCCCTTAGCCTCACCTCAAAAGCACATCAATTTAAACATCCGAAGCCAACATGTCTATAAAAGATAAATGAATCTAAAAGAAAAATAATAATCAAACAAGACATCCATGTCATTCAAAACTATCTACAAAAGCCTCTATACCATAAATACCATCTAAGTCGGGACATGCCCTCGACTATGACAAAAAGAATCCAAAAGTACTACGATAATAAGGAAAGAACAATGAAATGACAGGGCCTTTTGAAGGATGAAGGTTCTCCAGTTCATAGATGATCAATAGAAGTAACCAACCACTTAATGTTGCACAGGAGTAACAAAAAAGTCCTCCAAACCTATATTTTGAATTGATATAGCGTTTGACGATAGTTAGTGGGGCTAACACTGGCATGTAACTTAAGAGATAGGGAAAAATGCCATTGCCAAAAAAAATAGTCAAAAACCACATTCAATACATTTATATATATATATATATATATATATAGGATACTGGGATAGGGCCAAGGGTCATGAACATGATAACTTAAACCATTAGCCTGGAATGTGTAGCTCACTCCATCCTAAAGGCACCTATGGATTATATGTGGCTAGCTCCCTCTATTGGAAGGGCCCCAATATATGTTAGCCGCATGAACTGCAGAAAAGGCTAAATACACCAAGGCGATAGCCATCCAAATATAATGTGTATCCAGACACATGGTCATATAGACCCCCACATTAGTAAACATGGTTTGCTATGTTGGTCCCCCTCCTGGACTACACCTTCACAGTGAGCTACACAACTCTCTTTAAGCCAAAATTAAAATACTTCGCACATAAAACTCAATCATTAACTAAGGAGTTCTTATTAAGTCATTTTTCAACATGGTATCGTCTTACAAATATGCTTGCAAGATAATTCAATTATGCCAAACCAGTCCATATAACCATTAGACTCTTAGGCTTTATTTAAAATCCAAAACCATGGATATCTAGGGCATTTTAAAACCATTTTTATCCATTTATCTTCTAATGCAATGCAATGTTCTAAAAGATAAGATAAATTGTGCAAATAACGATAACTCAAAATCAAGTTTGCAAGATGGGTTGAGGTTAATGCCATTATAAAGCAAAAAAATCCATCAATTTGGGGAAACCCATGTCACGCATTCCAATTTTATAACAATGCACCAATTCAGTCCCAAAAACTATCAATTAAAGCATGAATAATTCATTTAAAACATGGGAAAAGTAATTCAAGTAATAACAATCAAAATTCCTGAATCCAATTTCAAACCCAACAAATTAAAACACATAAAAATTGATTAAATAATTTTCATAACGTAAAATTCAAGTTAAGGAATGAGAAACATGCATGAAATATAGAAGAAATTGAGGAGATATTGAAGTTTGGAGCTTGAATGATGAATTCTTTGTAAAACCCTTGAGCTTTCTTAGGTTGGAAGTTGAAGAAGAAAAGAATGAAATTTGATCTTTTAAAACTGAAGAAAAAGGGTCAATTTAATGTTTATAAGTCGTTTAAGGGGTAAAAGGACAAAAAATCCCTCACCCTTTGTGAAAAAAGAAAAATTAGATAAAAAATGCATAGAAGCGTGGCACGCCGCTATCGTGGAGGTTAGCCTCCGTACCACGCCCTTATTGCAGAACCTAAGTGGCATGGCACGCTACTATGGTGGAGGTTTACTACCTTGGGGTCCCAAAATGGCTCCGAACCCCTTCCAAAATTTTTGAAACTTTCCCAAAAGGCCATTTTAACACCCCTAATCAAAATTCAAGTAAAAAATTAACAGTACGCATACAGGAGGGTCAAAAATAAATTCGTCAAAATTTTGCGGGGTCTTACACATGATCGTGGTACTGAATCATGGGTTCTAGGAACTTTTTCAGGTCTCTAAAGTTGACAAAAAGAGAACATTCCACAATCACTTAATCTAACCACAATCGTGCAATCATGGTCATGATATGGGTCATCTAAACCTGACAGCTTGATAGTGGTTTAGTAAAATGGCCATAACTTTTTACTCCAATACCAGATTAAGGCAAAACTAGAAGCCTTGGAAATATAATTCAAATATATATCATTTTCTGGGTCATGAGCTAAAAAATACTTTAGAATCTTGGATTTATTCTCATTTAAAGTTGACTATAGCAAGATTTTTCTCTATAAATTAATTGGTAAGAGAGTGTTTGACTTGGCCATGTGCTAGGAGTTACTTGTGGCCATAATATATGACTAAATTACTTCTCATACCATCAAAACATGATGTTTTATTCTTCATTTACTTGAAGTAGGGTTCTAATATTATCTCAAATTTTTGGGGTATTACACAAACACTTGGTCAAACTCAAGCTAATCATTTCATGTAAACAATAATCATTCTTTTAACACAGAAATCCCAAGTATGCTCGAAAGCCAGTCAAAAGCTCATAATTTATGCCTTATCAGTTCAAATTCATTAAATATAGCATGCCTAAAGACCAATCCATAGACTTACTTAAGCAAGGAATATCAAGCCATATTCATTACATCCAAGTAATTATTTTAGGAATGCACATTTAACCCCAAGGAGTATAAACTCTAGTTCAATATTAATAAGTTCTATCACAACCCAACGGTCATGATGGTACTTGTCACGACAAACCTTGACAAGTAAGCCTATCACCCAAAATGATATGAAATAAGAAATCAATACCAAAATCCAAGGCAAGACCCCTAGAACGGAGTCAAACAACAGATATATAGTAAAAGTGGAAATATGATCAAATACCAATCCTAATCCTAAAACCTGGTGTCACAATGTAAGAACCAACTAATACAACTATGATTCAAATATACATAGGATATCCAAAGGGGACAACTTTGTCTCAGAATACAATAAGACATAGTCTAAATAAGGAAAGGTAGCGGTCAAGTTTGAATGCAAACATCAACCGCTACATTGAATAGACTCCAAATGCCGTCTGAATTAGATATTCGTGCAGCGCACTCATACCTCGTTCATACCAAAAGGGTGTAGTATGTATGAGTACGGTCCACATGTACTTTTTAGGTATCATAGGCCTACTGAATAAAGTAGAAAATAATGCATATAAACCCAAATATGGGTATGTCACCTGTAATAAGAAAATATCCCGAATAGTAGTGCACACTGTGTTAACTAATAAGTCTATTATATAAACATATAACAAAAATAGGTAGAGGAAAAAAGAATAAGTATACACATACTATGAATACAAGTATAAAAAGATAGAACAAATGGACAAATATCAAGTGACAAACATAAATACAATCACAGAATAAGAATAATTATATGGAATGTATTGAAGATTATGGTGATGATGCATGAGGTCATCACACAACCTCTGTATACACATATCGAGATCAGCTACAAACGTAGGACCTATGGAAGGTTCATCAAACAAAACCTACCAAGATCAACTACAGATGTAGGACCCATGAGGGGTTCGTAAACCCGTATACAATCCAATATCCATAACTCTTCTCTAGAACATCCCTCGTAGAGGGTCTATAATGATGTCACAAGATGGTGTTTCCAATGTTCCCAGGGTTCCAGTATTTCCACAATGGTACCAATGTTGTATGATTATATATATGACATAAGACACAAATCTAGCATAACATACAACAATAATAGGTGTATACAGTATAAGATGTGATGAGAATGATGATATAATGACCATAATCAAGAAAAATAAGAATATCCAATATCCAATCAATATACTAACCATGCGAGCCAAAAAATCCACTCAAATACACCAACCATCCATAATCTAATATAATATACAACCATCAAGTGAAACATGCATGAAAAATGTCATTGATACCACATAATTCCCAAAATATAAGCTTTTTCCTACCATAAAAAGTGTAACCAAACATACATATATCAATACCAGGCCAACAACAACATATAAGACTCCACACGGTAACACACGATAATTAATGTCTCAAAGCCATAAAATATTATCCACATAGGTCCCCACATAACCACATATATCACCTAACCACATTTTCTATGATACAATCATATAGCCATGGCTTACTTTTACATTATTATTAACTACCTAACCTAGTCTGAAAAAGTAAAGCCATAACCTACCTAGAATAAAACTAGAAAAATCAAGCCTTTATGAACAAGCTTTTACCTCACGCACAGACCAAAAATCAACTAAAACATAAAAATATAGAATATATACATCAAAAGAAAGCCAATAATACCCATATTTCCCACTTCCATATCGGGGTCAAAATGGACCCCCAAATTGGGTTTCCAAAAAAGAAGGGTAAGATCAAAATTTTTGTCCTAAAATATGTTTTTCCAAGATTAAAGGAACTCATAGAAAAAAAACCAAGTAAAATGGGGTGAAATTGGAGTTTGAATTATATAAATGATAATTTGGGCTTTCAGAGCCAAAATCCCCAAGTTTTACCTTTAAATTCAAGTTTAAACAAGATATAAAAGATGAAATCAAAGAAAAGTAGTTGAAATAGGAGTGTGGAGCTTACCCAAGTTTAGGAATGGAAGAAAATTCCCAAAATCTTGATCCCCCAGATCCAAGTCTCAAAAATAGTGAAAAAACTGAGAAAAGAATTATTTATTCCTTACTGCTTTAGCGATACCCGCTTAGCGTGCCAGTATGCTAAAGATGAAAAGGACCACTTTAGTGCCCTATGCTAAAGTGGAAGAGAGATGCTAAAGGGCCCTAGTGCAGTTGGTAGCCGGCCGCTAAAGCAGACTAGTGGAGTTTTAGCGACTGCAGCTAAAGCAACCAAAATACGATATCTGCTCCAATTGAGAGATGCACTAGCTGTGGAGACTTTGAAAATTCCAATTTTTTGTGGACCCCTTGGAATTCATCCATATTCCTAAGAACATAAATGAACTATGCTACCATATAAAATTCGATGCTCCGGACTCAATGGCAATAAAAAAATTAAAAAAAAGTTATTTTCACCAAATTCACCCCCGAGACCTATTTTCATAGCTTTCTGAATGAAGGGATGAAAAGAGATATACATGTCGTAAAACCACACCAACCATGTTACCAACCTAAAATTAATATTTTGTATCTGCTGGCGTAGTTCATTTTTCCATACAATGCACAAATTAATAAAAGGTGACTGAAGTAAACTATAAGGCTTTTTAAACAACCAAAAAGCACAATATCGCATAAATCACATTGAAATGCATTAGGAATCGTGTCAATCATTCCCATACTCCATAAATTCCCTAATGCAACTATGGGGAGGGATAAAATAGTCAAATCAGAAGAAATAATTATTTCACAAAAATCACCAAAAGTAAGGTCATTACTCATCCATTACTAAGAGTCTAGTTCATCCTCAAACTAAGGGCAATAGAAATACCTAAATTAGTGAAAAACTGTGGTTAACTAATGTATATATCATACTCGACCTCCTAAGTAGACTCTTTTATAGGTCTATACCTCTACTAGACCTTAACCTTAGGAATAACTCTAGAATGCAACCATCTAACATGCTTGGCTAGAATGGAGACAAACTCCTCCATAAAAGACAACCACTCATCTAACTATACTGAATCCCAATAAATAACATGAGACTCATATGGAATGTAATGTCGAAGCATAAAAAACTGGATGAATAGTTGATAGATCTGGTAGGAATGCTAACTCATAAGCCACATCCCCAATATTCTGAAGAATATCAATAGGTCAAATATACCTGGATATAAGCTTTCCCCTCTTACCAAACTCAAGGCACAAACTCTACAATATGTATAATACTTCTGCCTGCTCTAAGCCTCTCTAAGTCTATCTTGAATGACCCAAACTCTATCGAAAGACTCATAAAGTAGGTCCTACCTATCATGACCTGATTTACAAGTCATTGTGTCACTTACTATACCCCGCCAATAGGGAGGCTAAATCGTATCATGAAGCTATAAACAATGGGCTATTTAGGTGAAAAATGGCCTAAAAGTTTGACTATCAACACATTTAGAATCATAATAAAACAAGAAGGTAAATATAATCCGAAAGATAGCTAAAGCACAGATAACCCTTCCACAACCTAGTAAAGTCAGTACAAGAGATACTACAAATACACCATAAGTTATGAAATAGTCAAACACAATCTATCTCGGGTACAAAAGAGTAGACATAGATAGATAGAAAGAGAAAGGGTAACTCTAAATCCAGGAGCTCACCCTATCTCCATAATCTAATACAACACAATCTTCAAATCACTGACAAAAACCAGTACTTAGATCTACTCCATAAAGGTACAAAAGTGTAGTATGAGTACCAAAATAACAGGTATTTAGTAGGCATCATCAACTGGCTGAGCTAAATCATGATATGGATATGATAAAATGCAAGATAAAATAAACTAAGTTAAGGTAAAAAGTCAAACCTAGAAATAACTCCAACACCACTGTGCATAAATGAACAGGTAATTTTGAGATAATAACGTAAAGATCACGCGATTATAACTACTAAATTGACCCTATACGCCAATACGTGCAAGAAAGTAAATAACCCAATGCAGACCCCCATAAGCCTGGAGGGTACAATTAAAGGAAAGTAAATAACCAAGTAACCATAATCTACTAACCATCCTTCTATGACCACAAATTGAATCATACCATATCAAATTATAACCAACTCCTAGTTGTTAGATTTAAACCGGTGCTCATATCCTTAATATGATAATCAATTGCAATACTTGAACTGGTGCTCATATAATCAATATCATAATCAATTATTGGGATTGAATCGGTACTTATATAATCAATAGCTTAATCAATTTAAAAGACTTGAATTGATGCTCATATCATTAATATCATAATTATTTGCGAGACTTACCATAAATAACACGGGCTCTCAAAATTAAGTCATTAAGCATCTAATCTTCTCAATCTAAAAATAGACATTTCAAAATGCAAGACAAGTATATAATGGTCTACCAAAACTAGCTCAGGTCTTTGCCTAAGGCATGCTAGATGGGCCCACTTCTAATCCCCATATCCATTATAAGAGAAATTCTATCTCGAACTAGGCTAAGGTATCTAAATTCTACCAAATCATGTACAACTAAGTCAATTACGTCTAAATTACGATTTTAAGATAGCCTAAATAATCTGACTAACCCAAATATGGACGATAATGCCACCAAAACCTAAATCCTATCCCAAATATAACATAGTATAATAATCAGTACAACAAAATAACTCAACCTATGAAGAGGGTAAACCTATTCTACTTGGACGCCGAAGAAAAACGCAAAGAATCCATTAAATCACTGATTTTCCCTTCCATAAAGCTTATGCAATATGCCGTTCTATCAAAATCACAATCTAATTATCAAAATGAGAAAAATGATATCCATATTAAACTATTAAGCTTATGGTTTAAAAATCACGTAAAATCTCATGTGGGGACACAATTCCCTATGCTCAAGGAACATTTACCCTAAAAATGGATGAATTCCAAGATCTAATAGTACTAAAATCTAGTCACTAAGGATTTGGGGATTTCATAAAAGTTTGGGATAATTAACCATGAAAATAATGGAATCTTACCTTTAATTTGATGGAAAATTGTGTAAGTAAACTTTATCCAAGCTCCATGATCACCCACAAACTTTTTCCCTCAACCCGTCTCATTTTATAGGGTTTCGGTATCTTGGAAATCATTGAACAATAGACAAAAATGGGCTATGCGGAGTATTTTTATCCTTCCAAGGTGAATGGGTATCATTTAAGTGAACTTTGGGACGCTTAAGCATTACTTGTGGTCTAGTATGCCTATCGCTTACGCGATCAGCCAATCGCTTACGCAATATTCGCTTGCCTATGCAGGTGTCGGGAATGCAATAATGGTATCACATAAATAATTCTTTTTCACTGTTATGCCACTCACTTAAGAAACATACTTTGTCGATTAAGCGATACTTGTTGTGGATTGCCAGATTGCTTAGGCAATTAGAGGCATCGCTTAAGTGATGTGCCAACACCAACTAAGGATTGGAGAAATTCCAAGTCTCTGCCAATGACTCAAGATTCATCCAGAATCCCGTATACGCAAATGGACTATGCTACTTTATCAAATTTATTGTTCTGAATTTAAGGCATAGTTGAAATTTTTACCTGAGGTTGTTTCAATGAAAAGTGGGTCCCACAACTACTTGCCATTTTTCTTAACTTCTAGCTAATAACCCAAAATGAGTTTGGGAACCTCGAGACCCAGATCAAAGGTCCTCCTAGCATGAAATTGATGTTCAAGAGCTTTTGGAATAGCCAGTGTTGGCATATGAGGTCATTTGGCTGATGTTTTTACCTAGTAGCTGATTTGAACCATCGAAGGCTCTAAAATTGGGAATTGTCTCTAAGAACTAAACGAACCACTCGATAACCGAACTATCTGTCCTAATAAGTCATAAATGACTTGGGGTAGATATATGAATTCTCTAAATGGAAAAAATGAGCAGAATCATGAAAAATGATCTGATGGGTAACTACAGTATCAACTACTAACTTTCATCTACAAAATTAAAGGATTAGGATACACCTGAAGCCCCAAACATGTGTGGATACTGGGTCCACATCTTACTCTATATCTCCTAAGGAGCCTCCTCGACTGGGTGATGCCTGTATTGAGCCTTAACTACATGAATCTCCCTAGTAGGCAACTACCTGACATCACTAGCCAAAATAAGCACAGGCTCCTCTATGAAGGCCAACCGCATATACGACTGAACTTACTCCCATTTAGGAATGTGAGAAGGGTAAAGAATGTATCATCGCAACATAAAAATATGGAAAACCAGATAAAGAACAACAAAATCTGAGGGGTAAGGTTAACTCATAAGCCAGCTCACCGACTGTTCAAAGAATCTTAAACGGTCCAATATATCTGGGGCTGAGGTTGACTTTCCTACCAAATCTCATCACACCTTTCATGGGCGATACCTGGAGAAACATTTGATCATAAATTCTAAATCTCAAGGCATAAAGTCTATGATCTAACTAAGCCTTCTGCATACTCGGAGCTGGCCTCAACCTAAACTCTATCCAACGACTCCTAAAGCAAGTTAGTATCATGGGATCTAATCTCAAAAGTCTCGAACCAAACAATTAGAGATTTAAATCTCCTACCATATAAACCCTAAAAAGGCACTATATCGATACTCAACTGGTAGTTATTATTATACACAACTCTTTCAAGGCTCAGTAAAGCTCTCATTGACCTCTAAAATCCATTAACAAGCTCAAAGCATTTCCTCCAGAACCTGAATGGTCTACTCTGACTGCTCATCGTTCTGTGGATGGAAGGATATACTAAGGTCCACCTACCCATCTTCTCCTGAAAATCTCTCCAAAAACTAGAAGTGAATACTAAACCCTAGTCTAAAATCATAAATTTAGGAACACCACTTAAAGTAACTACCTCATAAACATAGATATGAGCCAACCTCTCGACACTGAAGTACATCTGAATAACAATGAAATATGCCGACTTGGTCAACTGATCCATAATGAGTCAAATACTTAAAACCATGGAAGGTATAAGGAAAACCACTAACAAAGTCCATGGTAATCTTCTCCCACTTTGACTCAGGAATGAGAAACCTCTGAATCAATCCATCGAGTATTTGATGCTCGTCCTTCACCTACCGAAAACATAGGCAATGAGCTACAAAGTCCACCACATCTCTCTTCATTCCACTCCACTAATAATGCTTTCTTAATTCTATATAAATCTTACTTGTACCTGGGTGAACAGAATATCTATAGATGTGAGCCTCATGCAAGATTAAATAAATCAAGTCATTAACCCTCAAACCATAAATGTGGCTATCAAACCTTAAAATACCTTCCAAATCTATGGTAGCCCTCTTGGATTCACCTTCAACATCTAATCACGAATGATACAAAGTCTAGTATCCTCTAACTAACGACTCTGAATCTGCTCAAATAGTGAAGACCTTACCTCAACACTAACAAGAATCCTTCTTGAGTCCAAAATATCGAGTCGCACTTGATACAAGCCAAGCTACCCATACTCATTGGCTTCTAACATAATGAATTCGCTACCACATTTTCCTTCCCCGAATGATACAAGATAGAGATATCATAATCTTTTAGCAACACCATCTATTTACACTACCTAGAATTAACTCTTTCTGGGTTATAAGATGCTGAAGACTACGATGATTCGTGATGATCTCACAATAAATTACATAAAGATAATGCCTACAAATCTTAAGCGCAAAAACTACCACCGCCAACACCCAATCAATAGTAGTGTAATTGCACTTGTCCACCTTCAGCTGCCTCAAAGTATAAGCACTAACATGACCCTGCTGCATCAACACATAACCTAAATCAATATTAGAAACATCACAATATATGATGAATCCGTCACCCTCAATAAGAAAAGTCAAAGTAGGATCCAAAGTAAGAAACTCCTTGAGCTTCGTAAATCTCGACTCACACTTCTCGAATCATTGGAAAGGAAACTAATTTTGAGTCAATCTGGTCATAGGTGTTGTAATAGTAGCAAAATTCTCAATGAACCACCTCTAGTAACCGACCAATCTAATGAAGCTACGAACCTCAGTCAGGGATGTATGCTTGACCCAATCATGAATGGCCTCAATCTTTACTGGGTATATCATAATTCTATCCGTAGACACCATATGTCCAAGAAATATCACTGACTCAAGCCAAAACTAACGCTTAGAGAATTTGTCAAAAAGCAAATGATCTCTCAAAGTCTGGAGCACGATCCTTTAATAATGCGCATGCTCCTATATATTTCTTGAATACACAAGGGTGTTATCGATGAACACAATCATGAAGAAATCCAAATAAGGTTGGAAAAATCAATTCATCAAATCCATAAATTAGGCTAGGGTGTTAGTCAACCCAAAAGACATCACCAGGAACTTATAATGACCATAATAGGTCCTAAAGGTTGTCTTTTAGATATCTTAGTCCGAATTCACAACTGATGGAAACTAGACCTAAAATAAATCTTAAAAAATACTTTTACACCCTGAAGTTGGTCAACCAAATCATAAATGTGAGGCTTAGGATACCGATTCTTCACCGTCACCTTATTAAGCTATGTATAATCAATACATATACACATGAAGCTATCTTTCTTCTTTACGAACAACTCAGGAGCTCAAAAAAAAGATATACTTTTTCTAATAAATCTATTACTAAGAGCTCTCCAGGGAGACACACTCATTCTAATAAAACCTTATCAAGATGATCTTGAAGCTAATAATTCAGCACCTTAAGCTTGGCAAAAGCCATATGGTAAGGCGCAATAGAATTAGGTCAGGTGCCACACTCAAGATAAATAATAGAATCAATACACATGCAGGATGAATACTAGGTAGATCAATAGGGAAATCATTAAAAAAATCATGAACTACAGGAAAAGAGTCAAGCGATGAACATAAACCTCCTAGCATGAACATAATAAATAATCCCCATCGTCTCTCGAATAATCACTGTTTGACACATGACTGAAGGTACACTGGGTATGGATAAGGTAACGATCTAAGTGAAATAATCAATGACTGCATGATGGTTGGATAAGCAGTCTATGCCAAAAATCATATCAAAATCCACAACTTCCAATATAATAAGATAAGCATAAGTATCAACATCTCTAACAGTCTCAATATATAATCTAAAAACTCGATCCACTACTGAAGAATCACCCACGGGAGTAGATACACATATTGGCATAGACAATAAATCCCAAGGTAACTCTAACCATAGTGCACAATAAGCAGGCACATATGAATAAGTGGATCTCAGATAGAATAAAATAAAGGCTGACTGATGGCATTCCAAGATTGTACCTGTGATTACAACATCTGAAGACTCTGCCTTGGGTCTAGTTGGTATAACTAATTGTGCCTGCCACCTGGCTAGGATCCTAATTGATCTCCTATACTACCTACCAGAGATCCTCCAATAGAACCTTAGGGACCACCTCTAGGACTATTCATACCACTTCTAGCTGAGGAATAAACTTCCCTAATAGGTGGAACACCCTGAGCTGAAGGAACAATCACTCCATTACTGGGGCACTATCATGCGAAATGACCAAAAACTCCAAAAACATGACATGACCCATGAAATACACTAAAACTAGAAGATTCAACTAACCTAGAATAACCACCAAGACTATAATAACCAGAAGATAAATCCCTTAAATACTGAACACTGCCATGGCTAGGACAATCACAAAAAGTAGACCTTCCCTTATTGGTAATCTGAAGAGCTATATGAAAGGGCCTACTAGACAACCCCTGATGCTGATATGGCTAACACAGAGGGTACCTATCCTAAGAACCACTGCCTATGAACTGTGAGATACTAAGGATCCCATTGAAATTACCTTGATATCATGGCTACTTATTGCAGCTCCCTTGGTACTTATGATGTATCTCATCTATAACCTAACAATGATCAGAACCTCAATAAAAGACCTACCCACAACAATTAAATTCTGAGTAGACATGCAAAGATGTAGTCTCAATCCCTGAATAAAGAAACAAACCCTCTCATAATCAGTAGTCAGAATAGAAGTAACATGCCTATCTAACTCATGAAATAGAGACTCATATTCCACAACAGCCATGGAGCCCTGCTCCAACCTCAAAAACTAATCCCTCAGATGATCCCTACGATTGCGAGGCATATTCTTCTCCAAGTTAAGCTCAGAGAACTGATTCCATGTTAAATAAGGGGATCCAGGTGGCCTAAAATCAAGATGCTCTCTCCACTAATATTGAGATGCCAAGTATAATGGAAAGGCAGTGTAGTCCATACAATGGGTCTTATCTAGGCCTAAATTATGGAGACTATTCTCATAAGCAATCATAAACTCATAAGCATCCTCTTTTGGTACACCAAAAAATTAAGGCGAAGCAAATCTCTAGAATCTACCTAACATCTTCTGATCCTCAATAGACTTAGATAGATAGCCAACAAGTGGTTGATCAACTAACGATTGAGCAACAACGAATGTAGGAGAAACCTCAACTTTTGGAGCCGCAACTACAAGTTATGCCCCCGCATTAGTACCACTCTGATTTGGGGACTGCACAATATCAGACAGTGCACCACCAACCAATCCCAAAAGTTGAACCAAAGTATCCCTAAGAAATAAAGTAGAAATAAATCTTAGTAGAGCCTTAGATGGTCCCTGACCCACCACTAGCTGTGGAAGATAAATCTCTAGCTCGAGAGCTATAATAGGGTCTGGGGAAAGTTCTCTATCATGTCCCCTTCTTAGGAATAGATCTCAAGTCTTTTACACGACTTCTAGGTCATCCACGAATAGTGACAAGATCCCTAGGCTCGATCTCAGAACCCTCATCTAGTGTAGTGGTAGCATGCATTGTTTCCATCTACGAAGGGTGAAACTAAAGGAATTCTTTAGAAACTAACTTAGACTCTTAGCATAAGATGAGTAAAAGAGTTAAGAACTCCTACGAATTTCCTATAGCCTCCTGTATATATAAAATAAAAGTCATCATCATGGTCTGTGAGACTCTACAATACACTTACTCTTCTATCAATAATACTGGTCAACCTAGCTCTGATACCAAATTATCAATACTCGATTTATGAGTCATGGTGGTAACTAATATACCCTACAAGAAGGTAACCTAAATCATATCCCAGAGCTACATTCAATAGGTTATTTAGGTGAAAATAGCATAAAAGGCCAAAAATCAACAAATTTAAACTTATAATAAAATAAGGCAATAAATATAATCTGAAAGATAGCTAAGTTATAGATAACCATCCGATGTCCTAGTAATATGAGTACCAAAGCTACTACAAATACACCACAAGTTCTAAAATAATCAATATAATCTATCTCAAGGATAAAAGAATAGATATAGATAGATAGAAGTAAAAGGCGTAACTCCGACTCTAAGAGCTCACCCTATCTACAGAATTTAACATAACATGATTGTTGAATTAGCAGTAGGAACTAGTATTTGGATCTGCACCAAAAAGGTACAAAAGTTTAGTATGAGTACCCAAATCACAGGTACTCAGTAGGCATCATCGACTGACTAAGCTAAATCATGATATGGACTCAGTAAAATGCTAGATAAAATAAGCTAAGTCAAGGTAAATGGAAACACCTAGAAATAAATCCAACACCATTGTGCATAAATGAAAAGGTAATTTTGAGATAATAACGTAAATATCACACGATTATTTCTACAAAATTGGTCCACATAAGAAAATAAGTTAGAAAAGTAAATAACCTAATGCAACCCCCATTAAGCCTGGAGGTACAATAAAAGGAAATTAAATAACCAGGTGTAACACCCAGAGAGTACACCCTACACGCTACACAGTGCTTACAGCCCAAAGGACCACAAGCTAACCCATGAGTTGGTACCTGCTGACAGCACTGAATAAAATAATAAAGACATGCGTGGAACTTTAACTGGAAATGCCATAAGGTTTCTAACAACCAAAAATCAACACTGAATCATAGTTTAATATGTCTAAAACATACTGTCAATACTGATAAATCAACTGATAATACGACTAAAAATTGACTATCTGTTTGTACTAGTCTGAAAGGCTCTAAATAGACTAACTATGGAGTTGATGGGATAAGTCCCCAACTAACTCCGGCTAACTACTGAACTGAAAAGAAATTCTTACATAAACATCATTGGTCCTCGAAGTATGAAGACTCACCACTGCTACTGTTGCTGATGCATTGGATTGTCTAAGTGTGGTCGGGAACCTGGGCATCCGAACCTATGATATAAGATATAATAGCGCAATAAAAGAGTATGCGGTCAGTACTTTTAATATATTGGTATTTTAAAAAAGGTTAGTCTGATATGCATGGGTTCACGAACATAAATAATACATGATTGGATAAATAACATAAGATAACTGATACAATAGTATACGTGAAAACTGTAAAATTTGAGGATGCATGACCAAGCATATAACATAATATTGAAATAATTTGTAAACTGAAGTACTGATACTAAATAATAGATAATTATATGCTATGGTGAGGAAAATCTAAAACTGTACTCTATATTGAATACTGAACTGAGACTTTAGAAGCTAACTATAACCGACATAACCCAATGTACTATCAGGGTCCAACCTGTAACCCTAGTTGGAAGGGTGTTAGTAACGTGCCATGGGTACTAAACATGGCAGGGTGAATCCACTAACTGATGTTCTGAACGATCAAGGTGTCAAGCCTAAACTGACGGGTGATCCCTGAGAGGTAGTAAGGCCTATACTGATAGGGGACTCCTCATATCCTATGTTGGCTATGTAGTTTTGGAATATAGGGAATGCTACTACCGAATCTTCCTAACTGACGAGAAATCCGTCATCCCTGTATTCACTTAGTGCTAAATCCTACTCCTAACTGAAAGACACTAAATACTGGATTGAACTAAGTTTGGCTGTTTATGGGGACTGACTGAACTGATAATGCTCATAACTATCCTGAATCATTCTGTAGTTACTAAAGACAGGATAAATAGCTATATTTTGGGTATTCAAAACCCCAGGACTCCAAAATAATATTAACAAGACCATACAAAACCTTAAGGACATGATATGTAACCATTATCCAAAACTCATTCCTTTAGGCATTTTATCAAACACTTGCAAATCATGGTTTAAACTTGGGAATTGTTTTAAACATGTAGTAATATTATGATTTCAATACTAAATCACAATTTAAGGTACAAACCAACGAGTAAGCATCATTCAAATGTGTAGGGTTTAACTTCAACAACAAATCATGTATAAACATAATATAAAATCGAAATTCATGTGAATTCATGGTTAAAATTCATGATAAATTGTAAAAATCATTCTATTAAACTTGAAATTGGGTTCTGTGACTCCATGGGTGAAAGGAACCAATGAATAAACATCTAACATACCTTGATTGAAGAATTCTTGAAGGTTCTTGGTGGTTTTCTTAAATTTGAGCTTTAATATTTGAAGGGCTAGGGTTTATTATTAAGAGAGAATGGTTTTAAATTGAGAGAATTTGAATAAAAGATGACCAAATGTGCTTTTGGAGGCTTTAATCCCATATTTTCACGAATTGGGGCCATGGGAAAAGACCAAAATATCCCTGGGAAATTAAAAATCGTAACTTAAACTCGGATTAGACCCTCACCGCGACGCTCCAAGGTTGTCATAGAGATTTCCACCATGATACGGTGCAATCACGGTGACTTACTGGAAATTGGACAATTTTTGAATTGACCTTCACCATGACACGGTGACCCCCTTCCTCACTATACTCACCACGATGTGGTCCAATCGCGGTGAGCTGCTATTTTGGGAAACTAAATAGGGTCCAAACATCATCTAAAAAATCCAAAACTTACCCGAGACATGATACTTACACCCCTGAACATGAATAACCTTAAAATCTTACATCTCGGGGTAGGGAAGGTCACTTTAAAAATCCTTAAAGTTGGGAACCGTAAAAAAAAGACTAAGTACCAACACTTAGCCAAATTTTTAGGTTCTAAGCCTATTGTACATGTACTATGAGATGGACCGAATTTAAAAAATTGCGGGGTATTATAATATCTCCCCCTTGGAAACATTCGTCCTCGAATAAGACTGATTAAGCTGAGAATAATGAAGGATAGCGATTACGTCCTTAACATGCATAAACGAAACATGATTACATAACTGAACTAATTCATGAATGCATGAAATAACATGAGACTGATTACATGGTTGGAAATGAGAATGGAATAGAGATAATCAAAGGAAAAATATTACCTTAAGCTGAGCCTGAATTTATGGAGAAAAGATGAGGGTACTTGGTTCGCATATATCCCTTTGCTTCCTAAGTAGCTACCTCAGTAGAATAGTTCCACCAAAGAATTTTAGGGAAACTTCTTTGTAACTTAGTCTATGAGTTTGATGATCGAGGATTTCTACTGGAAACTCCTCATAAGAGAGATTGTCCTGAACATCTACGCTTTATAAGGGAACTACAACAGTTGGGTCCTAATACACATCTTTAGTAGAGGAACATGGAACACAGGGAGTAGAGAAGCCAAATCTGCAGGCAAATCAAGCTCATAAGCTACCTTTCAAAAGAGGCTCAAGATTCTCTAAGGGCCAACATACAAGGTACTAAGCTTTCCCTTTTTGCCGAACCTCTTCACTCCCTTAATGGGAGAGATTCTATAATATACTAAATCACCAATATCAAATTCGAGATCTTTTCTCCTCATATCTGCATAAGATTTTTGTTGGCTCTGGGTTATCTTAAGCCTCTCTCTGATCAACTAAACTTTCTCAATGCATCATTTACTATCTTACACCCTATCAAAGCAGTCTCACTTATCTCAAACCAACCAATTAGAGGTTTACATCTCCTCCTATATAGAGCCTCAAAAGGAGTATCTGGATACTGGAATAATAGCTGTTGTTGTAGGCGAACTCAATTAACAGAAAATAATCATTCCAACTACCCTTAAAATTGATAACACATGCTCTGAACATGTCCTTTAGGGTCTGAATGGTCCTATCTACCTGACCATCTATCTTAGGGTGAAAGGCTGCAATGAGGTGAACTTGGGTACCAAGACCCTTCTGAAAAGCTTTCCAAAAATAAGAGGTAAATTGAGTACCTCTATTAGAAATGATGGACAATGGAATTCTATGCATCCTGACTAAATCTCTGATATAGAGCTTAGCATAATCCTCGGCTGAATAAGAAGTATAGACTCATAAGAAATGGGCTAATTTGGTCATCCTGTCCATAATGACCCAAATCGAATTATGCTGACAACGAGTACGGGGCAAACCCACCACAAAGTCCATGTTCACCTCTTCCCACTTACAAGTGGGAATACTGAACTCCAACATAGTGCTACTAGGCTTTTGGTTCTCAATCTTAACCTGTAGACAAATAAAGCACTTAGCCACAAACTCTGCAATATCCCTTTTTATACTACTCCACCAATAGATTTCCTGCAAGTCATGATACATATTAGTATCTCCTGGGTGAATGGAATAACGTGAACCATGAACTTCTGCAAGAATTATCTGCCTCAATTCATCCACACATGGCACACACAGTCTCCTCTGACAATGCAATACTATCTCTCCTTGGGAGAAAACTTCTACTTTCTGATATTTGACTGAGTCCTTCAACATAACCAGACTGGGATCCCTATCATGATTTTCTTTCACTTAGAAAACCAAATAAGATTCTGAACTATTTTGAACCCAAACACTACCCTCAGCTGAATCAA
Source organism: Capsicum pubescens (assembly GCA_030864215.1). Classification (NCBI taxonomy): domain Eukaryota; kingdom Viridiplantae; phylum Streptophyta; class Magnoliopsida; order Solanales; family Solanaceae; genus Capsicum; species Capsicum pubescens. Next base: position 96,165,174 of record CM061549.1, on the reverse strand, counting down.
ACAAACGAACACCTAATCTGGCAAGCTGATGAACTTCCCTAACTAACTTCTTTTTATTATCCTCAACATATGCAACACTACCCATAGACAATCTACTTAGTGTATTCTCCACCACATTGGCCTTGCACGGATGATACACAACCCTGATAAACTCTGGAAGCATCACAGTAAACAACAAACCCATCTGCATCTTCTGGTAGGATCAATTCTTCTCATGCATCATCTGGTAGGATAATTCTTCTCATGGGGCATAAGTTGTCTAGAGGCATAAGCTATGAACTTTCCTCTCTTCATAAGAAAAAAACCCTAATAAACTTTGGAAGCATCATAGTAAACAACAAACCCATCTGAATCATCTGACAGGGTCAATACTGGGGCTGAGGTGAGTCGAGTCTTCAACTCCTGAAAACTTTTCTCGCAAGAATCTGACCACTGAAACTTGACTTTCTTATGAGTCAATCTGGACATGGGGGATGCAATAGATGAAGACCCTTCAATAAACCATCTATAATTCCCACCCAATCCTAAGAAACTCTTGATATCTGACGATGAAATAGGTCTGGTCCAGTTTCTCACAGCTTCAGTCTTTTGAGGGTCAACTCTAATTCCATCACCAGAAATAATATGGCCAAGGAAAGCTATTGATCTTATCTAAACTTCTCACTTACTAAATTTGGCGAACAACTGATAGGATCGAAGAGTCTATAATACTATTCTGAGGTAGTATGCATGATCATTTTTATTACGGGAATAGACAAGAATATCATCAATGAAGACTAAGATAAACATGTCTAGGTACTGCTTGAACAGTCTGTTTCAAGTCCATGAATTTATCAAAAGATCTAAACATGTCTAGGATCCTCTCTGGATTTCGATTCAGTGGGAGTAAGGGATTTCCTCTACTCCATGAGCTAGGCATAAAATAGTGTATACCCAACTATGAACAAGAACACAAATACCCAAAAACTACAAAACTTTGATTTAGAACTCAACATCGCCATTCCCCAGCAACTGCACCAATTTTTGATAACACCTAATCTGCACCTTTAATATGAAGATAATGCAACCGTTGTCAAATATTGTAACCAAACAAAGGATGGGGTCAAATCCCAAGGGAATATGTGGAATTATGGCTCTTATCAGTTGTAATCAATGGGCAGAAACATAATAGTAAATGGGGGGATTGTAGTGGCAATATCAAACAAGTAACCAATATCAACTATGATAGTAATCAGTCATAGATAAACACTAGGATTGTCTTCCCCTAGATTCTAAATTCAGTAGGTTGATCGTGCCTTATTGAACCAATTTGATACCTTGCATGCAAAATCTGATAAGTTAAGTACCATCAATTGTCTTTTGGACTAATTGATAGATTTCATCCTTTACCTTTTGAGTCTCAGGTTTTCACCATACAAACACATATACTGGATCCCAGTAAACTATTACCTTTTATGTCTCTAATTATTAGATGATATTTAACAATCTTACTTAGATAATACCTATAAGCATGGATAGATAGCTTATCTTCAAATTACTATTGTAATTATCTATTCCTCATCACTACTCCTCTTTTGGAGTAAGTAGCAATAATCTAGGTGGGATCCTAAAGTTTGCAACCGCTAAGACATCTATTAAACTAAAGATAATACAATACATGCATGGGTATTGGTTCAGAACAACATAGCACTTCTCCTACTTCATCAATTCACCAGGGTTTCCACAACCCTAGCTAAGGATTTTAGCCGCTCATGCTTGTGACATAATCAACAATATTCGTAATTGAAAGCATTAGATAAAAACCCAATGGTTCAACTGAATTAAAAACCAAAATTAATACAAAATAATTCCAAGACTAAATTTGAATCTTGGAATCAAAATATATGTTTGTGAGTATAACGAGTGCATAACCTCTACTAAAAACACATAAAGGGTATTTATAGTACCTGAGAAAACCCTAAAAATCAAAGCCCAAATGAAAAAGGAAAAGTTGATTCGGTGACCACTTGCTTGGGTCACATAGGCCCATATGTTCTACATACAGTCTGCACGTGGACCCAGATAAGTGCTCGAAAGTTTTCCGATAGCTTTGCACTCTCTGGATCTTGACTTCTGGTACTTACCTTAGCCACTGGCGGTCCTCAAGTACAACATACGATCTGCAAGTGGACCCAGGTAAGTACCAGAGTCTTCAAATTTCTGCAACCAAGTCTCTGGACTTTAATTTCTGGTACATGCTTTGGTCACGTATGCCCGATAAGTTCTACATATGCCCAAAATTGCTCAAGTAAGTATCCAAAAATACCATTTAAACATTTTTCTTAAAAAAAGCATCCAAAAACTAATTTTGTGCAAAATTTATCCAAAACACATCATATCTAACAAAACACCCTAAGAATCATGCATATTTTCATTGTTTTAAGCATCGAAAGTGCTATAAATTCATAGCACATTAGACCTCAAATCAATCTTAAAAAATAATGAAGAACCCTGAAGCAGATTATACAAATCATGAATATGAGGAAGAGGATACTTATTCTTAACTATCACCTTGTTCATCTGCCTATAATCAATACATATGCGCATAGACCTGTCCTATTTCTTCACAAATAAGACTGTTACATCCCATGGTGATACACTAGGTTGGATGAATCCCGTATCCAACAACTTTTACAACTGAACTTTCAATTCTTTTAGCTCTACCGGGGCCATCCTATAAGGAGAAGTAGAATTGGGCTTGTTTCCTGGATTAACATCAATAGCAAAGTCAAAATCAAGCTCTGAAGGCATACTAGGAAAATTCGTAGGGAAAACATCCATGAACACATGAACAACACGAATAGAATCCAAAGAAGGAGGTGAAACAACACTAGTTTAATGAATATGAGTCTAAAAAGACAAGAATCCACTCTTAAACAAATGACAAGCTCGAAGGAAAGATATAACTCTCATGGGACCCAAATAAAGCACAACCTTCCAAGCTAAACTTGTCACACCCAGATAAGCTAAAGTTACAGTCTTAGCAGAACAATCTAGGGCAACATGATAAGGTTCTAACCAATCCACACGTAATATAACATAAAAAACTATAATATCAAGGAGAATCAGATCTACCCAAGTCACATGCCCCGCAAAGGTCACAACACAAGATCAATACACCTAATCCACTAGGAAAGTGTTGCTTGTGGGGGTAGATACACGGATAGGCACATAAAGAGGCTCACAAGTAGAATTAAAACCCAAAGAAACATATGCAAATAAGTGTGAAAAGTTTAATACTGGATCAAAGAACGTAGATGTAGATCTGAAACAAACAAGGACAATACCTGTGATGACAATATTAGAGTCCTCTACCTCTAGCCTGGCGGGTATAGCATATCACTATCCATTTCTACCATTGGGCTGAGTAGCTCAAAAACCGCCACTATAAGAACCACTAGCTCTGCCTCTCACACATCTGCACATCTAGTAGAACCTATACCTTTCATTATCGATATAGGAGTAGCTTTAAAAATACAACAGGGAGAATTTTTGGCACAATGGCTAATCTCACCACACACATAGAAACCCTTGAAATAGCCTAAATGGAACAACCCCTTAGCGCCTCCCTGAGATGCTTGAGGAATAAACCTATTCATCCTTGCCTGATTCACTATACTCTGAAACTATGCCCCATACATGACCATCTGAGTCGCACCTTGCTGATGAGTAGGAGGCATAGCGAGTCAATTGGATAAGATACCACTAGGGGAGGTAACATAGAAGAAGGTTGAACTCCTTACCTCAAAATTCCTTACTTATAAAATGGCAAAGAAAAAGGAACAACACTCGAAGCTGGAGTAACACCAAGAAAGCACGACGTAGTACCCATCGAATGAGTCAACATCTAAACCAATAACCCCTCCAAGACCAAGGTAGAAGAACTCTAAAGTTTTGAGGTAGGAACCATATCTCCAATATGCTTATCTCGAGTCTCAAGGGAGAGGCCTTTAGTGCTATATCTGGAAGGGGAAGATCCTTATGCTCGTCCTCCATGTTGAGCCTATCCACGACTCATAACTCACCCTCAAGACAGGTTTCTCTCCTCAAATAATGGATTCACATCTCTGGCCTTACTAGATCTAGTTCTTACCAACTATGCAGAAAAAGTGTAATATGACTTAGAAGATAAGCTAGGAAAAATCCGCACGATAAGGAACAAAATGAAAGAAGTTTCCTAAAGACATCTTATAGCCTCTCGAAGATAGATATGAAAATCTATGTATCAATCCACGAGACTCTATTAGACACCCCTTTCTTATACTATTGAGATTAATGAACTTGGTTGCTCTGATACCAATTTGTCACGAACCAAAAACCAAGGGCCAGGATGGCACTTGTCACAACAAATTTTGACAAGTAAGCCTATCACTCAAACTAATATGAAATGAGAAATCAATACCAAAATCCAAGGAAAAAATCCTTGAACGGAGTTGAACCACACATGTATAGTGAAAAAAAAAATATAATCAAGGATACCAATCAAAATCCCAAAATATGGTGTTATAGTGTATGAACCAACTAATACAACTTGAAATCAAATATACATAGGATATCAAAAAGGGAACAAACTTTGTCTCTAAATACAATAGGACATAGTATAGATAAGAAAAGATAGTGGTCAACTCTGGATGCATAGATCAACCGCTACCTTAAATGGCCTCCAAATGCTTCCTGAATCAGCTATCTGTGTGGTACATTCATACTTGGATATGAACCAAAAGGGAACAGTAGGGATGTGTATGGTCCACTTATACTCATTAGGTATTATAGGAAGACTGAGTAAAGTAGAAAATAAAGCATATATGCACAAACTATGGGCACATTACCTACAATCAGAAAATGTACCAAATGGTAGCCAACACCATCTCCACTAATAGTTCTATTATATACTCCGAATACATGTACAAAAAGATATAATAAATGTACAGATATCAGGTCATAAACAAAAATATAATCAAAGAATAAGCAAAATATATGGAATGGAATGGAGATACTAATGATGATGATGATAATGATAAATATAATGATGCACGAGGTCATCATACAATCTCTATATACATCTACCAAGCTCTACAGATGTAATGGTGTTGTTAATGGTGTTTTAAGGCAATGTTTACTCTGTGTAACATGAGTGGGGGTCATATATGATATTGTTGGCCTTGTATATCTTATAAATATAAATATATTTATATATATTTTCATGACCCAACTTCTCAGGTCACGATGGATCCTACCATAACCCACCAGTAAGAAAGCCAACCCGTAGTCCATGATGGCTCCTACCATAATCCATCAGTAGGCAAAATACTATTTTTAATGGTATTTTGAGACATTATTTTCTTTGTGCGACATGAGTCAGGGTCTTATATGATATTGTTGGCCTTGTATATCTTATATATATACATACACATATATATCTTATATATATATGTATATATATGTGTGTATATATATATGTATATATTGCCATGACACAACTTCTCAAGTCATGATGGCTCCTACCATAACCCACTAGTAGGCAAGACAACCCATAGTCAATAATGTCTAGTAACAAACTACTCAATAATATAAGGAAAAAAATGCGGAATATATGAAATAAAGATTATTACATAAAAGAATTCCAAAACCTAGTGGTATTAGTACAAGAACTACTAAATATAATAATAGTACAAAAGTGATATCTCAAGGAGAAATACATTGATACAACTTATCTTAAAATACAACTTAAAGACCAGTCTAATACATAGGAGAGAGATAAGTAATACTCCAAATTTCAGGATCTCACTCTAAATCTCTGAACCAGGACTGCTCCACACGATGCACACATCAATGGTGATAATCCATACTATGATCTGTAGGCTGTAGAAGTGTAGTATGAGTACCAAATAAATGGTACTCAGTAGGCATTTTCCAACCGAGCTCCAAAGATAAAGCATAAACACACAACATATAAGAAGAATAAAATCTACACCCAAAAGTCTAGAAATTATATAACAAGTCAATGAGAATAATAAGGGAAAACTATCCTATTCATGTCTAAAAGTCTAACATAACAAGACTAAGGAAGTATTAAGGTGAACTATCCTATTCCAGCTGCATTTAATCTATGAAAACACTATACTATATCCCTGGCCAACATACAAATAAAGGGTGAAAGAAAGATATATAGTAATATACAATATAAATAAATGACTATACAATATGAACAATGAAGAAAGGGATATATGGTAGTACCATAGCTTCATATTTCTCTCTCTATATATATAGATAGGTAGATAGATATACATATAAATATGCAGTCATCTCAAAGAATAACCTATATCATCATTCTTCATTCTAAGACCTCATTGTAATACTATCAGGATTTAAATACTATCATACTCAAGGTTTCTAATCCACATGACTACACATGAATAATCTTACATAGTAATGCGACCATAAGATAGAAGAGGACAAAGACATACCTCAATTTCGATACCAAATTAATGACCAATCTGTCATAGGCTAGCCATAATAATGATCATAACAATAATAATAGCAATATCAATAACATCATAAATAATGGCTACTTCGGACAACCAAATATTTAGTCGAGCCTATGCATACCCCTACCACCCTAGATTCAGAAGGTTCAATCAGTAAAATACAATACAAGGCATATTCTTTACCCATATCAATAAAACCATCCCATACTGGTAGACAAATATAGGTGCATACTGGTGATAGGCAATGCGTATACAAGAATAAATACAAAGTACACAATCAATATTATAACTCATCATAACTATCATTTACCAGGACCATTATCAGTGTCATCGACCTCTGACCTTGTTGGGCATCAACATATCATCAATATATTTGCTGGCCCTGTCGGGTATCAACATCATTACAATAGTATCCTTAAACCTTGTCGGGTATCAACATTATCACAATAGTATCCTCCAGCTTTATCGGGTATCAATATTATTATAATAGTATCCTCCATCCTTGCCGGGTAACAAAATCATCATAATAGTATCCTCTGGCCTTATCGGGTATCAATATCATCATAATAGTATCCTCTGGCCTTGTCAGGTATTAATATCATTATGATAATATCCTCCAGCCTTGTTGGATATCAATATCATCACAATAGTTTCCTCCAACCTTTCTAGGTATCAATGTTATCATAATAATATCCTTCGGCCTTACCGAGTATTAATATCATCACAACAATCATTACCAAATAATATACATTAAAAATACTCGTAAACATAGTCATATCACCATAGAATATCTATCTAGCCCAATTTCCCAACTACTTATTATTAGTTAACCAATGCTTATTATAAAGAAACCAATAGTTCACTCATCGTCATACGACTTCTGGTTATTAGCTTAAACATTATCCATATTCATAAGATACCAACTAACCACTATTTACTAAATAGTCAACATCTAACATCTAGTCAAAGCTCATCACTAGACTGAATCACCATTTATCCACTATTCATAATTATCAACTAGTCATCCTATACCCATTAATCACTACTAGACAACACATTACTACTTTTCACCTAACTATTTTTTATTAACTGACACCATTTATTAACTAAACATCATTTACCATTAACCTTGATTAACTATTCATTTACTAAGCATTTAGAAACTATTTATCGTTATTAACTAGTCACCTCTTATTACCAACATCTCTAATTATCTAGCCTCATTAATACACAACTCCTCGATTATTGACTAATCAATGCCACAAACTTAGTGATCAATATCAACTAATTTTCACCAATGCTAGACCCGACCTTACCATAAGTAATTCATTAACTATCGCTAGCTACCATAAATTTATATTAAGCAAGATTCATTAACTAATACTTATATTAATTAGCCACCAAGTGTTATCGTCAGCTAATGGACAACTAGCTACCTCATAGAATAATTGTTAATTAGTAAGAACAATCATAAGATTATACTTCATCTAGAATCACATAAGTTACCGATATAATAATCATGGATATACAAAATCTATGCATGCCATCACTAGTATTCAATTAATAAAGTCGTAAGTAATATACCACATCTTCGTTCATCCCATACTGGAGAGATATCTGTACAAACATATATATGAATCCATAAACTATAATCATATCCTTTAAAATGACAATCACTTATCGGATATCCAATCATTACCATGACACGGCTCTTGGCCCAATGACATATCTGGAATAATTGCAATATCATAATCATGGCCTTAGGCCTATATACATATCTGGAACTCATATCTATAATAATACTTATAAGTTGTAGCATATCTGTAACCATCTCACAAATATGAGGCATCTCACATGTAAGAGGCATAATATCAATAAGCAAGTAATCATTCTCTCTCACAAAAGGCATCTCACATCTAGGAGGCATAATATTGATAGACATGTAATAATCTATAAGATATCTTATATCAAAAGGTCAAACATCATGACTATAAGGAATATCACCTCTCTAGGATAATTACCTTATCTAAAGGAAACCTAGTCTTATAGGTCCAACAATCATGACTAAAAGAAATAGCAACTCTACAGGCCAATCATAAAATCTAAGAGTAAATAGCATCTCTATAGGTCAAACATCAAGTATAAGTGGAAATAGAATCTGTATAGGCCAATCGTCAATTCTAAAGAGGAAATAACATCTCTATAGGCCAATCATCAAGTCTAAGAGAAAATAACATCTCTATAGGACAATCATCAATTCTAAGAGGAAATAGCATCTTTATAGGCCAAATCATCAAGTCTAAGAGGAAATAACATCTCTATAGGCGAATCATCAAGTCTAAGAGTAAATAGCATCTCTTTAGGCCTCATAGCATATTTAAGAGGAATATCATCTCTAAATTACCAATATCACTTCCACAATAAGTATCATAACTATAACTCAAAAGCCATAATCCGAGAACATCAATACAAGTTACCAAGTTATGAAGTAACCTTATTCTAAGGTTTACTAGCCTTATCTGTGTCTAACAACTGCAACTAAGTCCATAAGGCTTAACAAAAATTTAGGACTAAGTGGGCCGAACGATACCAGTTCTAATTCTTAATTTCCATAATTATTCCCACCATGCCCCAAACTAGGATAAGGTATCTAGTCCAACTTCTAGATGGAAAATAAGCCACATTCAAGCCTAAGATCATAACTTTGACTAGAAACAAGGGTACTCAAGTCAACTCTACCCATCTTATGGTCTCAAGATTACCACACTAGCCCAATAAGGTCAAACATAAAAATCATGCTACAAATGATAAAACCATATCCAAAACATAGGTTTACATTATAACCACACTACAAATAATCTAAACTTGAGAGTGAAAATAATAGGATTCTAAAGGGGTATAAACATGCCATTTTACGGGTTCCAAGCCCTCATTTGTACTCCAAACATCAACCATTAAGGCCTACTCATAATCAAGTCTAACATCAATATCCACACACAACATATATCACACATCATCTATGGAGAAAAGAAGACAGAAGCCTACTTCAAGGCTAAACTGCAAAACCTCACTTTATACACCACATGCTTGTCTTTACTTTATAATCCTCAAAATTCCATCACACTATAATGCCCCGAGTCTGTACCCTATATGCTACATGGTGCTCATAATCCTGAGGGATCATAAGCTAACCCATGACTGGTACCTACTGCAATAACTGATTAATAATATTGTATTATATAAAAATTAGGCGGAAATTTTCCATAAGGTTCAAAACTGTAAATAAATACTGAGTACCAAAAACTACATACTGATACATTTGTCTAAAATACTCTAGTCTGAAAAGCCTCTACTATCTGAACAAGGATTTGATGGGATAAGTCCCCAACAAACTCCAACTAATGAAATAAACTAAGTACTGAAATACTAGAATAATAATCTATCCTCGAATAATGAGGACTTACCACTAGTCTGTTGCTGATGGATCAGGCTACTAAGTATGATCGGGAGCTCGTGCATCTGAACCTATGATATAAGATATCATAGCGCAAAAAAAAGGTATGCGCCAGTAATTTACATGTACTCATATGCTAAGTGAGGTAGGATGAGATGCATGGGTTCATATTCATGAATAATACTAACTGAAACATGAGTATAACTAAATGAGAGTACATGCAAGAATATATAAACTGTAATTCAGGTCGTGACAACACTAGATACTGAGTTCTGAATTACTGATTTACTGGTATATGAGTTACTAATACTGTATTACTGTTAACTGAGAAACTATATTTGAAAATCTTGATTTTATGGAACTATTTTGAGTGTCTTACTGAACTGAGTGACTGTACCTGACAGACCTAATTTCTATAGAATTGAACTGAGTTCTATTCTAAAGACTAAAATTGAGATTGTGGGAGCTAATTACCTAACCGACATTCCCCTTTCTGAATAGATTGAAGTCCAAACTGTAACCCCAGTTGGAAGGGTGTCAGTACCATGCCACGGGTAAAGACAATTGTGAGTTAACCCTCTCTGACAGAAAGCTCTTTCATCTACCCTCACAGGTAGGAAAACTAGTATGAGGTGTATCAACCCTTGTCTGGCAGGAAAATATCTTAACCTACACTGGATACATAGTTCTGTAATATAGGGATTGCTACTAGGGTTAAACCTTTTTGGAAAGAAATTCCCCCATCCCTAGGTTCGTACGATGCTGAATCCTACTTCCAACTTAATAGACACTGAATTGATTCCTAGTCCATACTAGGCTTGACTGAAATATTACTGATTATTTTGTCTAACTACACTAAATTGAGTTCACTGTGTTCTGTTGACTGATAAAATACTACTAAATTCTGTTAACTGACAGAATTTACTGAGGTCTAAACTGGATACTAAACTGGACTGGACTGATATTGAGTCTACTGAGTTTTTCCTGAGTTTTGTAACTGTCTAAGAGCACTACTGATCATGAAATAACTGAGATTATTCTGTAATCGACACTGGCTCTAGGTATGCAGCTAAATTATTGGGTATTAAATACCCCTAAGACTCAATAGGATGAAAAATAATCAGTGTATGACTTTAATAGTATCATGGTACTAGCTTGCTAATAATACATTCACTTAGACATCTTTGGTCAAACATTTTTTATACATGAGCTTGTGTATGATTGATATCACATAATTACATGTTATGCATGGACTAGTCTAATCACATAAGTATTTTAACAAACACTTGGGGAGCATGGGTATTTCACATATCAATAAACATGTAGTAATATCATGGATTCTATATTCAACTTGTAATTCAAGAGTTTAACTTTTCATTCACAAAATTTAATTCACAATTAAACTAGTTTGCATGAAACTTGGGACAAATCATGGAATTAGATTACTAGTAACACCATAATCCTTAATACATTCAATATCCAATATGAAATCTATGAAATCAATTAACTTGTATTTAGAAAGAGTTTCTTGAACTCAAAGGGTGGAAGGAAACCCTTGGATGAACACTTCACATACCTTGGTACTCAAATTTGCAAAGATGATGGAGTGTTCTTGAAGGCTGAATCTTTAATTAGAGATCCTAGGATTTGATTCTTGAGAATTTTTGAGAAAGTTGAATGGATTTTGACTCTAAATGGGCTTAATTTCATGTTTTGAGGGATGACATAAGGTGGGAAAAGACCCAATTACCCATGAGGATGTGGTTTTTTTAATGACTGAAAACTAATTTAGCAACGTGCAGATCGACGTGCCACATCATTGGCATCAATGCGATAGCCAATACGCCGCTAGAGTCTACATCGGTTCACTGGAATTAGCATTGGGAGCTGGGGAAAAATACTCATCGACGCGATGGACGATGCGGCACGTTGAGATCGCATCGATTCATTAGTTTGTGCTTTCAAATATGTTTCAAACAAATTTTGATAATGCAAAACTTGTCCAAGAATACTTACTGACATTCTTGATCATGAATTATCCTAAAAATTGATATTTAAAGGTCATAAGGGTCGTGAAAAAGGATCACCAACTTACGAAGGCTAAAATAACTCTAAGTATGAACATTAGCTGAATTTTTTTCTAAGTCTGGGACCCCTTACTAACTTTTACATGACTGAATTAAGATTAGGATTTTGTGGGGTCTTACAATATCTCCTATTTGGCAACATTCATCCTCGAATGAGACTGACTAAGCTGGGAATACTGACAGAACTTGTTTACTGGAAATGAACAACTGCAATTTGATTTCATAACTGACACTACTAATATACTGAAATTTTATACTGAACATGAATATCTGATGCATGAGCATGTAGCTGAACATGAATCATGAATGCATGACTGGGATTGCTAATAAGTTGAGTTTCTCATGCCGAACATGCTTATCTGATGCATGAAGTCATAACTGAATATGCAATGGTAACAGGTACCAAGTCTATAAATAAAATCTAAGCATGTAACTGAGTAAGTTCAAGCGAAAAATATTACCTTGGGCTGGGTGTAAGTTTGCGGGGAAAATGTGAGGATACTTGGTCTGCATATATGCTTCTATTTCACAAGTTTCTCCCTCAACGGACTGATTCCGCCAAAGAAGTTTACTAGAGGGAACTCTTTGTTCCTCAATCTACAAATCTGGTAATCAAGGATTTTGACTTAGAGGCTATTCCAAAAGTAGATACTCCCTACAGGGACTACAATTGTTGGGTCACCTATGAATTTCTTTAGCAAGGATACATGGAACACTGGATGGACTGAAGCTAAATCTTAAGGCAACTCAAGCTCGTAAGTTCGCTTTCCAAAATAGCTGAGAATTTGGTAAGGACCAATATATCGGGGACTGAGCTTCCCCTTCTTTTCAAAACTTTTCACTCCTTTCATAGAAGATATTTTCAAATATACATAATCACTAATCTCAAACTCAAGATCCTTTCTACGCACATCTGCATAGGATTTCTGTCGGCTTTAAGTTGTCTTAAGACTTTCCCTAATCAACTAAATTTTTTTAAAGATATCAAATACCAAGTCAGGACCTACCACTACAGCCTCACCCACTTCAAACCAAATAATGGGAGATCTATATCTCCTCCCATACTGCACCTCAAATGGACCCATCTGAATGCTGGAATAATAGATGTTGTTATATATGAACTAAATCAAAGGCAAGTGGTCATCCCAACTACCTTTAAAGTCTATCTCACATACTCGCAACATATCCTCTAAAGTTTGAATGGTCTTTTCGACTTGACCATATGTCTAAGAGTTAAAAGTTGTACTAAGGTGGACTTGGGTACCAAGACCCTTTTGGAACACCTTCCAGAAATAAGAGGTGAATTGCGTACCTCTATCTAAGATAATAGATAACATAACTTCATGTAATCTTACCAAATCTCTGACATAGATCTTCGTATAGTCCGTGGCTGAAGAAGAGGTATGGACTGGTAGGAAATGATTTGATTTGGCCATCCTATCTACAATGACCCAAACTGAATCGTGCTGACGACGAGTATGAGAAAAACCCATCACAAAGTCCATGTTTACTTTATTTCATTTCTAGTTGGGAATACCTAGCTCCTGCATAGACCTACTTGGCTTCTGATGCTCAATCTTAACCTGCTGACATATTGAGCCTTTAGCCACAAACTTTGCAATGTCTTTCTTCATCCCACTCCACTAATAGATCTCCATCAAATCACATTACATCTTAGTGGCCCCTGGATAAATAAAGTAACACACACCATGTACTTCTGCAAGAATCTGCTGTCTTAAGTCATCGACACCTGGTACATATAGCCAACCCTGACAATGCAATACACCATCTATCCCTTGGGAGAAAACCTCTATCTTATAATCTCTGACTGATTCTTTCAACTTAATTAGGCTGGGATCTCTATCCTGCTTTTCCATCACCTTAGAAATTAGAGATGATTCTGAACTACTCTGCACCCATACATTACCTTCTGCTGAATCAACTAAGAGGAAACCCATCCAGAAAGCCGATGAACATTCTAAGCTAACTTCTTCCTACCATCATCCACATGAGCAATACTACCCATAGACATCCTACTAAAGGCATCAGTCACTACATTGGCTTTGCCCAGATAATACAAAACACTTATGTTGTAGTCCTTCAACAACTCCAACCACCTTCTCTGAAGGAGGTTTAGGTCTTTCTGAGAGAACACATACTATAGGCTCTTATGGTCAGTGAACACATCAACATGCACACCATATAAGTAGTGCCTCCAAATCTTTAAGGCAAATACTACTGCTGTTATCTTAAGATCATGAGTTGGATAGTTTTTTTTGAGGGGTTGATGTGTGAGCAGATGCTAACACATTTGACGCTTTTAACTGAGAATAATTGCAAAGTCTTAAGAAACTTTTGTCATTTTTGATTGTTTTATCTTTGATTTTGCAGTGAAAGTCAAGAGGCAAGAGAACCAACAATGATGGAAGTAAAAAAATTGAAATCTAAAGCAAATAGAAAACAAGTGTGGCTGACGACATTCTTGATAAGCCGTCATCACTCTGATAGGTTATCATCTTTATCGTCAGCCTTAAAAAAAGAATGAGATTCAACTGGAAGAAGTGATAACAATATGTGATAAGCCGTTAGAGTTGTGATAAGCCGTAAAGTTCATCATTATCCTAAGGAAGAACATGAGAGCTGAAGTAAATCATTGACATATCTGTGATAAGTTGTCAAAGATCTAACAAGCCATCACGTTTCATCATCAGCCAAAGGCAGTGAATATCAAAAGAAAGGAGGAGATGACGACATCTGTGATAAGTCATCAGACTCTTGATAAGGCTTCATAAAATATCATCACCTGTCTGATAAATTATTAAACTCTGTGATTTTATTTCTATAATTAGGATGAAGTATTTAAAACATATGTTAGGGTTTTCTAATTATAAAAGGAGGCTGAACATATCGGGAGGCAGAACATATCAGCTGGTACTCGACATTCTGGACTTAAACTTCACCTATTTTCTCTCTAGTTTTTGATACAAGTTTACAATTAACTTTAAATAGATTATCATCAATATTTTGGGACTTCTACTAAGATCTAATTTGAGAAACACTTATTACTATTCATCTTGCTATAAGTTTATCTTTCAAATTATGAATTCAACTTGTTGTATTGATTATTACATTATGAGTGGATAAATCCCTTTAACCCAAATTATGGGAACTATGGGTTAGGTCTTGGTAAGTGGCTAAGTGTTCAAGATTCTAAAGGTAATAGGACTCCTTGATAATTCCGATGTTTTAATTGTTGTCTATTGGTTGCAAACGATAGATATCACCTTCTTTGATTTGCTTGAGATAAAAAATCATCTATAGTAGGAAGTGAATTATTGACAGGGACTTGGAAGCCACCAACCTTCCATTTAATAACTGATGTTGTAACAAGTTTAATTAACCTGAGGTGAAGTTTGGTCAGTGAATATAAATTCCCTAAGTCCGAGAGGATTAGGTAATTAAATGATTAAGTAGGTCCAAAGACATTTAGGCATAACTTTGATAAAGACAATCTGTTGTTCCTACCTATCATGAGAATCTTGAATCATTATTAGCATCTATCAAGTACCAAAACCCATAGTGAGAATAATTTTGGGTTTCCATACACTCTTGATTACAAACATTGAAACTAAAGTGATCAACAATTATTTGCTAATGTCCAAAACCCCTATTTTATCTTTTTATATCATCTGTTTGAATTCAACTTGTAGCTATAGTTTCAAATTAGTTTAATTTCAACTCACATTGTTCCCTGTGGATTCGACCTTGACTCCAAAAGTTGGGTAAATATATTGATGACGACCGCCTTGAACTAAATTGACGTGTAAGTTGAGCGTTATCAAAAATGGCGCCATTATCGGGGAACAATTTGGCTTATTGAGTTTGTTTGGAATTTTAGTTTACTTGCTTGAATTCAAACTTGTAAATATTTATTTAGTTTATTTTTTTATTTTCTTTTATTTTTATTTTTCTCACACCTTTCTTGAGATGTCATCCTTGATAGATGGTTTTTTGAGTGATGACGATTCTTGTTATTATTGTGGGGGACCATATTTTGAGTCTTGCTATCCAGATTTACCTGGAAGTGCATGGATGTGACCTTTACAATACAATGTGGATACTGTCCTACTTACTGTAACTTGGTGTTTAGCTTGTGTTAAAGTGATCATACTGAAGATATGTGTGTTGTCATGATTCAAGCAAACAAATAGATGAAATAAATCTTAGAGAATCAAGAACAGCTATGGGTCGAGCTAAAAGAGTTACCACACCCACCATGTTTACAGGGGCTAAACAAAGTAGAATATGAGGGGGACATTAGCCAATTTGAGGAGAAAACTCAAGAATCGAAACCACTCGATTGTTATCTTAATCTTGAGACTGACATTGAGAAAGTGAATAAAAGTGAGTGTGTAGTAGATAGTGTAAATTTTGAAGTAGAATTAGTTGGGCCTCACTCAAAGCATTTTTCCACATTATGTTTAGATGATATCTTGTTTGTGGAATCATCTAAAATGGTGGAAGAGTGTGCAGATGAGGAACAAAAATTCTATATTTTTTATTTTACACTTGATAAGCAACATAAAAACACACCTCACTTTAAGGCTGAGTGTTTTACCATGCTCAATCCATTACTCGACTTCTTAATTTTTGTACCACCCCTTATGATCAAGGCAAGAAGATGGACTCTAAGTTGGGGGTGAAATTCATATACTTCACGTGGAGGAAAAAGCTGAGTTGGGTCGTGCCGTGACACTAAATTAGTCTCTTCACAACCATGGTACCACGGGTATGTTTCTGACTCTCTTGCTTTGGTTTGACGCATTGGGGACATTGCATGATTTTAAGTTGAGGTTGGGGCTACCATTGGATGTTGATGTCCTCCTGGGGTTTTTGTTGTCGTTCTTCTTTTCCCTGGAGTCTTGTTCCTTGTAGAGCCGGTATGTTTAGGCGTATTGTAATTTTTTTGTGATGTGTTATGGTTAATTGGGGAAAATAAGAATCTAGGAGAGTTGACATATTCTTGTTGATGTTTCTTGGAATGATAAATACCTCTCCAATTGTCTGTCTGGTAACTGTGTGATGTGCATCTATATGTGACTACTGTGAATCTTTTCATGGCATTAGTACTAGGGACATAATCATCACTGCTAACAATTGCATGAACCAAATGGGTAGTAGCTTGTGATGTACCTTTGTGCCATGTGTGTGTGAGATACTACCTAGTTCTCATTGTGTGTTAAATCTAGAACTTGCTCGGTTGGTCTTACCTTGGTTGTAGGATAGCGGTTAGGAAAGGATAATAGGCCGTTGTTGATATTAGTCCACTTTTAGCCTAAATGACCTTCCATGTGTGAATAATATCCCTTGATCCTAATTTTGAGCCTAAATGCCTATTCTTTTTATTATACCTATCATTTTCCCATTTGTATCACAATGAACCTATTTTGGCCCTGGTCCTCCTTAGATATTGTGTACTTTGACTTAGGTAAATAGCCTAAGTTAAGGGTGTCTACCATAGATATGCGTGATGTAAAATGAGTATGAAGAAAGGTAGAATAAAAGAAAAGAATAAAAAGCAGGGTGTGGTGGAAAAAGAATAAGAAAAGAAAAGTTGTGAAAAAGAAGAAATAATTGTAAAAAAGACTGTACCAATCCGGAGTATGTTTGATCAAGAATAGAGAGAATTAGGTAAAGTTAAATTAGTGAGAGCCCAAAAGTTTGTTTAGTGCCAAGGATGCTTAGTCACCTTAAATATCATCGAGTATCATACGAGCCCTTAGCCTATATTACAAGCCGAAGAAAAAGACCTATATTGATCCTAGCTTACCTATCTGAAAACCTTAGTAATGAAAATAAGGGAAAGCTTATGGTATTTAACATACATTGACTGGAACTTTTTTTTGAGAGTGAGTGTCTATTGATTGTCCCCAAGATTACACATGTTATTTCTTATATGAGTGAGGAGGGACTTCTTTGTTGTAAGGGCACACTGGTTATGATGCTAGTTGCTAACTTATTTGGGTATTGTAATATTGATACATGCATGATTGTTGTTGGTAAGTTGATTCCATAGCTTAATTCCTTTGTGTTGCATTGTTGCTTTTCCGTAATATACACAGTTGAGTTTGAGATGATTGACCATGGAGATGGTAAATATGTTTTGAACTAAAATTGATGATCAACTGTCATAGGTATCTTATGTGTCTCTTGGTTAAGCATCGTAGCATTGTGTTTTAGTTGCTTGAGGACAAACAATTGTTTTAAGTTGAGGGTGTTGATGTGTGAGCAGATGCTAACACATTTGAGTCTTTTAACAGAGAATAAATGCAAAGTCTTAAGCAACTTTTGTCGCTTTTGATTATTTTCTCTTTGATTTTATAGGAAAGTCAAGATGCATGGAAATATATGAAAGTTATGTAAGGAAGGATGATTTTTGGTAAAAATAATTGAATTTTGAAGATATCACCTGGAGACATGTCTAATAAGTTATCAAATTTTTGATAAGCTATCACCCATTTCATCACCCTGAAGCAGAGGATGAGAAATTGGAAGAACTTCTGACGACCAACCTGATAAGTTATTAGATTTGTGATAAGTCATCACACAGGTCATCACACTGAGACAGAAGACAAGAAATTGGAAGCATGTCTAATGACATGTGTGATAACCTATCACATATCTGATAAGTTATCAGACATGCCGTCACATTGAAGCAGAGGATCTGATGACATGTCTGATAACTTATCAGATTTGCGATAGGTTATCACACATGTCGTCACCTAAAATGAAAATTTTGAATTTTTTATTTCAAATTTTTCTTAAGTTATGGGTATAAATAGCATCCTTTAGGGTTCATTGAAGGGCCGCATCATTTTGGACATCTTAAAACGGTTGGAACTTATTTCGAAGGCCATTTTACCTCATTTTGGTCTCTTAACTTAGAATTCAATTATCAATTCTTTGATTTAGTTGTGGGATATTTTTCTTGAATTTGGGAAGAGAATCAATTTCTGACTACATCTTTTGTAAGTTTAATCACTTTGAATTATGAATTCAGTTATTGTTATTGTTTTCTCTTTCATGTGGAACTAAAACCCACAACTAGGGTTGTGGGATCTATGATTATTCCTCCATGGATTTAATAGTTGGTTAGGGTTTAAGTGATTGTGGAGAAATATTGATAATTCATTTGTTAAGATTGTTATTTATTAGTTGCTAACAATAGAGAAATAAACTAAAGGTAGCGAATTATCAATGAGGATTTGGGAAGGTTAAGTTTTCATCTAATGATTAATACCGTATCACGATTGATCAAATCAAGATAAAATCAGTATAAATAGAATGCTTTCCTATTTGAGAGAATTAGGGAGGTCAACATCTAGGTAGGTTGAGAAACACTTAGATGGACTGTCGAAACTAATAATTTGGTGTTCCCATAAGTCACGAGAATCCAATACTACAACTATTATTCAATGGAGTATTACTAATCATAGTGATCACAACCCTAGTTTCCCTATATCATTGATTTGAAATATTGCAGTTTAAGATTTGAGTTCTAAGGCGAATTGAAGTGTTTATAACTTTTGTTCAATCATTAAAGACCCCCATTTTGTCTTTTCGTGTCAATTGTTTGAATCTAACTTGTAGCTTTAGTTTCAAACTAGTTTAATCTCCACTCATATTATTCCCTGTGGATTCGACCCCGACTCCAAAGTTGGGTAAATATATTAACGATGAGCGCCTTGCACTAAATTGACATATAAGTTGACCGTTATCAGGGGTTTGAGCTATTTAGAGGTGTAGGTTATGACCTTACCTCTCTACATCAAAACATACCCTAAACAAACCCTGGAAGCATCATAATACATGATAAAACTGTTTGAACCATCTGGCAGGGTCAAAACTGGAGCTGTGGTGAGTTGAGTCTTCAACTCCTGAAAATTGTTCTCCCAAGAATCTGACCACTGAAATTTGGCCTACTTCTGAGTCAATTTGTACATAGGGTATGCAATAGACAAAAATCCTTAACAAACCATTGGTAATTGCCATCCAAGCCCAAGAAACTCCTGATAGCTGATGGAGAGATGGGTCTGGGCCAGTTTCTCACTACTTTGATCTTTTGGGGATCAACTGTAATGCCATCACCAGAAATGATATGGCCGAGTAAAACAACTGACCTTAGCCAAAATTTGCACTTACTGAATTTGGCAAATAAATGGTGGTTTTTGAGAGTTTGTAATACTATTCTGAGATAGTTTGCATGATCATGCTCACTGCGGGAGTAGACAAGGATGTCATCTATGAAGACTATAACGAACATGTCCAAGTACTTCTTGAACACAAGGTTTATCAAGTCCATGAAAGCTGCTGGGGCATTGGTAAGAACAAAGGTCATGACTAAGAATTCAAAGTGACCATACCGAGTTTTAAAAGATGTCTTTGGAATGTCACATTCTCTGACTTTGAGCTGATGATCGCCTGATCTGAGGTCTATCTTTGAAAAGTAACTGGCACCTTGAAGTTGGTCAAACAAGTCATCGATTCTGGAAAGTGGATACTTGTTCTTGACCATGAATTTATTTAGCTGACGGTAGTCTATACACATTCTGAGGCAACCTTCTTTCTTACGCATGAATAAAACTGGTGCACCCCATAGGGACACACTGGGTCTGATGAATCCCTTATCTAGGAGATCCTTCAACTGTTTCTTTAATTCTCTGAGTTCTGCTGGAGCTATTCTGTATGGTGAAATAGATATGGGCTGAGTATCTGGAAGAAGGTCTATTCCAAAGTCAATTTTCCTTTCAGGAGGAACTCTGGGAAGATCTTTAGGAAACACATCTAGGAATTCACATGCTACTGATACTGACTCAATCGTAGGGGTTTCTGATCTAGAGTCTTGGAGTCGGATGAGATGGTATACATATCCCTTAGATATCATATTTCTTTCCCTAAGGTAGGAAACAAGTTGAACCCTAAGTGCTAAAGTACTACCCCTCCACTCTAGAAAGGGTTCGGAAACTAAAATTGGACAATTTTGTTTCTGTAGTCGACGGAGGCATAGCAACAATGAAGCCAATCCATGTTGAGAATGATATCAAAATTGGTCATCTCTAATTTGACTAAGTCTGCTGAAGTGACTTTCTGAAATACCATAACCGGACAGTTCTTGTATACCCACCGAGCTATGATAGATTTACCCACTAGGGTAGAGACTGAAAAGGGATCTACTAGAATTTTGGGACTGATTCCGAAGTCAACAACTATATAAGGAGTTAACAAAGACAAAAAATCTCCTGGATCAAGCAAAGCATACACATGCAAATGATGAACTTGTAACATACCAGTGACCACATCAGGAGAACTTTCCTGATCCTGTTGGGACTGAAGTGCATATAGTCTATTTGGGAATTGCCCACTGGTGGCATTAGAAGTGGCACCCTGCTGATTTGAGCGACTGGACTGAGTTGAGGGATGGTTATGCTTACTCTGCGAACCCACCTGAGGACACTGTCTGACTCTATGTACTGGCTTACCATATTCGAAACATACGTCACTGCCAGCTCTGCAGATACCTCGATGGTTTCTGCCACACTTTTGGCAGAGAGGATTTGTTCGGGCACTACTATCACTACCTTGGGGTTTAGGGCCTGATTCTCTATCTCTAATGTCATTTTTGAATTTTTTCATGGGAGCACTAGCTGAGGACAAAGATGGTACTGAGGATTTCGAGGGAAACTGAGAATGATTCCAACCCTCTGACTTAGGCTTAGCAAAGTTGAAACTACCTATTCTCGCTTTCTTGTTCTGACTCTCCTTTTTCCTATTCTTACCTCCTCTATCTCCTGAGCATGGACTATGATCCTGGATATGTCAATCTCCATAATGAATATTGCAGTCCTGCACTCCTTGACCACATAATTACACATGACAAACAAAAACTTACTCATCTTAGATCTATTATCTTCTACCACATGAGGAGCATATATGGCTAATTGAGTAAACTTTAGAGAATACTCTTGTACCATTATGTTTCCCTGCTTCAAATTTATAAATTTCAAAACCTTCACTTCCCTTAACTCTAACGAAAAGAACCTATCTAGAAAAGCAATTGCAAACTCCTCCCATTCTATAGGCCCTGCATCTGCGGCCCTCTCTTGTTTCCACTATTTAAACCATGAGTGAGAGACATCCTGTAACTAATATAAAACTAACTCAACATTCTCACTAGTTGTCACCCCCATAATATCTGTAACCTTTTGCACCTGATCAAGGAATTCCTGTGGGTCCTCATCTGACTTTGACCTGGTAAAAAATAAAAGATTTATTTGGGTGAAGTCCCTAATCTTGGCTACAGAAGTATTGGCCACTTCGTTGGCCGGAATGATAGTTAGACGTTCATTCTGGGCTGCCACAAAATGATCTAAGGTGGGGAAAACTGCTCTGAATTTAGCGTGGGAGACATGTTTGTCCAGGGGATCTGGCTGGAAGGGCTGAGGTGTTGACTGATTTTTGGTTCTCCTTTCGTTAGTCTTTTTAGGAGGCATGTTCTGTAAATGAAAAGGAGAGAACAAATTAGACTGAGAATATAACTTGAGCTCATGCTCACTCGCATGACATGAATACTAAAAAAAGGGAAACTTTTCCAAAATATCTAATAGCCTCATGTCCATAAGTATGGCGCGCTACACACCCATGCACAAGACTCTACTAGATATGGATTTTAAACTTCCTAGGACTCTGTTGAATCTTAGGCTTTGATACCAAGTTTGTAACACCCTGAGTCTGTACCCCGGATGCTACACGATGATCATAATCCTGAGGGACTACAAGCTAACCCATGACTGGTACATGCTGCAATAACTGAATAATAATATTGTATTATGCAAAAATTAGGAAAAAACTTTCCATAAGGTTCAAAACTGTAAATATATATTGAGTACTTAAAATTGAATACTGATACATCTATCTAAAATACTCTAGTCTGAAAAGCCTCTACTGTCTGAACAAGGAGTTGATGGGACAAGTCCCCAACTAACTCCGACTACTAAAATAAACTGAGTACTCAAATAATGGAATAATAAATCTATCCTCGAACAATGAGGACTCACCACTAGTATGCTGCTAATGGATCGGGTTGCTAAGTATGATTGGGAGCCTATGCATCTGAACCTATGATATAAGAAATCATAGAATAAAAAAAAACTATGCGCCAACACTTTGAATGTACTGGTATGCTAAGTGAGGTAGGCTGAGATGTATGGGTTCATATGCATGAACAATACTTACTGGATACCATGAGTATAACTTAATGAGAGTACATGCATGAATACGTAAACTGTAACTGAGGTCGTGATAACACTAGATACTGAGTTTTGAATTACTAATTTTTTGATATCTGAGTTTACCGATACTGCATTACTGCTAACTGAGAAACTATATATGATAGTCCTAATTTTGTGAAACTATTCTGAGTTCCACACTAAACTAAGTAATTGTATCTGATAGTCCTGATTTCTGTAGAACTGAACTAAGTTCTATTCTGAAGACTGAAACTGAGACTGTGGGAGGTAATCATCTAACCGACATTCCCCTTATTGAATAGATTGGGGTCTAACCTATAACCCTAGTTGGAAGGGTGTGTATACCATTCCATGGGTAAAGATAACTGTAAGTTAACCCTCTATGATAGGATGCTCTTTCGTCAACCCTCGCTGGTAGGAAAACTCGTATAAGATGTATCAACCCTAGTCTGGCAGGAAAATATCTCAGCCTACACTATCTACATAGTTCTGTAATGCAGGGATTGCTACTAGGGTCAAACCCTCTCTGACAGAAATTCCCCTATCCCTTGGTTCACTCAGTGCTGAATCTTACTCCCAACTGAATAGACACTGAACTGATTCCTAGTCTATACAAGGCTTGACTTTATTGTTACTGATTATACAGTCTAACTAAACTGAACTGAGTTCACCGAGTTCCGTTGACTGATGGAACACTACTGAATTCTGTTAATTGACTGAATTTACTAGGGTCTGAACTGGATACTGAACTGGACTGGACTGATATTGAGTCTACTGAGTTTTTCCTGAGTTCTATAACTGACTAAGAGTACTACTAATCATGACATGACTAAGATTATTCTATACCTGACACTGGATCTAGTTAAGAAGCTATATTGTCGGGTATTAAATAACCCCAAGACTCGATAGCTTGAAAATTGAATCACTGCATGACTTTAGTAGCATTATGGTACTAGCTTTCTAATAATACATTCACTTAGACATCTTGGGTCAAACACTTGTTATACATGAGCTTGTGTATGATTAAAATCACACAATAACATGTTATGCTTGGACTAGTCTAATCACATAAGCATTTTGACAAACACTTGGGGAGCATAGGTATTTCACATATAAATAAACATCTAGTAATATTATGGATTCTACATTCAACTTGCAATTCATGAGTTTGACATGTAGTTCACAAAATTCAATTCACAATTAAACTAGTTTGCATGAAACTTGGGACAAATCATGGAATTAGATAGCCATTAACACCATAATCATTAATACATTCAAGATCCAACATGATATCCATGAAATCAATTAACTTGTATTTAGAAAGAGTTTCTTGAACTCCAAGGGTGGAAGGAAAACCTTGGATTAACACTTCACATACCTTGGTACTCAACTTTGCGAAGAATGATGGAGTGTTCTTGAAGGCTGAATCTTGAATTAAAGATCTTAGGGTTTGCTTCTTGAGAATTTTTGAGAAAGATGATTGGATTTTTCTTCTAAAGGAGCTTAATTTTGTGTTTTGGGGGTTGACATAAGGTGGGAAAAGACCCAATTACCCCTGAGGATGAGCCTTTTTTTTAATGACTGAAAACTTATTTAGCGACACGCAGAGTGACGCACTGCGTCATTGGCATCAACATAATTTCCAACATGCCGCATCAAGTTTACGTCGGTTCACTGGAATTAGTACTGGGAGATGGGGAAAAATACTCGTCGATGCGATGGGCGATGTGGCGCATCGAGTTTGCGTCGATTCACTGGTTTGATCTTTCAAATATGTTTCAAATAAATTTCAAAAAATCCAAAAATTATCCAAGAACACCTACTGACATTCCTAATCATGAATTAACCAGAAAATCAATATTTAATGGTCATAAGGGTCGTGAAAAAGAATCGCCAACTTACGAAGGCTAAAATAACTCTAAGTATGAACACTTAACTGAATTTTTTTTCTAAGTCTGGAACCCTTTACTAGCTTTTACAGGACTGAATAAAGCTTAGGATTTTGTGGGGTCTTACACACACTATCAAAACCATTAGATACTCATCAATACGATTCTAATGACACCCATATTACATTACTGTGCCTCGGGTCAGAAAATAATACCAAAACCCCAAGTGGGTCCCACCTATAGAAAATGAGTTTTTGAGGTTAACCCAATGTTCACACATGAACAAAGAATCATAACCCTCAAGAAATGGGTGAAAATTAAGCATACTTTGGGTTAAAATCAAGCCCTAAACTAAATTGGGGTTTTGGGTCCAAACTAGGAAATTCAAGCATGAATTCAAAAGATTCTTACCTTAAATTTAAAGATAATGGTAACTCCCCAAGAGTTCAACCTGGGCGCCACATGGTGCTTATAGTTCTGAGGGATCACAAGCTAACCCATAAGCTGGTACCTGCTGTGAGCACTAAGTAAAAGTGATAACAAAAGATCATATGCAAAATTTAATTGAGGAATTCAATAAGGTTTTAAGTCATAAATATGATAAAGTCTGTAACACAAAACTAATAATATTTATAAATGTCTGACAATGACAACTGGAAACTAAAAACTGACTAACAGTCAGTACTAGTCTGAAAAGCCTCTACCGACTGACTGTGGAGCCAATGGGACGAACCCCTAACTAAGTCCAACTGAATGGAAAAATACTAAAACTAATGAAATAAATGAGATAAATAAACCATGTCTCAAAGTATGAAGACTCACCACTGCTACGACTAATAATCTGGATTGTCTATAAACGATAGAAGAACTGAGCATCCAAACCTATGATATGATACATCATAGCACTAGAAATGAGTATGCGATCAATACTTTGAATGTACTGGTATGCTAAATGAGGTAAAATAATATGCATGGTTTCATGTGTAAGAGTAATAACAGACTAAATAAATAGCATGAAGTACTGAATAAAATGCATAAAATTTATAAATGCTGAGAATGCATGACCATGCATAAAACATGTTCTGAATAAAATCTGTAAACTGAAATACTCAATACTAATAAGTGAATAACTGATATTTTTATGCTATGGTCAAGAAAAACTAAACTGAATTACTGAGTTGATTACTGGACTGAGACTGTGGGAGGTATCATCTAACCGACATGCTCCAATATGAGCAAATTGGGGTCCAACTTGTGACCCCAGTTGTAAGGGTGTCAGTACCGTGACAAGGGTACTAACACTGGATATGTGGATCCACTGATGTATTATCCTAAAGGACTAAGGGTGTCAAACCATAACTGACGAGTGACCCCTGGGATGTAGTCAAGCCTGAATTAATGGGTGACTCCTCATATCCTAAATTGGCTACATTGTTTTGGAGTACAGGGACTACTACTAACGACTTTGCCTATCTAATGGGGAAGCCTCCATCCCTATACTCGATCGGTGCTAAATCCTACTCCCAACTGAACTGACTCGGAATACTGAACTGTTCTGAGTTTAACTGATTATGAGAACTGACTAAACGGGTAATGCTGATAACATATTTGAGACTATTCTAAAGATACTAAGACTAAGTAAGAAACTAAGTTTTAGGTCATTCATAACCCCCAGGAATCGATAGAAATAAAATAAAAATAGTACTAAAACTTTAAGGACATAACATGAAAACATTTATTCTAAATCCATTCTTGTAGACATTTCATCAAACACTTGATATTCATAGTTTAAGATAAGGATAGGAATAGTTTAAATCTTGTAGCATGATTTCAACATCAACATCACTAATTTTGATTTAAATCAACAAATAACATTATTCAAACGTGTGGGGTTTAATAACAACAACAATTTTATGTAAACATGGTATAGAATCAAGATTCATGGAGATTCATGGTTAAAATCACAATAGCTTGTAAAAATCACAAGTTTGAATTTGAAATTTGATACTTGGACTTCATGGGTAAAAGGGACCCATGGATGAACATTTAACATACATGGATTGATGAATTCGTGAGAGTTCTTAGGATTTTTCTTAAGATTTGATCTTAAATCTTGAAGGCTAGCATTTGTTATTGAAGGAGGGCTACTTTAATTTGAGAGAATTGTGAAATAATGAGAAAATAATTATCTCTTGGGACTTAAATCCCGTGTTTTGACTGAATGAGGTGAAGGGAAAGAACTTAAATACCCTTGGACAATTATAACTTAGAACTGGAACTAGAAATCCAGATTTTATGCCTTGGCACAATGCAGTGATATCACGTTGTGCCACTACAAAATGACAATCCCCATTTTTCCCAATGGCACGATGCGGTGCTATCGTGTTCTGCCACTGGAAATGGACAATCCCAATTTGGCACCTTGGCGCGACGCAACGCCATCGTGGTGGCCCACTGAACGTAAATTTGACCCTTGGCGCGATGCAACATTATCGCGGTGCTTCACTGGAAAAAGGATGAACGTGATTTTTGTCATCACCACGACATGGCCTAACCGCGTTGGGATACTTTCTCATACTAACAGTTCCATAACTTCTCACCCGTGTATCATATTTAGGCGAAATTGGGATCGTTGAAAAGCTAATTAAATTTCCTACAGTTTGGTGGATCTTGAGCTGGAATATTCTTAGTAGAATAAAAGATGTGCTTGTATGAATTTGACTATAACAACATTCTTCTCAAAAACTCAATGGTTAAAAAATATTTTGATTCGTCTAATAGCTGGGAGTTATTTGAGGCCTTAGTATACATCAAACTCAATCATAAAACTACCAAAGAGATATAATGTACTATGCATGAGATTGAAACATGGCGCTAACATTGGTTCAGATTTTTGAGGTATTACAATAATTGTGATAAAAGATGATAGTCAAGATCCCAATTCACCCACCATGACAAATTTTGAGTTATTACACTTATTTTAGGGTTTCCAGGTCTAAATAATGAAGGGGAAATGCCCCAAACATGTCTTAGGATCATTATATAGACTTTACAGGTAAGTAGAAGTCGCTATCGCAGTCTTATGGGCCATGATTGCGCTATCACGATCACTACCCTATTTTTCGCAATCGCGGTTGCACTATATGACAATAAAATTAACAATAAACTTTTGACCCTAGGAATTCATTTAGAACCCAAAGAACATGATCCAATAGTGAATTTTGACTGTAAACGACATTCCAAATCTGTTGGAATCATTAAAAATTTCATCTGAGATCATTTATCCAAACAAGTGAGGCCCACCCTTATAGTTTTAACATTTTTAATAAAATCTACTCAATAGCCCAAAATAAGTCTAGGAGCCTTGGAACCTGAGCCAAGGGTCTCCCTAGCCTAAAATCAATATTTCAGATGTGATGGAAAAGTTGAATTTTCAATCCAAGGTTGTTTCTACCAAATGTGAGTTCCACAACCATTCTTTTCAATTTTTAACTTTCTGACTAATAGGTCGAAATGAGCTCGGGGAAATTGGGACCAAAACCAAAAGTATACCTATACTAAAATCAATATTTCAAATATACTGGCTCAATTGTATTTTATATCTGAGATATTTTCGCTAAAGTTTTTGCTCGATGGCCATTTGGAACCATCGAAGACTTCTAAATAGGGAATTGATTTTAAAGATCAAACGAATTGCTCGATAACCAAAATGTTAGTCCCGATAAGTCATAAATGACTTGAGGTAGTTATGGATAAGCTCAAATAATAAATATAAGCATAAATATGGAAAATAACCTAAGGGGTATATATATATATATTTATATGTATGTATATGTATATATATATATATGGTTGTTTTCTTCTTGGTGGAAATGCCTAAGTTGGGGTTTGCATGGTATCAATGACATATTACTTGCATATCTCACTCTAATGGTACTTGGGTTATACTTAGTCATAGATGGTTGGTTTATTAAGTGGATTCTAGCTCATGTACTTGAGTATTGGTTGGATTTAAAATTATCATTATCGTTTGTTAGTGAGCATTACATCCTTATATTATATATACCTTCATGACGCATTGGTACCAATGTGGAAATACTATTTTTTCTAACATATATGTGACATATTTAAAAACCCTCTATCGAAGATCACGTGTATGGGAGGAGTTTTAGATATTGGATTGGTATTGGTTATTGGATTGAATAAGGGTTGCAAAGTCCCCAGGACCTTGTATTACCTCATATTATTCTTAGCTCAGTTCTACTCATAGTTGCATGAATAAAAGGCTTAAAACCTAAAAATTTCACTAAGTATTAGGAACTTAGTCATTTTTAAGGCCTCGTAACTTTGAGGATTTTTAAATTGGTCTTCCCAACCCTGAGATGTTAGTTTTGAGGTAATTCATGTTCAGGGGTGTAAGGTACATGTCTTAAAGAAGTTTATATTTTTGGATGAGGTTTGGGTCTAGTTTGGATCTCGATTCCAGCAGGTTATCATGATAGGGAAGCATCGTGGTGATAATAGTGATGGAACCCTTATCGCTTCATCGTGACCCTGTAGCCACATTCTTGTTACGAATTTAAATGCCTGAGGGGAAATTATTTCATTCCCCTGAATTCAATTTGTCAATTCATGAATTATAACATTAGTTAAGGAATTATTTGCCTATCTTCTTCAATTATCCTCTCAATGAAACCTTATTCACCTCCCAATAATACTAATTTCCACTACTTTCTCTCCAAGGAAAGAAACAATTCAAGTTCCCAAATCCAAGAACGTTTAAGAAAGCATCAAGATTGGTGCTTCTCTTTAGTGCTAAAGGGTTTATGGTATGTGTGATCTTCATCCATGGGCCCTTTTCACCCTGGAGTCCAAGAATCCTTTTTTATTTATAAACTATGAGTTTTTACATGTTCAAGTTGAATTATCTTCATGAAGCTATTATTGATTTTGATTTTGAGTTATGTTTACAAGTGTTTTTGATGGATGAGCCATTATATGTTTAGATTATTGAGATCTTCATATTGAAATCCCTAATTCATGGTTTTAGTATTGTAATCACGTTATCCTTTCATGTTTTACCCGTTACCATGCTTAAATTCATAACTCTCATGTGTTTGATGATATGTCTAACTATTGGGTTTTGAGCAATGATCCCTTACTATGGTTTTGAAAGCTTTATATATCATCATTGTTATTTGCATTCAGTGTTGGTGGGTTATGAACACCCTATACCTAGTTGTTTACATAATTTTAGTATCTTCAGAATGATTTCAGATAAACCATGAGCATTATCAATCAGTTAGTTGTTATGACTAGTTGTTTGCTCAGTTAAGCATAGTTTAATCTAGTAAACAATGTCATTCAGTTTAAAGTAGGATTTAGCACCGAGCGAACCCAGGGATGGGGGCATTTTTGTTAGTTTAGGTTTTGACCCTTAGTAGCAATCTCTAAGTTATGGAACTATATAGCCAGTGTAGGTTTGAGATGTCTTCCTGCCAGTTTAGGGTTGACACATATCTCATAAGTACTCCTGCCATTATAGGGTGACTCTTTAGTACTTTGGTATGTCAGTTTAGTAAATCTACACAGCCATTGTTAGTACCCATGGCACGGTACTGACACCATTCCTACTGGGGTTACAGGTTGGACCCCAATTATCTAAAATTGGGGCATGTCAATTAGATGATACCTCTCATAGTCTCAGTAGAGTATTTAGTATAGCTTCAGTTCATGTTTTCTTAACCAAGTGTATAGATTTATAGTTTATCAATTATACAATTTTTAGTCTTTCAAATTACAAACTTTTTTCAGATTTTTGATTTATGTTTGGCCTTGCATTCTCAGCTGTTACAGTTTTCATGCATTCATGTTCAGTTATCTCATGCTTTACAGTTAGTCCTTATCTCATATGCATAGTACCCCATGTATATCAGCCTGACCTCATCGAATATACCACTATATTCAAAGTACTAACCACATATACTTCTTTGCGCTATGATGTCTTATATCATAGGTTTGGATACTCAGTTCCCCGACCGCAGTTAGTCATTCTAGCCTTACTTAGCAGTAGCAGTGGTGAGTCCTCATCTATCGGGGATATGATGGTTTATTTTAGTGGTTCAGTAGTTTAGTACAATCAGTTTGTCAGACTTAGTTGAGGACTTATCCCATCAACTCCTTAGTCAATTTAGTGGCTTTTAAACAGTTAGTTTATTTTAACAATTTTTTATCAATTCTTTAGAGTTTAGATTAAATCGTATTTTCGGTATTCAGGCCTTATAAATTTATCAATTATTTCCATATATGTCCATTATTATTATTTTATTCAGTGCTCATAATAGGTACCAGCGCACGGGTTAACTTATGGTTAGTTGTGATTATAAGCATCGTTGTCACGACTAGGGGGTAGCCTTGGGTCATGAAAAAACTTACTATTAGAGGTAAATATTTTGCAGTGTCCTAATGAGTTTGAAAGCCGTATTGAGTAGAGTCTTGTACATGGGTGTGAATTTCACCACACTTATGGACAAGAGGCTACAAGGCATTTTAGCAAAAGTTTCCTTTATTTCAGTGTTCATGTCGTGCGAAAGAGCATGAGTTCTATTTAAAATCTCTTCCTAGATTATCTTTTATTTTATTTATAGACAATGCCTACCAAAAGAAACAATGAAAGAAGGAATGGGAAGTAGCCCATACATCCGCCTATTCAGGAAGATCCCCTAAATGAGCATGTCTCTCACACCAAATTCAGAGCTATTTTCACTACCTTATCTTATTTAGTAGTTTCTCAGAATGACAAATAGGTTGTTATCTTATCTAGGCTTATGGTTCATGCTTAACAGATTAAGAAAGAGAAGCATAGGGAGAAAGAGAGAGAGAATAAGAAGGCCAGAACTTGTAGTTTTAGGTCAAGGTCAGAGAGTGGTAACCATTCCCAGTTCCACAAAAAATTCTTAGCTATATCTCCATTTTGATCTAGTGCTTCAGTGCCAAAGTTCAAAAATGATAGTCGGGATAGAGCGCTAGGCTATAGGCCCTAAAATAGTGTGAATAGTTGTCATACTAATTTTCTATGTATGAGGTGTGGTAGGAATCATCAGGGTGTGTGTAAGTCTAGTAGTGGTATGTGTATTAGAAGTGGCAAGCTAGGGTACAGGATAAGGGAGTGCCCTGTAACTATGTGGAAGAGTAGAAATGGTCGCCAGCAGGGTTAGACTAACTCGTCAGCAACACCAGCAGGTCATTCGACTCAACAGGGTGCCACTTCCAATACCACCAGTGGTAAACTCTAGAATAGATTATATGCACTCCAATCCTAACATGATTAGGAAAGTTCTCCAGATATGGTTATGGGTGTGTTACAGGTCTTTCATCTTCATGTTTATGTTTGATTAGATCCTAGAGGGTTACTTTCTTTTATGACACCTTATATAGATGTCGATTTCAATATCAGTCCAAAAATATTAGTGGAGCCTTTCTCTATATCTACCCTAATGGGTAAATCTATCATTGATAGATGGGTATACAGAAATTACCTAACTACAGTATCTCAGAAAATCACTTTAGTAGATCTTGTGGAGTTAGAGATGACTGATTTTAATGTCATTCTTGGCATCGATTGGATCCACTCATGTTATGCCTCAGTTGACTATAGAAATAGAGTCATTCATTTTTAGTTTCCCAGTGAACCAATTATTGAATGAAGGGGAAGTATCTTAGTGCTTAGTAGTCTGATAATTTCATATCTTAAAGCAAGAAAAATGATATCTAAGGGATGTGATTTCAGATCCCTTCTCAGAATCCTATGACAAAATATGATCTAGAGTTAAAAGTATAAATCTAAAAGTTTAGAAGAAGTAAGGTGGGGATGGCATTTATCGATAGTTAGTAGATGATGAATCCATGGGGCTAGTTGTATTAAAAGTGAATCAGTAGGACTGAAATAGTGTATGCAAGAAATTAAGTTAAGTATGATGGTGTGGGTATGCTTATATAGTACCCTTGAGTTTCTAATTTTGAATGAGGCTAGTAGTGTAGTAATTGATGTTCTTACCAGCTAAGTTATAGGCTATAGGATGATGATATCGGATGTTCAGGTCTAATAGAAATTCTTGTGGTTTAGGGAAAAATATAAGTGTTGAGGTAGGATATTAGTAGGCTATGTAGAAAGTTAGTATGATTCATTAAGAGTTTGAGTATATATATGTTACATGTTAGAAGCTAAGTTTAAATCTTGGATGGTTGATCTAATAGTAAGGAGAATTGAAAATTTTAGATGGTGTGAACTCATGGTATGGTTCTACTCATAAAGATTCTAAGTTAGCCAACATTTAAGTTATTATGTGATTATTATTGGGGCTATAAAATATTAAGAGTTGTATCTCAGAAGGAAGAATTAGCAGCGGGTTTTACACTTTCAGGTGTAGTCTTTTAGGTTGAGTATTGTAGTTCAGTTTAGAGTTTATTAAAGGGGTACAGAGACTTAGAATAATGGCTTAAATCTAAGGGAGAGATGACAGAACAGGTAACCAAGTCAGGCTCTCAGATTCTAGTATAGATGCTAGTGTGTTGTATAACAATAGTAAAGGAGGATGATTCCCAACCCATCCTTATCTCAGTGCAAGGTTTTGTTTTTTAGTTGTAACTGTATCTACTCATGCCATACATGTCATCTCCATGATCATAACTTATATCCATGCTTTCGATAATCTATCCCTCAGGCCATAGTTAAGTGTTAAAGTTATGCATAGTATTCTTTTAGGTTTTAGGCCCTCATGTTCTAACCTTTTTGTGATCTCTCTATAATGTTAAGATAGTAGTGATGACAAATTGATAAGCAATTATGCATTGGGAGAGAGTAAATATTTCTTATTGAGGAAAGATTATTGCACGCTTGTTTTATATATAAGTCTATAAGGGTGAAAGATGATTGAGGTTAAACTTTTTATTGTATATATCATGATTAGTTGAGAATTCTAGGTGTGTCTTCTTAAGGATAGTTCATGGAAGTTGTTATTGATAGAAGTTTAGAGAATATGAGAAAGATGCTCTTACGAGTGTTTTCCTGGAAGTTTCTATCCAGTTATAATGATAGGCTTGAAGGTCATGTTAGTATGGAAGTGGATGGGTGCATTGTGTTCTAGTAAATTTCTAGTATGAGGTTGAATTTAGTTGTTGAGGTGGTAAAAAGAATGATTCTTGAGATAAGAAGTTATGAAAATACATGGGGTACTGAATTAATGGTTTATACTAGCATTATGGTGTTATGTGCAGTACCTTGTAATTACGAGTTAGGCTTGAACATGGTGAAATAAGATAGTTCAACTCAGACTTTGGCTGGAGTAGTTATATGTACCCATGCGAATATTTAAGGAGCCAGGCTATGTTTGAGTTGGGCAGTTGCATTGTCTAAGGCCTAGTAATTTTATCACAGTTTATGTTTCATAGGCCTATGTTCCATGTTTCAGAGTTATAGACATACTATGAGTCCTTACTTATATATCTTATTCAGATCATGCACAAGTTTTTTTCTTCCTATTGTTATTAGAACTTCTAAGAAAGAGTGTTGAAGAAATGCTACAATTAAGTATAAGCTTTTAGTATAATTAAGTCCGTATAGCCAACAATTTAGTTTAGAAGTCAGACAGATAAGTTCCTATGATTTTTCCATCTTTTGATCTAGTCTTACTATCCAAAGTTTCATGAGTATGGCCATTCCAAGAGGTAATTGTTCGCATCCATGTAAATTGTGAATTCAGTTCAGTTCATGCATTATGTTCTAGATTCAGATATTTAGTCATGATTTAGTTCGTAAGTGTCCCCTGCATTACCTCAGTCTATCCTTAGTATTCATCCAAGTTAGTATAATTTAGGGGGAGGGGACGAATAATCCCAAGGGGGAGATGTTGTAATACCCCGAGTTTTTATGTCTTAAACCTCTTAATTTTTCATCATGAAACCAGATCCAACTTAAGGTAATGGTTACTTATAAGTTGACTCTCTTATTTCCAACTCAGTACTATAACCATTCTCATGTCATTGCATACATTCTCAAAATTAGTTCGGTTTATGTATCATGTTTCAGACTTAGTCATGTAATCATATTTTCAGTGATGCATGTTCAGTATGTGATCTCAGTTGCTATAGGTGAGAACTCTCTGCCTAATCAGTCTCATTCAAGGACGAATATTCCCAAGGGGGAGATACTATAATATCCCGTATTATTCTTAGCTCAATACAGCTCCTAGTTGCATGAATAAGAGGCTTAAAACCTAAAATTTTCTCTAAGTATTGAGGACTTGGTCATTTTTAAGGCCTCTTAGCTTTGAGAATTTTTAAATTGGTCTTCCCGACCCTGACACATTAGTTTTGAGTTAATTCATGTTCAGGGATCTTAGTTACATGTCTCGGAGAAGTTCCAGATGAAGATTGGATCATATTTGGATCTCGATTCTAGTAACTTGTTGCGATAGGGCCGCATTGTGGTTATAATAGTGATGGAACCCTCATTGCATCGCGGTGACCCTATATACCACATTCCAATTATGAATTTAATTGCATGAGGGGCAATTGTGTCATTCCATATCAATTGAATTTGTTAATTCATGAATTAAATAACATCAGTTAGGGCTTTATTTGCCCATCTTCTTCAATTCTCCTCTCAAAGAAACCCTATTCACCTCCCAAGAACACCAATTTCCATTACTTTATCTCCAAGGAAAGAAAGAATTCAAGTTCCCAAATCCAAGAACCTTCAAGAAAGCAGAAAGATTGGTGTTTCTCCTTAGAGCTTAAGGGTTTAAGGTATGTGTGATGTTCAATCATGGGCCCTTTTCACCCATGGAGTCCAAGAATCCCTTTTTCTTTTTTAATTATGAGTATTTACATGTTCAAGTTGAATTATCTCCATGAGGCTATTATTGATTTTTATTTTGAGTTATGTTTGCAAGTGTTTTCGATAGGATTAGCCATTTCATGTTTTAAATATTGAAATTTACATATTGAAATCCCTAATTCTTGGTTTTAGTATTGTAATCACATTATCCTTGCATGTTTTACCCGTTACCATGCTTACATTCATGACTCTCATGCGTTAGATGATATGTCTAACTATTGGATTTTAAGCAATGATCCCCTACTATGGTTTTTAAAAGCTTTATATGTCATCGTTGTTATTTCCATTCAGTGTTGGTGGGTTATGAACACCCAATACCTAGTTGTTTACATAATTTCAGTATCTTCAAAATTATTTCAGATAGACCATGAGCATTGTCATTTAATTAGTTGTTATGATTAGTTTTTTGCTCAGTTAAGTTTAGTTCAGTCCAGTAAATAGTGTCATTCAGTTGGGAGTAGGATTCAACACCGAGAGAACCCAGGGATGGGGGAATTCTTGTTAGTTTAGGGTTTGACCCTTAGTAGCAATTCCTGAGTTATAGAAATACATAGCCAGCGTAGGTTTGAGATGTTTTCCTGCCAGTTTAGGGTTGACATATATCTAATAAGTACTACTGCCAGTATAGGGTGACTTTTTAGTCCTACGGGATGCCAGTTTAGAGGATCAAAACAGCCATTATTAGTACCCGTGGCACAGTACTGGCACACTTTTAATAGGGGTTACATGTTGGACCCCAATTAGCAGAAATTAGGGTATGCCGATTAGATGATACATCTCGTAGTCTCAGTACAGTATTCAGTATAGTTTCAGTTCATGTTATTTTGACCAAGTGTATAGATTTATAGTGTATCAGTTATACATTTTTCAGTATTTTAGATTATAGACTTATTTTAGATTTTAGATTTATGCTTGGTCTTGCATTCTCAGATTTTACAATTTTTATGCATTTATGTTCAGTTATCTCTTGCTGTACAGTTATTTCTTATCTCACATACATAGTGCCCCATGTATATCAGCCTGACCTCGTTGTATATACCAGTACATTCAAAGTACTAACCGCATACTCTTCTTTGTGATATGATGTCTTATATCATAGGTTCAAACGCTTAGTTCTCCGGCTGCAATTAGACATCCCAGTATTACTTAGCTGTGGCAGTGGTGAGTCCTTATCTATCGGGGACATGATGGTTTATTTCAGTTTTTTAGTAGTTTAGTACATTTAGTCAGTTGGATCTAGTTTAGGAGTTCTCCCATTAGCTCCTCAGTCAGTTTAGAGGCTTTCAGACAGTCAGCTAGACAGTTTATTTTAACAATTTTTTATCAGTTGTTCAAAGTTGAGATTAAATCATATTTTTAGTATTCATACATTATGGCTTTATCAATTATTTCTACATATGTCCATTATTATTATTTTATTTAGTGCTCACAGTAGGTACAAGCTCACGGGTTAGATTGTGGTTACTTATGACCGTTATCACCGTTGCTGCGACTAGGGGGTAGCCTCGGGTCATGATAGTCCTACTTTAGGAATAGTTCTCAACATGTGTATATGGAGGTTGTGTGACAACCTCAAACATATAACATTTTTATCATCATTATTATCATTCTCATTACATTTTATACATTATGCATCTTCTATGAATGTACTTTCGTGCTTGATTTAAAGTCTGTCTATTCTGTGTTTTTTTTCGTACTTGTACTTGGTGCATGTGTTATATTTTAAATGGTTAGTTGAGATGGAGTTTTCTAACATTTGGGGTATTTTCTAATTGTAGGTGACATTCCCATAGTGTATATTTATATACTTTATTTTCTACTTTGCTCAAACGACCTATGATACCTTCAGAATAAAAGTGGACCGTACTCACACGTACTATGCTTTTTTTATGCAGATCCATGTACAAGTGCTCAATGTGGTATCTAATTTTGAGTGATGTTTAGAGTATTTTTAAGGTAGTATTCACCCTATGCTTTAAAAGTCGACCTCTAACCTGATTCTATCTCGTTCATGTCTTATTATATTTCAGAAACAGACATGATTTTTTTTAGATTTCCAATTGTATTATTTTTTATTTCAAGATATACCTACGTGTTCTTACACTATGATATTGAATTTTGGGTGATTTATGGTATCATTTTTATGTATGTTTTTTCTATTATTGTATATGTGTAGTTCAACTTTGTTCAAGAAGTATTGCCTTAGGATTTTTGTTTGCATTTCCATATCAATTTGGTGATTGGATTTCTTGTCGTGACTTGTCATGAACAGTGCCATCATGACCCTTAGTTTTAGATTGTGACAAATAGGTATAAGAGCTACCAGGTTTATTTGTCTCGTCACTGTAAGAAGATGATATTTAGTAGAGTCTCGCACATCAGTGTGTAGACATATGTATCTATCTTCGAGAGGCTATAAGATATACTTATAAAGCTTCTTGTTCCTTATCATATGGGTTTTTCCATACCCTATATTTTAAATGGAGTTTCATTCATTACTGCATTGATAGTGAGGACTAGTTCCCATTAGGGTAGGGATATGGAACCATCATCTGAGGAGAGAGCCAGTCCAGGGGAAAAATGTGAGTCGAGATGGGATTGAGGTAGAAGATGGGTATGAGAATCCGCCCCTTTCTAATGGTAGTACTATAGAGATCTCCCTTGAGCCATAAGTTGAGAATTCTAAAGATATGGTACCTACTCAGGTTCCACAAAGTTTTTTTACCCCAATTTTGAAGGGTTTATTGATTCATTTGCTGACCTATTTTGAAGGTGTTCCTTTGGATGCACCTAGAGTTCCTCCAGAACCTATTATTGTAGCTCCATCCATGCCAGAGCCTTCATATGGTGTTCTTCGAACTCTAAGTGTGGATCCTCTAGTGGTACTGATATTTGCTTATGGTACTCTACAGAATCCTAGAATTATTCCTTCTTCTATGCCGGTATCCGAACATGGCATTTTGAGATCAGTAGATCAGCCTTCATCTATGTTACCCTCTCAAGTGAAATCTTATCCAACCATACTTATTAGGTCTCCTATTATTACGAGTACAGTTATTTCT
Organism: Capsicum pubescens; assembly: GCA_030864215.1. Lineage (NCBI taxonomy): Eukaryota > Viridiplantae > Streptophyta > Magnoliopsida > Solanales > Solanaceae > Capsicum > Capsicum pubescens. Next base: position 96,125,952 of record CM061549.1, on the reverse strand, counting down.
TTTAAGGATCAGAAGAGGTTTGAGTGGTTTACTTGCTTGGGTCTACCTAGGTTCAGTGGTGTTATGGCTGAGAATGACTATGAGTTCTTAATTAATTATAAGGAGAAGTTGCATAACCTTGGATCTCTTGAGTTGCATGGGTTGTTTACACTACTTACCAGTTAAAAAATGCAACCAGGGATTGGTGGGGGTCACTTGTTATTTGCAGACCTCTGGGTTCCCCAGAGATGACTTGGGATTTATTTGCTCAGGCCTTTTTGGATAGGTTTATTCCCTTTAGTTGAGGGATCAGATAAGAGATGAGTTTGATTATGTGCAGTAGGGCTCCATGACTATTACAGAGTATGAGGAACATTTCCATGCCTTTTCAAGATAATGTTTTACCAATATTATCACCAAGTCCTTAGAGGATTCAGAAGTTCATAAAGGAATTAGATGTTTCACTTCATCTAGTTACTACCCAAATGGTATTATCCCTACTTTTTTCAATTTTGCTTCTGTATTATTTGATCCGGGGGAAACTTTTTCTTATGTGTCTACATATTTTCCTTTGAGTTTTTAATTTTCTAGTGATTCTTTTTCCATACCTATCCGTGTATCTACCCTAATCAGAGACTCTTTAGTGGTGGATCAGGTGCACTGATCTGTGTTGTGACTTTTTTAGGTTGTGAGATTAGGGTATACTTGTTTATCCTATATATGGTAGATTTTGACGTTGTCTTGGGTATGAAATGGTTTGCCCTTTATCATGCTATTCTAGACTATTATGCTAAGATCATAACTTTAGCTCTGCCAGGTGTTTTAAGGATAGCTTGGAAGGGTGCACTTAATTTGGGTCCCAAGAGAGTTATATCTTTTTATCAGGCTTGTCTCTTGGTAGATAGGGGGTGTTTGTCTTATTTGGACCACATTTATGATACTAGTTTTGTTTTATAGCCTTTTTGGGATTTTGTTCATATTGTCTGTGAGTTCATGGATGTTTTCCCTATATATTCACTTGGTATGCTTCCAGATCATGATATTGACTTTGTAATTAATGTTGAGCCAGGCACCAAGCCCATATCTATTCCTCTTGAAAAGTAAAAATAATTAAAGAATCAGTTGTAAGAGTTGTTGGATAAGGGATTTATCCAACCTACTGTTTCACCTTGCGGTGCACCTATCCTATTTTTGAAGAAAAGGATGGGTCTATGAGTATGTGTATTAATTAACGACGGTTGAACAAGGTGATGATTATGAATAAGTATCCCCTTCCTCATGTTGATGGTTTGTTTGATATTTTATTAGGTTTTTCCATGTTTTGGAAGATTGATTTGAGGTTCGGGTATCACGAATTGAGCATTAAATCTTCGGATTTCCCAAAAACAGCTTTTGGTCATTATGAGATCTTAGTCATGTCCTTTGGGTTGACCAATGTCCCATACACATTCATAGAGATAATGAACTGGGTGTTCCAATTGTATCTTGACTATTTTAACATAGTATTTATAGATGATATCTTTTTTAACTCTAAGAAAAAGGTTGTTCATGAAGAGCATTTATGGATTGTGCATCAAAGATTAAGGGATGAGAAGTTGTATGCTAAGTTCTCCAAGTAAGAGTTTTGGTTGAAGTCTATTTCTTTCTTGGGTCATGTGGAGACCCAGGATGGTATTATGGTCTATATGGCCACGATTGAAGTAGTTCGTGATTGGGATAGGCCTACTTCTCGAGATTTAGATGTGTGTGGTTTAGCAGGATACTATCGATGCTTTGTTGAGGGTTTTTCATCTGTTCCATCTAATTTGACTAAATTGATTCAAAAGAATATTTATATTCAGCGGTCCGATGATTGTGAGTTGAGCTTTAAAAATCTCAAGGATTTGTTGACCTCAGGTTTTATCTTGATTTTGTCCAAGGAGGGCACAAATTTTACCATCTTTTGTGATACTTTAGGTGTTGGGTTAGGTGTTGTGTTGATGCAGGAGGTTATGGTAATTTAGTATGATTCTCATAAATTGAAACCCCATGAGAAAAATCAACCTTCCCATGATTTGGAGTTGTACATAGTTGTTTTTGCTTTGAAGATGTGGTGGCACTACTTATATGGAGTCTATTGTGAGATATTCTCATATCATTATAGCCTTCAGTATTTCTTCACCCAGTTAGATTGTAATAACCCTTCAGGTTATTTCCATCTTTTCATATATCTTTTCTATTAGAGCTTTCCTATAGCTTCCCTAAATCATTTATGACTTGCTGGGACTAACAATTCGATTACTGGGCATTTTATTTGTTTTTTAGAGATAAATTCCTATTTTGAAGTATTTTCTGGTTTCAAATGGCCACTGAGCAAAAACTTTAGTAAAAAAATCTCGAATAAAAATTCTAACTGCGACAACAACTCTAGAATGTCTATTTTAGGCTAGGCAGACATTTGGTTTTGGTCTTGAAGCATTCGGTCCTATTTTGACCTATTGATCGGAAAGTTAAGAAAATAAAATATAGGTGAGGAATCCATATTTTGTTAAAAAGGACCTTGGGATGGAAAATACGAGTGCTCCATTGAGTCTACAACATTGAATTTTGCATAGTTACATACTTCTTTTGCATATACAGGATTTCGAAGGAATCCCAAGAACCCAGTTGAAGTCCATTCGAGACTTGGAAAAATCTAGTGTACCAAGTTTCTAGTGCACCATGATAGCGGTTCATTCGATCGCAATCATGACCTGCTATGCAGAGGAGATGCTGCAATTATACTATGGTGTCGTGATCGCAACTCGTGTTGCAGACAAAAGATGGTGCAATCGCGAGGCCTTAGGTTGCAATAGCGACTATCGAGGATCTGCACTGGGTATAAAAGGACTCATTTTTCATAATTTTTTCCATTCTTCATCACTTCCTTGGGACATAAAAATCCTAAAATAGTGTGAGAGCATAAAATTGAAGCTTGTTGGTGATTGGAAAGCTAGATTAGCAATTATTTTCACGATTATATTCCAATTTAAGGTATGAATTCATTTTTTTTCGTGAAATTTCTTGATTTATTTCTCAAAACTCAAAAAACTTTAGTGGTTTATATTAGCCCTAATTTAGCTTAGTTTTCACCCATTTTTAAGGATAATGATTCCTTGAACACAAATAAATATTGGGTTGGTTTCAGAAACTTGATTTCCATAAGTGGTACCTACATGGGGTTCTGATGTAATTTTTGGACCCAAAGCATAATGGTTCAATATGGGTATTGTTATTTTCTTACTATGGGTAAAATGTCTGTATGATAGTTTGACATCTTAAGAAGGTTTCCCAGAAGGGAAAAATGGTGGTTTAGCAGTTCATTGAGCTTTTTTTGGCATTGAGATAGGCTAGGTTTATCCCTTATTAGATTAAGCTATTTCATAGTATTCTTTTGATATTGTGTCAGATTTGGGATGGGTTTTAGGTGTTGGATTGATTAAATGCAAGACTTGGGTTAGATGGACCATTTAGGCCATTTTGAAACCGTAGAGTTGAAACACTAAGCTTGTTTACTTGTGCCTTAGGTAAATTAAACTTCATTCCTCATATTTAGAATGAGAATGCCTTAGATGACTCAAATTAGGTACAAATGCTTTAGACACTTATTCATACGGTGAATTTTTCCTTAGTTGCATACACAAGAGAAGGTTGCCTTAGTTTTCTTTGGACATAGTTAAAGTGCTCCAGAAGAATCTCTACCGTAGGACTAATTGTGTCTTGTTCAACATCTAAAAGTGGATTTACATACCTTAAGCCTAGTTCGGATAGAATTAGTCTAAAATAGAACTTGAGGATTAGAAGTGGACTCTTAACCCACTTTAGGATATGACACATGATTAGTTTGGTGAACCTTTTATGCTTATTAGACTCTTGGAAATGCATAATGAGGCAATGTTGAGAAATCTTGATACGTAATGGTTATGTTGGTTAATATGAGGGTTGGCACCTATGGATTATGCTATTATTTATGCTATTGATGATCCTGATCATATATATATATATCCGGTTTGATTCTAAAAAATGATTATGTTGTTGATTATATATTTACCCGGTTTGAGTCTAGAGGATTATTATAGAACTATTAATTATTTACCGTTTCAAGTCTGGCTATTTATAATTACCAATTTGAGTATAGCTATTGGTTATAATTACCTGTTTGAGTTCGGGTATGGATTATTTACCTATTCAAGTTTGACTTCAAGTCTCAATATGCATATTATGCTATGATGATATACTCCTTATGAATAAAGATATCGTGGTGTGAGATTGAAAGTAGAAATTTGGCTAAGTTGGAAAATGAGGAAATTTTTATAATATGGCATGACATAAATGAACTCTAGTGGTAAAATGACTAGTTGACAATTGATGGTTAGCTACAAATGATGACTAGTGAATATATAATGATTAGTTGATAATTATATTAGTGATAAGAGATGGGTAGGTAATTTACAGACTAGTGTATAATTGATGATGAGGTTGATATATGTTGGTAAATTGTCGAATGATGGTTAAAAAACTAGTTGGTAAATTGTAAGTGATGAATGGTTGTTTTATTCTATCTTTCAGTGTGCTTTTCAGGCATATGTTAGTTTGTTATGTTAGCTTGTGATGAGTTATTTACTTTTTGCACAAATTAACGTATGGGAGCTAATTTAGTAGTTATAATTGTATGTGTTGATGCTTTATGTTATTTTATTATTCTGATTTAATTACTTATCTATACACAACGATATTGGAGCTATTTCAGGTTCATTTTTTGTACCTTTACTTAGTTTGGTTATCTTGCATTTTATCATACTTATGTCAGGATTTATCTAAGTCAGCCAATGAGGTATACTTAGTACCCATTGTTTTGGTACTTATACTACACTTTTGTATGTTTTTTGTGTAGATCTGAATATTAGTAGCCACCATTGATTCGTGTTTATGCGGTGTTGATATCTAGAGATAGGGTGAGTTCTTGAAATCTGAGTCCCTCATTTCCTTCTATCTTTTTTTATTCAGTCTTTTGTATTTGAGACAAATGTATTAGCTATTCTAGATACTTGGGTTGTGTCTCTACTGTTAGATTCTCTTGTACTGGCTCTACCAAGTCGTTGGATAGTATCTTATGTTGACTATTTTTATCTATTCAAACACTTGGCTTATTTATGTATATTGTATCTTTGAAATTCTCCAATGTTGGGCATTTTCCACCAAATTCAACCCATTGCGTTAGCTCCGGGATATGGTTTGGCGTACCTACTGGTGGGATTTAGTAGGTGCGATCATGAATCATAAATCCAGTCATGACAGAGATATTAATATGAGGTAGTGTCGTTGTCTTGAGTTGCTTAAGGACTCTGACCTTACTATACTCTATCATCCAGCCAAGACTAATATAGTTGTGGATGCCTTGAGCTCGAAGTCGACTAGTATGTGTATCCTGTCGTATCTATTGACCTAGGAGAGTCCTTTGGCCTTAGAGGTACACAACCAATTGGTATCAGAGCCTAGGTTACACCGGTATTGTTTGTATAAAACCAAGTGTTTAATAGAGTCCTGTGGATTGGAATGATGAAGTTCATTCCTTATCTTTGGGAGGTAATGTGACATTTTTTGGAGCTTATAACTTCTTTCACTCATATCATGCTAAGAGTTGGAGTTGGTTTGTAGAGTATTTCATTGACTTCACTCTATCACATATGGTCAGGATATGTGCTATTGCTGCACGAGACGAGGGTCCCGAGACCTAGCCTAGGGATCCAACTCTTGTTCATAGATGACCTAGAGATCGTGGACAGTCGTGTGATATGTCCCAAGCTAAGGTCAAGATAGGTCACCTTTCCTAGGTCCTATTCCCACTCCTGAGCTAGAGATTATTCCGCCCTAACCAACGGTGGGCCAAAGACCAACCTAAGCACCACCAGGGTTTATTTCTTCTTCAATGCTCAGAAATGCATTGGTTTAGCTTTTGGATGTAATTGGTGGTGTGAAGTCTTATTGTGCATACTCTACATATCAGAGTGGTACTGAGGCGAGGGAACAACCTATAGCTACACTCCCAGAGTTGAGGTTCCTCCTGCACCAGTAGTTGGTCAGCCAGTGGTTGCCCAGTCTTCTATGTTTTTTTAGGAGCAGAAGATATTAGGTAGATTCTTGAGATTATCTCTTCCTGGGTTTTCTGGTGCTACAGGCAAGGATTACATATAAGCTTTTGATTGCTTATGAGGATAGGGTCTGTAATTTAGGCCTTGTTTAGATGTGTGGCATTGATTGCACCATTTTTAAGTTAGATTAGACTGCTCGACATTGGTGGAGAGGTTATATGGATTCTATACTATCTGGATCTTCTCCCTTGTCCAGGACTCAGTTCTTTGAGATATTCTTAGAGAAGTACATGCCTCACAGCCTTAGAGATCCTTTGAGGGATCAGTTCTCTAGATTGGAGAAGGGCTCCTTGATACTTGCAAAGTATGGGGCTTATTTTTACTAGTTCACTAGGCAAGAGTCTTCTATTCAGGATACTGAGTATGAGAGAGTTTTCTGCTTTATTAGGGGGTTGAGACTTCCTATTTGTATATCTACTCATAGTTTGGTTAATGCAGGTAGATCTTTTGCTCAGGTTTCTTTTTGGTAAGGTTTCAGATCATGCTCAGGTGATGGAGGAGATGCATCGTAAGTCCCAAGGGGCATTGATAAGAGTCCTAGATATCAGGAAAGTTTCAGTGGGAGCCATAGTAGTCATCATGAGGGGTATTCTCTGTGTCCTTCCTATCAGACTCAAAGTGAGCCTACTCGACCTATTTAGGTAGAACTTTAGATTACTGGTGAAATCAGTCAAGCGCCAGACACCACCCTGGTCAAGATGAAGGTTAGCCTTCAGGGGGGTCATCTTCTGCTTATTGTAATCATGGTGGTTATTCTGAGTCAGCTGAATTTGTTGATTTTGGTTTATCTAAAGGAGTTTTTTATCATTAGGAGCTCTTTGTCAATATTCTCTAGAGTGCCCCAGTCATGAGGTTATTATTGTTTCAGCTCAGGGTGTTTCCACTATCAAAGCATTTTATCCCTTATCTAGAGGTGGTTCTCATATCCGCAGGGGTGGTTTCCAGGGTACTCCATAAGATTCTTAGGTAGGCAGGATAGGAGGTCATCGATCAGGTACCCAGCCAAGTGGCAGCATGGTTAGTTACATGTAGTACCTGCTAGACCCAAAGGTGAGACTTCAAATATTGTTGTTATAGGTAAGATATTGGTGTGCCTCTAGTTGGCCCTTGCTTTATTTGATCTGGGATCCACTTATTCTGATATATCTACTTATTATGCACCATGGTTGGAGTTGTCTTGTGATTTATTACCTATTCCATTGCGTATTTCTACTCCTATAGGTTATTCTTTAGTAGTGGATTAAGTTTTCAGATCATATGTTGTGACTATTAGAGATGTTGATACTTATGTTGATCGTATTATTCTAGATATAGTGGATTTTGATCTGATTTAATGCATGGACTAGTTATGCCACTATCATGCGTGATGGATTGTTTAGCCAAGACTGTTACATTAGCCATGCCCGCTATACCCTAAGTCATGTGGCAGGGAGATGTTAGCCACGAGACGATGGGGATTATTTCTTATATGTATGCTAGGAGACTTATTTTGAGGGGTTGCAGATCTTATCTTGCTTATATTTCTAATACTAGTATGGATAGCCCGTCGCTTGACTTTGTTCTAGTAGTTTGTGAGTTTTTTGATATGTTGCATACCGACTTTCCTGGTGTTCCCCTGTCTCTGAGACTGAGTTTGCTATTAATCTCAAGTGTGGCACCCGACCTATTTTTGTGGCACCTTACCGTTTAGCTCCTGCCAAGCTTAAAGAGCCAAATTCTAAGCTTCAGGATTTTTTTGGTAAGGGTTTTACTAAACCAAGTGTGTCTCCTTGGGAGTTCTTGTATTTTTTGTAAAAATAAAGATGGCTCAATGCATATGTGTATTGATTATACGCAACTTAATAAGGTGACGTTGAAGAACTATTATCCTATGTCTCACATTGATGGTTTATTTGACCAGCTTTAGGGTGCAGCGGTGTTTTATAAGATTTATTTGAGATATGGTCACCATCAGTTGAGGATTCGGCTGAAGGATATCCCAAACAAAGATTTTTAGACTATTGTGGTCATTATGAGTTCTTAGTGATGTTATTTGGGTTGACTAATGCCCAGGCTGAGTTCATGGATTTGATTAACCGAGTATTCAGGCCTTATTTGGACTCCTTTGTGATTGTGTTCATCTACAACATCTTTGTGTATTCGAGGAGTAGAGAGGATCAAGCGCAACATTTGAATATCGTGCTCCAGACTTTGAGAGATCATGTGGTTTTTGCAAAGTTCTCTAAGTGTGAGTTTTGGCTTGAGTTAGTGATATTCCTTGGCCATATGGTGTCTAAGGGTGGTATTATGGTAGACCCGGCTAACATTGAGGCGATTCATGATTGGTCTGGACCTATATCTTTGACTGAGGTTTGTAGCTACATTAGTTTGGTAGGTTATTATAGATGCTTCATCGAGGGATTTGCTACTATTTTAGCCCCTATGACTAGATTACCCAAAAGAAGGTCCTTTTCATAGTCTCTGAGTCGAACTTTGGGAAGCTCAAGGATTTTCTCACTTCAACTCCTATTTTAGATCTTTATTTTGAGGGTAATGGTTTTGTGATACGTTTAGTGTTAGGTTGGGTTTTTTATTGATGCAACAGGGTCGTGTCATTGCTTATGCTTCTAAATAGCTCAAGGGTCATGAGCGCAACTATCCCATTCATTATTTTGAGTTTACGGAAGTAGTTTTCATGCTTATGAATTAGAGATGTTATCATTATGGTTTATATTATGATATTTTCACCGATATCACAGTCTTCAACATCTTATGACCTAGAAAGAGATTAATGCAAAACAACATAACTGGATAGAGTTTCTTAAGGATTATGATTCTTCTATCTTGTATTATCAAGTCAAGGCAAATGTGGTAGTAGATGCCTTGAGCCGGAAGGCAGTGAGTATGGGTAGCTTGGCGTGTATTTCAATTTCTCAGAGGCCATTGGCATAGGACATTCAGTCCTTAGCCAACTTGATAGTTCTCCCTGATATTTCAACTCCTATGAGGATTTTGGCTATTGTGGAGCGAGGTCCTCACTATTTGAGCGAATTCAAGATCATCAGTTTGAGGATTGGAAGATTTACTTCCTTTGATATTAGGTGTTGAGTGGTGAGTCCAAGAGGAACACCAAAGATTTTGAGGGTGTTTTGAGATTTGATGGCTGCGTTTGTGTTCCACCGATCAATGATTTGATTTAGTTGATTTTACATGAGGCTCACAGCTCTATATATTCCATTCATCCCAGCGCAACTAAGATGTACAGATATTTGAGACAACATTATTAGTGGAGTGTTATGAAGAGAGATATGGAAGACTTTGTAGCTTGTTGCGTATGTTATCCGTAGGTAAAGGTCGAGCATCAACGACCAGGTGGTTTGACTTAGAAATTTCCCATTCCCAAGTGGAAATGGGAGTGGATTACCATGGATTTTGTTAGTGGGTTGCCTCCAACTTCTGGTGGTTCCGATGGTATTTGGGTCGTTGTAGATCGTTTGACCAGGTTAGCACATTTTATTCTGATTCAGATATCCTTAAGTTCTGAGAGGTTAGCCCATATCTAAGTTCGGCAAATAGTTCATTTGCATAGGGTGCCTATTTCTATCATTTCAGACCATGGTTCTGTGTTCACTTTGATATTCTTGAGAGTATTTTAGGATGGGTTGGGTACTCAGGTGGATCACAATACAACAATTCATCCGCAGACAGATGAGCTGTTAGAGTGGACTATTTAGGTTCTTGAGGATATGCTCTGAGCTTATGTTATGGATTTTAGAGGCCAGTGGAAGTAGTACTTAGCATTGGTAGTGTTTGAATATAATAATATTTATCATTCAAGTATTGATTTGGTGCATTTTAAGGGTTTGTATGGTAGGAGATGTTGTTCTCCAATTGGATGGTTTTGGACTTTCGAGGTTGGGCTCCGTAGTACTGATTTGCTTCAGGAGTCGTTGGCTAGAGTTAGGGTAATTCAGGATAGGTTGAGAGAGACTCAGAGTACGCAGAAGTCCTATGGAGACCATAGGCTTCATTCCTTGAGATTTGGAGTTAGTGATCATGTATTCCTCTATGTATCTCCCACGAATAGTGTGATGAGGATTGAAAGGAAGGGCAAGCTAAGCCCTAAATATTTGGACTTTTTAAGATTCTTTATGCAGTTGGTGAGGTGTCTTATAAGTTAACTTTACCTCCTAATATTTCCATTGATCATTAAGTTTTAAATGTCTCCATGTTGCAGCAATATATTCCTAATCCTTCTCAAGTGCTTAGATGGAACTCAGTCCAGTTGGATGAGTGTATGACCTTTCTGGAGGAGCTGGTGCTCAGTATGGCTAGTGATGTCAAGATGTTGCACAAAAAGGTTATTCATGTAGTTAAGGTTTAGTAGAGGCACTTCCTAATAGAGGAGGCCACCTGGGAGATTGAGAGTGAGATGCGGATACAATATCCTTACCTATTCAAGACATCAGGATCATCATAATCCTAAACTTTCACGGATGAATGTTCTTTTAGTAGTGGATATGGTAATGACCTTTTAGGTCATTTTCCATATTTCCACTTATTTTTGTCGCTAGAGAATTCCTATAGCCATACCAAGTCACTTATGACTTGTTGGGACTGACAGTTTAGTTATCGGGCAGTTGCTTTAGTTTAAGAGACAAATTCCTGTATTGAAGTCTTCACTAGTTCCAAATGGTCATTGGGCACACACTTCAGCAAAACAACTTCAAATGCAAATTCTGACTGCGCCAGCAACACCAAAATGTTGATTTTAGGGTAGGTAAACCTTCTGTTGGAGTCTCGAGGAACTCGAGCTCATTTCAACCTATTGGTTAGAAAGTTAAGAAAATAAAATATGGGTAGGCTAGACCTATTGGTCAGAATGTTAAGAAAATAAAATATGGGTGTGAGACCCATAATTGGTTGAAACGACATCGAATAGAAAATCTGAGTGCTCTACTCAGTCTAGAATATCAAAATTGGCATAGTTACATAGTATTTTTTGCATATACGACATTCCAAACAAATTCGGATCACACGGTTGAAGTCTATTCCGGACATGGAAAAATCTAGTGCACCAAGTTTTTGGTGCACTGTGATAGCGGCTCTTTGGACCGCGATCGTGACTCGGTATGTAGAGGATATGACACAATTCTGAATTTGTGTCACAATCATGAGTCATGTGGCATATGAAAGATGGTGCAATCGCAAGGCCCCAGGTTGCGATAGAGTCTACCGAGGAACTCGATTGGGTATAAAAGAACCCTTTTTCCATGATTTTGTCATTCTTCATCACTTCCTTGAGAGCTAAAACTCCTAAAATAGTGTGAGAGCTTAAAATTGAATCTTGTTGGTGATTGAAAACCTATATTAACAATTATTTTTGTAATTATCTTTCGATTTGACGTAAGAATTCACTCTTTTCTTGGTGAAATTTCTTAATTTATTGCTCAAAATCCTAGAAGCTTTTGGGCTTGATTTTAGCCCTAATTTAGCTTGGTTTTCACCAATTTTAGAGGGTAATGATTCCTTGAGCATGTAAGAATGCCATTTTGTATTCGAATGTTGTTTTGGTTTCGAAAACTTGATTTTTGAAAGTGGGAGCCTGCCCTAACCGGGGCCTTGTCGTAATGGGCATCTCAAGTCCAATCGGGATTGGAGACCACCTCTGATACCCAATCTAACCAACCATCATATACCCTGAGTCAAATGAATTTCGAACGTATAACAACATAATACATTTGGAAATATAAGGACTTTGGGATAGGTCTAATTCGTAGACCAACCCAACCAAGCCAACCCGCACAATAACTAACCAATAAACTAAAAACGATAAGCCAAAGCATATAATATATAAATCATAACAATTACATACCCAAGTCCACAATTGTCCATACAAAGTCTCTAAACCAAACCCAAGAGTATCTAGTTGGGACATTGCCCCGACCATAGCAAAAAACCAAAGTCTATGAAAAGACAAAAGTATATAAAGAGATCCATAACATGAAATGGATGCCTTCCGAACTATGGGAGATCACCACTTTAATCCATTAACGACTGTTCCCGAATCTGATCAATGAGCAGAAGGAGTAGTATCGCCAGTTCCTGCATCATGTGGGGCTACAGCCGCCCAAAGATGGGTTAATGGGTGAATGCTAGCAAGCACTCAGGAAAAGCATAAAATAATGGAAAACCTTTAAATCCAAGTAAACCAAGAAAACAACCATATGCATACATATCCATACATATATGTGTGTATATATATTTAATCCATGCCAGAAAAGGGAATCGAGTTTAGCATGCCTTTAACTGGGTATGTTCATCTTAACCGTCATAACCCACCCATGGGCAATATAGGCAGTGCCATTACGTGGATGGTCCCCAATACATGTAGCCGCACTAACCGAAGATACCACAGGAGTTTGGGATTCACGTGTATCCTTCTCTCTCCATCATACATATATACAAGTGTTAGGGGATTCCCTTGTACCCTTCAAGTACAGTGTTTCCATGCCTAATCCTCTTATCGGCAAGCATGAGTTTCCAGTGTCTGTCCTTTGGACTCACACCTTCATGGTTAGCTATCATACCCTGCCATTATTTTCTAATTAAAACCATTACTACACAACTAAACCACCATTCCATTTATTATTAGCCATGGCTATCATTAGTGGTATTGCCATATCGACTACAGCTTGCAAGCAATGTGTTTAGACAACATTAGGGGATTCTAATATACCCCATAGGTTTCATTATTAAGTTTACTTAGGGGATTCCCTGTACTTGACAAGTACATTATTATTAGGCCTTACCTGGGGGATTCTCGTGTACCCTGCAAGTATTTCATTATTAAGCTTTGCTTGGGGGATTTCCATGTACCCAACAAGATGTTCATCTTCAACCAATTTCATTATTTCATTCACTTGTAGGAATCCCATGTACCCCACAAGGTTTTTCATTCAAATCAATTTCATATCCACCAAAGCTTTACCATTTAACTATTCAAAACCATGATTACCATTCAAAACCATTTTAAGCATTCAAAACCATTTAAACCAATACAAAAAATTTAAAACTATTCAAAAACCATCCAAACTAATTTAGGGTTTTATTACCAAACAGTACTATGCAATAGCTTCAATGAAAGTTCAATAATAGAGTAAAACATTCTCATAGGCATTTTATCAAACATGTTGAGGGAATACCTTTACCAAGACCAAAACCAAAGCATAAACCATCAAATTTAGGGTTACCTATGACCCATTTGTTAAACCAAAACCAACAAGCACCCATATGTGCAAACCATCACCAAAACCATATGAAAACATAGTTTAAACAAATTGTAAACAATACCCATCAATATACATCAAAACCCTCAATATTGGATTTCAAAACCACCATTCATGATCCACAATCAATGTTTAAAACATGTTGAAACATGCGTTTAGTTAGAACTAACAATGAGGATGGAGTAACTTTCCTTATACACGATGATTCATGGAAAGAACTTGTCCCCTTTAGACTATAGATGAACAACTCTTGAAACCCTAGCCTCTAATCTTTAATAGAGAGTTAGAGAGTGTTTATGGAATGTTTTGATCTTCCAATAAGTGTTATGAGAGGCCAAAACATGATATATAATGTGGGAACATAAGGGTTTTGGAATGAGAAATATCTAGAATGCCCTCAGCTTAAAAG